>OX155658.1:8506464-9834696 GCA_944567765.1 Carterocephalus palaemon
GTAGTGGTAGTTGTAGTCCACACACTTACATGAAGTTCTCCCAAAATATTCAGTAAAAATTATTTATATGGCAAAACAACGTTTGCCGGGTCAGCTAGTAATTAAATAAATTCGATTTTCTTTCATTGGAACTATCAGTCGGATTTGAGATACCTATTCTTATTGCATCATGCTTCATGTTATTAAGAAACGTATCTGCTATAAATGCGAAGTCGTGGGCATCAGCTAGTATCAAGGCAAATAAAAATAACATAAACACTTTCCGCGCTAAAAAGTTTATATTTCTTATTGTGAATAATCTTGTTATAGAATAGAATAATTCAGTTACTGGCCGACGAAAGAACGAGGCTTTTTTCCAAGGAAGAGAAAAATGTTTTTCATTCCTCATTGAATTACGTGCTCCTCACAATATTTCTATTAATTTTTTTTATTTTTATTGCAGCTTTGAACGTGCCTGCCAGTCCTTTATCTGATTATTTGATTTTGTCTAAGAGGGTACTATTGAATAGACCTGCATTTTTATTTGCTGGAAATCTCTAATGCAGGATTTTAAAAGATTTGAGGTGACTTAGGCACAAGTACTGTATACTGTATATCATATTAAATACTGAAGGCGAAGAAAGTGTTACCAACTAAATTTTTAGTAGAAATAAAAAAATATTTTCTAGGCGGCTTTGAACTTCCTGGGCTATATTATAATTGCTTCAGGTATTATAATAGAAACTATCTCTCAGACATGGTTAAAACAGGGAGGTAGGAGGTGGTTAAAACTAGTGTATCATTGACTATATGGGCCTTCTATATTTTCAGCATCTAATCTATAGTCCGTCTTCATATCTCAAAGACTAAATTTACATTTAGTAGCTACCTACGTGACTTTGAGTGGGTGGGTTTTGTTTGCATATTTGATGTTTTTAAAATCTAAAAGTGCTTAATACAATCAGAAAATATTGCAAAAATAATTGTTTATCAAAATAAGAAAAAAAATGTTTATCGATTTAAAAATTAATTAAATATCATAGGTACGAATGAAATATCTTAAAGTACGTTCACAAATTACGTCTAGATTCATACAATATGTAGCTTTTTTCTTATTTTTATCCAATGCAAATACGTCGCAAATATTCTGCTGGTACATTACCCTAAATTTTAAGACAAGCGTCTGTTAGTATGAGCTCTGAGATTTGTGGATGGACTATAGATAAGTTCTACGTTTAGTTTTGAGACCTTGCTCTAAGACGAGCGTTAGCAATTTCCTTCAACTAATAGATTCGTAGACGTCGTTTCTATCACTTGGGCCCGTCTGTCCATCTACGATTAATTTCGAAACGGATGCACCTGTTAATATAATATAAATTCTGTACGGAACCCGTTTACATTCAGATTACTTCTCGATAACTTAACCAGTTCCCGTCGTATGTTTTATGATTCATGATTGCTTTTATTGATTTAATCAATTTAATCAAGACGATAAGACGTTATGATTGGGTTTTAAAGATAATACACAAGATGAAAATATTTCTAAAATAACACTCGTAAAATGCAAATGATGGTAGTTATGATTAAATGAATATAAAAACAGTATATGTTCATAAGAAAAATGCCTGGAAATATATTCATGGCACAGACTACTAAATTGTACGCCAGGCGTATTATGTTCCCGGCAATGGTAACCTGAAAATTTCGTTTAGCGCTACACTTTCGCGCCGCAAACTGTATCTTTCGGTAAAATTGGGAACCGTTACGTTACATTACTATTATGTTACACCAATTATGCTACCTCTGCTTACCCTTTCGGGGAAATACAGGCGGGATGTTATATTACGTGTCATGTTATGAATTATGATATCAGACGGATGTCTCGAGCCGCGTGACAACGAGCGTTTAACTTGGTAAATATAAAAATATTGACACATTTTCTCGCGTCGCAGATAACAAAAGCAATTTGCGTTCGATTCATAATGTCATTGTTCCACTTCGCTCCCCTCGCGAATTGGAATCAGCTGTTGCAACTTCCCCATCGATCCTTGGCGTTCCCCTTAGTTTTTTATTTCTTATCTTGATGTCAATAGTACTAACACGTATTACGTTGACATGATGTCTATGACAGAATAATTTTGATGCTCGATTCATAATGCAGTTATTAGCTCTACAAAAGTAATGTGTGGTTTAGTTTAGGTTATAGCTATACCTTTTTTTTGTTTGTCTGAATTGATAAAAGCTTCTCACTCGTGACTGATTTAAACAATGGTTTAGATAATAGACTAGAATTTTATTTATATCACGAAATAAACAAATTAGGCATGGGTCTCATGGTATAAGTAAATTGTTTGAATTTGAAAATTGATTGGATTCTTACCATTCACACAGTAATCTAGTTAGTACTAAAATTAACTCTTAATGTAACTGATAATTAAAACAACCACCATAGTTAACAATAATATCGAATTAAAATAAATAGCGAATTTCTAAACATAAATTCGCAATCTAAATAATACTCTCGTCTAACAAATATGAGTATTAATTTTCCGAACGTAATTGACTTACCGATTTTCCCGCCTCCCGCCATATTGTTTGCACCACGTGATGTCATTGTGCGAGTAATGGAAAGGAAATTAATAGTTACAGCCAACAAACATACTATTTTCATGCCTTCTATTTCTTATTACGTCTCTATAGAGTTTATTTCGGTGATTTACAATCAAATAATATTACATTGTACGGAAAACTATTGAGGGATAAATGGAGTCAGACGGATCGTAACTGTAAATCCATTGTGCAAATCGGTTTTAGCGCCATTCCGAGTTACTGTCAAGTACCTATGTGAGGTGTTGATTGTTTGTTTTTGAATTGGCACCCACTCGCGCAGTTTATGATCTAAACTAAGTGACTTTGTATTGTAAAACATTTTGCAGCGTATACTAGTATTCCTGTGATTTGGCTTAGTATAGTTCCATAGCTCGCGTCAATCCTACGTGATGGACCGTGATGGATGGGTGACCGCTTGTGGCAAAATTTCATGGACGCTTCCGTACTTTGGAGATCGATATCAATTATAAAACAATCTTTAGTTGTAGATTACCTTAGTTTATTATGCAGCAGGCAATAGGATAGGTGACCATCATTTTATGCTTGTCCGTGCTGAGGAGTTCATGTGAAGCCTTTGGTACCGGTTTTTATCGATAGATTACCAGTCTTTAGGGGGGTGTAAACCATGCACGAGGTCACGCGCTTGAAGGGGCCTCGCGGTCTCTCTGTATACTGAGCTCACGCTCTGGGGCCAAGTAAAGGGCTTAATTATTTTGAAATTTCTCATATTTCAGAAAAACGCTGATTATTCCATTCGAAGTAAGTGATCAGTAAACGTACTAAGCAAGTGCCACAGACTTTCCTATCCATTTAGAGGAATTACTGCACCAAGTTGAATCGTCTTCCAATCAGAGTATTTAGTAGGTACCAGAAAATAGTTATGTATTTTGCTATAAGATAATGAAATAAGACCGAATTGACTAATTAAGTCAGCCTCTACAAGAGTAAAGACAAACAGACATCAAAGCGAAGGAGCCAGACATTGGGAGTCTGTCAAGAAATCCGTTTGTTGGCTCAACCAATGAAGACAGTTCAACTTCAACGTCTACAAATCGGTACTAATAAGTAGGTACACCCTGTATGTTTACAACGGTATGTTCTACTGACGAAGAGCACACTACCAACGAATGAAAACTATCAATACGACTATATTATCACTGATGTGATTATTTACTAGATAGGTTCTAGTAAATAATTATACTGTAAAAAATTTTTTTTTTTAAAAAGCGTTTATAACTTTTTATTTTATTTTCATGCATTGTCATCGGAACCCAATATGTGTGCCAAATTTCAGCACGATAGCTTCAGTGGAAGTGGGTGAAATATTGATTGCAAGATTCCAGGACATACATACCTACGAGTGAATTTAAATAAAAGCTTTTTAAAAGATTATAATAAATACATACATACATACATACGAGTGAAGTTAAAAAAAGCTTTTAAAAAATTATACAGCGCATTGATACATTTGTTGATTTTTGTTGTTTATATCCGCTATTTTGTATTCTTATGTTCATAATATGTTCTTAGTTACCAATTTAAAAATTAATTTCCATGTTGATCTTCCTGCTTTATTATTATACCAACTACAAAATATTTTAAAATATTTTAATAACACAAATTAGGTACATACTTATACCTGAAAAATAAAAACAAAATTACGAATCAAAATTCGTATCTCGTTTTGTCAACGCGTAAATCCTGCAATGAAACCAGACCTTAACATCCCATACTGTCCAATCACAACACTTACCCTTTGATGACATGTAATGTGCCGCACAACCGATCTTATTAGATTCTAAAACACCAATTTATCTTGAACTCTCGCTCCCTTCAAATTTCAGCCAGCAAAGTGAGTTTCCGGGAAATATGCGGGCGGCGGCGGGTCCTGTGTGACTAGCTAGAATGTGCGGACACCTTAAGTCCAAATTAGGTACTTCAATTAGTACAATTAGCAGTGCCCAATTAGGTGCTTTAACGAAGCGAGTTTCCAACTACTGAGTTTGGTGACAAACACACGTTCCACGTCCGACCTGAGAGATTTAGATTCGGGTTTGCGTCGAATGTTTGTTGAAATCTTGGGGATGAATACCTAGATAAGGTAAAATTGGCCCACTTTATATCTATGTGTAGGGTATATTAAAGTAATGTTTATTATTGTTTAAGTCACATTACACATGAGCTTTTAACTTGTTCGTTCGGGCTAAGTTGATAATCAGATCATAAAATACCTAATAAAACTAATATATCTAGTCCCACATATTTAATCGACCATTATTTGATTCGAGTATCTATGGCTAAAATAATTGTTTATTTTTGTTGTAACATTTTTTGGACTGTCATTCGTGCAAGATTTAAAGCTGCAACCCATACACATCCCACTGCGGGAGGTCTAGAGCTCCACCACGCTGCTCCAATGCGGATTGGTTGAGGGATTAGTGGCAAACCTAATTCTCAACCCACCCGAAGGTCTTTGACAAGTCTTAGAGATTGGAAACAACCGGGGCCGAGTGCTTATCGTGCACTCAGAAGCAATGTAGTGTCCATTTTCCACTAGCGGTCACCTATCCACAATCCAACCGCGCCCATTTCGATCACATATTATTGAATCTACGCGAACCATTGGACTATGGACGCTACACGTTAGATTTACTTAGGACGTATTGCATACGATGTAAGGTTACCTGAACAAAAACCAACATTCCTGATTCAACATTTATAAACAAGCTAAAATATATATTTCTTCTGTTGCAGAAACATGTCATCTAAAAGAAAATCGCCTCCGTCAAAATTGCAAGAAGGTGCCGCCGATACAGAGAAACCCGAAGCGGGGCCAGCCAACCCTGACTTCTCAGACCATCCCGAGTCTGATGACAACGAACAGCCTACTTACTACAAGTTCTCCCCGAGCTCATCACCCCGTAGCTCCGTCAGCGAAGAAGACGCAACATACGAAGACGAGAGGCCCAGCAAGAAACAGAGATTCGAATCATTAGACATGACCAACAACCTTCTAGTCCCAACGTCCTTTCTAGGTCTTCAAGTGAACGATCTGCAGCGGAGGCGGGGCTCCTCGGAATGCAGTAGCCCGGGCGCTGAGGCGAAGGTTTTGGGACTGTGCAACAATAACAATTCATTGCTGAACCACAACAGTGCGTTGTCGCTGGCTAACCCGCATAAGCGGTCGATGGACGACGTTCTTAAACGGTTGACGTCGAAGATGAATATTAGTACGATTAAGGAAGAGAAGAGGCCCACGCCGTCCACGACTCCAGTCAAGCAGAACAAGTGAGTATTCAACGTATTTTTCAGCAACATTATATATCTTGGACATTCTCACACGGCCATCTGACCCCAAAGTAGGCGCGAGCCTGATATGGGTGACATTCATAGATATTTTTAAATACATACTTAAATAGATAATATTAACATCCAGACACAGAACAAATACAAGTGTACGTCACACGAATATTTGTCCTGAGTGGGATTCGAACCCAGGACCCCTGGCGCAACAGACAGGGTCACTACCGATTGCGCCAACGGGCCTGTAAAATATTGTCTTTAGATTGTTTTGTTTCTTTCCCAAAGGTTTTTAAGTAACAACCTCAGAATACAGAAAATAAGGCAGGTCTTTTAAGAATTGCCAATTGTAATAGTAAATATTACTGCATAACTAAATATTTATCGTAAGCTTACTTTAGAAATAACTTGTTTGAAGCTTACATAAAAGTAATTACAAAACTATGACGTAATATCGTTGTAAGTTTAACGTTTAGTTTCCAGTTTAATTGCCATTCCAAGTTTAAAAGCTTAGTTTTATGTAGTCAGTTGCAAATAAACATGAAATATCAAAAAACCGACTTTAAAACTAAAAAGTTAAAATAATAGTAATTCGTTTATGGGCACAGGTTGTCCCACAGATACAGATGAGGGTGGTTGAGAGCATACTCCACCACTCTGCTTTAATGTTTTAAAGTCAGTCTGGTAGTTTATTTCATATCAACAGGAAAGTTAGCTTTCGCGAAAGCTCGAAAGCTAAAGTAGCTTTCGAGCTTTCGACGTATGTTCTACCAAACAAAAAAAATGGTTAATAAACGACGAAGTTATCGCTGTACATTAGTGTAAGTACATACATAAAAAAAAACTGTCAAACATAGAACCTCCTCCTGTTTTCGAAGTCGGTAAAAAATAATAACTTCCATTAGGTACCATGTCTAATTTAGAAATTTTGCAATGTTATGAATTACGTATTTCATCGGGTGTAATAGGACACATAAATTAAGGACACATAAATTAATCAGTATTATCTGAATTTAAATAAATACATACAAACAAATGAAATTTTAATATATTCGGCCAAGGTGAGATGCCTAAAATGCTAAACATATTATCTACTAATTATTCGACGTTGAATATTAAAATAAATTTTTATACGCCATTTTCATCGGCCATTTAGGCTGGTAACACAACTTTTTACTTATCCAAATAAGTGTCGCCTCTGTTAGGTCGTTCCACCAGGTTTAATTGGCGGTATTATGGCTCATTAAAAACAATGTAAAGCAGAGACCACCGCGTCTCTCTATAAACGCTTTACACGGGGTTTAACTAGGCTTTTATTGGTTAACGGTTGGCAGTTGACAAGTGCACGTTAAGCCGCCGGTAATGCTGACCAGACTAAATAACATTTTCATCAACTACTATCATCAATTTTAGTTATAAACTCTAGATACCTAGTCAAAACTTTAGTACAATTTCATTCTTTAGTCTTTTCTTAGTCCTACCGTACCTTGCCTATTATTCAATTGATATATTAGCTAATTAATAATTATAGGTGCGTAAATTAACTTCTGGTAAATAATAAATATTGTGTAACTTTTATTAATTTATCTACACTTTTTAGTTATTTTGTTTATAATAATTTAAAATATTTAAAATATAATATAAAATAATAATCACTAATTTTTCAGACCTGCCTCATTATAATCAGATATAAGTTAAATCTTTTTTGTGATATGTTTTTACCTAAACGAAATATTAGAATAAAATTAAAATTAAAAATTCAGTGTTAAGAGACTTTAATTTTTTTTGAAAATATTATAATCCTAATCGTGGTCGCCCTGTGTGCAATCCCCCTAACATTTAGTGCGACGTCACAGCAACATAAAGGTCCCTTTGCGGTTTATTGAAGGATAAATTATATTTGATTGTGCATAGACCATTTGTTTTATGCAGTTTTAAGTACCAGCTAACGGTCGACAACTATTTACTAAGTAATAGTGGTTTTAATGGACAAATGGGAGTTAATTTTAATGTTACGAGCGCGTTTGTGGGAGGAGTGCTTAGGCTTAGATAATAGTTAAAGACTTAGTAAAAAATATAAAACTGGACATTTCGTAATGTCTGTAACCACTTAGGGACTTCCACACGGCTATCTCGATACAAATTAAGAGGATTGGAGTTTATGTACGACAGCGATGACAGCCCAGTGGTTATCGAACCCGGCTCTCATTCGAGAGGGTGTGGGTTCAAATCCTAACCGCACGCACCAATGACATTTATGATAATGTTTAACAAAGACGTGCGGCCTTGAAGTTAACATTGGTCACTCTTCTCTCTCTTCTAACGACTGTTTGTCAGTATAATCACTAACAATTAGTATAACTCAGTTCGTATTTTCTTTTGTCGTCATTCACATGACATGGTTTTACATTTGGACATTACGTACTCATGATAATTATTTATGGTGGAATATACTAGACCATAGACAATAGAATTGTAAAAAGGAATGTTTAGATTAATGCAATAGGTTGTGAGCCTATTGCCATACAAATTCAGACTGTAGACATGCTACTACTAGGAATTTCAAGTAAGAACCCCCAATAATAATAGTAGTAGTATTATTATTTCACCTAGGTACATTTAGAATTTGTTTTAGGGTTGATTTTTACTTAGAGTCGCTTATCGACAAAACTATCACTTCGACAGGGCGCACTGAAAATCAGCGTCATGATTTTTAAGGAATCATGACATAATGCTGAGTGCGGTCCAATTTTGCATTGAAATAACCTACATCTACTGTCACTTAATAATACTCTGTAACATACTTTAACCAAAATAAATTATATTCTTCTTCTTCTTCTTCTTCTAATACTCTGGAATCGAACCCAGGACCTCTAGTTTAGTGCTATGCTCTAGCAGTTGCGTCTATATGCGACTGCTAAGCTAGACAAACGACCCTGTATTAACGTCGCGTCCTTTTACGAAGTCCGTTATAGATCTAAAGTTAAAAGCGCGGGAAATGTTGTAAAGTAGCTCTATATTGCCGAGAAAAAAGACAAAGTGAAAGGCACAGAAACAGCTAATCTCTGACCGATCCAATTTCTCTAATGCATGTTCAAATTCAAATGATTCTGAAGTGTATTTTTAATTGTGGCAACATAATACCGCCGCCGGTTACCCATCAGTCAGAACAATCGTAAATAAGTTATTCACATTAACTAATGTTGCCCGACCTTTGTAATGTGCTGTGCTTATTGTGCTTTCGAAATAAAGATATATATCATCGTACAAATTACTCCTTGGCCATTGTTAACATTTTATTTTTGGTGCGTGGTTCAATTCCTACGCGAAAGCGTTTTACGTATTCGTTTACGTATCGCATCAATATGAAAAGAATACTAGATTTTAAGGGTAACATTTATACAAATACTAGTGGACGCCCGCAGCTTTGCAAAATTTCAAACAAAATTTCATTGAAATAATGTAGGTATATACGAAAAACATTTATACCTACTAACTTTGCACCCCCCTTTTACCCCTAAGAGATGATTTTCGAAATTCAATAAAAAACCTTCATAGGTACTGAATTTCATTCGAATAACATCAAAAACGGCAAAGTTTCATACTAACTTTCCACCCCCGTTTTACCCCCTTAGGGGGTGAATTTTCAAAAATTCTTTTTTAGTGCTCCCTTACGTTATAAAAGGAACCCCTGTGTAAAATTTCAAGTTTCTAGCCCTTATAGTTTAGGCCCTGCGTTGATATGTCAGTCAGTCAGTCAGTCAGTCACATAACATTTATACAAATTACAGTAACATTTATACAAATACTAGTGGACGCCCGCAGCTTTGCAAAATTTCAAACAAAATTTCATTGAAATAATGTAGGTATATACGAAAAACTTTTATACCTACTAACTTTGCACCCCCCCTTTTACCCCTAAGAGATGATTTTCGAAATTCAATAAAAAACCTTCATAGGTACTGAATTTCATTCGAATAACATCAAAAACGGCAAAGTTTCATACTAACTTTCCACCCCCGTTTTACCCCTTTAGGGGGTGAATTTTCAAAAATCCTTTTTTAGTGCTCCCTTACGTTATAAAAGGAACCCCTGTGTAAAATTTCAAGTTTCTAGCCCTTATAGTTTAGGCCCTGCGTTGATATGTCAGTCAGTCAGTCAGTCAGTCACCTTCTCCTTTTATATATATAGACTAGTGGACGCCCGCAGCTTCGCTCGCGTAGAATTAGACCCATTAACGACGTCTACCCGTCTAACGATTTCAAAAACGGCAAAGTTTCATACTAACTTTGCACCCCCGTTTTACCCCCTTAGGGGGTGAATTTTCAAAAATCCTTTCTTAGTGCTCCCCTACGTTATAAAAGGAACCCCTGTGCAAAATTTCCAGTTTCTAGCTCTTATAGTTTAGGCGCTGCGTTGATATGTCAGTCAGTCAGTCAGTCAGTCAGTCACCTTCTCCTTTTATATATATAGATATTAATGCTTCTAGTTCTGAAAATGACAATACTTTCATACAATCTTTCATCCCCCCTTTCAACCCGTTACAAGACTTTTTTACAATTAAAAAGTAGCCTGTGTCCTTTCTCAGGCTCTAGACTATTCGTGTACCAAATTTCATTTACATCGGTTTAGTAGTTTTGGAGTGAAAGCGAGACAGACAGACAGAGTTACTTTCGCATTTATAATATGAGTATGGATAGATGGGAAAACAGATATATGGGCCTGAATAAAAGTGGTCACCATTGCCTATGGACACGTTCGACTCCAGGGGTATCACAGGTGCCTTGCCTGCCTTGCGTTTCACACTCTTTTATCTTATCACTTGTACCACTCGCCGCTGTAACCGCTCGCAACAACCATAACGTAGACATATTGCGGGCATTAAGGACGCGCGTCTTAATCTGAGACCGATTAACATGGCGTTTAATTAGTGGCCGACAATGGACGCCATTTGTCTTCGAGCCGAAACAGTACGGAATGTGGCTCGCAATGTGACTGAGCTAATGCCCTTTTGCTATTCAAAGGGAGTAGCAAACAGGCGTGCAGCTCCAACATCCTCTATCCCCCATGCCATGATATTTTTTTACATGGATGTGTAAATTATTGTGATTTTATGTCAAACTAGTGGACGCCCGCAGCTTCGCTCGCGTGGAATTAGACATAACAATAGTTTCGTTACCACCTAGTAATAGCCTATGTTATTCAGTGAAGATGCAGCTTTCTAATGGTGAAAGAATTTTTGAAATCGGTCCAGTAGTTTCGTGTGTAAACATTACAAACAAATCTTTCCTATTTATAATTTATTTTTTATTTATTTATTTAAAGACTTTATTGATACCTTACAAAAGTAAAATACACAAATAATAATATGTATTAGTATAGATAATCACAAATTGTCAACTGACTTTCAATTTGATAATTGAAATCGTCAGTAGTTTCAAATGCATGTAAATAGTTACGAACTCAGACAATCACCTTTCAGTGGTTTAACAAAGAAGTTGGTGCTGCCTACAATTTCTTTGGTCTTTAAATTCGTAACTTTATGATTGGTCTGTTACTACGACCACCAATTCGCATTGGAGCAGCGTGGTGGAGATGCTCTAGACCTCCGCAGATTTGCCCTTGCCCAGCAGTGAGACATCTATGGGTTGCAGCTATGCTTAAGTTTGCACTAAACAGTTGATTTTATATTGTTACTAGCTGACCCGGCAAACGTTGTTTTGCCAATCATAATTGAAAGAAATTTTTAAAAATTAAAATCGCGATGGTAAAATAGGGGTTGATCGTAGAGGGTTGAAAATTTAGGGTTGTATGTATTTTCTAATGTCGTATCATAAAAAAATAAAGAAATAAAAATTTATCTAAAAATTAAAAAAAAAAAATTGGGGTGGACTCCCCTTAACATTTAGGGGGATGAAAAATAGATGTTAGCCGATTCTCAGACCTACTGAATACGCATATAAAATTTGGTAAAAATCGGTAGGGCCGTTTCGGAGGAGTACTGCAACAAACATTGTGACATGGAAATTTTATATATTAGATTGAGTTGCTGTAAATTATATTGTTATGATAGCATTGATCAAAACAATGTATACCTTAGTAACTATCGTATCCGCGACAACAATCATAATTATCTGCATACTATTAATTATAGATAATAAATATACTCGAGATACGGCTGATGTAAATATAAATATTGACAGATCTCTCTTGACACCGCCTTAACCCTATTTATCGTCCATTATTAAATTTATCTGCATCTAATTTTATTGTAAACAACACCAAAATCGATTGATCCCTGTAGTTGTTTTCAGTTAGTTGTTTTGAATGAAACTGTTGATAGACACAGGTCTTGTTAGACTGGCCATAGACTTGCATTATAAGTTAGTATCATTAAGTAAGTCGCGTAACGATTAATTCGTGTCACTTCGCTGTTACGTCCGGATCACAAATACAATCTCCTATTATCTTATGATGTTTTGACTGGATTAGAAAATCTTTGAAGAATATATTTATACAATGAATCAGTTCCAATTGGTAAATCACTTGGATGGTAACCTGTTTTTATGGAGAAGCAATAATCCTATTTCATTGTGGAAAATGCTCACGCAGATTTCGTCAGTAATTTTGCAATTTCAGGTTCTGAAAAAGCAATTTCAAAATATCAAATTCAAACAGCAAATGAAAGTAATTAAGTGATTATAATATAGATACAATTTTTATTTTCGCTTTATGTAATTTTTGTAAGATATAATTTTTACTTTCGCTTTGACATTTAATGTTTATTAGTTATTCACTTTTAAATCTTCGAAAGAGTTCGAAGAATTTCAAGTAGACTTTGTTCTGTTTGTTAGTGAAAAGCTGACTGTGATTCCGTAGATACCTATAGGTATTCGTGCCTATAGTTACTTTGCAAATATAACTTTTGAAACTGCATCCTGATCTTAGCAACGATATTATAATCGACATCAACAGAGTTATTTGAATATGATAAAACTAGCGACCGAAGTGGCAAAAACATTTTAAAATATAAAGTGTTCTCGTCGAGAGATTATCGTTAGCGTAGACATAATATCATTCAGTTAAAAATATCTTGATGGTACTCATAGCTGTCGGTTGGAGTTTATTCAAATGACGGTAGGTTCAACGTAAACAGTTAATATTTTCAGTTCAATATTCGTGTCAGGGTTGTGGGCTGCCTAATTATTTCACAAGTACGTATGTACCTGCTTATGGTAGGGAGTAACAAATTAAAGACATTGAAGATTGTGGTTTTATGTAATACCTACCATTATGAAATACTGCCGGGCATTGCATGCTTTATCATTTCTCAAGATGGTCTCCTCTACAGTTACCTACATTGATATATCATCATGCCTGATGTCAAGTAAGTGGTTAAGTAGTGGTTAAGCAGTGATGTGTGGTGGTGGAATTATTATTGTTTTTTTTATAAATTTTAATTTTTTACTCGACATTTTCACCCATGTATAATTTTAAAATTAATAAGGGATAAGGTAGGTAGGATAAGGCAGACTCCGTACTCCTACCAGAAACTTTTAGAAATACACAACTATTATTTGCTCGAAGATTGAACCCCTTGCACAACAGCCGCATTTGCGACCACAAGACAAACAAGGCAGTTTATCTGTACCTTCTTATATACCCTTACACCACCTCACACCTTTCAGTCTACAGCCTTTAAAAATACCGGAACGGGTGTACGCCGTGCCCGCCGCGAGCGCGTTCACTCCTGAAGATGATCGTAATAGATCGAAACTAGTCGGCCTATTTCCGACTTAATTCTCACGCGACTAAGCCGGTAACTTCAACTATGAAGAACGGATACCTCTTCAATTAGAGTAATGATAAATCTATGTCTTCAATACATTCGCACCCGTCAAGAATTGAATTCGCAAGTACATCAAATCAACCGAAGGCTGCCACGGGACAGGGGACAATTGACAGTCGTCAGTCGACACAATGTCCCTTTGTGTCCCACAATAACTCTTTATGGCTCTCGAAGTGGTATTCTGCAAAGATTTGCCCCACACGCTCACAATAGAGGCCTTGTAAATTGTCTATTTAAACGGTCGTTTTATGCTCATTGAATAAGTATGAGACGAGTGATTGTGTAAGTGCCGTATTGTTTTAATTGTTTGGCGCTCGTGACAGTGTCATCGGAGTTGCGTAAGGGTCTACCAGGCTAGTGTTTGATGGAAATATGCTTCTACGCTTGCATATTGTTAGTAATTTCAGAGATTATTACGTTGGTAGGCGATTTCTGAACCGGAAGACGCGGATTGGCATTGACAGACAGACAGCATGTAGATATTTTTCTTACTTCTATATATAAGTTTGCGTGAAAATGTATTTATATTATGAAAAGCTTCTAGCACTTCCAAAGCACTTCCACTGAAGCTATCGAGCTGAAATTTGGCACACATATTTGGTTCCGATGACAATGCATGAAAATAAAAAAAAAGTAACAAGAAGCTTTAAATTTTAACGGTATAATTTAACATACACAGAAGGCAGTAACATACACATTTAAATTACACAGTAAGATTTCCCTGTGTTCAATTCATAGAGGGAATGTAGTGGTAACAAAGTTAAAGTTATCTAGTTAAGGTAAGTGGCGGTAACTGAACAGGGGCAGCCCTATGCTAATTAAAACCCTATCATTATCTACCCTATATTTTACGCAACACTCGAACATGCTGGCGGAAAGCATTGACGGGCCCGTTGGCGCAATCGACATTGACCCTGCCTGTTAAGCCAGCGGTCGTGGGTTCGAATCCCACTCAGGACAAACATTCGTGTGACGAACACTTGTGTTTGTTCTGTGTCTGGATGTAAATATAATCTATTTAAGTATCTATTTAAAAAATATGTATGTATGTATATACATATATAAATATATATGTATATATATATATGTATATATCAGTCTCTGACACCCATAGTACAGGCTCCCGCCTAATTTGGGGTCAGATGGCCGTGTGTCAGAATGTCCATATGTATTATATTATACCTATTCTGTCTCATACCCACTATTTCATCTCATAGTTTTGGCTTCGTTTTAGCTTGGCATTACCATCTGAACAAAATATCATACCTACTCCTTTTTTCACTCTTGTCCTATTTAACTACTAACCTAATGTCATTTTATCGTAATTTGCTATTTAAAAATAAGACAACAGAAAATTACTATGTTTTCTATTAGAAAAGTTAGTTTAACAAAAAAACTAATTAATGTTTACAATTAACTTTTTTTTAACTAATATTTTAATAAAAAATTGTGCTCTGGTTTTTCAACAAATAATACAACTCGAGAAAAACTGACTTAAGATTCTTATCTATTAAATTTGCACTTTGATTTGCAATGACAAGCAGGTTGGCGGGTTATCATCGAGCTAATTAAGATTTGCGTCTATTGTCACTGTTTATACTAACTAATGAGCGCCAACTAGTTTTAGTTCTCCTAGGTCCGTTATAAACGTAGATAGAGATAGTTATTATAGTTACATTTATGTTCTTTCGTGCTGTGTATCGCGGAGTGCACAATAATTGGACAAGAGTTTCAAATCCCAGTAGGTACTTTTAAATTTAACTAGAAAACTAGCAGCTATACTTAAACTCGCATATAATTTATAACTGTAAAATATCCTATCAGATATCTAGCAAATCACTCTTTGTCTATCACTAAATCACATTTAGCATAAAAATTTAATTAAACATGAAATGTCAGCAGAATTACAACACCCACTTCCGCTGTTTACAAGCAAGACTATTGCCACAAATTAATTATGTTAATTTTATTGCTTAACCTAAAACGTTGCATGATTCACAATAAAATTGGTGCAATAAATAAGTTATGGCATTCGCGCATGAGATGCTTCCTTTATGTCTATTCATTGCGACTCTCTAGTGGGTGCCTTTTTTTTTTGTTTAACGAGTGGGAAACCTTGAAAAGGTACCCGGACGTCGTGGGAGCGACGCCGGGTTATGTGGGACTTTCACCCACTAAAACCCACTCGGTGGCCTACTCGACGGCGCTACAGGAGGGCTCCGGGATCTCTTGTAGAACGCGCCAGTGCCCTCCAGCGCTGCGCCCAAGACGGGCTCTTCCCGGTTTCACAACGCTGTGCAGCCACAAACAGCGTCGTCTTTTACGACAGGCAGGGGCTACTGATAAAAAAGCAGTCTGAAAAAGCACTCCTTTCTTTAGCCCAAATCAATCAAGTGGTCATGTCTCTCCCTAGTTACTTGTACGTCAATTAGTTTAGTTATTGAAGTTTTTTGAAGTCTACAATCGCTGAATCTATCTCGTATCTGTATCTCGTTTATGATTCTTCGATACATTCTGATAAAAAAGCAGTCTGAAGAAGCACTCCTTTCTTTAGCCCAAATCAATCCAGTGGTCATGTCTCTCCCAAGTTACTTGTACGTCAATGTCACTGCTTCAGATCTCCCCAGCCATGGCATCGCGCCATCTAGCTGAAGTTTACCACACTACGTTTGAATATTCGCGGTCTCAACTTAGTTTTTAACAATTCAGCTTTCTTGCAATAGCAAAGAGATGCTTTCCATAGTACCGTGAGCAATTTAAAGCTTATTAACTTATCCCACGATTGTTGACTTCCATTTTAATTGGTTTATTTAGTAGACTGTTACCAGAGAATACTGCATTTAATCTCATGCAATTTTTCTTGAAGCTTCTTTAATTCTTGAAGCTCTTGATTGAAGCTCATGACATATAATTAGAACATTGGGTAATTGCTGTTTGCTCATAATATTCGATAAACCCTAGCAAAATCAAAAATTTTCTTCAGAAACTCCGACGTTTCACAAAGACAATTTAGCAACCCCACAAATGATATGCTCAGTTCAGATCAGCTGCGACTTCTATAGCGGCTATTGGCCACAAAATTAGATTCCTCAGCGTATATTTCCAATGTTACCGCTTTCAGATGTGACCGTGTTACAAATTATGCCCATTGCATCTGTTACGCTGCAAAAGCTACTTTGTCGACGGTTTTCCCGCCTTCATCATTTGAAATTGGAATGCAGCGTTAAGCGCACTACGGTGATTGGCTCATACAATATTCAGGGCGACCAATCGCAGCGCGCCTGTGTCGCCAGTGCATCAAAAATTCCATCTGAATATACCAGTGTGGCGAGCACTAAAAATGATAATGCCCTAACATGGCCAGCTATACAATTTGAAATGAAGAATTCATTCCATTCCGCTATACATTTGCTATGGATTTTTATTGAACACACAGAATTGAGCAGGTCCGGTCCATTTTATTTATTGAACTGGTACTTTTATGGGCGATTCTACTAAAACGGTATTTATTATATGTCCAGAACAGTAACCCTTTGAGAGGGTTGCAATAAAATATATCGGAATACTGGCATCGGTCATCATACCTTTGATAAATATGGATATGTTCATGCTAAATAAAAAACTTCGGATGGTCATTTTCTGTTAGGTTTATCGATATACGGACATCCTTAACTTTTAATGGTCAATATCTGAGATAGGCTATTTTATGTTTTATTTTTCCCCGTATGATAGTATCTTTGGAATAAATAAGCAGGAGGCTGTCCAACCCAATTCTCAGAGGTAGCAACGGGGGAGAGTCGAATTGAATTTCTCTAACAACCAATTTCTAGTTAGGAGTTCCACCTACTATTAATTAAAGATGTCTACGGATCTCAAAAATATAAGTAGGTGTATATGGTAACTAGTGGACGCCCGCAGCTTCGCTCGCGTAGAATTAGACTCATTAACGACGTCTGCCCGCGTTCGGGTTGCGCACTTGACTTCAAAAACGGCAAAGTTTCATACTAACTTTGCACTCCCGTTTTAACCCCCCCCCCCCGGTTTACCCCCCCGTTTACCCCTTAGGGGGTGAATTTTCAAAAATCCTTTCTTAGTGCTCCCCTACGTTATAAAAGGAACCCCTGTGCAAAATTTCAAGTTTCTAGCCCTTATAGTTTAGGCCCTGCGTTGATATGTCAGTCAGTCAGTCAGTCAGTCAGTCAGTCAGTCAGTCAGTCACCTTCTCCTTTTATATATATAGATAGATTATTGGTATATCATTGTTAATTATTTGCCTCAAAAATTTACACGAAATTCAACTATAATAAGTAAGGAATACGTGTGATTTAATTACATGTCACTATTACGGTGAAGGTTACATCTGAGGAAACCTGCATACCTGAGAGTTCATCATAATGTTCTCGAAGGCATGTGAAGTCTGCCAATCCACACTTGGCCAGCGTGGTGGTCTAAGGTATTCCCTCCCATTCTGAGAGGAGACCCGTGCCCAACAGGGACAGAGAATAAGTTGTGATTGGGTTTCCTTAATATCTCATATTTTTTGTTGCATCGCAGGCTTATTACACACGATACCATAAATAAGGCGCTACAAATTATTTAAAATTCACATTTAGTACGTAGATATATAATGAATGTTAGAACATTGACAGTATTCACCCCAAAGCAATTTGAATTGTACAGCTTTAAAAATTATTAATTTAAATAATTAGATTCTTAGGTACCGGTATATAATTACTTTTAGCTTTGACTGACAGATCTTGAGTTGTACTCAATACAAAGAAATTATAGTTTGCCTACTCTAATTTCTTTGACTCAACATCTACCACAACACAACTCGCTGTATTTCAAATTCATTCTATTGTATGTGTTGTCGACTGCCTTGTTGGTCTAGTGGTAGTAAGCGCGAGTGCTCAACTAGAGGTCCTGGCTTCGATTCCCGGTTAGGGCAATGTATTATTGGGGTTTTTCTCTCGGAGTCTGGATTGGCAGTCTCAGCTGGCAAAAGGATTACCAGCTGAGACCTAAACTTAACTGGTGCAAATGGATCCCCTTTGGGGAAATACAGGCGTGATATTATGTCATGTTTGTTTTTATAGTACGCACCATGTTTCATTAATCCAAACGCCTAATTCGATCGACCAGTCTTTTTCGTAGTAAGGCAAAATTTTCTTTTTTCGAACATTTTCTTTTTTCGAACATTTTCTTTCTTCGAACATTTTCTTTTCAACCAGGACTCCGACCTTAACCTGATATAAAATGCTATCAGTGGGTGCTCGGGTGCTGGCTGGTTATAACGCAGCGGCGACCGGCAACTGCCTTTAAAATAATAATGAGTGCATTGTTGTCCGCTGGAGTTGTGTGGACACGGCGGGTCGTATAAATTATGCAGGTGCAATTATTGTGACTGGATTGTGACAGGTGTAATGGAGATTCTTTTAAAAAGTAGAGACTTGATTTTTAAGAACACTTATTTATTTTATCATGTAGGGAAGTATCTTAAACCTATACTTTTCGTTTGAGAAAAGCTTTTCCATTCGTTGTATTTTTTAATATTTACTATATCGTTGGACTTATTATAGTTAAAAGACCAAGCGCTAAGCTACCCTTATTTGGGATTTATAAATCTGTATCAGTGAATAAAAAAGAATTAAAACTTCAGTGACAAATTACGTTGTAGCTAAAACAATGCTGAAATGGCTATACGTTAGTTTTATATACATTACCTATGTTCAAATTATACGGTTCGAAATTTGAAATTCTTGAGCCGTGATAACCTTTGATGTAAGCCTTATCCACATGACGCGATCGAACCTGTCGCGAGGGGCGAACAAGACGGATAACCCCAACAAGTTCCGTTGTCTGCGTTAAGGGATTTTTTATTGTTGCCCACAAATTGTGTCGCTGCCAACCCTACCGCTGCATACTTTATGCCGTCGGTAGGGCTGCCCCTTGTATTCAAACAATAAACGACTGTGTAATAGCATATTTAGGAGTGAGTTTTTGTCATTGATCATGGACACATTTATCAGGATTTCGGCCTCAGTAACTGATATAAAAATGTAGGTAAACCAAATACTTCTTAGTTGGTTTAGTTTTTACAAGTGCAACTACTAAACTAGAGGTCTTGGGTCCATGGGAATCATAACATAACTGATGAAAAGTGAGTGTAGGTAATAATACACTTCTACGTGATGTTATGTCATGAAAACCGAATGGTCAAAAACCCATTCAGTTTTCTCTAATAATTCAAAATTCTAGAAAATATTAAGAAAGAAAAACATTGTAAATTAGGGTGTAGGAATCATAGGCTGGACATTTATGTATCCCATTAAAAAAAAAACAACAAAAGAATGTGTAAAGCACAAGTGTTTTGGTAATTAAATGTTGATACTCGACATCAGCATCTTTCCCGAAATTTTTTTAACGTTTTTATTTCTTAAAAAATTATGAGAGATCTACAACTGGCAACCCTACGGCGATATGATGCGTGTTGACTTACGGACTCTTTACAGTGTTCTGTTACGTCCCGCGGAGTTTTATTGTCTTCCCGACTACCCACTACTACCGGGCGATTGTTTTTTTATGAAGCGGTGGTGTTTTATAGCTTAGGGCGCTAACACACTTATTTTCTGCTCTCTTTCTACACGTGTATAAACGCCTAAAATAATAATAATAGTAACACAAATGGCTGTAACACAATGGCCTGGTACCAGCGATTAGGTATAGTTACCTACGCTTATCAGTTTATTACAGTCAATGTCTATATTGTAAATGAGTTATACACTGAACAGCTCATCACAGTCAATGTCAATATTGTAAAGGACTTTTAAGACTGAACTCCATACCTGGTAACAACGATTAGGTATACGCTTATCAGCTCATCACAGTCAATGTAAAGGAGCTATATACTTACCAGCTCATCACAGTCAATGTCTGTTGTTAAGAAATTTTTAGACTGTAGCTTGCATGGCCACTGATTTATATTGTATATTGGTAAAGGGAGTTTTGGCAAGCTCAATAGAAGATAATAATATATGAGAGACCGCCGTCTAAGCGCGCTTTTTTCATACCCATACAAAACGAGCGTATTTGAGTTGCAAAAACGGTAGCTGTGTAAACGCCCTTAGTCGCAAATTTATGCATGGTTTCTCGTCATAGACTGCTGTTTCGTACAATGAAAGCGGCGGTGAAATAGTTTGTGGGAGCTGCAAAGTCTGTGACATGTTCATCAAAATTCAGTTAGTGCTAACTGGACTAACTATCTCAGTCCTTATTTGAGTCTTGTTCGAAGTCTTTCACAATTGTCATGGGTGTTACTGGTAGTGTGCCACATTCTCATTTGCTCTATGTCCATAAAATAATCTAATAAGTATCCATTTATACTTAGCAACGTTTTGCTTAGTTGGTAGCTTGCTTGTAGGTGGTAGAGCCTATAGGGAACCAAATAGGTTTTATATGAAAGCTAATTGGTTCCATATATAGTTCGCCCGGGGCAGTACCACCGCCCGCCACGGTACCTAGTACCATTTCTGCCGTGTAATAATTGTTTTTAAAGCAATTATGGTCCGGTTAGAAAGGTGTGGTTTCCGGTTACACTTCTTTAGAGGCGACCATCTTAGTCCTCAAGGGTAGCAACACATTTGTAACTGATTTAGAACAAGAATCCTACTAACAAGTACTAACTGGACTATTACTAACACCAACTAACAGGACTAACTATCACTAACAGTCCCCAGTCCTCATACCTACTAACGAACTGACCAACTAATGTTCTAATTAACTTTCCTAACTAATTGGACTAACCATCCCAGTCCCTTGAGTCTTGTTCAAAGTCAGTCACAGTTGTCATGGGCGGCAGCGGATGGGTGGTGCTGCAAGCTCGTTTGCTATCTTGTATCCATAAAAATAAAAGCTCTGTTAAGAACATAATAAAAGCAACAAAGTTAATCATCCATCTGAAACAATAGATTTGCGCTAACCACGTTACGGCCTACACTAGGGGTGGCTAATAGAGCGACCCTCCGATTCGGTTATTCCAACTCAAGGCACATCACTAGTTCATTCTGGCTAGTTTATTTGGTTATCGCTAATTGATCGGATCGGATACAAATCTGGCTACCTACTAGCTACCTATCTAGTTAAAGTAAGGGAGACAAAGAAAATATTTAGTCTTTAGTTGAAAAGTCTAGTTTACGGGAAAAAAATGGAAAAGTTAAGTTTAAGTACTTGACATTGTATTGTGTATCTTCGAATTAAGCAACTTATATAACCATAGCTGGGTACCATTTTAGTTGGTACCTAAGAGGTGAATCTAAACAACTAAGCGTTAGATCGTTTATATTATATGTCAATTTAAAAAGCATTTTAACTCCTTTTTTAGTTACCTAGACATTCTTTAAGCGTGTCCAATTACCTCATCTATACTTCTATACTGATATTATGAAGAGGAAACATGTGTTTGTAATGTTTTCACACAAAACTACTGGACCGATTTCAAAAATTCTGCTATATAATATTACTAGGTGTAAACGAAACTATTGTTATATCTAATTCCACGCGAGCGAAGCTCAGGGCGTCCACTAGTATCTAAATAAATGTTTTAATATTAACTTTGACTTTGACTAAGCTCACACATTTCACAATACCGTATAAAATACAGCAACATACGTTAATGAGAACAATCCACACACAATTAAAAAAAAACTTTCTTAAATTTCTTTCGGTAACAAGAAACAGAGAACAAAAGTGTAATGTTTTCCCGCGGCGTTACAAGAGTTGTGACGTCATTAACACAACCAGCGAGCGGCCGAGAATTTGACATTGTACAGGGTGTTCGTATTTCTTTTCTTTTTTCATCTTTTTTAGTATTTCTTTATATTTTCTTTTCCTTCCTTGTTTACAAAGATTTGAATTCATGAATGTTTTGTTTTGATAATACCTCAAGTTTACCTACGGTCTTCTGACATGGTTTGATGGTGGGTAGTCAGTGATAAACACCAATAGTTTATGTAGCGTCCATAGCCCAATGGGTCCCGTCGATTCAATGTGATCGAAAGAGTTAAACAACGACGGGCGCGCTCGGTTTGTGGATGGGAGACCGCTAGTGGCAAAATTTCATGGACGCTACCGTGCTTTGGAGGGCACGTAAAGCCGTCGGTCCCGGTTGTTTTCAATGCTGGAAACAGTCGTTAAGCCTTGTTGAAGACTTTCGGGTAGTTTGAGAACATTCGACACTGGGTTGGCAACAAACCCCTCCACCAATCCGCCTGGAGCAGCGTGGTGCGTGACTGACGTGTGGCTTAATGCTGACCATCTTGACTTGAGATGAGACGAAAAATATAATTTTGACTATAGGAAGTCATTAGAGAAAAATTAAAAAACCTCTAACCAAGGAATGATTTCTATAAATTTGCAATTTTAATTGTAAAAACAAATTTATTTTCGAATCATCCTCTATACACCCGAACTTCGATAGCTTTCGAGAGCGTGCAAATTCGAGACACGGTCCCAATACCGATGTTCTACCTACCCCGCCCACCTGGCTGTGTCATAATTGTGAAAAATAATGTCTTTTTATAACTTCATTCTTGTATGGGAACTTTACTTTGATTTTTTCCTCCCGCCGATTTCGATCAAAAATTCTCATCGCTTTGACAGCTCCTCTCGATGATCTTTATACGGTGCGATAAGCCGACTACATTCAAATAATGTTTTTTTTTTATTAAATCGAAACGGCCAGTAATTTCGACTTTATTTATACATCAATCAGATTATTTTATTTTTTTATTTGCATACCTATGATATTGACTACAACGATTTTTTTTTTAAATTAAAATGAAACCGCCAGTAATTTCGACTTTATACATCGATCAGATTATTTTATTGTTTATTTGCCTACCCATGATATTTTGTTGACGTTTTCATTTCATGTATTTCTGGTTTGCAATACAGTTGATAATAATGATCCTGAACTGCATAGGTTGTCAATTAAGCAGTGTGTAAAACAATGGTGATTTCATAGAATTTAAATTTATGTAAAATTTAATATTCATTGAATTATTCTACCGTAAACCATTTCAATTAAAAATATTTCATTTAATTTTGAGTTTCGCAAGGCACGATACGCTATCGGTACTGGTTGATAAACAAAGACAACAGTAGTTATGTGGTTATGTATGTGGTATGAAGCCTCCAACATCCGAATATCGTGTTACCACTAACCCTCCGCCAATATGCAATTGAGCAGCGGGGTAGAGTAGTCTCCAGGCTTTCAGGTGTGAGAAAATTTAATGTCCTACACTTGACCGCATATTGATTGCACTATTAACAAGATTCCAGGACATACATACTTACATACATACATAGATACATACGAGTGAAGTTAAATAAAAGCTTTTAAAATTCATAAGTCGTAAGTCGTGACGTATAAAGGATCCCGTGAAGAAAGTAAACGAGAAAATAATTGCGTCGGCATTATTTGCAGATAGGGCTTCGCGACCCGCCGAACCACTGAGGCCCGCAACAGTCGAACCCGTAGGGCTGTCAAATATAACATTACATTTATAACGTCTGTATGAGTAGACAAGGTGTGAAGTACACCTAATTAAAGGCTACATCGTTCGAATGACTGATAACCGGTGGGGAAGAAAAGTCCTCGAATGGAGACCACGACTCGGAAAAAGGAGTACAGGCTGCCCTTTGACAAGGTGGGCAGACGACTTGAAGAAGACGGCGGGAAACCGCTGGATTCAGAAGGCACAGGACCGGTCGGAGTTGTCGTTTAGGAGAGGCCTATGTCCAGCAGTGGACCTCTAAAGACTGATGGATGGATGGATGTACCAGTTATGTTTAGGTTCCATATAATACAAGCTAAGGCTGAATACAATTGCTATTGCTATACACCGGACATTATCCGAAATTAATACTGAGATTTTCAAGTAATGAAAACCAAACAATACTTTGCCCGACCCGAGAATCGAACCCAGACCAAGCGACGATGAAACAGCCTTTATCGCAATTATTCCACCAGGTCTAATCTATAAAGGAAACCTGGTGGAAAGTATAGTAATATTAGATACTAAACCTAAATTACAACCCAAAGTACATACATACCTACCTACCAATATTTAATTTTTTTGGGTCTTTGTCAATAAATTTCCTTAGCATAGTCATTTTAAGAGGCAACCCTAAGTTTAGGACCAATAGGCACAGTCGCTGATCGCTGTCAATTTAATCGACTTTTTAATTATCTTCGTATTGAATGGAAAGAAAATTTCCTTCGTTGTAAGATCTTTTTCTTCTTCTTTTGTGTCATATTTTAATTATAGGGCAATTATAACAGTTTGAGATTGAGCCGTATTCTATTACACCCTACATTGTATCCACAGGGTAATAATTTACTTACAAAATAGGAAAATTAATTGGAGTACATAATTTTCTTTCATTTATCATTTTATTTATTTATTTATTTATTTTAACCTTTATTGAGTCAAAAAGACTACAAAGGGCGGACATAATGCCTGACGGCATTCTCTACCAGTCAACCCTTGGCGATGGTGAGAAGATGAGGCAGGTTTATAAATTAAAAGTAAAAAACGAAAAAAAAACTATTAATTTTATAAAATATATATACCTACATAATAAATATACACGTAATGTAACATATAACATAAAATACATACATACAAAATATACATAGAATACATAAATAGTATACATATACATATATATATATATATGAAATATATATAAGTATGATTCCGAATGCTAGGCTGTGGTTAGAAGGTACTGGCGGACTTTACGTTTGAATGAGCTTTTGGTGGATGTTCTTCTGATGTCTTCAGGCAACGAGTTCCAGAGTAGTATAGACTGCACGGTGAACGATTTATGGAAGAAGCCCGTACTATGGGATGGAAAACTTAGAGTTAATTTACTAGAAGAACGTAGTTCCCTGTCATGTGTACAACAGCGTAACTGAAATTTTTCCTTTAGATAATTTGGAGAAGTTGCGTCATTCAGAATTGAGAATAACGCAAGGAGAATCCTGGAATTTCGCCTTTGTCGAATAGTCAGCCATTTAAGTTGGGAACGATACTGGGAAATGTGGTCAAACTTACGTAAGCCGAAGATGTATCTGATACAATTATTGAGAAGGCGCTCCAGTTTATTCAGAAGTTCTTGAGAAAGGTCGGAGTAACACACATCAGCATAATCGATTATGGGAATTATCAACGTCTGAATCAACATTAGACGGGTCTTAAGAGGAATAAAATTTTTAAGGCGGTACAGAGATTGAAGCGCACTATTCACCTTACGGCAAATCTCAGTTATATGTGGACGCCAGCTAAGTGTGGGATCGATTATAAGTCCGAGATTTTTAATGGTATTACACCATGGAATCCCGATACCATTATAGGTTACCGGTGAAAGATTGGCCATGTCAATTTTAGCAAGGAATCTTGAACTGCCCACTATCATAGCTTGGCACTTCGCAGGGTTAACACTAACCCCAAACCTATTAGACCAACTACTAATAGCCGCAAGGTCCATGTTAAGCCTAGAAATCGCGCTGATCATATCATCTGCCTTGGTGTCCACGTAAAGCTGTAGGTCATCTGCATACAGATGGTACGAGCAATTCAATAAGGTAGAAATAGAGTTTATAAAAATGGAAAACATTATCGGGGAGAGTATGCCGCCCTGTGGTACCCCCGATGATAGGTCAGCCCACTTAGACGAATTGTCTCCTACGCGAACAGATTGTTGACGACCGCGGAGATACGAGCCAAACCAATTTAGGGCCATGGGTGAGAACCTGTAATGTCCGAGCAAAGAAAGAAGGATGTCGAGGTCTACTGTGTTAAAAGCATTAGAAAAGTCGACAAGCACTACCACCGTGACCTTTTGTTGATCCATTGCGAATCTAAAGTCATCAGTGACTTTAATGAGAGCGGTGGTAGTGCTGTGACCTGATCGAAACCCAGATTGATATGAATCGAGAAGGTTATGTTCAGTGAAAAATTTGGAGACTTGCTTATGTACACAGGCCTCTAGAATCTTTGAGAGGAAGGGTAAGACAGAAATAGGACGGAAGTGATTAGGTTGTAACGGGCTAGGGATTTTTGGAAGGGGTCGCACATAAGCTTTTTTCCACATAGATGGATATTGACCTGATTGTAAGGAAAAATTAATGATATGCGTAATAGATGGAAGCAAATAATCTAAAATTGTGGAAATCATGGTTCTGCTAACTTCATCGAAACCCACAGCCTTCGAATTAATACTAAAGAAATATTTTTTAATCTCATCTTCGGTAATAGTATTAAAATAAAAGACAGGGATGTTAAGAGACGGCATAGAAGCAATGGAAGCCATTGTGTTCAAACGAATACTCGGGTCCAAAGTGGTAGCAGAGGAGAAATGATCATTTAAATCGTCCAGATTGAATGAGAGAGAATATTCCATTGTCTTCGATTTGCAAATACCAAGAGATTTAAGAAATTTCCATGTATTGGCAGGCGAAGACAATGTAATATTGTTATGGATGTAACGGCGCTTGGCAGCTCGTACCATCTGGTTGCACCGGTTCCTAGCAAGCTTAAAATCAGTCCAGTTCTGTTCAGTGCGATCTCTTTTAAACTTCCTAAAGGCTCGATTTCGCTTAGACATAGCCATACGTACTCCTTTGGTTATCCAAGGAGCCGGGGTACGCCTGAGTCTGATTTCATGCTTGGGAGCATGAGCGTCGTACAGCTTCAATATAATATTATTAAGGTGAGAAACTTTATCGTCCACCGTAGACGCTGACATAAGTGAGGTAAAGTCCAAGTTCCTGGCATCGCTGCGGAGGTCTTCTGTGTTCATGCGTGCATAATTTCGAAGCTTAAGTGTACCCGCGGTATATTTAGATGGTCGAATTTTGTACGAGGCATATATGATGTCATGTCGAGAAAACCCTGGGGCTGTTATTTGTCCATGACTGCTAACATGATCTGAAGACCCTGTGACAATTAAGTCGATCCAGGTGTCATCTGTATCGATATTATGATGAGTGGCAGTTAACGGAAGAATAGACATGTTTACGGATTCAATGATGTTTTGAAGCTTAGTCCGGCGATGGGAACTTTTAAGCAAGTCAGTGTTGAAATCTCCCATAATCATGTAATGCGAGTACTCAGAGCCTATGTGATCAAATGCAGATTCTAAAGAGGCAAAATAATCTGTGGAGGGTGGACAGTAGACTACCCCAAGAAGCATCTTATTACCTTTGACATCAAGTTCTAAAAATAAGTACTCCGCGGACGCAGAGTATGCAGAAGGCGACGACAGAACTACCTTAAACGGGATGTCTGCACGCAAATAGATGGCAACACCACCTGCTCTCTTTAAAGTCCGGTCCAGTCTAATAAGCACATAGCCCTGGAGTGGATATTGCGTCGAGGGTAACGAAGGTTTCAACCAACTCTGTGATATGAGAATGGCGTGAATATTCTGGCCTGTAAAAACAGTTTCAATTTCACTAAAGTGACTAGGCAAGCTTTGTGCATTCAGATGGCATACATTAAACTGCTTACTAGCTTTATTAAAAATATGCGATAGTAATTTGTGTGGAGAGCTATCATTATCGCTGTCACACGAGCAATATGAGCCGTCACAATCAGAATCATGAATAGAATAAAAAGAGTCATCTGAGCTATCAGACATTGACTTCAACATAGATAAAAATAATTATGGTTATAATGTAGATAAATAGATATATTAATAAATGAATACAAATAAATGAATAATAATAATGAGTAATAACTTAGGTACCTAACAAATAATAATAATAAAAAGGTTTTCGCCATTAAAATACTCCTATGCACCAACCCTTGGGTTAACTGTTTACATGGCCTCATGGTAATAATTAATAGTTATAAGTATAAGTTAAATCTAACAACTTCAGGGAAATACAAGCAGAGGCTAACGGAAAACTTTTGATAAGGTTACAGTCTTTCCGTTATACACAACACACAACTATTAATAAGCACAAATTATCGAAATTATTCTGAGTAAGAATTTCTATTATAAACGAATTGCTCACATATCTTGTAAGAATTAAGAGTGTGTCTCTAACTATATTATGTATATTAAATACTAAAAAAGAATATTATTGTAAGCAACTAAATATGAAAAGAATACATAACGAGTGGAGACTACATTCTAAATAAAAATAAAAACAAACATTTTTTACACCAAAGATTGCATGGGTCACTGAGTTCAAGTATCTAGAGGCCCAAAAATTCACGTATAAGTTCTTACTCTGTTTACCTCATAGATTTGCCTTATAGTGAATAGAACGGGTCCTACAACTAACCTACTTATATTTTTAACTTACTTATATAAAAAAAAAAAAGTTTAAAAAACTAAAAAATAACAAATTATGTATCAAACAAAAAAAATACAAACACAAGAAATGCACATAAATCAAATACAAATGTAGGACCATAACATAAAAATAAAAAATATCTATGCTACATCAACCTAGTCTGTGATGTACTCTGTGGTCTGTGGCTGCAATATAATTTGACAGCAATCAAACAAAACAAGATAATTTATGAATCAAAACAAAGGGTATTTAAACAATAGCAACAAGGTAAAATATGCTGAGAAGGTGAAAAATAATACTACCTACATGTACGTAGGTATACAAGGATTATCTGGAGTTGTGTGTATGTTTGCGTGTGTAAGATAAATTAGCTTAAATAAAGACATATTCATGCAAATACAGTACAGACTGAGCTTTCGTTAGTTCCCTGGAAAAATATACTTTCGAGCTCACTTCCTAGATGTATCACGTCGAGGCCGCTTAGGGTTCTTTTGTTGTGCTGCGGCTGCCACACCAGTTAGCTTGTTCTGAGCACTATGGGGACGGCTACTTGATGATGGAATATTGGCCTGGGGAGCTACTGACACACCGGCTGGCGTCACATCGCTGGCAGGGGGGTATTTACTCCTAATCACTTCGAAATCTTCCTCTGTTTGTAGCTTTTGTCTGTCTCCATCAGGGGTTTTGATGTAAATTGTGCCGTCAAGAGTCCATACTTTCCGTACTCCAAAGTACCCTCTAGCTTGCTTATAGAGTAACTGCCGGGGCTTTGTTAAGAACTCTGTCAAGGTAAAAGAGGTACCTTTCAGTTTAGCCTTCGCACTCCAGACTCTTGATTTGATGTGGTACTCAGCAAAGTGGATTAATACTGGTCGGGGGCTGGATCCACTGGTAACACCCAAACGGTGGCAGCGCTTTAAAGAATCACTAGTTATATCTGCAACCTCCATTTTGTTTTTAAGCAGATCTAATACTATGTTTTCTAAGTCGGATTTATCATTTTCTTGGATACCATTTAACAAAAGAATCTTTCTACGTTGCCTCATATCCAAAGTGTCCAAGGACCTTGCACAAAGGAGGACCTGTTGCTGGAGGGTTCTCAGCATCTGCGAGGTGAAATCTCTGAATGTGTAAAAGTCAGAGCTTAGTTGCTCCAAGTTAGGGCTACCATCGCTTCCAGCTGCAGCCAATTTTTCAGATTTGAGACGTTCTTCAAAATCCGCCAGTTTCTTGGTCCAATCTTGCTCCAATTGCCTCTGGGTGCTCACAATATCAGCCACAGTGGCCATCTTCTATTAAATTGTAAGTATGAGAGTAAGGTTATAAACTTCTGAACACTGAAGAGGTTATGGTGAGGGTGTGGGTGGTGCAAATATGGAGTATACTTAAATCACATGAAAGTTTATTATTCTAATGGTAGAACACAAAAATAGATTCCATTTTCGGCACTGATTAACACTTTCTAGTAGTTCTAAATTAATTTCCCTAATATATAATTGCAGACATATTAAAAACACTTGTTGACAGATTAACCACCTACCCTCGAAAAAAGTTTAAAGAAAAAAAGAATTTTAATTATAAGTATCTTTGTATATTTGTATAATATACGTCCTTCAATCCCTCGCTGCGACCCATAGACGTCCCACTGCTGGGTACGGGTCTTCCCCATAGACACTGCTGCGGGAGGTCTAGAGCATACTCCACCACGCAGCCAATGCGGATTGGTGGAGGATTTAGTGGCCAACTCAGTGTCGAATGTTCTCAAGCCACCCGAAGGTCTTCGACAAGGCTTAACAACTGTTTCCAGCATTGAAAACAACCGGGAACGACTGCTTTACGTGCCCTCCGAAGCACGGTAGCGTCCATGTAATTTTGCCACAAGCAGTCACCCATCCACGAAACGACCGCGCCCGTCGTTGCTTAACTCTTTTGATCACATTGAATCGACGCGAGCCATTGGGCTGTGGACGCTACACGAAGTTTTTACCTAGTCGCTCCTCTCAGAATGGGAGGGATTAGGCCTTAGTCCACCACGCTGGCCAAGTGCGGATTGGCAGACTTCACATACCTTCGAGAACGTTATGATGAACTCTCAGGCATGCAGGTTTCCTCACGATGTATCCTTCACCGTTATAGCAAGTGACATTTAATTTCATAAAACGCACATAACTTAGAAAAGTCATTGGTGCGTGCCACTGGGGTTTGAACCCGGACCGCTCGAGTGAGAGGCGAGTTCGATAGCCGCTGGGCTGTCACCGCTTTTACCTAGTACCTACCTAACTATAACTTTTAACTCCACAAACACTAGTTAAACTTAACAATATAGTTATATAAACTCCGGCGGTAACTCCTTTCTTAACCAGTATTAATGAGGATACAGACTTTGTTGAACGCCAACAATTGTACATTTAAAAGTACAATTACAAAAAGTTATATGTACAAGAGCTGACCGTATTTCGGGTCGAGCAACTGGGCCACTTTCTCTCGCCGCAAAAACCTACCAGTTCGCGCTTAATGTCACTAACGAGAGCTAATTAATAAATAACAGACCATTTTTGCAACGCAAAATATCAAAGTGTAACTCATCATAATGTAAGGCTGCCTCGCTATGCTGCACAAATGCTGTATTTCAATCGAAATGATTGAATAAAATATATTTCATTTATCGAATGTCAAAAAATAATTTCGATAAATTTTTTGACATTCGTTAATTGTACATATTTCATCGATTTTTTGACATTTTAATTATTTTTGACATTTATTTAGAATTTGACATTTATATTAAATCTGTGTACAGGTTAACGAATGTCGAAAAATATTTCAGTTTCTAGTTATCATAAAATAACATACCATCACGCCTTTATTTTCCCGAAGGGGTAGGTAGGTATTTAGTAGGTATATAATACTTTACCCAACCCGGATATCGAACCCAGGACCTCTAGCTTAGTAGTAGCGCTTGCAATCACATACCACTAGACTAATTACCAACAAGTGCTTCCTCTATTCCTACCTAATCCTAATTCTGTACAAAACATAGACGTCCTATAGCTGGGCACTGTTTTCTCCCACAGGTTTAGCAAGAGCTTAATCGACGCTGCTCTAATGCGGATTGGTGAAGAGGTTAGTTGCCAATCCAGTGTCGAATGTCCTTAAACCATTCCTCCTTTTTCCTCTGGCGAATTCCCAAATCCTTACACTACTTATCGACAATATAACGATAATAATTGCACAAAACTGCACAGTGCAGCGTAACCGGAAGCCATTTCCGTGAAATCGACGCGAAGTAACGCAGACAATATTTCATCACGGGAACATTGGGCGGGAAGTAGAACGGAAGTGAATTTTTAATAGCTCGTTTCCTTCCGGTCGAGGCCCGGGATACACGGGACATACTGAAACACCATATTTGAAGGTTTTAGTCAAGGTTTAGTAATCAGTAATTAGTATGTTATATAGCGGTGACAGCCCAGTGGCTATCGAACTCGCTTCTCACTCGAGCGGTCCGGGTTCAAACCCCAGCGGCACGCACCAATGACTTTTCTAAGTTATGTGCGATTTAAGAAATTAAATGTCACTTGCTATAACGATGAAGGACACATCGTGAGGAAACCTGCATGGCTGAGAATACATCATAATGTTCTCCAAGGCACGTCAAGTCTGCCAATCCGCACTTTGCCAGCGTGGATAAGGCCTAATCCCTCTCACTCTGAGAGGAGAGCCGTGCCCAATAGTGGGACAAAAAAAGGGTTGTGATGATGAGTTTTAGGCTGCACTGAAAATCAGTGTTACAGCTTAGCTATAGCGAGCGCAGATCTATTTGTTATGTGGTCACTCATCTTTATGTTTTGAAATGGTTTAAGGATCATTAAGTTCTAAGTAATAGTTAAGGACTGTTTGTAGATAGGTTGCAGAAACGATTTTTAAGGAATACATTTCTTCTTCTTCAATTAATAGATACTTACCTACCTACGTTGGTTTTTACCGTTTGGTTGGACGGCTTAACGTGCCCTCCAAAGTACGGTAGCAATCATGACAGTTTACTAGCGGTCATCCATCCACAAACCGACCGCGCCCGTCGTACTTAAGAGGATATCACAAGCGAACAAGTCGACACTTTTTCCATACAAACGTAGTCCCCTGTTTCCTCGTAGGATAAAGAAGTAACAGAAGAAAAAAAAATACCATACGATTTATACGTACCTCTGCCATGACTGTACGTTTTGTTTTTTTTTTCATAATTTGATTAATAGAAGAGAAAAAAAATCATTTAAAATCAAAAAAATCGACTTTTTTTACATACATTTTCAAACATCAAGCAAACTGGTAATTACTAATATATCCCAAAAAAGCAAAACGTACGGGCATAGCTTAGACCCTGTTCTACATTTTAACTGAAAGAAATATTGAAATCGGTCTAGATTTCGAGGAGGAAACAGGGGATTACGAAAGGACGATTTTCTTAATTTTACGTAGGTAAAATCAATTCGAGACTGCACTTCTCTCTATCGCACGCTAAGGGGTAAGGTTGGGCTCAGCGCGACAGCAATATTTTTGGTAAAAACCTATTCTTCAAAAGTGACGGTCGACTGGAGTCCTCTTAACCCGTTCACATACGATCGACGCGACGGCTGTGGACGTAACGGCTTTCCAGCGAAGGAATTACTAACCCAAATGCAGTACGGTGCACAATATGGGGAGACAAATGAGCTCAGCGCATCTTGAGCGCGCCGCATTAATAATTCAGATCCGTCCTACGGTGCACTTGTTTGCTCTTGTCCCGTACCACGGACCACTTTTTCCAATCTCGAACGAATTCAATATCGAGTTTTTAATGAGATTTTTTGTAAAATTTTCAGCGGAACAAACACAAGCAAAATAGGAAAAAATTGAATGTTTGACTTTAAATTAATCCAAGTCATATTCTGAGCCGGCATGAAGATAGCTGTAACTAACTGGAAATTCCAGTTTTAGCTCAGAGGGCTCAATAGAATCAGATATCACATTTGACATGTGATAATAATCAATCAATCATGTGACTGATTATTATCACATGTCAAATGTGATATCTGGTTACTTCACACACTTCACACTTCTATTGCTATTTGTGAAGATGAGCAGAGTGTACATCGATTGTACATACGTTAGTACCCTCCAAATCGGTTACGGTGAACAGACAGGTTTATTTCGATATTTCCTTCTCCGTATCAGCAACTGGCATGGCTTAAAACGCACGTAACTTAAAAAAGTCATTGTTGCCGCAAAGCCTGAGTGAAAGGTCAATTTTCAACTATCACCCAATAGAACATACTCGTAACTATTATACAATTTTGAAATAGGAAATACGACATAAACCCTATTTAATACAGTCATCAAGCAAACAGAAAGTTGGATCCCGTAGTACTCCTCTGTACTACACATTGCGGAAAGTTGGAGCGAACTGTTTATAATTCATAGCGCCAGTATGCTGATACCCGCGTATGTTGACTAACAAAGGTCGTTATTACATGCCGCAGCCTCCCTTACTAAGGAAACTCGGTCGCGAAGCAAAAATAATATTGTTCCCATTTTCGTCAATGCAAATTGTTTTTAAATAATCCCCAATAATGTTGCAACCTGGTCCGAATGATTAGTGTTGAATTTTTATTTCAAAATTCAACACTAATTAATTATTACAGAAGTGTTTTCCAGGCCTGGGATATCTATATATATAAAAGGAGAAGCTGATTGATTGACTGACTGACTGACTGACTGACTGACATATCAACGCAGGGCCTAAACTATAAGGGTTAGAAACTTGAAATTTTGCACAGGGGTTCCTTTTATAACGTAGGGGAGCACTAAGAAAGGATTTTTGAAAATTCATCCCCTAGGGGGTAAAACGGGGGTGCAAAGTTAGTATGATACTTTGCCGTTTTTGAAGTAAGTGAATGTCTAATTCCACGCGAGCGAAGCTGCGGGCGTCTACTAGTATTATATATTAAGATAAACATTCAGTAAAAATAGTATGTGACTTACTCTTCAAAATATTAACCAGTGTATGTTGCCCCCAGCGACAGACGAGGCGTGCTGGACGCGGCGGCGCTACAGGCGTTGGCGGGAGAGAGCGTGCTGGAGAAAGAAAGGCAGCTGTCCGAGATGATCCTACAGCTGCAGATGGTGCGCGAGCAGCTGTTGGCGCAGCAGGAACACGCTAAGGTAAGACAAGGAGAGAGGAGAGAAAGGCTGGGAATAGACTTCCGATTGTTCTCTCCGATAGTCAGATCAGACAATCGGAAGGCACTCCGACTATCGGACTATCGGATCCGAATATTGGAGAGAAAAATCGGAAATCTATTCCCAGCCTAATGGGTGAGAATCAGAGAGTATGCAGAAAATGGTATGACTGGTAAGATATAGAGAGAGAAATAGGAGACGGAAAGGATGGTATTGCAAGCAGAACAATTGTAGCAATTAACTGCTGGCAAAGCGCTTGTTCCTAGTGTTTAAGACAGTCTTTTACTCCAGCATATTACATTTAAAAACAACTTTTTAATGTATTGCAAGCAGAACAATTGTAGCAATTAACTGCTGGCAAAGCGCTTGTTCCTAGTGTTTGAGACAGTCTTTTACTCCAGCATATGACATTTAAAAACAGATCTTTTCTATAAAATACTAATCAAAATACGAAAGCAAATAAAATCGTAACTCTTCAAAACACGTGGCGATATAGATGCGCTAGAAAACGCCATTATTCCTCGATGTCCAGACTGCTGCTTAGCATGCACAGTCACGGGTTAAGAATTGAATAACAACGACGGTCCTTTGTACCACTGTCGCAGGCTTACGGATAAAGTGGATGCAACGCAGGCATACCTATTATCTCCCAGCCCTTTTCCGGGGACCTTTGAATACAGTTTATTTCGTGTTGAAGAAATTTCGAAATCCTTATATTTTATACTAGTGGTCCGCCCCGGCTTCGCACGGGTATTTTATATAAAAATCAAAATTATAATACACACACATAAACCCTATTTGCGTCAGGTTACTAAAAAAAATAAAAATTTAACACGACTTTATTTTACATATATAGATTATAACAATAGTTTCGTTTACGCCTAGTAATATTATATAGCCTATGTCACTCAGTGAAGATGCAGCTTTCTAATGGTGAAAGAATTTTTGAAATCGGTCCAGTAGTTTTGGCAGCGCACGCCAGAATAGCTTGCAGATGGTAGATTTTTTCCTACTTACCTAATTGACACTTATCGTCATATTTTGGACAATTCACACAATATCTTTATAAATTTTAGCCTGTGTGTTATTCTGATGTAAAAGCTATATTATTGTAAAGTTTCATTAAAATCCATTCAGTACTTTTTACGTGAAAAAGTAACACACATCCATCCATACATACATACATACTTACAAACTTTCCCCTTTATAATATTAGTAGGATAGGATTAGAAGGATTATACCTTATCAACAGCCTAAAATTTAAGTTTTATGCTTCTAGTTCTGAAAATGACAATACTGTCATACAACCTTTCATCTCCCTTTTCAACCCATTACAATACTTATTTCCAATTAAAAAGTGTCTATGTCCTTTGTCAGGCTCTAGACTGTGTACCAAATTTCATTTAAATCGGTTCAGTAGTTTTGGAGTGAAAGCGAAACAGACAGACAGACAGACAGACACTTCAAAACCAAACGTCCAATTTTAATCATTCAAAGACCAAGTATTATCTACATAAACTGTAAATGTAGTCCAAAAAAAATTCAAGATAAAAATATGGTTGTTGTGCCTCACTCGACATAGATAGGTATAGTGTGTCGCTGACTTTTTTATAGATATTTATAAGATATACAATTAATTAGAACATTATATGGTTCTATCTTTTATAGTTTAGGCAGCGTACGCAAAATAAGTAACTTTTCTGGTAGATTTTTTACACCTTGTGTCCGAAAAACCCAAATATCTTACGGAACCCTATTTTCTTCCAAAATAAAATTTAGCCTATGACACCCGGGGATAGTGTAGCTTTCCAACAGTGAAAGAATTTTTCAAATCGGTTCAGTAGTTTTGAAGCCTATTCGATGCAAACAAACAAACAAACAATCAAATTTTTCCTCTTTATAATATTAGTATAGACTAGGCCGCGGATTTTCCCGCGTGAAATTTATATTGATCAACCAATCACACTAATAAATAAAATTGTCAAGAGTTAGAAATTACATTATAAAAATATAAGTCAAATCAAATGTCATACACAATACATTAAAAAAAAAGTTCACAAAAATAATTCACATAGGTATACAAAAACAAAAAAAAAAGTAGGTACATATATGCATACTGAAAAAATATTGAAATTGATTTTTTATCTAAGGGAACACAGTATAGGGATAAAAAGTATCCTTTCTGCTAATCCAGGATTCAAGCCGTTAGAGCGTGAAGAAGTACAAACATACAAAAACAAACACTCACAAACTTTCGCCTTTACAATATTCGTGTGATTTAAAACTGTTATGGCGTAATCAATTCAGTAGCGAAAAATCAATGACATGTTTGCTACATATTTTAACACTTGCAAAGCACTCGTAGACCTATTCCTCGCATCGATCGAACGTGATCGACCTAGATAAGCAAAGTCGGGCGCGGTCTGTATGTGAATGGCTTCAGATGACACGTTTAACGACACCGTGATTTTTGAGCCTTGTCAAAGCCCAAGAACTTTCGACACTGGGTTGGTAGACACCTCTCCACCAATCCGCATTGGAGCAGCGTGTTGGAGTATGCAGTGGTAGTGGATGGTAGTGTAGGGGAAGGCTGGTTTGCTTCTATCTGAAAAAAATATTAATAAACTAAGGACGCCCGCAGCTTCGCACGCGTGGAATTAGACATTCACTAGCATCAAAAACGGCAAAGTTTCATACTAACTTTGCACCCCGGTTTTACCCCCCTAGGGGGTGAATTTTCAAGAATCCGTTCTTAGTGCTCCCCTACGTTATAAAAGGAACCCCTGTGCAAAATTTCAAGTTTCTAAACCTCATAGTTTAGGCCCTGCGTTGATATGTCAGTCAGTCAGTCAGCTTCTCCTTTTATAAAAACTTGTTTAAAAAAACCATCAAACAAACATTATGTCAAAAAGCTTATTATAATATTCAGGAGTATTTGGATGATAAGAAGGCATGGGACTGAATTAAACTCTGACAGGCTATCACTATGCTTTTGTATTAATTATACTAAATATTGTAAGCAGGTGGCATATGGGGTGATTCTTGGCATACACGATGGGCTGTCTCGTGTCTGTCCTGAACATGTCATGGTCATACTGTACATTTTCTGTACAAATTAACTTGAATTTTAAAAGAGTACCTACCGAGAGTTTTTGCCTCCGGCTTTTTTCTCTCTCGGCCTACACTAGGGCATAGGATAAGAATATTGTAAATTCTTCCTAAAGCCGATGACCAGATAGATAGTGACTTGACTTAGAGCTTAGCTTAGTGGTAGGTAATTATTGTAAATTAGCCTTAAGCACCTGTGTAGGATTAGCTATTCATTCAAGGATCTATTGATCCTTGAGCTATTGCTCATCCTTTACTTTATATTAATCAGTTTAGAATAGCATTATATATCTTCTGTTTAAGTAGTTTGTTTGTTCTAGACTTTCGTTAAGCGTGTATAATCACCTCATGGCGAAATAAATTATTTGACTTTGACATTGACTTATATATTTAAGAATACATATATATTTACTGCTATCGGATAAAGAGGACATACTGAAAAGTCTTATTATCTATCTTCTATCTATCTAGTCTTTGTGCTACTAATATAGCAGCGAGGAAGATTATACAGTGAAATTACGAGAGCGGTACGAGGAAATATAAATGCATATTCAGTTCATTTCGAAATGCGAAAAAACATACAAGTCTTATCCAGTACTCGCTCCAGTTCTCAAGTAAAATCCGAAGCACTCACAATGACTCCAACGAGAGGCTGCATAAAGGCTTAAATCAAATTTTAAAAGAGCACGACAAGAGGGTGCTTTAAACTCGGACGTACCCTCCTTTCGGGGGTAGGGAGCGGAACAAACCTAATTTGCTGGAGGGTAGACAATCGGACTCTTAAATTACATTTCAGGTAACGAATTGTTGGCTTGTTGTTTAGATGTTAGGTTCTGTATTCTACCTCAACCACCACCGCCACAGTTTGTCCCACTGTTGGGCATGGATCTCCACTCGGAAGAGGGGTTAGGCCTTTTTCCACCCCGCTGACCAAGTGCAGGATAAGAGGGGTTGGTGGTAAAACTGATTAAGTCTTTAGGTCGCACCTAACTGTCGAGACAGACAGACAGACAGAGTTACTTATGCATTAAAATTCATAATATTAGTATGGATTATTTTTTCTTGCGCACATAGTGCGTAGCATTGCATTTTATTGGATTTTAAGGGTTATGGAGTAATATTCAAAATCGGGTTAAATTCAGAACCAAAATGATACACTGAAAATTGCAATGGTACAAACGGTACCTATGTGCACAAGTTAAAAAATAATGCCACTATTTATGTTTTCACTAGTAGAAAACAAGACGACATTATTTTTATTAAAAATTCCATCCACCTTGGCGTGTGACCAGAAGCGCTTCATCCATCCAACTGGCTACTAAGTTGGGTAAACATCTGGATGAGTGATTACAAAACGTACAATCTGAATAATTACTTGCAAACCTTACGTAAAACACGCTACAACTTTTGTTCAAAACCCGATAGCGAACCATTGATAGCTTTGAACGTGCAATTTGTCTTTAATTCGGATCGCAGATACAATGCGAATGAATCCTTTCATCTCATATCAATTTTCATGAATACGCTTACGTATACGTATACAGGTTGATGTAGGGCTCGCAACGCAACAAAGACTCTCTCATACTAATGAATCATCGATAAAAACGCGAACACTCAATCACGTGGTGCTAGGGTTGTCGATACAGTAACTGTTATTGCATTGAGATACGAATGTTGACAGAGTAGGTTCTATCGATGTTTTAATATTCTAAAATAGGTACAAGATATGTTTCTCTATTCTCGACAATTTTTTTATATTTCGAAAATTATATTATGTTTGAAAAAAATTAAGTTTCACATGATTTGGGCATTATTTTTGCTAGAATAATGTGTTTCTACAGAGACAAAGCGAATTCAAAAATTTTTTTAAGCAGGTTGATCGCACTTTATTTCTAGCAGCTGAAGCGTATTTACATCCACATAATATAAAAAATTGCGTAGATAAATTCAGCATGTGGTTTTACAATGAGAACAACCAACAATTTTACTTTACCTTAACTCTTCTAAAGCCAAACTGGAATGAAAGAGGTGTCGTAACATCGCATTTCACCCTACAAACTACACGCGGCTTGTTCCCCATCACAATCAGATGCTATCAAAAGATACACAGCACGTACTGAAGCAGGTTCAGTCAAAAGCGCCCGCACTATAGATAGGTCGCAAAAACCGTCATTCTTATTTCTTTTACCGTTTCGCTCGCGCCCGTCGATCCTGTAATTGTTGATGGCAGAGATCAGAGTTGGGCTGCTGTGACATTTCGGATAGCTTTTACAAATGTTACAGTTACGGATCGGATCCTGATGTCGGATAATGTTTAATATCCGACATCAGGATAATTTTTTTAGCACCTGTGCACCTTCTCATTAAATTTTTTTGAAAATTTTTGATTTTCTGTTGCACTTTTATAGAGGCGTCTACAAGGCTGCAGCGCACCTAAGAAACACGTTTAAGGAGACTTTTATTAGTCTTAATTATAGATTGTCATAGTTTTCATTGGCGATAAAGGATCGGTGGTGCCGCATGCTTCTTTGATATCTTATATCTGTCAAAAAAATAACCCTATGTAATTTTTTTTGCGTTAGTAAAATAAAAGTGTTTTTACGATTTATGTAATTTTTTTCTTTGATTGGTACAATTGTTTCGGTAACGGTTATGCATGCCATAACATCCCTGGTAGAGATTGAAGAGGCAGCTATAGATGCGCTGCAAATGGGAACGGCTAATGGCGGCCTCACGTTCGCATTCGCGCGCTTTTTTCAAATAGGTACAGAACGTCCCTTTGTTGACTCGCAACGGATCCATTCGAAATAGGCGTTCGATACTGGCTGGATTTTTTTTCAATCCGCTTTCGTTGTTTTCTCCAGTCAGACGGGTTTGTTTAGGTTCAGGTGCGCTTTCGATTGGTTGTACGGATTATAGAGGCTGTAATTTCAAAGCATGTACGTAATGTAAAGGAAAATCTCCCCTTTACACATTCATTCGTTCTAGTCGACCGCAGTTGTATGAATATGGATTTGCATTGTCTGTTAGATGTCATGACAATCAAGGTTTACTGAAAGTAAATATCAACTACTTAGTTTTTTTAATTATCTAGTGAGAAATCTTTATGGGTAACTCACGATAGAAAAACTAATTTGTCAACGAAAACGGACAATCAGATCGCAAACAAAAACAAAAATACTTTAATCTCTGCGAGGGCACTCATTCAAATTAATCAGAATATAAATGGGGAGAGTGCGTTGATAACTACATCAAACACCCTACATTGTAACCTCCCCCAGACGACCAGACAAACGGAAATATGAAAATGGAACATCGAAACGGAAAAACGCATGAGGCGTCCGTACTCGACGTTAGCTGGACAAAAAATGAACACAAGCGAGCGCTTAATTCGCAAAAAGCCCGTTTGATGTCGCTAATTGACAATCAGTCGAGGGATGCGTCTCATTGGTCGGCTCCAGCGTTCCGTTTTTAAAAATTAAAGACAAATAAATTAACGGGGTGGGCATTTTTATCTTTGTTTTCGACTATACGTACTTTTCTCTTCGCCTTTAATGATGTGGGTATCTTATATATAAGTAATATAAAAGTATTATGCGTTAATGTTATTGCAGGATAGCTTTTAGCCTCGTATCCGCTTTGTGCATTAATGAATTTATTTTTATTGCCTGCTTCTGTCGTCAGTTACTTCGTGACGTTCTTATTAATAAAAGCACTCTGATTGCTCACTTTTGCCAGAGGTTGATGTTCAGTCCATAAATAAGGAATTATATTTTCATTTATGCGTGATATCTGAGTTAAAAAAAAAGTTTATTAGCCGATAACGAACTTTTGTTTTTATTCAAAAGCATCTATAATTAATTATATTATACTAGTTAGGTACGTAATATTTTTGACTGTTTTAAACAGTGTGTTTAGTAAAGGTGATTTGTTCCGCGATAGATACTCTATTTAGGTATAATTTTATATACTTAGTTAGGTATAAAATCCGATGGAATAAACTATTCAAAAAGTCAGATAACTAACGCATTGCTACCCAATTTTGAAGGCACCGCCTCTTGTTGGAAAGCAACACCTACATCCTAAACAATTAAGGACATGTGTAGTAATTGGATATGTTTATAAAACGTTAATACAGACAGATAGGTATGTGTAGGCAGAAGCCGTGATGTAATTAAAATGTACGTTTTCCCTCTTTCTTTCAGCGGTCGCGTAACAGATATTAAAATGTATAAACGTATCTTCCCAACGTCACTCAGTAGGCGCGTTTTTAAATAAAGTCAAACGTTTTTTAATCAAAAATGTTGTCACCGCATGTCCGACGGTCCTCTGGGTTTCTTTCACAACTAATTGGTGTCACACTCTAACCCCTGAACGTCAGATATATTTTCCACGTTTGAGCGCAATATTTAAAAGGACAGACTCGTTGACATCTATGATTTAGCGCGTCTACGGTTTAATGTAAGTGACAAGTTTCCAACCGTTTAGTAGATGCTTCAGTGAATTTTTCATGTAAATATGGAGAAAATGCACTTTTATCGCGCGCTTTTTAAATATGGAATAGTCACTGATGCGTCATTTGACTGACACGTACCTAATCAGCAAAGCTGAAATAAAAATGTTTAATTTTAATATTGTCTCCACGCTAAAGGAGAATGATCAATTTTCGTATACGATTGTCTCAAGCGTCAAGGTCAAAATTATATAGAAAATTTTCTTTTTAATTTCGGAGCGATACAGCCTTTGGAGCGGCTGTTTTGCATAGGAGATTCTTTTTCAAAATTATTATGACAATAAACTGTTCACAATTCATTTCCGGATTTTCAACAGTGTTAAAAGTGTTGCCATAGTCATTAGCCATGAATTAGATATAACGATTGATATCGATTTTTTATCGATTTACAATAGAAACTGTAGTAAAAAACTTGAAAATCTTGGCTGCACAAAAAACGAAATGAAAAAGTAAAAAAACCAGTTTTCTCTCAAATACTCATTTACTCTTTAAAAACATTTGGTTTTTTTACAACAATTAATTTCTCATTGCAGCCGAGAAATCGTTATATGGAACTTTTTTAGAAGCACAGTGTGACTAAAAAGAAAAAATAGGTAAATGAGGGCGCCACCAGTCCTGATTAGGTACCAATTTTTTTATATCGTATAAAATCACAAACATTAATCTTACTCCGAAGTAAATAGCTATGGATATCAGAATTACCGATGATATTACAAATATATAAATATAGAATTATAGATAAATAACATGGATTAAGGTCTTAAGGTCAAAAACGCAAAAAGTCAAACACTTAAAATGACAAAAAGTTAAACGCGTCAGGCAAAATTAATCGATATGCGACTATCAATAGCTGGCAACATTTCGGTATAACAGCCGTGTGTGACGTGTCACGTGACGAACTACGAAGAGCAAATGTCATAATTGTCATAGCACTCATTGCGTCTTATTTCTCATAAGACTAGCTATCAACCTATTATGTTATGATTTGGAACTGAAATAACCCCTGTGTTTCTGAAAAAAAAAATCGGTTGGAATTAATAATTTGTACATTAAATAATATCCAAAAAGTCATTTGGAATTGCCGCAACCACTAGACCGCTTCTCATACTTTCTTGATCATTCTCCTTTAATTTCAGCTGATACCTACCGCGTTTACCAGACTAATATAACAGAGGCGAAAGTTTGTGAGTGAGTGTTTAAGGTATGTTCGTTACTTCTTCATGCTCAAACAGCTGGACCAATTTTGATTTTATTGGTATGGAGTTAGCTGATACCCTGGATTAATAGGATACTTAATATCCCGATATTGTGTTCCCTTGTGTTAAAAAATCAATTTCAATATTTTTTCAATATGCATATACTTTAAACTTAAGTCGCGGGCAGCAGCTAGTACAAACTAAATCTTTGAGTATGAGCGTTGCAGTGTTTACGAGATAGGTATCTAATCCAAAATATTTCATAGTTATTATTAGGTACATCAAGAGATCTTGCGCGCGTCACTAATTTTTCTTTAAAATTTTCGCCCCACAACTAATATTATAACTGGCTGCCAAAGTATTCCGCAAACGCGCTAGTACCAAACATTGTTCTGTTTTGGTCTACGTCGTACCATCGCGTCATGAAACACGCCTACAATATCTTCGTATACATATCCGTAACGTTCATACCTACTGCTCGGCCCATTGTTTTCCCAATGATAAAGGCCGAATCAAATTATTGGCTGCATTATTCTAGTTTCCACCGCAAGCGAACGTCGACTTTACGACACGAATTTTCGTACTATCATATTTCAAATTCGCGGGAACAGCTTTCACTAGGGCAGTGCTGACGGTATGGTGGGGATAACAATTGTCTATTGTGCGATGCCTATCTCTTTTGCGCATCGTCCCGGCGTCTTTGTTAGAACGGAACGGAGCTATCGTACCGTTGCGTTCTAACACAATGATCGGTGGAAATGGGTATGGCTTTGTGTTCGAGATTTCCTTCCATTCGTCTGCTTATCCCGGTTTTCTATATCGGCCGGTAGTTATTGTGCGCATGTCTCCCGGGGGGTATCCGAGTATATTGATGCCGGCTTATCAGAACGGGTTGCGAAGGCGAATCAGAGGATTAGTGTCGTATTTACGAGACGACGCAGTGAGGAACCAGTCGTGAAGGACTGGCGAACAATTTAATCCATTGTACCTACATGCTGGTTGTCTTCAAGTTAGGTACAGCAAAATTGTTATTTTAAAACGTGCTATATACATTTAAATAAATTGGTTGGTAGTGAAGGTATGAATAGAACAATTGAGGTTAGAACAAGACAAGTTAACAACGAAACACTAGTTGAGTAAAAACATTAAAAATAATAACCGGCCGTACACAGCGGGGCGTTAGAGCTATGCGTAATACACACGCGAGTTGGTAAGGTGGTTTACCACCACGCAGAAAGCGGTATAGGTACACCACTCGACACCCGGAGCCACTCACGAACATGTTGCCGCCTTTGCCTTCCAGTGTGTCGGCATGTTTGGGTAGCCCATAGTGAGTGGCGAGTCACCACCTGCCGCCTTTCGTTTTCCATAGCTCTTGTCCAGTCCCTCTACTCTAAACCCACCACAAGACCCAAAATTTCCATTCCAATAGTTCCTGTGCATCTGGCGGGGCCCACCTTTGGGTGTACCAATTGATTGTGCAGTCGAGGTAAGTTAGTGTATATCCTATATCAGTATCGAATTTTTATTTATAAAAATTATTATTTTCATCGGTCCTAGATTTTCTTTGACCGTTTTGCGTATTCATCGAGTATTGAACTCGCGTCAAATTTTTCAATTCTCCTACGGTCCACATTATTCCATTTCTGAACTCCTAGTCCTGACCGCTGTGAATTAACTGATATCGATAGTTGGAAGGTTCATCTATTTTATCGACAACTTCTTAATATTTTTGAGGAAAAGTCAATGTTAAACTTGAAATCAGTGTCTGTTTTAATTACAATAATAAAAATTTTAATTTAGCATGAATAAAAATATGTAAACGCTTTCAAGGTCTTTATAGTTTAGTTTGCTGTAATCGCAGCAATAAATAACGTCTGTGCGCGCCAAACCAAGTTTTTGTCATGTTTTATGTACGCAAGTAATTTTGTGTAATTTACGTTATTAATTACACTCACACGTAATAACAATTGTACCGCGATTTATGATAATATTATTTAAACACCGTGTCCACTCATACTTGCGTTACGAGCAAGTTATTTTTATCGCTGTTACATCACTAGTATTCATGTTTAGCAACTCGTTCGAGATACATTAAAATTCTAGTTAAGATAATCTCGGAGTCGTGCTTTTAATTTGTGTAGAACACGTAAGTGGTTGGTTTAAATACGCAAATATTGAGCGAATGATGTATGGGCACCGGTCAATCAGTTAGCTGAACGCTCCGGACCTAATAGTGCTGTCAAACGACTTATCGAGATGCACGATTAACATACGTAATTATTATTTAAATCAATTATGTATAGTCTTTCGAGTTTGGGAAACACCTGTACACTTACGAAATTACGTGATGTATGGAAATTGTAATCAGTTTTCTGGCAGACACTTTGAGGTATCTATCACCAGTTTGACATACAAATGGCGCCTGATGCGTTGCGAAGTATTTAGATGTACAGTAATTATCTTTATAGTCCAAACGCAATGTCTTATGCATTTTGTTAATAAATCAGCATACCACGAATATATTCTGAAACAGAACAAGTGAATATGTTATTAACATACACCACCAGTGTACTCGTAGATACCTGCTGTCAACGGCCTTTAGCTGTGACTTGGCGGACAAATTTAACGTAATAGGTAGTATCGCGTTTTGTAGATATGTTTACCGTAAATGTAATTTGTTTGTTCACTTCGATGTTTAATTCAGCATGCGGGTGTACACTTTGACATGATAATGAGCTTCGTAAGTTATGGACGGAGCAAATAGGGATGGATTTCCACCTGGTGTTGAGGTCAGACTGCATTTATAAGTATAGTTAGGTACACCAAAAGCTCAGTTATCGCTTTCGATCTTTTGCTAATTTTTTGCGAATTAACTTATTCTACACTATACTGATACAAAAAATTAGACAGTAGAAGATCAAACATCAAGGTCATGAGCAATGAGCATATCAGGTGAGTGACTACGATTTTTTCGTAATTTTAATATTTAATGCTTACTATTATTTTTTGTTTTACTCTGCAGCAGATTATTATCTGATATCATACGCATGATTTCCGTAATTGTACTTACAGTAATAAAGGATCGATGTCAATCGCCAAACAAACTATATATAGCGCATATTTTCTAATGGCTTTGCTTCAAGCGAAATAATCATCTTGTGCTCTGCGTCTCACGACTTCACCTTTGTCGCCTGGTAGCGACTTGCTTTAATGGTCGCATTAATCTGAAGCCAGCTATTAGCCTCCTGATTACGTCCCATGCGTGCATTTTATGAGCATATCGGCCGTATATTATGAAAGGTCTTTGTTGGCGGTGCGTCTTTAAAACGTTCTTTCTTATCTGTAAGCGATCACTGTACGTTAAGTACTGATTTTGTTTATTTCTATTTATAGGTAAGGTTAACGGCATTTGTGGCGACTATGCCACATTAACGATTATTTAATTTACCATACAGGGACATAATTACTAATAAGCTTACTGATATGACGTCTAGTGATAGGAACAATAAAAATTCAGAAACAACTTTACAACACACCTGACTTTTAATCAATTAATATTCTAATGAAGACTCTTCATTGAAAGATTCATTATATAAACTTATTTTAATCATTTTTGCAACAACCCGCAATCAAGGTGTATGACGCTGTACCTTTACTCTCATGCATACAATCACCCCCCTCCCGCCCAAACAGGAAACATGCACATACAACAGTGAAAATATACACCAGCATACACTTTGTTCGCAGGTTGTTGCAAATTAGGTTAAACTAACTTAATAACAATGAATTTTCACAAAGTAACGCCTGGTCCAATTAACTATTCAGTGTATGTTTGTGTCTAGACAGCAGCCTACCGGTTTGGTTTGTGAGAAAATTTTGTAAAAAGGCATGCTTAATATACATATAAGTAAATAAGTAAACCATGCTTAAAATAGATAGGTAAAACTCATTGGAAAAATCTTTGAGAAAATTTTATTTTAGGTCCTTTGTAGAGGTTCGCGCGGGGGCATGAGACAGAGGGCAGGGAGGAGGTGTTTCATAATTAAATAGTGTACGCTTAGTTACACGAAGAAGTCGGGAAAAGTTTTGTAAGGAAAATTGTGAATCACCGCGTCGAGTAGGTAGCGACAGCAGCGAGCAGCATTACTAATTTAGCAGTTTGTCTCATTATTCTCGTTTGGAGGCGTTAATTTACGTTGAAATTCAAGATTTTATTTACATTATACATTATGAAGTTGTGTCTGTTTAGTTACGTATCATTTTTTGAAGCTTTAGTTTACAAGTCCTTTAAGTCCAATCTCATTAACGAAGTAGATCCAAAAATCAACATTTACCTATAATCGTCTGTATGAAAACGTGTACCCAGTTACAATAAATACTTTGTTACATGTGAATAAATTACTTTAGGTATACTTATTGGTCAGAAACCGTGTTAATCCGACCAAAACCTGCTCACGACAGATGTAGTACCTATATCAGCGATATAGCATTAATCGAATACAATACCACTCATTACATAAGCTTCTCCCAAATCAATAAATATTGATAATACTAATCCTGATAATAAATAGGTAGCAGCCACAATATTGATGAAGGCGTCCGCTCAATCCAAAGCTTTTCACGTCAAGGGGCCAACAAATCCTACTGAAAAGCGAATTAACCTTCAACAAAACGAAACTCATTTACCGATACAAAACCCGCAACCGATGGAGCTGCTTGAATCGGAAATAGCTAGATGAAAAGAATTCTGAAACCGGCACGAAATTACTGAAACCGGATTGTTGTTTCATTCAGGGTGCGTTGGCTTTCAGTGTTCTGTTGCTATAAAGGCTTTGGTGAATGCGCTGAGAGAGCGGACGGGAAGTGGGTGGGATCTTGAGAATACAGGGTGGAGCTTAGTCTGAATTTTTATCTGAAAACAATTATTACTCCCACGAGCCTTAGTTAAGCAGCATAAATGTTACAAAGAGCATTCATTTTTTTTATTCCTACATATTACTCGTACTACTTGTTTCAAAGGATTATCACATTTAACGTTGATTTCGGTTATTGTCCTTTCTTCTCTTGACCAATACATCAGCTTAATGTAGCATAAACATCAGCTTATGTTAACACGTGACCTGACGATGTTGTGTTCACCAAGAAAATAATCCTGAAACCGGTACGAAATCGCTGAATCCGACCTGTTTGTCAGTTTCATTCAGCCTGCGCACAAATACCTACCTACTTGCTTTGGCTTTCACAGTTTTCTATAGGGGTAATAAAGGCTTGCGCGGACACAATGTACTGGGAAGGCGGAATGTGGGCCGCTCCTGAGGCTACAGGGATGCGTCGAGGTCTTATAACATTTTCGATGGTTTCGATGAATGCTCAACCGTATAATGCTGAATTTTTCCTCCGTTTTGTTTGAGTTGGTACAAGTATATAAAAGAATCACTATACATAACTTTATTAAAATATCACTTTAAATGTTTTTAGGTAATGTCATTGTGTCGTTAAGTGTTTTATCAAATATGTACTTACTCTATGTTACCTAAATTAACAACGAGACGAAAATAAATAGCTTTATTCCTTGTAGTAGCTGGTCATTCAACTTATTTACTAGCAGTAATACTATAGGTACTGTTACAAAAACCGAACAGTTGTGTACTGTGGTTGTCCATATTTCTCCTACATTAATCAGCCTGTCATTGTCAGCTCAAACTATCGATACTTGCGCCGCGCGTCACTACGCGCAGCGTGTTCCCGTCACTTTCCAATTATTTTTGCGGGCTTTCTTCGCAACAGGCCGCACTGAATGCGGAACAGTACGGCGCCCGGTTTAAGGAACCCGCTTTGTCCGCGAGCAAATGAGAGAACCGCTTAGTTTTCCCTTTTCTGCCAACTTGTGGTTAATTTATTTAATAAGTTGTTGCTGAATAGAGCCTCGCTGCCAACGAGTGGCAGGATGAATCGGACTTTCCATTTTCTTTTTATCATTTTCTATACACAAAAGTCTTCTGTATTTTGAATCTGAATGCCTAGTAGTAGGTGGTACAGTTATTTATTTTTTGTTACAAATTTTCCATTTTGGAATAATCTTGGATGGAAAATTTATTTTAAACGAAGAAAGGATAAGATTAATTTCGTAATTCGAGTACGAATTCTTAATGGTATTTTAAATTGTGAAAAGGTTGGCAATGTTCTCAGTCAGTCAGAGATTATTGCCTCGCTTTTAGATCCCACCTTTGGCGTTTTTTGCCGACGGTTAGTTTAGGTACTTTAAAATAGGCATAATGGACATCTTGGTTTCATTTAAGTCGGATGTAATTATTGATACCTTTGGTTATATCAAAATCTTCAATATTAGGTACATTATTATTGAAGCTTAGGTAGGTACCTGGAATTAAGAAATGCATGTAGGTACCTTCCTTTGCGGTGCAACTTTGATTGTGTAATAAGTAATAAAAATAATAAATCACAATGACATGCCATAAAACGAATGTTAGTTTTCCTTGGACTGTAAAATTTAAAAAAAAACAACAAGGTTTTCAAAACAGTTTACATCCATTTTACATCATACTAGCTCGCGAGGTTACCTCACGTCTCACAAAAGCGCAAGTCCATTCAGTTGTATTCTCGACTTTAGCGCAATGGCGTACCTGCGTATTGTTTCCTCTTAAGCTGGAATAATGGAAGGCAGGTCAGGTATTTGTATTCATCAAAATAATGCGCAGAACGTGATCAGTCGCGGAGAGCGCGGATCAGTCGTGTCGTCGTGATGCGTTCCGTTTGGCGGGTAATGGCGGGAGTGTTCGATTCTTTATTTGAAACAGTTTTTTTTTTATTAATAAATCGGTTCCGGACAATTTTGCGTGGGACATTTCTTTTTAATTTCTAGATGTTGTCAGTGTACTATTTTTCGCCAGTTACCAATAATGTTATAGGGTCATATTCTATCTTCGTTCTCATAGGAGGATTCTAGTCAAATTCCTCATACTACCGATTACGTAGATATACAGGGTGTCCCAGAATGAATGGATAATCCTTGAGCCCCGCACAGAACAGCTCTCCAGCGCTTAGAAAAAAATATCAAAAAAAATAAATTCCAAGTGATACCCAACATATGATTTTTTTTAGAAAAACATACGTTATTTTAGCTTTACTTCACATTAATGTACACAACTGCCACAAATTAATGAAATTCTTGGTGTTTTTGGTGTCATTTTATTCCTGATAGACCATACTACTAGAAATACATTAAATAATATAAGTATCTGTGATACTTTTTTTATAAAAAAAATAAGAACTTGAATTTTTAACATGAAATTTGATACCAAAATAATTTTGACATAGTTTGAGAGTGTTTCATGTAAAAAAAAAGTATGAAAACGTAAGTGTCCAGCTATTTTAAAAACATGCGCAGTTAATACAGATTAAAAAATGGTATAATACATCATTTTATCTAATACTACTACGAAGTTATTGCTATTGAGATGCAAAACGAGTAAATACGACTAAAATTAAAAAGTTAATGTCTTAATACATTTTAATAATAATAAAACATTTCAGGTGTCGCTGCGACCCATAGACGTCCCACTGCTGGGCACGGGTCTCCCACACAGACACTGCTGCTGCGGGAGGTTTGTCGAAGACCTTCGGGTGGCTTGAGAACATTCGACACTGGGTTGGCCCTAGAGCATGCTCCACCACGCTGCTCCAATGCGGATTGGTGGAGGGGTTAGTGGCCAACCCAGTGTCGAATGTTCTCAAGCCACCCGAAGGTCTTCGACAAGGCTTAGCGACTGTTTCGTAGGAGGTAATGGAATCCCATTGGTTACAGAATGATGGCTGCCCTGCATATTATGGTACTAACGTTCGGGCTTATTTAAATGCCACGTATCCAAACAAATGGATTGGTCGTTTGGGTCCCATTCTGTGGCCTCCTCGATCTCCAGATTTAAACTGACAGGATGTTTTTTACTGGTGCTGTCTAAAGGAAGAAGTGTACTCGAAAACAATTTCAAATGAGCAATTACGCAGCCGTGTTCAAGAGGCCGCTTCAAAAATAAATGAATGACTCTACGCACGGTTTCTTAGTAGAGCCTATAAAAGAAGATGTCGAGCGTGTATTAGAATCGGTGGCAGACAATTTGAACACCTGTTGTGAATAAAGATTGATGTTATGTACACCTGAAATGTAGCGTCCATAGCCCAATGGCTCGCGTCGATTCAATGTTAATAATTAAGAGTTAAGCAACGACGGGCGCGGTCGGTTTGTGGATGCGTAAGCGCTAGTGGGTGCGGGTGGCTTGAGAACATTCGACACTGGGTTGGCCACTAACCCCTCCACCAATCCGCATTGGAGCAGCGTGGTGGAGTATGCTCTAGACCTCCCGAAGCAGCAGTGTCAGTGGGGGAGACCCGTGCCCAGCAGTGGGACGTCTATGGGTCGCAGCGACACCTGAAATGTTTTATTATTATTAAAATGTATTAAGACATTAACTTTTTAATTTTAGTCGTATTTACTCGTTTTGCATCTCAATAGCAATAACTTCGTAGTAGTATTAGATAAAATGATGTATTATACCATTTTTTAATCTGTATTAACTGCGCATGTTTTTAAAATAGCTGGACACTTACGTTTTCATACTTTTTTTTTACATGAAACACTCTCAAACTATGTCAAAATTATTTTGGTATCAAATTTCATGTTAAAAATTCAAGTTCTTATTTTTTTTATAAAAAAAGTATCACAGATACTTATATTATTTAATGTATTTCTAGTAGTATGGTCTATCAGGAATAAAATGACACCAAAAACACCAAGAATTTCATTAATTTGTGGCAGTTGTGCACATTAATGTGAAGTAAAGCTAAAATAACGTATGTTTTTCTAAAAAAAATCATATTTTGGGTATCACTTGGAATTTATTTTTTTTGATATTTTTTTCTAAGCGCTAGAGAGCTGTTCTGTGCAGGACTCAAGGATTATCCATTCATTCTGGGACACCCTGTATATCCCTTACGTAGATATGTATAATCTTGTGAAAAAGAATATAATACCTATTATATTCTGAGATGTCATCTCAATTTATCATTAAATTATGAGAAAAATGCGGGTCTGGTGTAAATTACAACTCACGGTTGAAAAAAACTTAAATTGTATCCTTATTGTCTGCGTAATTTTACAGCACTTGCATGACCGCGATGCAAACAAATAAATAACGTACGTACCAAATAAATTAAACTTTTGGATTGTTTTCGCACGCAACGCCAATAAATCCCCTTTATTGTACAGTTGAGAAGATAACTGATTTATCGTACGTGGAATTATGTAGGTAGTTAGGTAGGTATCTCTCTCTTTCTTCTCAATACGAAGATTATTATGTTGAGAAAGTGTGCGGGATCAATTTCCCGAAAAAAAGCGCTTATTAGAGTCTAGTTTTTTACACAGAAATACCTTTACATAGTTATCAGATTCTGACAAAACCTATCGTGTCGATTTGCTTTATAATTATTCGAAACAGGAGAAAGAATTTGTGTATTCAGTTAAATACTTTTATCCAGATAAAATGTGATACAATTTTAATTTGAATGATGCCTGATTCGTAGAATAAAATAATTTTCGTAATCCCTGAACGTGTCAAAAACAAACGACGGTTTAAAAATTGGAATACGAAGCCCGCCCAACAGCTTTTTCCCGCGCTCAAAACGTCAACAGTTTTCAGCACAGATAAAAATATAAAAAAATTTGTAATATGACTGGAGCGGAGCATAAACCGTCTGTTTCTGCAATGTTAAATAAGATATAAATTACCATGTAATGACTTGAATACATATCAATTTCGTAGAATTACATTCAGTACCTACTGATTAAAATATTATTTTTTTTACACAAAATATCGTCGATTCCTCTTTCAAATCTTCACATCCCGGAAAAATAAACTTGTCTTTCCTTCATTACAAAGAACAACAGTCGCTCGCTTCCTCCGAGCAAGCTATAAACTTTGGGCGGGGCGCGCTAATTAAAATAAATTGGAGGAAATTTTATTATGCATTAAATAATAATAAATGGGACCTATCGGACTCAAATTAGATGCTATTGCGTCACGAGGTGTGAAGCGGAACATAAATAAATAAACAGTGGAGAAAAATCGTAGTCGAGACGAATGTTTCAGTCCACGGATTCACTTGATACAACAAATCCGTATCATTTATGATGATGTCTTGATTAGCTACAAAATCTGAAAGTCACTTCAGGCGACTGTGAAACAAAAATGCATTGAAATATTTTCAGACGATGCGATTAAACAGTTTTAAAAATTTTCATTGCAACAACAATACAAAGTCAATAAATAACTTCTGCACAGGCACTGCAAATGTGAAAACATTGAACTAAAATAAAAATTAAAAAATACAACATAGAACAGCGTTACCAGCTTTAATTGGCAAGGCTTTTCTGTATTCTTTTTTTAAATTTTCAGTGCTGTTTTCTTATCAGATGATAAACAGAAGAAAATCTTGGCAGCGGTGACAGCCCAGTGGCTATTGAACTAGCCTAACTCGAGTGGGTGAGGTTCAAATACAAGCGAGAAGCACCAATGACTTTTCTAAATTATGTGCGATTTAAGAAATTAACTATCACCTGCTGTTACGGTGAAGGACACATCGTGACCTGCATGCCTGAGAAATCTACATAATGTTTTCGAAGGCATTTGAAGTCTGCCAATCCGTTCTTGGCGTAGCGTTAGCGTGGACTATAGACTAACCTGTCCCATTCTGACGGGAGACTCGAGCCAACAGTGGATAACAAAGGTAGTGGTTTTCATGTATGTATCAGTGAATTATTTGGAAGGAATGCAATAAAAATTCACGTAGTAGATCTGTCAGCTTCTTCCATCGATCTGCAAATTCTTTATATTTCTTTGTACATTAGCGTAATGACTGGCAATCGGTAATCTGCTATTAAAGAGTGTGTTTTTCATGTTTTTTTTTTCAAATTTATTAAGGCGCCTGCGGTTTATTTACGTTAAATAGTAAAATTTAGTAATAAAATTATTCATTGTGTCTACTTGTCTATTATAATTATATTTGTTATATTGGACACACTTGTTTGCCTCTCATAATGACTGCTCCACCAACGAGTCTACTGGAAGATATTTCAATTTGAAATAAGTAGTACCCTTGTACTTATCCTTTAATATTTAATGTACCTAATGTGTGTACATAAATAAATAAAATAAATAATAAATTAAATCATATTAATTTACTTTATTCTTCGAGCTGAAAGCTTAACTCTAGTCAATAATTTACCTAGCTTGATTTGTTAAATTAGTTTCAGTTGTAACTATTTTAATTTGGACCTGCTGAAGATAAGAATAACTTGCATCAGCATCATAACTCTTGCTTCCATTTTAAAATCCTGGTCCTTAGCCAACAGACCCGTTACTAAGTAGAAGTGCAATAATTAAGGTAGAGTCCTAAGTTTGATTTCCTGCACCTACCAAATACTACCGGATCCTATGTGTTGTAGCTAACAAGCTATTTAGCCACTGCACTGATGAAATAGTAGCGTCCATAGCCCAATGGCTCGCGTCGATTCAATGTGATCGAAAGAGTTAAGCAACGACGGGCGCGGTCGGTTTGTGGATGGGTGACCGCTAGTGGCAAAATTTCATGAACACTACCGTGCTTCGGAGGGCACGTAAAGCCGTCGGTCCCGGCTGTTTTCAATGGTGGAAACAGTCGTTAAGCCTTGTCGAAGACCTTCGGGTGGCTTGAGAACATTCGACACTGGGTTGGCCACTAACCCCTCCATCAATCCGCATTGGAGCAGCGTGCAGTATGCTCTAGACCTCCCGCAGTTGTGTGTGTGAGGGAGACCCGTGCCCAGCAGTGGGACGTGTATGGGTCGCAGCGAGCAGCGAGCGACTGATGAAATATACAAAACAAAAAAACTTTACTCCGACATTGTTCTAGAAATACCCAACACACGTCGCCTTAACAGCCATAACCTTATGTATGTCAACGCCCCTGTCTATTGCATTCCGAATTTCCGTCCGTTTTTATTGAGTCCCGGACAGATTTACGACCGTTGTACCATTGTGGCTCCCGAGTCCCGATATTGTCTCCTATTCCCCATTTGTTACAGAGGCTGGAGACTCAATGTTCCAGATTCTTAAGAACTATAAAGCGATCAAAAATATAGCTTTTATTTTTATTTATAACTAGTGGACGCAGCTTCGCTCGCGTGGAATTAGACATAACAATAGTTTCGTTTACACCTAGTAATATTATATAGCCTACGTTACTTAGTGAAGATTTCTAATGGTGAAAGAATTTTTGAAATCGGTCCTGTCGTTTTTGTGTGATAACATTACAAATACATTTCTCCGTTTCCTCTTTATAATGTAGGTAGGTGTAAGTTATATCAGTTTTAATGCGAAATGGGGCCGCACTCAGCATTATGTCATGATTCCTTAAAAACAATGACGCTGATTTTCAGTGCGGCCCTGTCGAACTGATTAGTTTGGTCGATAAGCGACTCTAAGTAAAAATGAACTTATAACAAATATACCTAGGTCCATAAGCATTGATACATTCATGCATACCTACATACATGCATACATGCATAGATACATGCATAGATACAATAACATAAACAGCGGGTATTTGAAATCGCATTCGTGTTGTGTAAAATGGCGAATATTGGCTACTACGTATATATATCAATGACTACGTACATTTTAATGCGCTTGTCATCGCGAAACTGTGAAGGAGAATAATTATACCTACTCGTACGTACGTAGGTAGGTACCAACCTATGCCAACAATAGTAAAAAACTATGTAAAAAATTATGTTATTTTTATTTTCATACACCGAGTCCTACTTGGCATGGTCGAGACTAGTTTTTGTTCGAGAGTTAAACAAAAAAATTAAATTGTTTTAGAATAACATTACCTTACTGTTCTTGAATATTTTGTTTGCACTTACTACTACTTATTTTGCTTTTGTTTTTGTCCACCACTGGCTCTAACAATCACACTAGGTTGAATGGTAGAAAATGCCTTGGGTCATTAAGTCCGCTTTTAGTAAAAAAGAATCAGGATTTTTCAATAAAGAATTAAATTCATAGTTGAACTTACCGGCTTACTCACGTGTGATTTAAGTCGGAAATAGGCCGACTAGTTTCGATCTATTACGATGATCATCTTCAGGAGTAAACGCGCTCGCGGCGGGCACGGCGTACGTAGACTTAAATAAAAATAAAATAGAAATACATAGTACTAATTATACATTGGGATTGCAATGTCTATATACAATGTCCGTATCAACAATTTCAAGACAATACCACACAACACTACCACGTAGCGATGGGTGACCGCTAGTGACGCGCATTTCATGGGCGCTACCGTGCTTCGGCGGGCACGTTAAGCCGTCGTTCGCGGTCGTTTTCAATGGTAAAATAGTCATTAAACCTTCTCGAAGACCTTCGGGTGGCTTGAGAACATTCGACACTGGGTTGGTCACTAACCCCTCCACCAATCCGCATTGGAGCAACGTGGTGGAGTATGCTTAAGACCTCACGCAGAAAGGTCCAGCAGTGAGACCTCTGTGGGTTGCAGCTTAGGAGTTTTTACCCAACCACATACCCATCTGTGACATATTTTACGCCTCACACAAAATTATTGTAATTAATTAAACGCCATCCTAAAAAATATCCTAATAAGACATCGATAAGAACAAAAATGTAAGTCCGGACGAATTTAATTAACATATTGCACCTCACCTTAAACGCTGGAGATATTCGAAGTTCGAATGCTTTCCGTTAAAATAGTGATCTTATCACGCTGACATTAATTTATATTAACAGCATGCGAATGCCGACAAAGACTTGACGCATTTTTCATTCTTTCCGAGTTTTCAGACTCATCTTTGCGTCTTCGTAATGAACGGTCGAAATGACCAAAAATTACAAAGTATAGTCTTTGACTTTGAGAGATCGCGCGAGATACGCATTTGCGTGTTATTCAAAACATTTATCTTCGTAATTTGTATCCGATAAAGCGGCCTAACGAATGCTTTTTGAATACTAACTAATTATAGCTATTATTGATTTCAACTCCAATGGATATTCAGGAGATTCACCGTTGCTGTAATTGATAACAATTTCATACAGAAGTACGGATTAATTATGCATTTTAATCATACCTACTTGCAATCATAAATGTATGTATTACGGTTTGTGGTGACAGGCCACTGGCTATAGAACTCGCCTCTCGGTGTGGGTTCAAATCCGAGCGGCACACACCAATGACTTTTCTAAGTTTTAAGCGATGAACGGCAGGGGAAAACATCGCGAGGAACCCTGCATGCCTGATAGTGCTCGATAATGTTCTCAGAGGCATTTGTAATCTTCCAATAAACACTTACTCGTAGCTAGCCTGATGGACCCTGGTACGCCCTAATCTAAACCCTTCCATTTTGAGAGGAGATCGGACCTCAGCAGTGGACAGTTAAAGGGTTTTGGTTGTGGTGTATTATGGTGAAATAGTAGGTACCTACACTTATCATAATTCCCTTAAAAGAATTAATAAATTAACATCCCAAAGCCAGTTTATATTTCAAAAATAAATTATCCTGAAAATCTGGCCTTATAGACCGTCGAATTATAGCAATTAACTATCAGTGCAACAAGTGAATCAATTAAACGTAACCCAATCCCTCGTGAACTTTAAATTAACAAACAAAACAAACGATCCAAAAACAAAACAAAGTAACGTTAAAACAAAACAAAGAAACGTTAAAACAAAACAAAGAAACGTTAAACGGCCCGCCAATGCAAACGTTAACTGAACGCGGATCGATCGCCGACTGCGATTGAGATAGCCGAAACTTGGCCGAAAGTGTATACTGACTTTATAAAAAATATTGCAGATTTCTATACTAATAAAGTGACCATGGTTCTTCACTCACAACTCGTATTTGGTGATGGCATACTAACACGAACACCCTTCAGATTTGTAGGCTTGTTACCTATTTACGTACCAACCAAGACAGAAATCGTAAACAAATTAATCGTATTAAAATATTCCAGTTGAAAAATACACTTTTCATACTCCAAACAATCTATCAGGCACGCCTCACACAAAAGTAGTTCATATAAACATAGAGTAATAAACAAAAACAGAAGTGTCAGTTCGCGGAAACACGTTTAGAGAATAAAGCGATCGTATTTCGCAATGGAAGGGAATACTGGGAAGAACGTTACGATCTCGCTCACAGCTAGAGGATATTCGTATCTCTTTATTATTCCAATAACAATCCGTAATGAGTACTCTGGTCAAACGTAAATAGCGACTTCATACATTTTGAATGATGGCAATGTAAACTCTGTTCTATGAGTTGCTCTGTGATGTACAGGGCTACCAATGTGTTGGTGAATTGGGAATGATCCAGTGAGATATTGATTGTCAATCAATCCGTAGTAAAAATATTGATTTCTATTTTTATATTGTTTTTCGTGATATCTCGTGTTTTCATTTTATGCGGAAATGCTTTTCGAATTTGCTTTAGAAGAATTAACAATTTATTGAGTTCTAGGAGGTTCTAGGTGTTCGCAAGCGATATTAAGTCATTAACACTAGTACCATTTCTGCCATGTACTAAAATGAATTTTGGTTTTGAAGCAATTCTGTAGCCGGTATGCCAAATTTCAGCTCGATAGCTTCAGTGGAAGTGTGTGAAATATTGATTGCAAGATTCCAGGACATACTTAGATATATACATACACATACATACGAGTGAGTTAAATAAAAGCTTTTAAAAAGACAATGGTTGGTCGTGTGCTATCTTACATAGATAAAAAAACCCTGCAAATCTCAAGGCCGCGCTGCAGCAGCCCTGTCGCAGAGATCAAAGCTGCATCACACGCGTACACATTGTAATCTCGATGTTTACGCGACCTCTGCCGGATATCGAGGAACTAACGGTGCGATATCGATGCGAGGTTTATATCACTTCTCAAACTTACGTCATGCGTTCAGGTAGTAGATCCTATGTACTGTACGTACATAATAATAGTAGGTACGTAATAATAATTATGTAGCGTCCATAGCCCAATGGCTCGCGTAGATTCAATGTGATCGAAAGAGTTAAGCAACGACAGGCGCAGACAGTTTGTGGATGGGTGACCGCTAGTGGTAAAATTTCATGGACGCTACCGTGCTTCGGAGGGCACGTAAAGCCGTCGGTCCCGGTTGTTTTCAATGGTGGAAACAGTCGTTAAGCCTTGTCGAAGACCTTCGGGTGACTTGAGAACATTCGACACTGGGTTGGCCATGACTAACCCCTCCACCAATCTGCATTGGAGCAGCGTGGTGGAGTATGCTCTAGACCTCCTAGAGTCTGTGGGGGAGACCCGTGCCCAGCAGTGACGTCTTTGGATCGCATCAGCGGAATAATAATTATGTGAAAAAAGTTATCATTTGAAATATTACATGCCAATGTGTAACATTACACTCATGAGTGTAAAGTGACATAAATAGAAAATATCTATACCGTAGTTTAAAATTGTTCTAATTTATACGACAGGTATTTTCCGTCCGTGTTTCTTGCCCGTGGGTCACCCTGTATAATCGAGAGGCTAATCTATCGCGTGGGAGCATTGACACATTATATCATATAATGTCTCCACAAAAGAACAACGTTTATGATAATATCTACCGTATTTCACGCCTACGTCGCTTACGCGTGAAGTGAGTGATAAAATTTTATAGACATAGCTGCGAACATAGGTTTTCGTGTCCACCAAATAGATGTGACCATTATCTGTCAGCATGGTGTCTATTGGCCCTGGTTTTATGGTGAGATGGTCATTTCTTAAACGGTTAAGGCTACTGCGTGATGGATGGGTACACGGAAGGAGTTGTCGACAACCCTAGCGTCTCCGTCATGTCCCAAAAAAAATCACACAAGGCCATCTGACCCCAAACTACGCGCGAGCCTTTACTAGGGGTGTCAGAGACTGATATGCATTCATAGATATTTTTAAATACTTCAAACTTAATATTAACATCCAGACACAAAACAAAAAGTGTCCGTCACACGAATGAATGTCATGTGGGATTCGAACACACGATCCCTGGCGCAACAGTTAGGGTTACCGATTGCGCCAACGGGCCTATCAAAAAAGTAACTGTAAAAAAATCCCTTAAATGAGTATGACGAATTATTTACGGAAAAAAAAATGCAGGGTAAATATTTAAGATTTTCGGGAGGCAACAAAAGAAAGCAACAAAATTAAAACGTTCATTATTTGAATCCAAACTGTAAACGTGGTTATTAAAACGTCGCAGCCACCACTTGCGACTTACATATAAAAGCCTGAGGTCGGCGACAAAGTGCCTTAAATTTTTTAATTGCAAGTCGCCTTATGATTATTATGCGTCTTTGTGCATTCAGGGGCTACATGTGTGCGGGTTGGGGCGAGCGACGAGCGGTGGCGGGTTAGGGTTAAAACCGCTCTATATTATTAAATGAGAAATCGAACTCGCCCTCAAATTCGGCATGTTATCTCTTCTTGGCCACAGACATAGTGACTGAGTCCTTGCAATCATGAGCTAAAAATGCATAACTTTCAATCAAAAATGCACTAGTTTTATTAGTTACTACTTACAACGTTATTGTAATAAATAATAATGAATACATAAAAGCATAAAAAATATTAGGAATTAAGTCCGTTGATTGTACCTATTAAAATAATTAACAATTAATGGTCCATCAAATAAATGAATATCTTAAAAAACAAGATGAAATGAAACAGTCAAAATTTTGACTAAGACTACACAATATTTATGTTATAATTTTGAATTTTATTATTATGTTTTGTTATTTAATCCGACACGACGTTAAAGGCCTTTTTTTTTGTTTAACTAGTGGGAAACCTTGAAAAGGTACCCGGGCGCCGTGGGAGCGACGCCGGGTTATGTGGGACTTTCACCCACTAAAACCCGCTCGGTGGCCTACTCCGGCGCTACAGGAGGGCTCCGGGATCTCTCGTAGAACGCGCCTGTCCCCTCCGGCGCTGCGCCCAAGACGGGCTCTTCCCGGTTTACACAACGCTGTGCAGCCACAAACAGCGTCGTCTTTCCCTGGGTCACATGATGGACGATTCGAGCTCCCACCCTCACTGCCCGCGACCCCAGAAGCCCCCTTTTAGTCGCCTTTTATGACAGGCAGGGGCTACCGTAGCACTATTCTGGTCCTGAGCTACAGGGACGATGACGTTAAAGGCCTGCATGAGTCTTTCTTGACGTAATACCCGCTACCGGCTGTGACTGGAACCATAGCGTTAGAATTTAATAGCACCGCTCCTTACACCTATGTGGAGTGTGGACCTAACAAGACTCTTTGAGCTCGTACAATATTATAATATTATGCTCATTAGTGGGCATTTATTTAAGTTTGTCCGCAGTCTCTTATTATGAAAGCGGTTTTTTAAAGTCGGCTTCGGCTGGAGAATTTTGTTTCCTGCTTTATATGCTTACTAGTGGACGACCGCAGCTTCGCTCGCGTGGAATAAGACATAACAATAGATTCGTTTACACCTAGTAATATTATATAATAATAATAATAATAATCTTTTATTTCAGGCACGAGGCCCATAAAACAAATACCTTATAGACTAACATACATAATTATAACTTAATTCTAAGTCGCGCCAGCAGGCGCGGGTCCGGTGACACTCGGAGGCCGCCGACGTCCGCGATATAGCCTATGTCACTCAGTGAAGATGCAGCTTTCTAATGGTGAAAGAATTTTTGAAATCGGTCCAGTAGTTTTTGTGTGAAAACATTACAAACAAATGTTTCCTCTTTATAATATTAGTATAGACAAATGCAAATGTACGGAGATGTGTGTATGATGTGGCTACAAGGCGACTTCTCGTGAGGAGTGTTCGGTAGAGACTCGTTCTTTAGTACAATCCTGTAAGAATGAATGAAAAATGATGCATGTCCAGTACGAAGTTTGTTACAGATGTCAAAGATATTTCAAGCACCCGTAACATAAAAATGGAATTAAAGTTTCTCATTAGTTATTTTTTGAACTATTGTAATTATTAAATTAATAATCTACTATATTCACCATTACCCTATATTTATCCCACTGTTGGGCTCGGATCTACTCTCGGAATGAGAGAGGTTAGGCCATAGTCTAGTAGTATATACACAGGCCAAGGTATGATAGGCAGGCTTCACATGCCTTCGAGAACATAATAGAAAACTCTCAGGCATCAGAAAGACAGTAACTTTGAAGTACATATTATTATATGGTTTTAAGTGAAACATTCAACATTAAATAATTAAATATATTTATTCCAGGTAAACTCATAATGAATTCACGGCAGCATAGCTACCTACCAACGTACGAGTAAGTAGTACTGAATTTATATCTGAACGAAAAAAAGGCTTGAGGAGAAACTGAACCAAGACAAATATACCAAACAGTTGAACCAAACCCGCACCCAATAGCGGCACAGATCAAATAAAACTAACTAACTACATTAAGTTAATGCAGTCACACAAAAAGCGTACACATTCATTTATCCGCAATCACTACTTTTTATAATCGAATGATCTACAATTATGTACAAGACAAATTAACTCATAATGGGGGTACTAACTCAACAGTAATTTAACTGAACTACAAGTCTATTTGTGATACAGACGTGATACGAATCAATCAGGCTAGAATTTGTGATTCTAGTTTACAATTAATAGCCTTTAAAGCTTACCAAGTGATCAAGATTGCAAAGCAACTTACAGATAACGGCCAGTAAAAAGCATGCTTATGAATAAGCAACGTACAAGTAGATTGTCTCTGTGAGAAACAATACGGTTTATTATAAAGACAAGAGTAGTATAAATATTAATTTTTTGACAAAATTGTATGTGTAAACCCATTTTTTTTTTCAAAAACCTCATAAATTATACATAGAAAATATAATAATAAGGTATCTAAGTAAGTTCCTAGTTACTTGAATGTTTTAACTCACTACATAGTATAATTAAAGTTTTATATGTTAATGGAAATTGATGTAATGCTCATTGAGACTAATAAGTGTTGTTTACTTATATCTGAACGAATGATTATCGATACAATAGGCATATAGATTACTAGTACCTAAAAGCTATAGATAAAATATTTTTTTGTAAATTTTGTAATAAAATTCCTTAAAAATATTGATAAGTTCACTAAAAATAATTTAACGTTCATTGCATATACAGAAAGAGGCAGAATTAATGAAATTTCCTCAAAGTAGAAACATTATTATTTCGTACTAGAAATATATTAACAACTTAATAAATCTATATCTTAAAAGTAAATTTACAAATTAATGAATTTAAAACTAAATTAATAAAAAAAAACCTTAAAAGTATAACCTAAAACAAAAACAAAAAAGAAATATTACTAAAATATATCATTAAAAGGAGTCCCTTTAGGCAAGGTTCCGAAGATACTGGCAGCGTTCCCCCTTTGAATAGCTATACTAATTCTCTGTCCTAGGTAGCTGCCAGCTCTTCGGTCTCCTGTGATGTCGACTAACCTTTTTGCTATTTCCTTACTTATTTCGTTAAATGAGGTAACTCCAGATGATCTGATAAAATTAGAGGAACCATATCGTCAAGCAGTTGCGTAGCTTTTAATGGGTGATGTAACAGGTACAGTAGGTAATTAACTAGTGTAATTCTCACAGAACTAAGAGCTTTAAATAGTCACAAATATTTCATTTTTTACATGCAGTTACTTTTAATTGATACATACCGGATAAACCGACCATTAGTTGTTTGTGTATCGCATACTGTTTTAATATAAATATTATGTAGTAAGTATATTTTATGAATGTTGTTATAATGTTTTCATAAAATATAGGAGTTACCTACCCGTAGTGAAGCGCTTGTAGCTTGGCGGCTTGAAATATCTACCCCGGCCGGATTTGAACACGAGACACAGAATTCACCACCGTGGCACGGAGTACTTAGTCGATATTTTGACATGTCACCCATTTTGACAGCTAGTAACAAAGCTGTTTTACTCTGGAAGGCACCTCAAGCCGTAACACTCGTCAACTTAAAAACCTCCAATAATTGGGATGTCGGAAAATTTTCATTGGTGCAGCACGGTGGTGTAGGTAAGATCGTTTCTCAGTTGAGAACAAAGACCCTGTTTTTCGCTGGTAAATACTTTTACGCATCCTGCCAGATACTACAGACCAGTGGTATAGCCTTGCCAGAATACCCACTAAAACCCAGCGGGGCCTTCAGCAACGATATGTGACGTCACGGGATCGCTAGGCAGTACTTCCGCGTGTCTCCGCGCCAGCCATAATTGCTCCATGAAGAGAATCTGTTCCATGGCGGAGGGAGAAGAAGCATAGTGCTGTCTTCTTCCTCCGAGTCTCCTTCTACGTGCGTCAGCGAGGGTATAGTTCTCTCTTTACTCTGCCTCTTTTTGCGCGACCACCCGCTCACAGAACGTGGCCATTGCTTTCCAGCATGTTTTGCTGGTAAGCATGGTATTCACCACACTCGGGAGTGAAACATCACCGCCGACTATTGCCGATAATGTATGCCGTTGTGGCTCTCACTCGACAGAGAGCAAGGGCCGTACATGCTACATGTAAATGACAATAAACGCTCATTTAAGTAAAATTATAAACTTGTTACATACATTGTTACATCTTTTTACAAATACCGATCTTATTTTGTTTGTTTATTGACTACCATTTGAGTTGAAACTCATTTGCCATTCCCCACAAAACCAGCTGGAGAGAACACTCAAAACGTCATATGCTGCCATAAAATTTTATGCCGACTCCATAATCAGAAACCATTGATTCTGGTCGCACGGATTTATGGTGAGCTAATTATAATAAATCTAATCACAATAAAATTTACTACAACAATATTGATAGACCCTATCTATCACTATCTATGGTCAAAGACTCGGAAATAGGAATCGATACTTATGTTTTAACGTAGCGGTTAGGCCAGAATCCACCACGCTGGCCAAGTGCGGATCAGACTTCACATGCTTTCGAGCACGCTATGGAGATCTCTCAGGCATGCAGGTTTCCTCAAAATGTTTCACCGTTACAGCAGGTGAAATTGAATTTTTTAAATTGCACATAACATAGAAAAGTCATTGGTATGTGCAGCTCAGATATAAACCCGGACTCGAGCAGTGAAACGCGAGTTCGATAGATACAGTCACCACTTCATACCATAAACAACGTGACATTATAATTTGAACTCTGTATCCGCGTAGTTAAATTCATAATACTTTGAACCTCTGCTTTCGAGTGTATCAATAAAATATTCAAATCAAACAGTATAAAACAATAAATGATGGTAATTGGGCGTTCACACCATACTGTCCCACAGTCTCACGGTCCCCGCTGCGCGCCGGTTGTTCCCGATCCACTTCAAACTATCTTAAAAGAGCTTTAATTACTCTTTAGATATAAAAGAAATTATGTTTTATCTAAAAAATATTTTTGTGATGCTACAACGTCCATTAGAACTTTTAAACTAATACTAATAAACTAATAACAGTGAAAGAGGACAAACATTTGTTTAAACATTTGTCACAACCAATTCCCCAACAGATTCTGGGGTATTTTGTCTGTCAAACATCCATATCGGCTGGGAATCTAGGGGACACACAGATAACAATTACGAGTATGGCAGGATCGGTCTTCTTGAAAATTTTTATTTTAATATTTAAGTGTTTTATATTATGTGTTTTATAGGTATACAAGAAGACTTTCTTCTTGAAAACTAAATTCACAAAACCCGGATTGTGAATAAGTCCTTTGACCGTGTTATCAACAAAGTCTATTTACTTACTAGTCCATCCATCCATCAGCCTTTTTGGGTCCACTGCTGGACATAGGCCTCCCTCAATCGTCGCCACTCCTCCCGATCCTGCGCCCTCTGAATCCAACTCTCGCTTTTTACTAGTATCTAGTATTTACTAGTAGTATTATAGTACTAGTACTACTAGGTACTAGTACCTAGTAATACTAGTACTATAATAGGATTCCATCCTTCGAATCCCGGATAAAAATTATGATTGAATTCATAATTTAGCAGTCGTCATGTGTCATAATCGTCAACAATTTAACGTATAAGGTCACTACGTATTTATACAAATTAAAGTTAATTTAACGAACTCTTATTTATTTTAAAAACCATGCTATTGTAAACAAGGAATGCTGTGTATGTCAATATGATTTACAGTATACCAACACTTGTAGGAATCCGATGTTATTTACGTGGCAGCTATCAAGAATGCAGTTAATTATGTCCAAAATTAAAAATAAACGAAGTCGGTAGGTATTTACAATCAAAGTTTTATAGTTTCCGTTTAAATGTGATTAATTGAGGTATTAGCTAAGAATTATTTGGTATTAAAGTATTAAATAACTGTTTTATTTATCTTGTATTCAATTTCAAATAACGTGTTCTACGGACGTGGTATTCGTCGGATTATTAAAAGGCAAATTGTTGTAGTAAAATAAATTTATTAATTGACTTCATATAATTTTAAATACTTACTGATCAGATACACAATTCAAATTTGAATTCAAAAATCGAATTCGAGATTTCAAAGGCATCAATGAAAAAATATGGTGCATACCAAAAACAAAAGATAGTCGAGTATTAATCCATTCGGATTGCAATAAGATTTGAATGACAAAGGCATTCAACCAACGTACGTCCAACTTTACATAATCTTAGAACCGAGGCAAGCCTTCCTGCTTACATAAGTATTCAAAGGCTGTCTTTTCAGTTGTCCGTCGGTCTGTCAACAACAATAGGGATGACAAAACAAGCTATATTTTCCCATATGGGCGCACAATATGGCTTTGTGCGCGCTTGTCCATACAAATCGCATATTCCGCTTTGGTATTGTTTTCCGTCGGGCACTGCTTCTCAAACTCCGTGATCAGACATCAAAAAAAGAACTTAATCAAATTAAAATTAATGCATATTTGATTTGAGAATGCATGTGTGTTTTCAACCCTAAGAAAAAAAAAATCTTAATCAATTTTTCAGTAATGTGCCTTTTAAAATAATCATCGTTATGAAAAACAAATAAATAAGGATTATAGCTTCTGAATGCTTATAAATTATTCACTCAATTAATCAACATCACATATAAAATACATTAAGTATTTTTATCACCTTACGCAATTTTATAGTGTCGTGAGAATTTCGCAAATGTTTACTGGCGCTTTTGTTTTTAAATACCTACATTTATTAATTCCGCCAACGCATCGCGACAATGCCCTGCCATTGGTCGACAAAAGAGCGAGTCGAGCGGGGCATAGACAACGAACGAGCGTTTTGTCTCGAGCCATAGACAAAAGCTCTTTCATTCGCGAGACAATGACGGGTTGTCTTTACCTCATTTATCATACAGCCAGGTTACTTTCATCCAATAATTACAATGTACAGAGGATTCAGATATTCTGAGAGACTAAGGCCATTGTGAAAATTAATTACTTAACTACTCGGTACTTTTAGTTTCTTTGTCTGTGGGCAATAAAATTGTAAACTCGTAGGCTGCTCACATTCTCCACCAACACAAATTCTGCGTCAGCTCATATCTCATAAACACATACATTAAAGTTTGAATTATAGACGTGATCAAATGACATGTGGATAATTTCGAGCCGGACAGTAGGCAACACTGACATAATTAGTGGGCCACGATGACGTCTCGATGATAACCCATTCTATTAATTCAAAAAAGGAATGCCATTTAAAAAGATAACTCTTGAAAAAGAACAAACGCTGTTAAAACCATTGAAATAAGATCTGTGCGTTATTTTTGTACGGCCATGTTCATTTAAGACCGGTTTATGTTTCGGTATCCCACATCTTTTCAAATTACGAGCGAACATTAAGTGTGGAGGCAACATTAGTAAGATAATAATTCCTAGAATCACGTTACAAACGGTACAAGGTGAGAAATGGTACTGTACCCGAAATAGGTAATTAGAAGTTTTCTTATCCCATTCTGAATGATATAAAATGTGTTTGTTACTTGTCCCCTTACTTTTCTGGAATGTAACTGGTATCAAGAGTTATTCAAGTTATTGCGTCGAGATATTTGGAGAATCGTGGGATAGGTATAATGCGGTCATCTGATCTGTTTGTTTACATATTATTATTATTAAGGTTACCGTTACTATTACAGAAGAAATTAACTATAAGTTCTCTCCAAATCTTTCTTCCAAATCGATTAAGAGGTTTTAATTTACGTAAATAAAACGAAGAGAACCTTACTAACTAAAAATGTCTGCTTGCAACGTAGTATATTATTAATTGAAATAAAACCGTTGTACTAACGAAAATGGAAAGCCTAATTCTTTGTTTAAACTTCACGCCTCAGTGTTGTTGCCTAGCTTGTTTCTAGCTACAATAGATCTTTTAGGTCTCTCTTTTCAGCCTGCATTAATCTACTGCTGAACTAGGCCTCTCCCAATGTACGCCACTGAGCCTGATCTTCAGCTCTCCTATCATCACGCCACCCAGCTGGTCGTTCCACACTACCCCCACTCTAGCAGCCATTTCCACTCCAACGGTTGTCGGTCCTCTAGCAGATGTGGTCAGCCCATTGCCACTTCAGCTTGCTAACTTTTTATTAAATATTAAATTATTCGACAACAAAAATGTCGTATAAAATAGATAATAATGTAAAATAAATATTTAAACAATAGTCTTTGTAAAAGCTAGAATACAATTTCATAGTAAAAAATAGAACTCGGTGGTGGGCCAAAGGCACAAAGCTAAAGCGTAGCTTCAGAGGGACGATGTTTATTCTGAAAGTGCACTCGCGCGCTAATTGTTCGCGGGAAGGGTTGTTCTGGCATTGTTTTTGGTTCTATGGTCAGCACAAACAGGTTCAAAAATATTTCAATAAAAAAATTGATAGATAGGTATTCTCTGCATCTTTTCATCAGCCTTTTTAGGTCCACTGCTGGAAATAGGCCTCTCCTATGACATGACCGGTCCTGTTCCTTCTCAATCAGTTTCTCGACAACTTTTTCAGGTTTATGAAATTGTGATCTTCTTTTACCATTTGATGCACTCCTAAAAAATTAACAGACGCGTAGAAGTTGTTTTGAATCGTCTTGTATGAGCTAAGGAATTTCAGGTAATACCCGTAGGTAATACATAATCATCCGTAACCGTACATAAAACATGTTTTTAGGTGGTAGAGCCTATTGACCTGACTTGGAACGAGACTCTTACTAACAAGTACTAATTGGACTATCACTAATAAACCACCGTCTCCAGTCACTAACAGTCCTCATTCATACCTTCTACAGAACTGACCAACTAATGTTCTAATTAACTCTCTCAGCCAACTGGACCAACGATCCCAGTCCCTGTTTGAGTCTTGTTCAAAGCCAGTGACAGTTGTCATGAGCGGCAGCAGATGGGTGGTGCTGCAAGCTCGTTCGCTCTCTTGTATCCAAATGTAATAGCGGATTAAATACGGTTTTTATTTAATCGTGACAGGCATTCACTGTACATGTAATCGGCGAACCAGAATTCGCATCAAAGTTTTATACTTTACAATCCGACGCTACGTTGGCGGTGCCACTTGCGCATTTCGCCGCGGTAATTTTTCTTTAATTAAAATTATTCCGATTGTCGTTCACTTGCCGCGTTCGTTTGTTGTGGTCCATGACGCGTGCCATTTGAAGACCTCTTGTGCTTTTTAGTGCCCGTGTTCACCCTTCGCTTTGGCTGCGGTATGCACGAACTTCGTACAGCGAAAATAATGGCCCAACTCGACTTTATTTCCGCATTACGTTTCAAGGGGTTAGTTTTTGAGAGATACGAGAGCAATTCTCTATCATTGTGCTATCTCAAAAGGACGTGGGCTAAACGTAATTTACAGATTTAAAAGGCAACGTGATCGTTCCGCAATCGGTAACTTAAATCTACGAGTATGGCGCGACATAAAAAGACGTTTGAAGATAATTAGTTTTTGACGAAATTACGGATCGCAAAAAGCCAGCGAACTCTGGCTTTCAACGCTTATCTCCTCAAAGTTTCTTCCAACACATTAGTCTGCGAAAATTCTGCGCATATTGTGCGTGTGCGTCCGATAGGCCACGCGTTCGCGCCAAAAAAAATTGCGCGATAACCATAGACAAATCGTGTCAAGATGACGCAGCAGGAACACTAATGACGTAAAAATCGCCTATCTTGCGTCACGATGTGGGGGTACCTTGTTTAAAATAAAATGGGGCTCGGAAACGCTCTTTGTGGCCAATTCAGTGATTGGATGTCGTTTTGTTCGATTTTTCTCACGTTGGGGTGTGTTGATGGAGGATCCATTGGGATTGATGATTGTTCGAGGCTTTTTAGTGTACGTCAATTGCTTTTTATTCGGCCCCGAATAAATATTTGTTTTGCGGCTCCCGTTACTTGCGTCTGTGTTTAAAAATTCGTCCTTATTCAAAATGCATCTCTATGTAAACTTATTCTTTTCGATTGCAATGTACATAATTAATTAGTATTTCATTTTGAGTACAGGAATATTTGAGAGACTTAATTCTACATGATTTTTCGGTCAGAATCTGTGAAGTTTACGGTACAGCCACCAGTACCTGATCTGAGATAAGATCGCGGTACTTTTAAAGGACTGTAAAGATGTATACTCTTGACCAATATTCACCGCTCCCTACTGACACACACATTAAGAAATAATAACAAAACACTTGCGTATAAGTTCTAATTTGTTAGAGATACTATCAGAATATCAACCGCACAAAACACTATGCGAAAGCTGCTTAACACGTAATCCGGCAACGATCTTCGTCACTCAAAAAGAAAATAACGTAAGAGTGACAAAGACAAAAAAATCTATTAATAAGGGGGTTAAAATCAGACCTCATCAACCGTATTAGCCGATCCCATTAAACAAGCGCCCTACAGGGGCAACGGTAACAGAAGGAGGATCTTTGTTTAACCAGATAAAATCTCTTTGACAATTTGCGCTTATTCAAATAAGGCATCCCTCGGCACATAATGGCATAATACGGTGCCGAATCATAATGTTTGGGTACCTACCTCGCTCATATTATAACGAGCCTATCTAAGCAAGGTGAATTAGTTATACACTTCAATGCACTGTGGGCATATAACCGTGTTCTAATTATAAATTATCAGCTATGTACTCCTCTGAGTTTGCCTTAACTTAAGACGATTAGGTATGACTATCTCGCTGAAGTCATTGCAGTTCAGCTGGGTGCTTTCCACGCGGTGTTTTTTAGAACAAAGTCAAGCGGCACGCACCAATGACTTTTCTAAGTTATGTGGGATTTAAGAAATTTCACCTGCTGCAAGGAAAGCTAGTGGAAACCTGCATGCCTGAGAATTCCAATCCGCACTTGGCCAGAGGTGGATTAAGGCTCCCATTCCAAGAGGAGTCCCATGCCCAACAACGGGACACAGAAATTGTTGTGGTGATGATACTGTAACTGAATTATAGAAATAACAACAATAATTTCAAAAACGGAATGAGTATAAGCGAAACGATAAACTTTGACATAAATAAAATTGTACTTATACAAAATAAAAAATACAATCCGAAAAATAAAAACGCTGTATTTAAGCCCCAACCTGCCTATAAACCAAACGTGAATGATCCGTAAACACGTTTTATATCTCTTGTTGAAATTCGATAAAATGTCAAAGCAACCCAACCAGGGATAACTTATTTTAACGGCGTATCGTCTAATTCCCCAAGCTAAAACAACGCTCCATAATCGTCCCGGGCAAAGCAAACAGAAGCGAACAGTCTGTCCGGGTTAGATGAAAAACACCGACAAACGTTTTAGAATTAACAAAACAGATTACATTTGCGATTCTCAAAGAGCCCGGGGTGCTTTGTATGTCGATTCTTTCATTTACGTATCTGTGGAACCGTAAACGTTAACAAAATTGGCGGGAAAGTGTCACAGATAAAATAAATCAAGAAGGTGTAACCTTCGTAACTACATACGTATCCTCATAAAATTGTAACAAGATGATATTAATTTTGTATGTATGTTGGTATGTTATTACTTGTAGTTGTAATTTCTATAGATCAATCAACATTGAAAAGCGGTATTATGTAATTCGTAGAAAAGACGATTTTCTACTCCAAGACATACATCAAATACTATCTATGGAGGTAATCTTGACTTCTATATTATTGTTTTGTTAAAACTTGAAATATTCGCCTACGCTTTGATTCGAAGCATTTGTCAAATTATCGCGGTTCTTTGAACGCACCCTTGTTTGTGAATTCCAATTTCATCTTTAAAATCGCTACTGATTGTCTGTTTACATTTCTCTGCTTGTCTTAAATTTAAAGACGGTTATTTAACTTAGGCCTGTGAAGTTTTACTCCATTCAGACGTAGCCAACGACATTTCCCGCGCATATTTCGTTCGAAAATTGGAATTTGCGCGGGGAACTGAAGATCAAAATAAAACGGGGACTTTATTAGCACTCGGTACATAATCGTTTCGTGAATCAAAAGCATTCGAATACGTATTTCGATGTTGATTGTACCGATAAGTAGCTTTTGCAAATTAGGCAGCCATATTTGTTTGTTCTGCGTCAAGTCAACCAATCGTAAGGCGCGCTACTTTGTTCCAAGTTTATTTGAATTTGGAATGCGAATTTTGGAGTTGAATCGAAGTAGGTACAAAATTGTGAATTTGGAACTCATGCTACATTTGCTCTGTTGTTAAGTCAACTCGTATCAGGAAATTTAGTATTTTAACAATAAAGGTAGGTAACCTACCTACCTATACTTCATTATTCTACTTCAAAATATTTGATGACAATTACGTGTCCTTGGATCAGTGATAGATCACTGCTACGTGCAATATGTGATTTTGAAATGATCAGACAAGTTCGTTAAATTTGTGATAATTTCTAATTTCCACTAATTCATAATGAGTATTTCTGTTATCCGTAAGCAGGTTTTTATATAGATTATAGCCTAACGAACAAGCGGACAGGCCAACTGATGGTAAGTAGTCACCGTCGCCTTGAACTGAGTCGCGAAAGCGTCGTCGGCCTTTTTACGCCTTTTTAATAAATTATTTTTTGTTTAATAAGTCTGTGTGGCATCATTAGGTACTCATCATCATATTATACATATAAGTCATCTTTTACCTGCCCCTCTGGCAGAGCTCTTCTTGTGATGGTATGTGTTCCAATCGTCATCGTACTTACATGTATAATTAGATTTTCCATATCTTAATGTAACTTCCTATAATTAATTACCGCTATTTGGTTTGTTGCCTACTATCTCATAAAACCCAAGTTCAATACCAAGCGAAAGTATCAAAACGCAGATGAACTCATTAATTTAAAACGTACCCGATGCTATCTTCTAGTTTCCCTTTTCATTGCATTCAAAACGGTCCCCGTTTGTATGAAGAAAATTACTTAAGAATTAATCCCCTCATTGACCACTTGCATAAATTATTGTACGAAGTCTATCAAAGAGACTGGCCCTTTTTAGGGAAGGCGGTTGCGTTCGCTTGTATCTATAAGTATTATCTCCGTCATTTCTGCGAGTGGAATGTGAATTCTTAAAGTTTTGTTAGTAGTTCACCTTATTTTGGTTAAAGATAAATGAAATGTATTTGTTTGTTCAAAATTTTAACTAATAAATGCCTTTAATTTTTTTTTTTAAATTTCATTTGTTTTACGAGAAAAGTATTTTAATAAAATAATGATCCAGGAGTATCATAAGAATCTGACCCCAAAGTAGGCGCGAACCTGTGATATGGGTATCAGAGACTGATATACATACATAGATATTTTTAAATACATACATACTTAAATAGATAATAATATTAACATCCATACACAGAACAAATACAAGTGTTCGTCACACGAATATTTGTCCTGAGCGGGATTCGAACCCACGACCCCTGGCGCAACAGACAAGGTCACTATCTACCAATTGCGCCAACGGGATAAAATAAAATTCTCAAAAATATAAAAATATCAAAATTTCAACAAACCTAAAATGAAAAGACTATTTTCTTGCATTTTAACAATAGGGGTATCTCCAATTAACGGGTTACCCATTATTTACGACAGACCCTGAATAACATCAACACCTAGGTGGTGTTGATGTTATTCAGGATACAAGACCATAATATCAAAAATAGTTTAAAAAAACATAGAAAAACACGCTTTTATAAAGGCACGTAAGAACCAAAATTATATTATTACTATGTGCTTTTAATTATAATATTTTATTGTAAAAGCGTGGGGCGCTGGAACAGGAAAGACTTCGTATAATTTTCTGAGAAATTTATCGATAACTACTATACAACACTAGGCTTTTGTGAGCGAATGAATCGAGAAAATTAATTTGGGATATTTTTCCAACAGCCCCATTATAAGAGATATTATAAAGAAGATCGTCTGTATTGACATTTTCCTTTTGATGTCCTGGGTTTAGAAATAATGACGTATTTGTCTTTGAAATTTGTATCCGATTTTCTCATCCGCCATCTTAAAAAAATTCGCTGAATCTATCAAAATTTTAATTAGGGCTTCAGAGCTTTGTATAATGAGCTGTCAGAATACATATAAAAGAAAAACAGACGATAAATAATTGTTGTCTCTGCTTTGTCTATGATCAATCGAATTTTCTGTTCTGTGCTTTACCTATTCCTGGAATTAATACCTATTTAATAATTTTATCATTATATTTTTTCTTGTTTAGAGTAGGTAGGTACTAAAAGAATAATTTGCTTCTTATGGCGTTTAAAATTCTACTGCCACGTTTAATTAAATTGTAAGTAGGAGTGGTTAATCTTTAATTTGTATTTGAAAGTCAGAAGGTAGGCACCTATTTATTTTGTTTAAAAGCATTTAATGGTAATAAACTAGTGTCGATAAGTAGTGATGTCAGTAGCTAAATAAATAATATAGGCAGTGTTAAATCTCGAACCTTTGCGTGCGAAGCAGACTCGCACTTGGTCGGTATTATTTAATCTACTGGATGGGTGACCGCTAGTGGCAAAATTTCATGGACGCTACCGTGCTTCAGAGGGCACAATTGTTCAATGGTGTAAACAGTCGATAAGCTTTGTCGAAGACCTTTGGGTGCCTTGAGAACATTCGACACGGGGTTGGCCACTAACCCATCCACCAATCCGCATTGGAGCAGCGTGGTTGAGTATGCTCTAGACCTCCCGCAGCTGTGTCTGTGGGGGAGACCCGTGCCCAGTAATGGGACGTCTATGTCTGTATACGTCGTCTTCTATCACTTTCTACTTCTATCAAATGTCTTCGTACCCAAAATACATGCATTTGTCTCGTTGGTCTAGTGGTCGTAACCATGAGGTAAGCTAGAGGTCTTGGGTTCGATCGCCAGGTCGAGCTTCAACTATTGGGTTTTTATAACTTGAAATGCCCGGTAGCAGTTCGGAGTCGGCTTTGTGTCCGATGTAGCAATAGACTCACCACCTATTACATGGTACCTAAACATAACTAGTAAAAGTGGGTCTATACATACCCCTGCCTACCCTTTCGGGGAAATACAGGCGTTATGTTATAAACAAAACCATATACGTCCGGCGCGTAATTTAAGCCATAGCTAGATAATGAGAATAATAAGAATAAGAATATATTTATTAGGTTATTATAGATAATGTAAGTATAGTAAATGAAGTACATCAATAACCTGCTTACAACATCTGCATCATTCATCGATACTATTATGTTGTTTTAATAAACACTCTATATGTTGATTGAATATATGAAGAGTTGCTGATTGAAGCCTGTCAATTCTATTAAGTACTCCAATTTGTTATTATATACTTATAGGCTACTCTTTCTTCGCATTGGAGTAAAAGCTTACAGTGATATTGATAACTAGTGGCCACCCGCAGCTTCGCTCGCGTGGAATTCAACATAACAATAGTTCCATTTACACCTAGTAATATTATATAGATTATGTTACTCAGTGAAGATGCAGCTTTCTAAGGTGAAAGAATTTTTGAAATCGGTCCAGTAGTTTTTGTGTGAAAACATTACAAACAAAATTAAATGTTTCCTCTTTATAATACATATGATTATAGAATTATAGATATAGACTAGCAGTTTCCCGCGACTTGGCTCGCGTTAAAAATAGCTTATGGCCCTCAGATAATATAAAAATCGTAGTCTACCTATCTTATAGTAGAAACAGTTCATCCATCAATTAGATACTGATAGGTACTTCTGTAGGTACATCGCTCTCAGGCGATATTTTAACTAATTTATACCAAACCGTAACAAATTACACACTTAAAGCTTCCTCGTGAATCACTCTGGCTTTAGGTGAAAACCGCATGAAAATGTGTACAGTAGATTTTGAGTTTTTTCGTACAGACCACAAACATGAGGTACCACCGCCCGCCACGGTACCTAGTACAATTTCTACCGTGTAATAATTGTTTTTAAACTTCTTTAGAGGCGACCATCTTAGTCCTCAAGGGTAGAACACATCTGTGACTGACTTGGAACGAAACCCTTCCTAACAATTACTAACTGGACTATTTCTAACACCAACTAACAGGACTAACTATCACTAACAGTTCCCAGTCCTCATACCCACTAACGAACTGACCACAACTAATGTTCCAATTAATTATCTTACCATCCCAATCCCTAATTGAGTTTTGTTCAAAGTCAGTCACAGTTGTCATGGGCGGCAGGGGATGGCTGGTGCAAGTTCGGTTGCTATCTTGTGTCCAAAAAAAAGGCAGACGCTTGCATTATTATCAACGAAAAACTTTTAAATGGAAATCTAATTAAAATTTTTCACCATTCAATATTTTTTGTTGTTTAAAAAATAAAATGAAATTGCAGTAATAAAAAAAAGTCGATAGTCAGAAAAAAGATATGCCCCGGGTGAGGATCGAACTCACGACCTTAAGATTATGAGACTTACGCGCTGCCTACTGCGCCACCGAGGCGGTTGCTGATACTTTTAAATATAGTATTAATACATACATACGACGTCATACATACTTTTTAAAAATTGCATAGTTCAAGAAAAATATTTTACATTGACTGATATAAGTACCTTACTTCATAAAAAGCAAAGCAAAAAAGCTTAACAACCCACATACCTCTACATACAAAACAATAAGTAATTTTAAAACTGAATGGCATTAAAAATAGCAAGCAAATTTTTCAATCGGAATTGCTAATTGCATAGATAATAATAAAAACAAATCCTACACCTTTGAATCACAAGAAAAAAAGCAATTAATTCATCGGCACTTATCACCACGTGCTACGGCGAGCGATATTAACCTTTCCTCATCATATCAACAATGCACGGTCATGTAAATGTTTATTTTTATACAATTCCAACCGCTAATTAGGCGAGTTGCACACGAGACTGAAAAGGTATAACAAACCAGGTCTATAATTTTATCTGTTTATTCGAATATTTTGTTTGTCGATCCAATTATTCATAATCCTTTTAATTCAACAGTCTGAATGTACCCATTTAATCCATCGGTTACTCGCTCGCTGTCTTCTTCAGCTCATCGGTCCACCTGACCTGTGATCGGACCGGAGGATATATAACTAACATAGAACTGACCAACTAATGTTCTAATTAACTTTCTCAACTAATTGGACTAACCATCCCAGTCCCTAATTGAGTCTTCTTCAAAGTCAGTCACAGTTGTCATGGGCGGCAGCGGATGGGTGGTGCTGCAAGCTCGTTTGCTATCCTGTATCCATAAAAAAAAAGGCCTACCTATCTACTCTATTTTCGAAATCGTGGTCTCCATTCGAGAACTTTACTTACCCATCGTATAATGTTTGTATTGATGATAATCCATACTATTTATTATTATAAATGCGAAAGTAACTCTGTCTGTCTCGCTTTCACGCCAAAACTACTGAACCGATTTAAATTAAATTTGGTACACAGATAGTCTAGAGCCTGAGGTAGGACACAGGCTACTTTTCCACGTCCACTATTACTTTTATAATTTATCTTTTATCTATTTAGTAGGTACTTCGTATATAGAATCTATTAGAATTTATAATCATATAATATGAAAACTGCAACTCGGACTGCGTGCAGTCAAAATTGTTGTTCAAGAAAGCCGGTCATGCCGGTTGTGCCGGTAATGTGCAAAGTGTGTGGGGGCCCTTAAGCTCTTACTCGTCATACACTAAGAAGTTTAAGAATAGACCACGAATAAAAGTTGTACGTGCACTTCTAAACACTTCCAAAGTAAACAGGGCGGACTTTGTGATGTTCACAGACGGACATTACAATAAATGTACGTAGATCGAACCACTTAATAAAATAACAAACACGCATCCCTGTTTCGTGTTCAACGGCAGCCGGTTCTAAATATTTCTTTTTGATATAAACATTCGCCTTTGTCTATTCAACAGTCGGGTAAAGAACGGTTTTAGTAAATATTCGTGGCTATTATCTCAATTGTAACAATTCTATTTCTTCATGGAAATCTTGTTACTACGTAAATGTTGCATGCTTTGGAAAAATTTGAGAAAATTTTATTCGCAAGGCGTACCTACATTTTAGTTCATTACAAACGTGACTTTATTTCACAGGATAGTTGGACCATAACCAATAACTAACAAAATAGGTACTTAGGGCAAAACACAGTAACACACAATTAGTTTAACTAATGTAATTACATAATTACCTACCTACCTTATATAAATATCTACCTACTATTCTGTTTACCACAGGTCGAATTAGGTTACAAAAGTAAGATCAATTCCATCTGATCTTCAAATTTAAAACTCAATAAACATCAAGATTTGTCGGCCATCTTTGAAAAACACAGAATCGGCAAATGTCGGGTGTCATTTTTAAAAATCCCCCTCAGCCGTCCGCATCGATTTTAATAAAAACATCTCGCTTTCTTTATTCGTTCTTTTGAAACCTCTTTTAAGCTGAAGTAAGTTTATTACTAGTCAGATCAGGTATTTCAATCTCACATCCTGACTTCACCGTCTTTGATGTAACCGCCCGAACGTTGCAGTCTGCTATCGCTCTAATTTCCTCGCGTTAGAGTTTCAATTCGTGCGCGTTGCTTTTGTTATCTGTCCTTTTAACAGGACGTGTCTTCGTAACTGAATTTGCAGTGCGGCAGATCCATTGTGAAGCTTTAATACCGGATTCTATGAAACCCGTTCATTGACGTAACATACAATGTTACTACAAACGTTGTATCAAAGACGGGTTAATTTAAATGTCCACTGCCATTATAAATAATCCAATTATGGCGATCCTAATTGGTAATAGACTATTGACTTGTCATCGAGGTACGTTGTAGCGAAATATCCAGTTTCGTTGTGATATCGTTTTTAATCTGTTCTCAACAAGTTGTCAACATGGCTATTGATGGCTTAAATCACGCAGATCAATCAGTAGGAAATCAGCAATTTTCATAACGGCAACAATGGTCTGTGTAAGATTTCTTTACAGTCGTGTTATGTCTTGGTATCCTTACCTACTTTCCCAGTGTGATTCTTACCCTATTCTTAGAGGTGCTAATTATGGCTTGTGAAATCACCTCTTCACTTCACTATCACGCTTCTCTATCACCTCACTCTCCTAAGTAATGTTGTAGTTCATGTAATCTGTGTATTTTTTATTCGAGGTCACACTACAACAGGTGTAGTCAGCCAGAGATATTTTATCTGTGACTAACTTCGAATGAATTAGCACCAGGTGAACAGCATACCCTTTGACACTATACCATAAAAAAACCCATCAAGATCGTAAACGGAATTTATCACAAATCAACAAACATTAGATTAAATTTTATAAGTAAAAGCACCGTAAATTGATAAAATTGTAAATTAGTGAAGTAATTTGTAAACATTGCTTTCCAATTTGGTTCCCAAAACCCACGGAGTCGTGTTTATAACATTTTTAATATCGATCGAATTGGTTCAATAAAATAGATTCAGATATGTGTGGGGTCCATTTCATCTCTAATGGGATATTGGTAAGGGAAAGGAATCAATGGGAACATTTAAATTTGTAAGCCATCACTAGAATGCGTTGAGAATTTACGATATTATTGTGGTAATTGATATTTTATTAAAAGTGCTTCTAAAACCTTTGATTCTTGCATTATATTAAAGCTTCATTATTAAATTCGACTATTTCGTATGATAGAAACTTATCCGAAAAATATTTTACCTATTACCATACGTTTGTTTACTGTTACCTACGATCAGTGTTGCTAGTTAACTCTGGTTAGTTAATCATAATTATCATTTGTTCGGTACGGATATCAGTAATCACGGTAGGTATATACGGTTGAGGTATCGGTAGGTCTATCGTTCGTATCGGTAGTAACCTTGTAGTAACAATTATCACGGTATGACTAATTTTAATGGCTGCAGCGAACCGCATCCTACAATGAAGAAGTAGGTAGATATATATTTATTTGTCTAATAATGTTACTAATTCTGGGTCCAACCAGATCAGTGTTTATTATATAATAAACCAATTACAACAAATTTACTTATTAATGAACATAAAACTAAAAAACCTTAAAAAATATAATCTAAAATGTATTATTAAAAGGAGCCCTTTAGGCAAGGTTCCGAAGATACTGGCAGCGTTCCCCCTTTGAATAGCTAGGCTAATTCTTTGTCCGAGGTAGCTGCCAGCTCTTCGGTCTCCTGTGATGTCGGCTAACCATTTTGCTATTACCTTAAAAAGCCTTATAGCGCTAGGACCCCACGGACCAAGGGTCTCGAAACGAATGGGACAAAATCATATTCGGTGCCTAGACCCCTGTATTTGCATGAAAATATATTAACCTATACATATATTAAAGACAACAATACACTACTGCGGGTAGGCAGGTACTATTTACACATAGCTATGCTATGTAACGCCACTGTTCTTCTAATAGCTCCGGTTGAATGGAGAACATCCCCAATGGTTGTTCAGTGCGATCGAACGGACACACAACGCGACCTTTGTCAGAGGACAGCCTTTATGCAGCGTTCATACCATAACGTCTTAACACAAGTGTAATGCGAGTGTTGCCACAGTATAGAGAGAGTAATACCCTGTGTATTGCGTAGAATTTTATTTATTTATTTAAACTTTATTGAACCTAAATAACAACAATGAAGTGGGACAAATTGTAAGATTAATGTAGGTATGCGAGTAATAACGTATTGCAAAGTGTTGTGGCCATAACATCCATGAAATATACATTTAAACTAATGCGACTGCTAAGCTAGAGGTCCTGGATGCGACTACCGGGTCGAGCACAGTATTTTATCGGTTTTGCTAACTTGAAATTCCTAGTACCTAGTAGCTCGGAGTAAGTGTTTGATCCTGGTGTATGGCAAGAGATTCACCATCAATTACATGGGACTTAAACATAACTAAAAAGTTACACACCTCTAGGACCTCCACACACCTCAGGGAAATACAGGCGTCATGATATGTGTTGGTATGAAACGAAACGAGACGTGCAGGAAAGAGATACAGTATACGAGTATTTAAACTTTAGTTTGACATGTGTACGTGATTACGAATTGAAGTGAAATGGCGAATATTTGACAAAGGATCCTAAAATAGCCCCGTTTAGATAGATAATGGTTGAATGGAGAATGTCCTCAATGGTCGTTCAGTGCGGTGGGACGAACACACACACAGCTTAACGCTACCTGTTTGCTGTGTTCAGTCCCTAATGGCTTTATATAAGAGTACCTACCTAGGTTACCAATAGAAACGTGCATAGCCCAATGGCTTGCGTCGATTCAATGCTATCTACAGAATTAAGAAACGACGGGCGCGGTCGGTGGCAAAATTTCATGGTCGCTACCGTGCGTGCTACAGAGGACACGTTAAGCCGTCGGTCCCGGTTTTAAATATTGAAAACAGTCTTATTGTTCTCGAAGGCACGTGAAGTCTGCCAATTGCAATTGGCAATTGGCCAGCGTGGTGGACTAAGGCCTAGTCCCTCTCATTCTGAGATGAGACCCGTGCCTAACAGTGGGACAAAGAAAGGGTTTTGGTGGTGGATATTGAAATGAGTGATCAAAAGAAACAGGTAAAACACATGGGTCATACACATGGCTACTAGCAGTAGGTATCCGCAACGTACGATTGGCAACAGCTAAGGTTTCTCATCCTGCCTAAGATAAAGTAATAAGCTCAAAATTGCAATAGATAAAACCCCGAAGATTCGTCTTGAACTTACCCGGCTGCGTTCTCGTTACCGCTCTTTGCTCCGGCTCGTTACCCGGGTACCCTTGCCCGGAATCGTTTGAAACCCGGGCATAGACCTCACCCGCTTGTTACCGCCCGGTTAGCTCGAATCTCCTCCAATTATTTCCAGCTCAAACTGGTTGGAAGCGGATGTAACTTTTCGTTTTAGTTATTTCAGTTGCCTGTTAGGGGAAGGAAGAGCGCTGGGAAGAACGAATGCTCGGCTCAAATGTCAAATGCCTATTACATGCTTCGTAAGTCGTGGCGGGAAGGAAATGGGGACGTAGGAAAGCTAAAATTCTGGAATGATTTTTAATGATTCAGGAAGAAATTTTTGGAGTACAGGCTATTTTTTATGGTTGTCTGCAACCTGTTAGTGAGCCACTGCAGGCTCGGGTCTCCTCTCAGATTGAGAAGGATTCAGGCCATGGTCCACCATGCTGGCCAATTGCGGGTTGGTGAACTTCACACGCCTTTGAGATCATTATGGAGAACTCTCAGGCGTGCAGCTTTCCTCACGATATTTTTCCTTCACCGTTAGAGCGTGATATTGAAAGGTTTCAAAAGCGCATAACATAGAAAAGTCATTGGTGCGTGCTGCTAGGATTTGAACCCGGACCGTATTCTGAGCTCTCCGCTCCACTTTTATGGTTAGTTGATTGACTATTGTATATCAACATTGCCGTCTCCGCTGTGTTTTGTTCATGTATGACAAACCTGAGTAGATTCTACCTTCAGACTGGAATTGAACTATTTTCTAAATCTTGAAATTGTTTGTAATTATAATTTGCTGCTCAGTGACGTAAAAATACATTTGAATTTATTTCAAAAGTAATACATTTATTTTTCTTTTACCCGATTATTTCTGCTCATTTATTTTAGGCAGAATGATTTTGGTGGGAATCAACTGTGGCTATAGCATATGATTTTCCTCCTGGACGTTACAAGTTACTCAACGTACGTAAATGCTACTTCAATGCTGCTACAACCACAGATTACTATATAGTTACAAGTGCCATTGCAAAACCTAAAATACTTCTTCATGACCTGAAAATGTTAAGTGTATCGCACTTACCTCTACTTAAAGCAGTAACGAGAATATGTGGAATAAAAAAGTACGATATTATGCACAAGAGTTGAATAAATCTGCCAAAGCAGAATAACTTATTCAGCACCTAGAATTTATTTAATGGCTAGCAATAATTACGGACACTAAGTCGGCGAGTATCCTCTAGAGGGCTTTGTTCAAAAAACAAATGGACATCACAAGATGGCCGCCGACAAAAACGACATGCTAACTGTACCCGGTATCAAAGCAATTTGCAGTGGCAATAATGGCAATACATTAATTTGCACACGAATGAGAAACCACGTCAGATTGTCCACTCGACTAGATAAAGATTAACTACTTTCCCGCAGGTAATAAAGCTTAGAGATTAATTTTTGCAATATCGCTCGATCTGCCGCGAGATGATTGTGGTTTATTCGTAATCAATGGAGCGTTTTTGCGAAATGGAAATAGGTAACGGGTTCAGATGAACGATACAAAGATGGACCTTTGTATGGCGTGGTGAACTTTACTTGAGATCGTATTTTATATTCAATTTGTGTACCAGTAAAGTTGATGGCTACATCCTGCATTCAGGCCTTCCCAAATCGTTACTATACCTGCTCTCTTTCTGTACCCTCGAAATCGGTAGTGTCTCGCCACAATACAGTATATACAATACTCTATACTTTGGTCTCGCTGTCTTCTTTTGATCGTAAATTTTCATGAAAGACGGAATTTTCCAAGGCGGAATTCTTGTCATTATTTTTAATTTTTTAACTATGCTATATTAAGTATTCTGTGACTATGCCTAATTGATTATGCTCGTGGTCGACGAAAAGGTTACCGAAACGATTGTTTCAGTTTATACTGTTTTTATAATTTATATTACTAACTTTTGATATACACAGATAAAATCTAGGTGCACCTTAGATACCAAACCTTTTTTTTCTGGTCTTCAGGCAGCCTGTCTAGGGAATTTTTAACAACATAGGTATGTAATGTTTTGGTCTGGTGTTCATAATTTGACGAAATCATACTTTTTCTTTTTGCTCTTCCAAAACTACGATATAGTAAAACCTCAGCCACTATTTTCCCTTGTCCGGAGATTAGACGTCCATTAGCGACAAAGGGCAGGTGTTGCGAGTGTGCGGTAAGCTTTATTAATCTTTCTGGAGCTGTGGCTTCGCACTTTTGTGGATTCGCCATTGACGGACAAAGCTTTAGTAATCTCCCAGACGTGGTATTAAATGTGTCGGAGAAAATACGATGTATGATGATGTAAGTACTAAGCTTCTTGTATGAGATTGTTTCTGTGGTCTATTAAATCTGTAACGATGTCATGGGAATATGAACTTACATACTTACTTGATATAATAAGTTTTTTACTCGCCAAGTCTAAGTACTGAGCTTCTTGTATGAGATTGTTTCTGTGGTCTATTAAATCTGTAACGATGTCATGGGAATATGAACTTACATACTTACTTGATATAATAAGTTTTTTACTCGCCAAGTCTTTTTTGGCTGAAAAATATACCAATTTAGGAGAAGAAATTGCCGTTACTACTATTGAATTAGTGTTAAGTATGTAGTTTACTGTTTGATTACATTTGCGATATCACAGTGCAATTCTATAAACGTTAAATACAAGTAACCTCATCAAAGATATTGCAAAAGAGCAGAAATTGATGTAGGTATTGTGAAGACAAATCGTCGTCACAATACATCTTTCTCTGGCTGAAATTTAAAAACTGAGATTTGGATATTTTCACACAGTTAATATTCTAATTGGGATATTCTTAAACAAAGTCCACTTTAAAACTGATGATGGTTGGCTTTTCAATTGCCGATTGTGGTGCCCTCTTTAAATAGTAATTAAAACTGAGTGTCTATTCGGGTTTGTACGCCCCCGGGATTCCATTACGCAGGCCAGTTTGTTTAGAATAAGGTAAATTATAGGATTGAATGCAGAGGAGAATAATAACGCCTATCCAGAAACTCTATCACGTGCAAAACATCATCTTGGCGCGAGTAAGTGTTATGTGGATACGACTTCAAGGAAAACTGTTTTTCAGATTAAGTACTCCAATCTTATAAAATATTACAATCTTGTTTTATGTTATACACATTTGAAATACACTGTAAATTTGTTGTGTGTACACACTTTCTAGGAATTTGATTTAATTAACGAATGAAGAATTACGATTCTGTAATAACACAAATGCACATACCGTTCTGACGTGACGTGACGATCGTATCGTAGGTTTCTTTGTATCAATCGATTTGGTATCAGGACTATTGGAGTGATTTCCATCATGGAGAAGGAAAGGAGAGTATTTCACTATGTGGAAAAGAAAAGGCCTAGAAGAAATCTATGTGACCTTACAAATTTTTAATTTGTAAAAAATATCATGTAACTTGTGTGTAATAATGCAAATAAAGAATCATGTTTTATGAATAAGAAATTGAATGTTGTTATCATGGGCGGCCGCGGATGGGTAGTGCTGCATGCTCCTCTGCTATCTTACATGCATTAAAAAATAAATAAGGAACACTATGTTTTATATTGTACATAGAGTTCCTTATTTATGTTTACATTAATTATATTAATTCACTATTACGTAAGACCAGGGAAGGTCCATACAACTCTAACGCCATTATTTCCGCTGGCTAACGGAAAACAAAAATAAGCACAAGAGTAGGTAAGGAATAAAAGAAAAGCTGAAGTGGGAAGAGCATCCGGGAATAGGCAAGAGCTGAGAGCAAGACGGGGGTGAGGGAGGGGGGTGGAGAAAAGGGGGAAAAGGAAAAGGGGTGGGAGTTAGCTAGCCTCGCGAGAGCCGTCCCTAAGGCTTTGGGGTCTCTTTTGTTTATCGTCGTGTTATTTATTCACAATATTCTGTTCCTTTTCTGAATTTTAAGCGGCCGATCTGAAATAAACGTTTGTGGTTTTATGACATTTATTTTTCAAGAAGAATATTATTTTCAAGCCTTATATGTCACATGTTAGTTACATTAAGTTATGCTAGTTTTTAGGCAGATAGTTAATAATTTGATTTAAATGTTAACGACAGTAGGTACAAGTAGATTCAACTGCGGTAGAAATAGTCTTTCAAGGTATATCAATATGTAAATGATAGTATTAAACGCTAAATGCACCGTCATATAATTAATAAACACACATTATTTGATTTTATCTGCCAAATAAAATACTTAGCATGGAATTCATAAACACTACACGGTCTTTGTATCCTTTAATGAATTTATTATAATTATTAAGGTACTTTTGTGATGTTGTTTTTTTTTTCAATTGAATTTTATTCTAAATCAATGCATAGAAATCTTTGGATCCCCGCCTTGTGTCACCTTACACTTACCACTATTAAGTATTCTGTGCACTTACTAATATTCTATTTAAAATCTAACGTCTGTTTACAATCGCAATTCAATTCTATCTAAATCTCTTACAAAACCACTTCCGAATGAGCTCCGTTTTTGTACTGTCTAAAAATAATTGTAATCTAGATTAAAACCAGATGGTACGTGCATTTGTTTTCAGTTTCATTACGTTAATAGTTTCTTTTGCTTCCCCCTAATTGTTGATTTACTACGAAATATCTTACGAAGGAGCACAAAAAAGTTCTAGTTTTGGAACATTAGGACAGATCATCATTTGTGCAAGATTTCAACACGAATTTGTCGAGTAAAAGGTCGAATTTTTAACCACTAAGCCATCGTTAAAAGGTCTATAAAATATAATATGACATAAAATCCAACTTTATTTCACCGAAAGGGTAGGCAGAGGTGTGTGTGTGTCACTCACATTTCACCAGTTTTGTGTCTATTACCATAAGGTATAGTTCCTACATCCACTTTTCATCAGTTTTGGTGTCTTACCGTAGGTACACCGGGCACAAATCAAGATTCTGAACTGCTGCCGGGAATTCCAAATCAGAAAAAAACTATAGTTGCCTAATTTCAAGTTAGAAAAAAACTATACTTAGTTGCTTTCCCCGCGGGTCGAACCCAGGACCTCTAACTTAGCAATCGCCTTTTCTGACCACTACCACAGAATACATAATCACTACACTAACGAGGAAGATTGTTCCCCCAGGGCGTTTTTTTAACATTGCATTGCATTGCAAAATTGTCAATTGCAATATCGCTGCTGCTGCGACCCATAGACGTCCCACTGCTGGGCACGGGTCTCCCCCACAGACACTTCTGCGGGAGGTCTAAAGCATACTCCACCACGCTGCTCCAATGCGGATTGGTGGAGGGGCTTGTGGCCAACCCAGTGTCGAATGTTCTCAAGCCACCCGAAGGTCTTCGACAAGGCTTAACGACTGTTTCCAGCATTGAAAACAACCGGGACCGACGGCTTTACGTGCCCTCCGAAGCACGGTAGCGTCCATGAAATTTTGCCACTAGCGGTCACCCATCCACAAACCGACCGCGCCCGTCGTTGCTTAACTCTTTCGATCACATTGAATCGAAGCGAGCCATTGGGCTATGGACGCTACCAATTTGCAATACGCAATTGCAATATAAAAAATATCTAATTACTTAGATAGACGCCCTCGTCCTACTTACAAAGATATAAAACAAATGCATACAAAATCTTACGGTAATACCACAAACTCTATTGTCGATCAAAGCCCCAGCAACACGTGCGCGCGCGGCGTTGGGCCACCGCACCGCTAATTTGATCATTAGGGACACTTGATCGGACCCTTGATCGGTGAACCCTTAAAGGTCACACAACACGCGACCGACTTTTTCACCGATTTTGTTGCGATAGCGCGAAAATAACAAAGTCAAAAAGTCGCTCTTTTGTCGTGCTCGCAGGATTTGACTGTCATTATTACAAGTAGGTATAGGGAAGGTTGACAGAGATTTTTTTTTATTAAAAACGATTATTTAACTTCACTCGTATGTATGTATGTTCTGGAACCTTGCAATCAATATTTCACCGACTTCCACTGAAGCTATCGAGCTGAAATTCGGCTCACGTTTTGTTTCCGATGACAATGCACGAAAATAAAATAAAAAGTTATAATATGCTATTTAAAAAAAAAATTACAGTATAATATACATAAGCATTTTAAACATTTACTCCCTTATTCATAACAAATTAATTACCTTATTATAGCTGTGTTTTGTCGTCTTCATTAAAATTCAATTCAGAAATATGATAAAATGTGACAAAGACTATAATATTTTTTTTTTTATGAATAAGAGGGTAAATTTTCAACAAAAAATGTTTCCTTTGATTTGAGGTTGGTTGAGTCGGTGAGAAAACCCATGGTATCCCACTTTGTTCCCTCCGCCTTGACTTGTGTCTTTTTGAGTGCCGCTGATTGTTTGCTTCTGAATAATAAGGGCCTTAAAAAGTTCGTTTGGGCTTCCTATGCGATGTTTTGTTTGTAAGTAGGTACTTTTATGTTTTTTTTATCCCTATCTTGTTTTTTTATATTTTCAGTGTGTCAAACAATTGATACGGCGTGTATTATTAATAATTTAATGTATTTGTAATGCATATTATATAAAAATGTTTTGCACTCCTTCTTCATTTAAACTATGCTAAAAATCGTAAAAGGGGTGCAAAGGTATTGTTTAACGTATAAATATTAACATAACATACTTAACATCGCTCCTGTATATCCCCGAAGTTTTCACTAGTTATGTTTTGGTGTAATAAGTGGTGAGCCTATACACCGGGCACAAAATCCTTAAGATTTCAAATTCAACAAGGTCTTTTCAAAGACAAATCTCTTTATGTAAAAGTTAACCAGAAACTTATTACCAAATTACCGTCGTTCTCGATCCCGTTGACGTTTCAAAAAGCCCTCTCAACAAAGACGCCATTGAATATTCCCATCACGCAGCCCATCAGCGAGGTGATTTTCCCCGCGCTATACCATAATAACAACAAACACCATAAAACATGGACGGATGGACATGCAAAACGCATAATCACTGCACCGCTGATGGGCGATAGCATCGGGAGGGCATTAAAAACCGCGAATCATCATGCGAACCGGCATTGTGCGCCGAGCCTTATCTGAGACGCCCTGCGGTGCGGCGCGGGGGGTTGTCTAGCGACATTCGCGTGCACGACAGTTTAATTGGTGCTTGTCAAAATGTTTGCACGATCATTTCATTAGGGCGCGACGCGGTATTGGCCGTTGATTGGAGCGCGCACCGTCGTGAAATGATAATGTGGGTAGATCGATTTTTTGAGCATTACTTTCTTTGCTTGCACTGATACAGTTTCATATTCAGTGTCATATACAGTGTCATATTCAGTGTCATATACAGTGTCATATTCGGTCAAAGGCAGCAGGTCATAGCCTCCCAGTTGAGGCGACTTCTCACACACACATTTTCATTACTTTGTACATCCTAGCATGACCTATCTCAACAGATAAGGGGCCGACAACCTTTTTTTCATACTAACAAAAGCCTTAAGTAATGTCTAAAACGATAAGCGTCTGATCGTCCACACATTTGCTTCACAATCCAACGAGATTACAAGTCTGACATTCGCCATAACTGACAGTTTAAATTGGTCGTAGTCAAAACTTATGCGGGCCCAACTACCACAAAGTAGACATATACTAGCTATGTGCAACTACTAAGCTAACTAAGCCACGATCTTCTATTCAGGGGCCGGCAACTGTTTTGGTTTTTAGTACTGGACTTAATTAAGATGTTTACTGAAGTAATAAAACAATTAACATTATTTGTTATTATTGTTTGTATGGTTGCCAAAATACAGAAAAAAATATATTCTGACAACTTGGTGGTATGTGATCCTGAGTGCCGATAAACGAACCGCAACTCTGGCCTAGACCTACCGCGTCGAGTGGGTAAACTCGGAAGGATTATAATACTATAAGGATTATATTTTATATAATTAATATTATTTGTTTGTTCATATTTTTAATCAAAAATTCACGTTACGTTGGTGGCAATAAATTTTGTGAAACATGATTAAATTTACTCACACACAAGTAAACGTTTAGCATTTGTTTTTCAAACATCATTAAAGGTTTCGTACCCCTGCATTGTAAATACAACTTGGTCAATCACACGTGACGCGAGGTCACACGACGCTGCAAAACGACATTCGAAAGCCGGGTTCACGGTGGATCCATCCATCACAGCTGACGCTTGAAAGCAGTACCGACTTTATTAATACTAACAGTAAGTTGATTGAAAACGTTCGTGGTTCTGGAGCACAAGATATCAACCGACCAATCAGCGGCATCGGGCCGCTATTGGCAAATTTTCATCTCGCTTCTGTCCTTTGTAGGGCACGTTAAGCCGTCGTCTACCCATGATTAAAATTATGATACAAAACAAGGACATTAAATAAATTTAATTTATTTTACATCAATTGATCTTGTAACAGAGAAGAGAAAATATCAATTAATGTTATGCCTTAGCGGTGACAGCCCAGTGGCTATCGAACTCGCCTCTCACTCGAGCGGTCCGGGTTCAAACCCCAGCGGCACGCACCAATGAAAGTTATGTGCGATTTAAGAAAATAAATGTCACTTGTTATAACGGTGAAGGACACACCGTGAGGAAACCTGCATGCCTGAGAGTTCTTCATAATGTTCTCGAAGGCATGTGAAGTCTGCCAATCCGCACTTGGCCAGCGTGGTGAACTAAGGCCTAATCCCTCCCATTCTGAGAGGAGACCTGAGCCAAACAGTGGGACGTCTATGGGTCGCAGCGAATTGATCTTGTAAAGTCAATCCATCAGTATCATGTTTTATGATAGTATATATAAGATTATAATACTTTAGGACATTGAAATTTTCATTTGAAGTATCCCGTATTCCCCAGGTCACGCGGTCGCCGGCTAATCTCGATCGCAAACGGGTCTTCAACAGGACGCAATAATTAATTCACAGCGTCATTGTGCAATCTGTTCTCGATATTAAAACGCATTCGGAATGAAATGAATGGAGTCGCCTTGCCATTTTATAATAATTTTAATTATTGCTCTTGTTATTTGTACAAGGAGTTGAAACCAAACTCTTATAGGCCTGTTATAAGTCTGTTTTACTTGATTAAACTTAAAACATTCAGTTCGTAATATTATTATGTACACTTGTATGTTAGACAAATAATAAAGTTGGTATCACCTATTATGTATCTTATTACTAAGTATCTAGGTCCACAGCCCAATCTGGCGTCGATTCAATGTGACCGAAAGAGTTAAGCAACGACGGACGCGGTCTGTTTGTGGATGGGTGACTGCTAGTGTCAAAATTTCATGCGCACTGCCGTACTTCGGAGGGCACGTTAAGCCGTCGGTCCCGGTTGTTTTCAATTGTGAAAGTCATTAAGCCTTGTCGAAGACATTTGGGTGGGAACATTCGACCAATAGTAACATTCGACACTGGGTTGACACTTACCCCTCCATCAATCCGCATTGGAGCAGCGTCGTGGAGTATGCTCTAGACCTCCGGCAAATTTGTCTGTTGGGGAGACCATTCTTTAGACTTTAAGAATACCCTCTCCACAGATTCGCGAACCGAGCTCCGTGCATTAGCGATTCGTTTTGATATGTCATCGCGCACCGCTCTGCCCTTTGTATCACCCGTGGGACTGGCGGGCTTATTATCGGCATTATTTAAATTATCAACACTTTGTACACTCCCGCGAAGGGGGTGCTAATAGTATAAAAATCGCTGATTTATTGTGTCTAACACATGTTGAATTCAGTGTTCGATCTAATTGGAGCAGACGCGAATGATCCATCAGTTTCTATGATTTAAAAGCTATCACTGGCTTAACACACTTGTCGAACAATTAAAATTGTAGATTTGAAAACATACTTGTGACAATATAAGAAAGAAGCGAGAAAATAATCTAAGCCAGTGGAGGTTATCCGTATATTTGTCCGTATATCTACGGATATACGGACGGTGCGACTTTACATTTTTAATCATACCAATGGGAGTCTAATAATAGTATAGATGAGTTTTATTTTAGTGATATTTTAACTGTTGAACTAGTGGACAAAAAGCCGGTCTTATCGATACATATTTTTTTCCAGACAACCTTTAGTTGATTAAGTATGAATTTTTATCATTATCTTTACCAGGAAGCCCCAAAATTAAATTAATAGCAACAAATCTGAACAAAATCCTTTAAATATGCTAAATCTGATCAATATTCGTTGCAGTAATCCGAATCATTGAGGTAAAGAAATCTAATTCAATGACCAGAATAATATGTCTAGGAATGAGGACATGTCGACTGGTGACAGTAAATATCGACACCTGCAAGGAAGAACATCGTAACTCACTTTTTGATGAATTTGAGTTACAATCATATTCTTTATATAAAAAAAAAGCTCTTTTTTTTGCACTCACTCCCATATCTGAATTATTTCTAATTATGTTTTTAGCCAGTAATAAAGAATTGTAAGTCAACGTTTACAGAAAATGATAAAAATGTATATTTAGTTACTTATTGATAATTTGCCAGTAATTGATAATATTACTAAGAAAAAATTGCAATACGAGATACCCTCTTGTCTTTCGCAAGATGTTGTTCACGTTAAACAATTTCTTGCATTTCTTTCATTGCAATCATAATTACAATGTTTTCATTCTCAAACGAAGATTAATATTTTCGATAAAAAAATTGTAACATTTTAAAAGATAGCGATAAACACCGAGCCAAGCACTCTGATTCTGTTATAGCAGCTTGTTTCGACTTACAAAAGATCTTGAACACTCCACAGTCGGAAGTATCTCTGTTTTATTATAAAAGAAAACTTGCTACATATAATTTTACGATCTATGATATGGGCACCATCCATCCATCCATCCATCCATCAGCCTTTCAGAGTCCACTGCTGGACATAGGCCTCCCTTAATCGGTGCCACTCCTCCCGATCCTGTGCCTTCTGAGTCCAGCGATTTCCCGCTGACTTTTTCAGGTCATCAGTCCATCTGGTTTGAGGGCGGCCTGTGCTCCGTTTCCCGAGCCGTGGATTCCACTCGAGGACCTTTCTAACCTATCGGTTGTCCGTCCTACGAGCGACGTGGCCTGCCCATTGCCATTTCAGCGTGCTTACTCGACGAGCTATGTCGGTAGCCCTCGTTCGTCTACGGATTTAATCATTTCGAATCCGGTCTCGTAGCGAAATACCGAGCATAGCTCTTTCCATAGCACGCTGAGCGACTTGGGGCTTGTGAATGAGGCCGACGGTAAAGGACTTCGTCTCGGATCCATATGTCATCACTGGCAACACACACTGTTCGAAAACTTTCGTCTTCAGGCACTGAGGTAATCTCGATGAAAAGATATGTCGTAGCTTCCCGAACGCTGCCCAGCCGAGCTGGATTCTTCGAGTGACCTCTTTCTCGAAGTTGGACTTACCCATCTGGACCACTTGTCCCAGGTAAATATACTCGTCAACAACTTCGAGTGCAGCGCCATCAACAACAACTGGTATAGGTTTGACATGCACATTGGACATGATCTTAGTCTTGTCTATGTTCATCTTCAAACCCACCCATTGTGAGGCACTGTTGAGGTCCCTAGCATAGAGTTGAGGTCGTCCAGCGATTCTGCCAAGATAACTATATCATCGGCAAATCGAAGGTGTGTGAGGCGTTAGCCATTGACGTTGATGTCCTTTCCACTCCATCAGCTTAAACACGCTTTCCAATGCAGCGGTGAAAAGCTTCGGGGAGATAACGTCCCCTTGCCTTACACCTCTCTGCAATTGAGTGGGGTTCTTGCTTCTGTCGTGTACTCGGACTGTCATTGTGGTGGCTTCATATATCCACTTCAAGACCGCGCGTATCTGCAGCGGTGCCAGATTGACTATAGGTACCTCGATGTACCTATAGTCAATCTGGCACCGCTGCAGATACGCCAACACCGCCCAGGTCTCGATAGAATCGAAGGCTTTCTCATAGTCCACAAACGCGACACACAACGGCTGGTTATACTCCTCGGTCTTCTGTATAACCTGCCGCAGTGTCTGTATGTGGTCCATGGTGCTGTAGCCTTTTCGGAAACCGGCTTGTTCGGGAGGCTGGAAGTCGTCAAGCCTGCGCGCAATGCGATTAGTAAGGACTCTCGAAAACAACTTGTAGACGTGGCTCAGGAGCGCAATGGGCCTGTAGTTCTAAAGAAGGGTTTTGTCGCCCTTCTTGAAGAACAACACAACCTCGCTCGCGCGCCACGCCTCCGGGGTGGTTCCGCTATTGATGACAGAATCGAACAGCTTCTGGAGCGCCACTAGGACAGGTTTCCCGCCAGCTCTTAGCAGCTCTGCTGTGATTCCCATCACCCGGTGCTTTGTTGTTTTTCAGTTGTTTGAGAGCCACCCTAATCTCGTACAGGCTGACGTCCGGGATATCTTCGGTATAGTGCCGGGTTAATCTAGCTCGCTTATCGTGAGCGCCAGCTGGAGCTGGGGCTTGCAAGGAAGTGTACAGTTGTCCGTAATACTTCTCAATTTCTATCAAAACTTCAGGTTTGGACGAGACTATGGTACCGGAATCTGTCTTCCTTGTTAACTGGCTGTGCCCAATGCATTGATCTCGACCAAACACTTTGGAATTAATAATGAATAATTAAATTATTTCACTTGTTTTACTTTTATGGTAACTTCAAATCAAATTAAAATACATGTTGCGCATTGTATGTCAGACTTACAATTTTTTTTTTCTATGAAGCAAACATAGGCGTACAATTTTGAATTGTATTTCTGAGTTACAATGTCATTATATAAAGTTTATACCGTGCAAACTCATTGTAACTCATAAAAGGTAGTAAAATTAACGTAGTAATAGCATATTAATCATACAGTAATATAAATTATCCCTTTTTGACTACAATTTTCTAGTGTGAATGGCGTTAGGACATAACAGAACTGACTAAGAATTTTTTTAAACTTTAACGCGCTCTCCTGAAAAGTTACTAAAAATGAGTTACGATGTTCTTCCTTGCAGGTGTCGATATTATGATTTCACCCAAGTCTTACGTCAATGTGACGTCTGTTTCATTATACATTATTTCAATGTATTTTCCAAATGTCCGCTTGTTATCCGCATAGATCTTAACCCGACAGGCGTAAATGTTAAAGTCGCATGCAGGATTGAAAAAATAGGATTACACTATTTTGATATGGACTCCCGGCTTTATAAATTATGTCACGGTATGTCCGGTCGTCAGATCTCTTTGTCAGTTCTCGCTACGATATTAAAGTCCTCGAGTATCCACTTTTTGATGTATGCGTTAACATAATCCACGCTTTCATCTGAAGCTTCTGGTTTTCGTTCGTACGCTTTGACAATAGCTTAATGACGATTTATAGAGAGCTCTGGAATCCGGGTCCATCCGCGAATCGTGTCTACTGTAATCTTTTAAGCGTTGGCGGTAGATTGTATTATGAATCTCACTCTGTTAGTGCCAAGGACGCAATGACAGATGGTGTGTTTCGAGTTATTTATACCGCCCGCCATCTTTATTGATCGGACATCGGCGCGTACGCAACTTCACGCCCAGCAGTTTCTATTGGCAAAGCAAACATTGACTTGCTCGGTTTTACGATATCTTCCAATCTTTCCAGTCGCATCGAGCGTCATCATTGCGTATCGTGTGTATCATCTCCACCTGCGGAATAACAATAAATTGTTGAGCCACAGCTGGTCCACTCGATCAAAAATCGCATTTTTATGTCATCTCTTACATTAATAACGCTATCAAAATGCGGTCGAAATGCCAAAACGACGGCCGCCTGTAAAATATAAGCGCCAATTGCTAGGACATCTCCGCGAAGCTATTAAATAAAAGTCTTTTTACATTAGATAAATCGCATACGTTATTCGGGAACATCTGTCCCTTGCCGATTACAGCCATACATTATGCTCAGTTTGTTGTTTTTAATAAAAAGTTTAATCCGTTCGGTTATGACGGCAATTTGTCTGGCCGATGGAAAAACTTGGTCGATTACCAGTGGCGCTTCGGTTCGGCCTCCGCGGTTCGGAGCGGAGCGCCTATTACAAGCGCTCATCGCGCTCTTTTTACTCGCGATACTGTCATGTTTATTTATGTATTCGCTTTTGTCTTCCATTAGCGCTTTTTCCTTTTTATCATCGATGACCATAATTCACTTAAATAGTATATTTCGCTACAAGTGCGGAAAGCCTGTCATTGCAAAGAGTTCCGACAAATGTCTACCCGAGCCGAAGGCGAGGGTTGACAGTCGGAACAAGTTGCAATGACGGTTCCGCACGTGTACTGAACAACTATTTTTAATACAGTTGCGAAAAAATGAAGCAATTTAATAAAATTATAAAAACACAAACTAAACTCGCAAAGAACATTTTCGGAAAATGGCGCCAACCGTAAAAGAATACAGAGTATTGCAGAGATTTTTTTTTGTTTTCTTCACCCATTCTGGGTAGGCAAAGGGAACTATGCCCATACAGCCAAGTTTCAGTAGAATTTTTTTATTGACATGAAATTTAATGCGATGAAATGAAATGAAACCTAACCTAACTCGTTGAATCAAATCATTAAATCTGATATTGAAACAAATTAGTAGCTTCTTTTTAGAAATATTTGCATGAATCATAAAAACTTCTATGATTTTTTTTTAGTAAAAACTTCGTGGTTGGTTTTTTATTTTTAATAGACATTATTTTGACAGTTGGGAAAGAGAACGCACGAGTTCGGAAAAGGTAAAGAAAAAGCACGAGTGTGTAATAGCTCACTTCCCGAACGCTATACGTCCCTGTAATATGCCACTTTTTGAGCAACTGTATTAAAAAGTATTTTAATACAGTTGATAATTCATCTCATTAAATTTCATGTCAATAAAAAAATTCTACTGAATACTTGGCTGTATGGGCATAGTTCCCTTTGCCTACCCAGAATGGGTGAAGAAAACAAAAAAAAATCTCTGCAATACTCTGTATTCTTTTACGGTTGGCGCCATTTTCCAAAAATGTTCTTTGCGAGTTTAGTTTGTGTTTTTATTATTTTATTAAATTGCTTCATTTTTTCGCAACTGTATTAAAAATAGTTGTTCAGTACACGTGCGGAACCGTCATTGCAACTTGTTCCGACTGTCAACCCTCGCCTTCGGCTCGGGTAGACATTTGTCGGAACTCTTTGCAATGACAGGCTTTCCGCACTTGTAGCGAAATATACTATTCTCTGTCAGAAGCACTTTGCAAAAATCGTTGCGATTCCTTTTCATAATTCGGAGCTGTCACTCGTCCGGAAGTTTTGCTCATCGAGCTGTTTCGATTTCAACGCCTTATAACGTACGCCATTAACAATTCAATGCGCTCTTAATGAAGAGCTGATAAAATGTATACTGTAGTATTCGTCATGACTCCCGAGCAATTAATCGGGGTTTTCTTTTTTGGGAAGTCTGTTTATGGGCGGTAAGATTTAGTAAGCGTCCTCTCGCTTGATTTGTGCCCGCGGTCGAGGGAACTCTTTGTCGTGAACCAGCTTAAGTGTGCAATATATTGTGAGGAACAAATTTCGCGCAGAAAGATCTCTCGTTAAGACTGATTGCCGAAAGTATGGCAATTTAAGGACCGGTTGTGGTGCCTTTTTGTTTTCGCAACAATTTTTGTTTAAGTTCGCTGTCATTTTGAATGATTGCGTAATTATCTTTTCCATTGTTTTCAATTTTGAAATATTTTGTGCTCTTGACTGACTGTGCGGAAGAATAATGGTTTGCGGGAAAATAATTTAATTTACATTAAATGTCTTGTCAAGTAATTTGTTCACTACCGTAGCTTCAGAAATATGGGCTTCATTGAATAAGTTCACCTACCATCGATGAACCGATTTTTCATGTCAACGATAGCCATAATCCGGCAGTCACGCGCTATACTCAAGTAACCATATCAATGAAATAAAATAAAAATCCGAATCATGGTAATTAATTGCTACGAGTATGTGATCTACTCGTATGTAGTAAATTAGCACGCATTTTATCTCACACAAAGTCTGCGATGTTCGATGTAGGTATTTATTATTTCGCACGATAGGTAGGTACCTACAACCTTTCACGTGGTGATTAATTGTTCTGCTCTTGCATGAGCATTTTTCTCGTTAGTTTCTTACTGAACATTTAATGTAATTTCAATGTTTGTTCACAGAACATAGGCAATGTGTCAGCGGAGCTTGAGCTGCAGCGGTTGCAGCAAGAGCACATGCGTCGGCAGGAGATGGTGCGGCGCGGGCAGCACTCCCTGTACCCCGGGCCGCCGCTCGCGCTGCTGCCGCTGCTGGAGCAGATGAGGCCGCAGCCGCCCCCCGGCAACGTGAGTCCCCAGTGTCCGTTGCCAGGAGACGGTGCGGCGCGGGCAGCACTCCCTGTACCCCGGGCCGCCGCTCGCGCTGCTGCCGCTGCTGGAGCAGATGAGGCCGCAGCCGCCCCCCGGCAACGTGAGTCCCCAGTGTCCGTTGCCAGGAGACGGTGCGGCGCGGGCAGCACTCCCTGTACCCCGGGCCGCCGCTCGCGCTGCTGCCGCTGCTGGAGCAGATGAGGCCGCAGCCGCCCCCCGGCAACGTGAGTCCCCAGTGTCCGTTGCCAGGAGACGGTGCGGCGCGGGCAGCACTCCCTGTACCCCGGGCCGCCGCTCGCGCTGCTGCCGCTGCTGGAGCAGATGAGGCCGCAGCCGCCCCCCGGCAACGTGAGTCCCCAGTGTCCGTTGCCAGGAGACGGTGCGGCGTGGGCAGCACTCCCTGTACCCCGGGCCGCCGCTCGCGCTGCTGCCGCTGCTGGAGCAGATGAGGCCGCAGCCGCCCCCCGGCAACGTGAGTCCCCAGTGTCCGTTGCCAGGAGACAGTGCGGCGCGGGCAGCACTCCCTGTACCCCGGGCTGCCACTCGCGCTGCTGCCGCTGCTGGAGCAGATGAGTCCCCAGTGTCCAGTGCCAGGAGACGGTGCAGCGCGGGCAGCACTCCCTGTACCCCGAGACAACGAAACCGATGTCTTGCTCTGAGTAGTTTTCGTTTTAGTAGTATAACATCCATTACTTACCTACATTTACTAAGAGTAGGGCGCCGAGATCACGCAGAGCATGCATATGCAGCGATGACAATGCTACTTGACAGTTGCTTTAACTTCAATACTGCTACTTTTATTTTTTAAACATTCATCATCATCATCACATCCCTTTCTATGTCCCACTGTTGAGCACGGATGTAAAATTATGTTCAGTTCACAATTGGTATCAGAGGATAACTTTCAATTAAAATGTTGCTTACACTCATAAGTTCGAACCTGTTATATACCTAAAACATGACTGAAATATCATGTTTGATAAATTAATTAATAGCCTCACTGAAGATAGCCCACGTTATTCATTAATTTCGTCCGAGTTCAGAACGCAATCAATTTGATTTTTAAATCCCATGTGTCAATACCGGCAGCATGAACCGATTATAACTGTTAAATTACTTTTTTATGGAAATAAGATCTGATGATCGTCTAGATCTGGCGTAGGTAAAACAACAGACACACATTCATCCACAGCGGCGGTTTAGTCAAAAGCAACGGAAATTGCGCCGATTAATTTCCACCATCAACATCAAATGAAACGCTTATTTTATAGTCAAAAACTGGATGACGAATGCTTCGTGCGTGTATCCGAACGCATCTAATTATAAATTTACATAACCCGCACCGGTTGATAGATAATTAGTACGAGAACAACTTTCGTTTTGTACAACTTTTTTAACCTTAGCTGTTGCACAATTTGATTTAGATAGAGTAAACAGCGTCGATTATTACGCCCTCGTATTAGCCAATGGACTTGCAATTGTAAACATCTCATAATTACCCGCTGTTGCCAAATCGAAACGGCTGTGGGATGGTAAATCGTATTTTCATTGCACTGTTTTAGAATACTTGCTATTATTTTTGAGATCATTTTGCTATCATTTTGAATGTATTATTTGAATTTTTGTTGTGGATAATTGACTGTATTTGTATTATTGTCTAACATAAAATTCTAATTAAATTGTAGTAAATGAATGTAATAATAATATCTTTTTTTCTTTTCGTTGAGTACTATTAAGACTTCGTCTTGTGCGAGCGAGAGGGTTGTCATTCGTAAGCCATTAGGGCTTACGAATGACAACAGCTGGTTCATGTCCTCCGCACTGATACCCCATGCGCATCTATCCCCAATTCGTTCAACTTTCGCAAAACTTTTGTGCCGACAGCTGTATTGCTATGTGCTATATCAATCCACCACAACCCTTTCTTTGTCCCACTGTTGGGCACGGGTCTCCTCTCAGAATGGGAGGGATTAGGCCTTAGTCCACCACGCAGGCCAAGTGCGGATTGACAGACTTCACATGCCTTCGAGAACATTATGAAGAACTCTCTGGCATGCAGGTTTCCTCATGATGTGTCCTTCACCGTTACAGCAAGTGACATTTAATTTCTTAAATCGCACATAACTTATAAGTCATTGGTGCGTGCCGCTTGGGTTTGAACCCGGACCGCTCGAGTGAGAGGCGAGTTCGATAGCCACTGGGCTGTCACCGCTGTATCAATCAACAAATTTTAAATAGAACGACATTTTATTTTCGTTTAGTAGGTCTTTTTGGTGAATCGATCACGGGTGAGTTAAGCGTTTGCATCACATAGGTATCTACTATGAAATATCGCCTTAAAGTATTGTTTTCTGTGTCCGTCACACGCATCACAGGCCTAGCCCAACCTCGGGAGTGTACTTGGTGTACCTACTTAAGAGTTTTATTAAATAAAAATAATGTGCCCTTCCAGGTACAGTCGTGGCCCGCGACCGCGCAGCTGGCGCAGCTGACGGCCAGCGCGCGCTCGCCGCCCCCCCAGGACCCGGACGCCCCCCTCAACCTCAGCAAGCAGCGCTCACCGTCCCCCGCCCCGATAATGATGCCGCGCTTCGTGCCCTATCAGGCCATGGAGGATAACACGCCGTATAACATGCAGAAAGACGACGATTATGCTTGCAACAGTGAGTATCAATGTAAGTAACAAACTGCCATTCTTATCCCTTTTTTACTATAGGTATACCTGTAGCGCTGTGGCTCGTGTCGATCGTATGTAATTTACAATTTTTATTTAACTATTTTATTTTATTCATAGCTACACATATCATCACAGGCTTCCCCAATTCTTTAGTGCAGCTAAACATGGAATATAAATTTGATAATTATAATGTCAAATTTGGTTAATGTCAAAGAGAAAAAATGTCAAAATATCTAATTAAATGTCAGTCACAAAATAATAGTTCAAAGCTTAATTAATAAATTCAATCAATGTCAACAAAAATATAGGTGATATTAAATTATGTCAAATAAATAACTAGAATTTTTAATTTATTACAAATATTTGTGAACTCATCCATCGTGCAACTGAAGAGATCCACACACTCATGTAGGTATAAAAGTTTGATATACCTACTTCTAGTAAAACCTGGAAAATTATCAAACATAATTTCTGAATATTTTATGTAGTACGAGTGGCGGTGTGGTATAATGTTTTGAGTCACAAAATAATTAAGAATGCTTATTAAACTACAACATATTTATTTCTGATAAATAATAAAGAATATTTCAATGTTTAATAATTAATTAAAAATAATTCGACCTCTATCTTGAAACCTACCAAGTTAAAATTAGTGGAACTCATTTCAATGGTAAATTTAATTTCATTGATATTTAATTGGTAGCTTAGTAAAGCTAAATTTACCTGGCAAGCCTTTGACTGTGCAAAGACGTCTTCCTGAAAACTATTATAACACCTCAAAGTAGAATTGCTATTCATGATTTCCAGAAATGTCACTCGCGCGTATTTAATCCAAAAAATAATGAGAGTCTTATCAGATCATTTCTTATGTTACGTTTATAGTAGGTAAATATTCATTATTGTTAGTATATCGTCGTATTAATTAACATTAAAATCAGTAAAAATGCGTCACGTAGGTACCTACTGACAGGAAAAGATGTATAAATTCAACTCAGTTTTTCTTGAGTTCCTTTATTTGGTAAACAGTTTGGCACAATTTTTGGACAATTTTTTTTATTGATATTATATTAAATAATCACTAACCGTAGGCAGAAATTATTTTAAGCATATCTAGGTATATATTCTGTAGTGTAGGTAATCTTTGTTATTTTATGTATGTCGTAGTTTAAAATTAAAAATTACGATAGAAAAATGCCGTAAGATTGTTGGATAAATCTGCAAAACGGACTGTATCTACATTTTTTATACCCCAACATATCTTAGGTTAAAAGGAAAAATCAATAAAAGTCTTTTAATAAATTCAGGTCGGCATAAAGGAGACACGTTTTATTAATCCTCCACCAATTTGTAATTAGTGTTAGATAGATATCCAATTTATTGTAGGTTCAGCTACTAAGTATTCACCTACTACTTACTAATACTATAATGGATGGCAAAACATCGGAGATACTTAAAGTTATTACGAGTTGCTATTATTCAATAGAAAGGCACTAAAATTAAGTATTTTCCTGTTGTCAGTAAGGCACATTGAAAAGCCTGGGAAGCGCCAATGTTAGGTAATAACACCAGAAAGTCATCCAGTTGATAGTCTGTTTTGTTAGTAATAAAATGTGCCTACGATTATTACGTCATAGTGGGACTACTACACAATATTACTCTTATTATGTCGTCTCAACTCTAGCATATCGTAACCCTTAGGAATCAGAAACAACTTTCACTCAGAAAATATTACAGATAATATAATTTCCTATGAGCAGATTCTGTTAAAACTAAATATTATAACGAAAGCAGGTAAATACTTTAGTAAATTAATTTAGTAGATACGTTGATAGTGTCGTGTTATCCACAGAATCAATATTAATATCGCAAAATGGGCCTACGCATGGAAATAAACAAGGAATAGGCATAGATAAATAGGTAGAGATGTGAGTATGAAGAAATGTCGGGTGTCGCCGGCAAGCATTTTGATGATCCAGTTTAATTGCTAAATATAATTTATACATTTCGTGCTCCAGGAAAACGTTGTAATGCGGTAAATGTCGATGTGGGTTGCGCTGCGACCTGCGATGTAGTGTCGTGATGTCGTGTCGTGATGTCGTATCTCGTTTTCCTTGCCACCTGGTTCACATTGTATCTGTCATTCATCATTTTCTTATGGCAATGTTAGTTTTGTTACAAATATATTTTTATATTTCATCCATCAGCGTTTAGAGATTCATTGCTGATTTCCAAGAATTTCACCGATCTTGTGCTTTGGATTCAGAGCGGTTTCCCGCCGAATTCTTCAGGTCGTCCGTCTACCTTGTGTAGGGGTGATTCCAATTTTGACACTATAGATAGTGACTTAGTGAGAGTGTATGGGTCGCAGCGAGAGATAAATAGTTTTCTTAAATTAATTTTTTGTCTTCTTCCTTTCTTTTCTTTTCTTACTTTTTATTAAAATTTACTCTTCAATAATCAATTTTGAATTACTCTTGTACGTTAGGGCATTAAAAGTAAAATAAATGTAAATATTAGTTACTAGGTTTTACCCGCGGCTCCGCCCGCGTAGGAAAAGGGAATTAACAATGCCATCTGTTAACAACATCCGGAACTAAATATCTAGCAAATAACAAAACATCGATATCTTCCCATGGGGATGTTTTACCGCGGTAAAAAGTAGCCTACGTCACTCTCCACCCTCCTCACTATCTTCACACACAAAAACCATACCATATAATAGCTTCGTTGCGACGTGAAAGCCGGACAATCAAACAAACAAACAAACAAACACACTTTCACATTTATAATATTAGTATGGATTAGTTAACTAATACATTACGTGTCTATTGTGCCTTATGTAGGTTATAGGTTACCTATATTTTTAGTCAACCAAGCTATCACCATGATAAAAGTAAAATTAACATTTTCTGTAAAGAGAGAAAGAGACCTAGATAGAGACTAGATCTTACCCAGCCGGTACTTACAATCAAAGCTGCGCTCCTCTCACGGTTGGGTAACACAAAATGTCGCAAGTTCGAAGCTAACCCACATGAGAAATATTAATTGCTCTCAATAATCATCTTCGGTCTATTTTAAATATCTCACTGTGATTTACATTGCACACCAAACATTAAGAGTTAACTATTTGTACACGTCTCCCTTCCGTATTTTATAATGCGATGTTTGCGGATTTATGTGTGCGGAATGAGAATTAGTTGTATTAGAATTTGGACGCTTGAATTTATGTTAGTAAATCAGCTTTAAATATTTAAACTACTACTACGATTTAAATCTCACCTCGTTATTCAAGTTTATAGTAAAACTATAATGTTGTGTGGTGTGTGACGACTTGATTTGACGATAACATACTGAACAATGACTTAGGTAGTCATTGTATATATTGCATAACATAACATAATATCAAGCCTGTATTTTCCCGAAGGGCAGGCAGATGTGTTGTCTATACATAATATATATACCTACACTCACTTTTCACCAGTAATGTTCAAGTCCCATAGGTGATGAGCCTATTGCCATATCGCTGCGACCCATAGACGTCCCACTGCTGGGCACGGGTCTCCCCCACAGACACAGCTGCGGGAGGTCTAGAGCATGCTCCACCACGTTGCTCCAATGCGGTAACACAGATTCTGTGAAAATGTCGAGTGTCTATTAACCTATGTCTGTCTATTACCTATTAGCTTTTGACAGACAGACAGACAGGGGCTTTTAATAGGGTTGCATTTGTCGCCCATTGTGTGTTTATAACCCTCAAAAACCGCTACTAATTCGGCATAGAAAATGCTAAAGAAAATGTCTATTAACGCTGCCACTCTTAACTTAAAACATATCCACAATAATTTGAAAGAAAACTACACATACATATCTCCGTCAACAGACCATAATTACTCAGGATTCACACTTTACGTCAAATCGTACAAAACGATCACACTAATAGTTATAACTAAGCCATTAAATGAACTTTAGCGAATAGTTGGCGGGGGCCCAAGCCAAAAGGTTACAAAACTGGTGGCGTTTCGTTTCCTTTAAAACAAGAGAATCGCGAGAAATGCGATAGATGGCCCTCCAGACGCGGCTTCCGGCCACTCGGCCGTCCCACCGCGGTACAGTCGCGGACAAAATTATATATCTCATTGTTTATTTATTTATTTATTAACTACCGAGTTTCTTGCCGTGTTCTTCTCGGTAGCATCAACTTTGTGAACCGGCGGTAGATAAAAAATGTTATGACGTTCATTAAGCGTATACAACATACCATATAATGAAAAATAAATGAATCTGAATCTGAAAAACTCTTTATTGCACACCAAGACATAAAAAAACAATTACATGGAATAAGGACTAAGAACTACGTAGGTACAATAGGTGGCCTTATCGCTAACTAGCGATTTCTTCCAGGCAACCTTGGGCTTAGGAGTTAGAGAAAGAGTTTAAATATGGTAGGGTGCACAAGAATTATAATATTATTTAATTTGTAAAAAAAAAGATTCGTATCTATGATACGATTCGTCCATCCGTCCGTCCATCATCCTTTTAGGTTCCCAGCTGGGCATAGGTCTTCCTGAAATGAATCCTCCCGACCATATGTCCTTAGAATCCGTAGGATTCCCGCTATCTTCTTCAGATCACCAGTCCACTTCGTCGAAGGGCGGTCAATACTCTGTCCTCAGTTGTGGTCGTACCTAGTACCTACTTACTTATAGCTTTGATCATGCATTATTCATATTTGTACGACCACTATTATACAATATTAATTTAAATTTTAAGTTACTTAGTAAAATACATAAATAAAGAGATATATTTCGAAATTAAGTATGAATGAATACCATAGGTACCTATAGCTTTTGTCACCGAATCTACCAATAAATTTATTTATTATTATTTACAAGTTGTTGTTAATTCGGTTACAAAAATAAAACAGATCGTAAATTTGCCGTTATGCGTATCTATAAGTGCTAGTTATATTAACAAATGTCGTAGTCACCATCTATAAACATTAATAAATTCAAAAATGTTATTTCTAATCCACAACAATAATGTCTTTTAAATTTATGAGCTGTAAATATTATTTATTCTTATGTTTTGGGTGTAAGAATGCACATAACTGCATATTTAATATAGGTTGGTTGTAACTGAAAACATTAGAATTTTTGTAAGATAATGATGTAGGTAGGTAGGTACGTGTCACCTTATTACAATAAAAATAAAAAGAAGCTTCTAAGTTTATAGTCTTGTAAACGATTTGCATACTAAATAAAATCTACATTGGAATAGGAATCAGTATCTATGATGCTCTTCGGTTATATTTCAAATATATTTATATTCACATATTTTATTCTAAACTATCACTTGAATTTCATTTAATACTAACAACACATACGTAATGTAAAAGAATCTTTAAGTTACTACTTTTATCAGATGTCTGGTCTGCAACTTCGCCCTTGCATCTACGTACTTTTTATGTATATAGGTATGAGACGAGCTGAGAGAGACCAAATTTTCTTATATAAGATTCTGAGTTGATATGTGGACTCTCCATTCCTACTTCAACTTCTCAATTTTAGATGCCCCCGTATCAATACTAGAACTAACTTTGATGTACTATGTCCCTCCAAATAAGAGAAAATATGTTGAAAACGCATTCTTATTTGCACGTACAATTTCTACAATATACATCTACAGAGCATCGACCCTTTTAGTTGCTCGATACGGGTATTTAAGAGACTACTAACAACAACATATCGAATAAGTAGCTTACAGTGTAAAATGGATAATTTCACTTTAGTTAATTTTAGTTTCATTTAAAAAAAAAATGTTTTGCATTTATTTTTTATTCTTAGGTTGGTCTGTTTTATTTAACAGTGGAAACTTCGCTGATTTATTCATTATTTTACATTTTTTAAATATTGAATGTTTTACAAATATTAACAAAACAAAAAATAAATTTACGAGCAAAGGCATAGGTTTCTACATAGATATCTAATACACTTACACGTGTCATTATTGTATAGGTACTATTATTAATATACGTAATGACTGTTTCCTAATGATTTTATTAAGCTAGATCTAATAACTGTAAATTAGTAAAATATTATTCCCGTCACGTTTTCTAGTTTGCAAACGTCCCATTTCGTTCCAACAGTACCAGATACATACATACTGCATCGACGCATACAGAAATTCAGTATCTCGCGAATCAAACGGTGTGGGATGTTATAAATTATCTAACAGCGTGTCAAATTAATTCGAGGAATGCTTCAGCTTTGAGAGGATGTTTCCGTACGTGGCTACTTAATTGTGTTGACAGTTGGTTGCAGATCTGTCACACTGGGAATGCAGTTTCTGTTGACAGAGTTTACAAAGTTAAACCTATAGGTAGTGAATAGGTTCTTACTCCAAATTATTTTGTTCAGTCAACATTTTTAATAAGGTAAATATGTCAATCAACCTTATTGCGTCCGCTCCGAATTTTAATAAAAAAAATTCTACAACACATTCCCAGTTAGACTTGTGACACTAATCATAATGCGTTCTAATGAATTCATCACCATAAAAATATCTTTGTCCGTCCTACTGTCAGCTTGTGTATAGGTCGTAAATATATCATAACAACAGCTGTGAATTCCAAACTATGATTAGATTTGTTGCCATTAAAACTTGCATCTACTTAAGAGTTACCTAGTTTAATTTTGTACTTGACTGTACATTTTGACTTTTTTTGCTGCAGTATAAAATAACTTTTACTAAAAGGAGATGTTTCATATCCGGCCCAGTATATGTACAGTATCTCAAAAAATGGAGAAAAATCCGTGAAATTTGGGAAAAATACAGATAAATTGCTAAATTGCATACTTTTCTTGTAATAATTTTATATTTATCAATTATTTTTATCGAGTTTCAACATGGCGTCCCGTCAATTTAGATTACTCTGTGATCACAAACTAGATAGAGATACTACGTATCTGTGATTTAAAAAAAAAGTGACAGTAAACCATAGATCGACCATCAAGATAGTGAACCGTCTAGTGTCGCTTTCGTTGTCGATCGTGGTTTGATGTTCCATTCGTTTGAATTTATTGAGTTATTTTTAATATTTCGACGATTGAATGTTTGTATTCTGTACTTACGGAAGTACAAAAAAATCTTAAAAAAAATTTTAAAGGTAAAAATAAAATAGGTACATACTCGTTCTCAGTGTTACAATCATGTTACAATCCATTTTATTCAATGACAATTATGACAGAAATAAACGTCATGTAAATGTCAAACTTCAGTCAACATGCTTACCGCCATGATGGATTTTCGTTTTGTGTTGCAATTTCAAGTGTACATTTTTGTGTTTTACATCCAAACTAAGCCAATTTAAAGTAATTTGATGATTGGAAACTGTTTTAATTGTGTTTCTCAATTTTTTAGTATGATGTACATAGACTGGGCCGGAGCTCCATACATCCCTGAAACATCTCCTTTGTTTGTTCCATAGTTATTTTGAGATATCTGTAGGTCTACTCATGTCATACCTAGCTAATAAAAATAAAAAAAATATATCAAAGTAGGTATCTGTGTAGGTAATTATGAATTTATCATTTTGTGTCCAAAAGGTAAGAAGATTAGGGTAGGTACAACTACTCGTATGAGCTCCCTCCTATTTAATACAAACGTTACACTTTACTTTCGAATTGATATAAACAAAATAAGCACAATAGTATAAAAGTATTTCAGAATAGACATTTGGACTTATAATCTTTCTTTAACGATTGTTTAACAACCGGCATTCGCTGCCGACTATAATTTATAGCTAAGCTTAGCGGGATTCGAGTAGATATAGTAAGTAAGCAAAATAATGCCTAAACCCTATTACTTTATATTAACGACTATTTTCAATCAACGTCAACATAATGGTTGCCTGCCGTACTTTTGATAAAACGTTAGTTACCTATATTTTGGAATGTATCGATTTTTTAATAGACGTGTCCCATATAATTTAATGGACACACATTGCACCTCGCACGTAAAATCTCGCGTCGGAAGTTAGCAATTAGTCGTTTTCGATGTTTCGAAATTGAAATTAAATTGAATTATTAAATTTGGAATTTTCCTAATTTGATTTTTTTTTAATTACTTATATTCTCGCGGTAAACTGCCAGCCGCATTTCCAAGTCAACTTTTTTTTTTTAATTTGTTATGGCAGATAGGCAGGCAAGGTTAAATTCGTAAATTGTTAAGGTCCTAACCTTAACAATAATTTAAATAAATAGAGGTTTCTTACCTTTAACATTTTTTTTTCTTTTTATTCCAGCTTCATCGTGGGGCCAATCTCCTCCCGAAGAAGCTGAAAAGGCAAAACTAGTCCGCCAACCAAAACGCGACGAGGCCGGCAAACCGCACATCAAGCGACCAATGAACGCATTCATGGTCTGGGCTAAGGATGAGCGCAGGAAGATCCTAAAGGCCTGTCCAGACATGCACAACTCCAATATCTCAAAGATCTTGGGCGCGCGGTGGAAGGGCATGTCCAATGCTGAGAAGCAACCCTACTATGAAGAGCAGTCCAGGTTGTCAAAGCTACACATGGAGAAACACCCTGATTACAGGTTAGTTGCAAAGATTTTTATGGCATGCGATTGGTTAGTAACACGAGTACGTAGTAGTACAGCTGTCGGGACGAAAGTTTGGCTCTGAACGAAATTCTGAGGTATCAAATTAATAGCTGTGAATGCTGGGGACATAATCGTGGCTGCGACCCATAGACGTCCAACTGCTGGGCACGGGTTTCCCCTACAGACATGGCTGCGGGAGGCCTAGATCATACTCTACCACGCTGCTCCAATGCGGATTGGTGGAGGTGTTAGTGGCCAACCCAGTGTCGAATGTTCTCAAGCCACCCGAAGGTCTTCGACAAGGCTTAACTACCTACTGTTTCCTCCATTGAAAACAACCGGGACCGACGGCTTTACGTGCCCTCGGATATATTCTACGAAGCACGGTAATATTCTATTAATCGGTAGTTATTTACTTCACCTGATAAAACTATACACCAATACATATTGATATATAATGTTCCTGGCAGTCTTTCTAGGACTTATTGTTGCCATGGTGAGGCCTCAGTCCTGATACATTTGAGAACTAACACTAAATAGTGAAATCTAGAATAGTTTTCGCGAATTAAGATTCAGGCCACCAGCTTAACCTCAGCAGGATTAACGTTTAATTACTCTCTGAAGTTGTTACCGTAGTGACCTTTTAATGTTATCTACTAGTGGACGTCCCCGCAGCTTCGCTCGCGTGAAATTAGACTTAACAATAATCGTTTCGTTTACACCTAGTAATATTAGTATATAGCCTATGTCACTAGACTATGTCATAGTAGTGATGATGCAGCTTTTTAATGGTGAAGAATTTTTGAAATCGGTCCAGTAGTTTTTGTGTGAAAACATTACAAACAAATCTTTGCTCTTTTATAATATTCGTATAGATTATCAGCTGCAACTGCAAACTTACTGTCTTGATCCGCAGGTACCGGCCACGACCAAAGCGAACCTGCATAGTAGATGGCAAGAAGATGCGGATATCGGAGTATAAGAATCTGATGCGAAGCCGGCGGCAGGAGATGCGACAGCTGTGGTGCCGCGACGGCGGCGGCGAGCTCGGCTTCCTGCCCTCCCTCGCCTCCCCCGGGCCCTCCAACTCCTCCCCCCCTCCCAACGGGGGGGGCTACATGAACACAACCTTCTCTCCCCCGCTCTCCCCCCGCGAGGAAGATTGAGGCGCGGCGCGCGGCTGGCCATACCCCGCCGCGCCCCACCCCTCCCATCACCCCTGGTAAAACGTGCGAACTGCCTGTCAGTGTCAGTGTCAAACTTTTTTTTTCAATTGGAACGTCGACGAAGTTAATACGGTTGGTGCCAGTGTCGTTATCGGATCTCTCGTTTATACGAATATCTAATTAATGTTATTATGAGATTATTCCATTAGTGATTTAAGAAAATCCTACGGATGGACACTTGCTTGTGTGAGTTCATGTTTACGGCGAAACGGCAGGACTCGTTTCGACCGTGAGGCACTATTGTTTTTTATTGTGCCAAATTAAACCAACTATTTTAGGTGTACATAGTGGAAGTTCTTCATTGTAAGATTATGTAAACTAGTATGTTCATACTGATGAGACTAGTGTAAAGAGTGCGGAGCGAATCCCTGTAGATAGATATTGTTACTATAACGTTTGGTTATATGTTATTCAGTAAGTTTTGAATATTAGTTTTAGCGGTTAAATGTATTTATCTGGTAGTATTGAAATCTGACAATCATGTGGCCATTGTATATCGTAGTTAAATTATATACGTATGTAATTCTATATGGTGTAGAGGTAGAGATAAGACTAAATGTATCAAACCAAAAATTTGAAGCGAAATGCTTGAAAATTTAAGTGTTTTGAACACAAACTGTTTATTGATACCAGTGAGAAGTGCTTAACGTAATGATGTTTAATACTCATAGAATTAGTGGGAAGAAAGAATCTGATAGCAGTAATAGTAAGGATTTATACAAAAAACCGAATGTCATCACAACCCACAGCCAAAAAATGTTTTGATATTTTTTTGAATGGCAACAATAAGCATGTCACTTTCACAGATTATTGTTGCCAGTCGAGAGGCAAACAAGAATAGCTGGAAAATGGTAAAGGAAACTGACTGAATGATAAAATACGTTAATAATGTAATTCCTCAATAAACTAGAGCTAATAATTTGATTATTTTACTCCTCAATAATCGTACACACCGAAGTGCTATTGGAGTCAGTCATTATCCTTAGCCATCAAAATTAATATGAAAATATATATGTATTTAATCTGATCAGTTACTGTAAATAGTCAAACTTGGAAGTGTAGGTATAACGGATAAATATTAAATTCGAAATATTCATTAGAATATTTTATCGTCATAAGAGTATGCCAATACAACGTTATACAAAGACTTTTATTAGTATATTCTTGTAGAGAATTGCTATTAAAGACGGTCAATTCAGTGATTGTCAATTCGCTATAACATAGTAAATAGTAGACTAACTACTTCCATTTTATTCGACTTGTAGATAACCCACCGACATTGTGGGTACTTAAATTAATACTATTAAAATAAAATCAAATAATATTCGCTTTATCGAATCGTGCAATTTAAATCTGTAGATCTAGAATAAGCAGTAGTTGACAAGCATAATATCTACTCAAATAGTTATACGATAGATATGTCTGTGGATAGAAAAAAAATTGTATAGATGTTAATTATAAAATCAGATTGATCGGTGATGTCGTTTATTGCCATTTTTTATTTTTGTTATTTATTTTTCTAACTATGATTTCTCTTGTTTTCGAACTGACGGCGAGCGCGGATCACTGTCGTGTCGAGCTGTCAGGAAACCGTTCAATCGATCATTCCCAGTGTTGTTCCGAGTCTGTAGTGATGTGCGCTCGCCCTTATTGTATGCCAGTAATATCGATGTATTCGACGTGACAGTAGCGTAAAATGTTAAGCTTAAATAAATTATTGTGTACGTGAACTTAATGTTTATCGATTAGGTACGTAGCGTGTATTATCTTAGTGAATGTTAAGGGTTTTAGACAGTGCCGTTAAATTATTTATTTTTATGTTGAATCCCGTTGTAAATATGCGATATTTTGGTGTAAACTTTAGTAATTGTGGTTATTTAATGATCGATACTTAATTCGTATGCGCTTGCATAGATCTCGGTCGATTTTCATACTGAATATGTCTATTTATTTACCTTAACAGGTCACATCTTTTACTTAAATGTATAAATAGTACACAACTTGCCATATAGGTCATTTCTTACTAGCTTAGTCGAACGAAGGCTATTTACATTGTTTAATTTGTAGGAACCGTAACAAACATCTTCTGTTTATTTTTGTTAATACATACATACTTACATGATTATTTACGAAAGTGTTCTTTAATACTTTTACTTCGCTATTTGTACTTAGTAGAAAGAAAATTGTTATTTTTTCGTTTTTTTAACTTTATTTTATAACGATTTGAGATTTTTGTTAAACTCAACTGAACAGCCATCGCAAATATGTAGTTAGAACTTAGGTTTTAATACCTAGTGGGTATAAACCGGGACACATTATTCAAAAGTTGTGCCAAAATCCAGAAGTTTAATAAAAAGTAAACATTTAAAAAATATTTTTTTGGTTTTATTTATAACATTTTCACAAACCAATAACTCCAGTAGCAGAAGTTAATGGAAATCTCTGGAATGATACTGTACTCTTAATTATGCATGTATTTAAAATTATTTATGCATCTAGGTATAAATAACAGTCTTTGACACCCATAGTAGAGGCTCTGCTTGTTGATAATATCTCTAGCCGCGCAACCACGAGACCGCGAATAATTTTATTCTAAAAATCACCAACTTGTCAAAGAAATAAATAAAAAATACCGACTCTTGTACCATTTTCTCCTGTCCGACCAAAAATATTTATGATACCCATCCTTACTTAAGTCACGTGATAGGAAGTACAATCTTGCAGCTTTGGCTGTAAGATGATCAGTTATGAATATCGGGGTATATTCCTGTGTTTTAAAGCCAAGGTGTTTGGCGCATTATTTATTCTTTTGCTTCATGTGAAAGCCTTACAAAGCTTAATGGTATCATTTTCCACGCACTCTGTAAATATCTCTTGTCTTCCTTTTTAATCTGTGGCCTATCGTGCTGGCCAATGGGGGCTATCGTTTCTTTGCTCACCAGTTGGCGCCACTGTCGACAAAGGTCGAGAGATAAGCTGTCAAAGGCAACTTTCTATATTCGGCGCTAAAACAAAGTTCTAATAGCTTGATTAACACTAAGTTTATTAATTATAAATAACTATCATCATATCGAGTAGCTATGCCGCAATGTTGTGCAGTTCTGTTTTGTTCGGAAAGAAAAGGAGGACACATGTTCCCAAAAGATAAAACTGTTCTAAAACAGTGGTTAATAGCGATTCGCAGGAATAACTACACTCCGACAAAACATTCTCGTGTTTGTAAAAAACATTTTAACCCCGAGGGTTATGTGTTACCCAAAGAATCAAATACAGAAAATCGTAAGTAATTATCGTTCTTAATCATCCTGATTTGAGTAACTTTTACGTTACTTTCATCTCTTGTAATCTGTTCACAAATTTTCAGCTACTCCTAAATTAAAGCCAAAAGTTGTGCCTAGTAAATTTTCTTGGAACCAAGAAAGTGAGGAGAGAAAGGAAATGAAAAGAAAACGTGCAGAAAGAGCTCATCAATGTCAAACAATGAAACTGGAAACTGCTATACTTTCTTCAATTAAAGAGGAAACTCAACATGAAGAACATTTTGTAAGTAAATTCAAGATATTCTTAATTATTTATACTATCACAACAGATTCAAAAACATAAACTGCACAATAATCACAATAAATTCCCATAAAGCATTAATATTTATTTGAACAAAAAATTTGCAGACTTTTGAAGAAACTTAAGAAGAAGTAGAAATTGAAGTTGAAAATAAAGATGTTTCACTGCAATGTTCTTTATGCAAATGTGAAGAGAACTTAACTAACATTGCCAATTTGTCAGTTCATGAGAGGAATAGGAAAAATACATTGAACATGTTTCGAATTGAAAATCTTAAGGAAAAGCCTGAAATCGTAAAAATTTACACTAGTTTTGACAATAGGCATGATGACAGTATTAAAAAAATAAAGAATAAATGGTTTTAGCGGAACAAGTATGTTGAATAATTCCTAAAAAATGGTCAAGTTTTAATAAAAACATTGAGATTAATAAGATTTGCATTAAAATAAAAGTATAAAATACAGCAATCGGCCATGTTGACTGAAACGCCTGGAAACGTCAGTCAGAGCGGATGACGTCATGGTCGAGTAAAAATGCACCGGCCGCTTGGGCTTCTCATAAATACCACGGCATTTTCTGTTATAATATCCAGGCGTGACGTCGATGCGGACGCCATGACACCTACGAGCGTTTTCGCGCTAAATTTAAAGTAGATAGGAAAAACTGCAATAATTAGCGTTAAAACTCAATTTATTGCTGAAATAATGTTTTCTTTCGAAATATTGGATGTGTACCTGCATTATACAAGGCAATTTCAAAATCTGTCATCATGCCTATTATAACCATTTCATGTTTGTCTTCCACCTTTTTGGCGATGAGGTAAACTATATAAAATACTATCCATCTTGGAAGCCAGCTCGAGGAAAACATGTTTTGACACCATGCAATCAATTTTATTTAACCCTTATAAAATTGCGAAGAAATATGTGTAATAAAGAACTTTCTCTTCATTTGGAATAAGTAAAACTTCTGTGAGTAAATACTTTATAACATGGATTAATTATCTTTACTGCAAGTTAAAGGATCTGAGTGTATGGGTACCAAAAAAAATAATTGATCAAAATGTAATGTATCAAAAGAGGACTAATACCTGTACAGTAATTATAGATTGCACTGAAACAAAAATTGAAAAACCACGAAACCCAGTTTCTCAACAAGCTACATATTCTATCTACAAATCTGCCAACACACTGAAAGTGTTGGTTGGAATTTCGTGCTATATCGTGTATAGAGAGATATTTGAAAAGTGTGGAATAATGAGTCTACTTAAAAAAGGGGACATTATACTTTGTGATCGTGGTTTTCAAATTCAGGATCTAGTTTCTCATATGGATGTGACAGTAAACATGCCACAGTTCCTAACAAAGGGCAGCAATCAGTTTGAAGCACACCAGCTAAGAAAATCAAAGAAATTATCATCTGAACGTACCAATTTCGAGCGTACTATAGGTTTAGGAAAAACATTTAATATTTTGAGTAATAAGTTACCAATTAGTTAGGTAGGTCTTGGAGGAAGAATCATATTTGTATGCTTTATGCTTACCAATTTCAGAAAGAACATAATGTAAATAAGGATTTTGAAGAATTTATATAATTAAAAGAAATAAAAAAGAAATTAACAACTTAATAAACATTTATTTATCCTTCCAGTTCCTTGCAATAACAGGTATCATGTAAGTATGATAAAAATCAGTTATTTTTGGTATAATAACTTCTGAAATAAGCTTATCATTTCTATTTACATATATCTCTTTTCATCTTTATTTGTCCAAACAAAAAAATCACAATACTTTTTTTCAGTAACAAGTAGGTAACTGTGTTTGGATTTGAAAATAGTAGGGGCTACTTTCTTTCAAGCAAAATTTATTACTGATAATTTCTATGTGCTTATAATTATCCACACTGATAAACTCATCTTTTATAGAGAAAGGACATTTCACTTCCAACACTGTTTCTCCAATTAATCCATCTGGAGAAGCTCCAATATATGGATACTAGTGGACGCCCGCAGCTTCGCTCGCGTAGAATTAGACCCATTAACGACATCTGCCCGCATTCGGGTTGCCCACTTGACTTCAAAAACGGCAAAGTTTCATACTAACTTTGCACCCCCGTTTTACCCCCTTAGGGGGTGAATTTTCAAAAGTCCTTTCTTAGTGCTCCCCTACATAATAAAAGGAACCCCTGTGCAAAATTTCAAGTTTCTAGCCCTTATAGTTTAGGCCCTGCGTTGATATGTCAGTCAGTCAGTCAGTCAGTCAGTCACCTTCTCCTTTTATATATATGGATATTTATTACAAATAAAAAATCCACAACATTGTACTTTATGGTTTGACATAGACTCATAGGCTTCAATAGCTGTCTTCTCTTTTGAGCTTCCCCATTCAGTAGCTTCACTTTTAAATTGTTTGGGACACAAAATACTTTCAGCATAGTTTACTTTGTCCCTTCTGTCAGTAAACTTGCAAATATTATAAACATGGGGTCCAGTAATCCTTAGGCTTCGTTCACAATGCCACATTTTGTTTTGTGACTGTTGCCTTGTTTGCTGCTCTATCAAACTTGCTTCTTCTGGAGAAACCTGAAATGAAACATGTAATATTAATAAAGAGAAATATTATCAAACTCTGGTCAGTACACCAACAGGACAAAAGTAAAAGTATCCTTAGGGATACTGTGGGTACATAACCAGAGACATATTATATAGTACCAGAGACCTAGAGCAAATGGTCCAAGAGCTGGCACCAATTTTTCGGTAGGTATTTGAGGCAAGCTGAAAACTTGTCATATACCTCTCCTATTATACCCCAACACGGAAATGCAGACCTGGCTGGTGAGTAGCGGGGCTAAATCAAACCCTGAATTTTAAAAAAATTTAAAAATTTATTTCCAAAAATGTATTTGAGGCAATATGTAATTTTTATAAGTTGTAGTCCAATGTTTACAGAATATAAAAAAAAATAAGCCAGACGATTTAGTTGGGGTTTTAATATTGCCAGATACGTACAAAAATATTTTGAAAAAAATATAAAAAATGTATTTGAGGCAACTTGAAATTTTAACAGGGTATTATTTATAATTAAAAAATAAGATTCTCAAAAAGACAGATCATTTTGGTGGGGCTTTGTACCTGCCAGGTGATCTAACAAATTATGTATAGGTGCGAGTGCGTAGCGCTATGGACAAGCTGTAGAATGAGAGAGAGCGTTTATCGGCAGCTGTCTGCGTTCTTACTTGCTGCGTTACTATTGGCTCAGGCGAGGTCACGTGACTTACAATAGCCATGAGGTTTCTATTCGAAGTTTTGGATTAAAAAATATAAAACTTTTGTGAATTTCTGTTAAAAACGGTTTATTTTTTTTTATCCTTCATCAGAGCTATCAGAGTCTGCTTGAGATTCATCTTCGTCGGGTTCGGCTACCTCTGCATCATCTGCGAAAAGTAATATTTATATTGATTTATTTAATCAATCATAGAAAATCGAATGCAGCAGTTATTAAGGAAAAAATATTTTACGCGCCGTCAGTAACATTTCCACTGTTATTGTCTTTATTTTTTTCATGAACAACAGCATTGAATACTGATTGCGGTATACAGTCCCCATCAAACCAGTGAAAATCTAGCGTATCCTCAGTAAGTGTCCATCCATTTTTATCCGGTGTCAAAGAGGTAGGGAATCGCAAATACGCATTTCTCCAAATACTCGTTATATATTGCGTTCTTAAAAGATGTTGCTTTAATTCAGCTTTACATGGAGGTAAAGTTGAGGGATCACAATTTTTAAAGTTTTTTTGAAAGGTTCATCTTCCGTGTCGGCTTTGTAAGTTACACAATGTATCGAGCTTACACACATGGTGGATTATTTTTGTATCAGTTTCTTCGTGATTATTACAGGTCAAATCCTCATCAATAATCATTTCAACAACATTATTTTTTATTCTTTGACACCGGATAAAAATGGATGGACACTTACTGAGGATACGCTAGATTTTCACTGGTTTGATGGGGACTGTATACCGCAATCAGTATTCGATGCTGTTGTTCATGAAAAAAATAAAGACAATAACAGTGGAAATGTTACTGACGGCGCGTAAAATATTTTTTCCTTAATAACTGCTGCATTCGATTTTCTATGATTGATTTAATAAATCAATATAAATATTACTTTTCGCAGATGATGCAGAGGTAGCCGAACCCGACGCAGATGAATCCCAAGCAGACTCTGATAGGTCTGATGAAGGATAAAAAAATATAAACCGTTTTTAACAGAAATTCACAAAAGTTTTATCGACACCTGCAAGGAAGAACATCGTAACTCACTTTTTGATGAATTTGAGTTACAATCATATTCTTTATTAAAAAAAAAAGCTCTATTTTTTGCACTTACTCCCATATCTGAATTATTTCTAATTAAGTTTTTAGCCAGTATTAAAGCATTGTAAGTCAACGTTTACAGAAAATGATAAAAATGTATATTTAGTTACTTATTGATAATTTGCCAGTAATTGATAATATTACTAAGAAAAAATTGCAATACGAGATACCCTCTTGTCTTTCGCAAGATGTTGTGAACGTGAACGTGAACGTTAAACAATCTTTCATTGCAATCTTAGTTACAATGTTTTCATTCTCAAACGAAGATTAATATTTTCGATTCCAAAATTGTAACATTTTAAAAGATAGCGCTAAACACCGAGCCAAGCACTCTGATTCGGTTGTAGCAGCTTGTTTCGACTTACAAAAGATCTTGAATACTCCACAGTCGGAAGTATCTCTGTTTTATTATAAAAGAAAACTTGCTACATATAATTTTACGACCTATGATATGGGCATCCATCCATCCATCAGCCTTTCAGAGTCCACTGCTGGACATAGGCCTCCCTTAATAGGTGCCACTCCTCCCGATCCTGTGCCTTCTGAATCCAGCGATTTCCCGCTGACTTTTTCAGGTCATCCGTCCATCTGGTTGGAGGGCGGCCTGTGCTCCGTTTCTCGAGCCCTGGTCTCCACTCGAGGACCTTTCTAACCCATCGGTTGTCCGTCCTACGAGCGACGTGGCCTGCTCATTGCCATTTCAGCGTGCTTAGTCGACGAGCTATGTCGGTAACCCTCGTTCGTCTACGGATTTCATCGTTTCGAATCCGGTCTCGTAGCGAAATACCGAGCATAGCTCTTTCCATAGCGACACTGAGCGACTTTGAGCTTGCGAATGACGCCGACGGTAAAGGACCACGTCTCGGATCCATATGTCATCACTGGCAACACACACTGTTCGAAAACTTTCGTCTTCAGGCACTGAGGTAATCTCGATGAAAAGATATGTCGTAGCTTCCCGAACGCTGCCCAGCCGAGTTGGATTCTTCAAGTGACCTCTTTCTCGAAGTTGGACTTACCCATCTGGACCACTTGTCCCAGGTAAATATACATATACATATATTATGGCAGCGCCATCAACAACAACTGGTATAGGTTTGACATGCACATTGGACATGATCTTAGTCTTGTCCATGTTCATCTTCAAACCCACCCATTGTGAGGCACTGTTGAGGTCCCCTAGCATAGTGTTGAGGTCGTCCAGCGATTCTGCCAAGATAACTATATCATCGGCAAATCGAAGGTATGTGAGGCGTTAGCCATTGACGTTGATGTCGACGTCCTTTCCACTCCATCAGCTTAAACACGCCTTCCAATGCAGCGGTGAAAAGCTTCGGGGAGATAACGTTCCCTTGCCTAACACCTCTCTGCAATTGAATGGGGTTCGTGCTTCTGTCGTGTACTCGGACTGTCATTGTGGCGGCTTCATATATCCACTTCAACACCTCGATGTACCTATAGTCAATCTGGCACCGCTGCAGAGACGCCAACACTGCCCAGGTCTCGATAGAATCGAAGGCTTTCTCATAGTCCACAAACGCGACACACAACGGCTGGTTATACTCCTCGGTCTTTTGTATAACTTGCCGCAGTGTCTGTATGTGGTCCATGGTGCTGTAGCCTTTTCGGAAACCGGCTTGTTCGGGAGACTGGAAGTCGTCAAGCCTGCGCGCAATGCGATTAGTAAGGACTCTCGAAAACAACTTGTAGACGTGGCTCAGGAGCGCAAGGGGCCTGTAGTTCTTAAGAAGGGTTTTGTCGTCCTTCTTGAAGAACAACACAACCTCGCTCGCGCGCCACGCCTCTGGGGTGGTTCCGCTATTGATGACAGTATCGAACAGCTTCTGGAGCGCCACTAGGACAGGTTTCCCACCAGCTCTTAGCAGCTCTGCTGTGATTCCGTCATCACCCGGTGCTTTGTTGTTTTTCAGTTGTTTGAGAGCCTCCCTAATCTCGTACAGGCTGACGTCCGGGATATCTTCGGTATAGTGCCGGGTTAATCTAGCTCGCTTATCGTGAGCGCCAGCTGGAGCTGGGGCTTGCGAGGAAGTGTACAGTTGTCCGTAATACTTCTCAATTTCTATCAAAACTTCAGGTTTGGACGAGACTATGGTACCGGAATCTGTCTTCAACCTTGATAACTGGCTTTGCCGTTTGCCCAATGCATTGATCTCGAGCAAACACTTTGGAATTAATAAAGAATAATTAAATTATTTCACTTGTTTTACTTATATGGTAACTTCAAATCAAATTAAAATACATGTTGCGCATTGTATGTCAGACTTACAATTTTTTTTTTCTATGAAGCAAACATAGGCGTACAATTTTGAATTGTAAATCTGAGTTACAATGTCATTTTATAAAGTTTATAACGTGCAAACTCATTGTAACTCATAAAAGGTAGTAAAATGAACGTAGTAATAGCATATTAATCATACAGTAATATAAATTATCCCTTTTTGACTACAACTTTCTAGTGTGAATGGCGTTAGGACATAACAGAACTGACTAAGAATTTTTTTAAACTTTAACGCGCTCTCCTGTAAAGTTACTAAAAATGAGTTACGATGTTCTTCCTTGCAGGTGTCGTTATATTTTTTAATCCAAAACTTCGAATAGAAACCTCATGGCTAATGTAAGTCACGTGACCTCGCCTGAGCCAATAGTAACGCAGCAAGTAAGAACGCAGACAGCTGCCGATAAACGCTCTCTCTCATTCTACAGCTTGTCCATAGCGCTACGCACTCGCACCTATACATAATTTGTTAGATCACCTGGCAGGTACAATGCCCCACCAAAATGATCTGTCTTTTTGAGAATCTTATTTTTTAATTATAAATAATACCCTGTTAAAATTTCAAGTTGCCTGAAATACATTTTTTATATTTTTTTCAAAATATTTTTGTACGTATCTGGCAATATTAAAACCCCAACTAAATCGTCTGGCTTATTTTTTTTAATATTCTGTAAACATTGGACTACAACTTATAAAAATTACATATTGCCTCAAATACATTTTTGGAAATAAATTTTTAAATTTTTTTAAAATTCAGGGTTTGATTTAGCCCCGCTACTCACCAGCCAGGTCTGCATTTCCGTGTTGGGGTATAATAGGAGAGGTATATGACAAGTTTTCAGCTTGCCTCAAATACCTACCGAAAAATTGGTGCCAGCTCTCCGTCCAAAACTATGTTCATCAAAATAATATAGTAAAAGTGTGTCTTTGATGAGCATGAAACCCATAACCTTTCACGGAGAAGTCATATTAGGTAAATATATATAATAAATAAAAAAATGGGATGTAGGTTACTTACAGTAATTCTGTGAAGGACATATTGGTGAAGGATGGGTAGGTTAAGGTAATCATGGTCATTTGATATTCCATGCAGGGAAGCCACTTCAAACACACCACATAAACCAAACCTGATTTTTTCTAAAGAGCAATAGTTTATTACCCTAGTACTAACAATATTATTCCATTCTACTGCACTGCAAGTGTTATCAGGGCGTGGATCAATGCACAAATTTGTTCGTTTCCGTTTTGTGACATTATATTGTTCTATTTCAAATTTAAGATTTTCAGCTTTTATAGGTGATGAATTCAGTTTTCTTTTCTTTGGCTCATGCCATTTCTGTTTCTTTTCTGTGGGCGTTTTTGTGATAAGCCATTCAGAATGTTCTTTAAATCTCAAAATTGCATAGCAAACACAAGCTATGTGCTTGCAGACTGCCTTTGGCCCTTTGCCAGCAGCACACTCACACATGGACTGTACAAATTTTCCATTGGTTTCAATGGCAATATTCATAAAGTATGACAACGATTTTGTGTTTTCAGAGTGTACTTGTCCTTTTTGTTAAAAAAGCACATCATTTTGATTACCTACCTACATGTCACTAGAGCCATTAGGTATTCATTAATCATCATGTTATAGCCCTTTCTATGTACTCAGTACTGCAGCATACTCAGTCATTCCCACATTGTCTGCGTACTTTTCTAAAAAGTAGGTGGTAATATTCACGATATCCATGTCTGGTGAATCACATTTAGTTGTTACACTCCTGTACAAACTGTCTGAAGGCCACTCAACAATATACACCGAATCGTTTTGTAATGCTATGTTTTCCTCTACGTTTCCAACAAAGTTATTGTTTCGGTCATAGTCTTGAAGTCTGTAAAAAGAAAAAACATAGCTGTTATCGAGGTCGATCAAAAGTATAGTATAGTATAGATAAAGCTTGTTTGCCGAGGCAAACAAGGCAAAAAATAAAAAATAAGTTTGTAAACAGTAGGTACACTAACTTACCTCTGAATTAGCTGCTCTTTGAGGCCGCTTATTTTTGCGCCTCTTTTTCTTAATTCCGCTTTCAAAGCGTTTACATTCATCAACAAATAATCCATATTTGCGATGATTTCACGAAGGACCACTTTTCAACATTAGATAATTATAAAAATTAACAAATTTTAAATTTATGTCACGAAGCCCGCCAATGTAACAAGTGAATATTATTGGCTGTTTGACCACCCGCGATTCAACCGCCTGTAATGGCAGATTCACACGCGATACTCCCCATTGTGTCACCATTCCTATCAAATCATCCTTGCTTTCGTTAGGTAATTTTAGGAACATTTTTTATCTCAAAATTTGATTTTCTTTGATCTAACTGCATATTTTCAATTTTATCTTCTATTAATGTAATGTATTTTTTATCTTCTATTATTTTTCGTTCTAGGTGTGTGATTTTACCGTATTTTTATCGATAACTTCTTGTCTTATATCCGCACATTTCGTTTGATCAAGTTTCAAATAACCACATTGTAAACCCTCTGTGGGGTTTATGAAATTCATTTCATTCCTGCGCTCCTATTCTTTTTTCGCACGTTTCTTATTTTACTTTAAGCTTTAAGTTTAAATTTAGAAAACTTATACGGTTCAAGACACGTCTACTTGTTGAGGTCCGGGGGGACGAGGAAATTATTGAATAAATAAATAAAATAAAAAAGCCATGTCAGTTAGTTACATTTTATTGGTACAATAATCCATTAGTTATGAATACAACGTCCAATACGTAATAAGATCCATAGTTCGAATGTTACAGATACAAAAATAATATACAGTGCTTATATATTTATTTATACACAGTCGTATAGTTCATCTAAAATGGAAACTGACGACACCACAGTAAGGCATTTTGGTCAGAAATACCTCCCCTAAAAAGAGTTAGTACATTTGGTTCTTCTATTAACAAAGCATTGAATAAAATAGTCGTACATTTTATTAAGAAAAAATATATTATAGATAGATGAAGCGTAGCTCAAAATATTTCTGAGAAAATATTTCCGTATTTTTTTTCTTCGATTTTATTATAAGTATTGGAGTTATTTAATATAATAATTTGTTGATTTTATCGTATACCAACTCCAAAGATTATACTGAATATAGCAAGAGCCTCATTAGTTACAATTAGGGCACCGTTCATATGTTACGTCATGGGATTAGGACATCTTTAAAGGCCAGTTACGTCATGGGATAAGGACTTCTTTAAAGGCCAGTTACGTCATGGGATTAGGACTTCTTTAAAGGCCAGTTACGTCATGGGATTAGGACTTCTTTAAAGGCCAGTTACGTCATGGGATTAGGACTTCTTTAAAGGCCAGTTACGTCATGGGATTAGGACTTCTTTAAAGGCCAGTTACGTCATGGGATTAGGACTTCTTTAAAGGCCAGTTACGTCATGGGATTAGGACTTCTTTAAAGGCCAGTTACGTCATGGGATTAGGACTTCTTTAAAGGCCAATCCTCACTTAAAGTTTGGTTAATGACCAACCTATTAGACTAGCCGTTTACCAACATTATATTTAGGAGGCTTGAAAGTCATTAAGACTGTTATATGAATTATCTTAAAGTGTGCAAAAATCCTGCACTTTTGATTCAACTATATATTTTAAAAATGATTAGTTCCAATTAGAACAGCAGTTAAAAATACATAATTTCTATTATAACCTTCGATCAATAATCCTATATTATTGATCGAAAATCATAAAAAACATAAATAAACCAAAGTAAAGTTTGAGAAATGACTTGAACTCACATAATAATTATGTTTTTCTCAACGAATCAGCTAATCCTTATCTAAATCCTGATCAGATTCTGGTTTCATATTACGAACCCAAACTCAACAATAAGTTAGCAATAGGTAGTATGGAAACTTACATATCCATTGAATCTCGATGGTCTTACAATATGTATTGTATTCTAAAACAAACAACAAATTATATGTTAAACTTATGGTGACATCGTAACTGGTGAATTAAATGCCTATTTGTGATATTTTGAACACAAACACTACTGAAAACATAAAAACAACTAGCTATATCAATCATAGTGTAAGTTGAACTAATTTGCTTCAGTTAAGTGTAAGTACAGATTTTAAAGCATGTCATTTTTAATACTATAAATTGGGTTACATTAGAAGATGCCATAATTAAATATAGATTAAAAATAAAATAACATAACAAATAAAACATAAAATAATATAAAATAACGCCTGTATTTCTCCGTCGGGGTAGGCTGTGGTATGTATACAACCCCCACCGGTTATGTTTAGTTGGTGACCATACACCGGATACAAATTCAGACTCCGAGCTACTACCGGGCATGTCAAGTTAGGAAAACCCAATAGCTGTTGACCCGGGAATCGATCCCAGGACTCTAGCTTAGCAGTCGTAGTTATGACCACAAGATCACAGTTTAAATTAAATTCAATAGACCAACTATTTTTAGAACATCAACTTTTTTTGAATTTAACAAAACAGATTATTCAGAACATTATTTAATTTTATTAGTCATGTTTTTATTCCAAACTGACACTCAGCCTAAACTCACTTGAAAATGATTATCTTATCATTGTCCATATATATCACGGAAGAAAATAATACTTATTTCAGTGATATTTTAGTTCAGTAGTAAATCAATGAGTCAATTCAGTCTTAACATGACATGCATTAGTTCGAGTTAATGATTTATTTGATTATTAATTACATTATTAATACGTAGTTAAATTTTTATTCATGTATCAGTTAGTCACAACACTATTTTTAGGGTTCCATAAACAAATGGTAAAACGGGAGGCTATTTTTGCTGTCCGTCTGGGACTTTGCGGTCCGTCTGTCAGTCTGTCACCAGGCATCTCTTGAACCGTGATAGTTAGTTGAAATTTTCACAGAGGATATACATATTTCTGTTGCCGCTACAACAACGAATAAGAACTAAAAATAAAAGAAAATAAAAATTTAAGGGGGGGGACTCCCATACAACAGACATGATTTTTTTGCCGTTTGCATTGGAAGTACGGAACCCTTCTACGTAAGGTTTTTTTCGTTACGGAATTTCTATAGACCGCCTCCACCCCAGGCCCGCGATAGAATCTATGCAATAGCTTAAAAGATTGTCCTCTGCTAACATTGCCCTATGTTACGTCTGTTTGTTACATTCATACCTAGCACACATTTACTTATAATACATCTTTACACCGTTCACGGTCTTTAGTATATACCTACGTTAACTACTTATAACATTTGATTAACATTATAGAAATACAGACATTTATACAATATTTCACTTACATATTCGAGTTGAGATAAATAATTTATTACTATTATTATTAATTAAAAAAATACATTTCATCGCAAAACAATCTAGCTGCGTATAATAAAGCTTTAGTTTTCGCTATACATAATATATTAATGCAAAAAATAATTGGCAAGAATTATATGACCACGGACGAATAATAATAATAATAATTCACAAATTAACATTAATTTGTTAAAATTTATTTTAATTAGCTTTTCCCGCGGCTCCGCCCGCATATAAGTCGTTTTCAATAAATAATTATCGAAACCTTTTTTTTTAAACATTTTTAACCAACCCCCTAAATGTTAGAACATAACATTGAAGGGATGGTAAAAAATAAAATGTCACCCCTGTGAGTGCCTTAGTTATCATTCTGATATTGGGTCTGCTGAGTTTTACTAACTCTTCGGATAAGAGAGCTTTGGAGTGAGATTGACCGGGCTCTATAGCCCATGATTCTCTACACTGTTGCTTTTGATGGATGGTACTTTTTGAAATACCACAAAAGGGTTCTGAACCTATGCAATTCCAAAAATTTGTCAACATCCCTATTAATTAGTAGCATGTTAAAATTAAAATAATACCTATTATAACTGATGGCTATTTCCGAACGCAACCGATCCGATACCCTACCCTCATCTCAACTTCCTTCCCGTCAAAATAAACCAAAATACTTGGGGGTAGGAAGTGACAAGTCTCTTCTGCCGACTACGCGCGTCAAGTCCGGTCGAGCTCCCGTGTTCCCGTCGATTTCGCCGCAGAATAAGTTACAAAGTAGCAAAAACATTATTTGAGTGTCACGTATTAGTGCACGTATTAGTACAAGTGATACGTGAAATTGGTGTTCAGCAAATCATCATATGGACGATTAAGAAAGGTCGGAGCTCCGACGCGTCATCACCATCTCGACGCGGGGTACAGTCGAACCAGGTACCTTTCCACCCTATCTTTCTTTATCCAACAATAACATTACATATCTCTATCTTCTACATTATAAAAATAAATCGCAAAATGTGTTGGTAAGCGCATAACTCAACAACGCATGGACCAATTTGGCCAATTCTTTTTTTTAAATGTTCGTTGAAGTTCAAGGATGGTTTTTACGGCGAGAAAAATTTGAAAATTCATCCCCTAAGGGGGTAAAACGGGGGTGCAAAGTTAGTATGAAGCTTTGCCGTTTTTGAAGTTAGTGAATGTGTAACGCGAGCGAAGCTGCGGGTGTCCACTAGTGCTATATAAAAATATCGAAAGCTAGTAAATCACATTAGTGAATTTACCGTGTGACTCTCTGTATTTACGTATAATTTTATTGAACTAGTCTTTTTAAACACCCTTATATTTAACACACCTTCATAATAGCTTGGTATGTATGTATGTATGTAACGGAATCTTTGAAAGTGATTTTCGCCCACTTCAAAACGTCGAATTAATTTGAAACTTTGCACACTTATCAAGGACCGATGACAATGCAATCATTATAAATAAAAAACCTACATTTCAGTTCAGTTATCAACAAAGGCGTGTTTTTTTTTGTATTTTTTAACTGTTATTTACAACAAATTATGGTAACAGGCCGTCTAAATTTATCGTCTTCATTATATATACTATGTATACCATGAGATTTGGATACATTTCGTGCAAGCGTAATCGAAATAGCTTACATTACTAGAAAATTATTTTTTAAATATTTATATTGCATTATGTTATGTGTTACATGATTGTATTTCAAACTCATGATGAAACCACTTGAATGAATCAGGAAAAAATTGTTTTTAACCAATGTCCTTAGTAAAAACTACTTTGACTTTCGCAAAAGAAAAAAAAATCTAGCCTACCATGAGAAAGAAAGAAAATTTATTTATTTTGTATGAACTGCATTACATAAAGAAATGAAAAAAGGAAGTCAAATTAAATAAAAAAGAAAAAATGCAGTCAAATCTATACGAAAAGGGTACCAATATATAACAATGATTAGGTTAGCCTTTTTTAGTTTATACAGAAAAAAGAGACCCGATATATAACTAACCGGTCTAATTTTAGTCATAAGTGGTTTTGACCGGATATAAGTTTTGACTGTAACATCTATTGACTTATTATTACTATGGACACAAGGGTCTGCGCTAAAAATTGTCCAAACCAAAGGAGCAACAAAACGCAAAATTAAACCGTGATGCAATTAATTTAGTGTTTAACCTTGTTAACATTTCTATTCTTGTGATGTGACTGGGACATTTTTTTCGCGATTTTAGTATAAGACCCTCGCTGCGACCCACAGACGTCCCACTGCTGGGCACGGGTCTCCCCCACAGACACTTCTGCGGGAGGTCTAGAGCATACTCCACCACGCTGCTCCAATGCGGATTGGTGGAGGGGTTAGTGGCCAACCCAGTGTCGAATGTTCTCAAGCCACCCGAAGGTCTTCGACAAGGCTTAACGACTGTTTCCAGCATTGAAAACAACCGGGACCGACGGCTTTACGTGCCCTCTGAAGCACGGTAGCGTCCATGACATTAAAATTTTGCCACTAGCGGTCACCCATCCACAAACCGACCGCGCCCGTCGTTGCTTAACTCTTTCGATCACATTGAATCGAAGCAAGCCATTGGGCTATGGACGCTACATGAGACTACATGAAGAGACCCTACAGCCATAGTAATAATAAGTCAATGGTAACATCTATACAAAATTCGCAAGCGAAATAAACTAAGCCAAATTCATGGTTAAATATTAGTTTATTCAATCGAACAAGAGGGACACAGTTTAACCTTGTTCAAATTCAAACACGCGCCATGGAAAATATGACCACATTTAAACGCCCATAGTCCACCATCTTGAATTAGCACCTTATTCTGCAACTGAAGGCCGCAAAGCGAACAATCTACTATATTTATATGTGAAAGAATATTCAGTATGTCGTTGAGTGATACTTCCCTTGTGTTGTGTTTATCGGCTTCTATCAGTCTTTGGTAAGCTTCCCGCAGGCCCCAGTGCGGGGATGTTGCTGCTACGTAGACGGGTAAGGCAGTGTTGTTTACGCTGCCGTCGGATGAGTTGCGTAGTATGCTGCATATCTGGAAATTTTTACACAATAATTTAAATTATTAAAAATTAAAACGATGTGAACGCTTGTAGCGTCCATAGCCCAATGGCTCACATCGATTCAATGCGATCGAAAGAGTTAAGCAACGACGGGCGCGGTCGGTTTGTGGATGGGTGACCGCTAGTGGCAAAATTTCATGGACGCTACCGTGCTTCGGAGGGCACGTAAAGCCGTCGGTCCCGGTTGTTTTCAATGCTGAAAACAGTCGTTAAGCCTTGTCGAAGACCTTCGGGTGGCTTGAAAACATTCGACACTGGGTTGGCCACTAACCCCTCCACCAATCCGCATTGGAGCAGCGTGGTGGAGTATGCTCTAGACCTCCCGCAGCAGTGTCTGTGGGGGTGACCCGTGCCCAGCAGTGGGACGTCTATGGGTCGCAGCGAACGCTTGAAATAAACCACTATTAATTTCGTTTAGCGTTTGTGAGCGCCAATGGTCAGGTTGTTGCATGTTTGCTATTTATATCAATAAAAACACTACTCCAGTGCCAGTATAGGGTAAAGTAGGCAGGTTTTTCCTTCGAGCTACGATTTAAAAAAAAATCTTACTTTATTGACTTATTAATCAATAAGAACTTAATTAATACGAGGGATTATTCTAATTATAGATTTCTGAGGTATTCATTAATGTAATTCTATATTATCATCCAAATATATCATCCATACTATTAACCTATTAACTTGACATCTATGTATATTTGCATGCCACACAGTGGTTAAAATTGATGGAATTTGTTAAATTTAAGAACTTTACTGTACCAATTTTAGTGCAATTAAATGAATTTGAATTTGAAATGAATTTGAAAGTGCATTTATTGCAACCTCTTGACTGGCCTAATACTGTGGACGCTCATGGGACGTCGTTTCTTCCTCTATCAGATGCAGAACACATTGTTATTACAGCTGATGTTTTAGTCAATAACCATTGCCTTTAGTACTCTGAGCGATGAAACTTAATCAAAGTATCATCATCACAACATTGCCCACAGTTGGGCTTGGGTCTCCTCTCGGAATGACAAGGTTAAGGTCCATAAATGCCAAGTGCAGTTAGGCAGGCTTTACAAGATTGTGATGATTTCTTTATATTTATCATCACTGTTTCAGCAGGTGAGATTAGAACACGTAAATGACACACCGTTCCTTGAACACTTATTTCCAGAAAAAAGCAAATATAACTAAAATGAAAGGCTTTAAAGAATGTACAGGAATTAGTATACATTAGACTAATTTATACTTTAAATTTTTTTTTTATTACTTCATATTCTTCTTGTTATTAAACTAGTGGACGCCCGCAGCTTCGCTCGCGTAGAATTGGACCTATTAACGACGTCTGGCCGCGTTCGGGTTGCCCACTTGACTTCAAAAACGGCAAAGTTTCATACTAACTTTGCACCCCCGTTTTACCCCTAAGGGGGTGAATTTTCAAAAATCCTTTCTTAGTGCTCCCCTACGCTATAAAAGGAACCCCTGTGCAAAATTTCAAGTTTCTAACTCTTATAGTCAGTCAGTCAGTCAGTCAGTCAGTCAGTCACCTTCTCCTTTTATATATATAGATTACACATTACGAAAATAGACAAGTAGCAAACATTTCGAGTGAGAGGCAAAATGCAAAGTCAGTGTTAATTAATTAAAAACACATTTAAAATTTACCTCCTTATGAGAGTTCTTGAATTCATATGCACTGTACACGGTGTCTGCCAGTGTTGTAGTAATCGTACCATCATATTTCTCATACAGGGTTGTCAGCAAACATGTATGATAAAACTTTATAGTCAGTGCCCCTAGCTCTATCAAGTGTGAATACTTCTGCATAACTCTAATCGCATTTTGACCTCCAACCGACTTGATTATGAGCAAACCTATGTCATCCCAACTCAGCATATCTCTAACGGATATATTGTCAAACTTTTTGTTGCAATTCAAACATATATTCGCATGCAACGTTGCATATAATTGCACTGCTCTTTCCCAGCTGTCCAACGTGAACTGTGGCAAGAAGGTATGGAGTAATCCTTCATCCAACATTTGCAAAAGTATCCTTAGTACATTCAACAAGTCCTCGTTCCGTCTTAAGTAGAGAATCTTCCTCCATAAGTAAGGCATTCGCTTACAAATCTCATAGCACTGATCTCTGCTCTGATGAGACCACTGTCTTTCGATAAAGCTATCTATTAAGTCCGCATGCACTGGCAACTGGCTTGTCCTTACAAAGGGCAAAGGGAAACCGCACTCACAACTCAAATTTGATATCTTTTGCGTTTTCACATTCACCGATATGCAAGAGTCCACAAAGTATTTGTACAATACTTCATCTTCGATCACAAAGTCCAATAAATCACGGCTTGAAGAATTCAGGTAGTTAAGAAATATATTGTTTGGTACAAACTTTGCATCGTCTAATGCACCTATTGTCACACAGTATTGTTCTAACACTAACATCAAACCATGGATTTGGTGAATATCACAAGAATAGCTTTCTATTAAAGAAGTTAAATCCGTCATATCCGTCTCCTTACCGACTTGACTTAACCTAGAATATTGATATAATGACTTGCACACAGTTTCTTCCTCTGAACAACTATTATCTATTTCTATGGCCTTTTGACTAGACTCTTTGTATATAATATCATTATTAACTAAAACGAGTGATTTATCATTTAAACTAAAGTCATCGCGAGGAATCCATTTAGGTGTATCTTTATCTTGGGAAAGCTTATCTTGTGTCAAATCGTTACTATGCAGCTTTTCAAGGCCACGCTGTATCATTTTACCCTCAAAGTCTTCCCATTTTTCTATTAATATTTTTTTACTTGAATTTAATTTATCAGATACAGTAACGCTCAGTCCTTTGATAGTTTGCATTGCATCTTTATTGTTATTTTCATTTTTCATATTGGACGATTCATCTATTTCATTTTTAGTATGATATGCATTGTCTACGACATAGATTCCTGATTTCATTTGAGTTGCATCATTCAATTTCAAGTTTTCAAACTTCTTCAACAGACCATCCAAGCTTTCTAACAAGCCATTGTTTTCTAACTTATCTTTCAGGCCAATTAAAATGTGTAATTTAGGGGAGACATTATGGCTAAGCAAGTATTCGCTGTACAGTGAGCACAATTTAGCACAAATACCATGTTTCCCTTCTACGTAGCATTTTAGTAGGAACCTGTCTATTTTCATGAACCTTAAATTCACTAGACAACCATCAGCCAACCAAACATATAGAATATCATTGTATACTTTGCAATCTACAATATCTTTGTATGAATACCAAACAGTGTGATCTACATCTTGAATGTTAAGGAAGTACAAAGCATTTTTGCTATAAGAGAATATGGCACTATTCATACTATGGATTTTTGAAAAGTTCACCGATTGTTCCTTGCTTTCACTTTTATCATTATCTAAACACAATTCGTCACTGTCATATTCTTTAACTGAGATCGGGTTCATTGCTTGTTTTGCTAACACTTGCTTAAACTGGTGCGTTCTCCTAACCATGCCATCTATTGTTGCCTCCCATAGTCTTGAAGATGGTCGAGCACAGTATATCATGGTGTTTGCAAACTCATCTTTGACAGTGAAAGCAACATCATCATCTATGATATTGTATTTCTTAACTTCGGTGAAGTCTTGCGATGAGTTTTCACTAACTCCATTCTCCGTTGGCCGTTCATTGGTCACAAAGCAAGCTCCAAATTCCCCATCTCTCAGCTTTTGTCCGATCTGACGGTACTGTTCTACTGCAGTGTTGCAAATGTAGCATCGAGTGAGAGTCGACACTAACAGCATGCAGTCTTTCGCTTCCAATTGACACACTCGCGAGTCCAGACACATTATCACCTGTGCGGAGCTGTGAAACATTGTCTTCGCCTGGAATGAGAAACAATGAAGGTTTATATTCTGCGCACTACGCGACAAAATGGGTCACACTGAAAACCAGCGGCCATGGTTTTGGCAGGGCAGGGGTCCCTTCTGACCTGGAGACTATTCCAGCACACAGCTCCAGTGCAAATTAGACAGGCATTAGTGCTTAGACAGTTTCTAGTGTTATAAGTCTTTAACAACCGGGACCACCGGCCTAACGTGTCGTCAAAGCACAGAATCTTAACTAACGAACATTTTTTCATGTTTGAATAAAGGCCCTTAAAGATTTGAAAATCTAAACTACAGCCCATAGACGTCTCACTAATGGGCATGGGTCTCCCCCACGGACACAGCTGCGGGAGGTCTAGAGCATTCTCCACCACGCTTCTCCAATGCGGATTGGTGAAGGGGTTAGTGGCCACGTCTATGGGTCGCAGCGAGGCTTGCACCAGCACCACCACCGGACCGAACCCGGACCGCTCAAGTGAGGGGAGAAATCGATAGCCACTGGGCTGTCACCGCTTTATAAACTCCACTCACAATGAATCTCTGCAGCTGCAATACAGAAACCTTCCCAACATCATCCGCAGCAAACAACACGTTCCTGCTCCACACTATAGCGGTGACCTCGTTCCCATGATGTTCCCTGGAGGTCGCAGACGAGTTGCTACCGCTGAGTGCGCCGTCGCACTCGATAGCAGTCACTATGCCCTTGCCGTTGGCGAAGCCCACATACTTCTCGTCTGGTGAGATGACCAAGCGGGTAATAGGACCATCCTGGAAATGAGACAGTTTTATTTTTAATAACCTTATTTTTTTAATAAAGTATTTTAAATTAGAGTATACAGATCTGATAGCCCAGTTGAATGACATTTCCCTCAATGCAGGTCTGAGTCTAAAACCAGCTATGTAAGTATATCCATCAGCACAATTTATTTGTGACCCACCATAACCTCATGTTCTTGCAGCCATTCAACGGAAACTAGGTGGAAATTCCTCAAAATAAATCATTGTAAATCGTTGCCTAGGAAGCAAGCTTGTAATTATTTTATATCACTGAATTTGTCCAAACTTCATACCAAAGTAATTGGAATTTAGCTTCAAACTCTGACGTGTGTGCTTTTTATGTTACTGCTGTATGTCAATAGAACAGAATATTCATTGGAACATAGATTTTACAGCATATTTAACAACAATAAGCTATTAAATGACAAATTATATTGGTGATGGAAAAAAATCATGAGGAAACCCACATGCTAGTGAGTTCCCCATAATGATTTTGATGTGAATCAATCAAAATTTTACCTATTGGTAGATGTTAGCATCTCAGTACAATTATTTTTTATTGCAATCTAATCTACCTTTACATGTTATTTTATACAGTAAAACCAGCAACCCAATTTAAATTACATACTTTTTTTTTAGACTTCTATAAGTGAATTTATTAATTAAATTAATTAAAATTATTTTATTTAATTAAATTAATTAAAATTATTAAGTAAATTAATTAAAATGTTAATATTAATATTAATTAAAATGTCTGCCTCTCTCCATTTCTTTCTTGCAATGCCTTAACAAGGTGCACGTGTTTGTTGTATCAATTGTATGTTGTATCAATTGTATGTTACAATATAGCAATAAATGTTAAATAAATAAATAAATAAATAAAAGTGGCCAATTTGTACTCAAAGCTAGCAACGCTTTGTGACCAACTCAAGAGTTAAATTCAAGTTCTGTCACAGGATTCACAGGCAACAACTGCTATGAGCAATGCTGCATGCTCGGCCTAATTGTCTTAGCTCGCACTTGTGAGTTCATCAATACCAGTTTTCTTGATAATACATACAAATAGCATGTTTTTTAAACACTTTAAATGTGACCTAGGAAATATGAACAGAAGCAGAAGTCTGTCACATGAAACTGAGTCATTAAAAAAAATGTATGACATAAATGTAGTCTATTTAGTGATTTTCAATATCTCACGCTTGACCAAAAAAATTATGATGGCAAGTTTCATAAAAAAGAGAGTATGTTTCCTAACACAGATTTCTCTGATTCACAAACAATTTAATGCAACTGATGCTTTCTAATATATTATAAACTTATTTAAAAAATTATTTATATCACAATTTTATATCCATATGAAAAAAGTCTTAAACTTAAATAGCAACTGTTGAACTAACTCAGTGAAAAACACCACAATACATTGTTATTAAAATTACGGAAGTCATAAATTAGCATACAATAACCTTGCTCGGTATCAGCTGAACAAACTCACACGGCCACCGGTTGAACATGTAGATGCCTCCGCTGGTTGCTCCAAAAGCTATCAGTGACTTGGATACGTCGAAGCATGTGTACTGAAACGGAAAGTAAAATATTCATACTAAAACAATTATTAATAAACCAATTGGAGATATTACGACTACACTCCCTTTTTTTGTTGTTTGGATTTGGTGTTGGGTTTGGGTCTCCTGTTCAAATGGGAGGAGTACACTACACTAGTCATGTGCAGATTTGCAGACTTTATATTTTTTCCTTTACCTAATGGTAAAGCAGGTGACGGAAAAGTTATTCCTATGTACTGCTTGGATTTGAACCCACACAAGTGACACAAGGCAATAGCTACTGGGCTGCTACTGCTATTTGGAGATTGACTGATGGGCAAAAACGGTGGATCCTCTCTGGTCCAACTGATATATATAGTTAGTCCAACAGCACGCATTGTTTCTTTGTGCTCAATTTAGTTAAGCAATGAATGGTTGGGTAGTGAATCTGTGACTGTGAAAAAACTTCATGTGCTCTATCGTGCTTCAGATCAGAGGGCACATTATGGCATTGTTCCTTCTTGCTTTCAATTGTGAAAACAATCACCAAGCCCTGTTGAAGACTTGAGACCAAATTTTACTTTGGGTTGGCCACTAACCAATCCAATTAGAACCTATATTGTAAGCCTTTTTAATGGAGCAGCTACTGGTTAAATATAAAGTTGAAAAGAATTATAGTGGAATGTTAACATTTTATGAATGTCTTGAAAGCAATAAGCTTACATTGCTGTAATTTCCATAAAAATCTGTGTAGTATGAATCTCGGGAGAATAATAATAATAATACTTGAACAAGCTAATAATAATTATCTTATAAATAGATAAATTATAACTATCAACTCAATCAATAACCATAAGTATATTTTATTACATTTTTGCCCACTTCTCCCAAGTTTCACAACATTGGGGTAATATTATAAATTTCTTTCATAACATTAAAATAGCCGCAATTATTTTGACTCATTGCCAAGTTTAGAAAACCGTAGCACTAACCTTTATTCGTTGAACGTTTTTGATGATGCCGTTCACCGTTTCCGTGATGTCCGGGAGCTCTTGCAGTACGTATGGCGGTATTTTAGCACAAGACATGATTTAATTAGGAGCACATTTTCATTAAAAAAATTAATTTATTGGGATCTTTGTCCCAGCTGTTTCAGAAATACAAACAAATGTAAAGTACATAGTACAGTACATACGTACGTACAGTACAGACAAGTACAGACATTTTCTGTTTGACATTGATTTGTCACTTTTGGCAGTTCTTGCATAGATTAAATATTATTATCACCTAAGTTCTTGGCAGTGGGTAGAGGTGGGCGACATTTCACGATTTTCACGTCACTTCACTAGTTTCAGAAATTAACTACGCGGCATGTAACCGAATCACAAGCAACTCAAGATCACAAGCTTCACGTCAAACGCTAGCTAACTAGTGATTTTGTTAAGGTGTGTAACGCGGATACACTGCTTTGAAAAAAAACGAGCACCTTAGGAAATATACGTTCTCAGGTCGAATTCAGTTAATTCTATTAAATTTAGTTTTTACGTAGTCTAGTATACTTTTATTCGTATAAATTAATATTGCGTGAAGTGAATTATCGCAATTTTTTAGTTAATACACGTAGTGTTGGAGGGTTCTTTTTGATGTGTCTGGACTTTGGAGGAGAGGGGCTATTTAAACACACTCACTTCATGATAATATATATTGGAAATACTGTACAATTACACTTTATTATTACATTTATGATACTAGTGTATAGAATGACATTACTTAATATCTACCACAGTTCGTGTCTCAGATAGAAGTCCGTCAAAACCGAATACATTATATGACGTTATTTAAATATTCTATTAGTCTAAAACCAACTCAGTGCATGTGTGCATGTGTTGCCTGCCAATACAAATACCTTACACAATAAAAACTCCTAGACGTAGCAATAACAAGTGCCCAGCATTAAAGACATGAAGATATTTTTAGTCTTTTTAATTAACTAGGTATATAAAGTTAGAAATGTAAAAATGTATTAACGAGTGTGACCTCATCTGGCCAAAATCACGGCACGGCGGTGGAAATGATTGTCAATGGAACACTCCAATTAGTGGACCACACAGATTTCCTAGGGATAGGTAACTATTGACTCTAAACTTCAGTGGGCCCACATCGATATTGTATTGTCCAGCACTAACTGTCAAAAATATCAGACAGCTCGCTGATATCAGCCGCCTGTACACTCTCGTCGAGGGACAGCGAGGCTGGGCGAGCGCGAGAGTGTACAGGGTACACTCGCTATGTCTCGCGAAGCCTCGCAGTCCCTCGTGGGCTCTCCATTCCGAGTCGGTTTTTTGAGCGCGAGTCAAAGGGCCTCGCTTACCCTCGCGAGTAGTTGCGAGTGCGTCACTGTACTTGACTGTACATTCTCGCGGCATTCAGTTGAGCGCAAGCTTTCTACTGTACGGACGTTTTGTTGCCTTAGATATGCAATATGTGGAATAACGAAGCAGAACTTAACTTTTTGGAAATTTACCAAACCGAGCCTATATTGTGGGAACCAACATATTTTACATATACCAACACATTTATTTATATTTCCTTATATTAGTATATTATCTATGACATTATAGTCGTATATTGAGCAGTACCTATACAAACATAGATTAAAGTTATACAAAAGCGTGAATCCCTGCGAGAGCTGTGAATATTTTAATTGTACCATGTTAATAAACAACAACCGTGTTCGCTTCTACAATAAAATACCTGAAAATATTACTTGTCTCTCAGAAAATAAATTTAAGTGTAATTACTAAACCTTAGAACATAGATTATTAACTAACAAACTCTCCTTTTTTAAAGCATTTTATAAAATACATGACTACTTAAACGATAGAAGCCCTGGTGCGAAGTATCTCCAGCTAAATAAAATTTAGAAAAGAGTGCCTACCGAGTTACTTGCCGTGTTCATCTTGATAAAATTAACTTTGTGAACCAGCGGTAGATAAAAATGGAATGACGTTCAATAAGCGTATACAAATACCAAATAATGAATATAAATGAATCTGAATCTGATTCTGAATCATCTCTGGCTCTGGCCCAATGAAATTAGGAGTTTACCTTCCTGCTCTAATTTCTTTGGGCTTGACCATAGAAAAAAAAGATGTTGGAGGTAGGTCTAGGAAAATAAATGGTAGGTACAAGTGAGTTCTTAATAATAATTTATTAAGTATGGGTACAAATAGCTATTTACAAAGGGGTAAGGAATATACGCTAGTTGTTTGAGCTATTATAAATAATAGAAAATTAAGTCTTGTTAAATCTTGTTATTAAGTGACTTTTAAGATGACCTTGACGGTGTCAGAACCTACTGTATTATCAGCAACGCACTGGTAAGTTCCTTCATTTTTTCTGGATATGTTTCTTAGGACTAAATCCAGTCTTGCTGTGATTTTCCTGAAAAGGCATGAAAATAAAAAATGGGGACCAACGGCCATGGGTACCAAGAATATAGTTCTTGGTACCCATGGCCGTTGATCCAAGATTTTAACCGTAAAATAACCGTTAAGCCTTATCGAAGACCTTTGGGTGGCTTGAGAACATTCGACACTGGGTTGGACACTAACCCCTTCACCAATCCGCATTGGGGCAGCGTGGTGGAGTATGCTCTAGATCTCCCGCAGCGGTGTATGTGAAGTAATTCGATGGCCAACAGTGGGACGTCTGTGGATTGTAGCAAAAAAAGGTAGAATTGTAAAGGTACTGTAGTAATTCTTTATTACAAAAAAGAGCATATTATGGTTAAAATACGGGCTTGTTATATTTCGTATAGGAGTATATTCCGACTTCAAAAGGATTAGATGTCTAAACTTTTTTTGTCCTGTGTTCGTCGTAACGTATTTCATTCTAAAGAATGTTTGAAAAGATAATGAGTTGATGAAACATTGAATAAAAAATACATATATTATAAGTAAATTATACGAATTAAGGCTAATATAACATACCTTGATAGAATTGTTATGACAGATTTGGGGGAAATGTACTCCCATCGTGTTGAAGGAACCGGGTGCCCTAACAAGATATTGCATGTCAGCAGAACTGTCCCGCCGGTCCGCGCTGTCAATGTTTTAAACTCAGGTGTCTCTATAAATGGTGAAACTGTAAAAAAAAGAAAAAAGCATGATATCTTAAGCTACACACAGTTTTACATAAGTACATATATTATTTTGATTAAAACTATTTTTTTCGAAGCGCTCACAGCCATGTTTGGTACAAGCTTTGGGAGCGATTGTTTTGTGGGTCCTCATCATCATCATCATCATCATCATCACAACCCTTTCTTCGTCCCACTGTTGGGAACGGGTCTCCTCTCAGAGCGGCTCTCTCAGGCATGCAGGCTTCCTCACGATGTGTCCTTCACCGTTAAAGCAATTACTCTGTGGTTAAAGCAAGCGACATTTAATTTCTTAAATCGCACATAACTTAGAAAAGTCATTGGTGAGTGCCGCTTGGGTTTGAACCCGGACCGCTCGAGTGAGAGGCGAGTTCGATAGCCACTGTGCTGTCACCGCTTGTTTTGTGGGTAGGTAAGCGTTATTGACAAATTTCAATGGGCACTTGCTTTGTGCTTCGGAGGGCACGTTAAGCCGTTGATCCAAGTTTTTAAACGTAAAATAACCGTTAAGCTTTGTCGAAAACCCTTGGGTGGCTTGAAAATTCGACGCTAGGTTACGACACTTACCCCTCCTTCCACCAATCCGATTGGTGCAGCGTGGTGGAGTAGGTACGCTCTAGAACTCTCAGCTGTGGCTGTGGGTTAGACCCGTGTCCAACAATCGGATACCTGTGGTTTTGCTTTTATTATACCACTAGTACTATAATACGCAGCGATCCATAGGCGTCCCACTGTTGAGCACGGGTCTCCTCTCAGAATGGGAGGGATTAGGCCTTAGTTCACCACGCTGGCCAAGTGCGGATTGGCAGACTTCACATGCCTTCGAGAACATTATGAAGAACTCTCAGGCATGCAGGTTTCCTCACGATGTTTCCTTTACCGTTATAGCAAGTGACATTTAATTTCTTAAATAGCACATAACTTAGAAAGTTATTGGTGCGTGCCGCTGGGGTTTGAACCCGGACCGCTCGAGTGAGAGGCGAGTTCGATAGCCACTGGGCTGTCACCGGTTACTATACATACTTAATAGTACAAGTTTATACATTCACCTATTTACAAAGTAATAAGTAGTTGAATTCAAAATACATAATCTAAATATTACCTAGAACATTAACAGTGACTTTTCTATCAGCGCGTCCCATAGGATTCACAGCGGTGCAATGATAAATTCCAGAATCGTGCGATTGAGCTATGAATCTGAAAATTATTTAAAAGATTATTTTATATTTATTTTGTTATACATGTCGCAGGCATATTGTATAATTCCGCCGTTTACATACGGCGACAGCAGTTTATAAACGCTCGGCGTTATGTAAAAAATTGAAAATTAAATTTGCCTTCGGCATTTTACTCCCGCAGCGGCTGAGAATAGGACTCGATTGGGTTGTAACTTAGGTTTAGCTTTTTTTAAAGTGTGTTCGTACCTTAAAGAGAGCAAGCTGACTTACCGATGGGTATGCCTCTCGTCGGTGCTGTGGTGGCCATCCAGCGCGATGATAACGTCATCCTGGTACATGTTCCACGTCACAAAAGCCTTGGGGTCCGATTCCACATCACACTCCAGTTCCACCAAGTCTCCCACTTTCACGTTTGTTACCACATCGCCGTTTTTAATTTTGGGTGGATCTGGAAAGCAAGGGAAATGAAAAGTCAGGTAAGCAATGTATTGCACCATCAAAATACAATATTAAAGAAATTATTTTCAAATGTAGTTTTTAATCCTGACAGAGTTAGGAGTTAGAAGACTCTGCTCCGCGTTGGTGGACGAAACGCGGGAACTAGGCAGATATTTAGTACGCAGATCATAGATTTAGTACTCTATTACGCAGATAAATATTTCTACTCCAGTCATGGATAGTTAATCGTAATTTTGTTGTGTGTTTAGGAGGTGTGAGTGTGTAGGATTTAAGTTAGGTATATAATTTAATCTGTCACATAAAGCACATTTTATAATACCTAGTACTTTTTTTTTCCAACTTTTTCAACAATTATCGTCATATTGCAACCAATTTACGAGTACATAAATCTTGAACAAACTATACACCTGAACATTCCACATTAATCATTATGTCAATTGGCCGCATATTAAGCCGCATGAAAATTCATTCAGTAGGTTTTGAGTTTATCGGGTAGGTGATGCTTAATGTTTGAGAATATCAATAAAATTGGTTGGTTTTTTAATATTTTATTTTTCTTCTAATATCCGAATAATGGAAAAGATCAAAACGTAGTCATAACAGAGAGAAGGAAACAAGGAATTAGAACAAAATGAAATTGAAATTGCACTCACAATCAATGCCTCTAATCATAAACGGGTAATAAACAGTTTATTTTGGAAATGACAGAACTAAATAAAATGTCATAGAAACTTACATTGTAATTTGACTTCAACTTCCTTTGCTACTATTCCTACTATATTGGTGGCTTCGCAAACATACTTCCCGCCATGCTCAATCGTGGCTGAAGGTATCTTTAACGAATTCCCATCCACGGAAACCCCTTCAGGAATTTCTTCGGTCTCATCGTAAGTCCTTTTCTTCCAAGCTACTTCGGGTTCGGGATTTCCTTTTACAACACTAGGTAACGGAAAAATATTAAAAACAAACTTGCTGTAACGTTATTAATCCACTCCCAAGATGACTCTCTTCGCACCACTGACAAGGGCTGAAGTAGTCCACATGCACCAAAAACATCCAATATGGCCTAAACAATCTATATCCATCCATCCATCCATCAGCCTTTTTGGGTCCACTGCTGGACATAGGCCTCCCTCAATCGTCGCCACTCCTCCCGATCCTGCGCCCTCTGAATCCAACGGTTTCCCGCTGTCTTCTTAAACAAACAATCTATAGCTTAAACATAAATCATGGGATAGTACGAATTGTGGAGGGATTAGAGGAAAATCTAGTATTGAATGTTTTGAAGCCACCCGAAGGTCTTCGACAAGACTTATATAGATGCTGTGGATACCTATGTATTTCTTTCATGGAATTTATTTTGGATTGCTTCATTTAAGTTAGTTTAATAAGTATTATTTACAAAACTTACTTGCATTCCACTTCCATCCAATCGCCGGGTTTTAAAATATATTCCGACTGTGACACTTCTACAGATGGCGCCTCTGTAACAAAGTCAGGCATGATTTTAGGTAGGTAATTGTGTAGGTAATAATGATAAATCTGTTTTTATCAGTCTGAGGCCAGTAAATTGATTGTAAACTTGAATACAGTCAATTCAGAGGCGAACACAGTGTCGTATCTACCTATCTAGTCGCTTCTAGTTATAACTGATGACTGGTAGACTCCATGTTACTATGGGGATTTTGAAGTACATAATTGAAGCTTTCGGACCTTTTTTTTTAAAATAAAGACGTACAAACAGACATATGTCGCATAGTCGCCTATGGACATGTGCGACACCAGGGGTATCACAGGTGCTTTGTCTGTCTTGAAGGAAGCGTTTTACACTATTTTTGAAGCGCTCCATTTAGATTAGATTAGATTAAAATTACTATTGGCTTACCTAAGCCAGAAATATCAACATTAGCCGTAAACGTCTTTGTTTCAACCTCGTTAGTTACATCGCAACGGTATTCGCCAACGTTCAATAGAGACATGTTTTTGATGTGGAGCGTATTATCTTCTGAACTGATTTCAACGTTGTCATTGGTGTCAAGTTCTGTGTCGTTGTGGTACCATTTTATAGTCGCCTCAGGGTAAGCATTCACTGCACACTGCATACTTCCATCGGTGCCGTATTCGATCGTTTGATCTGAAAATAAATACTTAAATAAAATACATATTCAATAAATAATCGCTACACACTCAACTCACTAGGCCTTAATTATGATCCTTAAATGCAAGCATGGGATGTAGAACATTCCAGAACAGTATATCGGAAAATAAGTTCTTTGGTAGATATGTGTACAAAAATTTGTCTATACTGTTAACTTTTGAGGAGTTTAGAATATCTGTTGAATTTGATTAACCCAAATAATGATATATCTATCAAGTAAAAAAGAGGGAGATAAGGTCCTATAACCTTCATAAAGAATTGCAAATTGTCCCGATCTGTATCATTCATGTACATTTTCCACCACAACCCTTTCCTTGTCCCACTGTTTGGCATAGGTCTCCAAATGGGAGGGATTAGGCCTTAGTCCACCACGCTATCCAAGTACGGTTTGCCAGACTTCACATGCTTTCAGGCAGGCAGGTTTTCTCACGAGTTTCACAGTTACAGCAAGTGGCATTTAATTTCTTAAATAGCATGTAACTTAGAAAAGTCATTGGTGCGTGCCGCTTGCGTTTGAACTCGGACCGTTCGATTGAGTTGCGAGTTTGATGACCACTGGGCTGTTACCGCTTTACATGTACAGTTTACCTGTGGGATATTGCAGCACCTCGAACGTAAAGTCGCGATGAACAAACATCTCCACGGACAACGAATCCTCTCCACCAGAATTCTCGCATCTGCATTGAAATGTGGAGTTCGTTGTCGCATTGTATATCGTAGCGTAGCTAATATACAACGAGGGCTTCCCCAGGAGAAAATCCTGCAATAAGTTTTCGGTGGTAAAACCTTTATATAGTTAGCACTGTTAAAACGAGATGTTTTCGTTCTCACCGCGCCAGTCGCTCGCACTGATTTAGCACATGGTGAAACTATCCGACGACTGCAAAATGTTAAACTACCCACCACTAGCGTAACTCGGAAAAAGAATAGTGGTGCGACTAAAAGGGGACTTCTGGGGTTGCGGGCGGTGAGAGTGGGATCTTGAATCGTCCATCATGTGACCCCGGGAAAGACGACGCTGTTTTTGGCTGCCCAGCGTTGTGTAAACCGGGAAGAGCCCGTCTTGGACGCAGCGCCGTAGGGCAACGGCGCGTTCTACAAGAAATCCCGGAGCCCTCCAGTAGCGCCGGAGTAGACCACCGAGCGGGATTTAGTGGGTGAAATTCCCACATCCACCACACCCGGCGTCGCTCCCACGACATTTGGGTACCATTTCAAAGTTTCCCACTCGTTAAACAAAACAAAAAAAGGTAAGTGATTTTGACTATTAGTAACTAAAATAATGCTGATTGTTTGTTTACAAAAATAATAAATAAATAAAGCTAATTATTAATGTCATTGTAAGTATTGAACACACATCGGACATTTGGGGTACACTCTAGGAAACGGGTCTCTTGCAAAGGTCTGACTTGACGGCAATGACTATTGACTAGAGCAAGCTGAAACGGATTGACGGAGCAGATGCCTACCTATTTTGTTGAAAGTTTTTAGGCCTGATAGTATCCACTATTGTAAGGAAGCGCTCAAGTAATTTTGCTACTCGGCATCGCAGCGTCCATAGCCCAATCACGCCCAATGGCTCCCGTCGATTCTATATGAGAGAGAGGGGCGCGGTCGATTTGTGCACTTAATTACCACTTTACTCTATAAAAATTATCAAAAAAGCAGTTCTCTTCACGTCATGGCATCTATTATGCCATTCCACCACCATTGCGTAGCGTAAGAACAATACAAGGCTTTTAAAATGAAGTTCAAATTGTATTTATTAACCCAACAAAAAACTCTTTATGCTACACAAAACTATTATGGTGGAGGACATAATAAAACTCTACAACACACACAAACACACACACATACCTAGATATAAATGTATATGTTGTATTTGTTTTCGTAGGCGAAGAATAAACAATTTTCTATTTCTATTTCTATTTCTCTATTTCTATTAATTATAAATAAGCAAAGAGTACCTCAGATTCTATTCTGTTGGAGTTTCCATCTTCCCAAACTATATCTGGCTTAGGTTCCCCGGTGACTTTGCAGAACATGGTTAAGTTTGACATGAATTCCACTAAAACATCTTTTGGCTCTATCATTTCCACTGTAGCTTTACTCTCAATCGTCGGTGTAACTGTAACATTGTACCAAATATCTGTGTTATTAGTATTAATTGCTTCTATGTTATTAGTATGGGTATATATTACAAGTTAGTAAGCATTCGTTACTGCTCATCTGCTGCTGCTGACATCTGTGAAATTTTGAAAACACCATTTAAGGGAATGGTTAGTCCAGTTAGTACAGAGTATAAAAATGAACATACGTTGATAGTATATGGATTCAGTAAAACCTTTTATAACTTCGTTTGTATCTTTTTGGCGACCATGTATCTGTAAAATATAAAAATTAATTAATTTAATTTTAATTAATCAACGTAACAAGACATTGACATAGGATTCTGGCGCATGATTTGACTGTCTTGTCAACTGACAATCCGACCAAATCAAATATATGAATAAGCTTCTAGCAACCCAAATGTTACTTAGCCGATTAGTTATTTTTTCTGTTGATCAGCCTTTCAGAAACCGGGCGTAAGTAATATATTAAACTTACGGAAATGAGGTACTGCTTCGAGTGTTCGAAATACAATTCAGCGACGTACAATCCCTTCTCTTCGTCGAGTATTTCCAGTTCGGCAGTGATATTTTCGTCTCCTGTTCGCTGCTCCAGCAGATATAACTTTATGGATGGTTCCATTAGTTGGATAAGGATAAAACTTGTTACATCTGGATCGGAATATATATTATTTAACAATATTATAATATGTATGTAGGTATAGGTACAATGTATTTTTGAAGTAAAACTTCTTTAGGCGCGACTAGGGTTTTTTCTTGTAAAACATAACCATAATAAACTTAAACTAAACCTACTAACTTAAACCTGAAAAAAGAACACTATTTTGTCCAAAAACCTGATCTAATTATAAACCTTCAACTGTCAAGTCTTCATCGTAGGCATAAACTTGAGAGTTTTTTAGCCAAACCAAAGACTTTTAAAGTTATATGATTCGAGTTATAAAACCTGCGACTGCCCAAAAATTGTCCTTAATATTCTCTTAGACATGTATAGTACGTTAATCTATATATATAAAAGGAGAAGGTGACTGACTGACTGACTGACTGACATATCAACGCAGGGCCTAAACTATAAGGGCTAGAAACTTGAAATTTTGCACAGGGGTTCCTTTTATAACGTAGGGGAGCACTAAGAAAGGATTTTTGAAAATTCAACCCCTAAGGGGGTAAAACGGGGGTGCAAAGTTAGTATGAAACTTTGCCGTTTTTGAAGTCAAGTGGGCAACCCGAACGCGGGCAGACGTCGTTAATGGGTCTAATTCTACGCGAGCGAAGCTGCGGGCGTCCACTAGTATACAGGCCTTACCTCACCAAATTATTTTGTACTTACCCTTTTTGTATCAAGTTGGTACACTTGTTAAAACCAACCTAGGCCATATAATGAACCTACGTACCTGGTAGCGGGAAATCGCTAGTCTCTTTAAGGCTTTTGACCTTTCTCGGCGAGAAACCGTACAAAAATTTCAGATCCTTCCACTTGTAGAACGTGGCGAGAGATTGTCCCCTACTGCATATATCGGCTGAGTATCTACCTAGTCCCGGTTTTAACAGACGAACTACCTGGGAACAAAAATCAAATCATCAAATAACTTAGACATAGACAAAAGGTTATTTCGACATACATGTGGAACAAAACAGTTTTAATTTTTATATTATGTAAAATTAGTGATGCCGAAATGGGACTCTCTCAACAAATGGCCGTGGCAAGACCGCAGCCGCTGATTTTCAGGACGCCCTCGTTGGAAAGTTCGTGCCAGTTGTTTTTGAACTGAGTTTAGTTGAGTTCTTTTTGAACTAAACAGGGTCCCTCTGCGTGTTCTACCGGCTTTACGTGGATCTGGAAGATGTCATGCCAAAGTCGCCATTTATCGACTTTCGCATGACAACACTCCGAAGACTGAAGTTTAATTCACACCGACTGGATTTCTGGCGATCCTGTACTAACTGGTTTGCGCAATCTTGCCGCGCACTTGTCAACTGTGGAAAGAACTTCCTTCTGAGGTTTTCACGGCTATGACATGGGGTTCTCCAAAAAAAGTGTAAAAAGAGCCCTCCTTCAGGGCCGGCGATGCATTGGCGACTCCTCTGGTGTTGCTTATGTTCATAGGCGACGGTGACTACTTACTATCAGGTAGCCCGTCTGCTTGTTCGTTAGGCTAAAATATATTTTAAAAAAACTTTCTTTCAACTGTAACGTTAATGTTACAATATCTTCTCTTCACGTAGATTTTTTATCTATACTAATATATAAAGAGGAAAGATTTGATTGTTTGTTTGAGTCGAATAGGCTTCAAAACTACTGAACCGATTTGAAAAATTCTTTCACTGTTGGAAAGCTACACTATCCCCGGGTGACATAGGCAAAATTTTATTTTGGAAAAAAATAGGGTTCCGTAAGATATTTGGGTTTTTCGGACACAAGGTGTAAAAAATCAACCAGAAAAGTTACTTATTTTGCGTACGCTGCCTAAAATATAAAAGATAGAACCATAAAATGTTCTAATTAATTGTAGATCTTATAAATATCTATAAAAAAAACCGCGACACACTATATATATACCTATCTATGTCGAGTGAGGCACAACAACCATTTGTTTATCTTGAATTTTTTTTGGACTACATTTACAGTTTATGTAGATAATGTTTGGTCTTTGAATGATTAAAATTGGACGTTTGGTTTTGAAGTGTCTGTCTGTCTGTCTGTCTGTTTCGCTTTCACGCCAAAACTACTGAACCGATTTAAATGAAATTTGGTACATAGACACTTTTTAATTGGAAAAAAGTGTTGTAATGGGTTGAAAATGGAGATGAAAGGTTGTATGAAAGTATTGTCATTTTCAAAACTAGAAGCATATAACTAAAATTTTAGGCTGTTGATAAGGTATAATTCTTACTAATCCTATCCTACTAATATTATAAAGGGGAAAGTTTGTAAGTATGTATGTATGTATGGATGGATGTGTGTTACTTTTTCACGTAAAAAGTACTGAATGGATTTTAATGAAACTTTACAATAATATAGCTTATACATCAGAATAACACACAGGCTAAAATTTATAAAGATATTGTGTGAATTGTCCAAAATATGACGATAAGTGTCAAGTAGGTAAGTAGGAAAAAATCTACCATCTGCGAGCTATTCTGGCGTGCGCTGCCAAAACTACTGGACCGATTTCAAAAATTCTTTCACCATTAGAAAGCTGCATCTTCACTGAGTGACATAGGCTATATAATATTACTAGGCGTAAACGAAACTATTGTTATAATCTATATACATACGTAAAATAAAGTCGTGTTAAATTTTTATTTTTTTAGTAACCTGACGCAAATAGGGTTTATGTGTGTGTATTATAATTTTGATTTTTATATAAAATACCCGTGCGAAGCCGGGGCGGACCACTAGTATGGATATAAAACAGCAAACGAACTTGCAATACCACCCATCCGTTGCCGTCCATGACAACTGCTACTGACTGGTAGGGACTGAGATGGTTAGTATAGTTTGCTGAGAGAGTAGGTCAGTTCAGGACTGAGGACAGTTGGTGATACTATTGTTTGTTGTTGTTAGTAATAGTCCAGTTAGTAATTATTAGTAAGAATCTCATTCATAATCAGTCACAGATGCGTTTTTACCTTTACGGATTAAGATGGTCACCTCTAAACGGAAACCATACCTTTCCAACCAGACCACAATTGCATTAAAAACAAATAATACACATCAGAAATGGTAATAGGTAATGAAACCACGGTAATCTACGCCGAGTTTTATCATCTTAACTGATAATATGATATAATTAGAACTTACTAGAGCTCGTCTGGTATCCATAATTTTTTGCACCGCTTGGCTCTCGCCATCTTCATTCGTTATCTGTATCTCGGGGTAATCCCCGGATACTGCAACTACGACGTCTCTTGTGTATGAATCTAATTCGAACTGGAAATAACAGGTAATTAATAATCTTCTGCATAATACAATATAGCACTCATTCATGGAGTTTCATTCAGTGAGTCATTGCTTCGTAGGTGAAAGTTGCTCAACTACAGAAATATGCTTACCCATTGACGTCCAACTGTTGGGCACGGGTCTCCCACACAGAAACAGCTGCGGGAGTTCTAAAGTATACTTCACCATGCTGCTCCAATGCGGATTGGTGGGGGGGTTAGTGGCCAACCCAGTGTCTTTGACAAGGCTTAACGATTGTGTTTACCATTGAAAACTACTGGGGAAAGTTTAACGTGCCCTCCGAAGCACGGTGGCGCCAATGAAACTTTGCCACTAGCGATCATCTGTCGATCACAGAATGACGCGAGCCATTGGGTTATGGACGCCATGTTGGCCTTCACGGAAGTTATGACGGTTATGGAATCCAAAGTTGCTAATAAGTAGAATTTAGAAAATTCCTTGTATCTCATGTTCCTCTATCTTCGCCTCCTGAAATTTCAACCTACAACTTCTCAGATAAATGGGCGAACAATCGAAAACTACTCTGATGTGGTGCTGAGGCATGAGAAGTACATATCAATAGAATAGAATAGAATAAATTTTTATTGGACAGAAATATAACAGCATGTTTAACAATTTTTTGACATAAAATAAACTGTTATTAAAATATTTGAGACGGTGGACATTATCAGTGTTATTGTTTTCCGTATTTATTCTACACTTTTCTTTACTTTTCAACACGCTATTACCTTGGTATTTATTTAGGTTTATAATATGTAGATATGTACATGGTATAGTGTGTAACGGAATCTTTGAAGGTAATTTTCGCCCAGTTCAAAAAGTCGGATTAATTTGAAACTGTACACTTATCAAGGACCGATGTCAATGCAATAATTAAAATACTTTGTCCAATTATCCTGACCAGGATCTTCAGGATTAGCGATTTTCAAGACGATTTGGCTATCTACAAAACAGTGGCTGTTTTTTTATATAATACATTCTTACTTTAACGTGTTTGTGTCTGTTTATTCATTATTTCAATTCATTATATTTTACTTACATTAAACTGTTTGCTTCCCATAAACTCTTTATGCGTATTTATGTTACTCCATTCAACGTTGACAATTTCTTTCATATAATTAAATGCCTGAAATTAAATAAAAATTGATTGAAATTATTCCACGCATAGAGCACTTTTTCCCACATAAGAACTTCGTATTTCACGAAATTAACGATAAGAAGGGCTAGAGGATTGTGTAAACAAGCTTTTTTAATAAAATTTCGCACGCACCTCGACTTTGTTATTTTAGGCTGAGTTTAAATTGCAGTCAAAATTGGGAAATTTACATAATTTTGGATATCACTACATATTATAAAAGTAATTTCCCACTGTCTGTCTGTCCCTATGTATGCTAAGATATTTAAAACTACGCAACGGAATTTATACGTTTTTTTTTAATACAGTGATTCAAGAGGAAGGTTTATATGTATATAACATGCGTAATATAGTAGAGGAACACTGATAATTTTACAGGTTTCTAATGTGATGTCATAAACACATTTTTTTGTGCGTACTAATTTCCGCAAAGTAGATACAAATAACTTTTTCACATAGAACTTACCAATCGTAAATGTTGTATATCCAAATGAAACACTGAACCGGAACATAGCTTGGCTATATCGTTGTACACATTCAAGTTGCTTGACTCTCCCGGGCATTCGCCGCTCAAGAATGTGACCACCTTAAAAACAAATTATTTTTATTAGTTGTTTATACAGTCTTGTTCGTAGCGTCCAATGCAACGACGGGCGCGGTCGGTTTGTGGATGGGTTACCGCTAGTGGCAAAATTTCATGGACACTACCGTGCTTTGGATGTTGGTACTGACGGCTTTGACAATGGTGGAAACAGTCGCTAAGCCTTGTCGAAGACCTTCGGGTGGCTAGAGAACATTCGACCCTTGGTTGGCCACTAACCCCTCCACCAATCCGCATTGGAGACGCGTGATGGAGTATGGTCTAGAACTCCCGCAGTTGTGTCTGTGAGGGAGACCCGTTCCCAGCAGTGGGACTATGGGTTACAGCGACAATTACTTTGATTGCCTTGTGCCCAATAGATATCTAAATATTTGTGGTGCTTGCAAAACTTTGCGTCATATAATAATACGAGTATCTTCTTACAATTTAAGAAGGCCTGAAAAGTACTACAGTGGTAACAGCCCAGTGGCTATCGAGTGCTCTCTTACTTCAGGCGGGGCACGCCCAGCATCAGCGTAACGACTTGACTTTTGCATATTAATGTTGACTGTTCACTTATTAATTGTAGAGTTTAATGACTTATTAATTGTAGAGGACAAGTGTTGTTTTTATTTTAATTAACAAAACTACACATACGAGCACTTTTGTAAATCATCATTTTAAAAGCTTTTATTTAACTTCACTCGTATGTATCTTGTAAGTATGTATGTCCTGGAATCTTGCAATCAATATTTCACCTACTTCCACTGAAGCTATCGAGTTGAAATTTGGCACACATATTTGGTTCCGATGACAATGCATGAAAATAAAAAAAAAAGTTCTAAAAAGCTTTTTAAAAAAAAAAAATTAACTGTATAATCTTCTATATAATAAAAATGAATCGCAAAATGTGTTGGTAAGCGCATAACTCAACATCGCCTGGACCAATTTGGCCAATTCTTTTTTTAAATGTTCGTTGAAGTTCAAGGATGGTTTTTACGCCGAGAAAATTTGAAAATTCATCCCGTAAGGGGGTAAAACGGGGGTGCAAAGTTAGTATGAAGCTTTGCCGTTTTTGAAGTGAGTGAATGTGTAACGCGAGCGAAGCTGCGGGCGTCCACTAGTTTATTATAAGTAAGGTTTAGTTTAACAAACAAACATTCGGGCGACCTGGTAGAAAGCAGTCACCGTCGCCTATGGACATGAGAATCAACAAAATAGCAGGAGAAGGACACTCTTTTTGCAGCGTTTTTGACGAACCCCATCCATTTGTGATAATAAACAGTTTACTGAAATTACTTACCTGTGAATCACTTTGCCGACACAAAGTCTCAATAGACGGAAGCATATGGACATCTTTGGCTTGCGCGTCGGTAAATAGGAATATGTTCGAGTTATTTTTACTGACTTCCAGCGCTTTCGCCAATGCTGTCAACGCGTTTTCCGGGCAGTCGTTGCCTCCCCTCACTTCAATCTCACTCAGAGAGCTGATAAGATCTTCAGGATTTGAGAATATTAATGGTAATCCTACATCTAAAAGAAATAGAGAATTACGACGATAAGGATATAAGATGACAAACAGTACTTAACTATACGTATACGCTACACAACTGTTTACTTTGAAATGGGCTCAAATAGGCATTGGGACGGTCAGAACAGTTAGCAGAGGGTGTTAGTTATACAGCGGTGACAGCCCAGTGGCTATCGAACTCGCCTCACTTCAAATGACACAAACAAATGACTTTAAGTTATGTGCGGTTTAAGTTATTAAATGTCATCTGCCGTAACGGTGAATGAAATATCGAAATGAAACATGCTTGAGAGTTCTCTGTTTTGTTCCCGTAGGCATATGAAGTCTGCCAATCTGCTTTGAGAGGAGACCCGTGCCCACGGTGCCCAGCAGTGGGACATAGAAAGGGTTGTGGTTAGGTAATAGAATAAGAACAAGAAGTGGAACTGGATATCAATCACTAACCGGAACACAATTGGCTTAAATAGAATTATTACATAAACCATAATTATTATCGTCGTTATTAACACTCCCTTTTGACAGGTCTATGTCCTTCGGGAAACTTGCGACCATTTTGGTCCTCAATGGTAGCAACGCATCTGTTGCATCGCACCTAGTACTTGAAACGAGACTAACTAACAATTATCCATACTATTACCACAGAGAAAATAATACACTACGAACAACTATTACTAACACCAACTAACAGGACTAACTCTCAATAACAATCCCTGCTCTAGTCCTCATACTTAGCTACTAACGAACTGACCAACTATTTGTTGTACCTACAGTCCCTATTTGAGTCTTGCTCAAAGCATGTCACAGTTGTCATGGGGATCAGCCAATGTCTACACAATAGTGGATAGGTTATGGATGCTTCTACGATGTCTTATCAAAAAATCTTACCAGGATCCGTAAAAGTGACTAAAATGTATTCAACAATTTCAGTTGAATTGCGCAAACTTTTGACGACTTCATCAATATGATTCTTAATTGTAGTTATTTCATCTCGCATAGAGGCTGTCGTGTCTGTGACTAAGACAAAACTCTTCTTACAACACACTAAAGTGGAAAGAATTAAAAGGCACACCAAGTGTTGCAGGAACATATTGCTACAGTGATCTCACTGAATCTTCACTGAATCTTCACCACACGAATCTTCGTGAACGAATGACTTCCAGTCTCCCCATGTACGCCACAGAGTACATTGTACTACGCTGATAACGTCTACAGTGTAATAAATTGTGCGTGTAGTTAAGGGTACCTAAGCAATTGGTGGAGATAATTGAATTAAAGTTATACATGCAGTTACAGTACCGTATATTATAAATGCAGTTACAGTACCGTACATTTTTGAATATTTTTACTATTTAAAAATATTTTTTATATTTCTCATCTCTATAAGTATTAAACAACTTTAAGATTTATCTACTTTGCAACAATCCGCAAACAAAAATATATGGTGGTGTATACTTTCATGCAGGCAGCACCCCAAAGGATACATGCACACGCGATTATTGAAACATACACCAACTCACACACCAACACGTGTTTCGCCCCAAAACAAGGCATCCTCAGGGTAAGTAGACTCCACGACCGTTAATCTCAAAGTGTTAAGCTTGAAGTGGTTATTTTTTGAGATCGGGGGATTTTTAAACATTTATCATCATCATCGGATCAAATTTTAATAGCTTTTATTTAAAAGTTGTAAAAGCTTTTATTTAACTTCACTCGTATGTCCTGGAATCTTGTAATCAATATTTCACCCACTTCTACTGAAGCTATTGAGCTGAAATTCGGCACACATATTTGGTTCCGATGACAATGCACGAAAATAAAAGAAAAAGTTGTGAAAGCTTTTAAAAAAAAATTTTTTTACAGTATAATAATATACACACCGGCATATTTAGCGGAACACAAAAAAAAGGTCCATAATTAAAAAAATATGGTTTTATTTTAAAATCTACTTACTACACTTCTTTTGTTATTTAAAGTTTCATTTGTTTTACTTAAAATGAGATCACATTATGAACAGATTTTGCGAGTAAAGGCTATTTGTGAAAAATTGTACATTTTTGAACTTTTCATGTAAACTGGGAAAAGTGAAAATTAATATTAAAATAACAATTAATTAAATTAGAAAAATTGTGATTAATATCGCGTATTTCCTCCACATGCTCTTATTAAAGTTTCTACCCGTCTAGGCATACTGAGAATGATGTTATCGATGGTCTCCTGGGATAGTCTCCGCCATTCCTCAACTACGGCGATTCGCAGTTCACCCACGTTGGCAGGAGCTGGAATTCTGGACTTAACTTTTCTTTTCAGCAAGTCCCAAACGTGCTCTATTGGGTTCATATCCGGTGATCTCGCCGGCCACTCCATACCAGTGATATTCATATCATTAAGATAAGCTTGAGTTAACCAAGCGGTATGCGGCCGAGCATTATCCTGCATTAAAAAAAATCGTCATCGATATATGGGGCAAACGGTACGGCATTTTCTTCTAAAACTTCTCTGATATAGCGGTCTGTAGTCAGACTCCCTCTGTCAATCACCACCAAGTCTGTGCGAGCTCCCAAACAAATGCCCGCCCAAACCATTATTGATCCACCACCGTATGCAACTGTAGTTTCAAAATTTGTCTGAATGTATCGTTCTCCTTTGAGTCTGTATATTCTTTGCCTGCCGTCAATTTCATTTAAGAGAATTCTGCACTCATCACTAAACAATACCTTACTCCATTGGTCCGCGGTCCAAAGTCGATGTTCCGCTAAATATGCCGGTGTGTATATATAATTATTTCATTTAATATGAATTTCATGCGTCTAGATCACCAGTTACAACATGTTTACTGAGACTTGATATTAGGTACCTAATTAAATTATTGTCATGAGTTCGAATTTGGTTTCAGTTGTCCATGGGCGATAGTGAGCACAGCAGTATATGCTCGTTTACTACCTGTATCAAGAGTTTTGTATTTTGTTACGAGTGCATAATGGAAAACGACACCCCACCCTTAATAAAATTGAGTTATTAATTCATTTAACACACATTGATTACTAAGTACCTACTATGCAACAAAGTAACTTCGATTTTGATAACATCGTGACCCCTTGTTGCAGTTTAATAAAAGACCAGAAACAGACCCATGATTCACACATCCGTCCGTACTAGATTGGAATAGAACTGACATTGTATTTATTTATTTCGTCAAATTCAAACCACTCAGTTGAGTTGAGTGGTTTGAATTTCGATTGAGATCGGTTGGGGCCACAGGTTGGGGCGAACGCTTTTTTTTTTGTTTTGTTTTAAGAGTGGGAAACCTTGAAAAGAACCGAACGTCGTGTGACGAACACTTGTAAACACAAGTGCGTCTATAGCCCAATGGCTCGGGTCGATTCAATGTGATCGAAAGAGTTAAGCAACGACGGGCGCGGTCGGTTAGTGGATGGGTGACCGCTAGTGGCAAAATTTCACGGACGCTACCGGTCGGTTTATGAATGGGCAAAAATTCATGGGCACTGCCGTACTTTGGAGGGCACGTTAAGCCGTCGGTCCCGGTTGTTTTCAATGGTGAAAACAATCGCTAAGCCTTGTCGAAGACCTTCGGGTGGCTTGAGAACATTCGACACTGGGTTGGCCACTAACCCATCCACCAATCCGCATTTGAGCACCGTGGTATGCTATTGACCTCCCGCAGATTTTCCTGTGGGCAGACCCGTGCCCAGCAGTGGAACGTCTATGGGTTGCAGCTTATGCATAGCGACGGAAATGGAAACGACAATAATAATTTATTTACATTATTTATTTAACGATTAACTTAGTAAAAATAGTTCAGTTCAAGTTCGAGTTCAAGAAAGTTCAGATCTAAGGCTTTAGCAACACGTTGGGTTGGAACAGATTTTGGAATGAATGGAAGAACGAGTTTTTCGCGGCCACTAACTCTAGCGGGCGGCAGCAGAACGTGTACCCGGCGCTGACGTCACGCCACTGGCTGCCCTGCATCCAGTCCGTGACGTCACACACGTCCTGACACAACACTAGCTTGCCGACGTCAGCGTCTCTTAAGTTGGGCACGTTGATGGTAACGATAGCGAGCCCTTTGCTTTTCTGACGTATTTGTACTACCTGAAAATTAAAATTTGTTAACATTTTGATGTGATAACGTCTAATAAATCGATGAACGCCGGCTGCACGCACGAAAAAGCGTGACTCATACTCACGTTCCGCGTGCAAGCGAGAGCGCGGGACAAGCGATAGAGAGGCACGATATGCCTAAGCATTCGGCTTGTGCCGATCGTATGCATATACGATCGGGAGCGGCCGATGCGTCCGAGTCCGAGTAGAATAGAAACAGCGGCAGCACACAACCTACACGTGAACTGTTTTGTCAAAGTGAAAAGATGTTTTCTTATGACATTATCACCTAAAATTATCTACCGTAAACCTACTTTACAGACAACCAATATTTTTTTTTGTTAAAAATTATTTTTGATCTAACCTTCCAAAGATACTTCGGTGCGATTTTAACATTGCCATAGCCATCTTGAAGTTGATACAGATTTTGATCTTCAAACTCTCCACTAAATACTTCTAAATCATAATATTGTGATGCTTTCGCCAAATCTCTGATTCTTTTTTCTATTTCATCCAGGTTCTGAAAAAGTTATGGCATTGATAAAAGATGAATAATCTAAATTCATGGACGTCAACGACATGAATTTAGTGCATTGTATGTGTGTATGTTATGGTAATCTCATATTTTTGAACCGCTCGTGTGGCTTAATTGCTCGACTGCGACTTTAAATAGAAACAATACCGTACTGTATAATCTCAGTTGGACCGCCAGTAAATTCTAGTGATTCAAAAATCTAAATTGCCCATATCGCTGCGACCCATAGACGTCCCACTGCTGGGCACGGGTCTCTCCCACAGACACTTCTGCGGGAGGTCTAGAGCATACTCCACCACGCTGCTCCAATGCGGATTGGTGGAGGGGTTAGTGGCCAACCCAGTGTCGAATGTTCTCAAGCCACCCGAAGGTCTTCGACAAGGCTTAACGACTGTTTCCAGCATTGAAAACAACCGGGACCGACGGCTTTACGTGCCCTCCGAAGCACGGTAGCGCCCATGAAATTTTTGCCACTAGCGGTCACCCATCCACAAACCGAACGCGCCCGTCGTTGCTTAACACTTTCGATCACATTGAATCGAAGCGAGCCACTGGGCTATGGACGCTACATATCAATTGAGATAAAATATGACTCGTAATTAAATTAGCGTTCCGTTAGGTGCTTTGAATCGTTCGCCGTCAGACGAGCGAAAAAGAGTTATATCTATAAGACAGGGGAAATTCCGTATTTTTAAATCACTGCAATGTAACAAGTGGTACTAAACACTTGACTGGCATTCCAACCAAGTCTAAATCACGTCTAAATAATGGCATATATTATATATGCCTATATATTTAATTGTTATTTCATTTTATTAAATTCTATTGAAACGGATTACACGAAATATAACCCACCCTATAATTTCTGCAGAAGTTCCATTCCGGTGCTACTATCAAGTTGAAGTACGTTGATATCTGTACCATTGGCGACACGTCTAGAGGGCTCACCAACTGCCGGCCCTCAAAACAGCAACCCGGCCCAGCTATATAGCTCTGCTTGGCGCATTCAAACATGACATCGTAATCGATTGGCACTAATGTATTGTCGAAAGGTTTTCTCTCTATAATGACCCCAGACGCGTATCTCGTCACGTCGTGCTTGATGAAAATCTGTTTCCCTGTCCTGGGGTTGAGACATACGTCATACACGGCACAGAACGCACTACCGGTGTGGTATCCGACTCGGTATAATCGACTTTCCTTGTCAGCTGAACACGGATAGTTTTTAAGTGTTATGGTCGTTGCAGTCGGTTGAAGTTCCGCGTCGCATTTCAGGTCAGAATATTGAACGTGCTGGCTCGCTGCCGTGTTGTCTGTGATGATAAATTCGTTGTTGAAGCAGTATCCTTTTCTTACGCCGTTGGGACAGACGAAGTCGATAACCTCGCTTTCAGGTATTGTCATCACGCCGTCCTGATTTTCATAGGCGGCTAACTTTCCTCTCGACTCGACTAGGATAGGATGGTACTTATTTAATCCGATTTCCTTGTAGTTTATTGAACACCCTGAAATAAAGGTCATAAATTGTCTCATATTTTATCATTTAAAATATTGCGATGCTGTTGATTACAATTTATCCTTACTGTGCTATACTAGCTCCAAATATTAATAAAACTGGATATAAGTACAAATATTTTTGCCAACATCTTGTTACTAATTAATAAAATTTAAGCTTTTTTGTTAACACTTGTATTCCAAGAATGTTTGCATTACTGTATGGTGCAGTACACATCGAGTTTTTTGTTTACTTGATTATAAAGTAAATATATACAAAATTAAAAGAATAAAGCTACTCCAATTTGTGATGAAGCTACTTAATTATCTTCTAGAGATCTTCTATTAGTATCTGTATATCTATAGTATATTCTAGTGGTATCAGTATTTTCATTAATTAAAAACTATACTTTAATGGTCTTTAAGTAGATTTACTCACCAATGATCTTGATCACATATGTCCTTGTTATGGTACCAAATTCGTTAGTCGCCTCACACGTTTTTCTACCCAAATGCGAATCATCCATCAGAAAACCGTAGGTCATAGCATTGGCGCCTAATTTGATGTTGCCTTGCCACCAAGTTACCTAAAACATTTTACTATATCTCAATACGTAATTAATGTTACTCGTAGTACGAGTTAGTTGAGAGTGGAGTTCGGGTTGCCACACGACAAGATCCTTACGTCCTCAGTACTTAGTTTCAGGAAATTATAAGTATCCTACTGTCGAACCTGAGAACTTCCTTGGAGGATTGAAGGAATAGTTGCAGGAGATGGGTCTACTACCGTACCGTATTCTTTTTTTTTACTGGGTAACCTAAGACCCGGTAACAATAAAGGTTTTTAAAAATAGATGCGAGTATAAAAAGGCTCTTTGGGCCACTTGTGTTGCTCGCCTTTACAGACCATTTCCCATGAGCTAGCTCGACTGCTTGCTTGTAAGGGTCTTAGAAGAATTCCTTTGATAGACTATATTTTTTTGTACATATATTTTAAGTTAAATACATTGTACTTTGTATATGGTATTAATTTTGAAATGACTTTTGGACTGTCGTGAATGTAATCTTATAGCTAAAAAAATTACCGTAGGAGGAGGGTTTCCCTTAACGTAACAATCCAGAATAGATTTCCGCCCGTGGATGTAAGGTATGACGATTTCGTTGTCTCTTTTGTAGGAGAACGTTGGCTTGGACCCTACCAAGACTTTCATGTGGGCAGTCTGAGACCCCTGGAGAGTGCTGACACGGCAGCTGTAGACCCCACTGTCAGAGTCCTTAGCATTTCGTATGATCAGCTTCGTCACTGGGATTTGATTCCCATTCTGAAAGCAGTAGGTCTATGAATTAGAGGTGGTAAAATACTTGGAAACCTGGAATCTTCAACGCTTCCTTCAAGGCAGGCAACGCTCCTGTGATACCCCTGGTGTCGCACGTGTCCATAGACGACGGTGACCACTTACCATCAGGTGGCCCGTATATCTGTTTTTCCGTCTATATTATAAAAAATAAACTATGGTTTTGCTTCCATAAATCTAAGCAGAGTGTGATACAATGCTTATTTTGGGGGGAGTCTCGATTTTTAGTAATAAATTAGTAAATAAAATTAAATTATTATTTAATTATTAATTAAAATAAACGCAATGCGCAATTACATACAGCTTTGTGGACCAGTGAGTACTTCGCAATGTAAAACATCTGGGTGTTGCCCTGGCCTGCATAATCGCCTGACCTCAACCCCATTGAGCATGGATGGGACATGCTCCAGAATCAATCAGCCAATAATTCTGGGTTTCGGGGGCGATAAATCGATCTAGCTAGGATTCATTTTTAGAATTATTGCAAGCGAAGCCGCAGGTGCCTCTAGTAATAATTAAATCGCCTAATGGCATATTATTCCATACAGAATGACGCTCACTATTGAAAAATCATTTACTAACCGTATACCAACGTATTGTGTCTGTAGCGGTATGTGGAACTTTGCACTCGATTTCACGAGATGTTTTCTCTTCAACGAGAACTGTCTCCATTGGGCCGCTTGGTACAGGATGTGCTGAAAACCATAGACGACTTAATTTAATTGAACATAATTATTTTCTGATTTATTATATATATAATATATTTCTGATTTGACCAATCCAGTAGCCAGTCGGCTTCGTAGAGCGACTAAAATCTTTTATCTTTGTGAATTTATCTGAATAGGATAACGCATTATTTTGTTGTTTTGTTCTTTATCTTCTCCGCAACGGAACTATAGATCACTGTTAAATTGCCAATAGATAAGTAGTTGTGGTTGTGGATTTGGTATCGACATGATTCAAAAATTTATTGTGTTCTGATACTATGTCATAGTAACTGACTAGATACAACCTATAGACGTTCCACTGTTAGGTATGGGTCTCCCCCACAGACACCTGCGGGAGGTCTAGTGCAAACTCCACCACGCTGCTCCAATGCGGATTGGTGGAGGGGTTAGTGGCTAACCCAGTATCGAATGTCCTCAACCCACCCGAAGGTCTTCGCTTAACGATTGCTTTTACAGTACCGACAGTATATATACTTATCAACAAACCGACTGCACCGTTGTTTAACTCTGTCGATCATATAGAATCGACGCGAGCCATTAGGCTATGGATGCTACAATGACTTAATTCCTCTGTAATACAACTCTGTTCATCATGACCCTACGAGTAAAATACTTACGGCTGACATTCACAGTGAAGGGTTGGTAGGCTCTCCCGATCCCGTTGTCCGCTATGCACATATATTTTCCCGCAGCTGACATGTCAGGATTCTTTATGATCAGTGTGCCGTCAGAGTCGGTTTCGTAAAAACTACCTGGAAGATCATCATATTATTTTATATATTTAATAAAACATCCAAAAAAAAATTACCTCAACGACCAACAAAAATTATCTTATTACTGAACGATTCGTGAGTGTCTATATTCATAGTTGAAGTTACACTGTGTAGGCGTGCCCGCCGCGAGCGCGTTCACTCCTGAAGATGTTCATCGTAATAGATCGAAACTAGTCGGCCTATTTCCGACTTAAATCACACGTGAGTAAGCCGGTAACTTCAACTATCAACAAAAAATAATTTATTCATTCATTCAAAAGTACGGTGTTCAGTCACTACCAAAAAGTGGTGCGGGAGTCACGGGTTGGTTGTGACTATGACTTATATTGGTACAGGAAAATAACCAAACATGGAATAGTACCCCTAGTATGGAATTTTGCCGTATGTCCTACCGCAATACAGGTTAGATTCCGTATTTGGGGTACCTACTATTCCTATAACAAATAATAAATATCTTGGACATTCTCACACACGGCCATTTGACCCCAAAGTAGGCGCAAGCCTGTGTTATGGGTGTCAGAGATTAATATACATACATAGATATTTTTTAAATACATAATTAAATAGATAATATTGACATCCACACACAGAACAAATACAAGTGTTCGTCACACGAATATTTGTCCTGAGTGGGATTCGACGAACCCACGGGTCACTACAGATTGCGCCAACGGGCCTGTCAAGGTCCTATATTTGGTTACTTTCCCCTACTGTTAAATATAATAGTTATATTGTGTTGTTTATTTTACCCATCACTAACGGTTGCGAGTTCATGGTCCAAGTAGTTCCAAGGGGCTCAGGGAATCCTTTAGCCTTACACGGAATTCTCAGCACTCTGTCATTTTCGATTATATTGAACTCCGTTTGATTCGGCCGTTCGATTTCAACTGGGACTGTTTAGACAAAGAAGATTTGATCATCGAATAAGTTGCTGTTAGTGTAAATGGAATACAATTTTGATAAGAGTGTAAGTTATTTTATTTCTTTAAATTACAACATCTCTTACTTGTAGATACAGCAGTGAGATTTTATTAATTTATTTCTTAACACACACTTACAGTTTATGAGAATTTCGAAACCTATGGTTCCCGTGTCGAATCCATTTTCTGCTACACAAATATAATAGCCTGCACTTTCCGCTTGTATCTTATTTATCTTGAGCACTGGATCTTTTGTCCTAAAAAATTAATACAGTAAAATGTATCTCTCTAAGTAAGCTATTGCCTTAAAGATGCTTAGTCAGAAGTGTGTTAGCCTATTGAAGACTTTATGTAGTTTTTCATTAATATGCAAAATAAAAAGTGAAGGTTCTAGAACAAAGCCTTGTGGTATACCAACATTGGTAAATGTCACATCTTTGACAGCAATTATCTTCACATCTTAATAAAAGGAAATGGCACAATTTATAATGTATAAAACTTCTATAGGATTTTTATCCTTTGCTACACCACAGCTTATAGAATAGCGGAAAGACAATAATCAAAAACTCACGATAAAATCTTAGAAATGCCATTTACATCGAAGAACTGCCAGGTGATAGAAGGGGCTGGAGTGCCGGTGGCTTGGCACTCAAGCTCCACATCCGTACCGACATTCTGGTTCAGTATAGTATTGGCAGGGGGCACCATTTTAATTGGACCTGCAAAATTACAGAAACGCTGTTACTCGTATGTTGAAGATTAAAAGCCACCGTGCTACAGTGATGCTTTGTAATATTGAGCCTAGTTATTGAGTTTTTATCTATAATAATATTATAAAGAGGAAACATTTATTTGTAATGTTTTCACACAAAAACTACTGGACCGATTTCAAAAATTATTTCATCATTAGAAAGCTGCATCTTTACTGAGTGACATAGGCTATATAATATTACTTGGTGTAAAATAAACTATTGTTATGTCTAATTCCACGCGAGCGAAGCTGCGGGAGCCCGCTAGTAACAAAATATTTTAGGTACGCCAGAGAATAGTACCGTAAATGTCCACTGTGGCATTTTTGGAGCTTTTTCCATGGAGATTTTCCGCTTCACATGTATAATTTCCCATGTCGTTTACTGTTGCAGCCACAAACCTAAAAAAAGGAAAGTTATAGCGTGCAACAACATTAATTACATTTTTTAATACAGTTGCTCAAAAATTTGCGTATTGCAGGGACGTATAGCGTTCGGGAAGTGGGCTATTACACACTCGTGCTTTTTCTTTACCTTTTCCGCACTCGTGCGTTTTCTTTCCCAACTGTCAAAATAATGTCTATTAAAAAGAAAAAACCAACCACGAAGTTTTTACTAAAAAAAAGCATAGAAGTTTTTATGATTCATGCAAATATTTCTAAAAAGAAGCTACTAATTTGTTTCGATATCAGATTTAATGATTTGATTCAATGAGTTAGGTTAGGTTTCATTTCATTTCATCTCATTAAATTTTATTTTCATTTCATCTCATCAAATTTTATTTTCATTTCATATCAATAAAAAAATTCTACTGAAGACTATGGGCATAGTTCCCTTTGCCTACCCAGAATGGGTGAAGAAAACAAAAAAATATTTCTGCATAAATTCTTTTACGGTTGGCGTCATTTTCCTTATTAAATTGCTTCATTTTTCCCCAACTGTATTAAAAATAGTTGTTCAGTACACGTGCGGAACCGTCATTGCAACTTGTTCCGACTTTCAACCCTCACCTTCGGCTTCGCCTCGGCTCGGGTAGACATTTGTCGGAACTCTTTGCAATGACAGGCTTTCCGCACTTGTAATGAAATTTACTATTACGTTATGATTGTAGGCAACTCCGGGTATGCTCACCCATCGCACCGCTAGAGTAATGCTGTAGAATAGAGTAGAGTCGAGTCTCTAGCTAGAGTATCTGTAAGCGCGAGTAATGCGTCAATGAGCCATTACAATTGCAAGTTTGTTAATGTTACGTTTTACCACTATCAAAAATTTTCGATCAGGTACAACCCTATCAAGAACCATCATTGGTTACCAGGTTTTACCAGTGCTCTCAGTCATTCATCATCAATCAAGTTTTACCACTAATCATTGCCTAAGTTATATACTATGAGTAACTTTGGCTATAATACCTCAAGGAGTGGTCCTGGAAGATACTATACTTCTGATTAGCCGTGATCACGACGCCATCTTTCATCCACATTACAACTGGGGTTGGCTCCCCAGTGACGTCACAGGATAGGGTTACCGTTTCACCGATCTTCATCGCTTTTGGTTGTTTCACATCAACGATTGGTGCATCTGGATAAGATTATATACTTAGGAATAAATTATACAATTATCTATTCTGTTGTCACCTGGTAGGTTCGAGTTCTCATCACATTAGATAATGAGTATGCCTTTATAAATAAATATGTAATGGATAATGTTCTAGCAAATCTTATAATCTTAAGAGACTCACTTTGCACAGTCAATTGAGTTTCATGAACATCTTGCCCGATAACGTTGGAAGCTGTACACCGGTATACCCCAGCGCTGTCCAGGTCTACTGGATCCACCTCGATCTGCTCTGCTGTCTCGGGAAGGGCTATGAAAGCAGTGGCACTTTTCCGCCTGAACTCCCAGGCTATGTGTGGTGTTGGGTTGCCTTTTAATATCCTGGGAAATAAAATGTTGATGTGTGGAGTCTACTCACAAGTCTATCTAGGTATAGGTAAGAATAGAATATAAAATGTTTATTTTGCCATGCAACGTAGACACAATTATTAATTGTCTTACTAGCTAACTAAACTAAATAGTACCTACTAAGTAATTGTAATATAGCTTTTATGTACTAAGTAATCTACAGTACAGTCACTCGCGCACCAGTGATTTTTATTTTCAATTTGATCCAGTAAATTTGCTCAGGTTCGATAAGTAAAAAAAACATAATTAGGTAAATAAAAACTTTTATTTAAATAATACGTTTTAATTTATGATGCTTTGATATTACTGAACATTATTATAAGTAATTATGTATTAATATAATAGTATAATTATAATAATATTATAAAGTGAACTAATGTTAAAAGACAAATTTTGTTATAATCATAATTATAGGTATATTAAGTTAAAATTATTTATGTTTGTTAATAATAGTAGATTATCACGATAACGCATTAGGATAACCTGTTTAGTTAGATAAATTTCAGTCTACCGTCATATTAAAATTTTACCTGCATGGTATAACTGTTTTCGCACCATTGACAGCGGTTTTACTGGATTCAATTTTGTCTATTACTGGAGGACCTGTAAAAATAATTTATCAAAATTGTCATTATAAAAATAATCTGGTTTGGTTGAGAGCGCTTTATTAATGTGTGTGTTTAACTCACATTGCACTATCAATTCAGAATCAAAGGAATCTTCAGCAACTGCGTTCTTCGCTTTACATCTGTAGACGCCCGCATGAGCCAAGTCTGCCCAGCTGATGTGGACCTCGCGGCCAGTTCCCGCTAAACCAACGAACACACTGTCTCCGTCCCGTTTAAATTCCCAGCTGATCGCTGGATCCGGTATTCCCTTTGTGATTCTGGAGATTACATTTTAATTTTAACCTTTTTGTTTGCAAGGTTACAAATTAAATAAATATAGGTACATACGGTACATACGGTAGCGACCATGAAATTTTGCCACTTGGGTGACCGCTAGTGGCAAAATTTCATGGTCGCTACCGTGCTTCGGAGGGCACGTAAAGCCGTCGGTCCCGGTTGTTTTCAATGTTGGAAACTGTCGTTAAGCCTTGTCGAAGACCTTCGGGTGGTTTGAGAACATTCGACACTGGGTTGGCCACTAACCCCTCCACCAATCCGCATTAGAGCAGCGTGGTGGAGTATGCTCTAGACCTCCCGCAGTTGCGTCTGTGGGGAGACCCGTGCCCAGCAGTGGGACGTCTATGGGTCGCAGCGAAGGTCCCTTTTTGTTTGCAAGATTACAAATAAAATAAATATAGGTACATAATATTTATTTAATTTAAATATAGGTAATATTTATTTAATTTAAATATAGGTAATATTTATTTAATTTAAATATGGTTAATTTTTAAAGGTAATATTTATTTAATTTTCTCGCTCACATCGAGGTTTATTTTCTCTTGGTGTCTTTACACCACGTTTCTTGGTGTCTTTTCCCTCTTTAGTGAAGAAAATAACACTATTTATTTTTAGATGTACCTAATCCGTGATTTAATCAAAGTCGATAAAGTGAGTAAAGTTTTTTATTGCAGCTCTTTATTTCTTTAATCTGAGATTGCAGCAAAGAAAAGTAGAATAAAATATTGAAGTGAAGTGCAAAGTAAAGTTAAAAATGATAATTATAGAGTACCTGCACGATATTATAGCACTGTCTCCACGCTTGGCTATTGTTGTAGGTTTACTTTTATCAATTTCGGGAGCGCCTGAAAAAAATAAATAGTAGATATTAGTAGTTGTGCGTTAGTAATTTATGTATTACAATTGTAATATTTAACGCAGGATTTTTTAAAATTTGCTATATCTGTCCGTAATGTACGAGTGCCTTATATTAGTTCAATAAAGAAAATATTGTGTTTTTATTTTCAAATACAATTGAGTCACCACGGAACACAGAGACAAGAGTCTTTACATGTAATATAATAAAACTCTAACGAGTCCGCATCTGTACATTAAATTAATCTTGAAAAAACTATCATATGATAAGTAAGAAAGAGATTTGGAATTATGTATTTAAAACTATTTTGACCAATTTCAGACTATATTTTGATTTAACATTGTTGGTGTACCATGAAAATAATGTTATTCCCTTTGGAAATGGGATAGAAGTTTGGTTGAATATTTCTTAAATTTGAATAGAATCGCTTCATATTTGCAACAAATGTTCACAGTTTATTAAATAAAAATATAGGATTAGTGGTGTAAACAAAACTAATGTTATGTTTAATTCCACGCGAGCAAAGCTGCGGGCAGTCCACGAGCTATTATTAATACAATTAAACAGAATAAAGCTTTCCATAAACTGCATACACAATGCAAAATTGCTTTGTGTAATGGAATTTATTATTTATAAGGAGTTGTACAGAAAGTACTTAAAGTGGGGGCCTATAGGGAACCAAATAGGTTTTATATGAAATCTTTTTTATTCCATTATAGAGTTCGCCCGGGGCAGCCCGCCGCCACGGTACCTAGTACCATTTCTGCCGTGTAATAATGTTTTTAAAGCAATTATGGTCAGGTTAGAAAGGTGTCCGGTTACACTTCTTTAGAGGCGACCATCTTAGTCCTGAAGGGTAGCAACACATCTGTGACTGACTTGGAACGAGACTTACTAACAAGTACTAACTAGACAATTACTAACACCAACTAACAGGACAAACTTTCACTAACAGTCCCCAGTCCTCATACCCACTAACGAACTGACAACTAATGTTCTAATTAACTCTCTCAGCTAACTGGACTAACAATCCCAGTCCCTAATTGAGTCTTGTTCAGAGTCAGTCACAGTTGTCATGGGCGGCAGCGGATTGGTGGTGCTGCAAGCTCGTTTGTTATCTTATATTCATAAAAAAAAGAAAGGCATACTTACAATTCACGTTAAATTCAAATTCATGAACATCGTCGCCTACTAAGTTTTTCGCATAACACTTATAAACACCAGCATCGTCCAACTGAGCTTTCGTTATACTAATCTTCTTCCCAGATTCGCTAAGACTGATAAAGTTGTTGGAACCTTTCTTCTTAAAAACCCACGATATTACTGGTGCAGGGTAACCTTTAATTATCCTGGGGATAATAATAAATACTAGCAACACTCCGAACGAAAAGACATAAAGCAACTAATTTAATAGTTGTTATCCATCAAAAAATTAAATCTGATAACAAAATCCATACTTCCATACTAGTCCATACTAATATTATAAATGTGAAAGTGTGTTTGTTTGTTTGTCCGGCTTTCACGTCGCAAAGAAGCTATTAAATGGTATGGTTTTTGTGTGTGGAGATAGTGAGGAGGGTGGAGAGTGACGAAGGCTACTTTTTACCGCGGTAAAACATCCCCATGGGAAGATATCGTTGTTTTGTTATTTGCTAGATATTTAGTTCCGGATAAAACTCATTTGCAAGTTCTTATCTTAGTATCTTTTAATCGTGGAACCGTCACTATTCATCCACCACAAATGTGTCATGTATGATAAACAACTCATTGTTAATTCCCTTTGACCACGCGGGCGGAGCCGCGGGTAAAAGCTAGTAAATAATAAAAGCAACCAGTTTGATAACTTATCCATCAAAAAAATTAAATGATTAATACAGCTACTTGTAAATTATATTAATGCACTCGACATACCTGCACGGTATATCAATCTGTGATCCTTCAATAGTCGTGCCAATAGATTTTGTTTTGTCAATTTCTGGACGATCTGAAAAACAAAAACAACTTTGAAGTATTCTTAGGTACCTACTTCTGAGGCTGAGGGTACTTCTAACCATTATTACTTACACTACAATCCTCATCATTGGACATCTTATTTTTAACTTATTTGAATTATACATTTACCATGAAATACTAATAATAAGAATACTAAGACGAGCTGTTGGGGAGTAACAATCCCACGGACCCAAGTTCCCCTAAGACTCGATCTTGCTCCCCATGTCCAGCTTGCCTTTACTGCCTAGTTGGAGTAGTCCCCAGGAGGGGCCGCAGGAGTCTCGCCTCGGGTTTGCCTTCCAAATTACCGTGTCCACATCTGGACCCGTGAAATTTAAAGAGATACTTAAAGAATACTAATAATTTAAGAATGGAATCCTTTGCTGCTGAAGCAACAAAAAACTTATTTCTTTGATGATTTGATTCAATCAAAGTGATTGCACGTATAATATGATAATGATTTCATTAATATCAAGCTGGAATGAAAGAAGAAAATGAAAGAATGGAAGAGTAGCAAGTGAAGACTGAAGAGTTAACGTCAAACAGAGCAATCAACTTCATACATACATTGTACGATTAGTTCAGCATTATGAGAATCTTCGCCAACTTGATTCTTCGCTCGACATCTGTATGTGCCGGCATTTTGTAAATCTGCCGAGTCTATCTGGATCACTTCTCCTGTGTCGGCGATGCTGACAAAGTTATTTGTATCCTTTCTTTTGTATTCCCAATTTATCTCAGGTTTCGGTATACCTTTCATTATTCTGAAGAGAAATTCACCATTAAAAATATTATAATATATGCATTTACATTCATCCACCTAATCGACATCATTCAAATGGATACATTTACCGGCAGTATTGTCATCTTTTTCCTGTTAATCACCAATATGTATTATTTTAATTAGTTATATAAATTACATGGTCGTCACTTTATAACTAAATAATATTAATACTAAATAGATTATAATTATTGTTTCAATTCGATTGCTATTCAAACATTCATTCAAACTATTTTTTTAGCGCAGTTGAGTAGCATTATGAACATGACATTGAAGATATTTAAATTTAAAGCATTGTTTTGAATGAGATTAATTCTTGAGTAATTAGGGCCGATAGGTGGCGTGAAACACTCCGTACAAAAGCAATAAAAAAAAAATAGAGTAGAAGTGACGAATAGAGACGAAGTGATTAAAAAAATTCTAGACTTAGAATTTTTGAATCTTAAGATATTTGGGAAACATCAAATTCAAAGAGATACTTGATTCAGAATACTTACTTGCATGATATGAAAACTTTAGAACCCTGAATAGCTATATAAGTGGGTTTGCTTTTGTCGATTTGAGGGACACCTAAAACAACCAATTAATTAAAACAATACATTAATCCTTTATTAAAACACACAGGGTTCCAGAGTGTGCAAGTTTGTTATGTTAGGTACATTATATACTCACTTTGTACAGTCAAAACGATCTGGTGAAAATCCTCTCCAATAATATTTTTCGCGTGACATTTATACACACCAGCGTTGTCCAGTTGGGTTAGGTCTATTTGGATCACCTCGTCAGTATATGAAAGGCTTGCAAATCCAGACGCATCATGTCTCTTGAATTCCCAGGTTATACTAGGAGTTGGTGAGCCTTTAGTGATACTGAAAACGAAAACGTGAAGCGTACAACGATTACTTTGTCATTTATAAACCGATTTTGATGATTCGTAATGTTTTTGGTACACTTTCATTTAAATTTCATGAAAAAATTCTATCTCTGAGAGTAGTAAGAGCAGCAGAGTAGAATGATAAGGGTTGCTACCCTTCGGGGGCATACTTTAGTTTATATACGTATAATATTAATATATAAGTATTACGTAATTATTAAGTGAATAACGAGCTAATTCCCTAATTAAAATTTTCAGATTTGAAGTTGGTTTTTTGATATTTTAAATTTAAACTTTGTATCCACCAGGCTTCATAGGTGCACTGCTGGACATAAATTTAAACTCAGAATAATATTAATACATACACGTATATATTCGATTAGAATAATAGTTAAAATTTTAAAAAAATACCTGCACAAAATGATAGCCTTCGAACCTTCCGTAACTGTGTTGCTGGATTTCGTTTTATCAATTTGGGGTGCCTCTAAAACAAAAATAATATAATTGTACAATATTTTCTCACTTAAAAAGTAAAATAATCTCATTGGCCTGATAATCATGATATACCTACTCACCAACGCCAGATAGAGTAAGTGTGAAATCCAGAGTAGCTGAGTTGTCATCATTTGCCGCCTTACAAGTGTAAGATCCTTGTAGATTTGGACGCATTTTTTTTACCAGTAGAGTAGATTTGTCATCCATTATATCAAAGTCAACGCTATTGGTTAGTTCTTTACCATTTCTAAACCAGGAAATACGAGCGGGTGGGTAAGCGTCTACCTTACAGTAAACTTTGGCGTCCTTTTCATATTCAATATTAGTATCTGAAATAATTTTAAATAATAAACTACCAGCACCGATTATATTCTATTGATTAAAATATAAAAATAACCGACTAAAATTAAAAAGTACAAATAATAATAATTCGTTTGTGGGTCCCTCAGTTGTGGGAGGTCGACAGCATACTCCGCCACACTGATTTAATGCGGATTGTTTATTCGTAATATTTTTCAGTCAGGCCGGCAGTTTATTTCATGTAGAAAGTTGGCCCGGCCCGACTTCAGCCAACTTTATGTTGATATGAAATAAAAACTGACTTAGCAAGTTGAGTGGCAATGGGCAGGCCACGTTATTCAAAAGACTGATAACTGGTGGGATGGAATAGTCCTCGAATGGAGACAACGACTCGGAAAAAGGAGCACAGATCGAGAGACTGAGAAGGTGAACAGACGACCTGAAGGAAAAGGCAGGAAACCGCTGGATTCAGAAGGCACAGGACCGGTCGGAGTGGTGTCTATGTCCAGCAGTGGACCACAAAACGCTGATGGATGTATGATGGATGGAACATACTTAAAGAACATATATTATTGTATATCAATTTAGTTACGTTATTAAAATAAGTTAATAAAATAACAATGTCGATCAAGGACTTATTTGAAATTGCGCTGTGATCTTAATCGCTTATATTGATAAAATATAACTAGACTAGTGGACGCCCGCAGCTTCGCTCGCGTGGAATAAGACATAATAATATATGTTTATTGTACACCCTTACAAAAATTTTACAAACTTTGAATGCTATATTTATTTATATCTAATCAACAGCCTATAATATAAATTTTATGCTTAAATGACAAAACTTTCATAGAACCTTTCAACCCCCTTTTCAACCCCTTACAATACTTTTTTCCAAATAAAAAGTAGCCTTTGTCCTTTCTCAGGCTCTAGACTATCTGTGTACCAAATTTCATTTAAATCGGTTCAGTAGTTTTGGCGTGAAAGCTTAACAGACAGACAGATAGACAGACAGAGTTACTTTCGCATTTATAATATTAGTATGGATATTAGTATGGATATATGTTTATTGTACACCCTTACAAAAATTTTACAAACTTTGAATGCTATATTTATTTATATCTAATCAACAGCCTTTAATATAAATTTTATGCTTCTAGTTCTGAAAATGACAAAACTTTCATAGAACCTTTCAACCCCCTTTTCAACCCCTTACAACACTTTTTTCCAAATAAAAAGTAGCCTATGTCCTTTCTCAGGCTCTAGACTATCTGTGTACCAAATTTCATTTAAATCGGTTCAGTAGTTTTGGCGTGAAAGCTTAACAGACAGACAGATAGACAGACAGAGTTACTTTCGCATTTATAATATTAAGTATGGATTATAATATTAGTATGGATATATGTTTATTGTACACCCTTACAAAAATTTTACAAACTTTGAATGCTATATTTATTTATATCTAATCAACAGCCTTTAATATAATTTTTATGCTTCTAGTTCTGAAAATGACAAAACTTTCATAGAACCTTTCAACCCCCTTTTCAACCCCTTACAACACTTTTTTCCAAATAAAAAGTAGCCTATGTCCTTTCTCAGGCTCTAGCCTATCTGTGTACCAAATTTCATTTAAATCGGTTCAGTAGTTTTGGCGTGAAAGCTCAACAGACAGACAGATAGACAGACAGAGTTACTTTCACATTTATAATATTAAGTATGGATATATGTTTATTGTACACCCTTACAAAAAATTTACAAACTTTGAATGCTATATTTATTTATATCTAATCAACAGCCTATAATATAAATTTTATGCTTCTAGTTCTGAAAATGACAAAACTTTCATAGAACCTTTCAACCCCCTTTTCAACCCTTTACAACACTTTTTTCCAAATAAAAAGTAGCCTATGTCCTTTCTCAGGCTCTAGCCTATCTGTGTACCAAATTTCATTTAAATCGGTTCAGTAGTTTTGGCGTGAAAGCTTAACAGACAGACAGATAGACAGACAGAGTTACTTTCGCATTTATAATATTAGTATGGATAATTGGATAATCTAGATTAATATTTTACAGCCATAGTAAATGATTATTACCTGCAGGTGATTCAATAATATTCCAAAAATGGGGTTTGAATGTTTCAACTTCTACTGAGTCGGTAGCATAGTCTATGTTGTTGGTTGTCGCCTTACATTTATAAGATCCAATTTTATCGATATTGTCAAGTTTCAAAACACTCATATACTCATATGGAATTTGTATCGGGTAAACCTGTATACGATGCACAATAGCATAAGAAAAATTAAAAGCGCTAATAGGGTAATACAGCGACAAAACGAATCTGGTGATACGAGTAATATTAGCATCTAGGCCAGTCATTAAAGCCTCAAACCCCTAAGAAATTAGTAACTCGCTGAAATTTTGAGGATTTGTTATGGAAGGTAAAATAACTTACCGTGTGATTTTGCAGCGTTCTGGGGTGTACGGAAAGTGTGAAAAAAGTTTTTTGTTAATAACATTGCTAAAAAAATTAGTAACACGCTGCAAATTTAGAATTATGTTGTTCTTACCATTTTGTAACATGTATTAAATTTGCAGCGTTTTGCAACATACGGAACATTGTTTATTATTAAAAAACAATGAAATTTGTTAATAAAAAGGGTAAAGAAATTAGTAATGTTCCGTTTGTTGTAAAACGCTGCAAATTTAGTAGTGGCTATAAAACGCTGTAAACAGGGTATTTACAAATTTACAGCCAGTTACTAATTTTTTTTACCCCCTCATAAAAACAAATTTAATTGTTTTTTAATAATAAACAATGTTCCGTATGTTGCAAAACGCTGCAAATTTTATAAATGTTATAAAACGGAAAGAACAACCTAATTCCAAATTTGCAGCGTGTTACTAATTTCTTTACCCTTGTTAATAAAAAAATTTCATTGTTTTTTAATAATAAACAATGTTCCGTATGTTGCAAAACGCTGCAAATTTAATACATGTTACAAAATGGTAAGAACAACATAATTCTAAATTTGCAGCGTGTTACTAATTTTTTTGGCAATGTTATTAACAAAAAAAACTTTTTTCATCCCTTTTCAACCCTTTCCGTACACCCCAGAACGCTGCAAAATCACACGGTAAGTTATTTTACCTTCCTTAACAAACCCTCAAAATTTCAGCGAGTTACTAATTTCTTAGGGGTTTGAGGCTTTAATGACTGGCCTAATCAGCAAATTTCGTCGATTAGGAACATCAGCCAGTCATAGAAGTCGACGCAAAATTATACGGTTAATAAGAATAAACATACTTTTCTCATTATTGTTAAAACATAATTTAAAATAAATATTTGAGGATTGAACAAAACTTACACTTGAAGATAACTCTTTACCAGATTGCTTATCTTCCCACACAATAGTAGGCTTAGGATAACCCGTAACCATGCATTCAAGTGCTAATGAGTCGCCGTATTTGACATTTATTTTGGGTCCATTTTTAATTTTCACTACTGGGTTTTTACTGGTTGCTTTTCCTGTAAATCATATTGACGTAAGTTATACGTAAGTTATTTTTCTTATATTTATATTATATTAAAATACTGATTAATAGTCTTTAAAGTTCCACTACTATACGTTGGGCTCTGCTATTTATTATATTTTAATTGATTTACATTTCACCACAACTTTTCCATCTTTCTTTGCCCAACAGTGATGGGCACGAGTTGTTGCCCTATCAGAATGGGAGGAATTAAGCCTTCGTCCACCAAGCTGGCCAAGTGCGGATCGGCAGACTTTACATACCTTCGAGAACATTATGAAGAACTCTCAGGCATGTAGGTTTCCTCATTATGTCCTTCACCGTTACAGCAAGTGACATTTAATTTTCTAAATCGTAATTAACGTCATAAGAAAAGTCATTGGTGCGTGCAAACCCAACCGGGGTTTGAACCCGGACCGCTGGAGTGAGAGGCGAGTTCGATAGCCACTGGACTGACACCGCTTAATTCAATCATTGCCAGATAAGAATTGTATCTTTTGAATCTAGCTTTTACAATAAATGGTCTATCTTTTTTGTTACTATACATACAGCAGATGACTATTTAAAGGTGATGGGTGATATCAATGTGTGATGTGAATGATTTTATTAATCTTTATTAAAGTCATATTACTTAAAGTAAAACTTTGTTCACTTTGGATATAGTTACCAACTGATTGTGGGTCGATGGGTGTACGACCAAATCTTTTATATTCGTCGCCAGTGTTCTTGTCCACAGCTATTATCTGCAATATACTACAACGTTACAACAACAACATGATTTAAAACATCACTATGAATAAAGAAAATGTGCAATTTCGTAAATAATTCTTAACTTACTGCTATTTTAAAACTAGTGTTCGGCGGATTGAAAGGCGCAGTAACGTACAATTTATCTTTTTCATTGACTAACTCTGCAGGTAAACGTTGTATTTCATTATCATTCATATCCAGTATTAGAATGTTTTGTAATTTAACTTCTTTATCGCCGATAACGTCAAGTCTAATTGCCAGATGTGACTTTTCACCTTTAAAACAATGAACGAGTTTTGAAACTCATTAAGACATTTACAAATTAATTCAAAGCCTTTAAACATCAATTATCCAGACATAGTAAGCAATCTTAAGAACGCAGCGACTAAAGGAAAAAGACAATATATTAAATAAAATAGTTAAATTTCTCGATTAAAATACATTATGATCAAGTGATTAAAATATTTATAAAATACCTGGTACTGGTTGGGTAGTAGTACTGCCCATTGAGGATGGTTTCAATATCTGGAAACCATGTGTAAAGTCGATGGTAGTGGCAGCTTGTAATGTCGCAGTTCCGTGGCCATTAGAGTTTATTGTGGCAACATAGGGACCACTCGGATTGGGTATTGTAACAACCTGAAATAAAAACAATAGTTTCAAATCTAATTATCGTTCAAACTGTTCACAAAAACTATCTATACCATACGTACGAGGTAAAACGTAGGCTTTCAAATGTATAATGGTGCCATTAAATCGTCTTTAAACTCTAAATATTTTTTAAAGACAATGGTACTCGTAGCTAATTATTTTACCTACCTTCGTATTTGGTGTATTAACTAATGGCGTTGTGGGCACAGTATTTCCATTAGGTCCTTGTATATTTATATTGACATTGTTATTTATCCCAACATTTACCGCAACGCTTAAATTCTTCATACCAGTGTCAGTTTTAACCTGTAAATTATAAATTTCTATTATCATCTTTTTTGGCGTAAGTGAAACATTGATCATAAATAATTAACAATTCGAATACTAATTACTTTGTTATTGATTTAATGATTTAATTAAATCAAATTCGAATTGTTAATTATTGCTGCTTATTGAATTAACGATTTAAGAATCAATAACACTTACTAAAAGTTTGATTGATTTTTAAATGAAATTTGAAGAAATTATAGAATTTTTAACAATGTATTAATTTATTTTGTTTTTTATTAATTATTTTATTTTAATTAATTGTTAATTGGAACGGTACATTTACCGTTTATAATAATAAACATGTCAAATTTTTATCATTAGAGTACAATTATTTTCTTTCTGAAGTCAAACTACTTAAGATTACATTGAATTAAATTATGAAATGGCAGAAATCAAATAGTCAAAAGTCATCATTGCAATAATACCTAATATGTGTAGACCTATTTGCTGAGTGGTCACTGCAACATAGAACTTTGTTTCTTCTTTATTTTATTTTATTTAGGGTAACCTTTGTAAAACATACCATGTACATTATATTTTTCTGTGTTGCATGAACGATTTTGGCAAATAAATGATTCTGATTCTGATTAATATAATACATATATCCAAATGGAGTTTTCGAGGATTTTTATTTTTCACATATAGATATTATGTCATTGAATTATAAATACACAAATAAAGATATTCTAATTCTTATTATTTCATATATTGGCGGCGATGCTGACGGATTTTAAGAAATTGAAAGGCCACGAGCCACCTTACGATGTGTGTTAACAAAAACACAAAATAGTTTTCAAGAAGAACCAGATTTACAAATATTTGAAGAACTTGAAACCCAACTACGCAGATTACAGACTCCATACGAATCATTACAAGCATTACAAAACCAAATTGAACAAGAAACAAGGATGAACAGTTATTCAAAACAGAAATTCAATATAGATACAAGGTTTATAAAATTATTTTTATTTTATTTATTTATTTAAGTTACACCAACAAGATAAACACCAACATATAAATAAAAATAATTATATTAAAAAAAAATTATAAAAAAAAGCAAGAGTGCGAGTATTGTAAACCCTGACTCACGCCAGAACGCGTGTGCTAGGGAGTAGATTCATAGAAACGCAATCTTATAAAATGCTGCTGGTCTCGCAAATGATTTGAAAGAAGCTTTAAGAGGTCTTGGGCGAATCCAATAACGCTAAATTTAGCCAAAAGTACGTCATTGTCGACCGTGTCGAATGCTTTTTTGAAGTCAAAATACAGTACATACATCCAAAGCTAAAAGCAAGCTGAAATATCTTAGTGCTTTAGTAAGACTTACATTTACATTTGTAGTTCCTGGTGTAATTGGAACAGATCCAATTAATGTTTGCGGGCTCTGAATTTCATTTTTAATATAATTTATTATCTGTAAACATTAAAATATTTAGCAGAAGAAGATCAAAGAAGGTTTGTGAATTTCTATTTTAGACTAATGGTGCATTATAGTTAGTATTAACTGAGTTATAAGTATTTTAAACTGGTTTAAAATTATTACCATCCCAACAAAACTCAATTTGCATGTCCTTTTAACAAAAATAAACGGGAAATTCAATTTGTATCCTCTTTTTGTCATTATTAGAATAGATTAATTAGCCTAAAACACATTTTGTCACGTCTTAAATACACTAATACGTACACACTTTAATTAAATATACAAATTTTTTGTTCATGTTAATTTAATTTTACTTAAGTCCAAAATGGTTGTAACCATTTTTTAATTTGGAAATATTTTATACATAATATCTGAGAAAACCCGTGCTGATGAGAGCTGATAAGATTCGAATAATGCCATCAAAAATCAAACAAAAGTAAACAAAATTAGAAGAATATTAATAACATTTTAACGTATGAATAACGATGAATATAAATTACAACCCATGGGCACGGTCACGGGAGGTTTACAGCCCGCTCCACCACGCTGCTCCAATACCCTTAGCTCAGTCGATCACTTACGACGTGATTCATGTGCTTACGAGCTCTACATACGTGAGTGAATGTGATGTATTGATAATTAATGTACACAATAAATAATTTACCTGGTTAATGTCGTTTTTTTTTAAATAAAACACTGTCCCTCCCGTCGACCTCGCAATTGTTGTATAAACAGTGTAATCTGGAGTGAAATGATTCTTTTTATTACACACTCCAGTCAGCAGGAAGGTTATCTGAAATTCAGATGTTTAAGAGGTTCGATAAATTATAAAAAATAAAAAAAAGCACTTTAATACGTGGTCTCAATTGTAAATTCAGCGTTTTTGAATTTTCAATCTAAGTATGTGCATGTTTAATACAAATATATTATATAATATATATTATAGCTATTAGTATTTATAAAGTACTAGTGGACGCCCGCAGCTTCGCTCGCGTTACACATTCACTAACTTCAAAAACGGCAAAGCTTCATACTAACTTTGCACCCCCGTTTTACCCCCTTAGGGGATGAATTTTCAAATTTTTCTCGCCGTAAAAACCATCCTTGAACTTCAACGAACATTTAAAAAAAAGAATTGGCCAAATTGGTCCAGGCTTTGTTGAGTTATGCGCTTACCAACACATTTTGCGATTCATTTTTATAATATAGACTAGTGGACGCCCGCAGCTTCGCTCGCGTTACACATTCACTAACTTCAAAAACGGCAAATCTTCATACTAACTTTGCACCCCCGTTTTACCCCCTTAAGGGATGAATTTTCAAATTTTTCTCGCCGTAAAAACCATCCTTGAACTTCAACGAACATTTAAAAAAAAGAATTGGCCAAATTGGTCCAGGCGTTGTTGAGTTATGCGCTTACCAACACATTTTGCGATTCATTTTTATTATATAGATAAGTACGAACTACTAATTACAGTTTATTTGGTGAAGATGTTTAGTAACTTAGTCTCCTTAACGTTGTAACAACTGAAAAATATTGAATGCATACCCGAATAGACTTTTGCTGCGCTAAATCTTCTATTTCTTTCGACTTTTTATAGTCTTTGGCAGATGCGTCAGTAAAGACATATATGAATGAGTAGGGATTGCTCTCCTGCAATGCTCGGTCGATGCCTTCTAAACACATTTCTGGACATTGTCCTCCACCATCGACTTTAATTTTACTAAGTTCCTCTAAGAATTCTTTCGCTTTACTGGTAACAGTTAGCAGTTTGATAGCTAAAATTGAAAAAAAAGTTATTAATTATTCAACAAGTGAGCAAAGTTAATTTTGCTGCGAGTTTACACTTTAAATTGCGAACTGGCGAAGTTGTCTAAAAATATTATAGTACCTACCTATAGGCTAATATTCTATACTAGACTATATTCTAATTTAGACTAATATAGAACGCAGACAGTGGTTTAGAGGCACAAGACATTAAACATTGTCTCTCGTGTGTGTTTTCTCAGCTCTGTCAGCGGGAAAATTATTATTAAAGTTAAGAAAAACAATTAAAACAATATTTAAAAATACTCCAAATTACAAAATACTCTGTTGCCTTGTTATTGATAATAATATAATTCTCACAGACAGATTCTAACAGATGTCTCGGAATATGTTTAAGCACCTTTTGAAAATCGCCTAATTTTGGCGAGCCCTGAGTTATTTTTCACGTGACTTTTCAGGTATAAAAAGCTAAAATGCCTCATAAGGGTGATTTTTTTTCTTCAAAAATATGGGAACACGTCTGAGGTATGTTCTACTCATAAGAATACTAAAAAGAATCATCAAAATCAAGCCAGTATTGGCGGAGAAATCATGTAACACATATACAAAAAAAACACATTCATCCGAATTGAGAACCTCCTCCTTTTTAGAGAAGTCGGTTTAAAAGACGGATTATATAATTTATTTATTTATTTAATTAATTTAATATAACTATTGGTACAATGCATAGGCATTCGATTTGACGGCACGATGCTGGAGAAGTGAAAAGTAATCTAAAGATAAAGCACTACTACTAATTAGTACTAAAGTACAGATACATGTTGTTGGAAATCACAGGCTATCCTATCTAAATTGCATTTTAGTTGTTACATTCAGGTTGCTATATTTATATTTCGTGTCGTATACTTAGTTATTGCAATTTATTTTTATAAGTATAAGACATTTTTAAGCTTAGCTTAGCTTAATAGTACTCACGTGTACGTTTCATGTCGTTGATAAATTTACCCTTCCTAAAAATTTCGTAATCGTTAAAAGTAACTAAAATGAAATCTCCAATCTTAGAACTCTTAGAACTGTGGACGGCGTTGAAAATGCTCGCGGCTTTTTCTTTCACTTGCTTAATCTCTGATCCCATCGACGCCGTGTCATCAATGACGAATGCAACATTACTTTTCGTATTTGCTACACTGTTCACGCACTGAACCACCATAATCACTACTAATATGTTCAATAGAACTATCGCAAAATTCCTGTTCATGGCTCAATGCAAAATACTGACCATGGTAATGCTAAATTAATTAATTAAATGTAACTGACAACCGTATGCCAATACGGTTATAATATAATAACATGGACTGCGATGAGTACAAATTTAACAGGAAAGCGAACATCGTATGTCAGTTAGTAATAATGCCATTAATAAAATAAGATAATGGATGTAAACACATCATTTAATTGAATTTCAGCTGGTGATACAGTATCTTACTCCCACACACTTACTCCAAAACATTTTTTGCTAACGCGTATTCTTCCCGGCCTAATCGCTATCTCTGTTGCTAGAAAATACATCTTATGATAATTGATAATACATTAGAGAAAGGGATGTATCATAGGACTAAACAATAATATACAGTTAATTAAGTATTGATACAAGAACATACAATACAAATAAGTATTTTATTTTGCACGAATTTTATATATTTTTTTACGAATTTTACAAAATAGGTAACTTATCTTAATAAATCTAACCATAGAAAAAAGGTTAACTTCATGTAGCATGCAATGTTTTAATATATACCGATACCTTGAATCTCAAATGGCGTAAATCGTCATTTTTCAGGAGAGCCGAAACAAAAATAAAATCTTAGATTAAAATTCATATCTTTTCAACTAATAATGCTATTTAAATGAACATTGGATGTAATTAACTTATACAGGGAGCTTTATTACACAGTAATACGGTATTAAAAATTCAACCAATATTTGCAAAAATGATTTGTGATTACGCCAAAAAAAATATGCTAACTTGGAGTTTACGACCAAAAAAAAAGGCTGTTCTGTAAAAAGTTACGGTGTAAGAGCCTAGTTGCCTTATAAAAAACACTTTTTAAATAGCTATTTTAGGTTATTAATAAAAAAGCACTATAAGGAAGATGCAAGAAAAGAGACAAATATAGGTAATGTGATAATTCCAAAATGAATACCATGTGCAACAATGAAATAGATTTTATTAGGTACTTCAACTATCCAAGCATAATAATTTTGTTCAAACTAAAATTATTGTATGTATTATTCTATCATCAAAAAAGAAATTACAATATTAACCACTTTGTATAAATTAAATTATTGTGTAGTATAGTAATTCTGTTTTGTTTTTAAATCTAAAAATTAGTAAAGTATAATATTATGTCAATCCTAATCAGGATAGACATATTATTATACTTCGCATGAACTAAGGCTACTTACTAAGACACTGACAGGAGTCTTGCTTAGCGCCAAGATTCTAGATAGTCTTCTAGTGTGTAAAGAAATAAAACGAACATTTTAAAATGATAAAGGTAGGATCTAAGATCTGTATAAGATTTAGGCGCTAGCAACACTCCTGCCACTTGTAGTCAAAGAAACTTTATTCTCAAAAGAAATAACATTTCACTGAATGAGAATATAAATTAACATTACGTTCACTTGTTGTGTGCACACAGTTTAAAGTAAAGATTTGTTTTGGGTTGATAAATTAATATTTATATTATACTTATGCCTAGTTAATAAGAGTAAACAACAGCTTATGGTCGGTAGTTTGAAAAATAAAATATAATTTAGGTACTCTTTACTCGTACTAGCGATAAGTGAGTCAACCAGCGCGGCACGGAACACTTCGTTTATCTTTCAGGTTTTTCCTGCAACTAAACAATCTTCATTAAGAGTCGTATTGGGCAAAATAAATAAAACTCGTCAATTTCACTATATTAACTAGAATTTAATGAGTTTAATTATAAATCACAGACTTAAATTATCGTCAACATGAACCACCATGAACTAACATGAACATGAAAGGAAAACGTAATGATAAGAATTAAACTGAGTTTTCTTCATATTCACCTTCTTCGTCCTCTTCATCGGTTTCTGCTAATAAGTCGAGTACCTTTTTATCTGAAGCCAAACGACGATACTCGATAAATATTATTTTTAAAAATTATGGGGCGTAAGAGCCAATTCATTTAATAATACAGATTTTTTTGGCGTAACATTTCATACAACATGGTTGATAAGACAAAAGTAAAAAACATATTTTAAAGTTCCATGGGTCGTAAACGCCATATTAAATGCAATTCTTAAAATAACTTGAGTCGTAAACGCCACAGTTAAACATATCAGTCATATACGCCTAACTCGATAGTCAGTATTTTTGACATACTCGTAATTATAATTTTAACTGGTGGATCGACCGAAATCTTAATAATTATTTTTTTAAAGGTATTTACGACTAAACAATAAGAAAATTCTTGTTTATCGACGAAAAATACGTGGGCTGTAATCACCACTTTTTTGCGAATTTTAAAACTCTGATTGGACAGATCGATAGAGAAAAAAAAAAGCAGTAAGACAGCATTCAAAAGTCATTTTGGCCAAAATGGTGATTACGCCATTTGAGATTCAAGGTATCGAACTATTTAGTTATTCTGTTCTTTTAATCTTGTTGTGCGTTCATTGCCTGGTGTTTGAAATCTCTCTAGTGAAGGATTTCAGCTAAAACTACGCTGGAGTTGAAATATTAATTTATCATTAGGAAAATAAGCTTTATGCAATAGTAACGTAATGTTGATTAGATATTAAAATAGTATTCCGGAAACGACGACGACAACTGCGTGTTTAAAACTGCAAAATGGATTTTTACGATTGTAAATCGTGATTAGCTGACGCGTATTTATAGTGGGTGGTTGTGTGAATTAAATAAATTATATTGTGTTAGTTCTCGGAGGACAGGAAGAAAGGTTTAGATAACCCGTGAATCCCGTGACCAGCCGTAGTGTGTCCAGCAGTAGGATGCGAGTGGGTTTCGTTGCATTGCAGTCATATAGTGGTGGACTAGTGGACGCCCGCATCTTCGCTCGCGTGGAATTAGACATACCTAACAATAGTTCAGTTTAGACCTTATAGACTATGTCACTCAGTGAAGATGCAGCTTTCTAATGATGAAAGAATTTTTGAAATCGGGCCAGTAGTTTTTGTGTGAAAACATTACAAACAAATGTTTTCTCTTTATAATATTAATATAGAAGTATATTCTATACTTGACTTGATGAGGACAAGACGCCGATGGACTGTCACAATTAAATTCTAACTAACATAACGTCAAATCGAATACGAATCGATAGCGAAAATCGTGAATGCGTCTACGAATTTTTATTTTGTATATATTTTTCAAATTTTCTAGGACAACCTATGTAATGAGTGGTACTTACCAACCTGTAACCTGTATGTTGGGCTCAAGTCACCTCTACCCGGCTCACTCAATCGATGCCAGCCCTCCCGATCCTGCGCCCTCTGAATTATGTGGTTTCCCAATGTGTTATCTTCAGGTCATCGTTTCCTTTGGTCGGAAAGCGGACAATACTTTCAGTTAAAAACTCATTGGCATATTTCAAAGGTCAATAATATATAAATTTAAACATATAATTAATTTTTATTACGATATCAAGTGATATTTCATTAATTATTACATCTAGGCATATCCTTGACAGACTACGTTTCACAAAATTACTTCTTCAGTCCCGACCTATTTTACATATTGTATCGCATTTGCAAAAGTAATTGTAAAATATTATAGGTATTGCTTATGGAATACTTAGAAAATAGTAAGAAAATTTGTTTGGAAAATTGTGAGTTTCTTAGCAACGGGAATTTATCAATTGAAAATATGCCTGAATAATCATTAATCACACTTATTTTAATTGTTTATATATATACCTACATTTAATCAGTAATATGTTTAATTTTGCTATGTTTTAAATAAAATTAAGTAAATATATTGTGTCTGAGTGAAAGTAAAACCAATACAGCAAGCCCTTGTTAAAACATGTCGATATCGATAGCCGGCATTAGATTATTATATTAACATTAATTACATCACTAAAGTTCACACGGAATGGATGCGGTCAGTAATGCAGCCTTCACATATGAACTTTAAAAGTCGCAAGACGATATGATGGGACCTCCCGAATAAAGTGCGACTTATATGCCTGGTGTATTTAAAAATGGTTTGGAATTTGTTATTTTAGTAAAATCAATTTTCTTCTCTTTTCTATCTATTTTTCTGTATATTTTATTCAATACAGTATTAAAGGATCAGTAATGTGTTAAGTTGTCTATCCGGTCTATGCGTTAGTATAGGTATACTATTAGACAATTAAAATATAAATTAAAACTGTAATGTTCTTTTGTTTAATTTTTATTTAATTTAATTATTATTATGTATTTTATATTTTAATTTTAGTTCTTCTATATTAATTATTAACAGGTACTGTTAGCCAGTTCGATCTACATTCACCTACTAAACAGGCTGTACTGAAAATCAGTGTTGCGGTGTTATGTCGCAACTGGGCTGAGTGCAGACCCATTTGCTATCATTTTATTTTTTTATTAATAAATTTTACTACAAAAACTTAAGGATTTGGTCTTGGTCGCCTCTAGAAAAAATCTAACCGGAAATTTTAATATAAAATATTGAGGATTTGGTCTTGGTCGCCTCTAGAAAAAATCTAACCGGAAATTTTAATATAAAAAATTGAGGATTTGGTCTTGGTCGCCTCTAGAAAAAGTCTAACCGGAACCTTTACTATAAAATCTTATTAGAAATCTTTATTCACCCTGTAGAAATATAAAATTACTAATAATACGCATACTTTGATCACTACTCATGCCTTGATATTATATTTCGATCCCGTTGCGTCGCCTCGCGTCCGCTGATACGAGCGAACCTACTCACCATGATGAGAGCATTGTCATCTGTGGGCTGTCATCTCCTGTGTGGTAGACCCTTTTAACAGTTCGTCTGTAACCTTTTCCTTTGTTTAACGAGTGGGAAACCTTTCAAACGTGGGTACGTGTGGGACATCGTGGCAGCGACGCCGGGTTAAGTGGGATTTTCACCCACTTAAACCCGCTCGGTGGCCTGCCCTACAGGAGGGCTCCGGGTCTCTATTAGAAGACGTCGATGCCCTCTAGCGCTGCGACCATATAAAATAGGTACCTGAAATGAGACAAGGTGGCCTTTAATTTTTCGCATTGGACATAATAAATACACAGTCTGAATTTATAAAAACATCTCAGGTTTAAATCAATATAATTTAATAATTATAACAAATTAGCGGCCTTAACCTTACACGTGATACAAATTAAGAATCTAAACTAATTCGATGCAAATATTGTGACTGGCGAAGCGCTAATGACAGTTTATAGTGTTTCGCAATGATATTTGGATGCTAAATATTATATTTGTATTCCCATTGCACCTAAAGTGATCGTGCATAAAGCTCGGATAGGCCCCGATGCGTTTGCTACGAGTAACTAACAGTTAAGTCTAATAAACGGTAATCAAAAGCTTATGCCATAAAAGTGTTACTTGATGGCTGTTAAGCTATTGTAGTCACGGAGCGATTTTATTATTATTTTGTTTTATTAATACACACGACACGACCATAGACTATGACACGACGAACGTCACGATACCATATTTTATCAGTATGCAGCACATTATTATAAACTAGTGGTTACCCACTGGTCGGAATTCGACCATAATTTTTTAATTTATTTTAAAGGAAACTTAGGGTAGCTTGAGAACTTTCGACAATGGGTTGACCCTAAGCCTCCCTTAATTATAGTCTGTGGGGGAGACCCGTCCCCAGCAATGGGTTGCAGCTTAAGTAGGTGAAGTTCAGGCAATTCTTAATGTTAACACTGTACCATGCTAATAACAATTGCACCTTTGTTTAACTCACAAAAGGATGCGAGATTACTATCGGAGCGAAGAATGCCATTTTTCTAAAGCCGACTTGCCCGTTTAAACGGAGCGTGAAAATTCTCTTTTTTATAGAAGCCACAGAAACACTACCTATTGAATTCGTCTAACAAGCGGTGACAGCGCAGTGGCTATCGAACTCGCGTTTTGCTCAAAGGGTCTGGGTTCAAATGCAAGTGGCCAATAACTTTTTCGAGTAGTATGTGCGATTAAAATTAAATGTCACCTGTAATGGAGAAAAATCCATTCCTGTTTCCATTTTGAGAGGAGACCCATGCACAACAGTGGAATAAAGTAAGGGTATATCCAATACGTATGCAGAAGGAGTTGGTAAATTCTAGTAGTTAGTTATAAAGGAGGAGTTTTACCTGTGCCTGTTACTAACTAACTCTATGACTAATAATTTTCATTGCAAAGCTATTAAACTACAAAATCAAACTAGTGAACTGAATAATGAACCGAGGGTTCTACCAATCATAATAAATAATTAATTATTTAAGTAAAAAATTACATTTAAAAATAAACAACAACATTTAAAAATAAAAAAAAGAACGATAAATTTAAACTATAATTTTTACCTATCTATAATGTTTATATCATCTTCCAATCCTTGCCTAAACGACATTATTCTACAATAATCAAACATATTATTTTTAAAAGCTTTTATTTAACTTCACTCGTATGTATTCATTCATGTAAGTATGTATGTCCTGGAATTTTGCAATCAATATTTCACCCACTTCCACTGAAGCTATCGAGCTGAAATTTGGCACACATATTAGGTTCCGATGACAATGAATGAAAATAAAAATAAAAGCTATAAAAGCTTTTTAAAAAAAAAAAAAATTCATTCCTATCAATCTCTTTTCAGGATACTTGTCCAACAAAACCTACTAAAATTACTCTAAACTACTCCCAGAATGAGGAATTGTGTTTAACTTTTATCAGGCGCTTGGCACGCTGTTATTGAGTGAGTGCAAAATTTACTGATATTTATTCAGGCTATTCAGTCCACAACTTCAATGTAATGTAAATGTCATGGACATCGTCATACACAGCCATCTGACCCAAACTAGGCGAAGCCTGTACTATGATTGAGACCGATATACATACATAAATATTCTCTAATACATCTTCTTTAAATATATAAAAGGAGAAGGTGACTGACTGACTGACTGACATATCAACGCAGGGCCTAAACTATAAGGGTTAGAAACTTGAAATTTTGCACAGGGGTTCCTTTTATAACGTAGGGGAGCACTAAGAAAGGATTTTTGAAAATTCACCCCCTAGGGGGCTAAAACGGGGGTGCAAAGTTAGTATGAAACTTTGCCGTTTTTCAAGTCAAGTGGGCAACCCGAACGCGGGCAGACGTAATTCTACGCAACCGAAGCTGCGGGCGTCCACTAGTACTTATATAAGTATCTATAGATATAGATATTAACATCCAGACAGATTAGCAAACATCGAACCCTTTTGAGAACATAATTTTATAATCAGGCAAAAATAAAATAGAATATGTGCACATGTGCACTGTGTGTGTTTATGTGTGTTGAGAGAGAATGTATGTGTCCAAAGAAAGTAAGTACAAGTAAGCATTATTGTTACTTGGTGCTAGTAATATTCCAGTTAGTAATTGTTAGAAAGAGTCTCGTTCCAAGTCAGTCACAAATGGTAGTCTATAAAGAATTGTAACCGGAAACCACACCTTTTCGCACAACAATTGTTTTAATGAGAATTAATGACACGGCTGAAATGGTACTAGGTGGCTAGAACTCTATATGAAACTAAATATTATATAAGCGGTGACAGCTCAGTGGCTATCGAAATCGCCTCTCACTCGAGCGGTCCGGGTTCAAACCCCAGTGGCACGCACCAATGACTTTTCTAAGTTATGTGCGATTTAAGAAATTAAATGTAACTTGCTATAACGGTGAAGGACACATCGTGAGGAAACCTGCATGCCTGAGAGTTCATCATAACGTTCTCGAAGATATGCGAAGTCTGCCAATTCGCACTTGGCCAGCGTGGAGACCCGAGCCCAACAGTGGGACAAAGAAAGGGTGTGATGATGATGATGATTATAATAAAAAATGCTTTTTCACTATGTGTACCGCAGGGATTTGAATCTGGACACTTTGGAGTGCCCATTTTAGCCACATGTTACTTCAGTACATATCAATACCGACACACACGAACCCATTTATGCTCCGAGTTAAATCAGAGGCAGTAAATTGTGACGAAAGCTGCCATCTTATTGCTGTATTGTTCGGAAACCGCAGAGTTAGCGGCGGGGCGATAATTGAAAACGCATTGGCCGTTCTCCAGATCCTATCTTGTTGCTTAACTATTGTATAAACCCTCACACTAGCATTCTCGTACATGGAAACTGTGCTTTGGAGTTCCGGAAGCACAGAATCTCAAGGTTCAAGCGATTCGAGTGTAGAGTAGGTACTCGTAGGTATGTAGTAGATTGCAGTGAAAAGATTGTAGGGGTAAAATTAAAAATTTAAAAACCCCCGCCACATAATTCTACTATTCAAGACCTTTCATTTGATATCCATATTGAGGGAGTTGTTAAAAAATATATATTTCGTCATTTTGTGGCGGCGGCCATCTTGGACCGATTTTCATTACATACTAAGAACACTCCCGACTAATTCACCTTTCAAACAAAAAAAAACATACCTACACATAATATAATACATACACACACAGACTGATCGTTAAACTCTCATCCTCAGTTCTAAACAGATATTTCTAACATATAAATGGGAAAACGTGTTTGCTGGTTTGTTCCTCTTCTCCACCTCTACGGAATGATGGATAGAAGTGATTTTTTGCATAGATGTAGTGTAGGATCTGGGATCGATACGACACGGTACCTTAATCACCGACGGGGTTCACCCCTGGAGCAATTGCCCGGATAGAACAACCATCCTTAAATCCCAATTCCCTCACGCAGGAGCGCTCACAGCGCCGCGAAAGAGGAGGAAAGGTTTCGTTCTTAAAAAAAAACTTATCTTTACTTACCTTAAAAAATATCTAATCCTATCATAAGAAATATACTTATTGAAATAAATTGCAATAAAGCCACGAAATAAAAATAAAGGTACAAAGCCTTAATTATTGTATCATATTCATGACTCATAATGGTCATCATTATAACAAAGCTGTCAATATTGAGAAGTTAATAGTTTAACGGAGTTACTTACTCAATTATATAGTAAGTATCAATAACTCATTATATCAGCAACGATATGATACCGTATTAAATAGTAGCTAGCTTTATATTAATAGTAGTATAGCTTGATATATCTAAAAAAGTAAAAAAGATTGGCTTTCACTTGAGTTTTAAGCTTTTTTAAAGGAGGACGTTATGTATTTTATCATTAAGAAATCAATATGATTTCTTAATGATTTGATGACATTACATGTATCTTTAAATTAACTATAAACATTCTAAATATGATTATAACTAAGATACACCTTGCTATCGAGTCTGGTCATGATCTACTACGCTGCCCAGTTGTTGATTGGTAGACTTCACACGTCCCCATCATGTCTAAACGACTGTTATCTTATGATAACATTAGTTACTAACGTAACTACGTGCCCTGCGAAGCACGGAAGCACAATTTTTGCACTAGCGGGCACCCAGGCATCCAAATCAAGTCTTAAGACTTTTTAAGTTAGAAGTCAGAAGTAAGACGACTACTAACGCATTAATAATGTTCACAAATTCATGCGGAGTCTGCCAAACCACATTTGCCCCATGTGGCGGAGTGTTAGGTCATTCCGTTTTCATTGAAGGCCTACAGGTAGGAATTATGATTTATCTGCCTACATATATATTCAAATAAAGTGTTGTTTTTTTTTCTACATATAAAAATCTATTACGTAAGTTACTACAATAAAAAGGCAGTTCCTTGATAATAACCCAAGGCGAGAATCGAACCGGTAATACAGACATTGATTTGACAAGTTACATCGTATAGAATCTAGATGTGACTTGAGCGCAGTTCGGATTTCGTTCCACACGTAATAATTAGCCATTCGGTTTAAGCTGCTTATAATTAAACTTTTGGACACACTCATAGTCACACTTCTGCGGCCCTATGTGCTCACTTCAGGTGAGTTGCATTCTCTTTATTTTTTTGTCTTTGTACTCAAGTAGTATGTACGCCAACTGTAGTGCAGGCATCTGGCAAATGAAATGTTGCTAGCCTTATTTCATTTAAAATGTATTACATACTTACGTACGTTTTACATAAATATACACTGAAGAATTTCGTTACTTATGGTGTGAGTCGCAGTAGCTCAGTGGCTAGAGCATTCCAAATGCTTATGGTCAGGTTGTGGGTTCGAAACTAACCTAATGTTTTCATGTTTTCAAATGTTAGTTTATCTTTGATTTCCTGCCAGTTGGTAGTGTTAAACATAAAAACGATTTGTACAAAATTTAATACCTATGCGAAAATCAGTTGGACATTAAATTACTTCTGACTCTTCCAGTCATCGCTCTTTCTTCTCTTCTGATATCCATGTTAAGCTAAGATTCATCTTCAATACAACTATTGCATCTTCCTGAAACGTGATGTTTGCGCGCCGGCGAGATCACACGCAATGGAATTTCGATGGATATGATAAATGCATGTTTATAACTATGATATAAGCTGTAGTTACATTTGAATAAGTATTATCTATTACAACTGTTCAACCGTACTGTAACTACTTAGCTGTTGCTAGTAGATGAGTCAATGGATTGAGTGTTTAAATATTAATCTATTAATAATGAATGAAAAATAAGAGGAACATTGAAAAATACTATGATTAAATAAATAATAAAATTTCAAAGGATTGGATGTAGCTGCTGCTAGGAGTTCGAGTAATCGAGTATCCCTGCGTGAGTCAGTATACTCGTATACTGTAGGCCCGTATGTCTGTTTGTCCGTCTATATTAGGTATAAAAAAAAACCTATAACATATTTTATTTAAAGAAATATGTAGTATTTTTAATACTTACAAGACTAAAGCTAAGCTAAGCTGCAACCCATAAACGTCCCACTGCTGGGCACGAGTCTCCCTACAAACAAAATCTGCGGGAATACTCCACCACGCTGCTCCAATGCGGATTGGTGGAGGGGTTAGTGGCCAACCCGGTCTCAAATGTTCTCAAGCTACTCGAAGGTATTCGACAAGATATAGCGACTGTTTTTACCATTGACCGCGGACCGAAGGCTTTACGTGCCCTCCGAAGCACGGTAGCGTCCATGAAATTTTGCCACTAGCCGCGGACCGAAGGCTTTACGTGCCCTCCGAAGCACGGTAGCGTCCATGAAATTTTGCCACTAGCGGTCACCCATCCACAAACCGACCGCGCCCGTCGTTGCTTAACTCTATCGATCACATTGAATCGACGCGATCCATTGGGCTATGGACGCCTGTATTAATTTTATCTTGATTTTCTTAAATCCTGTAATTACTTTTATGTTTGTCCATTCTTTTCTTTCGTGGTTTGGATAATTGTTTTATATGAGTTGTGTTCTTGGAATAAATAGAAATGTATGTTTATAAATGTTCCCTTAAAGCCCTACCTAAGTAGTCTATTACACGGTGCGAAAAGTATTGTATACACGGGTTTTATGTCACGAAAAAGCGCGGCTAGATAATTTTGATCATTGACACATCATAATGTTTATCTTAGATAGATTGATAAAATCACGGCCTACATTACCCATCACTATAGTCACCACCAAGGGTATATTATAGTCTATACTAATATTTCAATTATAAAGAGGAAAGATTTGTTTGTAATGTTTTCACACAAAAACTACAGGACCGATTTCAAAAATTCTTTCACCATTAGATAGCTGCATCTTCACAGAGTGACATAGGCTATATAATATTACTTGATGTAAACGAAAACGTAATACAAAATTTGTTATATATATTGTTATATGTATATGTATAGTTATGTACACATATGTATATAAATAATAATTTGATAAAATCACGGCCTACATTACCCATCACTATAGTCACCACCAAGGGTATATTATAGTCTATACTAATATTTCAATTATAAAGAGGAAAGATTTGTTTGTAATGTTTTCACACAAAAACTACAGGACCGATTTCAAAAATTCTTTCACCATTAGAAAGCTGCATCTACACTAGGCTATATAATATTACTAGGTGTAAACGAAACTATTGTTATGTCTAATTCCACGCGAGCGAAGCAGTCAGTCAGTCAGTAATTCAGCTTAGTCCTTTTTAGCCGACTTAAAAAAAAAGGAGGAGGTTCTCAATTCGACTGTATTATTTTTTATATGTTTTTTCTTTTTCAAACCTGTACAACACATACCTATCGCAATATTAGAGCTGACATTAAAATCCCTAACCCCTTGAATGCTGAACTTAATATCATGGTCGAAATTACGACATAGTACCTATATCTTAAGAGCACCATTTAGTTATGGATGAAACACATGACGTCATGAAAGGTGTGCTCACTGCTTCATGTCGATGGGTGGTGTCATCTGCTGACAATGCAGCTATGTTAGTGCTGTGTCAATTACTAGTAATTTATAATAAAAGATGGTTGGTCTGGTTTGATTAACAGTCGCCAGCTGGAAAATTTACATAAGAGTTCGATTTGATCCGTAGTATTACCGCTGCACCACACAAAGTTACGGGTTCTTAGTAAAACTACTTATGTAATAAAATTAATAAAGAAGCTTGTATTACCTAACTGTATTTGGGCGCCAGGAGGGTTTTTTGGAAACGGAAACCTGCCAAAACAGGTCTTCAGGGAATATTCGATGACTTTAACAATCTGCCGGGCGCAATAAGGGTGTTCCCTTTAGCTACAACAACAAATTATGATGTTAATTACTACTGTACCTACTGACAAAATTTAAATGCCTATATTTTCTACTCTTCATAAAAACTAAAGGTTTACCTTTTCCACACAACCCACACAACACTCAACTTTATACTGACAATTTAAATGCTTATAATTTTCTACTCTTTTCATAAAAATTAACTAAAGGTTAAAAAAATTAACTTTATTTAATATTATGTATGTCACAAATGACCGTATTTAAATCATTGCAAGGTATTTTACCAATAATGTATTAATTGCCAAGCTTTAGAATAGCGGTATCAATTATTGTGATGGCGTAGCAATCTTTCCGTCTGACATTTAGTATAAGTTTTTGATTTTACCTACATTTTATTTTATTTTACCTACCTACATATTAGTAAAATGGCGGTTTTGCTATTATGTTTAACACTATAAAGTATTATAGAAATAGCAAAACCTTTATTTGCCATTTTAACAGTTACAAAATCTTAGTTACATCAAAATATAAAACAGAGTTAATAGGTAACATACATAACACAAATAGATACCGCACTTTAGCATATGCCATGGTTTTAAGTGGAAACTATGGCGCTGATTTAAAGTGTAGCCCTAGTGAAGACCTAGATTAGACCTGGCTCGTGCAAACTACTGATTCTACTGTGCTACAACCCAGCTATCCCATTTCCATCCCCAGCTTGGCATAGGTGTCCCCTATAGACACAGCTGCGGGAGGTCTAGAGCATAATCCACCACGCTGTTCCAATGCGGATTGGTGGCTAACCCTGAGTCGAATGTTCTCAAGACACGCAAAGATCTTCGAAAAGGCTTAACGATTGTTTTTATCATTGAAAACAAGGGGGACCGATGGCTTAACGAACCCTCCGAAGCACGGTATGCTACTAGCGTTCCCCATGCGCAAACGGACCGCGCCCGTCGTTGCTTAACTTTGTCGATCACATAGAATCTACGTTATCCATTGAGCTACGGATTCTACAATTACGACGCTACAATGTTTTTATAACCTATAACCTATAAGTGAGTTATAAGAAATAATAGGTACATATAGGTTATTCACCTAGCGCAAGTTTTCCTTATTTACCATGGGTTGTCTGGAAGAAAATGCTATGGACGTTGATTCAACTTATGTGGTATTATTAATATCACAATGTTGAACTGTGGTTTTGCAGGTGGTCGTAGCGGCTTGGTTGGTAATAGGTCGGGTAGTAGCTTTCTAAGATTGTCACGCACAAATAAAATTAATAAATAAAATATATATATATATATATATATATATAACTATATATATACCTGGATTTATATACATATGTGTACATAACTATACATATACATATAACAATATATATAACAAATTTTGTATTACGTTTTCGTTTACATCAAGTAATATTATATAGCCTATGTCACTCTGTGAAGATGCAGCTATCTAATGGTGAAAGAATTTTTGAAATCGGTCCTGTAGTTTTTGTGTGAAAACATTACAAACAAATGTTTCCTCTTTATAATATTAGTATAGACAAATTAGTAGGTTCGAATAATGTTTGTCTATTGCCAGGCCACAAGGTCATTCGAGTGTAAATTATTTAATTTGATGGTGTCAACTGTCCACTCGATCGTCTGCCTTATATGGGCTTACATCGCCACCTCAGAATTAGCCATAAATAAAAATCTTGCGAATGCTCATTCGACACAAAGCGACATATAAAGAGGCCTCTGATTTATAATTATGTAAAATATAATTCTTTCTCAGGTCCCCATTGTTATCTCAAAACATGGATTCTTGTGATCAAATCACGAAATAACGAAAGCTAATTTTGGGGTCCCTTATTGATTGAAGTGAACCAAAAATATATCGTCGGTACAAAAGTCAACTAGCCAAAGTGTCATTTAGCAGTTTTTACATATATAAGTATATATATGGACATCAATATCTTGACACAACGCATACTGTGGCAAAATATTGTATATGTGGCATTTCAAATATAAATTTTTTACAAATCGATTTTCTGCTTAACTGAAAAAAGTGAAAATTCTACAAAGGTAAACTAATCTATGTGAGATTAGTTTACTGCCAAAATGACACTTTGGCTAGTTGACTTTTGTACCGACGATAATTATGTTTTAACCACTTCAATGCTAAAGAAAAAATACTGATATTAAAGAAAATAAAGCATTAACTTAAGTAACTAAATTAGCTAATTTAATCATTTAATCTCCGGCTTACTTCAGGAGCTGACATCTGATTACAGTTCTGCGAAAATTCAAGATTACCTACATTGTATAAAATTAGCTAAGTTTTAAATGTAAATTACATACAAAACCTAACATCACGCCTGTATTTCACCGAAGCAGTAGGCAGAGGTGTGTAGTACACTCACTTTTCACCAGTTATGTTTAGGTGTTTAACCTAAACATAAACCTGGTTGTGAGTAATGGGCAATAAAAGTTTATGATATTCTTGTAATACCCAAAACTCACAAATAAAATTATAAATAGAAAATACTTAAGCTGCGTACAGATAATACGTTAAGCTGCTGCGTTTTTTTTCTAATTAAAAAGGCTTTGTCCTGTTGTTCAACACAAAGTGCAATGTGTGTGTGTCATGTAAAGATGCTTGAGTACAGAAGGTATCAAAGACAAAAATAAAATGATTCAATATGCACAAAAAACTCCAATATTATTCATAATGCACAAGGTGCTATTGAAAAGCTCAAACATAACGGATGTAATTTTTTCCCACATTCCAATTCCGCTGTACGGAACCTTAGTACATTGTGACTCGACACGCACTTCACCGTATTTCAATGTTACAATGTTAACTAGTTTGATCGTGGATAACACAGTGATGAAACCTGTCTGCTTGTGAATGCTTAGCGTAGATCCGGGATTCGTAAAACATAAATATTCATTTTTTTATTACATTTAATTTTTATAGCACCATATAAGCTACTATAGGGTCAACCTTATTACTGGCCATTTTACTAGCCTGGATGGGTATAGACAATTTGCTGGTGGCAAGTAAAAACTATAAAGAAATTCAAGCAAATAATAAAGACTGGGATGGTTAGTCCAATTAGTTTAGAGAGTTAATTAGAACATTAGTTGGTCAGTTCGTTAGTAGTTATGAGGACTGGGGACTGTTAGTGATAGTTAGTCCTGTCAGATGGCCATTGGTGAGAATATCCATGATATTTATTATTATTATTATATTTATGCTAGGATCTCGGATACGCTATCAGTCTCCACCACGCTGCTCCACTACGAATTTATAAGGGGCCACCCCGATAGTCAGATGTTTTTAGGACGCCGAAAAGATATGGATTAATGATTCTTATCTTTCAATAGCGACTGGGATCGACTTAGTGGTTTCCTTTCCGAATGAAACCTATTTGTTTTTATAGCGGCAATAGAAATACATCATATATGTGAAAATTTCAACTGTCTACCTATCACGGTTCATGAGATACAGACGGACAGACGGACGGACGGACAGCGAAGTCTTAGTAAATGGACGTAAACCTTTTTACCCTTTTACCCTTTGGGTACGGAACCCTAAAAACGGATCATCACGAATCCATAACCAAGGAACCTTGTGTAATATCTAAATAAATATCTTGGACATTCTCACACACGGCCATCTGACCCCAAAGTAGGCGCGAGCCTGTAATATCTTGGACATTCTCACACACGGCCATCTGACCCCAAAGTAGGCGCGAGCCTGTGTTAGGGGTTTCAGAGACATACATAAATAGATAAGATTTTTTTTTTTTTTATCCAGACAGAACAAATACCTACAAGTGTTCGTCACACGAATATTTGTCCTGAGTGGGATTCGAACCCACGACCCCTGGCGCAACAGACAGGGTCACTACCGATTGCGCCAACGGGTAATATGGGTGTCAGAGACTGATATACATAGATATTTTTAAATACATACTTAAATAGATAATATCATCCAGATGTATGTAATACGATATGCTTTTGCAGTCTATAAAGATAATTTCGTTGCTTAAATTCTAATTCACGGTTCTTAGTATTCATGGCATATCAACAGAATAATACTTTATTAAATAATGCAGATAATAGCGATATTAATTAAGATTTCTAACGATGAAATTTTACATAATACGAGTAAATAATACTAGCTTATGAATGTGACTTTTATCTACAATATTGACATCACCGATATTGTGAAGGTTTTTACAAAAACTATTGAGTTTTATGCGCTTAGCTAGAGGTCCCGGATTCGATACCCTCTCTCTCTCTCTTCAGCCCACATTAGTCCACTGGTGGACATAGGCTCGCCACTGAGCCTATCTTCGGCTCTCCTCATCCACCTGCTCCCCGCCGCCTTGCGCAGATCATCGCGCCACCTAGCAGGAGGTCGTCCCACACTACGTTTGCCTATTCGCTTGCCACTTCAGCTTGCTAGCTTTCAGAACGATGTCAGTTGTCAGGCCCGTTGGCGCAATCGGTAGTGACCCTGTCTGTTGCGCCAAAGGGTCGTGGGTTCGAATCCCACTCAGGACAAACATTCGTGTGACGAACACTCGTGTTTGTCCTGTGTCTGGATGTTAATATTATCTATTTAAGTATGTATTTAAAAATCTCTATGTATGTATATCAGTCTCTGACACCCATATCACAGGCTCGCGCCTACCTTGGAGTCTGATGGCCGTGTGTGAGAATGTCCAAGATATTTATATTTATATTTATATTATATGTCGGTGTCTTTTGTTCTCATACGAATAATTTCGTTTCGGATCTAGTCCGGGTTCGATACCAAAGTATTGTTAGATTTTTCTTAACTGAAATTCCTAGTTTACTCTGAATTTGAGCCCGATTATGGCAAGAGCTGGCAACAACACATCGAGAGTATATTTTAATGTTCTCAAGATGTTTGCGATGAAACGAGTGAAAAGTCTTAGCGGATACTTTAAATCTCTTGAATCGTGAGGAACCTTTGTACTCAAGAGTCCTTCGTTATCTCAATGGTAATGAAATCGTGGTATCCCACAGCCTTAACCTTTCTAATGAGGAAATCCCGTGATTGGTTGATTATGACAGACAGCCAAACATATATCATATTTTTGTATTGTTAATAATTACAACTTAAAATTTTGTATTTATATTGTTACTAGTGGACGCCCGCAGCTTCGCTCGCGTGGAATTAGACATTCACTAACTTCAACAACGGCAAAGTTTCATACAAACTTTGCATCCCCGTTTTACCCCCTTAGGGGGTGAATTTTCAAAAATCCTTTCTTACTGCTCCCCTACGTTATAAAAGGAGCCACTGTGCAAAATTTCAAGTTTCTTACCCTTATAGTTTAGGCCCTGCGTTGATATGTCAGTCAGTCAGTCAGTCAGTCAGTCAGTCAGTCAGCTTCTCCTTTTATATATATAGATATAGCTTGTAGCGTGGCGCTAGAGATCAGAGTTGGCCACGCTTGTTCATTATATTTATTTATAACGTTCCGTTTACCTATTTACATAATTACTGTTTTAATAAAAATGATTAGGCCTTTGCATAAGTAACAGGTCTAACTTCTCATTTTGGATCTTCTTTTAGTTATGTCTACACGACCGATTTTTCACAGATTCGTGACAGAATTTATGACTGATTTTCTGGATTTCCCATCATGAATAGAATGAATATAACTTCCTTTTACTTTTCAACATAAAAATATCAGTAATGTTTCCATTATGTCGGTCATAAAATCGGTTAAATAGTCAGCGGTGTTTGTCACTTGTTTTTTGATGCATGCACTGCTTTTTTTATATATACTGAACTATTCAACTATGCCTTGATATAGTTGTTCTATAGCGGCGACAGCTCATTGGCTATCTAATTCGACCTCTAACTCGAGTGGTTCTGGGTTCAAACACTCAAATCCAACCAGCAGTTTTGTTTCATTAATGTTTGTAGTTTGAGTTTTAGTTATTTGCATGAAAATAAATGAAATGTCACTCGCTGTTAAGTGGAAGTCAAACATCGTGGGGAAACCTACGTATCTAGAATGTTCTCCAAGTCATGTGAACAATACCCACTGGGCCGGTGGGAGGCCGGCACTTGTGGAGGACACCCGTGCCCAACAGTGTGACACAGCCGACAAGATATAATTATAAGATAAGGTGATCAAGTCGTCAATCAAGAGTAGCATCTATCTAATTGCAAAACGAATAGTGGTTATTAAAATACACAGGACAGTTCGTGAGATAACTCGTACCTATTCTTGCGCGCTAAAAATGGATAACAATCGAAGTGTATACTACAGCCCGCTACTGGCATGCCCGTAGCTGTCGCGTCTGTTCACACGTGCACGTGCATTGGCATGCAAGTAAATCAAATGTCGTGCTAGCTACATGTATGCCAGTTAGCGAATACACATGCCAGTAGCTGGCACATGCAAGGAGCTGGTATGCTAATGTGCACGCTACGGGCATGTGTATCCCCAGCTTTAGAACTTAATCCCTTGAAGGTATGCAGCATAGGGCATGAGTATATTTCTATACATTTCATACATCGCGAACTATGAGTCAATACATAACCGATACCGATGGTTATTAATATATCATTCAAATTGCACCATCTTCTGTAACTGCGGTGACATTTAAACTTTTATGTTATGACTACTAGATTTTATGTCCGTGTATTATGAATGAAATACTAATCCCTCCCATTCTGAGAGGAGACCCGAGCCCAACAGTGGGCAAAGAAAGGGTTGTGATGTGATGATTTGATGTATTATGAAGTGGTACGTAGGTATTCAGAACGGATGAGCAGAAAGGAAACCATGGGTAACATTTCGTGAGCCTTTTGCTATATACACCAGCCACAATTCAATTACTCTGGGCTGCTGCTGCGACCCATAGACGTCCCACTACTGGGCACGGGTTTCCCCCACAGACAGCTGCGGGAGGTCTAGTGCAAGCTCCTCGCTGCTCCAATGCGGGTTGGTGGAGAGTTTAGCCAACCCAGTGTCGAATGTTCTCAAGCCACCCGAAGGTCTTCAACAAGGCTAAACGACTGTTTCCAGCATTGAAAACAACCGGGACCGACGGCTTTAAGTGTCCTCCGAAGCACGGTAGCGTCCATGAAATTTTGAGATAGAACCCAACCAATGAATCACACTCCCTACCACTAGACTATAGAGGCAGTTCATTGGCATACACATTTCAATATTATTTTATTACTACTTGCACTACTATGCAAGATTTTTGACACAAATAACATTGACGTCACAGTATAAATGTTAAACGGCGGTCAGCATGTTAATTAAAATTGCAACACGTCTATTAAACAATGCGATGTAAGAACATACATCATTCGAGCAAGAGTAATAACCATAGATTTTAATTAAATTTCGCAGATATGCTGCTGTTAAAAATTATGGTGGTCTGGATTAATTACGACATAATATTAAAATTATGTTATCGTCCAAATACAATTATGTCAGGCAAGTGGTCGAGGGAACCGGGTTTAAATCTCAGCAGCAACCGATGTCTTTGATTTAGGTTTTTTTTTAATTTTATTTGGCAAAGAGCAGTTAACTCCTTTAGTGAATAAGGTTTTGAAGTTTTTACGTCCATTGTACAGTTAGGCCTATTAAGCCCAAGACTTAGTTGAACCTTATAATTAGAATGGGAGCATATTGTTTGAAATTGTATGGCTTTTTTGCTCTTAGAAAAAATTTGGCAACGGCAAGTCGATTTGTTTTCAAAGTCGGCTAGAATCAGTTTAGATAGCTTATGAGATGTAGTATTCTTGGAAGTACTTATATAAAAGATAATGTTACGAAGGCACAGGGAAGCTAGCGCCATCTAGCGCCGCTGGTGGAACCACTCAGTGAACGCATAGACAACGTGATATCCCGACTCGATACTAGATGGCGTTAGTGGGCCTGTATTCTCGCGTGTTCGGGAACACGCGGTATCTTTCCAGAATCGTCTAGTACTCGCGACGGCACGTATAAATAGTCGCGGGGAGCGCCGCGAGTTGAGTTCAGTTCGAGCTTTCGAGGCGACTTCGAAGTGAAAACTAGTGATACCGGAGTGAAACAAGTGAAACCTACGACTTGGCTTACGACCTAGGACATCGTTAGTGCTTTGTGTTTGGACCTAGTGCATTGTGTTGGACCTAGTGTTTAGTGTTTAACCTAGTGCTTTGTGTTAGTGCTAGTGAATAAAGTCTTCATTGAGTCAGCAGGTCTTTCTCTCCAAATCCTTCGAACCCTAACACGTAACAACTGGTGTCGGAAGTGAGATTTGGAGATGCCATTGACTCCGAGAGAGGACTTACAGGAGGGCGTCAGGACAAGGGCACAACGAGCTGCGGAGGCCACAACTGGGGACCAAGCTCCGCTCACTGTGGGCCAAGCCCCGCCCAGTGGCCCCGCCTACCAGGCCCCGCCCACTGAACAGGCCACGCCCACCAGTGACACCGAAGCTTCTACAGCCCCTCTTCAATTAGGGAGTTTGTTTGTATTAATTCGGGAAATGAAGGAATCACAAGATCGCAAGCTCGGTGCTTTACAAGAGTCACAAGAACGCAAGCTCGGTGCTTTGCAAGAGGCACAAGAACACAAGCTCGGTGCTTTGCAAGAGTCACAAGAACGCAAGCTCGGTGCTTTGCAGGAGTCACAAGAGCGCAAGTTGGGCGTTTTACAAGAGCAACAAAAAGACCTCCAGGGAAAAGTGCTTGGGGCTATAAATGATGTTAGCAACATGGTGATTAAGCTTCGAAAAGATTTCGACGTAGTGGAAGAACGAGTTACTGGGTTGGGATTGGATGTTGAAAATGTGAAAACCGGCCTCGCTGAACTACAAAAGAAAGTAGTGCGGCTTGAAACCATGGGAGTTGCGATGTCTAGTGGAACTACCGGAGTGGTGCAAGGACCAAGAGTAAAAGTGCCACCATACGACGGCACTACTTCCTGGTACGCTTATCGTAGGCAGTTCCAGATTGTTGCTACCGCCAACGGATGGACGGAAGAACAATGCCTGACCGCTCTCACTGTTGCGCTCAGAGGGCAAGCTTTGTCGATCCTGGAAGCACTGCCACATACAGGAAATGGGTTCCAAGACCTGATGGAGGCACTTGAATCCAGATACGGGGAGCGACACCTGGAGCACGTGTTCCGTGCCCAACTGCGTGACAGAGTCCAATGCTCAGGAGAAGGACTACAGCAATGGGCGTTGGAAATAGAAAAACTCGTCAGGAAGGCACACCCGGGAGCCGACACCAAGATGGTGAACACGAATATTGTTCAAGCATTTGTCGACGGAATCAAAGACCAGGAGGTCAGAGCTGCAGTGAGGCTTCGTCACCATACCTCGCTAAAGGAAGCATTGGCGCATGCTTTGGAGGTCGAGGCTGTTCGCCATGACATACGGCAGACTCATAAGATCCGCGAGGTCTCTGAGAAAGTCAGTGAGGTTAAGGCTCCTACGAAGAAAAAATATGGAGTCATGTGCTACAAGTGTGGTGAGAGGGGCCATCTTCAGCTCAACTGCCCGCAGAAGGAGACCCAGATGGCAAGGATGAAAAGGATGGAGAAACAAATAGAGGAGCTGAAGACGCAAGGGGCTTCATCCCCTGCCCGGGATCAGGGAAAGAAAAAGTCAAATAGATGCGTGTTGATCGAAGACACACCTACCAAGACATCGGCGCAAAAACGGATGACGGCGAGAACCGTTGTTAGTGGAAGCAGTAACGCTGTGGACAAGGTTTTGAATCTTGGTGATCGCAAGATCTGCTTGAACAAAGGTGACGTCATTGGAAAGTGCGAGGAAGGTGTCTGGATGAAAAAGTGTAGTTCGATGAAAGGCGCAGACTCGGCAAACAGCAACAACTATGGATTAGTGACTGAGCTACTCGATGACTGCAAGAGTAATCTGACTTATTCGCAGAGCATGAAAGCTAAGAAGCTTTTACAGCGCTACGCGAATATCTTCTCCAGTCAAGAAGGGGACCTTGGAAGAACGTCGATGGTTCAGCACAGGATAGATACCGGAAGCGAGAGGCCAATTCGTCAACGAGCAAGACGGATACCAATTGCAAAGGAAAAAGAAGTTGAAGGCCTTTTGGAGGACATGAGAAAGAATAAGATCATTGAACCGTCTGCAAGTCCGTGGTGCTCACCTGTTGTATTAGTGAAGAAGAAAGATGGTAGCACGAGATTTTGTGTGGACTATAGGCGTCTCAATGATGTCACTAAGAAGGACAGTTACCCGTTACCTCGAATCGACGACACTTTGGATACCTTGAGTGGCATGAAATGGTTCTCGACCCTAGACCTGAAATCTGGATACTGGCAGGTGGAAATTCATCCAAAGGACAAGGAGAAGACAGCTTTCTCGACCGGAAAAGGTTTATGGCAATTTAACGTCATGCCCTTCGGATTGTGCAACGCACCTGCCACATTTGAGCGACTCATGGAGTGTGTACTGGCAGGCTTAGTTGGAGAGGCTTGCTTAGTCTACTTAGATGACGTCATCATTGTCGGCCGTGACTTCGAGGACCATTTGCGAAACTTGGAGCGAGTTTTCGCAAAAATAGAGGGAGCCAAATTAAAGTTAAACCCGAAAAAGTGTCGTTTATTCAGGAGTAAGGTCAATTATCTCGGCCATGTTATCTCCAGTGATGGAATCCAGACAGACCCGGAGAAACTGGAAGCAGTTCAAAAATGGCCTACCCCTAAGGACAAAACCGAAGTGCGGGCATTCCTCGGCCTATGCTCATACTACAGGCGTTTTGTTCAGGGATTCTCAGAGATAGCCAAGCCATTACATCGGCTGACAGAAGATAAACGACAATTTAGTTGGGATGAGATTTGTGAAGATTCTTTTCAGAAACTGAAGAAACATCTGTGTGAAACACCAATCCTGGGGTATCCACAACCTGAAGGTCGGTTTATAGTCGACACGGATGCAAGCAACACGGCCATCGGAGGGGTGTTATCTCAAAAACAGGGTGAAAGAGAAGTTGTTATTGCATATTTCAGCAAATCTTTATCCAGGCCAGAGAGAAACTACTGTGTGACAAGAAGAGAACTCTTGGCGGTTGTAAAGACGCTACAACATTTCAACAAATATCTCATCGGCAGACCGTTTCTACTGCGAACTGATCATGCAGCCTTGAAGTGGCTACTGCAATTCAAGAACCCAGAAGGTCAAGTAGCTCGATGGATTGAACAGCTCCAGGAGTATGACTTCGAGACGGAACACCGCAGCGGAAAGACGCATGGGAATGCTGACGCACTCTCACGAAGGCCGTGTTCGGAAGACTGCAAACATTGTGTTAAGCAGGAATCTCATGAAGTAACATTAAAATTAACGAGAACAGGTCCTTTGGGTCTCTGGGAGAACGATGCTATGAGGGAGGCTCAAGAAAGAGATGAAGACCTTCGGCACGTCATCACATGGAAGAAACGGGGTGACGTAAAACCAATCTGGAGCGAGGTTGCACCCACTGGCGCTGTCACTAAGGCGTACTGGGCGCAATGGGACAGTCTGATACTTCAAAACGGAATACTCTACCGGAAATGGGAGAAGACTAACGGCAGGGAGTTCCATCTTCAGATAATTGTCCCAAGAACGAGAGTACCAGATGTTCTCCGTGAAATACATGATGGCGTATCAGGAGGTCATCTAGGTGTCAAGAGGACGTTAACAAAAGTGCGAGAACGATTCTACTGGTTGCATTGTCGAGATGATGTACAGGATTGGTGCCGCAAATGTACTACCTGCGCTGCTGTAAAAGGACCACAGACCAGGAGCCGTGGGAACCTGCGGTTGTATAACGTCGGTGCACCGTGGGAACGAATAGCAGTTGACGTAGCTGGGCCATTTCCTGTAACGGAATCGGGAAACAAGTATTTTATGGTCGTCATGGACTACTTCACCAAATGGCCCGAAGTGTTCGCCATACCAAACCAAGAAGCTACAACAGTCGCTTCTAAGTTAGTCGAAGAAGTGATATGTCGCTTTGGTGTGCCTCTAGAAATCCATTCTGATCAGGGCAGGAACTTCGAATCGCAAGTATTCCAGGAAGTGTGCAAAATTTTGGGCATGCATAAGACGAGGACCACCGCGTACCATCCACAGTCTGATGGAATGGTTGAGAGGTTTAACCAGACTCTGGAGAGGCATTTGGCAAAAGTGGTAGACGACAAACAAAAGGATTGGGACAAGTATATACCACTCTTCCTTCTGTCGTACCGAACCGCCGAGCATGAGAGCATTAAAGCTACCCCGGCGTATGTCAATTACGGTAGAGAACTACGAATACCAGTAGATCTATTGACAGGAGGGTCACCGGAGGGACCAGAGACCGTACAAGACTATGTTTGCAATTTAAGGGAAAAAATGCGCTATATACACGCCTTGGTACGGGAAAATGGGTTACAGTCAAGTGAGGGCATGAAAACCAGATACGACCGGAAATCGAACACGAGCGGCTTCGAGGAAGGGTCACTGGTGTGGCTGCATAACCCAACTCGCCGGAAAGGAAAATCTCCAAAGTTGCAGACCAAGTGGGACGGTCCATACAAAGTGGTTACCCGACTGAATGATGTGACTTATAGGATTCAAAAGCAACCAAGAGGAGCATTCAAAGTGGTACACATAGACCGTCTGGCGCGTTACCATGGCAGTAACAACGATGCTCGGGACGAGCATCGCTAAGAGGGGAGTGGTGTTACGAAGGCACAGGGAAGCTAGCGCCATCTAGCGCCGCTGGTGGAACCACTCAGTGAACGCATAGACAACGTGATATCCCGACTCGATACTAGATGGCGTTAGTGGGCCTGTATTCTCGCGTGTTCGGGAACACGCGGTATCTTTCCAGAATCGTCTAGTACTCGCGACGGCACGTATAAATAGTCGCGGGGAGCGCCGCGAGTTGAGTTCAGTTCGAGCTTTCGAGGCGACTTCGAAGTGAAAACTAGTGATACCGGAGTGAAACAAGTGAAACCTACGACTTGGCTTACGACCTAGGACATCGTTAGTGCTTTGTGTTTGGACCTAGTGCATTGTGTTGGACCTAGTGTTTAGTGTTTAACCTAGTGCTTTGTGTTAGTGCTAGTGAATAAAGTCTTCATTGAGTCAGCAGGTCTTTCTCTCCAAATCCTTCGAACCCTAACACGTAACAATAAGCTGCAATATCCAGCACATGCTGAGCTGGATCCTATTTAGTTAGTAGTACCACACACACAAGTTACTTTATTTTGTTTTAATGATTTATAAAATTTTTCTTTAGAAACTGTAACTTGTGCCTACTCTGACGAATAAACTTTATTCTATTCTATAGTATTCTATTCAATTCATAAACGTCCCACTGCTGGGGACGGGTCTCCCTAACAGGCAAATCTGCGGAAAGTATAGAGCATACTGCACCACGCTGGTCCATGCGGATCGGTGGACAAGTTAGTGGTCAACCCAGTGTCGAATATTCTCAAGCCACCTGAAGGTATCCGACAAGGCTTAACGATTGTTTTCACCATTGAAATCAACTGGGACCGACGGCTTAACGTGTCCTTCAAAGCACGGTAGTGAGTGAGTTATAAAAATTAATAGGTACATATAGGTTATTCACCTACCGCAAGTTTTCCTCATTTACTTTCGATATTTTCGATGCGGCTTACCTATTCATTTATTTATTCTGTAACAAATGCAGGTCGTTAACAATTGACGACATTATTTTTCACCGTCTTGCAGAGAGTCAGTCGTGACAACATAAATGCACAGTGAGATCGGAATTCTCTTCCAGGTAACTTTCGTAATATGTAAGTACCTATACAATTTGTTATGCTTCCATCCATCGGCCTTTTGAGGTCCATTGCTGGACATAGGCCTCTTCTAAACGACACCAATCCGACCGGTTCTGTGCCTTTTGAAACCAGCGGTTTCCTGCCGTCTTCAGGTCGTCTGTCCACCTTGTCGAAGGGCGACCTGTGCTCCTTTTTCAGAGTCGTGGTCTTCATTCAAGGACTTTTCTTCCCAAACGGTTATCAGTCTTTCGAACGACGTGGCCTGCCCATTGCCACTTCAACTTGCTAACCCTGCGAACTATGTCGGTGAGCTTAGTTCGTCTACGAATTTCCTCATTCCTGATTCTTATGCTTAAAACTAGTAAATAGTGAACCGGCCCGTTCGTAATTTTATTTTTATTTTAATAAAATTTGGGAAACATACAATATTTTAAAAATATAAAATAGAGAACAGAGATAATGATGCAGAAATCAGTAATATTATGTATGAGGTATGCCCTGGAGAATTCATTGTTTGCCTCATACAGATTGCTGGCTTGTATTTTAAGCTGTGATTTAATGATTGTTACAGATGTTAGGTATTGCATCATTTAATTGTAGACAATTACATCCTCTTGAATACCCAGGAGAATAAATTGATTCGAACCATTTTGAATCGGCATCAAGGATGATACCGAAGTGTTTTGTACACCTGGAGCAATTGCTCGGGTAGTGGGACTTCCCAAAATTTCCCGAAATTCCTCACGCAAGGCGACAAAATCTTTGCGAAAGAGGAGGTATAGTTCAGTTCAGAATCAAAGATTGGTATGAATTGATTGTTTAGATGTACCTACTTTTACGTCTTATGAATGTTGTGGAATTTTAGTTAAACTTTCAGCATATTATTTAGCTACGTTCAAATGTCAAATACATAATTGATTTTCAATGACGCCATCCGTTCGGGATTGTAAAGGAAGGTGATGACGTGACATGATGAAGAAGCTATGACACAGCCTTCATGACGCTTAGTAGGTAGAGTCATCTACTTTGTTAACTAATTGTATCAGGCGTTACTTTGCGGAACACCATTATTGCAAACCAACGTATAATCTACTTTGCAACAATTCGCGAACAAAGATGTATGGTGGTGTATACGCATGCACGTCATACACGCAGCACCTCCCTCCCTCCCGTACAGGAAACATGCACACCCGATTAGTGAAAACATTCACCAACACACAAACCAACACGTGTTTCGCCTCAAAACAAGGCAGTTAGTCCAGTTAGTTTGTGTTAGTTATACTAACTAGACTATTGTCCAGTTAGTAATTATTAGTAAGAGTCTCGTTCCAAGTCAGTCACAGATGTGTTGCTACCCTTGAGGACTCAGATGGTCGCCTCTAAAGAAGTACCTATAACTGGAAACCACACCTTTATTCCAAACGGACCACAATTGTTTTAAAAACAATGACTACACGGTAGAAATGGTACTAGGTACTGTGGCAAGCGGTGGTACTGCCCCGGGCGAACTCTATATGGAACCAATCAGGTTTCATATAAAACCTATTTGGTTCTCTATAGGCTTTAACACCTAAAAACATATATCACATACTTTAAGGGTGAAGGAAAACATTGTGAGAAAACGAACATCCATTCAGAGTACTCTTTAATATTCTCGAAATATTGTGAGAGAAAACCCGTGCCTAAACGTGGATGAATCCATCCATTGTCTGTGATGTCAGAGTCCCCAATCCCCGGACGTTCCGAAGCGCGTATCATCCCAAATCATCCCAGATGTCCACGGATGTCCGGACGTGCTCGAGTCTATTGTGTGATGTCAGCGCATCGTTGCATCCCCGCGTGTATATAAGCACTTTCACTCCCCGTGCGCGCGAGTCGCGACACCACTGCGCACTCTGACCCGACGGCGCGCGACCGACGCACGGTCACCGTAAGAACTTGAGATATTGTGTGTGTGTTACGGACGTTGTGTGATTTTCGCGTGTGCAAGGTGAGTTTGTTTGGAAAAAGTTTTTTTTAGTTAAACCGTGCTTGAATTACTCTACAAATTGAAATCCTGAAAATTTTGTATTATCGTTTCAGGTTTTGACTTTTTTTCTATTTATTTTTATCGTTTTTTTAAATTTTTCAAGAATGAATGAATTTATTGACATAAAAAGTCAAAACCTACAATGTTTGTACGTTTCAGGTTTTCAGGTCATAAAGTTTAATTTTTATTTTTAACAATAGTACAAATTTACTGTGTTATTCATCTGTTTATAATTAGATTAATTAATAATTTAAGTACTTGTAAAATTAAAAATATCAAATCAGGATAAAAGTAATAAATACAATTACCTAGAATACAATATGTTAAAAAAATTTATTACACTGAATAGAATAATTTAAAAATGTTTTCACGTTATAATTATGTTCATATTTATATTATTTACAATAATTTAATATTGAACTATTGAAAGAAACTATACAGCGTAACATTCGACCAGCGGCAAAGCGTCGGATGTCCGTGAAAAAGACATCAACGCACTAAATAAGACTTCAATTCTGTTAAGCTCAGCCTTCTGATATAAGAACTATATTATGCAATTTTAAGGGGTTGACAATCAGGAATTTAAGAGCAAAAGACTTTTTTGATTAAGACTATAAATTGATTTTAAAATCAAAAAGATTAAAAATTAATCAATTACATTTTTAATGATACAAATCTATTTCAGTGTTCTGTTAATTCATTTAAGGGCGGATTCGACCAAACGAGAATAAATTTTATCCTTAGCATAAGGCACCATATGATCGTCTACGCGATTTTTATGTTCTATCATACGTCAGAAGAAGCTGTCATGTCAAAGCAAAATTAACACGTGATTGACAGCTTTCAGCTCGCTACTTTAAAATTATCCCTGGTATAGTTACGCGCGTGTAAGTCTATGTTTGGTCGAATCCGCCCTAAGTGGAACAAGAAAATTCATATACAAAATAGGCTTTCCAAAGTTAATATTAATAAAGTAATATAATATAAAAACATTTTTTTTTTAAAAAAGCTTTTTATAACTTTTTTTTATTTTCATGCATTGTCATCGGAACCAAATATGTGTGCCAAATTTCAGCTTGATAGCTTCAGTGGAAGTGGATGAAATATTGATTGCAAGATTCCAGGACATACATAGATACATACGAGTGATGTTAAATAAAAGCTTTTTAAATAGGTTTGACACAATAATAAATAAACCAACAAAAGCCTTTGAATGTAGGTCAAGATGGTGCGAGCATCTCATCTTGCGAGCAACTTGCATCTCAATAATTTTATTTAAGGGTTTTAAAGTTAATGATAAATTGAAATAGAATTAATTTCATTTTCTTTAAATATAAAATTATTAACTTTCATTATTAATTTTCAACCCCACCAAAACTTATCACAGTAAAATTGTTGCTACGATATAATGCATAGGTATACATAATGCATAATGGTTAATATAATTATGGTCATCTCTCTAAATATAATTTGAAAAGCATTTAATTGTTTTGACCCTTAGTAAATAAAAATTTTTATCGACATTACATTAAACATCACGCATGTAATTTCCCGAAAAGGGAGGCGAGGTATGTAATCCCCGGTTAAAATTAAAATTAAATTTCAATTAAAATTAAATCATAAATTTGTTTGAACCCAATAGTTGTTGCCCGACCCGGGTTGCGAACCCAGGATCTCTTAGTCCTTACCCAGTCGCGGTTACGACTACTAGATCAACGAACTCGCATATTATTACTAGGAACGTTAAGGTTTCATTCAGATTGCTATGAGTATAGTTAGATACTAGTCGTCATTTACTTGACCACGCTTCATTCTGACATGAATTTACAAAATAAATATCACAAAATGAACCCGGGACTTCCAACTGGGCCATGCCGTGTTTATTAGAAAAGCCAATAAATTTCGAACGGCTTTCGCAAACAATGAACATTACGGCACCGTTAAGCATTGCTCGGCCCGTAACCTCTTTGACTGCGCGCCTTTAACCTTTAAACTACGAAGGCTCTCTTTTAACTATACTTACCTTCGTTAGTTCGTTGAGTTAGGTTTTTCTAACTTGAATAAGTCACCGTAATGATGAATGGTACTTTTTCGCTAGTGTGAATGGTGCATTTATCATATGCTGCTGCGACCCATAGACGTCCCATTGCTGAGCACGGGTCTCCCCCACAGACACTGCTGCGGGAGGTCTAGAGCATACTCCACCACGCTGCTCCAATGAACAAGCTCGGATTTATTTTGAATTTTAAATTGATCAACGATTTCTTAGTCACGAAATTTCAAGTTACAGATCAAATAATTCAAATTCAAATAAATTCAAATATATTTATTCGTCATTTGGTACAGCAAAGGAACACTCAACGAACGTCAAAACATATGTTGTTTAAGTACATTATATAGAAAAAGAGATATTTGAGATATGTCACAGTATGCAAGTTCATATTACAATAAATTAGCTAGGTATGTCACAATTCCAGGGTATGCGGTCGTCAAAAAAGTCAGAAACTTTGTAATAAGTTCTGCTTATTAAATTAGCTTTAATCATACGTTTAAATTTATTTAAAGACAATTTTTGGCAGTTACAAGGCATTCTGTTATAGAAACGTATACATTGCCCTTTAAAAGAATTTCTGACTTTATGGAGCCTAAAAGGAGGAAGAGTCAGCTTATTTTTATTTCTAGTATCATATTCATTAAAGTCACCTTTCTTATTAAATTTATCAATATTTTTATGGACATAAATAAGGTTTTCATATATATACTGACATGCTGTTGTCATAATACCTATGATTAATCATGATTGATCAACTATGTACATATAATAATTTTACATGTATAAGGACTTAAATATCTCGTAAAGCTTATTGTTATATCTAATTCTTACTTATTATGTCGGTTAAAAGCCAAAAACTATATCGGGTAACCGACATAGTATCATAATAGAAGAGATATTTCAAAGTCAATCTTGCCCCGTGTGTGCCTTTTATTAAGAAAATAATGGTATTCATTTGATTCCAAAGCGTGAGGAATGAAGAAGCTGGTTTCGCTTTTAGTCGAACCTTTAGTCTATCGAGTCATCTCCAATAACCTATTCTGTAAGTGAGCGGGCGGGGCACACACGCCAGCGAGTCTAATATACTTGAACTTTGAATGTTACAGCTTTATTAATATTCGCATGTATTGAATAATATTTAAGACATGCTTATATGAGAATTCCTAGCAGACAGGCAACAACCTAAGACGTCAGACTAAACGTAAGTTAAGGGGTTAGTGGCCAACCCAGATTCGAATGTTCTCAAACCACCCGAAGGTTTTCGAAAAAGCTTTGTGCTGCTATAGACATCCTTTAATCAACGCCATAGATAATCAGTCATATATTTAATTCAAAGGCCCAAACTAAACCGTCCTAAGGTTGCCTGGAAGATTATTCTTAATATTAAGTCCGCCTTTGTACGTTAAGATTGTACAGATAATAATACAGATTTAAGTGTATTGACATCATCTTTAAAACTGATGCCAAATCGCATTTATGAATTATAAAATTACATCAATGCTTACTTTCGGTTTGTACAGTTCAAAGTCAAAGTCAAAGTCAAATAATTTATTTCGCTATGAGGTGATTAAACACGCTTAACGAAAGTCTAGAACAAACAAACTACTTAAAGAGTTCAAACTTAAGTTAACAGTAATGATCTCGTAATTTGTTATAAAACAAAACATAATAACTCTTATCAAATAATTATTTGAAAGCAAAGATGTAATCAATGTGATAACTGAGTCAGTTTCGAAAGGTAATTTGGACATTTAGAGATTTATAGACATCTATAAGAAGATTAATAGATTAAATCCCTTTCACACGGATCTAATTCAAAATGATTTTTTTATAATATTGTGTTCTGTTTCGATAGAAAATTCAAAACTTATTATCACTGTATATTGTAATCAGTAACTAATAGGATAACACCATTGGTAAGAGTCAATTACACAAGATTTAAAAAAAGACTACTAATGCACTGAAATTAATATTCAATTACCCCACTAATTCTCAATACTTAACGTTTAGATGGGCCAAGTTTTCATTGAATCTTTGTATTCACCATACAATCTATAGTGTGCCGATGACAGCTTAAGGTTAAACTCGCGCAGAGAATCATAAAGCCATTCCCACATTACACTGACATGTAAATGGAATACTTTTAAAACTAAAAAAATTGTTGTCTGTAAAGTCGGTTTACGTACGATAGATTTACGTGATAAGCGTCATAATCATTATTTTATACAATACAAAAAAGGAGAATTGATAATACAAAGATAACAGACAACAGACAAGTCTATATATTTATTTTGACAGTTCCCTATTTCGGAGCCATTGAAACGCCAATGTTGTCGTGTGTAAAATTAATTTAATAAAATTAAAAATTAATTTAATAAAAACACTCAACGGAAACGGAAGCGGAACGGGATACTTTTTCATATGCGCTGTTCATCAATTTATAAGACGGTATCACGTCAAAACGTATTTTGGTTCATGCTATTGGTATAAATTATTTCATAATAATTTAAGTTCTAACACATCTATAAACTGATTCATCTTGACTAAAGTGAGCTTCTTCTGCAATTATCTGCTGTAACGGAAACCATGTAAATCATAAAAATATTTAATCGATCATAAATTAAGACAGGTTATTTTTGTTTTAATGTTTAAATCAGAAACGGATTTAAACAGGTAACGTCAACTATTCAGAATTCAAAGCTCATTGATCAATAATGAACTTTTATACGGAGAGGTCAAATACGAAAGATCGAATAAACCTGTACGTTTTTGAGTCAATAGTTTTACAACTTAAAAGCTTTTTAGCATATCTTCCAAGTCTAGACATATAAACATCATCATGTATCATCTCGATGACAGTTAAAGGTCGAATGTTTTCGCAATCATAGAAGAAAAAAAGATGGAACTTGAAGCCTAAATGACCACTAATGAAGTTTTACTAAACCAATGAACTTTGAAATTGTATTTTGTTCATAATTAATTTTATTCTTATTATAATAAAATACACTGTTAACCTACCACACACACACATTCGTTGAACATACCAAAGAGCATTAATACATGTAAAAATAATGGCTCTTGCATCAAAGCATCTCTACAATTATTCTCCACAGTCTGCAACATAACTAATAATAAAACTTAATCTATTTATAATACAACTATTATTTCAGTTACAATTTTTTTATGTCTGCTTTCTTTATTACAGTAAATTTATTATCATTTTACGAAATTGTAACTGATTGCAGTTGACATTTACCTCTGATTTTTACGCTCAGTAAATTATTCGTTTTAACAACAATTACATTCAAATGAGACGTAACACGATTGCTTTGAATATTAAGTGATTTTTTTTTTGCTTTTACAAAAGTTTTTTTTTTCGCATAACTTGCTCAAGCTATTGTAAACACAATGTGGACACACCCTTATATCCGAGGCATTTGTTCGGCACGCTCCCGGGCGGGAGATTAAGATAACCATTGGCTTTGATGCAGTCATGTATTGTAATTGTGCACGATTTAGTTTGCATTAAAAAGTAAATAGTGTATTTGTCATACAAATATCGGAATTCTTCGCTATTCAGATATTTCGGTATATCGGTTTACGTTGATATTGCCTTGCTCAAAATCAATTTTATTGCATGTTATTTATTAATTTCTTTATTTAGTCACTGAGTGGTCGCAATTTGACTTGTATCACAGAATACTTTAATCTTGTACTTACATACAGTATATTGGTTCCTGAAACACTCATAGATGGCGCTGTACACTATGTGTGACAAATTTTCCATTTCTCCTTCTGAGCATTATTTACTAATAAAAGGATACCAAGTGTTGTCTTGGCGTATTAAAAATATGTATATAGTTTTTTTTACTTTTTTTTTAGTAGTTTTGATACATAAAATTGATATAAATTCATACACACAACAAGCTGAAATCAATGTTAGTACCTGGACTTAATCAGGTTTAAATCCTTTATCATTAAAAATAATAAAGTAGGTATCCTATAATATATTTAAATAATGTTTTCAAACAAGTTTTTTTATAGTTAAACAAGCGATTAGTCAGATAATATTTTATATAAAAATTTATAAAGAAACTTGACTTATTCTTCCAAGCCATAAATAAGGCTGTAATTATTTCATCTATACAAAACAAATGAGTAAAAAACCTAATAACGACATTCTGTTGCATTAACAAATAATTATTTACTCAATAATGACAATTCCATATGGTTATAATATAATTTTTGCTAAATACGAAATAATAAAAAACATTAATGATTATACACCTGCACTTGACACATAAGGTGTTTTATTACAAAATAAATTATGTAAAGTCATAAAAATTGTATACAGTTATAACTTATGTGTTTAATTTAACATCTGGCACTGAAGGCTACCGTATTACAATATCCAATTATGACTTCAAATGTATTGATGCCTATATTTTTTGTGGATATAAGATAGCAAACGAGCATACTGTTGGTTCCCATGTGCTGCCGCTCATGAGAACGAGACCCGTATGTTCATGTATGTATGTAGTTCAAAGTTATTAAGTTGAAGTGGCAATGGGCAGGCCACGTCGTTCGATGGACTTGAACATTGCCCGACCCGAGGATTGAACCTAGGACCACTAGCATAACACTCGCTTACGACCACTACACCAACGAGGCAATCAAAGTATTACATGCAATGCGACCATTCAAATAATGTCAACATTCAACAATAAAAGAAAGAGACAACAAATACCTAAGTAATACCTTAGTACTGACCCACTGAGAATCAATTGCTAGACCGTTAACAATGCGAGATCCTTTGATAGACGCACTAACAGCTAGATAGATTCAACAATGACTTTTACGCCGACAACAGCTGATCGATATCGTCTATAACTCACACTAAATTGGACACGCGGTTTCTCAAAATGGACAGAAACGATTAACTCTGAAGACTATCTGATCTTTATAGGATGTTATACAATCACTTGAACTATGGTTGTAATGCAAGCTGAACACGTAATACATTGTAGATTGATATGATTCGTGTTTTGCTACCGATTTTTATGACGATAAAAAGTATACAGACTGCCGCGGTCGACGACCCGATGATTGGGTTTTTGGTGGTAAAGTAGTAGTAAGAGTTATAGTAAATAAACTAATGTTCATAATGTTCTCGAAGGCATGTGAAGTCTGCCAATCCGCACTTGGCCAGCGTGGTGGACTAAGGCCTAATCCATCAAATTCTGAGAGGAGACCCGTGCCCAACAGTGGGACAAAGAAAGGGTTGTGATGATGATGATGATGACATACTAGTCGAAACTTCCCGAAGAAACGAAGTCCTCCATCGCATCTGTCTGTCTGTCTGTACGCGATCAACTCAAAAACTACTGAACGGATTTTCATGCGATTTCATCAATAGACAGAGGGTTTCATGAAAAAGGTTTAAGTATATAATTTGTCAATGTTTTGTATATGTTGAAATAAAACGGTTTTTAATTAACTGTGGGGGAGACCCGTGCCCAGCAATCGGACGTCTATGGGTCGCAGCGAAACGCTTTTATTGTAAAAAAAGATTATAAAATGATGTACACAATGTACTAATAGCTAAAAAATATTTCGGTAGGTCCTAGGTACCAGTCATCATACAACCTCCTCATCAATCTAGGGCATTGATTTGACGATAAAATAAAATAGTTGAGCGCGCGTAACCTGCGTAAAAAGGTAAATAGCATTTGCTATGATATAGCGGTTGACTTTATAGAAATTTCACGCGCCCAACGATTTTATTTTATCCTCTAATCAACGCCCTAGATTGATGAGGAGGTGGTGTGATGAATGGTACTTGACTATATTATGCAGCTTTCTAATTCTGAAAGAATTTTTAAAATAGGTCCAGTAGTTTTTGTGTGAAAACAATACAAACAAATGTTTCCGCTTTATAATATTAGTATAGAATAGACAAACATTTCCAAGTATGTGAATAGGTGTCGCAATTCTCGACAAATTGCCAATAGGTGTGCCAATCTGAATATGTATCCAAACATCATCGCATCCAAGGCTGCGACAGACCAGACCTGCGGCTGGAGTCAAGGTGAGAACGAGGAATTGCGATGCGAGAGAAAACACGTAATTATGTAAATAACTATTACCACGACATGACGTGATATAAGAACGGTGGCAGAGAAATGGCTGAGATTCACTTTTCAGAGGAATGCAGTTCCAATTATTTATGGTTATCTATATTATAAAGAGGAAATATTTGTTACAAAAAATGCTCCTTTTATATCGTACTAGTGCATCTTCGCTCGCGTGGAATTAGGCATAACAATAGTTTCGTTTACACACAGCCTATGTCACTCAGTGAAGATACAGCTTTCTAATGGTAAAATAATTTTTGAAATCGGTCCAGTACTTTTTGTGTGAAAACATTACAAACAAATCTTACCGCTTTATAATATTATTATAGATCTATAATATGTATAATATACAATGTTTGCCCGAGACTTTTTTTTTTGAGATCCAAGTCTCAAAAAAAAAATCCTGGTACTCACAGATTGTCACAGGTCCTGTTACAAAGCAGACCGAAACGTGCATTAACCTCGCATTTTTGTTGACCAGCTCAGTATGTAGATACAAAGACTTTCCAAGATTTATCTAATTATGGAAGCGGCTCTTTAAAACGTAAATTTAAAGTACCTACGTAACCAGTTACTGATGGGCTCGTAATTGTTATTTAAGTATTGTAATTTATATCGTACAGCGATTTCAAAATTAGATGCAAAATGAGTTTTCTACAAGATGTTATTATGTAGGTAGAAAAAAAAATGTAGGTAAAATCAAAACTTATACTAAATGTCAGAGGGACAGAAATGATTCTACGTGATTGCAATTGATACCGCTATTCTAAAGATTGGCAATTATTATATAATTTGCATAGTAGCTTGTGAAGAGGGGTTCGGGAGGTGAATTATAGTCCGATGTTCGTTGGACACTGTCCGTTTATTAGTATAACACCATTATATATGCTTACATCGCTACATGCCCATCCTACAAAATGAAAAAGTAACATATGCCAATATTTACTTTTTCTCCAAATTACACACAGCTTCATATAGCGCTGAAATAATTTTTATCTTATTATTAACATAAGGTTACATATTTTCTTATATCAAGGTAATGATTATAGTCAATATATTATATAAGAGTACATTATCAAAGATAAGAAAATTAAAATCATCTAAATATAAAATTTCTTATAACATATAGTGCGTTTAATAAGACACATTTAAGGAGGAACATACAGTTTTGTTCGATTTTTATGTATAGTATATAATTTTCCATTTTTCAAAATTTGTACATTAGGAGACATATCCTTAACTACCACATAAGGTCCTGAATATAAACTATCTAATTTACTCACATTCTCGTTCTTTATTAATATTAGATCGTTACTTTTGTATACAACAGGATTAACATATTTATCGTATATATTTTTTCTCATACATTTACCTTTAAGTAAATTTTCTCTTGCCTCTTTTTGCGATAATTGCAATCGATATCGTAATTCATGTGAAAAATTTTCATGATTGTATAAGGGTTCAACTACGTTATTTTTTAAATTGCTGGGAAGGTTACAAATTTTACCAAAAACTAATTCATATGGTGTAAATTTTGTTTCGGAATGTACAGATGTATTGTATGCAAAACACCAATAGGGTAACCATTGGCTCCAGGCCTCTGGGTGATTATCTGTCTGAATACGTAAATACGAACCTAGGTTTTTGTGTGAATTTTCCAATGCGCCAATACTTTGATGATGATATGCTGTTGAACTGAGGTGGTTAATTTTTAAAAGATTACATACCTCTTTAAATACAGAAGACATGAACTCCGTACCTCGATCCGTTGCAATCCTCCTGGGTACTCCGTAGCGAAGTATAAAACTATTCACTAATGCACTAGCTACCTCCTCAGATTTTTTAGAAATCAAGGGTTGGGCTACTACATACTTACTCAACTCGCATTGCAAGGTTAAAATATAACTATGATTATAGCAATCTTTGTCCAATGGACCCACTAAATCTAGAAAAATTTTTTCGAATGCCGTCGTAGCTGTTGTTGTAATACACATAGGTTCTTTTATGTTTAAAGAATGTTTCTGTCGTTGGCATTTATCACACTTCCTAACAAATTCTTTCACCTCTCTATCTAACCCTGGCCAGTAAAAATATTTTTTTATATTATTTAACATCCTTCTTATGCCCGCGTGGCCACTTGTGGGCAAAAGATGGAAGTCGTTTAGAATGACTTTCCTATCATCCTTATCGTCTATTCTTTGTACATCATTTAATACGTAAAATCGTGGTCCGGACCTATCTTTCATATACTTTATTTCTCTCAATATTTCTTCTATAAAAATATTATTATTCTTATTTTTTACTAAACAAATTTCGTCGACGTTTATTTCTTTACAAAATTCATCAAGCTCCCTCACAAATGCGGCTCGCGTCATTTGTGATCGGAAGTCTGGATTAATAAAAATTGTATATTTACTTTCTACATAACAGAACGCGTTCTTTTCTTTACTTATTTTATTATTTTTGCGCAAATCTTGTAAGCCTTTTTTATCAATAAATCTGAGCTCTACAGAATCTTTCGGCTTAATATGTGTTCCCATGACGTTCGGCTGATCAGACTGAACGTCCGAAGGATCAATATCAGCTAAAGGATTCTGCATCTTTCTCACTTGAGCCCTAGTCATTACATTTATATGAGACTCACTCATCTCTTTTAACTCGTCTGATGTGAAAGAAATTCGAGACAATGCATCTGCAGCTGCGTTGTCGGAACCTTTTACATATTCTATGGTATAATCGTATTCCTCTAATACTAATCTGAACTTCATAAGCCTGCTAGATGGATCACGCATACTAAAAAGATATACCAATGGTCTATGATCGGTTAAAATTTTAAATTTGCGACCGTATAAATATGGCCGGAAATATTTTACAGCCCAAACTATAGAGAGTAACTCCTTTTCTATAATCGGGTAACGTCGCTCAGCATTATTTAAGGTTCTACTAGCGTATGCGACGGGCTTACCATTTCCGTTTGATAAAATTGCACCTATTGCATAACCGGAAGCGTCTGTTTGGACTATGAACTCATTATTAGATGAAAAATCTGGATATTGTAAAACCGGGGGAGAAATGACACACTGTTTTAAGCTATCAAAAGATCCTTGACATCGCTTATCCCAAACAAAAGGTACATTCTTTTTACATAACTGATATAAAGGGAAAGCTTTTTCTGCAAAATTCGGTATAAATTTACGGTAATAATTAACAAACGCGGTAAAACGTCTAAGTTCATCTAGTGATCCTGGTCGTGGATAATTTTTAACAACCTTAATTTTATCTGGATCAGGTAAAATGCCGTCAGAAGAAACCACATGTCCTAAATACAACAATTGCTTTTTTAAGAAATCACATTTAACTGGATTAAGCTTTAAATTTACTCTTCTAATTCGTTCAAAAACATCTTGCAAATTTTTCATTTTCTCACCTAAATTTCTACCGTAAACGATCAGATCATCTTGATAAACTAGGCATTTTTCATATGTTAACCCAGCCATAGCCATAGTCATCATTCTCGCAAAGGACGATGCGCTAGTCTTCAAACCCATGGGCATCCTGGTCATACGATACTGACCTGAACAAAATGCAGTAAAATTCCTGCTATCTTCCTGAAGTTCTACATTATGAAAACCCTGATATAAATCTAAATGACTAAAATATATGCATCCCGATAACGAGTCTAGAATTTCTGTAATATTAGGAAGCGGAAACCGGTCGTCTTCTATACAATTATTTAGTTTCCGATAATCTATAACTAGTCTCCACTTTTTTGACCCACTCATGTCATCTTTTTTAGGAACAAGTAATACTGGACAGCTCCATTCGCTCTTACAGTTTTCAATTATCCCATCTTTTAACATGTTATCTAATTGACGTTGAATTTCACTTTTTTGAGAGAAAGGTAATCTATACTGCTTAGAAAATACTGGAGTAGTATTTTGTTTTAATCTTATTTTATGACTGTAAATATTTGTTGTAGCCAATGTATCTCCTTCCAAATAAAATATTTCAGAATATTTAGCACATAAGTTTTCTATACAAGTTTGTTCTTCTTTGTTTAAATGCTTTAATTGTAATTGTGAAAACAGTCTCTTTACTCGGGTTGCATTTATTTCGGTTGATCCAAAAGCACATATATTATATTCATTGATATTATGAATAATTGGATCTAGTTTGTTTAACTTGAACGTATTCTCAGTTGTATTCAATATCTTTATAGGTATCCTACCACAAGTCGGTCTAACTATGGTACTCGCTAAATAAATTCCTTCAGCGATTTCAGAAGCACAAACAACTCCTTCATTTTTATAATTGGTATCAATATAATGAATCGACTCACATCTAGGCGGAATGCTTAAGCAAGCATCCGTATATGTTGACCAAGGCAGACTAATTTTATTATGACCTACCGAAAGTGTTAAAATATTTTTATCAAAATCTAAAAGTGATTTATACTTTGTTAAAAAGTCACTACCAAGAATTCCATTTGCCCTAATTGGTAAGAAATCAAACAAGTAAAACTTATGACGCAAGCAATGACCACCTACAAAGAGATCTAAGTAACAATATCCTATCGTTCTTATCTTACCACCAATACCATTTATGTATATGCTCTCTTTATAAAATGGAATGTGCTTTTCAACAACATGTTTATACTTTAGCGCTGAAACTGATGCTCCGGTATCAAGTAACCAATCGTAACTATGATTGTCTAAGGATAAACTAATATAACAAGTACTATTACATGATAGAATTTTATCATTATTCACGAAAAAATGTACTTTCGGATGCACTGTTCGATTGGGATTCCGACTGAGTAGCTATATTAATATTGTGACGCAACCCTCGACTTAATTTAGAATTATAATATGACCTACCTCTGTTAGGACGTCTGGCTGGCGATGTGTATGATTGCTGTTGACCTCGTCCCCTGTAGCCAGCTCGATGGTTAAAACCGCCACGGTATGCATTGTAGCCATCGCGCCGCGCTCCTCCGTACGATGAAGACCGCTGATGTCGGCCATAATTTTGCGCTAGGCTCCGTCCTCTGCCTCTAAAATAACTATTATTAAGCATACCTCTATTTGAAGACATACCCAAAATTTCTCCGGATGGGGACTGCACCTCTTCGTCTTGGGCCGCTTGAATCGCGTCCTTGAGGGAACTGAAATCACGAGCAGCTATGATCGTGCTCAACCGGCGATTTCTCAGACCATCGGAAAATTTTTTAATAGCAAACTTCTCATTTAATGGTTTTAATACGTTATAACTAGCAGAACTACCACTGGCCTGTGAAATCGTCAAGTCGATGAATAATTCGGATATTTGTTTACCGAAATCCCGAACCGTTAAATCATTTTGTCTCATATGAGTTAGTTTTTCTTGTATAGCATTAGCAGATTTTTTTGGCAACAATACCTTTTTCATATCTGAGGTTAATTCACTTACAGTAGAATAACTCGATTTCAGTTGCAATTTCGCACCTTGAGACAATCTACTTTTCAGTACAAAGTCTATAAGTAACTTACAATCGGATGACGTAATAGTAGAGGCATAATAATCAATATTATCTATTAATTGTTTCGTATTGGCTTCCTCGTCCGTCATGAGTGGCAAAAGGCTCAAAGCCACTTTCAGGTCAAAAGCCGACATAGTGTTTTCGTCCGAATCCGAAAACTTACACAACTCTATAACTTCAGTATATAAGGTTCGAAATTCACTAATACATTTGTCAATAAGTTCACTGTCGCTGGATTTAATGTGTCCCGCCTTAACATCAGTACTAATTCTGTCGATGCATGACTGGAACGCCGAAAAAATTCCATTAGCTTCGCTTAACTTTTTTATCAAAATATTCCCCTGCCTGCGATTTTTACCAATTTTTATCAAATAGGTTCTAATATCTTTTATATCTCTACATAACTTATGTAAAACATCTGCCATCACTCACCATCATTTTATCCTTTTCTAATACTGCACACATTTTACCTAGTAAAAATTAAACTTATATGTATTACGCTTACACTCACTTAATGTCTTTACTCATTGTTCAACAAATCTAAACGAATAATGGATATACGAATAGTCAGTTTATGGTTTCCGGGTGTATAAAAGGTTCCGAATTGTGTGAATCGCACTATACGTTAGGAGAATAAAATAACTTTTCACTTTAAACCGCCACAAATTAATATTATAAGCCGCCACTTAACACTCACACTACTGATGACGCGGTTGTTTCGGGTTTCCTGGCACGCATAAGGGAACGACGAAGTGCGTGATGGTTCACACCTTGGGCAATCCACTGCATGTGACAATTCTTGTATACCCGGTATGCACCGTAGATGATCGCCAATGCCATCAGTATGATCACCACCAGCAGCATCACGCCGATGGATCCAAGGTGGCTCTGAATTTGGTCAGCCACAACCGAATTAACGCCCCCTGCAGCGTTCTGTGCTACCACAAACTCTTCTTTTGTCTGGCTTCCACCCATATTTAATTAAAATAATATAGCGAGACTTTGCACGGCAACAACGAATGAACAACAACCACGGTTTTAAATTTCATTCTCGCGTCCGGTGCACGGAATGCAATTCTACCGCGGGGGCTGACCACTGCAGTTTTCGCAGGGTCGCCATGTGAAGACGTCGTTGTTGGGTCATCTCACACGCAGCCAAGGGCGCGTGGGGGAGTCGGCTTTTGAGGCTTTTCGCCCCCTGGCCGAGGTGTCTGTCCATGTGAAGAGGGGTTCGGGAGGTGAATTATAGTCCGATGTTCGTTGGACACTGTCCGTTTATTAGTATAACACCATTATATATGCTTACATCGCTACAAGCTTGCAATGATTTAAATACATTAAATATAATAAAGTTGAGTGTTGTGTCGGTTGTGCGTGAAAGGGGTAAGTTAAATTTTATAAAAAAGATCAGAAAATGTATGTATTTTAATTGTCAGTAGGTACAGTAGTGATTAACATAATAAATTGTTGTTTTAGCTTAAGGAAACGCCCTTATTGTATCCGGCAGATTATAAAACACATCCAATATTCCCTGAAGAGCTGTAGTATGATTCTATTACCGTGGCTGTAACTTGGTTTTGGCAGGGTTCCGTCATACCTAGAAAATATAAGCTTCTTTAAAATCTAAGTCGTGTGTTTTATATGAATTTAATTTGTTCCTAAATAATTTTAGCTTTAAAAATTATTTTATTAATGTTAACTTATGACATTTTAAAATTATTTCAAAAATAATTGTATATATACACATGTCTAAAAAATAAAGTTAAAGTATGTATACGAGGACAAAAGATTGCGTATAAACGAATACGAAATTTTTTTTAATGACTGACCAACGGGAATAACCATCCCATCCCTAATTGAGTCTTGTTGAAAGTCGGTCACAGTTGTCACGGGCGGCGGCGGATGCGGTATGGATGCTAGTTTGCTGGTTGGAGCACTATTGAATCAATGATCTTATGTATCAAACACTAGTGGATGCCCGCAGCTTCGCTCGCGTGGAATTAGACGTAACAATAGTTTCGTTTACACCTAGTAATATTATATAGCCTATGTCACTCAGTGAAGATGCAGCTTTCTAATGGTGAAAGAATTTTTGAAATCGGTGCAATAGTTTATGTGTGAAAACATTACAAACAAATGTTTCCTCTTTATAATATTAGTATAGAAGTATATTCTATACTTATACGTATAGATGAGGACAAGACGCCGATTGACTGTCACAATTAAATTCTATATATTCTATAATATTAGTATAGATAAGATCTTTGACTCACTAGTGCTCCAACAATATCATACAGTCACGGCGGGAAACCGCCGGATTCAGAGGGTACAGTACAAGATGACGGGACATTGCGTCGAATCAAGGAGGTCTGTGACCACCATAGCCCTTTAAACATCCCAGTAAAGCACGGGTCTCCCCCAGAATACAAGGGGTGAAGGCCACATTGACCAAGTGCTTGATAGACAGACCTCATTTGCCTATGAAAACATAATGGATAACTCTTAGGCATACATATTTTCCCCCGATGTTTTTCTACAGCATTATAACAGGATACATTTAATTTCTTAAGGTGGATGCTTCGTAGCGTGAAATATAAATAAAAATATTTTTTTTTTGTTGTTTTCAAGTACTTTTAAACATGTGTAGTGATATTTTTTTTAATTTGCGCACATGCCGTATTGAATTGCATTGTTTAATGTATCATTTGGGTTCTAAAGTTAAGCCAAATATAGCCCCACTATACAATTTTTGACGGTTCTAGTGGTTGATGGAGCAATTATCAATTCTTATCCGAAATGTTACATTGAAATATGCAATCCTAATCGATTCGGTGCTACAATGACACAAGGGTATAGCTGCAGACAAAAATATCATTTTATATTGCAATATTACCTTGGAAATATTTTAAAATAAATAAGTCTTCGGCATACTCTTTGAATGTACAACGATATCCAAAACAGTCAAATTTTATGGTACCTATTCTGTATAATTCCATACCAATTTTGATACATGCAACACTAAATGTGACTGGATTCTAGAAAAGATCAAAACACTTAGCCAAGATTATTGTAATAAAACTAATTCCATGTATGGGATGAGCCAAAGTGATTCAATAGCCGCGTCCACACTGGGCGCATGGGCTGGCGCGGCAGCCTCGGTGAGCCAATGCCTCAGTCTGTGTGGACGTGCCTCGGCCGAGCGTGCCTCGGGGCGAGCCGTCGGCTGTCGGTAAACGGGACGCGCTCAAAGGTGCCTCAGTGTGCGCTGTGCGTTCCATGTGGACGGTGATTTTGGCTCGCAAGCGATCATTCTACAATATTTAAGTAAGCGATGAACACTCAAGAGCAACATGCATTTTTTTTTAAGTCGACAAGCTTCTTGGTCATTGTCCAATTGACTACTGATGGATAGGCCTACCTCGCGAGGCTCACCTCTGTGCTTCCGGGGTGCATCGCGCGGCTGCCTCGCGAGGCCAGGCTCGCAAGCCACAACACCGAGGCTGCCGCGCGAGCCCATGCGCCCGGTGTGGACGCGGCTTATGACGTGGTTTAAATGTAAACGGAATTCTATGTCCTTTAGATTAAATGATTTGGCAAATCTTACTGAATGAATTCCACTGTATCTACAATCTTTGGTAGAATGTAGATACAGTGGAACTCATCAAGGTTAGCAACGCATCAGGGACTCTATTATTGAACCACTCGCGAGACTATTTATTAAAATAGCGCCTTAATATATACCAACTTACAACGGGATTCTTCGTCGTCTCGTCCCGAGAACTTCATCTTTGGGACGTGTCTAACAATAAAATAGTAGTTTATTTAGTAAACTATTACAATTTCCAATAATATTGTTAAGATTCCCTGTATCCGTATTCTATATACCAACACAGTTAATAGTCCAGTTATTATAAGTTAACCCTTAAGGTTTAATCGAAATTAAACTCGAACAAAAAAATTTTAAAACTTATTATTTATTAGTAAAATGTTTTTTTTACACAAAAAGACAATATTAACAGGCGGAAAGAGAAATCGTATTGCTAAAAATTTATATGGGTAATGCGAGGGTTTATATCAATAGATATATTTACAGTTTTCATGGACGCCAGCGGATGGGCAGAGTAGCTCGTTTGCTATCTTAAAAAAACTGGTTGTCTGTAAAGTCGGTTTAGATAGATTTACGTGATAACGTCATAATCATTATTTTATACAATACAAAAAAGGAGAATTGAAAATACAAAGATAACTGACAACAGACAAGTCTATAATTATATTTATTTTGACAGTTCCCTATTTCGGAGCCATGGAACCGCCAATGTTGTCGTGTGTAAAATTAATTTAATAAAATTAATTTATTCAATAAAAACACTCAGGCGGAACAGGATATTTTTTCATATGCGCTGTCGATGTTCATCAATTTATAAGACGTTATCACGTCAAAAGCTATCCTCTTCCACTAAAAGTAATCTAAAAGCTAAGCCGTTGCATCGCCCAGTGACCCGGCAATCAATGTGACGTGACGCAACCACACGTAATCATCGCTTTCGCCGCGCGACCTCCGACATTACCGGTCAGACTAGGCGATACTTTTAATTTTAACGTGATTTATGGGACCCCAAACAGTCTATTAATCGTGTAAAGAAAATTGTTTAACTGATTTAAGACACCCTTCTCAGGTTTGCTGGATAGTCAGTGACAAATTAAGCTAGTAAATGCCTAAAGGACTATTCTATTCGCTGCAACCCATAGACGTCCACAAATAGACTGGGCACGGGTCTCCCCCACATACAGCTGCGGAAGGTCAAGAGCATACTCCACCACGCTGCTCCAACGCGGATTGGTGGAGGGGTTAGTGGCCAACCCAGTGTCGAATGTTCTCAAGCCACCCGAAGGTCTTCGACAAGGCTTAACGACTGTTTCCAACATTGAAAACAACCGGGACCGACGGCTTTACGTGCCCTCCGAAGCACGGTAGCGTCCATGATATTTTGCCACTAGCGGTCACCCATCCACAAACCGACCGGGTCCGTCGTTGCTTAACTCTTTCGATCACATTGAATCGAACCGAGCCATTGGGCTATGGACGCTACACTACTATTCTATTACTATTCTATATTTTAAATAGTGGACGCCCGCAGCTTCGCTAGCGTAGAATTAGACCCATTAAGGACGTCTGCCCGCGTTCGGGTTGCCCACTTGACTTCAAAAACGTCAGTTTCATACTAACTTTGCACCCCCGTTTTACCCCCTTAGGGGGTGAATTTTTAAAAATCCTTTCTTAGTGCTCCCCTACATTATAAAAGGAACCCCTGTGCAAAATTTCAAGTTTCTAGCCCTTATAGTTTAGGCCCTGCGTTGATATGTCAGTCAGTCAGTCAGTCAGTCAGTCAGTCAGTCAGTCAGTCAGTCACCTTCTCCTTTTATATATATAGATTTACGTGTTTTTGGTTTTAAGTGCGTGACGAGCGGACCGCCCACGTCACCCCCAGAATTGTTGGCTTACGTCAAAATAGCTCGCCTTAACGTAAATTTATTAAACTCTGCGACAAAATCTCACTTCTGACGTGTTTCACATTACTAGGCTACCATGTTTAATTAACTCAAAAACAAATGATGCTACTCTTAAGATTTTGCAATGATTCGGAACGACGTCGGAGTGTGTCCAGGTCAATAGGTCGGCTATAGACGCTCTTCAAACAATGTTGCTGCGCTCACAACGACTCACAACGATTATGCCGTCTTGCCGTACCGATCCTGATTGCTTAGCTTAGATCATTATTTTACATGAATTATCACATCACTACTTCGCATGTGGAAACCTGCTGAAACTACGAGTAAGTTGGCAATTTAACTTAAGAGGTAGGTATACCTGAGTAGTGACACTACATGCCTGTTGAACTTTTTGAACTTATTATTTGCATTTTCATCAATTAAAACGTCATCTATGAGAGTAACACTCATAAACAGAAAAACTCATAAAAAGTTGTAACCTTTTGTCTAGCTTTTTATGTAAGATTAATTATTTCATTTCTTGCCTTCTTTGAAACGTTTATTGATAATTCCTCTGGATAAACCTATGATCAAAATATTAAATGGAAGGGAGAATGCCTGTGGCAATGAGTCCGACTATGTAGGTACGTCAAATTGCACACAATGATTTTGTTCGGTATGGTTACAGAATAGCATAATTTTTAGGTAGGCGCGCGACGAATAAAATGTCGCCGCATTCCCTCCACTTAGTTGACGGAGTCGAATAGGCTTGTAGTAGGCTACGGTGTGCATCTTGCACGTGACAGCTCTGAATAATTTTCAGATTATTCTAGTTCAATCCGGCGTGGAGTGAGTTTCAGTTACCAGGTTTGGTGCTGCGCGCTCCATAAGTGTGCGTGGTCGGGGCTCACGCGACATGGTCACTTACTTTGTGTCCTTTGTATGCTTTGTCATTAGTAATTTAACTATCAGTTTATTGCATAAACTGTCTGCGGTAGCTGGTATCCGGGTACCCCAAATCCCTAACAGAAAGGACCTGCCTGTCAGATCCTGCCGAGAACGTGTACGAAAGTAATTTAGATAAATATATAAAGCAAAAATAATATTTTAGGTGTTGTTGTTACATGTTACTTCAAGGTAACAAGGATTAGGGCATATATTTTTTCACTTTAGCCCGTCTATTATTATATAATAAAACATTATTTGGTTGCCCTGCACTTATGGCATTGATATCGTTCGACAAAAGTAAACATTTTATTCCACTATAATACTACGTAACTAGAAAAGTGTGTAAGTATGCCAGCCTTCCGTGAGAACTGAACACAATGACTGATAAAACTCGACGGACCTCGACGAACGCAGTACCTCACGCATACCTGTGCGATGTGAACAACTTAATGACGACTAGCTATTTATTTTATATTATTTGCTAATAATGTATACTAATTATTCATTCAGTTTATTACTAGACTAGTGGACACCCGCAGCTTCGCTCGCGTGGAATTAGACCTCTGACCGTGCGTTTATATTGTAAATGTTAAATTGTTATTGTTTGTTTTTCTACTTATATTTTCTATTATAAAAGCTTTTATTTAACTTCACTCGTATGTATCCATGTCCTGGAATCTTGCAATCAATATTTCACCCACTTCCACTGAAGCTATCGAGCTGACATATTTGGTTCCGATGACAATGCATTAAAATAAAATAAAAGTTTTAAAAAGCAAAAAAAAAATTAACGGTACATTATACTTTAATTTTTAAATCTTAATTCCATAGTAATAAAATAGTTACTTTCAAACATCGTGCAAACGATTTATAGGCAAGTATGGTCTGGATACGGGAGAAAACGATATTATAAAAATAGAATGACGAAACTGGAAACAATTACTGAAGCATAGAGTCATAAATACGAGTACCTACATACATTTATTTATGAAGAGATTTAAATGGAATTCTTTGAAGAGGGCTATTAGATGATTAAGGGGTCCTCGGTCCACCATAAAAAAACAAGAATCTTATTTAAATTTACTACGGACAGAAAAAAAAAAGGATCTTTTCCATGGAATAAAGGCCTTTTTTAAAAGCTTTTATTTAACTTCACTCGTATGTATCTATGTATGTCCTGGAATCTTGCAATCAATATTTCACCCACTTCCACTGAAGCTATCGAGCTGAAATTCGGCACACATATTTGGTTCCGATGACAATGCACGAAAATAAAAATAAAGTTATAAAAAGCTTTTTCTTTTAAAAATATTTTAATAATTCATTATTATTTTTATTTTAGTTGGACAGCTAAGATTTGGTGATATTGATTGTACCTGTTCAAATCTAAAGAAAATTAAAATAAATCAACGTGTGACTAACTCGCGTGCAACAAATAAGTTAATTTATGACTCGATCGAGCGTTAAACTAAGACTTGAGTAATCGAGTAATCCTCATCCTGCTTAGTGTCATGAATATTAAAAGCTTTGGATCGCTATTAAAACGTTAATACCGCTTGTGGAATACGCGTATTGCTCACAAGTATCAGATGACTCCGAGATATGCCTATTTATATACATTAACATACAAAACTATTTCGTATTATATGCAGGTGGCAATCATTTGTAATTAATTACCAGGATGCTAAATTAATACGATACAACTTCCGACACACGTGAACTAGTCACGTGGTAACTGTATACATTTTTCAATACTTGTACACAAATATGGATAGAAGAAAGAGAGTTAAATCTGAAGAGAAACTTTTCTCAACATTAAATATTTTCTAATAATAGTAGTAATAATAGTATAAAATATGCTTTAAAATATGGTAAGCAATAAATTATTATAATAATTTGTTAAATCATTTTTGGAAAATATAAATAACAACATTTATTATACGGAACCCAATCCGATCTTCGACTCAAGCGATTTAATTTTTAACCCCCATTCGGAACTATCTATCACTCCAACGGCAATGAGCAAATCTCTTGTAACCGAGATAAGGAACCGACATGAATGAAGCAACCGCTATTATTTACGAATTAAAGTAAATTCCCACGTTTACTCGCCTTCGTTTGAATTATATATTGTTCTTTTGATACGCCTGTTTGAAGTTATTGCCCGTATAAATCAGCGATTGTTAGCTAAGGTCGGGTAGGAGATGAGCTTGAGTATGAGTTCTATTGGTCTATAAAATTAGGTCAAGTTAACGCGAAACTAAGCAAAAAGTGCACAAAATGTATCAGTATCGTGTTCCACTTTCAGAACGCATATAACTTATCTACTTTCTATTTACACTTCATGTCGCATACCATGTTTTTCATTCTTATTGACACGAAAAACATGACATGGGCCCAGGTGACATCGAGGCGTTATAAATGTATCTATACGAGTGGTCACCGGTAACCGAGTGTTCGAAATTTGAACATAATTCATTTTTATAATTTTCAAATTTAATTCAAACCAATGTTCAAAGAGACATGTGGCAAATAACATGCCAATGTATTCAGGTATAAAATATGTTGTGTATGAAACCAATGGTAGTATGTGAAATGTTTTCATTTATTTATTTATGTATATATGTTATGTATTTCTAATACGAAGGTATTATATTAAAATGTTAGTTGTAAATAAAAAGTTTTACTGTGCCAAATTTCATACACCTCCTTCCACGTAATTTTAGTAAAAGGAGTTTAAAAGTTTTTGCATTACGTATATAAGTCTAAGCATATGAAAATATCAATGTGAAATTAAATTGGATACTTAAATTTAGAATACGGTGATTTTCCTGGTTCATTTATCCAATAATTTTCCAACAGGTCTATTCAATGTGAAATTAAATTGGTTATTTAAATTTAGAATACGGTGATATTCCTGGTTCATTTAACCAATAATTTTCCAACAGACGGTCTATTATTGAACATTTACAACTGTCGAGTAATCTAAAGATGACAAAACAGACACAAGTTAAGAGTAGGACATGTATTTACGAATTATGCAAGGTTGGTTATCTTCCAACAAACTTTCTACGTCGGGCCTTTGAGTGTTACCTCTAATAATATTGTGGAAATTGCGCCAAGCCAATTCAATGTGCGTGTTTTACTATTGGTAGGATATTCACCTACTGTTTGTCAATAGATAATAATTAAAATATAATGATAATCACAATATATTTCTTTATGAGTTTGTAAATAGAACTATTGATGGACAATGGTAAATAAGACTGCTTCAGTTGTGTTCGCAAAGGTAATTTAAACGAAAACAATTTTTTTTTTTCAATTATCTTAAATATTCTATTTTTTATTTCAAAACTTAATGTACAAATTAGACGTACAACGGTGGTATTAATGCTATATCAACATCGTTTAAAAAACTTATAAAAAAACAAGCTTTTGTAGATAGCCGAACTAAAATGTAATTGCTTTTTTTTTGTTAATTTTTGTATTGTTATCGGCCCGTGATAAATGTGCAATGCTTCAAATTAATCCAACGTTTTGAATTACGTAGGTGAAAATTACGTTCGAAAATTCAGAAAGATCGAAATTTCAGTTCAAAGCATTTTTGAAATCGGTCCAGTAGTTTTTGTGTGAAAACATTACAAACAAATCTTTCCTCTTTATAATATTGGTATACTTACTTACGTCGTGTAGCGTCCATAGCCCAGTGGCTCGCTTCGATTCAATGTGATCGAAAGTGTTAAGCAACGACTGGCGCGGTCGGTTTGTGGATGGGTGACCGCTAGTGGCAAAAATTTCATGGGCGCTACCGTGCTTCGGAGGGCACGTAAAGCCGTCGGTCCCGGTTGTTTTCAATGCTGGAAACAGTCGTTAAGCCTTGTCGAAGACCTTCGGGTGGCTTGAGAACATTCGACACTGGGTTGGCTTCTAACCCCTCCACCAATCCGCATTAGAGCAGCGTGGTGGAGTATGCTCTAGACCTCCCGCAGAAGTTTCTGTGGGAGAGACCCGTGCCCAGCAGTGGGACGTCTATGGGTCGCAGCGATACTTACAAACATAAATGTATCAAATTAATTCAAAGTTTAAAATAGAAGATCTTCGTGGTTGTAACGAGTTAGTTTAGTAATCAATGGTTTTTGGTACCTACTTTTGCAACGTCGACCGCCCATCAATATTTTTCCAATGCCCTCTCAAAAATGATCACTTCACAATTTATATAATCATAATAATTATGTCTTGCGGAAACATTGGGCCACGTTTTGACCCCTGATTACACGTAGCCCTCAAACTGACGGCACTCAACTCATCGTAATTCATGAATCGACTGGCAATTTGCAGATTAAATTACAGTTTATTTCGTAATCAAATAAATCTTAGCTCTCGACTTATATTTTTATCTGTCTGTAATTTTTAGTATCTATTGATCTTTTGGACCAATGCGTTTAGTGGAAATCGCAATAATACTTAGCCTGACCAAACCGAACCCGGGACCTTTGCTAAGCACGTACACAAGACGCACGATGCTCTTATTAATGTTATTAATGTATGCCTTTTCAACTATTAAATTATATTTTTTAAGTATAAGATAGATTTATGAGCTCGTTTAGCAGCTAATAGATTGATTTATCTAATATATAAAATTCTCGTGTAGCGGTGTTTGTGGTAAAACTCCTCCGAAACGGCTTATCGGTTAAACGGTAGATCTGAGAATAGGTCGTAAAGTATTTTTCACCCTCCTACCCATATCCATTATTTTTAAACGCAATTTTTGTATTTTTGTATGAACAATATCCTAATATTTTAACGTGAAGTCATTTATATGAAGTGTCGCGTTACTTTGACATTTCGTATGGCAGAACAACGTTTGCGGGGTCAGCTAGTATTATTTATTAATGGATTTCATAACAAGCTCAACGTTAATTGAAAGTTTTTACCGAATTCACGAATAGGTATCCCACCGCGTCGACATTTGAATACTTGTAATATGACCCTGACTTCTGTATACTGTTACTCTGTAACATCATTAGTTATTGTAATAGGGGAGAACTATGCCAAATCCATATTTTGTGTTTTTAATAATATGATTTCATTATCTACTAAATATAAAAGGAAAAGGTGACTGACTGACTGACTGACTTACTGACTGACTGACATATCAACGCAGGGCCTAAACTATAAGGGCTAGAAACTTGAAATTTTGCACAGGGGTTCCTTTTATAACGTAGGGGAGCACTAAGAAAGGATTTTTGAAAATTAACCCCCTAAGGGGGTAAAACGGGGGTGTAAAGTTAGTATGAAACTTTGCCGTTTTTGATGTTATTCGAATAATAATAATAATAATAAATATCTTGGACATTCTCACACACGGCCATCTGACCCCAAAGTAGGCGCGAGCCTGTGTTATGGGTGTCAGAGACTGATATACATACACAGATATTTTTAAATACATACTTAAATAGATAATATTGACATCCAGACACAGAACAAATACAAGTGTTCGTCACACGAATATTTGTCCTGAGTGGGATTCGAACCCACGACCTTTGGCGCAACAGACAGGGTCACTACCGATTGCGCCAACGGGCCTGTCAGAAATTCAGTACCTATGATGGTTTTTTATTGAGTTTCGAAAATCATCTCTTAAGGGGGGTAAAGGGGGGATGCAAAGTTAGTAGGTATAAAAGTTTTTCGTATATACCTACATTATTTCAATGAAATTTTGTATTTAGGTTATGTTACGTCTAATTCCACGCGAGCGAAGCTGCGGGCGTCCACTAGTTATCTACTAATTCTCACAGCTGTTAATTAATTAGATGAGCCTTGGAACATTATGAATTATAATATGATTGTATCATTGATACATTCTACATAAATCTAGACCCAAATTATAATAATACGGATATTTTGAATACTAAAAACCATATTAGTTTAACGCTACGACGCGAATTTACATTGAGTAAAATACATATTCATTTATTGTTAGTGCTGCACAAACTTGTTTAACCCGTAATTAAAATGTTAGTATTATTATTTTAATTAAAGGTTTATCTTTTGTTTGCTCGACTTTGCGACGCAAAGATGTTTTTGTGTTTATCAGTCTATGTATGTATGTTTGTTTCTCTATGGCGATCTAGAGTTAAACGCGTAGGGTGATTCTGATGATTCTTAACTTAAACGAGCATATTTAAGTTATCTCATTAAATAGGCTATGTCGATTCAATGTGAGTAGCTTCCATAGCCCGATGGCTCGCGTCGATTCAATGTGATCGAAAGAGTTAAGCAACGTTGGGCGCGGTCGGTTTGTGGATGGGTGACCGCTAGTGGCAAAAATTCATGCTTACGTGCTTCGGAGGGTACTTCACACACTTCACGCCGTCGGTGACGCAGTAAGGTCTGTATGATCCATACAGCGGTCGGTCCCGGTTGTTTTCAATGGTGGAAACAGTCGTTAAGCCTTGTCGAAGACTTTCGGGTGGCTTGAGAACATTCGACACTGGGTTGGCCACTAACCCCTCCAACAATCCGCATTGTAGCAGCGTGGTGGAGTATGCTCTAGACCTCCCGCAGCAGTGTCTGTGGGGGAGACCCGTACCCAGCAGTGGGATATCTATGGGTCGCAACATTAAATAGGCTGTGAATATTACGTGGTAGATACTATTTCTAACGTCTGGGAGGTAGGCAAATGTTACTGGCACGTAAACGAAGTAAGCTCGTAAAAACACGCAATGGTTACATTGCGTTTAAAATAAATATGATGCTTCAATATTATGGCAGATGCCTACTGGGCGTCAGCTAACGTAACATTTGTAACATAAGGCAGCTTGCACACGTAGCGAGTCGACCGCTAAAATTTACTTACTCCGCGGTGCAGTGACCCAAATTAAGTCAGCCTTAAACGGTAGCTCGCCACTTGCGCCTCGGTGGCGCGGTAGAGTGATCCTGTATACACGCGGGTTCGAATCTCCGCCGGGGCAGATAATAACAAGGTCATGGATGTTAAATTGGTGTTAATATTTTATTTAACAATCCATGTTACAAGCACAAATATTTTTCTACGATATAATATATTATGCCCCTTCCGGTATTCGAAACCGGACCCACCGTTCGGCAGTTATACCCACTTACAGCACAGAGTCGACAAACATGTAATTCGTGTCACTAAACTGATATCAGAAACAAAATAGTCCATAGGTACTAGTGGACGCCTGCAGCTTCGCTCGCGTGGAATTAGACAAAACAATAGTTTCGTTTACACCTAGAAATATTATATAGCCTATGTCACTCATGAACAAGCAGCTTTCTAATGGTGAAAGAATTTTTGAAATCGGTCCAGTAGTTTTTGTGTGAAAACATTACAAACAAAATGTTTCCTCTTTATAATATTAGTAAGTATAGATAGACTAGTGGAAAACTTCGCTCGCGCAGAATTAGACCCATTAACGACGTCTGCCCGCGTTCGGGTTGCCCACTTGACTTCAAATACGGTGAATTTTAGGGGGTGAATTTTCAAAAATCCTTTTTTAGTGCTCCCCTACGCTATAAAAGGAACCCCTGTGCAAAATTTCAAGTTTCTAACCCTTATAGTTTAGGCCCTGCGTTGATATGTCAGTCAGTTAGTCAGTTAGTCAGTCAGTCAGTCAGCTTCTCCTTTTATATATATAGATGAATCGTCAAGATGTCTCGTATAAACCGAGCCTTATCGGTCACTTTCGCTCGGCCGCGAGACGAATCACCGCCTGTTTTGACCGAACACGTGCTGTGCTGCACACACTTTCGCTCTCGATATGAATGAGCGCGGATATGATGCGATGTTCGTACGTCTTACCTTTCGTACCTTATGCTTCCTTTACACAGTTTTACACAGTTACTCGTCTATACGACTCGCATCGATCGTGTGTGATCTATCGAGAAGCTAAGAGGGCGCGGTGGTATAGGTGACCCCTAGTGATTAAATTTCATGGCCCAGTGGCTATCGAACTCGCCTCTCACTCGAGCGGTCCGGGTTTGAACCCAAGTGGCATGCACCAATGACTTTTCTAAGTTATGTGCGATTTGAGAAATTAAATGTCACTTGCTGTAACGGTGAAAGGCACATGGTTGTTGAACATGTTCACGAAGGCACATAAAGTCTGCCAATTCGGACTTGGCCAGCGTGGTGGACTAAGGCCTTATCCCTTCCATTCTGAGAGGAGAACCGTACCCTACAGGGGGAAAAAGAAAGGGTTGTGGTGGTAAGTAGCGTAAGTTAGTCATAAACTAAAACAATTAAGTTACAATTTTTAAATCCTTGCCTTGCTTTGCGAATAAATAATAAAGTAGGTATGTATGAGCAGCTCTGGTTATAAATAACTTAATTATATAAAGATATAAATTCAAAATTTAGATTATGCTAACCAGATAATTTATATGTTAAATATAATAAAACTGAAGAACTTTTTCTGTACCTACTTACATTGATTTTTTTTTGTAAATTATAATATAAATAAATAAATATAAATCGTTTATAGGAAAATTTAGAACAATTTAATGTATACAAAATATTTAAATTCAACCCATTGTCTGATCTCTACAAATGTAGATTAATAATTTGCAATTGTAATTTATTTTGTATTTTGCATGTTTCGCTTTCATTGGTTGTAAACAATAATTGGACGGAGAAAGTGGGTAGTCTAGAAATTTTAGAAAAGTAATTAAAAACTTTTTTAATTACTGAGAGGTATTCGTGTATTCAGTTTCCAATTTGTTCGAAACTTTGTCTTATTGGCTTTTTAGTTTCGTATATTTACTTGTTCACTTGAACCAAGTTACTTAGGAAGCTTTATTTCTTATTAGCATTAGTCAAATCCCAGCGGAACTAACCAACGACCTTGTAAGTTATATGTGCTTTAAGAAAAATATATGTCACCTGCTTAACGGCGAAGGAAAACACTGCATACCAGCGAATTCTCCATAATGTTTTCGAACACATATGAAGTCTGCCAAACCGTAGTTAGCCAGCGTGGAGAACTATGCCCTAATCTATCGCGACGATACGATTACGAGACATGCCAGTCATGTGTAGTACTGCATTCTGCTTTGTTAACACAGGTGTAACACAATTACAGTACTAGGCACCATTGACAACTACTTCTATAACTAAAATTTCATTGCAAAGAAATTAATAAAATTGTAAAGTTTTTAATGTAAACTAATGGACTGCCCGCAGCTTCACTCGCGTGGAATTAGACTTTGTTCCACCTTAGAGGAAATAAATAAGCAGATTTAATTTTTTTGTATTAAAACCTTCCGTGGACCTTAAGGAACATACAAAAAAAAATTAGCCGAATTGGTCCAGCCATTCTTGAATTACGCGCTTACCAACATTCATTTTTATTTATATAGAAGATCGTTCACTTAACTTAAGCTCACCTTAGAGAACAGACCACTTATGCACCTGTGAATGTTAGGCAACTTCTTGTATTTCTGTACCTATTGTTATTAACAATTAATATTGTGGTCGGAGTTGGTTTTACGAGCGGGCTCAATAAAACTGGCGAAGTTACTTCGACAATTCGTCACCAATAATAATGTCAAAGACTGACCTATTGCGGTACTTTGATTAATGCAAGGTCTATAGGAAAACCGATTCCTTTGCATGTTGCTTTATTGTAAGTTCTTACAGCTGTCGACACGAAAGTTTAGCTCTGAATAAAATTTGGAGGATAGATGCGCTTGGGGTAACAATGCGAACCAATTAGCGCTTGCGATTGAGAACCCGCTCGCCCCGCGCAAGACCGCCGCTTACTGTACCCATCCCATTTAAGTTATACCTGACCTTAGCAGTTGCGAAATTCATGTCTGTGTCAACCAGGATTCTAACTCAGGATCCGCGGTTGAAATGACCTTGTAAATTGTAATTTACCGATGTAAATTGAGTTATGAAACAGCTAACATCAATTATTATAAATTTATTCCATTGCATTATCAACTTGTATAAAAATCGAATTATGTTATTTATTTTTACTAGCTTTTGCCCGCAGCTTCGCAAGCGGAAAAAGTGTAATAATGAATATAAAATATAATACATAATTAGTGTCAAAGCCATCTGTCGACGGTATTCCACACAACTTTTCAATAAGTGTGAAAGCATCGCAAGGGAACATATTTTCAAGATGAAAAGTATTTTATGTGCTAATCTAGGTTACATCTCTACATGTTTGCCATGTTTCATTCAAATCCGTTTTGTGGTTTTTGAGTAACAAACATCCAAACATACAAACACCCAAACTTACATACTTACGCATTAATAATAGTTATTAGTAGGATTTAATATTTCATACAATATTACATAGTGAAATGTAGTATTTAGATTTTTTATAAATACTGACAAAATAATAAAGAATTCTATTATGAGATCGACTTAATACGAACTTAAAATACTATCTCCTAATTAAGGACTCATAACATCGCATAATGTCTATAGTTGTGCAATGTTTACAAATTAGTATTCGATTATAAAATAAATTAACCTTTAGATAACCATGTATAATTCAAATTTGCGGTTTCCTGTGTGGACGGATTAAACTGGAGAATAACTTTGTGCTATATTTACATAATAATGTTCATGGGTGGATTTCCCAATAGCAGAACTTACGCGACACAAAAGAAATCAGTAGAGCAATGACGTACTATGAAATGAAGTTCTGATATTTTGAAAAAGAAGATTGTGAAATACTCTCTTCATGGAAGGCAAAGCATCTGTGATATATCCCCTGGTGTCGCACGTGTCCATAGACGACTGTGACCACTTACCATCAGGTGGTCCGTATGTCTGTTGGTCCGTCTATCTATACTTATCTATACTAATAATATAAAGAGGAAAGATTTGATTGTTTGTTTGTTTTGAATAGGCTTCAAAACTACTGAACCGATTTGAAAAATTCTTTCACTGTTGGAAAGCTACACTATCCCCGGGTGTCATAGGCTAAATTTTATTTTGGAAAAAAATAGGGTTCCGTAAGATATTTGGGTTTTTCGGACACAAGGTGTAAAAAAAAAACCAGAAAAGTTACTTATTTTGCGTACGCTGCCTAAACTATAAAAGATAGAACCATAAAATGTTCTAATTAATTGTAGATCTTATAAATATCTATAAAAAAGTCCGCGACACACTATACCTATCTATGTCGAGTGAGGCACAACAACCATTTTTTTATCTTGAATTTATTTTGGACTACATTTACAGTTTATGTAGATAATATTTGGTCTTTGAATGATTAAAATTGGACGCTTGGTTTTGAAGTGTCTGTCTGTCTGTCTGTTTCGCTTTCACGCCAAAACTACTGAACCGATTTAAATGAAATTTGGTACACAGTCTAGAGCCTGACAAAGGACATAGACACTTTTTAATTGGAAAAAAGTGTTGTAATGGGTTGAAAAGGGAGATGAAAGGTTGTATGAAAGTATTGTCATTTTCAGAACTAGAAGCATAAAACTTAAATTTTAGGCTGTTGATAAGGTATAATCCTTACTAATCCTATCCTACTAATATTATAAAGGGGAAAGTTTGTAAGTATGTATGTATGTGTGTTACTTTTTCACGTAAAAAGTACTGAATGGATTTTAATGAAACTTTACAATAATATAGCTTATACATCAGAATAACACACAGGCTAAAATTTATAAAGATATTGTGTGAATTGTCCAAAACATGACGATAAGTGTCAAGTAGGTAAGTAGGAAAAAATCTACCATCTGCGAGCTATTCTGGCTTGCGCTGCCAAAACTACTGGACCGATTTCAAAAATTCTTTCACCATTAGAAAGCTGCATCTTCACTGAGTGACATAGGCTATATAATATGTATTACTAGGCGTAAACGAAACTATTGTTATAATCTATATATGTAAAATAAAGTCGTGTTAAATTTTTATTTTTTTAGTAACCTGACGCAAATAGGGTTTATGTGTGTGTATTATAATTTTGATTTTTACATAAAATACCCGTGCGAAGCCGGGGCGGACCACTAGTATTATATAAAAGAGGAAAGATTTGTTTGTAATGTTTCACACAAAAACTACTGGACCGATTTCAAAAATTATATCACCATTAGAAAGCTGCATCTTCACTGATTGACATAGGGTATATACTCGTAATATTACTAGGTGTAAACGAAACTATCGTTATGTCTAATTTCACGCGAGCGAAGCTGCGGGCGTCTAGTAACATAAAAAAAATGTAAGCTCATAATTTATCTATTCGGTAGCTGTCCGTACTAGGAACACCTTTCAGTATAATTTCAGTAGGCAACATCTTAAAACAAGTGAGTCATCACAAGCCACCCACCCCGTAAACAAGTTAGTTTACGGGGGTGTCTTACCCAATGGGATTTCAACCTAGACCCTTACATATGGCACAGAACCGTGATCGAAGCACATATACATAATAGCCTTGAAACGTTAATAGTTAACCTAATACCTAAATTATATTTTTTAGTCCCGACAAGCTGATTTTAATTTGCTCATACTGAGAAGGCACATCAGAACAGAAGTGACGTCTTGCGTGTAACGGTGTATCAATCATTCAACTGCGCAAAGCATTTGAACCTGTTAAAGTATTGCCCAATGTTTGAGTATATTTTGTTTGACGCATCTCAGTGTGTTTTGCAATCGTCGTCTTACGAATGTCTTTGTAAAGTTTAAAAACAAACACTGCCTAAGATTTTTTTTCTATGTAAATAAAGTAGCTAGGCAGTCCGAGTAGACTGTTCGACAGTATTTAGTAATAATAATATAATATAATAATAATAATTATCATGGACATTCTCACACACGGCCATCTGACCCAAATTAGGCGCGAGCCTGTACTATGGGTGTCAGAGACTGATACACAAGTGTTTGTCACACGACTGTTTGTCCTGAGTGGGATTCGAACCCACGACTCATGGCGTAACAGACAGGATCACTACTGATTGCGCCAACGGGGCCGTCAAGTAGTTCCGTCAGAAAGAAATCTACAGAGATAGCAATATTAACATATTATTAATAGTCATCGACCTTATGATGATGCCTACTATCGTGGGGATGCTCTGCCCATGCAATGAGTAGTTTAAGCTCAAATTACAATTAAACATTTTTTTTAAATTTTTTTTTCATGCATTGTCACCGGAATTAAATTTTAATATGTGTGCCAAATTTCAGCTCGATAGCTTCAGTGGAAGTGGGTGAAATATTGATTGCAAGATTCCAGGACAGATAAATACGAGTGAGGTTAAATAAAAGCTTTTAATAAAAAAAAGTGTGAGCTCTACGTGGAATTCCCCCGACTGAATCAAGCAGGATAATATTAAGAGACAAAAATATTAACATGAAGCCTCTATTTTTGTCACAAATATAAAAACTTATTTATAACTGCTGATATCTCAACGGTAATAGGAATAGGAAGAGACTGGTATTAAAAATAACTGCGTACTAATTTGCTTTGGTGCCTGTACAAATAATTATCAAACTGCATAGTTATACAAATACAACTTGACAAACTACCAGAATTATTTACATGTATGCCAGACACTGTTTGTATGGCAGACACACACACAAGTTGAATTTTTTTTACTAATTGTTCTTTAATATTAAACAATACCTTGACAGTAGGGAAAAAATAATGTTTAATAAGTGGGTCATAGCAGAGAATATTTATAGTAATAAATTAATATAATAGTTAATATTAGTCATATCAATTGTATAATTAAGTACGTTATTTAGGTTCTCATGTAAGTGACAGTGTCTTTTTTTGAGAATAAAATTTCCTTAAACCTAACCTAACTTATTATTGTAATAAATACGCAATTTAAAATAAAATTTTGTATTCAATTGAAAGCATTTATTATTATTATTGAAATTCATTTATTATGAATTTGAAAATATACTGCTACGTCCATTACCGAATGGCTCGCTTCGATAGTATGTGATCGAGTTAGCATCGACGGGTCTTGTGGGTGCTAGTAAGAAGTCCTTGAGTGGAGATTACGACTCGGGAAACTATTGGTCGCCCTCCTAGGTGGACTAATGACTTGAAGAAGCTGGAAACCGCTGGATTCAGAGGGCTCTGGATCGGGAGGAGTGGTGCAACACCACTAGATTGAGGGAGGCCTATGTCCAGCAGTGGACCTTGAAAGGCTGACGGATGAGATGGATGGTGCTTGTGTTTAGCCGTCGGTCCCGGTTGTATTGAATGGAAAAAGTTGAATTATTAAAAAATATTTTAAAAATTAAATATTAAAAATTAATTAATATTAAAATTAATATTAAAATTAATTAAATTTTTTTTTTTTTTCGTGCATTGTAATCGGAACCAAATATGTGTTCTACATTTCACCTCGATATCTTCAGTGGAATTGGGTGAAATATTGATTGCAAGATTCCAGGACATACATACATTATACGAGTGAAGTTAAATAAAAGCTTTTAAAAACATGGTGGTGGCGCGGTATGCTCTAAACCTCTCACCGCTCTGCCTACCCCGTAGAGAAAATACAGGCTCTAGAGTACTAAATGTAAACATTACCACTGCTCATATAAAATTTTGCCTTGAATAGATGATTCGTTAAGTATCTTAAATAAACGATCAAAGTTCAATGTTTGAGTGTTAATTTAGATCTGTGTTGGGATTTTTTTATGAAGGCTTTTTGTATCTAATGAGTGGGCGTGTCAAATCCGTGTGTGTTTTTGTGTATAATTTGTTTGTTGATATAAGATGACAGGAAGAAGTAAGAGGTAGAGCTTATATGAAACCTTTTCCATCACTACTGGGCGTCCATTAGTGGTGGAAAAGGTTTCAAAGGGTCAATGTCACTCGCGTGGAATTAGACATAACAATAGTTTCATTTACACCTAGTAATGTTATATAGCATATTATTATGTCACTAAGTGAAGATACATCTTTCTAATGGTGAAGGAGTTTTTGAAATCGGTTAAGTAGTTTTTGTTAGAAAACATTACAAACAAATGTTTCCTCTTTATAATATTAGTATATTATATTACACAGAAAATGTTCCGCCTAGAAAGGTATTAGCTCGTGTGGTAGCAACCTATAAGCATCTATGACACTTTACTGTTGGAATATAGGCAACTAACAGGACTAACTGTCATTAATAGTCCCTGCCTAGTCCTCATACCTACTAGCGAACTGCTAACTAACTGGCCTAATCTTCCCAGTCCCTAATTAAATTTTGTTCAAGGTTTGGTGGTGGTGCATGCTTGGTTGCTATCTTATATGTACTTATTATGCTTGGTTTATATATCAATAAAAAAAGGACTACCTATATATACCCTACACTACCTATATGGTGCATTCGTTAAGCGTGTTCAATCACCTCATGGCGAAATAAACTATTTGACTTTGTCGTTAACGTTGACTTTGACTTTGACATTAGATCCCCATCTAAACATACCAAACTGGTGAAAATTACTACATGTTGACAAGTTCTAATTTTTATTGACGCTTATTTCATACCCTCAGGAATAGCAAATCTAGTTTAATACTACTGTACTTAATTACCACTATACTACATTTGAGTGAGTACCTACAGGTATTCGTATTGTTTCTAGACATTTCCTATACTTTTTGCTAGGAACTATGGCGATAGCGGACATTGACCCCACGAGTAAATCAGTGAAATAATATCAAAAAATATTTAATATTTTTTTCTTTTTTTTTGTTGCAGGTAAGATATTTCAATAATTTGTAAACTTCTAATAGTACGTTTCATTTGGTGAGTACATGTTATTTTTAACCCCCCACGCAAAAAGAGGTGTACCTATTATAAGATTTTTGAACAGGTATTTGAGTATGCCTATTTCAAATTAATTAATATTTGATGGATCACAACAGTTTTACATTAGCTTTTAACTCACTATTAAATAAAAGGATGGAAGGAATCCTTGTAACCGGAAAAAAATATCTGAAATATACACGAAAACAATATAAATCGGCTCTTGATTAGGTATCGTTTCGCCGCTAAATTATTTATAGATACAGAGCAATAAATGTTTATTGAATATCAATAAAACCTCGTACATTATACAGACCGTTTTATAATATAATATCTACTTACCGGATCTAATCCATCCATTCATAAATCAGCCTTTTGTCATCCACTGCTGGACATAGGCCTCTCCTAAACTGAATAACTCCCACCGGTCCTGTCCTAATCCAGGGGTTTCCCGCCGTCTTCTTCAGGACCAGACCTTCTCGAAGGGCGACTTGTACTCCTTTTTCTGATTCTAGAACTTTTACTCCACTAATCTAGTACCAAATCTCATCTCAACACATCGCCGTCTCTAGTAATTAAACATGTGGGTCTTATTAATAGTAGTACCTACTAGTTACTGATGTTATGAGTAATGCATGTCCATCCTTTTATGTCTATGGCACGCGTCACGCGTCCTCTATCTATTATGTACTATCAAATAAGCCTGTGTGTCATATATGTCATGTAACCAAAAGTTAATAGAAGTTAATAAAAGTGTGTCTCAAGTTCAATCGTCGTATATCTTATAACCTATATTAAATAATACACAATCTCATATTAAATACCAAATATAAATAATACAACTGAATGAATTCTTTAAATTCTGGAGAAAAGCAGAAAAGTCATGGGTAATTAAATATATAAGCCCCACACAGAAAACAACACTATTTATTTAACATCCATGGCCCAAGTACAATTATTAAGTAAATATCTGCCGACCGGGATACGAACCCGCGACCCGCGGTTCGGCAGTCAGCCTCACTCACCGCGCCGCGTTGTCCTTAGATTTAGCGGATAAATGACACTTTTTCTTTAATTATATGCAACAACCAACATTATTATATACTACTTGAAGATAATATATAAAACATCGAAAATCTATATATTAATTAGATCTTATGTGATATAATAGCTGAAAGCTATAGTATGTTAAAAATAATATTGCGAAATCATTACATAAGAGCTAGCGAGGACATAATGTTTGTTTTCTTTGACATCCTCACGGAAATAGTGTGATTTCAGAGATGGACTTAGCAAAAAATAAACTGCACTATTGATTTTAAATTCTAAAACCAATTCCAAACCAATTCTGTTAAGTTGCTATTAAAATCTTCAATAGAATATGTTTTTTTAGTAATACAGCCTGTTTATTTCTAGTTTCTCTCTTATAGTTTCTTAAGACATATGAACAATCTACATAATAATGAAAGACATGTCTTAAGACATGAAAAATCTACATAATAATCTATATATATAAAAGGAGAAGGTGACTGACTGACTGACTGACTGACTGACTGACTGACTGACTGACATATCAACGCAGGGCCTAAAATATAAGGGCTAGAAAGTTGAAATTTTGCACAGGGGTTCCTTTTATAACGTAGGGGAGCACTAAGAAAGGATTTTTGAAAATTCAGCCCCTAAGGGGGTAAAACGGGGGTGCAAAGTTAGTATGAAACTTTTTGAAGTCAAGTGGGCAACCCGAACGCGGGCAGACGTCGTTAATGGGTCTAATTCTACGCGAGCGAAGCTGCGGGCGTCCACTAGTTAAACTATAAGAGAGAAACTAGAAATAAATAGGCTGTATTACTAAAAAAACATATTCTAGTCTTATCAGTAGTCTTACCAGTAATCTTTTCATTCGAAGATATAAACGAGTAGATAATAATTATACATACCATCAACGATATATTTTATCCAAAAATAAAAGAGTTAAAAATTAAGTGTTTTTGTGGTGAACAGACAGACAGACAACCCGCAAAGGCAGGAACGTACAACTAGCGCGGTGTGGTTTCTTATATTTAAAAATACGTTAGAGTCCGGCCCTGCGCGGTGCATTGAACGACGCATCACGTCGAGATGTGATCGAGACGTAAACCGGTCGATCACGACACGGCACGGCAGAGAAAGCGCGCTGTGGGAACGGGCCCAGACAGACCAATAAATTCATTGTTATACTATCCTACATTGTATTAGGGTAAAGGGGTAAGATTATGGCCTTAGGGGTGCTTAGGGTAAGTGGGTTTTATTATGCCCTTAGGGTAAGTGGGATAGATTTTATTTATTTATTTATTTATTTATTTATTTATTTATTATCTACTAGTTTATTTGGAGTGGGATAGATTTTAAAATTTAAAATGAAATTAATGGAGAATAAATATGTAATTAAATAAATAAATTTAAAAATTTTTGCTTGCTATACACGCCAGCGAATGTCAAAAAAAGTAAGGTTTCTAATAATTATAAGTCAGTCAAGTCAGTTGACAGTAGGTACCTATGACTATAGGCCTTCCTTTAATCAGGTGATGAAAGCGCTGGCGCATCATCAAGCAAATATTTTTATAATAATTATATGAATATTAATTATTATCAATTTTACTAAGTATTATTTTATTCATTAATCTCAGAATACAGAACCAACTTATTAATAAGTGGTATTTGTACACCCATGGGTAAAAGTGGCTACTAAATTTAATTTATATTTACGTTAAAATAAAAATAAATAATTGATTGAATTTATTTGAGGGTACCAGTATTCCGTCATCATCTGTTAACTTATCTGTGTATCACTCAACTTATACAAGTCATCACGTACATACCTACTTATGGTGCTTATGTTTCTTTATGGTTTGGCAATAAACATTATCGTGGCGGCATCTTGGTGTAATAAAATTTAAGAACATATAAACATCCAATCACTGCGTCATGTAAAAAAGCCTTATAACGACCCACTGGTAGGGCTTTCAATTGATGTCATTTACAAGCTTTGCTTAATGGATTTCAATATAATAGAATTTACTTTAATAATTAATCTTTTTCTGGTGCAATAAATTATATTGTATTGTATTGTACTTTAATAATGTCACTTACACAACAAATTTGTACAAAATTAATTTTACATGGGTACTTTTATATCCAGTATATCATTGTTGTAATGCAAATAAATTATATAAAGGACCGCCGCACTCAGCATATATAAAATGAGAATCAACGGTGCGGATTTTCAGTGCAGCCCTAGTGAATGTTAGTATTTCGAGTAGTAATCTATTGGGTATAACCATATTTATGTCAACTTACTACTAAAATACTGTAATGGATTTGGTAGTTAAATAAGTCCGGTACCGATATCATTAATATATATTCTTCTAGACTTAAACTGTTCTAGACTTAAAAAGTCGCTTCGGTATATTAAAAATAATTTTAGCGACTTTACATATTCGTATAGGAAACATTTTCACATGCGAATTTCATAAAATTTACCTATTCAACGGTTTAGTTAAACTATTTAAAATTTGACGGCTTTCCGCCTTAACATTTTCTCTCTTATGGTACTAAAGTAGAATTACTTCCGCCCGTACATAAGGCAGTTGAACATAGTTCACGCGTTGGTTCACAAAATTATCCATCAATCACAATGGAGAATAATCTGTCAATTCATCGTCCACAATAGTACTTGCAGCTTCGATTATATCACACCCAATGTCTTTGATCATATTATTATTACGCAACATTTATTGATGGCCATAGATCAAATGACATTCAGAAATGCCATGTCAGTTGTGACCTTTGACGCTGTGATAATCTATATATATAAAAGAATAAGCTGACTGACTGACTGACTGACTGACTGACATATCAACACAGGGCCTAAACTATAAGGGCTAGAAACTTAAAATTTTGCACAGGGGTTCCTTTTATAACGTAGGGGAGCACTAAGAAAGGATTTTTGATAATCACCCCCTAAGGGGGTAAAAGGGGGTGCAAAGTTAGTATGAAACTTTGCAGTTTTTGAAGTTAGTGAATGTCTAATTCCACGCGAGCTGCGGGCGTTCACTAGTGTAATGTTTTTATTAAAAGTAACATAGCATCTCTCTTGTATATTTATCCGAAGGGTACGCAGTTGTATGTAATACACCCAATATTCAACAGTTTTGTTTAGGTCCCATGTGATATGTGGTTAGCATCATATACGGAGCTCAAATCCGAACTCCGACATTTCCTACCCAGGGGTCGAACCCATGACCTTACGATTATAGCTCCTTAGTGAATACTAGACATTTTTAATCGTGCGCAATCACATATAACGAATCATTAAAGTGAAATATGTTTTTTGATTTTTGACGGGTGGACTAATATAAATTAAATACTTAACGTAAATTTAAATTTAATTTTTTTGCAGATAAGCATGCGTGCATGTAAATGTGTTTTAAAGATTTAGCAATGCTAACGGAATAGGCTGCAACAGGCGACCTTTTAGTTGACATGAATGACAAAAAGTAATTCTGTTAGATTAATGATTCTGTGGACGGAATTGACAGTAACGAATAGTATGGTGCCATCCAAATACACGGTATTCGCAATGAATGAAGCTTTCTATTCCGACATATCGAAGAAAATATCGATGATAGTGGACGCCCGCAGCTTCGCTCGCGTAGAATTAGACCCATTAACGACGTCTGCTCGCGTTCGGGTTGCCCACTTGACTTCAAAAACGGCAAAGTTTCATACTAACTTTGCACCCCCGTTTTACCCCCTTAGGGGGTGAATTTTCAAAAATCTTTTCTTAGTGCTCTCCCCTACGTTGTAAAAGGAACCCCTGTGCAAAATTTCAAGTTTCTAGCCCTTATGGTTTAGGCCCTGCGTTGATATCTCAGTCAGTCAGTCAGTCACCTTCTCCTTTTATACAGGGTTATTGGTAATTCGACGTATTCCCGTTAGGAGGTGATAGGGGTGACTATTTGTGATAATTTTAACCCCCATATGCATGATACAAAAGTGAACCATTTTCGAGTTATCAAGCTTTTCAGATTTTTTCAAAATAGGTCAGAAATGCAACATCAAAAATTTATTTAAAAAAAAGTAACAATTAAAATAATTTTTTTTCTTCTGATTTATAAAAACGATTAAACAATGGTTATTTATCAACATTAAAACTACAATTATCGGTCCAACTTTAAAAATGCGAGACGATTAACGATATTACTTCAATATTTTTTGAGATTTTTGTCCACTAAAATGCCTTAAAAACAAAAAAAACTTATATCAAACTTGGCTTGCAGATTATTTTAAAAACATAACCGTTTTCTTAGCTTTCCAACAAGGCATAATAACTATGAACTTATTTTTAAAAAACGGAGAAAAACCGATCACAAAGCAAGCAGGCGGAAATTTGTATTCGAACTAAACTTATGGTCTTTCTTTAAAATTTCAAAAAAGTAATTAAAAACAATGCCCAATGTAAACAAAACAAAAAATATAAATATAAAATTAAATTTAGAACCAGTAAAGGTTTAGTAATAATAACAATTAATAATAAGTAACAATTACATTTTGTAATTTAGCCTAATTAAAGTTTTTGCTCGAAGGGACTTCCCCTATTGCGTACGCAGTCTCATTCTTTTCTGAGGTGTAACTTAACTACCGAAGTGTTAAAATTATTCCGAATCATTTGCAGGACATCCGTGTTGCTAGTATATCATGTTTTGCCTTATAGCTAAAGGAAAGTCTTCAAGCATTTCATTTGTTAAAAAAATTCGTAAGCGAGCAAAATTGGTTCATTGATAAATTCTTGCACATATTGCACATAATGTGAATAATTTGACTACTTCGGTACTTAACTTACACCTCAGAAAAATAATGAGACTTTGCGTACGCAATAGGGGAAGTCCCTTCGAGCAAAAACTTTAATTAGGCTAAATTACAAAATGTAATTGTTACTTATTATTAATTGTTATTATTACTAAAACTTTACTGGTTCTTAATTTAATTTTATATTTATATTTTTTGTTTTATTTACATTGGGCATTGTTTTTAATTACTTTTTTGAAATTTTAAAGAAAGACCATAAGTTTAGTTCGAATACAACTTTCCGCCTGCTTGCTTTGTGATCGGTTTTTCTCCGGTTTTTTAAAATAAGTTCATAGTTATTATGCCTTGTTGGAAAGCTAAGAAAACGGTTATGTTTTTAAAATAATCTGCAAGCCAAGTTTGATATAAGTTTTTTTTTGTTTTTAAGGCATTTTAGTGGACAAAAATCTCAAAAAATATTGAAGTAATATCGTTAATCGTCTCGCATTTTTAAAGTTGGACCGATAATTGTATTTTTAATATTGATAAATAACCATTGTTTAATCGTTTTTGTAAATCAGAAGAAAAAAATTTATTTTAATTGATACTTTTTTTTAAATAAATTTTTGATGTTGCATTTCTGACTTATTTTGAAAAAAGCTGAAAAGCTTGATAACTCGAAAATGGTTCACTTTTGCATAATGCATATGGGGGTTAAAATTATCACAAATAGTCACCCCTATCACCTCCTAACGGGAATACGTCGAATTACCAATAACCCTGTATAAATAGATAGATACAGAATGTTGCTTAAATTATATTTGTTGAGCGGACAAATAATATAATGAGTAAATTTTAATAATACACAGCCAAACATCGTTGAAAATACTGGTTTTAAGACCTTGCTTATATTCTGATTTCATTATTAAGTAATCGTATACATTCCTTCGACGATAAGCTAAAGAAGACAACGAAAAACTTGGTTCAAAGGGCATAGGCCGTTTGGAGCATATTTCAAACAGTATACCTTCAAAGGCTTTAGTAAGACATTGTCATCTCAAAAAAATTATACCGTTAAAAAACTTTTTTTTTTTAAAAGCTTTTTAAAACTTTTTTTTTATTTTCATGCATTGTCATCGGAACCAAATATGTGTGCCAAATTTCAGCACGATAGCTTCAGTGGAAGTGGGTGAAATATTGATTGCAAGATTCCAGGACATACATACATGAATGAATACATACGAGTGAAGTTAAATAAAAGCTTTTAAAATAAGGGAAGTGTTCGATGCTAGTATATAAGGTTGTATATCATAGTAGGTACGTAGCCGTGGAAAGTCGTTAAGCCTTGTCGAAGACCTTTGGGTGGCTTAAGAACATTCGACACTGGGTTGGTCACTAACCCCTCCAACCGCATTGGAGCAGCGCGGTAGAGTATGATCTAGACCTCCCGCAGTGTCTGTGGGGGAGACCCGTGCCCAGCAGTGGGACTTCTATGGGTCGCAGCGACGACGTAGCCGCCAAATTAATTACAACTTAAAAATTTAATAATTTTTTAAAAAGCTTTTTAAAACTTTTTTTTTATTTTCATGCATTGTCATCGGAACCAAATATGTGTGCCAAATTTCAGCTCGATAGCTTCAGTGGAAGTGGGTGAAATATTGATTGCAAGATTCCAGGACATACATACATACCTACTTACATAGATACATACGAGTGAAGTTAAATAAAAGCTTTTAACATACGAGTGAAGTTAAATAAAAGCTTTTAAAAAGTACTAATCCCAAAATAAAAATGTCATCCAGAAACAGACCTTGTGGCATTGTACCCAGAACGCTGGCAGCATTGCCCCGCTGTATAGCGAGGCAAATGTTTTAGGCGATAAAGCTGCCAGCCCTGCGGTCACCTGAGACGGAAATGAGCCTGGTGGACAAGACTTCCATGAAAGTCTTCATATCAGCCGACCAAGGACGTAAAGTTTCTACTGCCGCAAAATTTGTCTATGTGTCTAGAATCAATCAAGGTATAGGCACACGTTCAATTCACACCAGGCGTTATATTTACCTTACCGATCAAACGCCCATAATGATACTAAGATTTTGGGGCAATAAATAATTATTAAATAATAATTGAGGGGTCAGTCTATGAGTTTGTTTTCATCTTGCTCGCTTATTGTACAATTGCATCCACACGAGATTCATAAGACATCTGACCTTTCCCAGGCAGGTTGGTATTTACAGTTTTATAATCGTCAAAATGATTAGGTTCGCTTAATGTTATGCTAATCCAAGTTTATTAGATGTGGAAAAAATTTTTGACCTCCTACTTAGAGTAATTGAGACTTTAATGTATTGTTTTGCGTTCTAACTATACATTTAGTAAGTATGGCGCAAACTACATATTATATAAATACAAAATGATTAATGTATTACGAAAATAAAAATAATTCATTGAATTATATAAAGAGTGTAAAGTATTATATAGAACAAAGTTTTATAATGTATTCAATGTCTGATAAAGCTCTTAACATAGCAAGCTGAAAGTGGCAATAAGCTAACCAGGCCACATCTGCCAGAGAACCGACAATCGTTGGAGTAAACAGTGTCTAAAACGACTACATCTAATTAGACGTGAAATAAATAAAACTAAAAGGTAAGCCAAATTAATAGGTAAAGACAAAATAATAGTACCTACACGATTCGCTCCAATTCCAGTTTTGAATTGAATTTGAATAAATATATCTACTAATATTTCTATGGAGTTTACTCCATAGAAACAGATGATGCTGTCACTTCAATTAATAAGTTTGTCGTTTTATCAAGTATACAGGTTGTGTCTTTTTAGCAATGTAAAAGTTGTCTTGTAGATAATTTTTATGAATAACATGCCGATTGCCGATACGTCTATGAATTCGATTTTCGTTTTTGTTACTAATTAAATATGTAAAAATTAATTCGGTATTTATGAATGGTGAAAAATACTTTTGATTCTAATACTTTGATTCAGAGATAAATCACTGTCCGCTGTTCAGAAATATAGTATTTCCTTGAATAATAATTAATTGAGTCCTTAAAAACTGCACTGAATAATATTAAACCAGAAACTTAAAACTATGTTGGTTAGGTATAACATCTTCATTCTTTTATTTAGTGACTTGTTTATGGAAAATTAGAAATAGCTTCGCGAAACTGGTAAATTGATCTGTATGAAAGTGAATATACCTAGTAAACAAAGTATACCAATTCACATCGCATACTTAAAATATATAAAGACTTTACAATATTACGGTAGAAATTATTGTTCATTAAATGTGAATACCTGCCACATAATATAATAAACTAGTGGACGCCCAGCACGGCCCGCAGCTTCGCTCGCGTAGAATTAGACCCATTAACGACGTCTGCCCGCGTTCAGGTTGCCCACTTGACTTCAAAAACGGCAAAGTTTCATACTAACTTCGCAACCCCATTTTACCCCCTTAGGGGATGAATTTTCAAAAATCCTTTCTTAGTGCTCCCCACGTTACTCCCCACTACGTTATAAAAGGAACCCCTGTGCAAAATTTCAACTTCAACAACTATTTCGAGCTTCTCAACCTTAATAGTTTAGGCCCTGCGTTGATATATCAGTCAGTCAGTCAGTCAGTCAGTCAGTCAGTCAGTCAGTCAGTCAGTCAGTCAGTCAGTCAGTCAGTCAGTCAGTCAGTCAGTCAGTCAGTCAGTCAGTCAGTCAGTCAGTCAGTCAGTCTGTCAGTCAGTCAGCTTCTCCATTATATATAGATAGACTATATCAGATCCACATCTACTTTGGCAGTATGATAAAAATAATCATTCTGTATATACATAGATGCTCAGGTTTACACATGCTCAGGATTATTATTATTTAGATTAAAAATGAGCGGTCAGGTTAAATAAATGTCAAGGTAAAAATAACATAAAAACAAGGAGGGACCCGTTCTTATTTATACCTCGAGTGCCACTTTGTATTTAAATACACTACAAGTGATTTAATGATGCTTTAATAAATAACATTAAAAAGAAACATATATTATATTGAAATAGGATTGAATAATTAAATTATATTGGACTGGTTTGATTTTAAGTTAACGCGTCTCTAATCAGTCGGTAGATTATAAATGTCCATAGTAGACTTATTTCCGCCAGTTTAAGTAAGATTGAAATGGATTTTGCATGGATATAAACATTTTGTTTTGTCAGTTAGTTTATGGTAGGTATATTTTTTTAGGTTTATAAAAAAACAAAACATTACGCCTGTACTCATGCATCTCGTCATAAGTGTGAAGGTAAGAGTACCTTACTTACCTTACAAGTTGGACCAACAGTTAGTCTAACTAATCATTATAGCTTTCCTAAAGAGGACAAAGTTACCTGTCTTTAGCTACGCCTGTACTCATGCATCTCGTCATAAGTGTGAAGGTAAGAGTCCCTTACTACCTTACAAGTTGTACCAACAGTTAGTCTAACAAATCATTATAGCTTTCCTAAAGAGGACAAAGTTACCTGTCCTTAGCTCGAGTATAATAAACTTTGCATAGATTCATATCGGATTCGGAATTACTTTCGCAATCAGTCGTTTTACTTTTTGACTCTGTGAAAATGCAGCCTCTATTGTCCGGGCAGATTTATGAAATGACACCCACATGTTGCTTAACTTGCTATTGTTTCTGTACGCGTACCCAGCCGCCCTTGAATGTTAGAATAGTAATTAATCGCAAAACTGATGTTCCGATGCGAACATTTTGTAGTCTGTGGGAGAATTACACCCACCGCAATTATAAGCCGATAATTATCTACTGATATGAATTTATGAGGGAATCCATTTACTATTCGGTAGCACGACGGTAGGAACGACGCCCTTCAGTAATACAATAGCAGCCTTTGAACTGATTTATCTATGTATATCCATTGCGTATTACGTCTGTATTGCCCCAATGGGTGTTGCCCACTTGGGGCTGTGCCGAAAATCAGCAATTTGGCTGAGTACCTAATACTGTCCTTTTTGCCATGCAGCGAGTTATCGAATTTTCTTTCTTTTTTTAACACCTGTACTTAATCTATTAATTTTTGATTTTTACTATTATTTGTCTACATATTTTACTAGTTTCGTTCAAGGTCCATAATAGTTGATCCACATGAACAAAGAAATAGGTAGATAAAAGCGTATATTAAGAAATCTAAGAGATGATATTTGAAACGAATCGATTACATCATTTCGTCAAACATACTACAATCGATATTATCATCGTTCATATCGATTTTGTCCAAATGTCAACACAAATGACGGCATCCTCTCGTATTATTATTAGAGTCCACGGGACAAAGAACATCATGACTGCGAACTGTCAATTGTACCTGTAATTTCTATGCAAATCCCTCAATTAATACTAAATCGACACATATATAATCAGCCTTAATTGCGATCATGACAATAGCTTTTACATAACGCATTGTATCATTGCACAAATCATTGTTTTAAATGTATTATTTAATATGAGATGTGACTTGCTCACTATAGCTTGTCATGATTTAATATTATGGTACGTTCTGCGATAATTATGAATATTCCATTCAAAAAAAGAAGCTACGTAGATAGAACACTTTTTTTTTTATTTAAGAGAAACAAAGGACTTTGTCGCTGGGCGACCACATCGTCTCGTAAAGTCTGCGCACACATAACAACAGTGTTTAAAATAGAACACGTTTAAACAGCGACGGAAATCAATAGTTTTAATAATAATAATTCTGGGCGGTAGACATTTGTAGCTATACTATACGGAATCTATAGGTTATATTTTAAGCTAGCACTGGGTTGTACCGCCTGTCGTCTGGTTTTAAACCTGGCTATTTTCTTCATTTCTGGCTAAAAAAGTCTTAGGTACCTACCTACTCTTTTCCAGATTATCGATCATCTTAGTCTGAAGGATGACATTATGATAGAATTGAAAGAGAATCCATGTAAGTATCTTATTTTAACTTTACTGTACCTTAAACCTTTAACAAGGGTCTAACATATACAATTTTCGGCCAGTCGATGCGGGTGATGGTGAGAATAGTGGTAGGTAAAAATAAATAATATAATAGATAATTTTATTTATTATAGTGGACGTCGGCAGCTTCGGTCGTGTGGATTTAGACATAACAATAGGTTCGTTTACACCTAGTAATATTATATAGCCTATGTCACTCAGTGGATGCAGCTTTCTAATGGTGAAAGAATTTTTGAAATCGGTCCAGTAGTTTTTATGTGAAAACATTATAAACAAATGTTTCCTCTTTGTAATATTAGTATAGATGTTAGGCGTTTCAATAAGCGACCAAACTGGATGAGATCTAATCTGTCTTCGCTTGGATATTCTTATCGTGGTCCAGTCAGACTGGGTCTTGTGACCTCCGCCTTGGCAGATCCTCCAAGCCGAACGAGCGAGGCAGGGCTATCAATCAAATGTGTCAACGAAATTGTTACATCGCTGAGATCTTAAGCGTGTTGTGATTTGTTAAAAAAAATATTCCAAATGTGAATTTACATAAACGTTACGACATCAGGTGCTATATTTTTAGATGAATCTATAAAGGTTACATGCTTGCTTTGATCTCTAAAAATAAATGATGATAATTAATTTGCGGCCTTTAAAATTTTTTTATATGAAAAACGCGTTATAATTGTTTTTAAAACAGTTGAGGTCCGGTTATAAAAATGAGACGACCATCTCAGTCCTCAAGAGTAGCAGTAGAACACGTCTGTGACAGACTTGGAAGGAAAACCTTATGAGATTCGTTTAGGTCACGCGTGTAATGGGTGTATTGGATAGGTTATCTGGTATACCCACAGAACAGATATATCTGTTCTGTGTGTATACCTACATACTGTGTACATACCTATATTATATTACGGTTGGCAACCCTAGTATATAATCATATTAGCGAAAACAAAAGAACAAAATTAAATGCCCTGGAATGCTGTTAACATTTAAATTAATATAATACGGAAGACGAGTGACCTCGAGGGAATGCAACTCTGAATAAAAACATGAAGATACATATTAACTATCTAATGGACATCGCGAGAATTTGACTCAGAAATATCTATCATCAACTAGTGCTCGTGGTTTCACCCACATTATATTTAATGACCACTACCACCTACCACTGTTCACCACATTACATACAAACTGGTTGCACAGGACCGGTGAGTGGTGTGGTACCACTTACCATCGGGTGGCCAGTATGTATGTTTGTCCGTCTATATTTAAAAAAAATACAGTCTGCCTTCCCCTTCGGGAAAATATAGGCGTCTTATATTATGTTATGTATAGGCGTCTTATATACATATATTAAACAACGATACGCTTATACAATGTAACAATTACTGGACTGTTATTGACAACAACTAACAAGACTAACTATATTTCTGAGCTAAACTTATATAGTACAGTCACTAATAGACTCACAAAAATTCTATCTTCGAGCTACTGGGAATTTATTTATTTTAATTTTCATGTCACCATATAGAATAACATAGGGCCAACATAATGCCTAATGGCATTTTCTACCAGCCAAGTAATTTAAAGGAATTTCAAGTTAGTAAACCATATAATACTTTGCCCGACCGTGGATCGAACCCAGGAATAATGCTAATTATGCTTACTAGACCAACGGTACAATAAAATTCATTAGCAATTTGCTCAATACTCACACTTATGACATTAACCGAAGCTAAACACATGATCTAATGAAAGGTCGTGGGAATTTTACAGTTGAGTAATACGATAATACTCAGTAAATAACACTGTCGGTGCTAGAAGGATCTTGCGACAAACGTTAAACTCTAAACTGAAAATTACCAAGCAATTGGAACTTATAAATTAGGGTAGGCATACTATTCGATACACTAGGACAAGTTCTAAATTTAAACTCAACTTAATTTGATAACCATGTCAATACTATTCGATACACTAGGACAAGTTCTAAATTTAAACTCAACTTAATTTGATTATGTCAAATTTAATCGGTTATTACATCACGCCTAGGTATAACCCCTATTTTCCTACTTTACATCGTTTATATTTAGGCCCCATGTAATAGAATGGTAATATAATGTTTGGCCGGCAGAAAATGCCATTCAAATTCAAATAATTTATTTCGCTATGAGATGATTACACACGCTTAACGAAAGTCTAGGTAACTACAAACTACTTAAAGAAGGCGAAGAAGAAGTTACCATAAGGCATTAAGTCCGCCCATTGTATATCCCTTTAGAGGTGTCAATAAAGTTGAATAAATAAATAAAATAAATAATAGGCGGTGAGCCTATTGCCATCCGCCGGGCACAAATCCAGACTCCGAGCTGCTACCGGGCTTTTCAAGTTAGAAAATCCTAATAGTTGTTGCCCGTCCCGGGAATCGAACCCAGGACCTCTAGCTTAGCAGTCGCGGTTACGACCACTAGACCATTGAAGCATACCGCAAGGGTATGATATTTAGCATAATTTGAATATAACTAAGCACGTAGCTCTTCTGAATATTTAAAAAAAAAAAACTTATGAGGCTGATCTGAAATATTGGTTTTATATTTAACTCGTTGAATAATTTATAATTTATATGATTTTTTTTATCAATATGTCTTATTACTGGTATTATAAAATACTCCTCGGGTATAACTAGTTGATTTTTGAAAGATTTTTTCTTACCTCCACCAATCCACAAGGGAGCAGCGTGGTGGAGTATGCTCCTAGACCTCCCGCAACTGTGTCTGTAGGAAAGACCCGTGCCCAACTTAAGACATCTGGGTTGCGGCAAGAAGCTTGCTTGATTGAAAATTAATAACCTATTAGATTTATTCAATTTTAACTATCCTGATCGACACCAAATTTATGTTCCTCCGTTTAATATTGGTTACCATTCGATCTGTGACACTTGCTGTATTATCTCTGATTCACAGTCATTAGAGGTCAGGAGTCAAACGCACCCACACACCACTAAAATACCAAATTTAGTAGAATCATAATGGTATGATTCTACTAAATTTGGTATTTAAGTGGTAAGCATCTTACTGAGATTCTCCGGCGTTTGTTTCTTCCGTAGCGTCCATAGCCCAATGGCTCGTGTCGATTCAATGTGATCAAAAGATTTAAGCAACGACGGGCGCGGTCGGTTTGTGGATGGGTGACCGCTAGTGGCAAATATTTCATGGATGCTACCGCGCTTCGGAGGGCACGTTAAGCAGTCGGTTCCGGTGGTTTTCATTGTTTTCAATTATGGAAACAGTCGTCAAGCCTTGTCGAAGACCTTCGGGTGGCTTGAGAACGTTCGACACTGGGTTGGCCACTAACCCCTCCACCAATCCGCATTAGAGCAGCGTCGTGGAGTATGCTCTAGACCTGTGGAGCTGCGTCTGTGGGGGAGACCCGTGCCCAGCAGTGGGATGTCTATGGGCAGCTTAGCTCAGCTTGCTTCTTTCATCTGACGCCTTCACAGGTCAAGAGTCAAGAGTCATCTTACGCCCACGCTGTGGTAATAACGAAGGGTAATAAAAGATCAAATTTACTAGGTAAATTCATAACCGTCCGCTTAAAATTCATCCTTCGTCGTACACAGACATTAATTTAAATTAATTTTGACACCTGTTTGTTGCGTAATATTCAAAAATTTTGTTATTCAAAAATTTGAATTTATAGCAAGGTCCGGGATTTTTGTATTAAGTATATTATTCAGTATCATCTTGCTACAGCGCTGACAGCTAAGTAGCTATCGAACTCGCCTCTTAGTCGTGCGGTCCGGGTTCAAATCGAAGTGGCATGCACCAATGACTTTTCTAGATTCATCAGAGGAGTAGTCATTTTGCGCCGTTTTTTTAAAACCCCGCGTACTTTAAATTAAAAGGCTTAAATTAAAAGCCTTTTAATTTAAGCCTTTTAATTTTATTTTATTTTATTTTAAATTAAAAGGCACAACTTAAAATTAAAAGGCTTAAATTATAGTCCGTCACAGGATGCCAAGTAAGGACTTGGTTGACTTCACAAACCATTAAAACTTTCATAGTTGAAGTTACCGGCTTACTCACGTGTGATTTAAGTCGAAAATAGTCCGACTAGTTTCGATCTATTACGATGATCATCTTCAGGAGTGAACGCGCGGCGGGCACAGCGTACACTGCGTGAGTAAGCCGGTAACTTCAACTATGAATATAGACACTCACGAATCGTTCAGTAATAAAATAACATTAAAACTTTCTCGTTTTTCTCATTAGGTTTGAACCAATATTATTGGAAGATAAATATTTCTTTTGAAATATTCAGTTCTTGGGAGTCAAATTGTGTTGGTTTATAAGGTTCCATGCCTTATAAAACGGGACCCTATTACTAATGCTCCGCAGTCCGTCTGTCCGTCTGTCACCGGGCTGTATCTCGTGAACCGTGATAGTTAAGACAGTTGAAATTTTCACAAATGATGTATTTCTGTTGCCGCTATAACAACAAATACTAAAAAACAGAAAAAAAAATACAAAAGGAAGGGTTTTTTTATAGATAATGGTACGGAACTCTTCTTGCGCTAGTCCGACTCGCACTTTGCTGGTTTTATGTATGCGCCCACCCAAATCACTGATATCTACTTACTTTCTACAGGGACGATAGTGGTTACCTAACTAATAATTTGTATTACTTCATTTATCTTTCCGAATAAAATTTAACTCAGATATGGCTCAAATTACCTGCGGTTGAATTGAATAAGATGTAGGTGCCCAGGTATAAAAATTATGTTTTAAAAGGTTCGCACTCGTAAAACAAAATAAAAACAAAAAAGGTACCTATAAAAATCATAATTTATAGAGCAGCTCGGATTAATTTTGATCATATCTAGTCATGAAATTTTGCTCATTGTTTTCTTATTATCATGCAACCGTAAAATGTTTATTTTAAAGTTCCTGACATTTGACGCTTGGCACATTTGAGTAATTTGGTATAACATCGGGCGTTCGCACGAAGATCTAAGCGTAAATATATACGATTATGATGCGCCGCGGCTTATGACCGCGCCGATTCCGTGACCTGTATAGGGCTGTCTCCTCCGTGATTATTATGCTCTTATTGGCATTATTAAAAGTAGTAATTTAACCATTAAACCTATATATATAAAAGGAGAAGCTGACTAACTGACTGACTGACATATCAACGCAGGGCCTAAACTATAAGGGCTAGAATCTTGAAATTTTGCACAGGGGTTCCTTTTATAACGTAGGGGAGCACTAAGAAAGGGTTTTTGAAAATTCACCCCCTAAGGGGGTAAAACGGGGGTGCAAAGTTAGTATGAAACTTTGCCGTTTTTGAAGTTACTGAATGTCTAATTCCACGCGAGCGAAGCTGCGGGCGTCCACTAGTAAATAAATAAACGCAACACTTTTAGGGCTCAGAGGGTGTTAATTTACCATTATACATAGTTGGTAAGTACATTGGGCTGGTACTATGGGCTGTTGACATTAGTCACAGTTAGTCGATTTTAAGTAGTTAATAGTCCAATTCATAAAATTGTTAGTGAGAGTCTTCTTCCAAGCCGATCACAGAGCGTTTGATACAGATGGCTGAAATGGTTGCCTCTAAAAAATGGAACCAGAAACCACACGTTTCTAGCCAAAATAAAATCACTATAAAAACAATGCAATCTTTAAATACACGCCATGGTTTATTATGATGGTTCAATTAAAATTGTCGGTTCCGGTCCTAGTAATAGGACCACCCATATTCGCGAATACGTATAGCTGAGGTCCGGATAATTGAATCTCTACTGTACAGTAAATAGTTTTGTCTTGCCAATACTAGTATTTTATATTAATATTTGTAAAACAAAACTATTTACTCTGTACTAATATTAATATAAAATACATACTTACATACTTACACTTATACTAATATTAATATAAAATACTTACATACTTACTTACTACATACATACTTACTTACATACATACATAGAGATGATTACCTACCAAACTGCAAATTTGTATAAATCTGCTATACGAGATATAGCAATGTGATTGACCTTAACCCCTTTATTTATAAAAAGTTGTTTTTGAAATGGGTAGTGAATGAATAAAATTTCAGTTAATAAATTATTCATAGATGTACAACCCTAGCTTTAAAAGGTTACCGGACCATTCCAAGACTAATTCAGTTAGAAAAAGACATATTTCTTGCATAATAAATAATTTTAGTAGTAACATCCGTATTGGTGTATTTCGTTTGCGGATCTTTCAGCAGTCTACTATTATTATAAATTCCAAAATTGTTAGAAAAAAATATCTAAATAAACAACATTACATCACGCCTCTATTCCCCTGAGGTATAGGCTGACTGTACAGTACAGCGATTTTTCAGCAGTTATGTTTAGATCCTTAGAAGAATATTGAAAAGAGTAACTACCGAGTTTCTTGTCGTGTTCTTCTCAGTAGCATCAACTTTGTGAACCGGCGGTAGATAAAAATTGTTATGACGTTCATTAAGCGTATACAAAATACCATATAATGAAAAATAAATGAATCTGAATCTGAACCTATAGGCCTTATCTTTTTCCAGACTCCATGTTACTACTCGAAATTTCAGGTTAGAAAACCAGAAACTAAAACTAGAAAATATAATACTACTAGCTGACCCCGCAAACGTTGTTCTGCCATATTAAATGTCAAAGTGACGCGACATGTCATGTCAATGAACGACGGTTAAAAATAAAAATTCTATAATAGTGTTTAAAACATTTTCCAGTGGACCAAATTGTGAATCTAAACAATTCGTCGAACACACAAAAATCTTCATCAACATCTATCCAGCCGTTTAGGAGGAGTTCACTGTCAAAAACGCGTACACAAGAAATATATTATATTAAGATACATACCAAACCGAGAAATCGAACCCGAGATCAGAGGCCGCTTGCGACCAATAAACCAACCATGAACCATTTATAATAAACCTGCTTCATGTGAATTATTCATCACGGTCCTAGATAAAAAAGAAACTATGACCAACTATTTTTTATTCGTGCTCTGATAAATGCTATAAAATGTTAATGAATTAGGTACAAGACAAATAACCGGAATTTAAATAACCTTACCGAAGGTATCGATTCTTATTTTTTTCTTCTCTTCTTCTTATCTCTCGAGATCTTTGTGAACCGGCGGTAGATAAAACATGTTATGACGTTCATTAAGCGTATACAAAATACCATTTATAATGAAAAATAAATGAATCTGAATCTGAATCTATTACAATAAGTTGAGAGAATAAAAATCAACCTTTAGTCATTTAACAATATGACAACAGGAGTTTGCTGCTACTGCTTGCTACTGCGGAGCTTGAGACCCGTGTAGCACTGGTTTTCAGACAGACCTATATCCTGAAGTGGAACGCGGGCACAAAGTAGATATTAGGAACAGAGGACTTTGTGACGCGGGTATGTGTCAGTTGTTCTCCAATGCCAGATGATATACACTATAGTAACTACAGAATATTTATTATATATCTAAAATTAACTATAAGTATTTATAAAAAAAAAATAACCTAATCATTTAATTTACATAAATTTGTTTTTTAATTTAAGTAGGCGATCACCAACGAAGCTTGATTAAACACCTGAAAAAAATACAAGTCAAATCATATCAGTTATAAACAAAAAGTACATGAAATATAAATACATACGAGTATGTGTGACATACCTGCCATGGATATTTACAGTAACATACTCAGTGCTACAACCTATAGACGTCCCACTTGTGGGCACGGGTCTACGCAGACACAGCTAAGGAAGTTCTAGAGCATACTCCACCACACTACTCCAATGCGGATTGGTTTAGTGGCCAGCCCAGTGTCGAATGTTCTCAAGCCACCCGAAGGTCTTCGACAAGGCTTAGCAATTGTTTTTACTTAGGCCTGATTGTAATTGAATCGTTCTAACTTTTTCCAAACACCACTCTGGTATTTAGTCTAGTTAGCTGAAGCTATTTACAACCTTTAACTAACTAAAATCACTAAATACTAGATTGTGAGTAGAGTCACACGATGCGTTTTATTAAACGATGGTAATAAGGTTTGATTTGCAAGTGACCTTCAGTGAGGAAGACCTACCTTGATTAGTCAGAGATACTTGTTTAATGAAGATCTGTGCTAGCATGTAAACCTTTTGTTATCAAGGCTGCAGAGTTCAATGTCTTTGTCCGCCATAAATATACCTAGTACCTAGGTAAAACGTGATAAAGAGTACTGAATTTGTCAATGTACATACTGCATTAGTATAAAGTTAAAAGATTATCTTTTAACTTGGAATAAATTGGATGAATAGGTAATACTACAATAATAATATTGTAGTATTATCTATTCATCCAATGATCAATAGCTAATCAATATCTATAACTACTAATATTATAAAGAGGAAAGATTTGTTTGTAATGTTTTCACACAAAACTACCGGACGATTTCAAAAATTCTTTCACCATTAAAAAGCTGCATCTTCACTGAGTGACATAGGCTTTATAATATTACTAGGTGTAAACGAAACTATTGTTATGTATAATTCCACGCGAGCAAAGCTGCGGGCGTCCATTAGTCCTATATAATATTTCACGTTAGAGCGATTACTTATAAGTATATTTTTTTTTGTAGTATAGACGGACAAACAGGAAAATAATAAATTATTTGTTGCTTTATATTATTAATTTAATTTAGTAGCATTAAACCTCCTACTATTTTAGTAGTTACCTAGACTTTAGCAAAACATTGCATGTTACTATATGTGTGAGAACCACTCTCTGAACTGCAAGTCAAGATTCCAAGGTTCCATTTCCATCTTATAATAATTTTACGAGCAATTATGTTCAAGAAATGTGTGGTTTTCGGTTTAATAATTGCAGATACGACCATCTTAGACCTCAAGGCTAGCAACGCAATAGTAGCCGACTTAGAACGAGACTTCTACTGACAATAACTAACTGGACTTAGTAATAGGACTGACTCACTAACAGACCCTGTCCCAGTCCTCATACCTACTAACGAAATATAAACGACTAGTGGACGCCCGCCACTTCGCTCGCGTAGAGTTAGACCCATTAACGACGTCTGCCCGCGTTCGGGTTGCCCACTTGACTTCAAAAACGGCAAAGTTTCATACTAACTTTGCACCCCCGTTTTACCCCCGTTTGAAGGGGGTGAATTTTTAAAAATCCTTTCTTAGTGCTCCCCTACGTTATAAAAGGAACCCCTGTGCAAAATTTGAAGTTTCTGACCCTTATAGTTTAGGCCCTGCGTTGATATGTCAGTCAGTCAGTCAGTCAGTCAGTCAGTCAGTCAGTCAGTCAGTCAGTCAGCTTCTCCTTTTATATATATAGATTTATTAGTCACAGTTAAATGCATAAGGTAACATTGAATGCAAACATTATTTAAACGATCACTTTAGTCAATGGTGACTAATACAAATAACAAAATGTCTGCCATCACACGAGCTTCAAAGAGCTTCGCAGTTCGCTTTGAGCTTCAGTCATGAATTCTAACTAGGAGCTGCATATTTTAGACAATGTTAATATGTAGATAAATCCTGTTATATTTTAAGACTGCTGAACGACGATCAATACGTAGCTTAGATTTTTTAACAATGATTTTGTTGTACAGATGAAATAATCATTGTGTTTAAATAAACACAAGATTATTTTATCTATAGGTACAACAAAATTTATCAATACAATTTTTTTTTTAATTATTTTATCTTTACAAAAAATTAATTTTTATTTTTAATTTAGATAAACTTATGATTATAATAATATATATTTCATTTATACTATAAACTTATGATTGATTATATTTCATTTAAACTACAAAATTTATCTTTACAACATTTTTTTTATTTTTTTTTAACTTCTTATCTCTTAATGAAATAAACTCATGATTATTTTATCTGTGCAACAAAATTTATTTATACAATTTTTTTTTAATTATATTATCTATACATGTACCTACAACCAATTTTTTTTTAAATTTAAATAAACATTATTATTTTATCTATACAACATCATTGATAAAAATCTGAACTATTCTAACAGAATATCATAAGCACCACTTTAGACACTTAAATTACGGATGAACAAAACCATTGCGGCACGGTGTGTTAACTGTTAAGCCTTGGTTACTTAACGGCGGGTCGCGACCCGTTGCAGCTATCATAAAAGCGCAGCCAGATGCTACGATCACTGATTAGTCCCATAATATCTATCTATCTATCTATCTATTATAGTATAGATATCTTATAACAGATTTATCTATTACTATAATAAATCTGAGGGGCAATTTTTTCTGTACATTATATATTATTTCTGTACGCTTTAGAACTCAGAAATGTGTTTTTTGAAAATATTGTCTGTCTGTACAGACAGACAGACAGGCCATCACATGAAAACTTGGTAAAGTTATGATGTAAATTGGTAAAATTATTACTATTACTGATAGTCCTGTATAACATTACTTTAATTTCCGAAAAATTAAGAGGTTTCCTTGGAATAAAGTTCGAAAAGTATGCATGGATAATTTTTAAATGTCATAAATTCAAATTCGCAATAAACATTCCTTAGATAAATTAATGGAGACGCGTATACTCGTACCTACCAGATTGGTGATAAGATAAGTAGCAACAATAAACCAAGCTACCTAAGTGTCTAATAACTCCACGCGAGCGAAGCTGCGGGCGACCCCTAGTTAGATATATGACGGTGATTAGCAAACTTAGAGAGGCGTAACTAATTATATTATACTCGAACAAGATTTGATTAGGAACTGCGATAATTCATATCGTTAACAAGTGGCCGCCCGCAGCTTCGCTCGCGTGGAATTAGACATTCACTAACTTTAAAAACGGCAGTTTCATACTAACTTTGCACCCCCGTTTTACCCCATAAGGGGGTGAATTTTCAAAAATCCTTTCTTAGTGCTCCCCTACTTTATAAAAGGAACCCCTGTGCAAAATTTCAAATTTCTAGCCCTTAGAGTTTAGGCCCTGCGTTGATATGTCAGTCAGTCAGTCAGTCAGTCAGTCAGTCAGTCAGTCAGTCAGTCAGTCAGTCAGTCAGTCAGTCAGTCAGTCACCTTCTCCTTTTATATATATAGATTTATAAAATTAATAAGATAACAGCTCATGTTGAATGTGTCAGCTCATGTTTAAGGATGGAAATAAAAGCAACTTATGAAGAGATTCAAAAGAAGATAGAAGTAGGTACCAATAAGAGGAATTGATACATACAATATTAAAATGAATGTTTAGAAACAAAACATCAAGTCTTTACCATGTGAATTGGGACACAGTATCATGCCTTTCTTGAGTTGGTATATTACCAAGACTTTACCTCTGAAGGCTAATTGGATGGATGGAGGAATCATCATCAGAAAAAAACTCTAAAGCTATCCTAAACGCGTTGGTAATCACCCCAATTACAAATGTTTTGTAAGCAAATGCCACCACAAAATACAAACATAATTACTATGCAAAGCAACAAATTCAATTTATCAAACAACGAATTATCTTCAAACAAACAACCAAGGACATGATTTCTTGTTTGGTTGTTCGATGCCCTTAATCAGTGGTTTAAAACATTTTTGGCTTAAAATTTCAAAGTTAAATCAAATACAAATTTTTTTAAGAATCAAACCAATTTTAAATATTGTTTAATAAGTTGACAATGAACACTTATTTTATAGAAATAGTTGCCACTTAAACGTAATGCAAAAGAACGAAAGCGATTAAATACCTACTTTCGAGCGGCTTTCTTAGTTGCGAAATTTCTTCGAGGTGAATATAATATACGACATTTGGCCTTAACCCTGAACGCTGAGAATAAATTTTCCCGTGTGCAACTGGGTTAGCGCACTTGGCATTACACAGTAAGATACTGGATGATAATTCTATAGTTTAAAAAAAAAAAGGATTTATATACTATTTTTAATTGACTGCCTTATTAGTCTAGTGGTTTCAAGCGCGACTGCTAGCTTAGAGGGTTCGATTCCCGGATCGGGCAATGTATTGAAATGTTTTTTTTTTATTTCGCTATAAATATGGTAACATACCTAAGGAATGTCAAAAAACTAACTCTAAAAATCAAACAAAAAAAGAAAAAAAATGGAAAAAAAATTATAACTACCTAAATTCTAAAAGTAGGTAAATTACAATTATTGTGTATTCCTAAAAAAAAAGACAACTAATTTATAACTACCTAAATTCTAAAATTAGGTAAATTACAATTATAGTGTATTCCTAAAAAAAAGACAGCTAATTTATAACTACCTAAATTCTAAAATTAGGTAAATTACAATTATTGTGTATTCCCAATGAAATTCTTAGTAGTAGTTCGGAGTCTGGATCTGTGCCCGATATATGGCAATATGCTCATCACCTATTGCATGAAACCATTTCTGCCACTATGCACCAGTTATTAACTGAACCATATACAAAAATAAACAACAATATTTGACTCGCCAACTCCACATGTCCTCTCTTAACATCCACATTTTATAACGTACACACAGTTGCCGACTTCTGACTAAGAACTAGGTCTTGAGCAAGAAGCCTCAAATTGCCAGTTACAAATTAAGCTCCGAACATACGGACTGACTCGTAATTAAGGGCTTGAGTCGGCGCGCCCTGCGCTTGCGCAAGTGAACGGTACAATAAGGAGAATTACGTTAACATTGTATTCTTTTAAGGTGCATCATTTATCCTAATTGATCATCAATTGATATGTGGCGACGCGAACTGAATACACTTTTAAACTACCGACGGCGAAGTTACACCATCTATACTAATCTTGTACTATTATTCTGTGCTAATGTACCTATTACGAGTTTATAGAGGAAAGATTTGTTTGTAATGTATTCACACAAAAACTACGGGACCGATTTCAAAAATTCTCTCACCATTAGAAAGCTGCATTTTCACTGAGTGACATAGGCTATATAATATTACTAGGTGTAAACGAAACTATTGTTATGTCTAATTCCACGTGAGCGAAACTGCGAGCGTCCACTAGTATATAGGGAACTTTCCCAACAAACTTTTACAACTATTTTCATCACTTTTGGACTCACTCATCACTCATCAATATTGGACAGACCAGGTGGACTGAAGACATGAAGAAGACAGCGGGAAACCGCTGGATTTAAAGAGCACTGGATCGGGAGGAGTTGCGTTGATTGAGGGAGGCTTTTACCCAGCAGTGGAACGAAAAGGTGGATAGATGTATGGATTGTTATTAATAATAAGAACATAGTAATTATTACATTTGTAATGTTTAACTATACTTAACACTAACCATACAGGTGTAGTATAAGATTAATTACGTCAATTATAATGATCTTTAGCTTTTATATTACAGAATTAAGTGGCCGTTACTTAAATTGTGAACTTACAATTAGCTGCGTAATATTGAGCTTTTATTCATTCGTTGATATAACAGACTATTAAAATACGATTATTAAACATTCATAGTTGCTGGGCGAATGAGTCTTTATCTATTGAAAATGTTAACGAAATCGGTCAAGTGCGAGTCGCATTAGAACACGTAGAGTTCCGTAACACATAGCGATTTTCAAACATTACTTGTATTACCTTTGAGATCTTTCTTTTTATTATTTGTTGTGATAGCGCCTTCAGTAACACGCATTATGTGAAAAGGTTAGCCTATTTTTGTTCAAGATATAGGATCCTGTGACAAACAGACAGACAGCGGAGCCTGGAGGGTTTCGGTGCCACCTTTTAGGTATGGTCTACAAAACGACCTACTGAAGAAGACTGAAGTTATGTGCGGTCTACAAAAGGTCACGACCGACATTCTGAAGACGACTGAAGTTCGAGTTGATTTTCGGCGGTATCCACAAAATTGAATTGAAATCGAGGTTTTATGTAGTTTTTAGGTTATAGGCAGGCTATGACATGAAGTTTTTCAAAACAGATTTACTTTGGCTAAACACAAAATTCTGTGTGAACGTATTTTTATTTTACGGGAAACTTACAGCCGAATGAAATACAATTACAAATACAAATAGATACATGAAGGCCAATCAAAAATGTCCATAGGTGTTCGAATGATATATGAGATACAGAGTATATTAAGATACATGTTTTTTAAAATAAAATAAGAAGATAAAATATAATAAGAAAGAATAAGAACATAATTAAACCTAAACTAAACAGAGAAAATTTAAAAAAGAAAAGAAAAAGAAACAAATTTCTATATTTATAAACCAGTCAACTGTTCCAATGTTTATAAATAATGCCGTCATTAAAACCAATCAAAATAAATGTAAATATAACGAGGCATCTCGAACCTTATATAATCACAAATCATTTTAACTGAAATAGTAAATTTAATATACAATTGAGCGTCACGAAAGATAATGCACAAGTATTGAAATCCGACAGTCGTTTAGAAAAACGAAGGGAGTCTGCGTTCGTATGGGATTGCGAAACATTACTTGGTATTCATTGGCAATGGGTAAATGACCTTTGTGTTCAGAGCATCACCACGATGGGAATATGCATACACCAAGTAGGTATTGACTTAGTAGGTATGTTAATCATAATCATAATCATAATCTTTATTGCACAAGTGTAACATTACAGTTCTTTGTCATAATATTACATCAAGAAACCCTGTTAGGGCGTTCTATAATTAACATTGCGAGTCAAGCATTGACTAGTAATGTAAGTACTTTATAATATAATGTAATGGCTTACATCAAATTCCTTGCCGGCATCTAACGTCCAACAATGGTGAGTGAGCCTTTGAAAGACGATTCAATCTTCTTTTGACATTTTGACAGATGTGATTGTTGTACAGAGTGTTTACAGGCATTGAAGCTTGTGATCATTTTATAAGATTGCTTATTATAACTCTATTCAAAACTGGATATGTTCATAATATTTACCGTAATTATGGTAGATTATAATGTTTACTGGTAATGTGTTTATTTATATTAGTTATTTATTTTTATAACTATTAAAAGACTGTCTGTTGGTTTGGGATTAAAATTAGTAATAGTGTTTGGAATGTGCTAAGATAATTCCTGATTCAGATTCTGAAGTAGCTGAATTGATTTCTTAGTAATCCATTCTTCACCATCATTATCATCACAACCCTTTCTTTGTCCCACTGTTGGGCACGGGTTTCCTCTCAGAGTGGAAAATAATAGTAAAAATATTAATAATAACTTCGTTAATTCTGCCCACATGGCATTGTGTGCACCTAAGATTTACTACTGCTTTGCTACTAAGTAACTAAACTTCTAATTTACTAGTACTAAGATGGCAGCATTTCTCATTGTATAGCAATGGTACCTTTATGATGGCGAGAAAATTGTACCATATTTTCTATTAATGTTATTATATAAAATGTCGCTACGGCCTAAAATTCTTTACTCCAAGTCTTAAAATTGTATGTAAACTATTGCTCTCTTAAAAAGGCCCTCTGAATGAAACATGCTCTCGTAATATACGAGTAGGTACTCTGTGTTACTAACCCAGGTCAAGAATAACAAATGAACGATGACAGCTTGGGACACGAAACTTACGATTTCATCGGACTTCATTCAAGAATGGCAATGATTCATGAAGTATGAATGTCCTTTCAAGAGATGCGTACCGTTCGTTGTACCTCGGTGAACACTTTTCATTTCAGTTAAGGTCAGATGACTAAGAATGACAGACTGTTTGAGAAACACATGGGTTAAAATATTGAGATTTTTTTATGGATGTAATAAGTAATGTAAGATAGCAAACGAACCACCCATGACAACTGTTACAGACCAACAAGACTCAGACTTGTTTAAAACCCGTCGAAATGCGATTAAAACGGTCGCCTTTAGAAAAGTGTACCTAACTGTTAACAACGCCATTTCAAGCGGAATATAATTGCTTAAAACAATAATTTCACGGCAGAAATTACAAGATATAAGAGTACTTGAAGAAGACTAAAATTCACAAGATCACAAATGAAAGAAGATTGAATCTCACGACCTTTGTAAACATACTGACGTTGGATCGAAGATAAGTAATTCATGCTGTCGTGCTTTCAGTCTATCATGATTCATGATCATGATAGTGTCATGATCGAATTCAATAGTTCACATGGTAACATACCTTATCGACTTGAACCCTTGCATACAAAACACTACCTAAGTACCCTAACTATAGACAGCATAATCAGAACCTCACGTAGGTTAAAAATGATCTAAAGTAGGTAGTGTATTTAATTTTTCATCACTTTCAGAGTTACGAACTTATATTGTTACTTAAGTATTTTGCACACATTTAATTTTAAACCGCAAAATGGGCTTCGAAATTTCGAATCAACTTTTTGTTTTACTTACCTACGACCAACCATTTATTTACATTACAACATTATTACATTAAATCATCCATCCATGAAGATGTTAATTCCATTGATGGATATAGGCCTCCCTCGCTCCTCCCTATCCTGTAGACACCTGCTGCTGAATCCAGCGGTTTCCCTTTGTCTTCTTCAGATCAGCGGTCCACCTGAACAGAAGGCGACGATTTTACAAATGACATGAAAATTAAACCAATCTGAAATCAAACCCTGAACCTGCCCTTCAGCCAAGCTCTTACTGAACAACCAGCTATTACAACTACAACCCAAACGGTATTATGTAACAATTCCGGTCAGAATGACGATAAATCTCGTAACGGCGGTACCGGACCGGTCGTACCGGTAGGGCCAGTGATGTCACAGCGGCCATGACACACATGCTAGCAGACGACACCGGCTGTATCGCTGAGAACATCGATTCCAATAAAAATCGATTATTTAACATCTTAAGAATCACGCCCACGAAAAAAGATAAGTACCATCTGCTTCGATGCGAATAAATTTAATAACTTTTTGCGAAGGATAACCATTTATTGCGTGTCATTACGCACTCGGTTAGCACTGAAGTGTCAATTTGTACAAACGTGAGATAAAAAAATCTTATTTAGTAAAACTGAGTACTTGAATCTCTCGTTGTGAAAACGGATTTATTATTTTGCGAAAAACAATCGAAGCTTTTGGTGGGCTGAAAGATTGTATTATAATATAATAATAATAATAATCATTTATTTCAAGATTTTTACAATCTCATATACATTTGTTAGTATTACTTAGCCTATGTTAGTAGATTTACAGTTATTTATAGTTAATACATACAATAATCATGAAAATAAAATAAATTAAAAATTAAATTACATTAAATCAAAATTAAATTACAATACGAATTAAAATTTGTTAGTACAGCTTAACCTACGTTAGTACCCTATAGTTACTTTAGCAGACTGGACCCTATCAGTGTCTTCTGGTGGCATGTAGCCCACAGCAATGTGATAAAAATGGACAGTCCAGTCTGCCTGCAATCATACGCAGGATGCCGTTGGGGCTGTCCCGCACCCGCCGCACAAGGGACGCCGCCCGCAGACGCATCGTGGCCCAGAACAATTGGACTCGAGCCTCCGCGAACATGCCCGATGCGCTGCAGACGCGCTGTATTACGAACTAAGATACTTCGTTACGCAGCTCCAGTCCGAATCCCTTAATCATTCAATCTTTTTCATTCATTCAATCAATTACTCTAACTTCTAAGTGCCATCTTCTAGTATATCCTTACTTAGAAGTAGTTAGTTATGAAAACTCATAGTCGCAAGTCTCGAATTAATGTATTGATGACTCGAGTTACGCCAACAATCAGAGTGAGTCTTCAATCGATTTATTGATGTGTTCTTCACCGTTGAAGCAAGTGACATTTAATTTCTCAAATCGCACATAGCTTAGAAAAGTAATTGGTGCGTGCCGCTTGGGTTTGAACCCGGACCGCTCGAGTGAGAGGCGAGTTCGATAGCCACTGGGCTGTCACTTGGCTGAGCCCAACACACCACTGAGTAGAGTAACTATTATATCGCAAAAATTCTTTTCATTCAATTCGTATAAAAAACCGTAAGTACACCATGAAAGGCTACTATTAGAAACAAAAATAACGATGTGACTAATAGTCTTTTATGTTTGGCAATAAATTTGACCTTTACTTTTAAAACTCAGATTTAAAAGCGGGATTAGTTGACTAATTCGTAGTCTGTGATGTGAAAAAGATTAAGAGTGAAGCAACTAAGTATGACGTTTTCCCGCGTTTTTAATCTATACTAATTTCATAAAGAGGAAAGATTTGTTTGTAATATTTTCACACAAAAACTACAGGCTGATTTAAAAAATTCTAACACCATTAGAAGCTGAGTGACATAGGCTACATAATATAACTAGGTGTAAACGAAACTATTGTTATGTGTAACTAGTGGACGCCCGAAGCTTCGCTCGCGTAGAATTAGACCCATTAACGGGCGTTCGGGTTGCCCACTTGACTTCAATAACAAATTTTCATACTAACTTTGCCCCCCCGTTTTACCCCCTTGGGGGATGAATTTTCAAAAATCCTTTCTTAGTGCTCCCCTGCGTTATAAAAGGAACCCCTGTGCAAAATTTCAAGTTTCTAACCCTTATAGTTTAGGCCCTGCGTAGATATGTCAGTCAGTCAGTCACCTTCTCCTTTTATATATATAGATGTAGACGCCACGCGAGCGTAGCTGCGGGCGTCCACTAGTGTATCCATAAAAAAGATTGTCTGTATATATGTCGTATATTTTCTGTCGTTTGCTTTTCAAGTCTATAGTTCACATCGGTTCACATACCTTCATACAGTAACAGACTACCTAAATAATAAACAACACTGCTGAAACAGGGATTCCAACTTTATACTTGTAAGTAAAGTATATAATTTAGTTAATTGTAATCTGCTGTAATTTTAAGTTTTTTTCTTTTTCCACCTACCGCAACTTATACCTATTCAACCAGGGTTTGGAAAATAGAAATAGAAATAAAATTTTACACCGCAGCAGAGGAGCAGGTATGGTTTATAATTTAAAATTAAGGTTAAGATAAGGTTTTAAATTACCTATTGGTTACTGCAGTAGACAAAAACGTAACGCACTCAAAATGCGGCATTAAGTTCGCCCATTGTATATCTCTTTAAAGGTGTCAATAAAGTAATATGATAATTAAAGATTACCTTCAATTACAACAGGCAGATCCTAGTGATGGACATTAGGAAGATAAGGAGGCCCTCGGAAAGGTTAAACTTCGAAGTCACTGGTAACCTTTAACATAACAAAACGCTTGCCTTAATTACAGACCGCATAACTAATGTTTTGTTGAGTTGACCTTTCGACATATTTTATGATAATCAAGATCTTGGCTGATTCTGAATCCTACGTAAAGGAAGCTCGTATGAGATAAGTTTTAAAATCCTCTCTGTATATACTCTACTCTAGTACGTATCAATATGAATCTAGAATTTTGATATTTGTAGAGTTCATAACTACTGTTGCTCAGTGCTACTGTTGAATGCTCGATCGCTTAAACCTTACGCCTGCATAAAGTAATTATGTATCTTTATATATATATATATCTTATGTACGTGTGTATGTCACTGAACTCCTCCTAAACGGCTAGATAGATGTTGATGAAATTTTTTGTGTGTGTTCAAGGGGATTCTAGAATGGTCCACTGGAAAATGTTTTTAAACACGATTTTAGTATTTTTGTATTTTTGTATTGTAGTATTGAGATAGGTATAAAATTTAAGAATGACTTTCATCTACAAAAATTCCGCGGGCCACGTGTTGCCACGTGATTTAAATGATTAGATACATAAATTATGTAACATTAACATTTTATTAACACAGAAACCCGTACATAATATATCCATTAAATCATAAAATATATTTTTATCATTGGCTGCTACGAAAGGAATTTTCCTTATCGCAAATTTAAACTATGCTTATCTCTCTAACCGATCAAAAGACGTACCTTGAGGGACTTACTAATGGTGGTTAACGTATGGTATTGTTAACTCCGCAAGGGGCCTGTGTACTAGTGTAAAAAACTTGGGAAGCAGAAATTATTGTTTCCGATCATTATTAGTCTCTCCACAATGTCTTTACTGTGCTGTCTCTAAAAACGGATTTGACATTTTAATTAGCAAAGCAATTAGTTTTCGCAGTATTATCCGTTACAGTGCATTGTAGTACAATAGAAGTGCACGCAATAGCTCCTGCGTAGTAATAGTGGTACTACCACTTCCAATCTGCATTGGAGCAGTGTGGCCGTGCATGGTCTACCTTCAGCTGTGGCTGTGAGAGAGACCCGTGCCCAACAGTGGCCGTAGCACGGTGATAGCAATAATGAAATATCTTGTGTGATTGTGATTTAGGTTACAAATTTCTAGAAAGGACAATCTTGATTCTCAAGGGTGAAACTAACATTGAACGAAACGACTGCACAGTGCACAGTTGTCATGGATCGCAGCGGGTGAATGTTGCTGAGGGCTCGTTTGCTATCTTAAATCCATAAACTTGCTTACCTCACGACTAGTTTCGACCATCTTCGGAAAATTCTTATACAATATTAAGTAAGGATATCTATGAAAAGCAATTTTCCTGGAGAACAATTATATCGATAAAATACATTCGAAGAAGACGAAGTCAGGACAACATCTAATATACAAAAATCTTATTAATTACGTACCTAATTTTACATTCATATTCAAACCCATCGCATAAACTCAACTGGTTTCAGTCAAAACTTACGGAAACATAATCGTTTAAATTAACAATCCAACTTTAAAAGATGCTAGCTTAAAAATTAATGCAAAACGGCATTCAATTTGATTGATGAATCAATTAAATTAAACCAATTTGTTATTGATAATGTTAATTAAGTAGAAGCGATACATAGTTACCGTAAGCCTTGCAATAGTTCAGTCCGGAAACACGCTGGGTTCGCGACCGCGACCTCACGAATCTACGCAATACAAATCACAATTAAACTTCCCTGTGAATAAATCGAATGTTATTTTTAATGGCTATTCTTACATAGTTGAAGTTACCGGCTTACTCACGTGTGATTTAAGTCGGAAATAGGCCGACTAGTTTCGATCTATTACGATGATCATCTTCGCTTTCAGGAGTGAACGCGCGCGGCGGGCACGGCGTAAACTGATATTCTTACAGATATACGGCTATTCTTAGATACAAAAATGAAACACTACCTATTGTTCTAAACACGGTCGATTACATTAAAATATTGAATATAAGCATTTATATATCACATGCTGTGTAATTAAGTTAAGTATTAAGTTATGTTTAGTTAAGTCATTAAGATTGCCTTTTGTACCACAAGCTTTTTGGTATAATAAAGAATAAATAAATAAATAAACAAATAAATTCCTCATTAGAATTACTTTAAATATTTGACCAGTTGAGCCAATGAGTAAAGACAGATTTACTATACATGGCGTTTACGTTTACACGTATAGCTACAACCCATATACGTCCCACTGTTGGGCATGGGTCTCGCTCACACACACCAGCAGGAGGGTCTAGAGCATCCACCACGCTGCTCCAATGCGAATTGGTGGAAGGGTTAGTGACACCCACGAATCATTCAGTAATAAAAGATAAAGTCTACTTACAGAGGATACCTTTTGATTTATTCCATTTATTTGTATAACCATGAGCTAAAGTACTCTAACATGACGAAAGACGAACTAAAAATCCTTGATATTCTCCTAATATTTCGAATTTCGAAGTGACATTTTAGTGTAATGTAACATTCGTAGCAAATCGTGAAAAAGTTGCGTAACACCTCTTATTATTTTGTGTGTAGACATTTGTCACACTCCAAAGGCGTGACAAATAAGTATTGCTAAGTATTTGCATGGTAAGATTTTATCGTCCGCTGAACTGTGTTGTACTGTGACCTATGTTGTAACTAAAATACATTTTACTTAAATAACCAACAATACTTTACTACCTTCCATTGTTCCGTTTAAACCTTTTAAACTATCCGTTTTACCATCTATGATCAGTTTTCACTGTGAGGTGAGTTTCAATGATAAAAATAAACATCAATCCTTGTCGAAGACCTTCGGTTGGCTTGAGAAGATTCGACAGTGGGGAGAAGCGAGGTGGAGTATGCTCTAGACCTCCCGTAGTTGTCTGTGGGAGGGACCCGTGCCCAACATTGGAACGTCTACGGGTTGAAGCTAGCTATACCTAACATAAAAGTCAAATAATTTATTTCGGTATGAGGTGATTGGACACGCTTAACGAAAGTCTAGGTAACTACAAACTACTTAAAGAAAAAATATACTTATAATAATATTCTAAACTGATCAATATAATATAAGGCAAAGGATTAGCTATTGATCATTGAATGAGTAGCTAATACTATACGGGTGCATAACCTGCCTTAAGGCTAATTTACAATAATTACCTACCACTAAGCTAAGCTAAAGTCACGACTATCTATCTGGTCATCGGCTTCAGGAGGAATAATTTACAGTATTCTTATCCTATGCCCTAGTGTAGGCCGAGAGAAAAAAGCCGGAGGAAAAAACTCTCGGTACTCTTTCAATTAATTTTAATTTTTTTTTTCATTTATTTCCAGAGCCCCATGAAGCGGCTGTCATGCGCATAGCGGCACTGATTGCACTCGTGCAGGTGAGTTGTTTAGTAATTTTAGTTAGTGTTATAAGTCTCACTATCAACCCGACTGAGGCAGGAGTCAGGCATTGGCGGCTTGAAGACTTTAGGCGAAGTAGTGAGTGTCCCTGACTGCCGAATTGCAGGTCCTGGGTTCGAATACCGGCCGGGGCAGATATTTATTTTGCAGATAAATTAACGGGCCCGTTGGCGCAATCGGTAGTGACCCTCTGTTGCGCCAGGGGTCGTGGGCTCGAATCCCACTCAGGACAAATAGTCGTGTGACGAACACTTGTATTTGTTGTGTCTGGTATGTATTTATCAATATCTATGTATGTATATCAGTCTCTGACACCCATATTACTTTGGGGTCAGATGGCCGTATTTAATTATTACATTTTGTACTTGGATGGATCTCTAATCGGTGTGTAGCGTTTACCCATTTGGCCTGACTAATGATGAATTACCACGACTAAAAGAACAAACTTAAAGGAACTCAAGCGGACAGTGCAATAACAATTGACTTATTTTTTCATCAATTTCAGTGGGGTCTACATCAATATTTTATACCTATCCTCAAATATTACAACCATTGCTACAACTCTTAAGCCACAAATGACATTTAAAAAATTGCTAAAGTGACATAGACACAAACCTTTTGAACATAGAGCATTAATATTTAACCATCAGAAATCGAGTTATTTTGACTATTAACAATATGATTAATTAAAGTTAAGCTCGAATCAAATAGACGTGTTAAATTTGTTAACTTGTTTTTTACAGTCTATACTCTTTTTTATTACACTTAGCCTAAAATAAAATCCCATTACATATTTAGCATGGATGTAAGGTCACATATAAATGTTGTAACATAAGCTGACTGTTCCGTAACCATTGCGCATCAAAACAAACCTAGCAAATTGTTGGTCAATAAAATAAATGGGAAACCTCTGTTGATGTAAGATTTATTAATATTATTTCTAGTTTAAAAAGTTAATCGTTTTATTTTTATTGAGGTAACGAACACGTGTAAATAGAGATCCTGAAATGCAGATATTAATAAATTATTGTATTTTAATAGCTTTTATTCGCTATGCTGTTAGTTTGCACTTTGTATTTCACTATGTTAGGTACCTTACTTACATAGGTTACCCTCATATTTTAATGTTCGACTAAAATGTTATTTCTTTCTTTTTCGCTGCAACAGGTACAAATACAGTAGCTGCCGTTTACGAATATATTCAGATACAAATTGAAATTCAAGTTGACATCTGTAAGAATACGTCACGTACTGACCCGTAACTAAACAAGTTTTAACAAGCTTTTAATAGCTTGGTAAATATGTATGTAGGTATTAGGTATTTGTCCCTGTAGCTCGGAACCAGAATAGTGCTACGGTAGCCCCTGCCTGTCGTAAAAGGCGACTAAAAGGGGACTTCTGGAGTTGCGGGCAGTGAGAGGGGGAGCTTGTACCGTCCATCATGTGACCCCGGGAAAGACGACGCTGTTTGTGGCTGCACAGCGTTGTGTAACCGGGAAGAGCCCGTCTTGGGCGCAGCGCTGGAGGGCGCCGGCGCGTTCTACGAGAGATCCCGGAGCCCTCCTGTAGCGCCGAAGTAGGCCACCGAGCGGGTTTTAGTGGGTGAAAGTCCTACATAACCCGTCGTCACTCCCACGACGTCCTTTACGACGTACCTTTTCAAGGTTTCCCACTCGTTAAACAAAAAAAATAAAATATTACTAGGTATTTAATATCGGAATCGTAATCGAGTATAAATTGAACCAAACTTGACCTTCGTACAAAAAAGTTCTCAATGGGCTGGCGATGTATTGGCGACCACAAGAAAAGTTGATCAGTCACCATCATGTGGCTTCATTCTTGTTAGGCCTCCGTCCATTAAAAAGGCGGTTTATTTGCAACAAGCCTATCTTAATTACACTCGTTTAATTGAGGCAAAATGCATCGTTACTTAATAAAGATGTCATGGGAACAAAACATCGTATTTGTGCCAACATCAGTCGGAGTAATTGTTTGGAAAAATATCTGGTAGAAAGTCGCAACAGTCGTTTTTTCGACGAAGAGGCGACGAAAGTAAAAGGGCCGCACCCCGACGAGGTGGACTGACGACCTGAAGAAGACAGCGGGAAACCGTTGGATTCAGAGGGCGCAGGATCGGGAGGAGTGGCGACGATTGAGGGAGGCCTATGTCCAGCAGTGGACCCAAAAAGGCTGAGGATGGATGGATGGATGGAGTTTTATATTTATATATGCAATTTTATAAAAATAATTATAAATTTAAAAAGCCCATCGATATTTTGAAGAGTAAAAAAGGGTTAGGTTAGGTTAGTTGTAGTTGGTATATGTTGTTTGCGCTCACATTAAATCTGATTTGTTCATTTTTGTGTGAGACTTCATATATGTAGATGTAAATGTCAATGAAATATGCCTTTTGCGAACATTACATATTTTTTACTTGATATATCACTGGTTAAGCCTAGACCTTTATAGTCAGAAGCTTATGATTTAGTTTAAATATAAATAAATAAATAATTTGTTTTTTCTCCCCAGCTGTCGCTCGCTACAGCTGTTTCAGATGACAACACTCTCACCGCGGCGGAGTTGAACCTCCAGCTATCCGGAGACAATGGTCTCTCCCCTTTCTCAGTCGAGGCGAGCGAGGAGACCGGGGTCAACTTCGTGAGGGGCTCGCGGGCTGTCGACTCCCCTCTGTCCCCCGACATCAACGTACAGTGTACCGACGACTACATAGAAGTTACCGTCGAGTTCTCAGATGTGTTCGAGGGGATCATCTACAGCAAGGGGTACTTGAGTGACCCTAAATGCAAGTAAGTTATTTTTGTGGTATCTCCTCAATTTTTGTTTCTTTACCGTCAGCCTCTTTTGAGAACTCAAAGTCGTTCAGCATGCTGTCGATAGAGCATAGGTACTCGATATTTACACTACGCTTTCTGAAGATAGTTACCGGCCTTGAGTTAGCAAGCTGAAGTGGTAATATGCAAGCCACCTATATCACACGTAGGACTGACAAGTGACAACCGATTAGGCAGAAAAATCCTTGTGATGAAAGATGACGGCGTCTCGGAAAACAGTCTTTCACTCATGTGATGTAGGTTATATGAACTTTGACATCGTATAATTATTTTTTTTTGTTTTTGTTAAAAGCTTTTATTTAACTTCACTCGTATGTATCTTGTAAGTAGGTATGTATGTCCTGGAATCTTGCAATCAATATTTCACCCACTTCCACTGAAGCTATCGAGCTGAAATTTGGCACACATATTTGGATCCGATGACAATGCATGAAAATAAAAAAAAAGTTTTTAAAGCTTTTAAAAAAAAAAATTTAACGGTATAGGTAATTATTTTTATACTGAACCTACTTACTGTAGCTAATGGATCACGGATTAAATTAACTCACAAATGCATATTAAAGCCACTTTATTGACTGTTCTAACAATACCTTTATGGTACATTCCAGATATGTTTCGCTCGGAGGCAGCCAGTCGAGATACTCGTTCAGGGTTCCGCTGAACGGTTGCGGAACCCGCCCTTTGTGCAACGCATGCGGAACCGTTGACAACGTCCTGGTGTTCCAGGCCGATGACTTCGTCCAGGGTTCCTTGGATTTCGCGAGGAAGGTGAGAAAACATCAACCAATATAAACGTGATGTTTCGCAATGGTTCAATTTGGTATGCATGGGTTCAACAAAAAGTTGCTTTGATACTAGTTTGTTAAATGAAAGATAAATTAATTAACAATCAAAATTAATATATCTTATGATATTAATAGTATTAGGCTTTTCAGTATGGCCACAGAATTAACCATGGAAAACAGAATTCCTCATTGTAAAATGGTATGGAGTGTTGTATGTTTGTTCCTTATTTGAAATCGTCTTGCATGCCTGAGAGTTTTTTATAACATTCTCTAAGGCACGTGAAGTCTGCCAATCCGCACTTGGCCACCGTGGTGGACTAGGGAGGGACTCCCATACTCAGAGGGGACCCGTGCCCAACAGTGGGACAAAGAAAGGGTTGTGGTGGTGGTGTACTTAATTGATCTGAAAATAATTTATAATCTGAAATAATTTATAATTAATTTAAATCATACGTATTACCGAAGCTGCCTTATTTGTAGCTTTAGACCTACAGACAAAGTAAACTAACATTCAAAGCTCATTCTTCTACAATGGATTCTCATCTCATTATTGACATTAATGAATGTGAGAAAACGCGGTCTCGATCCCATCAAACATAATTATTCTTGATTAATGTATACTGTAGGTTAATTCTAAACAAAATGATGAGTTATGTTGCAAATGTACCACTTTGTGAGTAACAGTTACATAACTATTGAGATACTAATTATGTTATCTATATACCATATTTTCACCACTGAAAACAACCGGGATCGGCGGAAAACACGGTAGCGCCCACAATAATGTTGCCACTAGCGGTCACCCATCCACAAACCGACCGCGCCCGTCGTTGCATAACATTGAGCGAGCCATTGGGCTATGGACGCCACAATCATTTATTTATTTATTTGCTTTGAATACATTTCATAAGGTGTTACATATAATTTTATGCTATGTATTATTTTATGTATGTATAGCTATTCTTACTAATAGCATGCAAATATTTATGTTAATTGATCATATTTTTTAAATTATTATCTACTATGTAATAACTACATACGTTGTTCTAATTTTGGGTATTCCGGAACGCCAATAATGCACCAAAAAACCAAATAAAATAACTTGAGCACTTCAGCTCAATATCCCATCGGTACTAGTTGGTATCGTTTTGTCAGTGACAATACACAGCTCTAAAACTTTTCAAAAAACGTTCCAACTCCTAGTCTTATCGGCGAATGCTGATCGTATTTCAATTTTAACAAATTCACATAATTAAAATGGATTTTAAGGAAGTATAAAGTGCATCTGATTTTTCGAGTGTACGCCGGACAGTTGCTAATTGACCGCTACAATTGCTAGTAAATACTTTGGCAAGCATATGCTTATCTACTATGAACATAAAATTTGAGTAACGTTCATAGTTAGATTCATAGTGCGTACACACGACAGACGTCGAAGTGGCGTCGGATTGGGAATACATTTCCGTTTTTCCTCTCCGATAGTCGGATCCGAAAATCTGACGTGTATTCCCAGCGTTATACGTGGACAGTTGGCACCGCCGCGCCATTTTAAATTATTAATAGACGCATATTAATTATCCTTTAAGTCAAACTTCAACCGTAAGCTATCATTAAACGTGTTTTTCCGCAGGTATCATGCGCAAGGACATCCCTGGAGGTGTCCTTTAAGTCAAACTTCAACCGTAAGCCATCATTAAACGTGTTTTTCCGCAGGTATCATGCGCAAGGACATCCCTGGAGGTGTCATCCACCGGCCTGATCAAGAAAGAGGAGTCCCATACCCTCAAGCTGAAGCCATTTATGGTGGACATGCTCGATGTGGTAGCTGTCCAAGGCCCCGCCGGAGGTATCGAGTGCTGGATGGACATACAGAAGGGGGTTTTCCCTAATGTGAGTTTTTTTTTATGGATTTAATGTCATACTGTACCACCCATTCGCTGCGGCCTGTGACAGCTGTGACCGACTTTGAACAAGACTCAAATAGAGACTAGTTGGTCCAGTTGACAGATTGTGTTAAATCGGAAGATTTTGGATTACCTGTCGTAAGTGAATCCAAAATCTTCCGATATTTCCTATCCTTCAAGTCCTTCAACCAATGCGCCTTCGCTCCAACCTTCTTAGTTTCCTGCTACATACGCGATTGTGGCCACTGATCACTGACACGCTGGATCAGTTAAGCTGCCCGTAGACGACCCACTGCTGGGCACACAGACAAAATCTGCGGGAGGTCTGGAGCATATTCCACCACGCTGCTACAATGCGGATTGGTTGAGGGGTTAGTGGTCAACCCAGTGTCGAAGGTTCTCAAGCCACCCGAAGATCTTCGACAAGGCTAAACGACTATTTTCACCATTGAAAACAACCGTGACCGACAAGCTCGGTAGTGCCCATGAAATTGTGCGACTAGCGGTCACCCATACACAACCGTTGGACGCTACTGGATCAGTTAAATAAACCCAAATACAATGATTTCGTTTATTTTATTCCAGACGACTCCTCTGGAACATTCGATCAAGATCGGCGAGTACCTGACGATCTTAGTCTACCTAAAGGACGTGCGAAAACAGTTCGATTTGAAAATCCACGACTGCTGGGCGTATGATAACGACGAGTACGATAGCCCAAACACCAACAAAATACAACTGACTGATAAGAGCGGTTGCCCTAAGTAAGTACTTACTAGTGGACGCCCGCAGCTTCGCTCGCGTGGAATTAGACATAATAATGTATGTTTATTTTACACCCTTACAAAATTTTTACATACTTTGAATGCCATATTTATTTATATCTAATCAACAGCCTATAATATAAATTGTATGCTTCTAGTTCTGAAAATGACAAAACTTTCATAGAACCTTTCAACCCCCTTTTCAACCCCTTACAACACTTTTTTCCAAATAAAAAGTAGCCTATGTCCTTTCTCAGGCTCTAGACTATCTGTGTACCAAATTTCATTTAAATCGGTTCAGTAGTTTTGGCGTGAAAGTGACACAGACAGACAGACAGACAGAGTTACTTTCGCATTTATAATATTAGTATGGAAGTATGGATATAGCCTCACAAACAATTTACGGAACACCTGATGGTGTGGTCACCTTTGCCTGTGAACACGAGTAACACCAGAGGAGTCGCTTGTTGATGGTCTTGAAGCAGAGCTCTTTTTAATAATCCTATCTCAAAATCAACCGAGAAAACCTCAAAAATCGCTCACCTTAGCTGTAGCTTCCACAGTTTACGTGTGCAGCAAAAAATAATTAGATAACCGTTTTGTGGAAGATCACCAAAAATCTAGTAAGTGTGGACGGAATTTTTAATAAATAAATATCATGGACATCTAACTTCAAACTAGGCAGAGCCTGTATAATACTTTGGGTGTCAGAGACAGATACATACACAGATATTTTAAATTACTCATTTATATAACTAAATATTAACATCCAGGCACAAAACAAACAGAAGATTTCGTCACACGAATGTTTGTCCGGGGATACCCTCGACCCCTTACACGGAAGGCCTACAGCCTACAGCCAGCTGTGGAAGGTCTAGAGCTTACTCCACGCTGCTCCAATGCGAATTGGTGGAGCGGTTAGTGGGCAACCTAGTGTCGAATGTTCTCAAGCAACCCGAAGATCTCCGATAAGGCTTTTATAAATATACAGTGGTTCATTAACCATTGTAAATTCATAAAAATCACTGTATCAGTGTTTCCACATTGATACGGTGTGGTCTATTACAGTCTGGTTGCAGCACAATAATGATTCTATCCTTTTTTAGCCTTAATAAAATGTCCGAAACCGATACGTATCTATTAGTTATACAAATGATACTGTTCTTAGTATAATAATCATCATTCTTCTATGATAATATTTAGAACTGATGACCACCGAGGGAGAGTGGTATCGATTGAGGAACGCATAATATGTCCAGTGGACCTTGAAAGGCTGATGGATGGATGAATGAATACTTTAAAAACATGGGTCACCAAGGGCTGAAATCTGGTTACTCTTCGAGGTCTCAAGCGCGCCAGTACCCTTGGGGCTCCAACGCAAAAGTTTAAGGGGAAACTAGAATACTTATTAGACTAGATTCATTATTTAAAGTTATATTATTACTTACAGAAAGAAGAAGCTGATAGACCTATGGCAGAAGTCTACCAACACCGGTAGGAGTGGAGCGACACTGATTGCTTACAGCAAAGTGTCTGCCTTCCGCTTTCCAGAGACGGACCAAGTTTATCTCACGTGTAATGTTGAGGTAAGGAATAAATGGTATGAAAGGTGCGACCACGACTCCAAAAACGGTGCACATGTCCTGCAGGACACCACCTGACCAGGTGGACTGAGAACCTGAAGAAGACAGCGGGTACCCGCTTGATTCAAGGGTCCAGGCCGGGAGGAATGGCGCACATTTAGAAAAGCCTATATTCTGTAGTAGACCATCGAAGTCTGATGAATAGGTAGAAGAAAGAAAAAAATAAGAGAAGAGGTGAAGCGTGATATCTAAATTCGGCCGGGGTAGTACCATCGCCCACCACGCCACAACCAAGTACCATTTCGTCGTGTAGTAAATGTTTTTAAAGCAATTCTGTTCAAAATTGATAGACTTCACATGTCTTTAAGAAGATTATGGAGAACTCTCAGTCATGCAAGTTTCTTCGCGATGTTTTAATTTACCAATACAACAGATGACATTTAATTTTATGAAACGTAGTATATTAAATATATAAGCATATATACTTAGAAAAGTAGTTGGCGCGTTGCGCTTGGTTTTCAACCCAGAACCCTTCGAGTGAGAGCCGAGTTGATTTACGAGTACACTAGGCTTTTACCAATGTTAAATTTTAAATAAACAAAACTAAAAATTTGCACGCTAGTCAATGGTAATCTTAATTTCAGCTTTGCAGAAGTAACTGCGACTCAAGCTGCGGTGATATCGAAACAGTAATAACTACGATAAGACCACTACAAAAATGTTACCCGGGCTCACCAGACCCCAACTGTGCTCAAGAGCCAAACTGTTACCCTGGTAGTTCTGATCCTCGTTGCCCCAGACCGACAACACCAGAGCCTCCGAGATGCTTCCCTGGCAGTAATGATCCTCGCTGTCCTAAACCAACAACACCAGAACCTCCCAGATGTTACCCAGGTAGCACTGATCCTCGTTGCCCCCAGCGCATTACACCGGCAACTCCCAGATGTTTCCCAGGCAGTACAGATCCTCGCTGCCCGAAACCAACAACACCAGAACCTCCCAGATGTTACCCAGGTAGCACTGATCCAAGATGCCCTAAGCCCACAACTCCCACGGCTCCTAACTGCTTCCCTGGAAGCACTGATCCCCGTTGCCCCCAGCCTACTCGGCCTACAACACTCAATCCACCAACATACTTACCACCGACAACGCCCGAGCTTAAATGCTACCCAGGCTCAACTGATTTGCGTTGTCCAAAACCAACAACCCCTGCTCCGCCAAACTGCTACCCCGCTAACACAGATCCCCGTTGCCCGAAGCCCACTACTCCAGAACCTCAAAGGTGTTACCCTGGTAGCACTGACCCTCGTTGTCCAAAACCAACAACCCCTGCTCCGCCAAACTGCTACCCCGGTAACACAGATCCCCGTTGCCCTAAGCCCACTACTCCAGAACCCCCAAGGTGTTACCCTGGTAGCACTGACCCTCGTTGTCCAAAACCAACAACCCCTGCTCCGCCAAACTGCTACCCCGGTAACACAGATCCCCGTTGCCCTAAGCCCACTACTCCAGAACCCCCAAGGTGTTACCCTGGTAGCACTGATCCCAGATGTCCTAAGCCCACTACCCCTGCGCCACCACGTTGCTCACCAAGTAGCACTGATCCAAGATGCCCCAAGCCAACAACTCCAGCACCACCAAACTGTTTCCCTGGCAGCACTGATCCAAGATGTCCTAAGCCCACAACTCCTGAACCTCCACGATGCTACCCCGGTAGTACCGATCCGCGATGCCCTAAGCCTACCACACCTGCACCAACAACGACCAAGCTTGTTTGTTATCCAGGATCCCCAGATCCACGATGCCCTCAACCACCAAGGCCTACAACCCTGACGCCACCAACATATCTGCCACCTTCAACGCCTGAATTCAAATGTTTCCCTGGGTCAACTGACGCTCGTTGTCCTCAACCCACAACGCCTTCCCCACCTCGTTGCTACCCAGCTAGCACTGATCCAAGATGCCCCAAGCTAACCACTCCAGCACCACCGAACTGTTTCCCAGGCAGCACTGATCCAAGATGTCCTAAGCCAACAACACCCGCGCCACCAAACTGTTTCCCTGGTAGCACGGATCCCCGATGCCCCAAGCCCACAACTCCTGAAGCTCCCCGTTGCTATCTAGGTAGCACTGATCCAAGATGCCCCAAGCCAACAACTCCAGCACCACCGAACTGTTTCCCAGGCAGCACTGATCCTAGATGTCCTAAGCCAACAACACCCGCGCCACCAAACTGTTTCCCTGGTAGCACGGATCCCCGTTGCCCCAAGCCCACAACTCCTGCGCCACCTCGTTGCTACCCAGGTAGCACTGATCCTCGGTGCCCCAAGCCTACCACACCAGTACCAACCACGCCTAAACTTGTTTGTTACCCAGGATCACCTGATCCACGATGCCCTCAACCTCCAAGGCCAACAACTCTAACGCCACCAACATATCTGCCACCCTCAACGCCAGAATTTAAATGTTACTCTGGCTCGACTGACGTCCGTTGTCCTCAACCAACAACGCCTGCGCCACCAAATTGTTACCCTGGCAGCAATGATCCCCGCTGCCCTAAGCCCACTACCCCTGCGCCACCCCGTTGCTATCCAGGTAGCACTGATCTAAGATGCCCCAAGCCAACAACTCCAGCACCACCGAACTGTTTCCCAGGCAGCACTGATCCTAGATGTCCTAAGCCAACAACACCCGCGCCACCAAACTGTTTCCCAGGCAGCACTGATCCTAGATGTCCTAAGCCAACAACACCCGCGCCACCAAATTGTTTCCCTGGCAGCAATGATCCCCGCTGCCCTAAGCCGACTACCCCTGCGCCACCCAGTTGCTATCCAGGCAGCACTGATTCTAGATGCCCTAAGCCAACAACACCCGCGCCACCAAATTGTTTCCCTGGCAGCAATGATCCCCGCTGCCCTAAGCCCACTACCCCTGCGCCACCCCGTTGCTATCCAGGCAGCACTGATCCTAGATGTCCTAAGCCAACAACACCCGCGCCACCAAACTGTTTCCCTGGTAGCACGGATCCCCGTTGCCCCAAACCCACAACTCCTGAAGCTCCCCGTTGCTATCCAGGCAGCACTGATTCAAGATGCCCTAAGCCCACAACTCCTGCGCCACCTCGTTGCTATCCAGGCAGCACTGATCCTAGATGTCCTAAGCCAACAACACCCGCGCCACCAAACTGTTTCCCTGGTAGCACGGATCCCCGTTGCCCCAAGCCCACAACTCCTGAAGCTCCCCGTTGCTATCCAGGCAGCACTGATTCAAGATGCCCTAAGCCCACAACTCCTGCGCCACCTCGTTGCTACCCAGGTAGCACTGATCCTCGGTGCCCCAAGCCTACCACACCAGTACCAACTACGCCCAAGCTTGTTTGTTACCCAGGATCACCTGATCCACGATGCCCTCAACCTCCAAGACCAACAACTCTAACGCCACCAACATATCTGCCACCCTCAACGCCAGAATTAAAATGTTACCCTGGCTCGACTGACGTACGTTGTCCTCAACCTACAACGCCTGCGCCACCAAATTGTTACCCTGGCAGCAATGATCCCCGCTGCCCTAAGCCCACTACCCCTGCGCCACCCCGTTGCTACCCAGGTAGCACTGATCCAAGATGCCCCAAGCCAACAACTCCAGCACCACCGAACTGTTTCCCAGGTAGCACTGATCCTAGATGTCCTAAGCCAACAACACCCGCGCCACCAAACTGTTTCCCTGGTAGCACGGATCCCCGTTGCCCCAAGCCCACAACTCCTGAAGCTCCACGTTGCTATCCAGGCAGCACTGATTCAAGATGCCCTAAGCCCACAACTCCTGCGCCACCTCGTTGCTACCCAGGTAGCACTGATCCTCGGTGCCCCAAGCCTACCACACCAGTACCAACTACGCCCAAGCTTGTTTGTTACCCAGGATCACCTGATCCACGATGCCCTCAACCTCCAAGACCAACAACTCTAACGCCACCAACATATCTGCCACCCTCAACGCCAGAATTTAAATGTTACCCTGGCTCGACTGACGTACGTTGTCCTCAACCTACAACGCCTGCGCCACCAAATTGTTACCCTGGCAGCAATGATCCCCGCTGCCCTAAGCCCACTACCCCTGCGCCACCCCGTTGCTACCCAGGTAGCACTGATCCAAGATGCCCCAAGCCAACAACTCCAGCACCACCGAACTGTTTCCCTGGCAGTTCTGATCCTAGATGCCCTAAGCCCACTACACCTGCGCCACCCCGTTGTTATCCAGGCAGCACTGATCCCAGATGTCCTAAGCCCACAACTCCTGAACCTCCACGATGCTACCCCGGTAGTACCGATTCGCGATGCCCTAAGCCTACCACACCAGCACCAACAACGACCAAGCTTGTTTGTTACCCAGGGTCCCCAGATCCACGATGCCCTCAACCACCAAGGCCTACAACCCAGACGCCACCAACATATCTGCCACCTCCAACGCCAGAATTTAAATGTTACCGTGGCTCAACTGACGCCCGTTGTCCTCAACCCACAACGCCAGCGCCACCAAATTGTTTCCCTGGTAGCACTGATCCTCGCTGCCCTAAGCCCACCACCCCTGCACCACCTCGTTGCTATCCAGGCAGCACTGATCCCAGATGTCCTAAGCCCATTACTCCTGCGCCACCCCGATGCTACCCAGGAAGCACTGATCCAAGATGTCCGAAGCCTACAACTCCAGCACCACCAAACTGTTTCCCTGGTAGCTCTGATCCACGCTGCCCTAAGCCCACTACCCCTGCGCAACCCCGTTGCTACCCAGGCAGCACTGATTCACGCTGTCCTAAGCCCACTACCCCTGCGCCACCCAGATGCTACCCAGGTAGCACTGATCCAAGATGCCCCAAGCCAACAACTCCAGCACCACCAAACTGTTTCCCTGGCAGCACTGATCCTAGATGCCCTAAGCCTACTACACCTGCGCCACCCCGTTGCTATCCAGGCAGCACTGATCCCAGATGTCCTAAGCCCACAACTCCTGAACCTCCACGATGCTACCCCGGTAGTACCGATCCGCGATGCCCTAAGCCAACCACACCAGCACCAACAACGACCAAGCTTGTTTGTTATCCAGGATCCCCAGATTCACGATGCCCTCAACCACCAAGGCCTACGACCCTGACGCCACCAACATATCTGCCACCTCCAACGCCAGAATTTAAATGTTACCGTGGCTCAACTGACGCCCGTTGTCCTCAACCCACAACGCCAGCGCCACCAAATTGTTTCCCTGGTAGCACTGATCCTCGCTGCCCTAAGCCCACCACCCCTGCACCACCTCGTTGCTATCCAGGCAGCACTGATCCCAGATGTCCTAAGCCCATTACTCCTGCGCCACCCCGATGCTACCCAGGAAGCACTGATCCAAGATGTCCGAAGCCTACAACTCCAGCACCACCAAACTGTTTCCCTGGTAGCTCTGATCCACGCTGCCCTAAGCCCACTACCCCTGCGCAACCCCGTTGCTACCCAGGCAGCACTGATTCACGCTGTCCTAAGCCCACTACCCCTGCGCCACCCAGATGCTACCCAGGTAGCACTGATCCAAGATGCCCCAAGCCAACAACTCCAGCACCACCAAACTGTTTCCCTGGCAGCACTGATCCTAGATGCCCTAAGCCTACTACACCTGCGCCACCCCGTTGCTATCCAGGCAGCACTGATCCCAGATGTCCTAAGCCCACAACTCCTGAACCTCCACGATGCTACCCCGGTAGTACCGATCCGCGATGCCCTAAGCCAACCACACCAGCACCAACAACGACCAAGCTTGTTTGTTATCCAGGATCCCCAGATTCACGATGCCCTCAACCACCAAGGCCTACGACCCTGACGCCACCAACATATCTGCCACCTTCAACGCCAGAATTTAAATGTTACCGTGGCTCAACTGACGCCCGTTGTCCTCAACCCACAACGCCAGAGCCACCAAAATGTTTCCCTGGTAGCACTGATCCTCGCTGCCCTAAGCCCACTACCCCTGCACCACCTCGTTGCTATCCAGGTAGCACTGATCCCAGATGTCCTAAGCCCACTACTCCTGCGCCACCCCGTTGCTACCCAGGAAGCACTGATCTAAGATGTCCCAAGCCTACAACTCCAGCACCACCAAACTGTTTCCCTGGTAGCTCTGATCCACGCTGCCCTAAGCCCACTACCCCTGCGCCACCCCGTTGCTACCCAGGCAGCACTGATTCACGCTGTCCTAAGCCCACTACCCCTGCGCCACCCAGATGCTACCCAGGTAGCACTGATCCAAGATGCCCCAAGCCAACAACTCCAGCACCACCAAACTGTTTCCCTGGCAGCACTGATCCTAGATGTCCTAAGCCCACTACACCTGCGCCACCCCGTTGCTATCCAGGCAGCACTGATCCCAGATGTCCTAAGCTCACAACTCCTGAACCTCCACGATGCTACCCCGGTAGTACCGATCCGCGATGCCCGAAGCCTACCACACCTGCACCAACAACGACCAAGCTTGTTTGTTATCCAGGATCCCCAGATCCACGATGCCCTCAACCACCAAGGCCTACAACCCTGACGCCACCAACATATCTGCCACCTTCAACGCCAGAATTTAAATGTTACCGTGGCTCAACTGACGCCCGTTGTCCTCAACCCACAACGCCAGCGCCACCAAATTGTTTCCCTGGTAGCACTGATCCTCGCTGCCCTAAGCCCACCACCCCTGCACCACCTCGTTGCTATCCAGGCAGCAATGATCCCAGATGTCCTAAGCCCACTACTCCTGCGCCACCCCGTTGCTACCCAGGAAGCACAGATCCAAGGTGTCCCAAGCCAACAACTCTAGCACCACCAAACTGTTTCCCTGGTAGCTCTGATCCACGCTGCCCTAAGCCCACTACCCCTGCGCCACCTCGTTGCTACCCAGGCAGCACTGATTCCCGCTGTCCTAAGCCCACTACCCCTGAGCCACCCAGATGCTACCCAGGTAGCACTGATCCAAGATGCCCCAAGCCAACAACTCCAGCACCACCAAACTGTTTCCCTGGCAGCACTGATCCTAGATGCACTAAACCCACTACACCTGCGCCACCCCGTTGCTATCCAGGCAGCACTGATCCAAGATGTCCTAAGCCCACAACTCCTGAACCTCCACGATGCTACCCCGGTAGTACCGATCCGCGATGCCCTAAGCCTACCACACCTGCACCAACAACGACCAAGCTTGTTTGTTATCCAGGATCCCCAGATCCACGATGCCCTCAACCACCAAGGCCTACAACCCTGACGCCACCAACATATCTGCCACCTTCAACGCCAGAATTTAAATGTTACCGTGGCTCAACTGACGCCCGTTGTCCTCAACCCACAACGCCAGCGCCACCAAATTGTTTCCCTGGTAGCACTGATCCTCGTTGCCCTAAGCCCACCACCCCTGCACCACCTCGTTGCTATCCAGGCAGCACTGATCCCAGATGTCCTAAGCCCACTACTCCTGCGCCACCCCGTTGCTACCCAGGAAGCACAGATCCAAGATGCCCCAAGCCAACAACTCCAGCACCACCAAACTGTTTCGCTGGCAGCACTGATCCTAGATGCCCTAAACCCACTACACCTGCGCCACCCCGTTGCTATCCAGGCAGCACTGATCCAAGATGTCCTAAGCCCACAACTCCTGAACCTCCACGATGCTACCCCGGTAGTACCGATCCGCGATGCCCTAAGCCTACCACACCTGCACCAACAACGACCAAGCTTGTTTGTTATCCAGGATCCCCAGATCCACGATGCCCTCAACCACCAAGGCCTACAACCCTGACGCCACCAACATATCTGCCACCTTCAACGCCAGAATTTAAATGTTACCGTGGCTCAACTGACGCCCGTTGTCCTCAACCCACAACGCCAGCGCCACCAAATTGTTTCCCTGGTAGCACTGATCCTCGCTGTCCTAAGCCCACCACCCCTGCACCACCTCGTTGCTATCCAGGCAGCACTGATCCCAGATGTCCTAAGCCCACTACTCCTGCGCCACCCCGTTGCTATCCAGGAAGCACTGATCCAAGATGTCCCAAGCTAACAACTCCAGCACCACCAAACTGTTTCCCTGGTAGCTCTGATCCTCGCTGCCCTAAGCCTACTACCCCTGCGCCACCCCGTTGCTATCCAGGCAGCACTGATTCCCGCTGTCCTAAGCCCACTACCCCTGTGCCACCCAGATGCTACCCAGGAAGCACTGATCCAAGATGCCCCAAGCCAACAACTCCAGCACCACCAAACTGTTTCCCTGGTAACTCTGATCCCCGCTGTCCTAAGCCTACTACTCCTGCGCCACCCAGATGCTACCCAGGTAGCACTGATCCAAGATGCCCCAAGCCAACAACTCCAGCACCACCAAACTGTTTCCCTGGCAGCACTGATCCTAGATGCCCTAAGCCAACAACACCCGCACCACCAAACTGTTTCCCTGGTAGCACAGATCCCCGTTGCCCCAAGCCCACAACTCCTGAAGCTCCCCGTTGCTATCCCGGTAGTACCGATCCTCGATGCCCCAAGCCTACAACACCAGCACCAACAACGACCCAGCTTGTTTGTTATCCAGGATCCCCAGATCTACGTTGCCCTCAACCATCTAGGCCTACAACCGTGACGCCACCAACATATCTGCCGCCTGTAACGCCAGAATTCAAATGTTATCCTGGCTCGACTGATGCTCGTTGTCCTCAACCCACAACGCCTGCTCCACCCCGTTGCTACCCAGGCAGCGCTGATCCTAGATGTCCTAAGCCCACTACCCTTGCACCACCCCGTTGCTATCCAGGCAGCACTGATCCCAGATGTCCCAAGCCCACAACTCCTGAAGCTCCACGATGCTATCCCGGTAGTACCGATTCAAGATGCCCCAAGCCAACAACTCCAGCACCACCAAACTGTTTCCCTGGCAGCACTGATTCTAGATGTCCTAAGCCAACAACACCCGCGCCACCAAACTGTTTCCCTGGTAGCTCTGATGCTCGCTGCCCTAAGCCCACTACACCTGCGCCACCCCGTTGTTATCCAGGTAGCACTGATCTTAGATGCCCTAAGCCCACTACTCCTGCTCCACCCCGTTGCTTCCCCGGTAGCACTGACCCCCGCTGTCCCAAGCCCACAACACCCGAACCTCCACGTTGCTACCCCGGTAGTACCGATCCCCGTTGCCCCAAGCCCACAACACCCGAACCTCCACGTTGCTACCCCGGTAGTACCGATCCCCGTTGCCCCAAGCCCACAACACCCGAACCTCTACGTTGCTACCCCGGTAGTTCTGATCCCCGTTGCCCCAAGCCCACAACACCCGAACCTCCACGTTGCTACCCCAGTAGTACCGATCCCCGTTGCCCCAAGCCCACAACACCCGAACCTCCACGTTGCTACCCCGGTAGTTCTGATCCCCGTTGCCCCAAGCCCACAACACCCGAACCTCCACGTTGCTACCCCGGTAGTACCGATCCCCGTTGCCCCAAGCCCACAACACCCGAAGCTCCACCTAAGCCCACCCCTAGCTCTTGTTATCCTGGATCAAAGGATCCTAAATGCCCACAGCCGTTTGCGCCCAGTAGCACCAACCCACCCCAAGGATACTTGCCTCCTGAAGCTTCCGAAAATGAAGTAAAATCTGGAAGGTTAAACAATAAAGTATTCGACTACTATGACGATAATCAACAAGAGATAGGTAAGTTCAAATAATTCATAAGGAAAAAAAAAATCATCCTATTTTTATACCGTTTGCCTTAAGTTAGTGTTATCTCATTTATAACCAATGTTTTTATTTTTCAGATAATTTTGACTTCTCACGCACTAAGCCCAGGACAAGGAATGTAAGAGATTTGAGTCATTTGTCAGACGGATCTATTTCTTCGATCAGTGAGAACCTCGGATTACCGTACATTGCCATGGTGGGGGCAGCCCTATTCATCATCCTATCACTTGGTATTGGCATGTATATACAAAAACACAGAAGAGACAACCGAAGCAGAAGAATTGAAACTGGATTTTGTACTAACCAAACTTGTTGAGAAGTTTGTAACTTTAGATACAATATTTGTGATATTACGAGTTATATAAAAATATTGTCGACTCATTCACAATTTTTACATTTCCTTTAATATAATGTAACTATCACTGCCTTATTAGCTTTATTCAGGCGTTTAAACATGGATGCCTATTTTATGTTCATAAAATAGTGCCATAAACTAAAAAAGACCAGTAGTCGCTTATGTCCTTTGATATTATTCACAATAATTTCAGTAACATGTCAGCTATGTTAGATAAATTCGCAAAGTACACTGAAGTTAAGATATAACAGCAGTAAAGCTACCTATTTTTATTTATAAACTCGAATTTATTTGATATAGTGAACAGCTTATTATATCAGGTTTACTACTACTGGATCTTATAAAATAATGCATCCTAAAACAATACAAGTGTATTAGTAATATTATCATTATGATTATATATTATTAGTGTCCTAGTCAACATTAAATACTTGTGCCCTGAAATTACTAATTTAAAATATTATATTTTTGTACAATTATTTTTTCTACACTTATACTTATTTGTGATAAATGTTACTTGTAAATAATTTGCCAGTAATGTAACGTGGCCATTCGTATAGATAGTATGTATACAACGAATTACTGTGGTACATTCTGTGTTGGCTGCTATATATTTCGTAGTTCTATTATAGTAGGTAGTATGTAGTAGTAGTAGAGACCATATTAGCACCACGCCAACTATGATATACCTTTCCATACCAGTTATCATACAATATCAAAGACTAATTTCAATGTAAAGAAATAAATACTTAAATGAATAACCTATCTAATCTCAATTTATTTTATATCATACCAGAATAATGAAGATAAAATGTTTTATAACATTAATAAATTTTATTGAATACCATGACCATTTTAACTATTTAGTTCGTCAATACAGAATGTAATCAAGATGATTTTAATGTGAATAAAATGTAACTAGGATTGTTCGACATATCAATCTTAAGTAAAGCATTCTATGAATGTAACATCGCATTTTTATTTACACTACCCAATTTATTTATACATATGTCGCGTTACAAGGGAAATACTCCTGTAATCTTATAATCATTAAAAAATGATATTACTTAATTAAAAAAGATGAACATCGCGGGTAAGCTGCATAATGATATTGGTCTTTTTTAAAAAAAAATGGTTGTCTTTAACACGTTCACTGCGTTACGAGAAGTATTTTGTCGTATTTGAGTTCCGGCCTCCATCACCACCATCACAACCCTTTCTTTGTCCCACTGTTGGGCTCGGGTCTCCTCTCAGAATGGGAGGGATTAGGCCTTAGTCCACCACGCTGGCCAAGTGCGAATTGGCAGACTTCACATGCCTTCGAGAACATTATGAAGATCTCTCAGTCATGCAGGTTTCCTCACGATGTGTCCTTCACCGTTATAGCAAGTGACATTTAATTTCTTAAATCGCAAATAACTTAGAAAAGTCATTGGTACGTGCCGCTGGGGTTTGAACCCGGACCGCTCGTATGAGAGGCGAGTTTGATAGCCACTGGGCTGTCAATGAAAGATATAAATTAGATAAAACAGTTATCATTACCACAAAATTAAATGGATGTAGTTGACGAGAAGAATTCAGCTCGTTTTTTATTCTCTTCACATAAAGAAAATCTATCGGGAAAGATAATAAAAAAAATAAACGCTCTGTTCGTAGAGTTTTATTAAACTTAAACTATTCGAGTTCACATAAATAGTGTCTCCATATTATTTAGGTAACTTAACAAAATGGTAACTTAACGAGGTAAATGATATTCTTTGATCCATCCATCAGCCTTTTGAGGTCCACTGCTGGACATAGGCCTCTCCTAAACGACACCACTCCGACCGGTCCTGTGCCTTCTGAATCCAGCGGTTTCCCGCCGTCTTCTTCAGGTCGTCTGTCCACCTTGACGAAGGGCGACCTGTGTCCTTCTTTTATCAAGTCGTGGTAGACTTTGATAATGTCTTCAGAATAAACCTTGTTTAACATTTTTTGTCTTTTATTAAAATTAAAGCGTTATATACAGTAAAATCTTCATAAATGTGTCGGCTTACTTACTATTTACATGTTAAAAATTATAAGTAGCTCTAAAAAAAATTTTCAATGGATTTCCGCAAACTAATTAGGTACAATAACTAAATTCGTTAAGTATCGTGTAACGATAGGCTTATTTTTTCGCAAGAATTAAGTAGGTATGCTAAATGCTAAGTGGTAGAAAGCAGACTCGTAGTCTATAACTCCCGCCGATCGATAAGCTTTATCCGAATAGGTCCGTTAGGGGTGTACATTGGATGGATGTGGTAATCCAGGGGTTCGTGGTGGTACTCCATCTTGAAGGCTTGCACCATCTGTAACGATATTAACATAGCATAAACAAAAATGACACACGCATTAGATCAGACATGTATAAAAGTATATCTATACTAATATTATAAAGAGGAAACATTTTTGTTACTTGACCGATTTCAAAAAAAGTTTCACCATTAGACAGCTGCATCTTCACTTACGGCTGAATTAATAACCTATCTTTGGATAGATTTGCCTATCTGAGATAGTTATTTGACTCATTTTATATGGAGCATATGTCAAATATCTATCTAAGGTAGGCAAATCTATCCAAAGATAGGTTATTAATTTCGGCCATTAGTGACATAGGCTGTATAATATTACTAGGTGTAAACGAAACTATTGTTATGTCTAATTTCACAGCAGTCACTCAGTTTTCCGGTCGGAACTGCGCGCTAGGGTATTCCCTTACCTTACAGATGACGACATGCAGCGAAGCCAAACGGCAGCGCCGCGAACGGGTGGTGCTCGCGGCCGCGCACCGCCCAGCGTTCCGGCCGGAACTGCGCGCTAGGGTATTCCCTTACCTTACAGATGACGACATGCATTTCGAGCTCCGCGAACCGGCGGCCCAGGCACATGCGGCGGCCGAAGCCAAACGGCAGCGCCGCGAACGGGTGGTGCTCGCGGCCGCGCACCGCCCAGCGTTCCGGCCGGAACTGCGCCGCACCGGAAAAGTACTCCTCGTCGTTGCCCATCACGTAGTGTTGGAATATTACTTGTGTCTGCAATCGGTTGAAAAATTTCTATCAGAAGAAGAGGATACGTTTATTTTAAATCGATAGATAGATACATTTATTTTTATCACATTTCAGCATCATTACATTAAACAGTTACAGTTTTACACATAACATTATTTATAAATAGGTCATCTTGGTTTTGTGTCAGCTTAGTTACAATTATTGACTTAAATTAAAGATCTGTAAATGCTGGGACAATTTTTTGTGACATTGGGAGCACGTTTCACGTTACTTACTTAAGGCAGCTTAAGGCAAAGAAATTGGATCAAACTCCAATTTCTTTATATAATAGCACTGATGGTTAAGACGGACGACAGATATTAAGGTGATATCGAGCGGATATTTTCCCATACACACGCAGTCCAAAATTTTTAATAAAAATAATTTACGTAACTTAATTTAATTTAAATAATAATTTTAATTTAATTTTTGTATAAAGGTATGTAGTGTACGGCCTGGAGAGCGACATAGACTACTTTGAAGCTAACAAACTTCAAAACTAAAATAGTAGTAAGTAGGTACTTACCCCTTTAGGTATATTGTAACCACAAATAACCGTGTCTTTGGTAAGTTGACGGCCGTTTCCGATCACAACAGGGTACATCCTGAAACAAAGAAAACAATGAGAATGAGTTTTATCATTAACTAGGCCTATGACTTTAATTCGAACACGTGTCTTCTCTGTATTAGAAGAGAGGGCTTAGTTTAGACCACCAGACGAATTGACAACATTTAAAAATTCGTAACACCTAAAACCAAAAATACCGTTTAAATTACTTCGTTTCGGAGAAAAAAAAAACGTAAAAATGCATGATGACCTTAATTGCTACGGTAGAATTATTATTAGTTTCTTTGCCACCATGTTTAATGGTTTTAATTGATGTCAGTGATTAAAAATTCAATTAACACTTTTCTCTTTCTAACACAATTTACTACTACACACTAAACCCGTACTTAAACTATTTTATTTCTATTTGAACTTAGTTTAATTCCAATTAAACTAAAACATTTCTATTATAATAATGCCGGTGGTGTTGTATTATTCACTAGTGGACGCCCGCAGCTTCGCTCGCGTGGATTTAGACAAAAATCATCATACAACCTTTCATCCCCATTTTCAACCCTTTACCTACAACACTTTTTACCAATTAAAAAGACCTTTCTCAGGCCTTAGACTGTGTACCAAATTTCATTTAAATCGGTTAAGTAGTTTTGGCGTGAAAGCGAGACAGACCGACAGAACGACTTTCGCATTTGTAATATTAGTATGGATTATTTACCTACCCTAGCTAGCGAGCTAGACTTTAGTGCCGCTAACTGTACTCTGTTACCTCAACACCTCCTTAACGCAGCCCCTCAGATACGGCATCCGGCTGACGTCCCCGGCCCGCAGCGGCCTGCCCCGCAGCACGCCGGAGACCTCCTCGTGAAGCCTCTCCTGCACGTCGGGCCGTAAAGACAGCTGGTACAGGGTCGATGCTACGGCGTTTGACGTCTGAAATCATTGATATATTAACGCCCGGTTTCTGAAAGGCTGATCAACAGAAAAATTTACGCGATAAAAGACAACCAAATGTCAAATCAAATTAATCGTAGATTAGTAAATCTATAGATTAGTTTCTCTGAACAACGTTTCAGAAACCGAAATTGATTTGACAGCGCTGTTAACAGAGCTGTTAGTTGATTTGAATTTTGATCAGCCTTTCAGAAACCGGGCGTAAGTGTTAAAAAAAAAGTAAACGCTACCTTTAATCTTAGTTATTTAGGGTTGAACGAGTAGGTACGGTATGGTATAGCGCGGTACGGTACGGTAGGGTATGGTATGGTACGAAACGGTACGGTACTTACTTACCTATACAGTTTATCAACAACAACAAAAATGTAGTAACACAACTAAAAACAAATTATTTAAAAAATTAATAGATAGGTACGTCATCCAAAATCAATTCAATCAATGAATTCCTAAATAAATAAAATTAAAACTAATGGTCTATTTTGCCATCGACTAAAAAAACGTTATCTACTCACACCCCTGCGGAATGTCTAGGCCTGGGTTACGGGACACACACAGAATATTATATAGTTGATGGTTAACTTTATAGAAAAAAAGCTTCTCCCACTACTTCGCACGTGTACAAGTCTTATTTTTGTATACGTATTGTTGTATGTTGCATCTGTGTCCTTTTGGTGTACAATAAAGGAACTTTGTCTGTCTGTCTGTCTTTCCATAGACGTTATTGCGAATAAGATTAATTTTATAATATTAGTAGGATCTCCTTACCGTATCAATGCCCACGAGGAACATGTCGAGCGCGGCGACCGCGGCGACCCTGGGCCCTGCCGCAGCCACCAGGTCCTGCAGGAGAGACCTGCTGCCGCTCTCCTGGCTCTCCTGGCACTCCTGGAGCGCGCGCTCCACGTGGCTCTGGGTGACGCTGGAATTTTAAGACAATTTCTGTGAACCAAATAATCTAAGTTTTCATAGTTGAAGTTACCGGCTTACTCACGTGTGATTTAAGTCGAAAATAGTCCGACTAGTTTCGATCTATTACGATGATCATCTTCAGGAGTGAACGTGCCCGCTCACAGACACTCACGAATCGTTCAGTAATCTACGTTTTTTTTGGATAGAGACAAATGTAATTCGAATTAAAATATTTAATTTTATTATTTATCCCCAAAAGTGGTAAATTAGAATTCAAGAGTTTCAACATTTTGTTTTGGGCCCGTCGGTGCAATCGGTAGTGACCCTGTCTGTTGCGCCAGGGGTCGTGGGTTCGAATCCCACTTAGGACAAATATTCGTGTGACGAACGTATTTGTTCTGTGTCTGGATGTTAATAATATTATCTGTTTTAGTATGTATTTAAAAATATCTATGTATGTATATCAGTCTCTGACACACATAACACAGGCTCGTGCCTACTTTGGGGTCAAATTGCCGCGTGTGAGAATGTCCAAGATATTTATTACTATTATTTACTTTTACTACATTAAAAAATGGAAAATAGCGACAAAATAAATTATACTTACCTACCCTTTTTCTTCTCGGATCTTCGGATCTTTCTTAAACTATGAGTTGGGAAAAACCCAACAATGAATAAGCTATCTAAATGTACCTTAGAATAGTATCGAGAGCGGCGACGTATCTCCTAAACATGGCGGTGGGGTACACCCGCCACCACGGCGCGCGCAGCTCCAGCTCCCCGACGCTAAGGAAGAACGTGTGCACTGCGTCGATCAGCCGCTGGCTCTCGGAGCCCTCGAGGGCATCTAGGCAGCCAAGCCGAGTGTCTAGTGCTATGAGGCCGAGAGCTGGAATGGACATTTTAAATCAGAAATTAAGATTACATCAAATTTGAAAGAAAGAAAGAAAGTTTATTTGCTCTTAGTACTACAACACAACATTGAACATTGAACTAAGAAAATATCAAAACAAAAAAAAAGAGCAAAATGGGTCCAACATGGCACTCAGCATGATAAAAATTGGCAAGTAATTACTTACATTCTAATGACCACTTGTGAACTTCGTTTATGAAATCCGCTGGTGTCTCCGATTCCTCATCTCGGATTTGTCGAACCCTGGAAAGGAATAGTTGAAGACTTTTACAACAAACAATTAAGATACAATCTCGTATCCTAAACAACTAATCTTATCAACAAACTTTATAATAGTTATAAATCACAAATTTTAATAAAATAACATTAATTTTAGCCGAACTAAAATATCTGTATACTACCTAATTTTAGTTTCTCATTTTAAGTGACTTTTACTGTATGTATGGCTTATGAGAAATAAAGTTATCTTTAAACCGAAACTGTTGTAATTTCCTTCTGGAACTAGTTCCTAAATTAAAAAAAAGACTACCACGCAGTCATTGGTGAAGCCCATAGTTGAGTTACATGCTCGTTAGTTTTTCATTAAACTTTTTTTTTAAAAGATCTGAACGTCACTGGATGCAATCACCCCAGCCACGCCAAAAACGCAAGAAGCAATGTCAAATGTCAATGACAATGACATACATAAAATGTAAATAAAACATTAAATTAATGTTTTTTTTACTTTTGATTATTCAATTTCTTGACACCCTATATTTTATGAATGTAAATGAACGCCTTCTGTTATTTAGACAGCAATACTTATTTAAGCCAATGATAAATACTGCTACAAGTCAACATTAGACGCGATGAAAATAACTCAGTGCGTTGTAAACTTTCAATTTAATTAATACGAGTATTTTTCGAGAGCACTGTTTTTCGGTAAGTGCGTTAAGTAGCTTCAGGTAGGAAGGTAATGAAGTACATGTACTAATTAATACTTATTGTATGTTGTATCTTTATCCTTTTGGTGTACAATAAAGGAACTTGTCTGTCTGTCTGTCTGTCTATCTGTACCAGTGAATGAAGGTAACTTGAAATGTTGAGGAGACCTGAGAATTCTACCAATATGTACATGGCCAGTGCTGCAGCTTGGTTGATTGTGACCTTCTTTCTCTTATTCTGAAGAGACCAGCGCGGCCCGCGCCCAATAATGAACCAACGAAATACAAGTAATGACGCCTATATACATATATTATTAAAAGCTTTTATTTAACTTCACTCGTATGTATTCATGTATGTATGTCCTGGAATCTTGCAATAAATATTTCACCCACTTCCACTGAAGCTATCGAGCTGAAATTTGGCACACATATTAGGTTCCGATGACAATGCAATAATATGGTACTGTCGAACTGATCTGATGATGGAGCCGGAAGATATTAACTGGAACTTCATGATGGAATATCGTATCATAGTCGTGTTTGCACTTGTGGTAAAGTCTTGTAATGAACTTTGACCACGATTAGGTTTCAAGGTCAAGTTATAAAAGCTTTTTAAAAAAATTTTTTTTTACAGTATAATTATTATTTATTTACTATATTTAAAAATATTGTACGAAATATTATATAAGTAAATATTTATTATATAAGTATGTATTAAATAGGTAAATATAAAAGACAGGCCCGTTGGCGCAATCGGTAGTGACCCTGTGGGTTCGAATCCCACTCAGGACAAATATTCGTGTGACGAACACTTGCATTTTGTTCTGTGTCTGGATGTTAATATTATCTCTTTAAGCATGTATTTAAAAATATCTATGTCAGTATATCAGTCTCTGACACCCATATGACAGGCTCGCGCCTACTTTGGGGTCAGATGTCCATGTGAGAATGTCCAAGAAATTTAAATTAATTTAAAGATATTTTAATTTTATGCTAATGCTGGCAGTTTTTCTACTACAATCGAGAACCGTTACCTAGGTACATTTTAAATTCCCTTTACAGTCTTGTTTGTCACCGATGTTATGCTGCAGTTGAAGTAGTTTGCTATTATATTTACCTGTCAACAAATGCGTCGGCCACTACTGCAACTTGTTCAGTGTACTGCGCCGCGGCGCCGGCGCTAAGAGCCACGCGAGACACCTTCGTTCTGAACGCTGCCCACGATTCGCCATGCCTGCAAATGTACAGGTTGAGTAATAAGATAAGATAAAAGAGACTAAAACGTTTCCTTCAAGACAGGCAACGCATGTGTGATACCCCTGGTGTCGCACGTGTCCATAGACCACGGTGACCACTTACCACCAGGTGGCCCGTATATCTGTTTGTCCGTCTATATTATATAAAAAAGATAATATACCTATAAGATAAGATATAAGGTAATATATAAGGTAAGATATAAGATAAGGTATAAGATAAGATATAAGATAAGATATAAATCATTAATTTATTAACTCTAACACATACATAAAGCATAAACATGGAAATTAAAAAAAAACAGGATTGAAAACAAAAACTTATTATTAAACAGTGAGAGAATACTTTACATTAACGATAGATTTGATTACAACTAAAACGAGTGTGTCACCTCACTAATTACTATAGTGTGACGTTAGATAGTAGGCGGGACTTGGGCAGGGCTGACAAAAAAAATTACACGCATCGTTTGTATCAAAATAATACGTGATCGCCGTTCTATCTTGATTAATTTCTGTGTCTTTGTCTGTATGCTTGAAGTTTTGTGAGCGAGAACTATAACTGTGGTGTTTAAAATTAATGTAACTGTTTTAATTATACATGCTGCTTCAGCTTAGGTACGTGAAGATCCTAATGGGCTAGCTTATATTGAATAAGTATTCAATTTAAACCTTCCTTAAAAATGTAATAACAACTTACACTGCAATAACTCCCGCACAATCCTTTTCTGCACCGAAGAAGTCTTTCCTCAGCGTATGCTTGTAGTAGTTCAAAGAGGGCATTGATGGTCTGAAAGCAAATACATATTATTGACATTTCAGATAATTTTATTATAAGAAAATAAAAATATATTGACACTTCAGATAATTATTTATTTTTTCGTTAATGTATATTTGCTACTTCTTCACGCTTGAACGGCTGTACCACTTTTGATAACATTCGGTATGAAGGTGGAATGAACCCTGATTAACATGAACACGTAATCAGGGTTCCTTGGGATAAAATCAATTTCAATATTTTTTCCATGGCTCTTTAAAAACTGAAATTTTGTAAATTGTAATTTTTGACTCTTCCGACTTAAACGGTTGTTGACCCCTGTCCTAGCCTCTTCTCTAGAGAGAGAAGAATAAGAAGAAGAAGAAGCCCACACCTGTGCGGCGCGGCGTCCTCCCCGCGAAACACGCGCTCCACCTCGCCCGCGTCGAACACGAACAGCATGTCCGGCCGCCCGAGCAGGCCCGCCATCTTGACGCACTTGCCGTACTGCGCGCGCAGCGACAGGCACACCTTGTCCACGTGCTCCACTGAGTAACCACCTGGAGAAGACATAAATCAGGGGTCACCAAAACCAGCCACCAAGGCTAATAATGCTGAGCATGGCTACTTTATGACAAATCAATCATTAAATCTTGTACAGCTGTCGGCACGAAAGTTTAGCTGTGAAATAAATTCGGAGGGATAGATGCGCATGAGGTATCAATGCGCGGGATAATACAGCTGGCTGACCATAATCTATATCTATACTAATATTATAAAAAGGAAACATTAGTTTGTAATGTTTTCACACCAAAACTACTGGATCGATTTCAAAAATTCTTTCTGCGGGCGTCCACTATTCTATAATACAGGTACACAACAACTCAAACATTCAGTGAGCATAAAGCGACGCATCCATGAAGTTACTTACTTATTAACTGTTCAGTAACCTGTGGTACGAGAGAGATTTTCTACCAAAATTACCTATCTAGTCATTTCATAAGTTCTAAACGTTTTAAAGGAAATAATAGTCGTTAGTTCTAAACGTTGTAAAGGAAATAATAGTCGTTAGCGAAGGGAAATCGTGAGTATCGCGACATGGATCCCGCGGACCCACCCGGTAACTCTCACGTAGAGTCGACGGGCTGGTTGAAGCGCTCATAGCCACGCTGCTATATCTGTCGTCTCTACTTCTCTCTACTTATGTCTTACATCAGCCTTGAGTCGTCAACCATGTTGTGAGTTAGGTAATCTCCGATGTTACTTCAATTGTTCAATTGTTAATATTAATATGACAAGTATGTTTCTACTTTAGATTTAAATTAAAAATGTAAACGCATTAGAATAATTTTCTGTAATGTCTATGTTATATGTATAAATAAATAAATAAAGAAATAAATAGAATAGAATAATTTTTTATTTCATCTTGCATATACAATTAATTACTACAATTTTAAAACTACTTACTACTTACTTATTACAAAGCGAATTAGGATCGCACTCAGCTTATGCCATCCATAATCCCGAGAAGAATCTGCTCAATGTTCTACATAAAATACTGTGGAATGTTGATACAACCTCCAGAGAGAAACAGGTGTCTAGGCAATTAGTTTGTGTGCCTTTGAGTGAGATGAGTGTGTCGTCTTTAATTAATACTGCTGCTGATATTGATACCATCTTGATTTTATAAAAAACAAGTCATTAGTTATATTTATAGCATTCAAAAACGCGAATTCCTGACCGTACCATGTCAATATATTTATGCATATATATATATTATGCATATTATATAAGTAACCTTCGATCAATAATGCACAACGCAAAAATCATAATTGGGTTATAGACAAAAATAGCGTACTTACCTCGTAACTTCACATACACTTAATAAAGATAAAAATTGATTGTACCTAGCTGTAAACTAAGCAAAGTAGTATTAAAATCATTTATGGGGAACTGTGTTAGCTTTTACAATAAAATACCTGAAAATATTACTTGTCTGTCAGAAAATAAATTTAAATCTAACATTAAACAAAACCTCCTTAATAAATCATTCTAACTAATCATAAAATATATGACAACTTAAACGATAAAAACCCGTAGTGCGAAGTATGTATCTCCAGCTCCACTTCAACTTTAATTATAATGTAACTATACCAAATTATTAAATTGTAATTATTGAAAAGAGTAACTATAGAGTTAGTATAGTGAGCGGACGGTAGATAAAAATCGAATGACGTTCATTAAGCGTATTAAAATACCATGTAGTGAGAAATACATGAATCTGAATCTGAATTTGATTCTATAATTGGTTTATAGCGAAAATGACAATATTTTCATACTGTCATCCCCCTTTTCAACCCTTTACAACACTTTTTTCCAATTAAAAAGTAGCGTATATCCTTATTCAGGCTCTAGACTACTCGTATCTGTGTACCAAGTTTCATTTAAATCGGTTCAGTTGTTTTGGCATGAAAGCGAGACAGACAGACAGACAGAGTAACTTTCGCATTTATAATATTAGCGTCATAATTAAAGTAAAATTAATAAATACATAATGAATTAACACTTAATGAACCAATTTTCATACTGTCATCCCCCTTTTCAACCCTTTACAACACTTTTTTCCAATTAAAAAGTAGCGTATATCCTTATTCAGGCTCTAGACTACTCGTATCTGTGTACCAAGTTTCATTTAAATCGGTTCAGTAGTTTTGGCATGAAAGCGAGACAGACAGACAGACAGAGTAACTTTCGCATTTATAATATTAGCGTCATAATTAAAGTAAAATTAATAAATACATAATGAATTAACACTTAATGAACCAACCCCATTTAAAACCTGAAAAATGGGAAGTAACTAGATTCACAACCTACTTGCCATTTTTTAAAGAATCCTCTAGCTATTGCGATTTTAACGGTTTTGAAGCGTTACTTCTTATTGTAAAGTCAAAAGAAAATTTCGCATTTTAGGTAGGTAAGTATATTTATATAAGAAGCAGAGGCATCTAACCGTAAAGCCAAATTTTAAAGTAGGTAATTAATTACAATTAAAATATTCTGCTGATTCATAATTTGAACACATGAAAGTATCTCACTATGTCATTCGTCATTATGACTGTAGTTAGCCTTTCACTAAAACAGTTAAGTAAATCCTTAATAATATATAGATGGGAGTGTGTTTCTTGTTTTTTTTTGACGTGATAACGTCTTATAAATTTATGAACATCGACAGCGCATATGAAAAAGTGTCCCGTTCCGCCTGAGTGTTTTTTTGGGCGGGACTTTTGTACATTCCAGCATAAAAAGAGAAAAATATACTGATTTACAGAAAAATATTAAAAAAAATATTAAATGAGCGGTTCTCTGCAGAGAAATTATTTTCAATAAATTAATTTTACACACGACAACATTGGCGGTTCCATAGCTCCGAAATAGGGAACTGTCAAAATAAATGTATAGACTTGTCTGTTGTCTGTTATCTTTGTATTTTCAATTCTCCTTTTTTGTATAAAATAATGATTATGACGTCACGTAAATCTATCGTCCGTAAACTGACTTTACAGTCAACCATTAATTTTAGATCAATTATTCAATGAATGTTTAAAACTAATACAATAAAAACATCCCGCCAAACTCGAGAGCAGTTTGTAGGCTCAGTATTAGTAGCTCACTAGTAGTGTTCGCTCATAACTCGGTATTTAACTGTCTACCCAATATGGATTCATTGGTCTATCCGATAGACCGATAGACTCTATCGTATATTATGGGGCAGATAAAAAATTGAGAATTTGTTATATTTTTTCAAAATAGTCCCCAACCACCATCACTAGGTACAGTCGCGACGGTTGTTGTATTTAAAAAATATTAATAACCGGCAAGAAAGCAAAAAAACAAACATATTTCTGACTAGGTTGGAGTCGGCGACCTATACCTCGTCCACACTACCCTACGTTTATGTAGTAATTTGCTTCTGTAATTCTATTGTTCATTGTTACGCGGGAAATTTCGCGTCTGAGGTTTAAATAAATCGACTTGGCACCGCAGATGCGAAGATTTTACGATAATAATGTGGTCTCTACTAGCTACATTGCGTCAGCTTGTAGTGTTTCGGAATTACTAGGATGATATTGCAATATCATCCTAGTAATTAAATTAAAGTATTTAAATTAAGTTTCGGAATTACTAGGATGATATTGCAATATCATCCTAGTAACTCCGAAAACGGTTCTACCGCCTACCGGACGAAGTGACATGTGACAAAATAACTTGCCATCGTATCCAGGTAATCAACTATTATCCATGTATTTGTGTGTATGTTAAACCAATTGTAATGTTTTATTTTAATAGTTAAATGTATTTCCAATCATATAAAAATACTAGATTTCTGCACTTCTACTCCATATAAATTTAACTGTGCCAAATTTGATACAACTCCACGAGATTTTCATAAAAAGGGGTCGAAAGTTTTTGCTTGACCGTTATCTACCTAAACATTCATTAATATGAATATGAGTATCGCCGAGTTCGTGAAGCATATCATTGCATCAGAGGAAATGCAGCGCACGCAACGCAAAGCAAGTCCTTGGGCGAACATGTTATTACTTTGTCACCTTTCGAACAGTTTACACTTTTGACGATAAAATTAAAATTCACACTCACAACTTCGATTAAAAATCGAACGATTATTTATGTCAATTTCACGGTAAAAAGTAGGTTATGTTTATCTTCAGGCACTAGGTATATCTATGCAAAAAATCTAGCATTTTGTTGAGTAGGAGAAGAACGACAAACCAAAAAAATTATCGATTTAAAAGTAACGATTACCATATATTCCCGTGATATTTGACAATTTCACGGGAGCCGTATTTTCCGGATTAAAAAGGAGCCTATGTATAATCTTAATATATACAGGGTGTCCCAGAATGAATGGATAATCCTTGAGCCCCGCACAGAACAGCTCTCCAGCGCTTAGAAAAAAATATCAAAAAAAAAAAATTCCAAGTGATACCCAAAATATGTTTTTTTTTAGAAAAACACACGTTATTTTAGCTTCACTTCACATTAATTTACACAACTGCCACAAATTAATGATATTCTTGGCCTTTTTGGTGTCATTTTATTCCTGATAGACTATACTACTAGAAATACATCAAATAATATAAGTATCTGTGATACTTTTTTTATAAAAAAAATAAGAACTTGAATTTTTAACATGAAATTTGATACCAAAATAATTTTGACATAGTTTGAGAGTGTTTCATGTAAAAAAAAAGTATGAAAACGTAAGTGTCCAGCTATTTTAAAAACATGCGCAGTTAATACAGATTAAATAATGGTATAATACATCATTTTATCTTATACTACTACGAAGTTATTGCTATTGAGATTCAAAACGAGTAAATACGACTAAAATTAAAAAGTTAATGTCTTAATACATTTTAATAATAATAAAACATTTCAGGTGTCGCTGCGACCCATAGACGTCCCACTGCTGGGCACGGGTCTCCCCCACAGACACTGCTGCTGCGGGAGGTCCAGAGCATACTCCACCACGCTGCTCCAATGCGGATTGGTGGAGGGGTTAGTGGCCAACCCAGTGTCGAATGTTCTCAAGCCACCCGAAGGTCTTCGACAAGGCTTAACGACTGTTTCGTAGGAGGTAATGGAATCCCATTGGTTACAGAATGATGGCTGCCCTGCATATTATGGTACAAACTTCCGGGCTTATTTAAATGCCACGTATCCAAACAAATGGATTGGTCGTTTGGGTCCTATTCTGTGGCCTCCTCGATCTCCAGATTTAAACTGTCGGGATGTTTTTTACTGGGGCTGTCTAAAGGAAGAAGTGTACTCGAAAACAATTTCAAATGAGGAATTACGCAGCCGTGTTCAAGAGGCCGCTTCAAAAATAAATGAATGACTCTACGCACGGTTTCTTAGTAGAGCCTATAAAAGAAGATGTCGAGCGTGTATTAGAATCGGTGGCAGACAATTTGAACACCTGTTGTGAATAAAGATTGATGTAATATACACCTGAAATGTAGCCTCCATAGACCAATGGCTCGCGTCGATTCAATGTGACCGAAAGAGTTAAGCAACGACGGGCGCGGTCGGTTTGTGGATAGGTGAGCGCTAGTGGCAAAATTTCACGGACGCTACCGTGCTTCGGAGGGCACGTAAAGCCGTCGGTCCCGGTTGTTTTCAATGCTGGAAACAGTCGTTAAGCCTTGTCGAAGACCTTCGGGTGGCTTGAGAACATTCGACACTGGGTTGGCCACTAACCCCTCCACCAATCCGCATTGGAGCAGCGTGGTGGAGTATGCTCTGGACCTCCCGCAGCAGCAGTGACTGTGGGGGAGACCCGTGCCCAGCAGTGGGACGTCTATGGGTCGCAGCGACACCTGAAATGTTTTATTATTATTAAAATGTATTAAGACATTAACTTTTTAATTTTAGTCGTATTTACTCGTTTTGCATCTCAATAGCAATAACTTCGTAGTAGTATTAGATAAAATGATGTATTATACCATTATTTAATCTGTATTAACTGCGCATGTTTTTAAAATAGCTGGACACTTACGTTTTCATACTTTTTTTTTACATGAAACACTCTCAAACTATGTCAAAATTATTTTGGTATCAAATTTCATGTTAAAAATTCAAGTTCTTATTTTTTTTATAAAAAAAGTATCACAGATACTTATATTATTTGATGTATTTCTAGTAGTATAGTCTATCAGGAATAAAATGATACCAAAAACGCCAAGAATATCATTAATTTGTGGCAGTTGTGTAAATTAATGTGAAGTGAAGCTAAAATAACGTATGTTTTTCTTAAAAAAATCATATTTTGGGTATCACTTGGAATTTTTTTTTTTTGATATTTTTTTCTAAGCGCTGGAGAGCTGTTCTGTGCGGGGCTCAAGGATTATCCATTCATTCTGGGACACCCTGTATATTTCTTGTGTACGTGTGTATGATAGTGAACTCCTCCTAAACGGCTGGAGAGATGTTGATGAAATTTTTTGTGTGTGTTCAATGGGATTAGGGAATGGTTTAGATTCACAATTTGGTCCACTGGAAAATGTTATTTTAAACACTATTTTAGTATTTTTATTTCTAACCGTCGTTAATTGACGTGAAGCGTCGCGTCACTTTGACATTTCATATGTTTGCGGGGTCAGCTAGTAGTATATATAAAAAGTAGCCTCCAGGCCTTATACTACATCTATTCAAATCACATCGATATTTCATTCCGGTGAGGCGGAGAAGAAGGACAAACCAACAAACCAACAAACACGCTTTCGCATTTATATATTAATAAGAATTATACAATTGACATTTATTATTCACATTCTTTCGCCAGACGAAACTGGAATTCGAATGGTGAGTACCACACGTTGAAAAAAAGTGACAATATTAAATTCGTAGACGCAATAGACCCTGACCTAATTAACAAACCTCACAATCTATTACCACATTACTAACTGGTAATAGTCCAGACACATTAACTCATATTATTTGCACCTCTAGTGTTCAAATCTACAAACGGACGGACTGATCAACTAAAGTTTTTGTTAACACACTCGTTCGTATTTTACTAACTGAACTAATTCTCCCAGTGCATTTTTGAGTCTGTGTCAGTTTGTCACAGTTTTCATGGTAAGCAATACATGTACAATGTACATGCTTAATTTGTATGTTAGGTACAATCCATAGACGTTGGGCACGGGTCTCCCCCGCAGACAGAGCTGCGAGAGGTCTAGAGCATACTCCACCACGCTGCTCCAGTGCGAATTATTGCAGGTGTTAGTGGCCAACCAAGTGTACAATATTCTCAAGCCACCGGAAGGTCTTCAACACGGCTTAACGATTGTTTTTACCATTGAAAATAACCGGTACCGACGGTTTCACGTGCCCTTCGAAGCACGTTGGCACCCATGAAATTTAAGATACCCATACACAATAAACAGTGGACAAAGTCATAGGAATCAGTCAATCCAACCTTGTCCCTATTATTATGACGTGTTTTCGTAACGCACCAATTATTATGAAATACATTAATATTCACACGACGCGTCCCATTAGCTTGCGACAAAAGAATGTGAATGAATGGGCCTTTAATACTTTGTTATTGGCCATCCGTTTTGCAAGTGGTAACCCACCATCACAAGCCTTTCATTGTCCAACTGTGGGGCACTGGCATGGAGTGGAAGGGATCAGGTCATAGTCTTCCACGAAGTGCCATGATTGGCATAATAATAATATTTTTACAATAAATGCTTTATCATTTATCTAATAAATCATTAATTGGACTTGAAACAAAATGTTTAACATTTAATGCTGTGCTCATAGCAATCGCAGACAACTTAAATAAATTTGCCGAATACACAAATGGCTAAGTGTCATCGGTACAGTTACAGAGTTGGGTTCTGTAGTGCTAAAATTATTATAAAAATCAATTTTTGTATTTTACGCGCTAACAAACCTTTAATCCCATTGGTAATTTTGGTGGCAGTGTGCTACGTTGCCCTGGAGCTGTATTTTTAAATCATTTGCCGCGTATCAAAAACGAATGCGACTCATTTTCGCTTGATAAAAACACAGACTACACACTAAAAATAATTCCATAATGTTTAGTCTATCTGTCTATCACCCGCTCGCCCCAACACTCGTTCCATTCGAGACACTCACAAATACGGAATTGTCTCGCAATTTATCGATCGATGCAGGGCGAGCGATCAGTGGACCAAGCGATAGACAAACAGAAAGGTTTCAGTTGAATGAAAAAGTATTGCAGTCGAGCGTATAAGTAGGTAGACACGCGAGCGATTCAAAAATAGAACTCCAAGCCGAACACTATAAATTTTTATTGCCATCTAAAATTGTTATAATTTATTTCATTGGACAAAGGAACCTTAAAATTAATGAGACTTTTGATGTTGAAAAACCTTGAAGTATTAAGTGAGTGGCAGATCACTGTGAGATTAAAAAATCATTCAGCACAGGAACAAAATAATTCGCTAATGCTTTTTTAAATAATGTCAATCTACGTCAATGAGCTAACGTGCGCTCGTGTTGTCGCTTCAGAGTTTAAGACATGGTCAAACGACTGGTTTCGGTCGGCATTTGGATAGGTGACCGCTAATATCAAAACACTAGTGGACACCCGCAGCTTCGCTCGCGTAGAATTAGACCCATCAACGACGTCTGCCCGCTTGGTTGCCCACTTGACTTCAAAAACGGCAAAGTTTCATACTAACTTTGCACCCCCGTTTTACCCCCTTAGGGGGTGAATTTTCAAAAATCCTTTCTTAGTGCTCCCCTACGTTATAAATGGAACCCCTGTGCAAATTTCAAGTTTCTAGCCCTTATAGTTTAGGCCCTGCGTTGATATGTCAGTCAGTCAGTCAGTCAGTCAGTCAGTCAGTCAGTCAGTCAGTCAGTCAGTCAGTCAGTCAGTCAGTCAGACAGTCAGTCAGTCACCTTCTCCTTTTATATATAATATATAGATTATGAGGCCTTCCGTGCTTCGAAAGCACGCTAAACCATGGTTCCAGGGGTCTTCGGGTGGGCTAAAAGCTTCCGACAACTTGGTTGCTCACTAAGTAAGTACGCATCAAGTGCAGGCCGTTCTCAGCTGTGAATAGAGATACACACAGAACAGATAAAGGACCTCCTTTATCTGTTCTGTGGAGATACAGCAGTGGGCGGAGTTGGCCACTAATGGGCTGTACAATCATTACATCCGAGATGTTTCTTAGATAATATTTAATCGACGTATCGCCTCGTACATACGCAAGATATTAAAATTTTAGCTAGCAGATAAAAATTAAGATTCAATTGTCATTATACAATAAACATTTATTTGCGTAAATATTACTATTGCACGTCCACCAATCACGTTCTACACAAGGTTATTTGTTCCACTGCAACCCATCATTTCAATTCCGTGTTTATTTTGAAGGCCAATTTTGCAAATCAGTAATTTCGTAGTCTACAGACAGAACATCATTGAGTGGCGGTTCGAAGTTCTCGGAAGATTTAAGTGCTCTTAAGGCAGCTTTATGTGATCTACTTATCAATATTTCGGCAGTACTCCCTCGCTCTACTTACCAATACTTAGGCAGTATTCTCTCGCTCTACTTACCAATATAAGGAACGAATCGCCAAGTATTCCCGACCAGCGGCAGAGGCTTGGGGCCAGGAACCTCGTCCCAGGACTTGACGGAGCGTGACGTCATGGCGTCGAAGACCGGAGCAACTGCTGCGTGGGTAGATCTTGCACGCTGACCCTGGACTGGGCATTGAGCTGGACGGGATATGCCACCTGGTGTAACAAATAAAGTTTACAATCAGCTCATCATCAGGTTTCCAGTTACATTTCTGTGGAGGCCATCTTAGTCCTCAAGGGTAGCAACGGATTTGTGGCTGAATTAGAACGAGACTCTAACTGCACTAACTAACTCACAGGACTAACACTATCACTAACGGAAGGAGACATAAATTATACTCTAAAAAATTTTTTTTTAAAAAAAGGTTTAATAAATTTTTTTTTATTTTCATGCATTGTCATCGGAACCTGTGCCAAATTTCAGCTCGATAGCTTCAGTGGAAGTGGGTGAAATATTGATTGCAAGATTCCAGGACATACATGAATGAACACATACATACGAGTGAAGTTAAATAAAAGCTTTTAAAAAGTGGGTAACAATTAATACGTACGGTTTAGTATGAAACCATCAAAAACAGCATTGACATTGAAATATGCACCACGAACTTACGCACTTACAGTCAAGGACAATCTCTAATACTTATCGCTTATAGAATAACTCTCACACGTGTCAAATATTGACTTCCTCACAATACTCCATCTTACATAACCCCTTTGTCATCGGTAAACAGACAAACATTTATACCGAATGTGCAAATTTACACAGCGACAAAACGAGTTTGATACTATACGCAAACATTAAAAATACGTACATACGTCATTCTGAATGGTATGAACACGTGTGTCATTCGCGACCTAAAAGTGTGCCATTAAATTGTAATCCGTCTGTGTCAAATCGTTTTTCGTGCAGAATTACCGCTACCATTAATTTAAGAGATGGTTTAAAATTAGCCTTTTTCAACGGCAAGCAACACTAAAGATTATCACTAGTCAAAATCTAGCTTCACCCGCAGTGTGGCCAATCATAACCCGTGATCGATTATAAATCAATAGATAGTTAATTATAGATTTAAAAAAATCGAACGATTTTTTGTGTTTTCTCCATTTCACCGTGCAATTTTTCAGGATAGAAATGATCCTATTACTCTTCTAGCGTTATGAAATCACTTCGAAATATCATTTTATTGAAGTGGAGAAGAAGAACAAGCCAACAAACACACTTCCCCGTTTATACTATTATCTCGTATTGCCCAGTAAGGATTTACAGCCCACTAGCCCCACTGCCTATACACATTGATTGGAGCAGCGTGTTGAAGTACGCTCTAAGCCTTCTTAGTGAAGAGGACCGTCCTTCTTAGTACCATGGAGGCCGCAAAAGGTTGTAACCAGTGCCATCAGTACTTACCGATGTCCCCGCCATCAGACTGCAGACGCTGGGCCGTGGTGCCCACGGTCCGGTGGCACATCTTACGTAGCGGCCATTTCACCACGCTTATGCGATTCTTCATAGCTTGTTTTCAGATTCCTGTCAAAAGCGAACAAATACATAAATTAAATTTATTTTGTTTGAAACCTTTTAAAGGTAGACATAGTGGGAACGAAGACGTTATGTACGTACGTACGTACGACGTAAGTTATGTTTCACTTACTAAACATTTTCACTTTCAGTTTAACTTGTAAATAAAAAATAAGATGCATGTTTGTTAGAGATTGTCATCATATTAAAATTAAATGTTGCGACATTCAACGTGTGTAAACAAACAGGTTGGTTTTCCACTTTAACCAGTAATACAGTCCGTCCCATTTATGGAACGGACGGGGAAATCCGACAAGAGGTACGGACATTGATGTCTATCTATAAGCCATTTACTAGATCTGGCTGCTTTCTCGCGATAACCAGATTATGAAGAGTTATTATTGTTTAAAAAATTAATTGGCTACCAATGAAAAACCTGCGATTTCTGCTGTAGCAAGAAGGACGAATGAGTGAGATGTACTCCTAGATGTACGGGCAATGTAATTGTGGAAACTGTTGTTTCTTCAAGACTAGCTGATAATTATGTTCTGACTGGTAGTGCCCATGTGAATTTGTGACACATTTTATGATGATGCATTTGGTTTAGGATGTCAAAAAATACAATAAATTATTGACTACTAACTAATGACGCTTAACACATATATATATATATATATATATATATATGTTAGTAGTAGTTAGTAGAACGACAATTAACTAGAGTATGATTGGATCGTTAACAAATAGAATACTGTTTAATTAGACGGTAAATAAAAATGAAAGAAAATTATCAGTTTTAGCAGGTTTAAGTGTCTTTGTTTAATTTAAAACATACAAAAGTTTAGTTGTTGCAATATTTTTCGTAAACTTTCATTGTGAGTCATTAAAATATGTGAAATTTTTCACTTAATATATTACTCTATTTAAAGGTACTATATTTGTTAGTCATTTTATTCATCGCTCAATAGACATATCGTGTGTGGGTTGAGAATGTTTTTTTCGCTTAATAGTTATGTGGCTTGCTTAGAATATGTATATATTCTGAGGTGGCTTGTCTACACGCCCATGATTAGCTAAACTGGTTATTTATATTGATATTCCAAACTGGATACTGAGCACGTACCTACTTAATAAATCTATGATATTTGATCTGCTTGCGACCTGGTAAAGATAGCTTCGGGCAATCTGCAGGTCATTGGCTCAATCAATAGATCAGCAATCAATAATTTCCTTGTTAATCATGGTTTTGTTACTTTGAACATGTGCAAAGAAAAATGTATTTGTCACTTGAATAAAGACACATTAGGAGGTAAAACAAATGAAATTATTTGTCACTTTGGAAGCCAATATTGTTGGACATGACAATTTTTACAGATCGCTGATAACGTACACTGTACGTGACTGACTTTCATATAATTTATTCTAATATCACATCCGCGGTTCGTGATTTGCGTATAGACTTGGATGTGCGTAATTTTTGTTCCGAGAGGAGACTAGTTCCCAGCAGTACAGCAGTGGGACAGTCAAAGGTAGTGGTTTCTAGTTTCAAATGTGGTATCATGGTTAGACAAAATTAAATATTCATTTGATGAAATTTGCTCTTCTTTCGTTGACAACGACGTACTGTTTGTTGATACTGACGTTTTCGTCGTTGGACAAAGCTACCTTCGAAATTTAACCTCTCAATTTAATCTCTCAAATGGATTCGATACGTATTACGTACCTACTTCTGATTTCGTGACAAAGATATATATAAGATCAAGGTCAATAACTTGTTTAATGTCAGGTAAAAATATCAGGTTTAATCAACATTTAACTATCTATTATTAAATTTTGCAATCAAAATGAAGTTGAAATTGAAGCTCAACTAGATTGGTATCGCAATGAATTTTCATTGATTCCGAGAGTAGAAGTAAAATCATTGGTTCATCACGTAGGATTTGAAGGCGGACCCTCAGATCCGGAGCCACGATATTGGTTGAATTTTACACACTTAATTATAACTGCTATTGGTATACTTAACCTAATTACTAAAGGTAAAGTTTCTTCGGCACTTCCGTGCAAAGCCTTCGGTAAGAGGTTTTAGGGCAGCCTAAAAACTTCAGACAATCGGGTAGAGCAGGAGAAGTGACCAGTTCCCTGCCACCACAAACCTTTCTTTGTCACACTCTTCGGCACGGGTGTCCTCTCAAAATGGGAGGGATCAGGCCTTAGTCCACCACGCTGGCCAAGTGCGGATTAGTAGACTTCACATGCCTTCGAGAACATTATGAAGAACTCACCGTTACAGCAAGTGACATTTAATTTCTTAAATCGCACATAACTTTGAAAAGTCATTGGTGCGTGCCGCTTGGGTTTGAGCCCGGACCGCTCGAGTGAGAGGCGAGTTCGATAGCCAGTGGCTCTCACCGCTCCCTGCATTGAGTAACTATTGGGTTGTAGTTGCACTTTTAGCTCATAACCATGATTGGCGTAGCACAGATTTTTTGGACAGACAGGTTTCGGAGTTAGGGGAGATCCCCTCTATCCGGGCAATTGCTCCAGGGGTAAACCCCGTCGGTGACTTCCCCGCTGTTGAGCGTGGGAGCCAGTCGATCGTCGCGCGCGCGGTACGCGTTCGCGGTAGTACTAGCCGTTAGTCGCTAGTTCCCCCCTGATGGTCGGGGGGAAGAAGGTACAACAGCTCTCTGGGGAACGGTCGGCCTTCAGGGGGCGCGCGTGCAGCGGCGCTATCCCCCTTAGATGGGGATGTGGCCCATTGTCGATGCGGTTATACATAACACAATTTTTTTAACAGATTTTTTGGTTAAAACAGTTAGAAGCGATCCTTAATTGAGATTTCTATCACTATGCTAAGCAGGCTCGCATCCCGTTATCGTACGTTACTACGCCGGACACGTGTATTAAAACTAGTTTCATCATGTTACCGAGTTTTATAACACACTAGTGGACGCCCGCAGCTTCGCTCGCGTAGTGTTAGACTTTGTTCCGCCTTAGAGGAAATAAATGATGATTTTGTTTTTTTTTTTAGTATTAAATCTTCCGTGGACCTTAAGGACCTTAGGAAGAAACATAGAAAATAATAAATTAGCCGAATTGGTCCAGCCATTCTTGAGTTATGCGCTTACCAACATTCATTTTTATTTATATAGACTAGCGACCGCCCATGGCTTCTCTTGCCTGAATCGGAGATTGCGGGAGTCCTTATTTAAAAGTGTAGTTAAAACCATACACGTCCCAATGTTGGGCACGGGTCTCCCCACAGAAGCAGCTGCGGGAGATCTAGCTCATCACCACGCTGCTCCAATGCGGATTGGAGGAGGGATTAGCTAACTCAGTGCCGAATGTTCTTAGCTACCAGAAGGTCTTCGAAAATTAAGACTTAACGATTATTTTTTACCAGGCTTAACGTGCTTTACGAAGCACGGTAGTATCCATGAAATTTTGCAATTAGTTCTATGTTAAGCAAAGACGGGCGCGGTCGGTTTGTGTATATAATCACGCCTTGTTCCCAAAAAGGTAGGCAGAGACCATCATCTTCTTGCTACGGTCCTGGCACACTTCTATCGCTTCTTCCACTTTCATCAATCATGTCATGCATACTCGTCAGAAGAATAAATTAATGAATATCAATCAATATCAGATCTAGATAGATCAGATCTAACTTTTAAATAATTTAAGCATATATAATAATAATTTAAGCATTAAGTGGTCTAGTTTTTTTGGAACCAGATTGTATATTTGACCTAGAAACTCAAAATTTGCAATTCAGACTTCCGAGGTTGTGTTGCGAGTAAGTCTGCTGTTGAGTATGTGAAAAAGTGGAGGAAATAGTGAATATTAAAAGACACTTTACTAGAAAGACGAAATTAAATGTCACTTGCTATAAATGTCATATGCTTTACCGTCACACAGTTTATGACTAGTACGGCGGGTAAATCGAATCGATTCTTACTTACTTGGTTAGTAACTTTGTCAGTAGTGTTTAACACGTTTGCTGCGGCACCAATTTTTGCATACTTTCCGTTCCTGCGGCACGAGGTATAATCGGCCCGTACCGTGACCAGACGTTAGGGCGACACGCGGTCTATTAGACCCCACCTCCTTTTACAGACTAAAATCCATTTTCTGGCGCGAAATCAAAGATAAATGAGAATTTTGGTCCTTATTGATATAGACAGTGAATTGATGAACCCTAATCCACCGTCGCCCCGGGATCTGATGGCTAGTTTAGGAATTATTAGCAAAACAAAATATGGGATCTTATACACCTCGTAACGCACTGAAATAGGGCAAATTTTCGCTGCGATTAGTGATGGGAAAAATAATATCGACGTTTTTAAACTGTCTTAACTACGCAACGACTTGACCGATTTTGATCAATTATATCTCATTAGATCGTTTTAAGGGCAAAACCTGGCAAAACAACACAAAGCTATCAAAGGATACATTTTTTTTTAAATAATCTAAATTGTGCTTGAAGGCGCCATAAAGAAAAAAAAACCGGCCAAGTGCGAGTCGGACTCGCGCACGAAGCGTTCCATTCTATACCATTAAGAGGCACCTATTACAGACTTATTATTGGAAAATAATGGATTACGGTTTATGCATAAGGTTTATCTTTCTATTTGTATATGAAAATCTTAATGCGGTTCACAGAATAGAAAAAAAAGGCAACCAGAAGTAGAAAAGAAACTGTCCTATTTATTCTGCCTCGGGCTTTAAAAATACAATTATTAGAACTTGAATTAACATTAAAAAATCAGTATCAATATACTTTTTTATAAAAATCTCAATATATATGTTGTACTTATTTATGAGTGTTTTAAAGGACGTGCTCTCCAATCGACGTGATGCACAACACTGGTCGCGGGAAGCTCGCGTTGAGTGCGGTACGAGGTCAGGGGGGATATGGGACGTTTTAGCCTCGTTCCGCACTGCATTAAAATTATATTAATTCAGTGCGGCACGAGGCCTAAGACATCCGGTACCAAGGTAGGTACACCACCGAGTCCGGGAACCATTAGTGATCTCAAATATATAATTATCTCTTTCCTACACTGGACCAAACCAAAGTTATGCCATTCGCACCACAGAGAAATTCACTTTTTTGCTTGCCGCACCACAGGGAAGTTGCATCAGGGGTGATTTAGGCCTCGCTTCGCACTTAACGTGTTAATTCATTAGTGCGTAGTAAGTAAGTGAGATACTGTTAACTAAGTGGATCATTAAATAAATAAATAAAAATAACGGTGAAGGACACATCGTGAGGAAACCTAAATGCATCGTAATGTTCTCAAAGGCATGTGAAGTCTGCCAATCCGCACTTGGCCAGCGTGGTGGACTAAGGCCTAATCCCTCCCATTCTGAGAGGAGACCCGTGCCCAACAGTGGGACAAAGAAAGGGTTGTGATGATGATAAATAGACAGTGGTTATTTGTTAACAAAATGTACAATTTTATTTTATTTCATTCAAATTCGTGTTGGAAATCACAGTTTTATAAAATTCGACGAGGTTAGATACCAATGAAGAATTATTATTACACATAAAACTCATATTTATTCGTCTAATAAATAGACACCTTTGCATTATTGTAAATTGTAAGGAAGCATAACTCACAAACAAAACTACGTGGAAACTGAAAGCGGTTTAAATCGTAGTTATTTTTTGCTCGTTCACGCAGTTGTCGGCGAGGAAGTATGTACCTAGTTAAATTAGTTCCTTATGAATTCGCGTGTGTTCAAGAATTTATTTTACAAGCAGGTACAGTTGTTAAGCAAACGAATAAAGAAAACTATTTATAAGGTGATAGAGCCTATTTAAGAGCTATAAATATCGCTTGGGACAGTACCACCACCAATAAGACTAGACCACTAGGTGTTGGCAGTTACCAACTGGGTATACATTTCTGCCATGTAAGGTCCAACTAGGTATGTTCGGGTTGGTTTTTAGGTTTTTGGGATATCAGTAATTTTTAATTTATTGATTGATCTATAATGTGCTAAATTGTTTTTACTATACAAAAACAAAAACAATATAAATTAAAAAAAAAACTTTAAAGTAGATCAAACCATCGAATGTCTTCTTGGATGGTCTTAATCTGATCTGATCTGATCTAATCTGATCTAATCTGGTCTTAATCTCCCGATCTTATATCCAGCGGTTTCCCGCTGTCTTCTCCAGGTCTACAAATATATAAATATATGGTAAATATACTCATCAAAATAAAATGAAAATTACATGTAGGTATTTCTAAAAAAATTACCTTATTTAATTCACCGCAGTTTCACTCATAAAAACGTAAGCCAGAAACACACACTTTTATTTTCACCGTCACAATATCACAGAAACAATTATACTCTACTTAGTGTGAACTAAGCGCACGCTACGAATGGACTGAATCAATGGTAGAGTGCCTGCTGTGGCTGTACTGTGCCACAGTACAAATGGAAATGCTGCCGCGCAGACCGGACTCGGAAGCTAGTTTTAATTACTGTGGTAATTAAGTAATATACTTGTTTAAAATTAAGACGATTAAAACAGTTAGATATTCGTATTTTCTTCATTCTCAATTTGAAATTAATTTAAATTGCAGTTTATTCTAAATTACCTTCATTGGAGTACCTACCAAAGGTTAACTTCATTGAAGTATGTACCAAAGGTAATTTGGAATAAAGTATAATTTAAATTAATTTCAAATTGAGAATGAAGAAAATACGAATACCTAATACATATACTGTTTATCGTCTTTTAAAAGCGTCAACAAATTGAACATTTTCAAATTTAGAATACTAAACTCATTATTGCTAGCTATTTTGAATTTTGACATGTTCAAGTATAAAATTCAAAACTGTCTATTATTGCTTGGAACTTTGAATTAAGAACAGCAGCAATATCAAAAGAACTTTAAAAGTCATGATCTTACTGAAACTATAAATTTTATTGGTGGTATTTAGATAATTTACATACTATTAACTTGTGATAGGAATAGTGTGTTGAAACATGGTTGAGTGTTTTCAATATTGAATACAATTTACCAATGTTATTTTGTATTTTTTTTCACACAATGTCCATTTGACCACAAGCTAGGCGCAAGCCCGTGTCGATGGGTGTCAGATATACATTACATACATACATATATATTTTTAAATCCATACTTAAAAAGATAATATTAACATCCATACACAGAACAAACTCAAGTGTTCGTCACACGAATGTATTTCCTGAGTGGGATTCGAACCCACGACCCCTGGCGTAACAGGCAGGGTCACTACCGATTGCGCCAATGGGCACGTCAATTAACAAAGTCAAAGTCAAAGTCGTTTATTTCGCTATGAGGTGATGAGACACGCCTAACGACAATCTAGGTAATCTATTTTGTCACTTTAGTGTGACAAAATATTCTACATTTAATGGTACAGTAATTTTAATGTAACAAAAATAAAGCAACATAATATTCTTAAAACCAACTTGACTAATAATCCAAACCACTGCGTTCTGTTTGTAATCAGTCACAAAGAATTTTAAGTTATACATAGAGCTGAATATTAAGTTTGTCAAAGTTGTTTCTGCAGGTCAGTTGCATGTTCGTTCAAAATAGGCTGAGTAAAAGAGAGATGAGAAAGAGATGGATGGATAGCAACTTAAGCATTTTTTATTTCAGCTATCTAATTGCTAATGTAATCTCTATTTCAATCAGAACTACAGTCCGCTATTATCAAAACTGATACCAATACAGGTTTTTTTCTAGGTATCGGTATCGAAAGCGAATGGTCCAATATTTCTCTGAAATAAGATCGCCTAGTTGCTAATACGACTGTGGGCAAGAACTTTCTCCGTACTTGGAAATTAATACTTGTAACTTATAATTACGGTTGGGAAAATAATTATGTGTGGTGGTGTTATGTCCATGTAAGATTACATTTAAATGAGCAACATCAACAGTATATGAAAAAAATCACAGATTTCGGGTGTTTTATACAGGGGAAAATCTAGACAATTCATCTTAAAAACTAGCTTTAGCCACGACGGACGCGGTCGGTTTCTGGATGGGTGACCGCTAGTGGCAAAATTTCATGGACCCTACCGTGCTTTTAAGGGCACGTTAAGCCGTCGGTCCCGGTTGTTTTCAATGGTTAAAACAATCGTCAAGCCTGTAGAAGAACTTCGGGTAGCTTGAGAACATTCGCCACTGGGTTGGCCACTAAAACGTCCACCAATCCGCATTGGAGGAGCGTGAGTACCTATGCTCTAGACCTCCCGAAGATTTGTCTGTGGGGAAGACCCTTGGACCCTTGCCGGGTAGCAACTGACTGAAGTAAAAACCCCAATGAAAAAACACCATTTCACATTGTACTGGGAAATCCACAAGCGGAATCTTATTCCATAATTATGTAGGTACCCTTTTTTACATCGATATATGAAGTGTGAAATTTTTTTGATATTATTTTAAATGCGCTCTTATAGGCACAATAAATCCTATCATACTAGATTTTTGCACCTTTTGCTTACTTTCATGGTAGTACGTCACGTACTACCATGAAAGTAAGCAAAAGGCATTCTAACATTTTCCAATGACATCTAAAACTGCCAATGAACACTGAATATGCGTATTATACGTACCGCTGGATTCAGAAGGCACAGGACCGGTCGGAGTGGCGTCATTTAGGAGAAGCCTATGTCCAGCAGTGAACCACTAAAGTCTGTTGATGATGATGATGATGCGTACTATAATGGTAACATCTCTTTTCAAGAAATCAATGATGTTAATAATTTACACTCAAAGCCAAGGCTCGCACGTGGGGCTAACCCCTTAGCCATCGCCGCTACATTAACAACACTTACTTTCTTTAAAAACAGTCCAAATATTAAACAATGACTTTGGTCGAGTCATCGAAAGTGCCAGAGTTATGAAAGTTTTGCTGTCATGCATAATGTAATGAGCAAAGACCGCGACATAACATACTCGAAAATGGACAGTTCAACGCCAATTTGTGTTTTGGACTTGTCATGATATCATGTCAATAGGTTTTTAAGGTTCTTCCAGAGACAAATCGGAGGGTGGGCTAGAGCATACTCCACCACGCTTCTCCAATGCGGATTGGTGGAGAAGGTAAGGTTATCCTTTGAGAAACTAGGCATTTGACAGGTTATGTATGGTTATGTATGAGCATATATCATACTAGTGAACGCCCGCAGCTTCGCTAGCGTGGAATTAGATATAACAATTGTTTCGTTTACACCTAGTAATATTATATAGCCTATGTCACTCAGGTGAAGATGTAGCTTTCTAATGGTAAAAGAATTTTTGAAATTGGTCCAGTTTTTGTGTGAATACATTACAAACAAATAAATGTTTCCACTTTATAATATTTTTTTTTTTTATGGATAAAAGATAGCAAACGAGCTTGCAGCACCACCCATCCGCTGCCGCCCATGACAACTGTGACTGACTTTGAACAAGACTCAATTAAGGACTGGGATGGTTAGTCCAATTGAACTACTATAGACATGCCGTTGCAAATGGATAGTTCGTGAACTAAGGCCAATATGTTCATGTTGTTATGAGCGGACACAAAAGAAGATAAAGAATTACTAAGGTCACATAAACGGCTGACATGCTCACACATAATACAAACCGGAATCCGAGATCGTTTTAACTGACCTTGAACGAGTTTCCAAGAAACTTTTAAAATGTCGTCGAGTGAAAGTAAACAGGTGATACAATTGCATTGTATCCAGTTTACATTCTAGATTTTGAATTTTACAAGGCTTTGTAAAACTATAGAGATAGAGATAGAGAAATTTTGTGAGATCCGTCTTCGAACGTACCTTAATCATCGTTTCATGGTCGTAGTTCGATCGAATTAACAGAGTTGGGGTTGAAATATTATGAACATTATCTTTAATTCCATACTTTATCTAGGTAATGCGTACATATGCGTCCCTGTAGCTCGGGAACAGAAGTGTTACGGTAGCCTCTGCCTGTCGTAAAAGGCGACTAAAAGGGGACTTCTGGGGTTGCGGGCGGTGAGAGGGGGAGCTCGAACCGTCCATCTTGTGACCCCGGGAAAGACGACGCTGTTTGTGGCTGTACAGCGTTGTGTAAACCGGGAAGAGCCCGTTTTGGGCGCAGCGCCGGGAGGGACCGGGGCGTTCTACCAGAGATCTCGGAGCCCTCCTGTAGCCGGAGAAGGCCACCGAGTAGATTTCAGTGGGTGAAAGTCCCACATAATCCGGCGTCACTCCCACGACATTCGGGTACCTTTTCAAGGTTTCCCACTCGTAAAACAAAAAAAAATTACCTTTTTTTACACAAATCGCGTACAAATCCTAGGTATTGAATAGAGTTCCTGCTAGTCCACCGGCCTAGTCTAGACTAGTCTTCTTCTTCGCACTTGCGCTGCACAAAAAAAAAAGGAAATGTGCTCTCTTGCACATTCTCTCGCAAAAGTTGGCCATGGCTTGCCAGCATCTATGTCCAACAAGACGCTTACTACACTTGGCAGCGAGCGATCTTCGCCGACAATTGTCACCAGTGTGTGATGCTGGGGTCCCCAGGCAACGCACTCTATTATGGTATGGCGCACCATCTCCACGGGTGCGTCACATTCGTTAGTTAGCTCCCGTCTTGCTAACCTTAAAATGTGTTATCCCTATGGCAATGACGGCATTCCGCGAGGCACGGTCCACTGTACATAGTTCCGCTGTGAACGTACCATGTGAAAAATAAATTAATTTGAGTACTTAAAATATGGTATGTACCTTGGTTCGAACTTTTTACCGATCTCCCGGTGTGAGTTACAATTGTGTCTCCAACGAGAGTGAGAGTTAGGTAGCGTTTGGTATGCGGCGCGTGAGCTAAGGTAACTAGGTGAGCTTAGATTTTTAAGATTTTCTCTTTTTTCCGCAACGATACCTTAGTTTAAGGATTTACTCCATTTTTATATAACCCTTGCTTACAATTATTTTAAAGTGTATATTAAATTACGACAATGTACCCACATGATGTGTGTGTTTAGGTTGTGTTGTGTGTGAGCCTTTTTCTTTTCTCGCTGGAAAATGCGTTTTCGCATCCTGCCTGGTTTTATGAGAACGCAGACAGGTATGTGAGACTCGCTGAAGACCAGAATACCCACTAAAACCCAGCAGCACCATCAGCGCTTAAGGCAAAGCGTCACGGGATCACTTGCGCATTACTACCGTGACGTTTTGTGTGAGCCTACACCACCCTAAATAGCAGTTAAATTTCAGTTAAAAGTATACTAATGTATAAAACGAAACAGGCGCTCACTGTGCCAAATTTCAGCTCGATAGCTTCAGTGGAAGTGGGTGAAATATTGATTGCAAGATTCCAGGACATAAATACTTACAAGATACATACGAGTGAAGTTAAATAAAAGCTTTTAAAAAGAATGTTTCAAACATTTTTCAACATGAGTAGTAAATATTGACAATTAAGCAATCATCGTTGACTCAAATGTAAAGTCGCTGTTACAAAGTTGCAAAACACGTTATCTTAGAACGGATGTTTCGAATAAAGAAACATATGAAGACGACATTCTCAAAAGGTGTGGTTTCCGGTTCTTCTTACTACTTCTTTAGAGGCGACCACCGCTGTCCTCAAAAGGTTTCTACTTTGATATAGGACGAGACCGACGAGAACCTGTTACAGGACTTTGCTCTTACCAACAATTACTAAAACTTACCAGTACCTATTCATTATACCTTAGGAATACTAGTAATATCATATTCATATTATAATATCATATTCATCCATACTAATATTATAAATGCGAAAGTAACTCTGTCTGAACCGATTTAAATAAAATTTGGTACACAGATAGTCTAGAGCCAGAGGAAGGACATAGGCTACTTTTTAATCGATTATTATGTCTTATTCCACGCGAGCGAAGCTGTGGGCGTCCACTAGTATAATATATTCATATCATATCAGTATTCATTCAGCTCCTGATCATGGAGACGCTTATAATATATAAAGGTACTCTGTGCTTATAATATTCAAATTAACTATGTAATTCTTTGTACTTAAATAATCTGCGTAGGTATTATAAGTACGGTACCCTAATTTACCGAGACCATCGAACAAAATGTGAAGGCCAACTAATGAGTGATTCTAGTATGTATTTACGATTGTGTGACAACAGAATTTATAACAGAGATACTTCGGCAACGACGAAAAGCGTGTTGTCATCAAGATGATGACAACACGCTTTTCATAGCTTGATATGTAAATCTATGTATGTATGTAACGGAAACTTTGAACGTGATTTTTGCCCACTTCAAAACGACGGATTAATTTAAAACTTTGCACACCGACGGAACACCATCCACCATCAAGGACGGACGATAGTACAGTAATTTAAAAAAACTACATTTATGTCGGTTGTCTACAAAAGCGTGTTTTTTAGTTTTTTTTTAACGTTGTTGTTATTTACCTATTAGTTGAGATTGTGGTAGCATTCTCCTACGACTAGTATGAATAATTTAATGTTCGATTTGTATCTTATAAAATGTCAACATCTAATTCAGTAATAAAAAAAACGGGTTTTCTTTAGACCACACGACTGAATTAAAACTTCCTTAGCTCCATATATATGTATGTTTATATATGTATATATGTATGTACAATACATACATGTATATACATACACAATACATATATTAATTTTCTACAAAATATTTAATTTTAGTATAGGTTTTCATTGATAAATTAATATTTTTGAATAGATTTTTTATTTTTATTCATTACTTTCACTATCAGATACATCAGTAATTACTGTGGTTGATTGTAAGACCGTGACAATTGGCTTATGGTATGAGAATTAAGATACATAATATGTTTTCGAATTAAAATTAGAAAGATATATATAATATTATGAAATACTCAAGAAATCACCGTTCGCGTAAGTCTAGCATACTCGCATACGAACTACTGACTCAGATATAAATATATATTTGATGCACTGACTATGAGAGGAAGAGAGAAAGAAAATGTGTGCTAGCACCTCTCTCTCTTGCCCCTAGAGTAATATACGAAACGTAACTCTCTCTTCCTATCTTCACTAACTTATATCTCTCTCTAAACTTCCGTTCGCCTTGCCCGATCACACTTTTCGTAACGCTCTAGTCACGCATTCACCAGCTTACTCCCTAAGTCAAGCGTTTGTAAAGAAATTTTTAGTTTTAAAGTTTTTAGTTAAAGTTTAAAAAAACAACTAATTCGTCAATTACAATACAGGTCACTCAATACATAATTATTATGTCAATGTGTGTATTTTTTGTGTACCTACCTACATTTGCGTTAAAATGCAATGCTTACTAAGTAATGTGCAACATTCCGAGCCAAGTCCGTTCTTAATGAGCTAATATTGCGAAAACCTAGAGAGTGTACTACGTCTGTCTGTGGTAATACGATACGATAATACGATTTTTTACGAGAGCACTAAGCGAAATAATAATATAATGATTGTGAGAGTCTGTGGTCTGTTATAAAACATTACTGCGGCAGGTATAGGCATTATATACGTTTTGGTACCTATTAGTGATTGCGTACATGTTCATGACATCAGTTGTATCTTCACCTTATAAAATTTAATGAGAATTACATAACATAACTCCTGAGTCTCCGAAGGGGTAAGCAGAGACTGTGTAATAGGCACACCTACGTTTCATCGGTTCATACAGAACCCTCCTTTTCATGTTCCATGGTCTCATATAAATAAGTAGGGCAGAGCGGGGTCACTTGATCAGGTTTTTGTTCAAATCAGTGTAGGGTCCATTCAAATAAAAAATAGAAAAGAGTTATTCTTAAATCAGTAGTTTGTTTATATGACCGCATATTGGGATCAAATACCTTGGCAAATCCGCTGTTTACTATACTATATATGGCGACTTTGGGTGCTGTTCAACAATACTAAACTGACAAACTATTGAACAGTAGGAAAAAAAAGAGAAAGAGCCGACGGATGAACGAAGAGCGATAGGACGTGATCCACAGAACTGAATATACTTCCAGGGAGACGTGAGCAGGAATAGGAAGGGGTCAAAAGACGCCAAAGAGGGAAGGACGTATTTATTTACGACGAATTTTGTAAAAGACGTAATAAAAGACAAGAAGGAAATTGAAGAAGCTTTTATTTCATAGTGCCAAAATCCTACATAATATATACTTCTTAGTTAACTATTCTGTTTAACATCAATGTGTCAAATACCGTCTAGCTATGACTAAACGGAAAACAAGAGAAGTCATGTTTGTATCTACTTAAATGAACAACCAAGGTCAAAATCAAAATACTATGGCGGTAATAGGTACTTTATTTATAGTTTGTGTATGTAATGTAGCGTCCATAGCCCAATGGCTCGCGTCGATTCAATGTGATCGAAAGAGTTAAGCAACGACGGACGCGATCGGTTTGTGGATGGGTGACCGCTAGTGGCAAAAATTTCATAGACGCTACCGTGCTTCGGAGGGCACAGTCGTCAAGCCTTGTCGAAGACCTTCGGGTGGCTTGAGAACATTCGACACTGGGTTGGCCCCTAACCCCTCCACCAATCCGCATTGGAGCAGCGTGGTGGAGTATGCTCTAGTCTTCCCGCAGCTGTGTCTGTGGGGGAGAACCGTGCCCAGCAGTGGGACGTCTATGGGTCGCAGCGTGTGTATAGTGTGTGTAGGAGGGAGTCAAGCGGCTACACTGGTCCTCATACAAAATCTAAGCTATGGCTTTTCAACCCTTATCCTGTCTTCCGTGGGTCAACCCAAGTGTCATTAATTTTTAGGCCACCCGGTGCTCACATATTTTTAGTACGTATTAATCAGGTAAATAAATAAACTTTTTTTTATATAAAATATATTTACATTAAAATACGAATGAGGTATATTATAATAAATGTATTTAAATTTACATAAAAAATGCAGAAACATATATTTTTCTTATACATTTTTGTCCTTATCTCCTCTCAGAAGTTATAAAAAGGAATCTGTTTTTGAAAAAAGAAGCGTTACAATAATTCACTGAAATTTTCGCATATCTAGTTCACATTCTATTTTACAAGAATAAAAACTCAACAATTAAAAAAAAATTGCGTTCTCGTTCAGAAGAATGCTTTATAAAATAATGTTTATATAGGCAATATAAGTGTCCAAACCTTAATAGGTACCTAATATATAAATCATATGAACAGTTCCTAATTCATTGCAAATTAATCAAAACATTGTAATTGGTGGAAAATATTGACTGAAGAATCTGAAGATGACGTAAATCACTATCTATTCTCCGGTTCTTGAGACCGTCAATAATAGTCCAAAAACAAAATCATTATCTATCATTCGTAGAATACCATAGAAAAAGCATTTTTACAAGAGAGATAACCCTAGATCAAAAGTTATTTAACAGCGCACCGTTATTCAGTGTACCTTTCTCATAATGTATGTTATTCAGTGTACCGTTCTCATAATGTATGTTATTCAGTGTACCGTTCTCATAATGTATGTGTTATTCAGCGTCCCGTTCTCATAATGTATGTGTTATTCAGTGTACCGTTCTCATAATGTATGTGTTATTCAGCGTCCCGTTCTCATAATGTATGCGTTATTCAGTGTTCCGTTCTCATAATATATGTATGTAGTCATGATAAAAGTAAGCAGTCATCGCTCGAGCATGCGCAGGCGCAGCGGCCCGTCGGGCGCGTACATGAACGTGACGGCGTATTCCAGCGGCGCGTGGTGGTACTCCAGCCGGTAGCGACGAAGTAGCTGGAACAAAGTTAATTTTTTATACAAAAACATCCATACTAATATTATAAATGCGAAAGTGTGTTTGTTTGTTTATTTATTTATTTGTTTGTTTGTCCGGCTTTCACGTCGCAACGAAGCTATTATATGGTATGGTTTTTGTGTGTCGAGATAGTGAGGAGGGTGGAGAGTGACGTAGGCTACTTTTTACCGCGGTAACACATCCCCATGGGAAGATATCGATGTTTTGTTATTTGCTAGATATTTAGTTCCGGATTTTGTTAACAGATGGCATTGTTAATTCCCTTTTCCCACGCGGGCGGGGCCGCGGGTAAATGCTAGTATAACATAACTTAATTGGCTACATTAATTTGATTAAAAAATTATTACATTAAAAATTATTTTATGTCGTTAAAATTAAGTATTTCATAATACCTAAGACGAGGTCCGTACCCTAGGGGCAAAACCTTGAATAATGGCACCCACACACTTGAAGGAGTAATCATTTCCCTTTTGGCTTGAGCTCTTTGAAGCTTACCACTTTATTTGGTGACGCCGTAAAGGTATCTATGACCATACAGCAAAAGTCCATTCGAAAAAAAAAAACATTTTGCGTTGAACGTAATCTGTACAGCTTTACGCGCGTTCCACCGGAGGTCCCAGAGTACTTTTGTCTTTTTAAAAGCTTTTATTTAACTTCACTCGTATGTATGAATTTATGTATGTATATCCTGGAATCTTGCAATCAATATTTCACCCACTTCCACTGAAGCTATCGAGCTGAAATTCGGCACACATACTTGTTCCGATGACAATGCACGAAAAAAAAAGTTGTAAAAGTTTAAAAAAAAAATTACATTATAATTATTTTTGAACACTGCATACCTAGATTGATTACAATGACTAGTCAAGGACTGTTAGTTATTCGATCTTACCTAAGCTTTTTAAAAATAAAAAAATACAGTATAATTCTTTTTGAACACAGCATACCTAGATTGATTACAATGACTAGGAGCCAAGGAGTTGTTAGTTAGTCGATCTTACCTTAGCCAGCAGTACTTGTATCTCAAGGTCAGCGAACCGCCTGCCCAGGCAGATCCGCGCGCCGAACCCATAGGGCAGCGAGGCGAAGGGGTGAAGCTTCCCGCTGTCCTCCAGCCAGCGCTCGGGGCGAAACTCCTCGGGGTCCGAGACGAACTGGCTCATGTTGCCAGTCACTATCGTTGGGAACACCACTTGGACCTGGATATAGAATTGTTATGAAAATATTTGATGGGCGCGGTCGATTTGTGGACCGCTTGTGGCAAAATTTCATGGTCGCTACCATAGATTTAACTAGATAGATTGGCAATGTGAAAGAGAAAGAACATATATACTTATATGTGAGAGCGAGATAGATAGGCGAGACCATTTGCGTACACGCTATAGGCCTGTAGTGACCCAAAGTCAGTTGTGAACGAAACAAATTTTGCTTATTTTTCTAAATCTCTCGTTTAAAAGTATACATTTGGTGTGATTTAGACGTAAATAATTATGGTTACGTGTACGGTACCAGGATGTAACTCATCTAAGAAAGAAAATCCACAGAATTATACATTTCATAAGTAAGTACGATTGAAAGATTTAATTCTCCTATTGCAATGTTTGAGAACTTTGAAAAAGAAATGATTAACAAATGGATAGCTAATAATATGATATTTCAATATATAAATGCTTTGAATGCATAGGAATTGAATATAAAATATTATCAAATACGTGAATTTCTAGTATTTCTCACCTCAATCCTATAGAGTTTGACGTAATATTGACAACCGCTTACAGCACACATGCACATTACACGCGTACTCGTGTGATTAAGTTTTGGTCCCGCTTTGCTGTTTCTATCGAGTATCTTTCCTCGCTACCGTGTTGCGGAGGGCACGTAAAGCCGTCGGTCCCGGTTGTTTTCAATGCTGTAAACACCCGTAAAGCCTTGTCGAAGACCTCCGGGTGGCTTGAGAACATTCGACATTGAGTTCGCCACTAACCCTCCACCAATCCGTATTGGAGCAGAGTGGTGGAGTATGCTCTAGACCTCCCGCAGCAATGTCTGTGGGGGAGACCCAGCAGTGGGTCGTCTATGGGTCGCAGCAAAAAAGGTTGGAATGTTCCTTACCCCTTTGGGTATGTGATACCCGCATATGACATCATCCTCTTGCAACGTCCTGCCATTGCCGATTACTGTCGAATACATTCTGGAATGAACAGATTTAAGAGTTGTCAATCTACCTACGGAAGTTCAGTCTGATCATCATCATCACAACCCTTTCTTTGTCCCACTATTGGGCACAGGTCTCAGAATGGGAGGGGTTAGGCCTTAGTCCACCACGCTGGCCAAGTGCGGATTGGCAGACTTCACATGCCTTCGAGAACATTATGATGATCTCTCAGGCATGCAGATTTCCTCACAATGTGTCCTTCACCGTTATAGCAAGTGACATTTAATTTCTTAAATCGCACATAACTTAAACCCGGACCGCTCGAGTGATAGGCGAGTTCGATAAACACTGGGCTGTCACCGCTTAATTCTATTATCATATAAAATATCTACTGTCTCAGGATAATTTGCACGCCAACAATTAGGCAAATGTGCGGAACTAACATTATTGCAAATCACCAATTTTGTATCACTGCGACCCCATAGAATTTTGTATCATTTTGCAATTAATATTCATTTCATTTCCTTCCTGTACTAACGAACAAGCTGACACTTATTCGTTAGTAAAGACAGTAAGTTCGTGTATGTGCAATGGTGACCACTTGGCAAAATTTCATGGGTGTTACCGTGCTTCGCAGGGCACGATAGGGCGTCGGTACCGGTTCTTTTAAATTGTAAAACAATCGGTCAAAGAACATTTTACTCAGTTGGCCAGTAACCCCTCCACCAATCAATATTGAATATGGTAATTTCTATTTTGAAAATAATGTATGTCAATAAATATTAGATTTCCTGGCGTTTCTATGCAGTTCACACGCGTCGATCAGCACTAACACTTAACATTATACAGTGTTGTCTTTGTAAAGCTTTTTAGCCTATGCACTTAGAAGTACTGTTCAAATTAAGCAGTTCAAAATTTGATTTTAAACTGACCTGAAGACTTCCCTAACAAAAGCCTTGGTGTAATGCAGTTTGTCCAGGTCCGTGTAGGTCAGCGGCTTAGTGGGGTCTGGCAGCACCCTTCTGATCTCCTCCGCCATCTTATCCTGCTGCTTCAGCCTCGTGGCTGCCTGGTAGAGGATGGAACACACCGCCATCGATATCTGCGGATATGAAAGAAAGAGTTTAATTTTACAAGATGTCGGGAATACGAGGGCAAAACAAAAAAAAAACACAAAACCAAGATGACCAATTGATAAATAATGTTATGTGTAAAACTGTTTAATGTACTGATGCTGAAATGTGATAAAAATAAATGTATCTATAGGTATATCTATCAAATTATTCATTTGAACTTCATTAGCCATAATGAATGAGCTATACTTACACATACCTTACCTACTCCTTCGGTAAAATACATGATTGATGTTATGTTCCGTTAATAATCTGTTGTTATGCCTGGGGCAGTACCACCGCCCACCACAGTATCCAGTAGGTACCATTTCTACCTTGTAACAACTGTTTTAAAGCAATTCTGGTCCGGTTGGGAAGGTGTGGTATCAGGTTCCACTTCTTTAGAGGCGACAATCCTTAGTCTGAAGGGTAGCAACACTGTGACTGTCTTGGAACGATTAACGATTACTAACTGGACTATTACATACACCAACAAACAAAACGAACTGACCAAGTTATGTTCTTATTAACTCTGCTAACGGGACTAACTAGAGGTGGTGCTGCAAGCGTTTGCTATCTTACATCCATAAAGAAATCGGATTAAACGTTAACCGTATCAATTCCAACGAGGATCAGGTCAAGCGCCATGATAGTAGCTATCTTGGGGTCGCCTTCGCTTCTCAGGACCCGCTCCAGGAGGGACAGGTCGTTCTCTGACGTCACCTTCTTCGTCTTCAGCCGCTCCAGCGCTTCGTTGATGTAGCGGGAACAGAGCCTGGAATTATGTTAAAGGAATTTTACAACTTCATCCTTTATTTTGAAATTAATTTACAGAACCAAAAGTACCTAATAATAATCTTTATTGATTCTTGAGTATTATTAAATGGTCTTAGAGATATTACAATGTAACCCTGCTAAGGGCGTTGTAAAGGATTAATAATATTTATCTACAACTATGCAATTTTATACATTGATTTACCACCAACCGTAGATGGGGCATGAACGCTTGAAAAGTGGGCCTGTAAAGAAGTGCTTAGTCGCGACTCGAGCACTCCTTTCTCGTAGTGTGTGATTGGCCGTCAACATGTAAGCATGCCAATGTGCGCGTTGAAACTTTTTTCAAACAATAGCATTAAAATGCGAAAACAGGATGGGATTTCGTATTTTGCGTGTTTAAAAGCATTAACCTCTAAATTCAGCGGTTTCCCGCCGTCTTCTTCAGGTCGTCTCTCCACCTTGTCGAAGGGTGACCTGTACACCTATTTCTTTTTCATTTCTACTCTCTTACATATTTAAAATTAGATTAGAAGTAAGAATGAGATTTGGTACGAGACAAAGAGTCGGACCGAAGGAAAAATGAGGATATCTAGTAACAAAAGGAAATAAATACATACTCGACAAAGAAGTTCATGTTGTTCACGTATTTGGTCCAAAGCGGCGTGGGGAAGTATCGCCAATAGGGAGCTTTCAGTTCAAGTACAGCAACATTCCTCAGCGCGTATTTTGCAGCGTTGATGATTCTCTGCGGCTCCGAGTCTTTGGTGAGCTGAGGGGAGAGGCAGCCCAGTCGCGTGTCTAAAGCTACGCGGCCAATGCCTGGAAGAAGATGACATCAGCAATATTGTGAATGTTAAAGCTACGCGGCCAATGCCTGGAAGAAGATGACATCAGCAATATAGTGAATGTTAAAGCTACGCGGCCAATGCCTGGAAGAAGATGACATCAGCAATATAGTGAATGTTAAAGCTACGCGGCTAATGCCTGGAAGAAGATGCAATCAGCAATATAGTGAATGTTACCGACTGATGCCAACACTGCCGCATTATAGTAGGTAGACTATAATACGGTAAAGATAAAGTAGGTAGACTTTGATCGACTGTTTTTTAATGAACAGATTATAATTAATCGATGACGCTCAGTTCTTTAAGTCGTCACAACCCTTACTTTGTCTCACTGATGGGCACGGGTCTCCTCTCAGAATGGGCTCTGCTTAGGCTACCACGCTTGCCATGTGCGGATTGTCAGACTTCACATGCCTACGAGAACATTATGAAGAACTCATGCAGGTTTCCTCACGATATTTCCTTTACCGTTATAGCAAGTGACATTTATTTTTTTAAATTCTGTATGTAAAGACCCATAGCGCTAATATAAGGCTGGCAATAGATTTCCGATTTTTCTCTCCGATAGTCGGGACAGACAATCGGAAGACACTCGTGCCATATATTTGTTTGAATACATAATACACATACGATCGATCCGACTGATCGGACGTCCGAGTCGGAAACAGCGCCAAGGCGTTTACGATTTTATTGTAGGTCTTTGACTACAAGCAAATTATCTCATAAAAGATGACCAGTATGTATCTACTACGGTACGGCCATCTTTTATTTCTGGCAAGCAAGCACTCGCAGCTGTCATAGCTCGAGAACGACTTCAAAAAAAGCCTGGCGCAAGAATCGGATGTGTATCGAGTAAATACGATCAGATAGTCTGATCAGACAATCGCAAAAAAATCTGACGTGTATCCACAGCCTAAGTAAGGTACAGCCAAGTAAGGATATGCAGTACTCACACTCCAGCGACCAGCGATGTATATCATTATCAAACTCATGCGGAAGATCGTTATTCTCGTCCCGAGCGTCCTCCATGTACCGGATGAAGTCCTCGGTGACCTGCTCGATGGGCGCAACGTACTTCTTCACCGTCTGCGGCTGCAGGATCGGTCGCTGCACCTTGGAGCGGAATCTGCGCCATTGTTCGCCGTGGCTGAGGAAGAATGAAGAAACTTATTAGTCAGGACGCCCGCAGCTTAGCTCGCGTGAATTTAGACATAACAATAGTTTCGTTTAGACCTAGTAATATTATATAGCCTATGTCACTCAGTGAAGATGCAGCTTTCTAGTGGTGAAAGAATGTGAAAGAATTTTGAAATTGGTCCAGTAATTTTTGTGTGAAAACATTACAAACAAATATTTCCTCTTTATAATGTTAGTATTGAAGTAGACATGTAAATCTCTAGTTGAGTTATGGCCGATTTCTGAAGTAGTTGAGTCGAGAGTCGAGTTCACCCATTAGGATGTCACTGTAAAAGAATAAATACAAGAAACTGCAGATATAATTATCTTAACTGCATCTTAGGCTTATATGGAAGGAACTGCAATACCTACAACACCAATGGGATATTTTGCAAGAATAATCTATGTTGCTCTATTTTACAATCTGTTTCGATTGCAACATTGGCAGTCATTAGTGCGATGAGCTGAGATTAAGGAGATTCGCAACACACTAGGTAGGTCTGACCAGTTTATTTATACATCTTGAAATCAAAATATAACTGAATATGTTTCTTGGTTAAAAACAAGCCTCATAAAATTTGGTAGGTACAGTCATTCTCCTAGGTATCGCATATTGTGATAATATATTTATATCGCTATGCGAAAATCGCCACCTACTAACTTGACTTGGTCGGGGGCTGCAACAGCCTTCCGCACGGACTAATGCCTTCTACCTTGGCCTGAACGACAAGTGATTTCCTCGCCGCGGGACGAGCATGGTATTCAGTCGAAGAAATCACCAGCAGAATTAAAGTGGGCAATACGGTGAACTCATTGGCGGAGGCTCACGTGAGACTATGCCGATCGTGAGACATTGTCATGCGTGAAGTGTAGTCTGTATATGAGACCAAGCGCGTGTATCTGCACTAAGGTACCATATTTTCATTTATTTGTATACTAGGAATAAGAATGTGTTGAAATACAAATACGAATACATAAATAACACCACAGGCATACATCTAAATATATAAAATTCAAAGTCCTGGCTGATCACTGATTGGATCAACGCACAGCCTATACCGCTGGTGCTAGAAAAACCAAAGACCAAAACTACACAAAAGTGTAGTTATTTTTGCCACATTAATAAAGTTATAGCCCTTCACTAGTGAATATCGATGACGATAATATAGGTTACTTTGATTTTTAATATTAATATAATAAAGTCACAGCGTAGAAACAAAGTGTTGGAGTAATGTAAAGTTTACATAAACATAATTTCAATTTGTTTGCATGTCGTTCATTGTAGGTATTAATGACTTTAGAGAGAAAACGGGCACGCGCACTCTTGCAACTAAATTCGTCACTCATTGCACTAATATTTTACCATAAACTTACTTAAATAATAACAAAGTATTTTTACTTAAAAACACGCGAAGAAGATTTATGTATTTATTTCATTCATTATTACAGGAATCTATTTCAGGGACGTCATAATTACTTGTATTAAAGAAAAATAATCCAGTTTTTCATATGCAAATACTAAGATAAAATCGAAAATATCATCATCCTTTCTACCTTATCAATTTCCCTTACAAATTTAGGCAATCATTCATTCATTCATACTATCGTAAAGTTACTATCGAGCTACTCACGCTCTTCGCGCGTAAAAATTAGGATCAATGTGTTCAGAATTTTGCACAGCGCAAATAGTTCTAAACACGACACAAATATTGGACAGAATATATTCGTAAATAAACACGCGCAACTGTGTCAACAGACATCATCCTAGGAATAGCTTAAGTTGTTTGCACGTACAATTTTCCGTTCTTGACTGTAGTACTCGTATTGTAAGGCCTTGTGTAGTGGCCATGAATAATAAAATCTCTTCATGGTGGAATACCGTTCTTTTACTCAGTTAATTGTCTAGTTTATTAATTTTTTTTTTTTTATTGGTACACAGAAGTATACATTATTATATTAAACTAGTGGGCAGCATCGCTCGCGAGGAATTAGACATAACAATGGTTTCGTTTATACCTAGTAATATTATATAGCCTATGTCACTCAGTGAAAATGCAGCTTTCTAATGGTGAAAGAATTTTTGAAATCGTTCCAGTAGTTTTTGTGTGAAAATATTATAAACAAATCTTTCCGCTTTGTAATATTAGTATAGACAGCTAGCATCAGAAAACCACACAGGTATGTAGTACATGCTAACCTATGGACTAGAGTTAAGTCTAGGGTATAAGTAAGTTCACTACATAACATTGCATTGCTACGCTTGAGTAGGTACTGATATAGGCGCCTCTAGAAAAGTGGAAATAGAAGCCTCATCTCTCCAACCGGAACATAATCGCATTAATTATTGCATTATATACAACTTATCGTAATCGATTGTATCTACGAGTTTATTGACACTGACAAATTAGCTACTCGAACAACAATTTGACGGGCCCGTTGGCGCAATCGGTAGTGACCCTGGTTGCGCCAGGGGTCGTGGGACGAACACTTGTATTTGTTCTGTGTCTGGATGTTAATATTATCTTTTTAAGTTTATATTTAAAAATATCTATGTATGACAAGACTTAAAGACTGTTTCCACAGGTTTCCACCATTGAAAACAACCGGCTTTATGTGCCCTCCGAAGCACGGTAGCGTCCATGAAATTTTTGCCACTAGCGGTCACCTATCCACAAGCCGAACGCGCCCGTCGTTGCTTAACTCTCGCTCAAAATGAATCGACACGAGCCATTGGACTATGGATGCTACATAGGTGATAAACAGTTGCAATGTGCAACAATACTACTTTGATGCGATAACTAATGAATAATGCAATTTATATATTACTCGTGCTCTTACTATCCAATGACCATAAAGCTTTTTATGGGATAAGCATTTAAGTAAACTGAGCTGCAATAGCGAACACTCAGTCAACAGTTGATCAAACAGTAACAAAGCAAGTTCAAGTGCATCTATAACGTGATAATGAATAATTGAAACTGCACTGACGCATTCCACTGCCCATAAAGCAGTCGAGACGCGAAGGTCACTCGGACAATCCCTGGGTGAAACCAGAAACCTGGCCTTGTATTACCGGTTACTGTTAGTGGCCAGTTTGCGAACCTTTCCACATCTCTACAACGTGTTACAAAATACCCCGTAAAAATATAATTAATTATCAAAGCCAAAAATTTTGTCAACCCTAGTAAACTGTCATGAACCAGATTGTTTAACAGAAAGACCTACGTACCTATTTTAAAAGCTTTTATTTAACTTCACTCGTATGTATTCATGTAAGTATGTCCTGAAATCTTGCAATCAATATTTCACCCACTTCCACTAAAGCTATCGAGCTGAAATTTGGCACGCATATTAACTAATAATTATGTATATACTATAATAGTTTTTCTATTTGTCATGCATAAATGTTTCAAAGTCAAAGTCAAATAATTTATTTCGCTATGAGGTGATTACACACGCTTAACGAAAGTCTAGGTAACTACAAACTACTTAAAGAGAATAGATATAATGCTATTCTAAACTGATTAATATAAAGTGAAGGATGAGCTATTGATCCTTGAATGAATAGCTAATCCTACACAGGTGCCTAAGGGTACCTCAATACAAGGATGTCATTATACTCAATTCGCCAGCAGCCTACCTTAATTTCGACTTCTGCGCATTCGTCCGTGCTAGACTTTGACGCCAGTCTCTATACCAATTTATTTTGGCCACAAGCAGATGATCTGCGGCCTGCGGTGCGCCTGCGCACTATACCATGATACTACACGCACGTCACACGCCTGGCAGCTCGCTTTCGCTCCGGCCTGCTTGCTAAGTGTGTCATACACCGACACCTTTACCGTTTAATCGCGAGAGAAGTGCCCGCTATTATAGCTATCCGTCTATGGTGCTTGTATTATTGCTTGTATTCGTGCTTGTATTAACAGGCGAGCTGTTTTGCAAGCCAAGAATTCAGGGGAAGAGGTGTAGCCGCGCGTCCCACACTTATAATCAAAAACACGTAAAAACACTTAAAACAAAATAGGACAAAATTAAATTGAAACAGTAACTGAACCATAGACAAACAATAACATAACTAAAAACAAATAAAAACAAATGTATAAAGGCGACCAGTTAAATTGTTTTTTGTTTCTAAGTTACGAGCGCTTCCAGCTGATAATCACCAGCAGGTGACATAATGCATTATGACAAAATGCAATCAAAAATTTAATTGTTTTATTTTTATTTATTTTATGCATTGTCATCAGATTCAAATATTGTTCCATTGAGTTTGATAGCTTCAGTGGAAGTGGCTGAAATATTGATTGCAAGATTCCAGGACATACAAGTGAAGTTAAATAAAAGCTTTTAATAAAAAAATTGAAAACACAATTACACATGTATTTAATAATAAGTTTTATTTGCGATGTTGAGTTACATGTACTTTTTAAACGTTTACTTTTACCTTATAAACGAGATTCAGTGACTCAAACCGGACTTAAAAACCGGTTAAAGCAATGACACAAAAATGTTGTCGTCATTAAGTCAAATTTACCGCCGTGCGGAGGCCGGAGAGCCAGGATTTATGTTTGCACAGTTAGCTAGCTCATTATTTGTTCAGATAACTTTCTGGTTTAAGAAATCATCGTTGTGAGAGATTCACTCAACATCACATCACTTACTTATTATACTACTAAAGACTTTAAAGTTACTCATAGCTAAGTCAAAAGTCTTCGACAGGCCCGTTGGCGCAATCTGTAGTGACCCTGTCTGTTGCGCCAGGGGTCGTGGGTTCGAATCCCACTCAGGACAAACATTCGTGTGACGAACACTTTCTTGTTCGTGTCTGGATGTTAATATTATCTATTTAAGTATGTATTTAAAAATATCTATGTATGTATATCAGTCTCTGACACCCATATCACAGGCTCGCGCCTACTTTGGGGTCAGCAGGCCGTATGTGAGAATGTCCAAGATATTTATTTATTATTTAAAAGTGCTGTGTAGACGTCCCACTGTTGGGCACGGGCCTTCTACAGCCACAGCTGTGAAGAGCATATTCCACCACGCTGCTCCAATGCAGATTGGTGGAGGAGTTTTAATAGCCAATCTAGCATCTAATTGTATTTACAGTTGAAAATAACTTGGACTGTGCCTTTACGTACTCTGAAGCACGAAGCACCCATGGAATTTTGCCACTAGCGGTCACACATCCACAATCCGTTCCACAGCCGACCCTATGTTGCTTAACCATTGGGTTATTGACGTTAATAACATACTCGCTCGCTGCGTCGACGTCTTCGACAAGGCTTAACGACTGTTTCCAACATTAAAAACCTCCGGGACCGACGGCTTTACGTGCCCTCCGAAGCACGGTAGCGTCCATGAAATTTTGCCACTAGCGGTCACCCATCCACAAACCGACCGCGCCCGTCGTTGCTTAACTCTTTCGATTACACTGAATCGTCGCGAGCCATTGGTCTATGGACGCTACAATAACATACTAGTAAGTGTTAAACATAACATTTTCACGTCTGTATTTCCCGAATGAGTGGGCAGAGGTCTTTAATACACACAATTTTCATCAGTTTTATTTTAGGTCCCATGTAAAAAGGCCTATTGCCATATTTAAACCGCAACACCAAACTCTTAATAATTATGTTCATGCTTCAAGTGACAAGCATGATAATAAATTAAGTCGTTAAATATCTAATAATAGAAACTTAATAGTATTCAGAAGCAGGGTATAAACGACAGAGAGTATATTCTGTGGTCAATGGTCTAACCGTGCTGTTATGTTCTATTACGAGAACCTAATAGAACATTACAATGCAACAATGAATACTTAGTATTAATTGTTGCATTGTTAATGCGACGTAATTAATTAATATTCCAATATTTCTACTTTTTTAATTGTTGTGTAGCGAGTCTGATTTTGTATGTGTTTTAGAATGTTTACAATTTTTAGAAGTGACCATCTTAGTCCTCAAGGATATAAAATGCATTAGCGAGTTTGGCGTTTGACTTGAAACTTGAATCTATTAACTGGGCTTTAACCTGCCGCGTATAGTATCTGCCTATAGTCTTCATACTTGCTAACGAGCTAACCAACTAAAGTTCTTATTCTATTAACATCCTGTCATTTACGTACTAACTCGAATAACTCTCGAGATCCATTTTCTAAGTTTATCAGTTGTAATGGGCAGCGGATGGTAGTTCAGCTTACTCTTTTGCCATTTTATACATAAAAACTTTAAGGATTATAATATTTGCTATGTTTAAATAACTGATTTTGTATAACTCACGTAAGTAGGACTATACGACTACTGATCATCAAACGCATAGACCGATGCTGCTTAACTATACCTACCTAGGTTGATTACGTATATATACATCATATAGGTACTAAACATGTATATTCAATTGCTAAGTACCTACCCAAATAATATCATGACCTGGTACAATTGCTTAAATAAGGTTTTCCGGTAAACCTCTGAATTCATTTATTTTAATATGTTTTAATCATCAGAACTCTATTTATCATTAATTTTTGTTATTGAGTTCAATAATAATCGTATTTTTATTGCTACACGAGGTCACCGTTTAAACAAGAAATACAATTTAACATCACATATAGTAAAGCTAGCATCCATATAACTTAAACGGGATTAGTTTCGGGGAAAAAGTATATTAAAATTTTATTTATATAAGAGTTTGAATTCATAAGAGAGTGAATTTTTCTATAATTGTAATAATATCTCTTCCAGATTTCGTTTAAGCTATACTTTCGTGAGGAATGCTGTGGTACTGACCCGGGCGAGCGTTTCTATATCTCTACTACCACTTAAAGGCCATCATCAACACAACCTTTCTATCCCGTCTTCGGACACGCGTCCCCGGGATTCGAAGGGTTCGTCTACACCGCTCCACCACGCTAGCATATACCGTTGCGTGTTCACATTCACGTCCGGAGTTTCCATGTTACACATCTCAGAGTGTATTACCCACAGTACACTACAATGTGACTAAATGAGGTTAAAGTTATGTCACTGCTGAAGTGCTAAATGTGTAAACTAACAAAACATACAGTGTCAATGTCAAGTACCTTAGCACCTTGTGAGCGAAGAGTTGGGTGGACATTTATTATCTGGAAATGACTTACTGTAAAAAAAAGATTTTTTTACCGAACCCGAGTTATTAATTTGAACAGAATTGTAATTAACTACCTAGGTGTTAGTTACGCAGCTTAAGAAATTATCATTATCATTTATTACTGAACTGAAATCTACCTTCTCTCGCAGCGATGTGGTCGCCTTGCGTGAGGGAATTCGGGGCTTGGGAAGAATAATTCTTTTTACTCCACCAATCCGCATTGGAGCAGCGTGGTGGAGTATACTCTAGACTTCCCGCAGATTTGCCGCAGACCAGAGTCCAGCAGTGGGACGTCTATGAGCTGCAGCAACTCTTTCTACTGCTGATGCGTAGGTAAGGAAGGCGATTCGAACTTGAGAATTGTCAGCGCAATTTAATTGAATAAAAAGAAACGCTACATTTAGAAACCAAAATACGTCCGGATCAATTATGTAGTAAACGCGAATAATTTTTCCTCTCGCCAGACGAGTACGGCGAAGAGAAACGTGAAAGTAGCGAATACCAGTCCATAACGCGAACATAATGAAGACTCGCGAAGTCGCGACATCCTAGCGTGTACCTACGTGGGAAACAGAATTGCATAAAAGTATTGTCGAGTGGCAACGAATACGCCTCTAACTCGAGCGGTCCGGGTTCAAATCCAAGAAACACGCACCAATTACTTTTCTATGTTAAGTACGTCTGCTGTAACGATGAAGGAAACATCGTGAGAAAACCTACATGCTTGTAAGTTCTCCAAAATGGTCTCAAGGGGATGTGAAGTCTGCCAATACCCACTTGGATAGCGTGGTAGACTAAGGCCTAACACCTGCTATACCGAAAGGAAATCCGTGCCCAACAGTGGGACAACGAAAATATTGTGGTTGTGGTTGTCGAGTCTATAGTGCCTCTAGGTAGGCAAATCTGCATTGCGTAGGTAGTTACTAGTAACTACCTACGCAATGCAGATTTCAGCCTAATGAACAAGCAGACGATCAATATATAAAAACAATACAGCTGTCACGAACTTCCCAACGTTCAGGGCCGTCCTGAAAATCAGCGGCTGCGGGCATTTTCTGAAGCCGTCCTATTTAGCCATCCTTAATTTTAATATATGTATTTGTATTTGATTTTAAGTAAACATTTGAAACTCACACTCCGACAACTCCCGGCAGCTCCCCGAAGAAATCCTTGCGCACTTCCGACTTATATTTCACTAAGCACGGCATCGCTGGCCTGAAGGGCGTAGGGCCTTCGCGGCGGTACATCCTTTCGATTTCATCCGCGTCGTACACAAACAGCAAATCTGGCCTGCCAATAAGGCCTCCCAGCCTCACTATTCTCCCGTAACGATCGAGGAACATTTTAGTCACTTTGGCGAACTCCGATATATCGAACTGTCCGATGACAGGGACCATGCGCCACGTATTCCCCAGGATAGGGATGGGCTTCGGGCCGGGCACTTCGGAGTACGGCTTGGCGTTGGCGAACACTTCATCGTTTAATGCTGCGGTGGGCGCTATCTGGGAACGCTGGCGTTTCGAAAAGGGACACCCTGTGCTCGCTTGGCGTGCGTTTGAAACGAACGGACGTGAATACGCCGCCAGGGAGTTGAGCGAACGACCCATGGCGGATGACGCGATGAGACTGGACTAGCCAGAGACTCGGCGACTCGATTCGGATCGAGCTTGGAATCACCGTTGCGCGCGCGCAGCCTCGAACTAACTGAAGTCACGGACGCCAATTACCTCCGTCCGTTCTCTTTTTTAATCTGCATGTAACTGTGTCGACAAACATTGCGGGCCCATGGAAAGTGTTCTTGCCGAATAATAATATTTTGGTTGAAGCCTTTTTTCTGATCAGTGTGTGATAAAGGGAAATCATTTAAAATATTATTGAGTATCTAATACATAATATGTAAGTCATTTTTAAAAGCTTTTAAATTCACTCGTATGTATCTATGTCCTGGAATCTTGCAATCAATATTTCACCCACTTCCACTGAAGCTATCGAGCTGAAATTTGGCACACATATTTGGTTCCGATAACAATGCACGAAAATAAAAAAAGTTATAAAAAGCTTTTTTTTTTTTAAATTTAATTATTCATTATATTTTATTGACGGGTTCAATTACGTAGGCGTGTATGAAAAAAATATAATCTATTCGATTCGAATATTTATGTCGACGGGCCCGATGACGCAATCGGTAGTGACCCTGTCTGTTGCGCCAGGGGTCGTGGGTTCGAATCCCACTCAGGGCAAATATTCGTGTGTATTTGTTCTGTGTCTGGATGTTAATATTATCTATATATATATTTAAAAATATCTATGTATGTATATCAGTCTCTGATACCCATATTATTACAGGCTCGCGCCTAGTTTGGGGTCAGATGGCCGTGTGTGAGAATGTCCAAGATATTCGATAATTATCATATTTTCTACGGAATGATGTAGAAGCGTAAAAAGAAGTTGGAACTTGGATGTTAGGATTCATCTTTGTTGAAATTAAATGTTGTGACCACTTGTGACATATAGGTACGATTAGGTACCTATACTATCTACGTACGAGTAAGTACTCCTCCAAGTCCGTGAATTCCTGAAGTCAGGCCAGCAGTGTGGTGTGAGTATACCTCATCAGAACTGTGATTGTGGGAGGGACCTGTGTCCACAAAGGCCACAAACGAATTACTTTTATTTTTACCTTTTTTTGTTTTCAAGTCGGTTTTTTTGAATTTCAATATTCAATAAACAGGACATTTTGACGAATCGATGGTGCTATTGAATAACAACTAGGTACCTAATACCTCTGTGCTAGTGGCCACCTACTACCTACTATGAAGTATCTAATTTGAAGAATGCACGCTACTAATAGAATTTAATTAGGTAATTATGATTGCCTATTTTCATTTAGTAACTTATTTATATAGCGATATTTTAAAATTACTTAAAATTATTCTTAGTATTTGATTGACCTGATTGTATCTAGTGTACCTATCTAATGTGATTTTCGGAAGGGAATGGTGGAACAGATTAGTGTAGTACATTAAGCATTGTACAATTATTTCCGTATTGTAACTTTCACAAATACATATTATAATAAAAACTATCTTCATAACGCGTTAACTATAGCTCCACTCCGTAAATGTTGCCATTTTTGGCAATTATAAAACTACTGTTGTCATTTTTTCTATTTAATGATTACTCTCACAAGTTAAAAAGAGATAGAGAGAGAGAGCCGATATGTCAGTAACTATGCCGTCGAAATACACCACATTCCTTTTTTTTTTTTTATTTATTAATCCAAAGAAAGAGTTACAAAATTTAATAATATCTAAAATTTGCCAAACTGTAGGCCAGTTTGTCGGCAACAAAAACAGTTCCTCATGTCTCCTTCTAACATAAATGGTAGGTACTTAAATAATTAGAACATTAATAACAATAAGTATAAACATTTGTAACACCTATGGACACAGTGACAGATAATGTTTCCGTAATATAGTTTTCAGCTGTGATTTAGTTACGTTTTCATTATAAACGTCGGCCACCTCGTTACACAAAGTTGGAGTTATCCATTGCCTTGTCCGTCGTCCAAAGTAATTATTACTACGTACGGTTAGTATAGATGTTTAAGCCAAGTCCTCTAATATTATGTACATAATCTGAAGTAACAACTAATATAATTAATGTGGAGTTGAGTGTGTCACTCACAGTGTCACACTGACTGACTGATGTCATTGTAATTTTTGATGGAGGATTTTTTTCACAAATCAAAACAAATACAATTTTATAATTTTCAAATTTACCATATATTAATAGGTTTAAAAGTTGGTCTAGCACAGATAAAGATGATCTCGGAATTTGCCAAAGAAAAAGTGTTATGGACTGAAAAAATGAACTTGAAACTGGTGAAGTTTATACAAAGTAGACCAAATATTTGGAATCCTAAACATCCTAAATATACTTCCGTTGAGTACAGGGACAGAACCTACGCTGAATTCGCTGCTAAATATGGGAATGTGTTCACAGGGCAGGCCGTGAAAGACCGGTGGACTAACATTCGATCGACTTTTGCCAGTTATATGAGAAAAATAAGTGTTAGCCGCGCAAAAGCTGCGAAAGGAGATGGAGAAGTTAGTTTTTTTTACTTAATTTTTCAAATTAATTATCTAGACATGAATATTTTTAAATATTATTAATCTTTGAAAACTGCATGCCTAGACGGGTTTTCTTAAGATGTTTTCCTTCCGTATAGATGTTCGGAACATCTGACATAATTTTACAGTACCTACACAAACCGTTGTTCTTCGATTGTTATAGTTTCACAGACAGTATAGTGTGAAGTGGTACATAGGTGTACTAATCTATTGTTTAGTTTAACAAAAATATGTGTAGTCAGCAAACTCTACTACAAAGTTGAATTAAATTTCCTACTAATAACATTATTTTCAAACAATGAACCTTCTTTTTCTGCCTTTATTTACAGGAATACAAAGTCAATTGGCACTTATGGGAAGCTTGCCAGTTCTTAAAGAAGGTGAACCGCAATGTTAATTCATCAATAACAACAAAGTGCAATGGCCATGAAACAAAGGTAAAATTATTTGTATAGATCATGTTAAGTTAACAGGATAGTGCTTTGAATTTGTTATGTCATTGTCTGCCTTAACAGTCTAGTATTCGCATGCATAACAGCTAAGCTAGAGTCCTGGGTTGGATCCCTGGTATGGAAAGTGTTTTACCAACTTGAAATTCTGAATAGCCTCTAGGCGATAGGCTCTCTACCCATTACATGATAAAAATTGGGTGTACTACACAGCTTCAACTCTTTCCATTTCTTATTGAATTGAATATTGGTACATTTCCAAAAATACTATTAATATCACCATTGCTGTGTTTATTTGTTTTGTTATGACCAAAAATCTATCGATCTAACATTTTAATGTTTTAACCCACAGGATATATCATATAGTCCAATAAAAGAAGAAGAAAACAACAGTGAAAATGAACTTGCAGAGGAATATTTGAATAGTTCTACAGTATCGTGTGAAAATGTTGCTGAGAGTTTATTAATTGCATTCAGAGGTGTCCAAAATGATGCATTTGGATTGGACAACACAAAACATGGTAAAATAGGTCAAGCTGTGACTAAGAAACTAAGTAAATTAAGTTCAATAGAAGCTGCACAAGTGTCTTCTAAAATAATGGAAGTTCTTCTCTTGTATGACCAAAGCAATCCTATGAATCCAAACAATATGTCCACATATTTATGATGTTTATCTGTAAAGTACCAATTAAAATGTGTCTAGTCAAAATGCTTGTCGTTTTATTAAATAAAACTTAGTAAGTACTGGGAATTTAATTAACAGTTATAAGGTCCAGAAACTGCAATGATACAACTCAAACTTACTATTGAGTGAATATTATTATAGTTGACTAGATCGCGATATCGCGTTATTACACACGACCATTTACACATTCAGCAATTTATAGAGACGCTTTCTGATTTTACCTTATTTAAGAACATGTGTGTAGTCTCAATCAAGATCTTTACTCAGGTGAATTTTACGAATGAATTCCTGACAGTCCTTCACATATGTGCAAATATTCGTACAAATGTCAAATATTTGCACGCATGTGAGTGACCGGGGTAAGTCTTAGCCAAAAAATGCAAAAAAAAAATCACATTGACAAGGATTACTTGCTTTGCTTGCTCAGTGTTGATCCCATTATTTTGTGGTGTTGACAAATGACAACTTTCAATTCAAGTCAAGATTACGTTGTTAAAACGTAGTGTTTAAACGTAGTACACAGAGTACCTTTATATATACTGACGTAGTATCTCTAGATAGTTTGTGGTGTTTATATCGTAGACAGAGAATGGCACAGAGTACCTATAAATATACTGAAGAGAATGGGTTTATATACTCTTTGGTCAAGACTTTCAATCACAGAGTACATTTTATATATGTAGCTGAAATTTTCAATTCAAGTTTTTATTTCAGATAAATAAAATGTACTCTGTGAGTTTTTCATCAAGCAAAGAAAAACACAGCTTTGTTTAAATTATTTTATTTTCTTTTCTGTTTTTTCCGTAGACTGAGAATTATAATATTAAATTTTTCATTGAATTTAGGTTTTTATTTAACTATATTTACTTAGTTATTTATCTGATAGTAAGAAGTTGATATCGGGACGTTTGTTGTTGATTGAAATTCGCTGTTAAAAGGTGCATAACTATTCCATTAATTTCATTGAGATTCCGTGTTATTGATAATAATATGACACCGCGGCACCGGCACAAAAGTTTATACAATTAATCGGTGTCTTAATATAGTTTCACTGCCTTGATCGATATTTCAAAATGTTTCAAGTGAATGAATATGACACAAGTTATAGTTATTTTAAAAAAACTACAAAGTTTCTGGTTGCATTGAAAAATAAATGGGATGACCTTCACGCAATGCCTGGGGTGTTCCGTTACCAGATAGGATTTATGGAGGAAAAGTTTATTGAGAAGTATTTGCTTCAGGTAAAGCCAAATTATGAATGTAAGTGCATAAAACCTCTCTTACGGTCAGCTCATACCGAGACGACGATGCTTGAAGAAGAGGCCAGTTGTTTCGCTCTGCACGCTCCGCAACGCGATTGATTAGGATGGACGTAGCTCAACTGTAACTAACTGAGAGTTAGTATTTTGTTTTGCTGCGGCACCTCTGTGGCGTGGTGGTGTGTGATCCGTAATGCTGAGCTAGGATTCCTAGGTTCGAATCCTGGCTGAAGCATACATTTGCTTAGCAATTGTGCTTATGTCTGAGTCTGCCACCTGCAACACAGGCCTAAGCTTATCACGAGGTTGTGAGTATGTAAGCTTTTATACATGTATTTGTTTATTTATACCTCGAAACAAATGAAAGATAATAATACCTAATAAATAAGTTATGGTCATTACACACAGTTGATTAGGTGGGGCGACGTCTGATGGTGCTGTGTGACATCTTTTAGATAGCTAATATATTCAAATATATTGCCAATCATACCTTTTTTCGTTTATTCTTGTATTTACTTGTTTTCTAGTACTCCTGTTCCTTTTTAACAGATTTCCAAAAACTGTACCTAACCTACCTGTAACACCTCAGCACAAAGTTGCCTGGAAAATATCACTGTTTAGCAATAATACCGCTTTTTCAATTTCAGCTAAACCCCAACAGAGGCACAAAACGCAGAACTCCTGAAGTCATTGATAGTGTCATCCAAATGTTTGATGAGAAGAAATTTAATTTTACTAAAGTTAACAACAATGAAATATTGTGTATCTTGACTAAGAATGATAAAGGTAATATTTAATTGAGATTATATTGGTATAATAAACTGCCAGTTATCAGGGGTGGGATATAAAAATTACGTAACTGTAATACAAGTCCACCACTACAACTCTTTCTTTGTCCCATTTCTTCGTCTTCTATTGTTTTTTTTTTTCAACTTTATTGACACCTAAGAGATATACAATGGGAATATATATTTTAAATGGGTGGGATTAGGCCATAATTCTGGGATTAGCAGACTTTACATGCCTTCTAGAACAAACACTGTTGAACAACCTCTTAGGTTTGCAGGTTTTGTCTTGATGTTTTCCTTTACCATTAATTTTATTATAATTTAAAGCAATTAGTTACAAAAAAAAATTATAAATACATCTAAAAATATATGAGCTGAACCTTGGGCTTACAAGCCCATGAGCTAAGATCTTTCATAGGACACATTTCAGTTCAGAAATAAACTTTTATTTATTTACATTCCAGTATTGGATAAACATGTCATTCTTGTAAATGTGAGCCCTATTAACCGCTACCACTCTCTTCTGTGCCCTTCAGTGGACAAATGTTTACCGCAAGTTGTAACACTGGAGAGTTTGCTCTTGGTATTAGAGTTCATGTTGTTTGTCGACGATCGGTGAGTGTAGGCAAGTAGACTTTTTATTCACTTCATTGTACTTTTTCATTTTAGTCTATGTCCTTTTGATATTATTTCATTTTGTCTGTCATTTTCATAAATTGTTTGAATTTTATTTGACTTAAGCATCACTCTTTTTTTATAGAGAATTAAAAATCGGTTTCAACAGTCTATGCGCCTTCGCGTCAGTGAACCATTTGCACTATCACATATTTGTGGAGCCCCGTACTCTGCCGGTGGAAACAGCGGTAATTTTAATTTTACTTTGTGGAGGAAAATAGTATAGATTTCGAGTATTATATATCCTTTGAGGTATTTGTAAGTACAGTCCGCAATTCTGATTACCTTGACATATGTAGTTTTATTTATCACATAATTTTACGAGAATTTTGCAATTTTACAAAACCTCAAGAAACAGATAATTAATTATACCTTTGCTCTTTGATACAAGTCCACAACGCAAGCGTAATACGCCGTCTATATATCGGTAACAAGTATTGTTACACTTAAATTCCTGTGTTATTGATGGAACAACATTTCTTGGAAATATAATCTTTTCACAAAATAACAATTTAAATACTTAGGTTAAGCATAAAATCAAATAAAATTTTAATTTTTTATTTCCATTTTTCTTTTTATTGTAGAAAGTCAAACAGGCATAAAGATCTACATATTTCTCATCATTTAAAAATTTCAATTCTTTCTTGTGTACATCTAATACAAGCACCATTTTATTTACAGAAATGCAAGCAACTCAAAGGTCCTCTCTGTTACTTAGAAAACTATATAGTACCAGCATTTTACTTCGAAGTAACTCATGATCTGACCAAAGCATCACAGGACATCTTCAAGCTGATACTACATCTTCTGCAGAACTCTATAGCCCACAATATTTTAATCACCAGGGGGAATGGTGTTGAGAGTCAGGATACAGAAGCCATCAGAGTTTTTATTTGGCCAAGGAAGAAATGTACTGGTATGAAGGATTTGACCGCTTTCAATGTAGCCGTATGCGAGCTGGCTGGGTGGTTTCCCATATATGGTAAGTTATTATAGCCTGTCAGTCAGTTTTCATGGTTGCTACAAGGTAATTGAAAAATATATTGTAGCAACACTGAGTTATTGGTGAATCAAATAGTTTTGATACTTTACTTTTGGTAGCACTTGAGTGCAAGAAAGTAACGGTGTTGCCAGAATGATATTTTTAATTTCTACCAGTCCTTTTAACCTAAGATTCTATTGTCTATTGAATTCTATTCTATCTTTATGAGTAGGTACTGTGTCAATTTTACAGTAGGTACGTTTGACCAGCCGAGTTTATATTGTGACATAATTATTTCAGATTACGAATCATATTTAAACATGCAAGAAAATGTTTTGGAGTGTGAATTGAAGAAATGGAAATATGATCAGTTTGATGTACTTTGTGATGAACTCAAGTTATTGTTTTGAGTAAGCTGGGACATATATATCCCTTGGTGATGCCGAGTCTATGCCTACGCCATTAGATAGCTAGGATTAATTATAAGTGAAATATTGTAGGTAATTTATTAAAATAAATTTTAGTTTATAATAATTTTTGTGTTTTTGGTACCTCCGGCCGCAGTAAACGTAACGTAATGACTGTTCTAAGTTATACGCGATTTAGGAAATTATGTCACTTGCTGTAACGGTGAAGGACACGTCATGAGGAAACCTGCATGCCAGAGAGTTCTTCATAATGTTCTCAAAGATTATGTAAAATCTGCCAAACCGCACTTGGCCAGCGTGGTGGACTAAGACCTAATCTATCCATTTAATTACATCGTGATAGTATTGCAGACTAGATGACCCGGTGAACTTCGTACCACCAACATCCATTGAAGTAAAAAAGGGATAGATAATAATTATGTTCCTTCATACAATTTTTTTTTTCTACGGATATAAGATAGCAATCGAGCTTGCAGCACCACCCATCCGCTGCCGCTCATGACAACTGTGATTGACTTTGAACAAGACTCAAATAGGGAATGGGATGGTTAGTCCAGTTGGATGAGATTGAAGATTGAGATTGTTAGTTGAATTAGAACATTACCAAATACTACACTTTGGTATTTAGGTACTCTATGCTCGTACCTATCTACATATCAACATTTTATTACCTACTTTACCTATTCATTCATAGTAGCAATCCTAATCCTTCTATCAACCTGACACAGCTGAACGCCTGTGTTCAGGGTATTCATAAAATATTGCAAATTTAATTGGTGTCGTTATTCCTGTGAGATGAATCGTCGCCTGTACCTACTTGGCTTTGATTTGACACACCGCCGTAGCTCTCGATTAAATTTGCATTTTCGTATTTAAAAGTAAGCACTTACCAGTTTAATAATAGTGCCCGAGTGGTCGAAATTCAACCATAGATAATTAACAATTTTTAAATGCTATGGACCCTACTTGTAGCGTACCCAGATGCAAGAGGTCTAGATCATACTCCACCACGCTGCTCCAATGCGGAATTGGTGGAGGAGTTAGTGGTCCACCCAGTGTCGAATGTTCTCAAGCCACTCAAAGATCCTCAAAAAGGCTTAGCAATTGTTTTTACCATTGAAAACAACCGTTACCGACGGCTTCACGAGCCCTCCGAAGCACGGTAGCGCCCAGGAATTTTTGCCAAGACCGCGCCCGTCGTTGCTTAACTCTGTCGATCACTATACTATGGATACACTTGTTGCGCTACATTTGTAGCATATCCAGGTAACCATCTAATAAATATGCTGTGTGTTAAACCAATGGTAATGTGTAGATAGTTTTCATTTATTAATTTTATGTATTTCTAATGCAAAACTTGCCTTTTCCCAAACTATTGTCCGATGTAAAGGTACTTTTTTCCTCTATGCAACCACTTAACTATAACTTTTTCGTGTATTGTGGTTAAATAAACTTTATTCTCAAAAGAAATACCACACACAAACTGAATGAGAATACAAATTTACATTACGTTCAGTTGTTGTGTGATACAGTTTAAATGTAAAGATGAGTTTTGGGTTGTTATTTAACACTTTTGTTATAGTTATATCTAGTTAATAAAAGGTAAACAACAGCTTATCTTCTGTATTTTGAAAAACAAAATATTGTTTACTCCGTACTAGTCGGTAATATCGATAGGTGAGTCAACCAGGGCGGCACGGAATAACGAACAGCGACGGACTCAGCAATTAAGAAAAATGTGTGTTTTTAATTGTTTTTAAAAGTTGATAAACTGCGGATTTAATAGATATCATTTGGGAGTTTATTGTATAGTATTGCTCCCATTGAACATATGCTCATCTTGCCGTACTTTGTTCGGGTTCTGGGAATAAAAATATTGTTAGCAAGACGTGGAAGCCGTCTGCCTTTATTTTTATTTGTCAAGACTAGTTGGCATAATTTAATTTATTATCTAGATTTTTTTTTTAATGCAAAACAAATATTGTAGCAGTAGGTTTGGTAGATATTCATAATTTTAGTTTCTCTACACAATTTTTCGGACGATGTTAGGAATTCATAGGCAATTAATTATATATTATAATATTTTTATTATTTTATTTTGGCTTATTCGTAAATCTTATAAGTAGCGTTGTTTTCTAAGTGCTCCCTCAAATTTCAATTGAATAATCCAGATGTGGTTTAACTAATGTGTTGTAAGTACATAGTGTACCTATAGGATTCGATAAGGAATTCATCGGATGCATCCATATAATGAACCTAGAAGGGAGGATAGTTTAGATCTAATTTTGTTAATATGCGCCTTCCATGATAATGAACTATCTAGCATTAGTCCTAAATACATATTTCTCTTTTGTTTTTTCTTTTTGTTGTAGGTAGGTACGCATTGATAGTTAAAAGGTTAGATTCATACCATTTTTGGAGTAGGACCTAAGTTAAGATCCGTTTGAGCTCGGGAGATTGAGGTAAAAATTACAGGTGTCATCAGCATAGAGCGACACTTCCCGTTCACGACACTCAAATGAAGCTCTGGAATATTTAGTTCTCGAACTACTATAGTCTTTTGTGTCAAATGTGTTTTATTTGAATTTACACGTAGTACATTATTGGCAAGAATAGAACCACATAGAACCAACCAATTGTCGCAAAAAATAAATTAAACTCATCACAAATCTGGTTTTCTTCCGTTATTTCCATAGAGGAAATATAGGTTATTTCCCTCAAATGTGTTTTTAGTTTTGGGGGAGTAGTAATTTATTTTATTATAACACAATTCATTTTTCAAACGAGTCATAATAATAGGTACTTACCTACTTAGTTTTAGTTTTAGCTATTAGTTCCGTTACTTGATTTCTTGATGTTTAGTGTTTGGTTAGATACCTAACGAAACACTAAACATCAAAATAAGGAAAAATTGTTAAAAACACAAAAGCTTCAATAAAAGGCATAGATAACCTTATAGTCGTATGACTATAAGTCCAAGATGTTTTTATTTAATTTGCCACATAACTATATTATTATGAATTGACAAACATTGATATTATTAATTACATTTTAATAATATTGCAACGTGACAATAAGCTGCGTCTTCCTTCCCTCTACTCCTGATATATTGCCGTGCCCTACAGGGTTCATGTTTAAAAAAGTTTAAATCATGACTGCAATAATTAATATGAATATACCTATATCTCGCTCTATGGTACCTACAAGCGAATGTTCTTCACCTTGGCTTATTATAACACGCCTGCATAAAATAATGCCAAGCTCATTAAAACTGGATATTAAAGCAGAAACGAGTTCTTTCGATAAAACTTTAAAACAGCGATGACGTATATTTACTATAGTAGCGATGTAGATACACTATTAGTCATAATGTTTGCCTTTGACCCCCGGCGCGGGATAAAGTACGCTTGCGCCCCGACAATTAGTTCAGTTCGAGCGACGCTCGCCGCGTGTGTCCTGTGTTTACAGATATGAGACCACTCATATTACTGTTTGCGTTCATTGTTTTCACACAATGCGTCGAGAGTCGGCATACCGGCTGGTTCCCGCAGAACCTAGTTGACACGTTATCCAACAAAACATCCCAGATCACCAGCTATGTCAAGGAAAAGGGGCGCACCATTCGCCAGTTCGGACGGAGTGTGCGGAATCGTGTCACATCCTTATTCTCTGGCAACGGATCTGAGGAGCCTGGGACTAGTGAGGAACGAACCAACAGGAAATTCCAAACGTACGTGGAGGACGCCCAAGCCTCAGACCAGCTATTGTTCGACTCCATTGCCCCTCAAACGCTGGAGTATAAGTGCAACGATGACGACCCTACCATTCACATGACGACGCCGCAACTCATCGCGTCCCACGGCTACATGTCGGAGTCCCACACGATAGTCACCGAAGACGGATACGTGCTGACCGTTCACCGGATTCCCTATCCGAAATCGGCTGAGAAAGTCGCCAACAGGAAAACTGTGTTGCTCCACCATGGCCTGCTGGGCAGCTCTGCCGATTGGGTTTTAGCGGGACCAGGAAAAGGCCTCGGATACATTCTCTCTGAAGCCGGATACGACGTGTGGCTAGCAAACGTGAGAGGGAATACCTACTCGCGGGCTCACGTGTCTTTAAACCCTGACAGTTTCGCTTTCTGGAACTTCACCTTCCACGAGGTCAGCCAGCATGATTTACCGGCCGTTATCGATTACATAATGGACGTGAAGGGTTGGGACGTGAAGATCAATTACATCGGCCATTCCATGGGAACGACTATATTGTTCTCCTTACTCTCAACAAAGACTCAATACAACAAAGTTTTGAGAGCAGGATTTGCTCTCGCACCGGTGGCTTTCATGACGGATATAAGGAGTCCAATACGGCTCCTAGCAAAGTTTAGTAACAACCTCGAGTACATTCTGAAGCTTATCGGCGCAAACGAGTTCCTGCCACAGAACTCCGTGCTGAGATGGCTTTCGAAGCACGCGTGCGAGATAAATCACTACGAGGAGGTGATCTGTGAGAATTCTCTATTCGTTCTTTGCGGGCATGACGAGAGGCAGTTTAATCGGAGCCTGCTGCCAATAATACTGAATCACGTTCCCGCTGGAGCCTCGTCGAAGACCTTGGTACATTACGCCCAGGAGATTAGGAACTCTGGAAGATTCCAGCAATTCGATTACGGCACTGAAGGAAACTACATCCGTTACGGAACGCTCACTCCACCTGAATACGAGTTGAGTAAAATAACGCTTCCAATAGCTCTTTTTAGTTCCCAGAATGATTGGCTTGCTGGGGGCGCGGATGTGAGTAATTTGTACGTGCAGCTCGCGAACCCAATTGACCATTACATAGTGCCATTGAAGGAGTTCAATCACATAGATTTTCTGTGGGCCGTAGACGCGCCTAGGCTGGTATATGATAAACTATTAGAACTTCTCGCGGAAGGCGAGCAGAGCGGTGTAAACAATAACAATATCGATGTTGACATGGTGAGATAATCGATTCTCAAAATGATGGACATACATTTTAACAATTACCTCAATGACAATATACGTGAATGTATTCAGTTTGTGTTATGACAATGACTGTTTATAATTTTAAGAAGTTAAAGTAGTAGTAGGTAAATAGGTAGATAAATGCTTATCTCACAAAGCATCCTTGCTTTGTTTTTGATTATGTAACCGGTTTTAAAAATCTTGGCTCATTTGTACCTAAGAAATATATTTAATACAGTTCAAATTATACATATACATACCTAGTATTTTTATACTTATCTACCAATCCAATCTTTACTCGATTAACCTATAGATTAAATATTTGACCCAAACGTAACGGGGTGTGTCCAAAACAATGATTGAATCCCGTCCCTTATTAGTAGGTAGGTACATAGATTTATATAAGTTTCAACAATATCACAGAATAATAGTACAAGTAACAATATTTAATTCTCGACCTCACTTGTAGCATCGATGTGTGCTGCATGCTCGTTTTCATCTTATAACAAGTAAAAACTAGGTTAACAAATTAATTAAAGTTGAATGAAGTTCTACTTGAAAAGTAGGTACGATAATATGGGCTTTCACATATTTTTTTGGAATTCCGGTCAAAGTCAAATTTCGGATGTATTGAGGCCGCACCAAGGCCTTTGACATAACTTAACGACTGTTATTTTACGTTATGATAATAACCGAGCGACTACTATACTGTACTACTATTAGACTACCCTCCGAAGCACGGAAGTGCTTTTATCGATATAATATGAAAGCAAACGAGCTTGCAGCACCACCCATCCGCTGCCGGACAACTGTAACTGACGTTGAACAAGACTCAAAACTGGGGATGGTTATTCCAGTTACCTGAGAGAGTTAATTAGCACATTCGTTGGTCAGTTCGTTAGTGGGTATGAGGACTAGAGACTGTTAGTGATAGTTAGTCCTGTTAGTTGGTGTTAGTAATAGTCCAGTTAGTGATTTTTAGTAACAGTCTCGTTCTAAGTCAATCACAGATGTGTAGCTACCCTTGAGGACTATGCCGGTCGCCTCTAAAGAAATGTAACCGGAAACCACACCTTTCCGGACCACAATTGTTTAAAACAATTACTACACGGTAGAAATGGTACAAGGTACCGTGGCTGGCGTTTGTACTGCCCCGGGCGAACACTATAATATGGAATTATTAAAAAAATATATTTAAAAAATGCTTTTTGAAACTTTTTTTTTTCGTGCTTTGTCATCGGAACCAAATATGTGTGACAGCTTCAGTGGAAGTGGGTGAAATATTGATTGCAAGATTCCAGAACATACCTACATACGAGTGAAGTTATGAAAGCTTTTAATTTAATTAATAAAAAATAGGCTTCATATAAAACCTATTTGGTTCCATATTGGTTCTACCACCGATAAATATTTTTAACCTTTATAAATATTTGTTATTATTAGCGGCAACTTTATGTAACTATTGCTATCGTTGCAACTTAAACTCTATCGATCGGTTGTTAATATAGATAATAATATCAACCTATAGTTCTTTAATCAGAATTATGTAATAGGTACTAACTAGGTATGTATGTAACTACGGTGCTAATGCGGGGTTGATAAGCACCTTATGCCATTCACTCTGCTTTCTTGAATCTTTATTTATGCAACTGTTTTGTTTGTGATGTACTTATTAGGTAATTATGGACGTGACTCATTCATTAAACATTATGTACTGACTTAACTTTAAAATAATCTTAGCATGATATGATTCGATGATTGAACTTGAACTCTGCAAACGCGTAGATAACGCATTATTGATTTTTAACTGTTTGGAATAACCACAACCCATTCTTTGTCCCACTTTTCGGCTCGGGTTTCCTCTCGGAATGGGCCTAAAGCCGTAGTCTACCGTAGTCTACGCTGGCAAAGTAGCCGGATTGCCACACTTCACATGCCTTCGAGAACACTATGGGAAATTCTCAGGCATGCAGGTTTCCTCAGTTGTTTCCTTCACGACAACAGCAGAGCACATTTAATTTCTTGAATTGCACTGGCAGATTTCCTTAAACCACATTCAGCCCATGCTGCCATATCGCTTACACCATGTTCTAAATCACTTTATGGCATTTCAATGTGGTCTTATCGTGTACCTACTATACACAATGGAATTTGGCTGCCAGTGATGCCCACTAATTGGCTCACATATTAAGAGCACTTAACAATCCGGCGCCATAAATATTTAGATAACAATCTGGGTAAGATAATCAAGTCATGAGGGAGAGGGCTTGATATCTATACCTTCCCTTCCAGTTATGTTACTCCTAGTAGGTATCGCACAAATTTCTTATAATTTCGGGTTGTAGACTTCAGGCTCTTGAATTTGTTATTGGTGTTAATTAATGAGTATTCTTTAGGTTTAGAATAAACGTTTGAAACGACTTTTTCTTGCCGGAGACGTGTTTTGAATTAATTACGATACAAAAAAATTCGCAAAAATTGTGTACAGTCAACCTGGGTAACATTGGCCCACTTTTCGGAATTAAAATGCAATAAATGTTTAAATTAGTGCGGAAGACTCATCCAAGAAGACTTTTTGATGGCTTTGAGAGCCACTGATTCTATAAACCTATCAATATAATGATAGTTTCTTAGAAAAAAGAAATGAAAAAGTAATAAAACCGATGGGTCAAAGTTACAATTAGAGTTGGGGTAAAATTGACCCAGGCCTGGCCTGGTGCATGTTTTTATTATTATTTATTTTATTTTAACCTTTATTGAGTCAAAAAGACTACAAAGGGCGGACATAATGCCTGGCGTTATTCTCTACCAGTCAACCCTTGGCGATGGTGAGAAGATGAGGCAGGTTTATAAATTAAAAGTAAAAAACGAAAAAAAAAAAAAAATTTATAAAATATATATACATAATAAATATACACGTAATGTAACATATAACATAAAATACATACATACAAAATATACATAGAATACATAAATAGTATACATATACATATATATATATATATATATATATGAAATATATATAAGTATGATTCCGAATGCTAGGCTGTGGTTAGAAGGTACTGGCGGACTTTACGTTTGAATGAGCTTTTGGTGGATGTTCTTCTGATGTCTTCAGGCAACGAGTTCCAGAGTAGTATAGACTGCACGGTGAACGATTTATGGAAGAAGCCCGTACTATGGGATGGAAAACTTAGAGTTAATGTACTAGAAGAACGTAGTTCCCTGTCATGTGTACAACAGCGTAACTGAAATTTTTCCTTTAGATAATTTGGAGAAGTTGCGTCATTCAGAATTGAGAATAACGCAAGGAGAATCCTGGAATTTCGCCTTTGTCGAATAGTCAGCCATTTAAGTTGGGAACGATACTGGGAAATGTGGTCAAACTTACGTAAGCCGAAGATGTATCTGATACAATTATTGAGAAGGCGCTCCAGTTTATTCAGAAGTTCTTGAGAAAGGTCGGAGTAACACACATCAGCATAATCGATTATGGGAATTATCAACGTCTGAATCAACATTAGACGGGTCTTAAGAGGAATAAAATTTTTAAGGCGGTACAGAGATTGAAGCGAACTATTCACCTTACGGCAAATCTCAGTTATATGTGGACGCCAGCTAAGTGTGGGATCGATTATAAGTCCGAGATTTTTAATGGTATTACACCATGGAATCCCGATACCATTATAGGTTACCGGTGAAAGATTGGCCATGTCAATTTTAGCAAGGAATCTTGAACTGCCCACTATCATAGCTTGGCACTTCGCAGGGTTAACACTAACCCCAAACCTATTAGACCAACTACTAATAGCCGCAAGGTCCATGTTAAGCCTAGAAATCGCGCTGATCATATCATCTGCCTTGGTGTCCACGTAAAGCTGTAGGTCATCTGCATACAGATGGTACGAGCAATTCAATAAGGTAGAAATAGAGTTAATAAAAATGGAAAACATTATCGGGGAGAGTATGCCGCCCTGTGGTACCCCCGATGATAGGTCAGCCCACTTAGACGAATTGTCTCCTACGCGAACAGATTCGAAGAAGACAGAGAGAAGATTTCTCGCAAAATAAGTAAAGTAGGTAGCATTGGCCACTAAATTCTAGCAGAAAAATATATAGTCTACATCCAAAGTCAATATTTTTTGTACCATAAATAAGGTTTGTAAGGAAAATTTAGGTATGAAATAAAATGTTGCCTTATGAAACATATTTTTTTATTAAATCTTTTATTATTTGGTATTGATAGGAAAAATAGGAAATCAGGCTGTTATGGCCCTTCAAAATATCTAATTAATTGTTAAAAAATAAAATTTTAACCGAAAAGTAACTACTTAATTATCAAAAAATGCTGTAGTCATCCTTTCTAATCATCCCATTCCATCGCCAAAAATCATCATTTATCTCAAAATAACTGCCTTTTCGAGTTATTTACGATTCATTTAAGACTTATGATTATTGTTAATTGATAATAGCACTATTTCTGGTCGATTCGTTGGCCAAATCCAACAATCTGTAGCCTTTGTCATTAAAGAGATTCGTCCTGAGGCATGATATCTTTTTCTGTATGGAAAAAAAGATTTTTTCACGATATCGAATGTACTACATATAGTCTGTCAAGAAAGTCATGAAAAGAATGTTTTAGGAACTAATTATTTTGCATGCTGTGGCAACACTGAATTACTATCAAGCTGTTTATATCAATTGTCACTTCGTAGGTTGTTATGAATGATTTGCAAGGATTTTTTGAAGTATTTCTAGGTTTTCTTATCTTGAAACGGTTTAATAAGTTAGAATGAATCGGAATGTTTATAAGAGTGGCTCGAGACAAATCATATTTAAGGTTTTTGAAGAATTTATGAGTGAATTTCAAGCGGGAAAGTTGCTTTCCGAGTTGGACGATGTTTACGGTCGAACAGCAAAAGTAACTGGTATGTACACGTATTTTATTGTTAAATAAAGTGAAGCGACTGTAGTCCCTCTAAATTTTTTGTTTTTAAATGTAATTTTACTTGTATAAATAGTATTGTTTACCTATTTTTGAGGTTATCAAGTTATACCTAATTATGCTGCAAATATTACTACACGGTGAACAATTTTGATCCTTTATTATTTTTTATTCAAATATAACTAAATAATTTGAGATATTTATTATTTGTTTATATTTAATATGCTCGCACTGTTTTCAGGTGTCTCCGAAAGCACCGTTCGGCGCATAGTGGACGAAGGCATGAAGAATGGGGGTAAATTTGTAACGCCTGGCAAAAACAGGAAAGGAAGACCTAAGAAAGAGATCGATGATTTTGATATATGTGCTATTCGTCAAAAAGTTCAGTTTTTCTACACTGTACAAAAAGAAGTACCTACACTAAGAAAACTATTATCAACGGTGAAGGACGAATTGAATTTTGATGGCAGTCACGAACATTTAAGACAGATTTTATTCTCCATTGGCTTAAAATTTAAAAAATGTCAAACAAATAGATTGGCCCTGATAGAGAAACCAGCAATAGCATCAAAGCGGGAGTATTATTTAAAGCAAATTCTTGACAATAGAAGTTTGCCAGAGGAACTTCAAAAAAACATTATTTATTTGGACGAGAGTTACATACACGAGTCGTACAAAGTAACTAAATGTTGGCAGTCTGTTAATGTTGCAGGTGTCCAACAAAATATATCCAAAGGGAAACGGTGGATAATAGTACATGCTGGTAGTGAGAAAGGTTTTGTGCCGAATGCGCTTCTAATATTTTCTGGTAAAAACAAGCAAGAAGATTACCATTCCGAGATGAATGCTCATAATTTTACGAAATGGATAACAGAAAAGTTAGTGCCCAATTTAAATGAACCATCATCAATTGTGATGGATAATGCACCATACCACTCAGTTATAACAAACAAGGTATATTATTATTAATGTCTTTCTTATTTTTATATTATGCAGAATGATTGTATGTTTAAAATTAAATTACATTACTAACTATTCGTTTTTCACCAGGCTCCTACATCTGCTTCAAGAGTCGATGAAATAAAATTGTGGTTACTAGAAAATAACATTGCATTTGATGAAACATTAAGGAAACCATCCTTGTTAATGTTGGTAAAAAAACATAAGCCTGACCCTGTATATTATATTGATGAACTTTTAGGAGAATATGGACATACAGTGGTAAGACTGCCGCCTTACCATTGTGATCTAAACCCCATTGAATTAATTTGGGCAATGGTAAAAAAGCGTATTGCATTAAAGAATGTTGGTGGTCAAAATGTTGCAAAGTTGGCAGAAGAAGTATTCCAGTCAGTAACTTCACAAGAATGGAAAAATTGTGTTGACCATGTCATTAAGATTGAAAAAGAATATCACACTCGAGGAGGAACTTTATATAACGATGTTGATAGACTTGTCATCCAATTAGGGGATGATAGTTCCAGTGAATTCGAAGAGGAAGAAATGGACCAACCTCACTGTGCAGGAAGTTCAGGAAATATTTCGGGAGTCGAATACCTGGACACAGATTTCGACTCTGATTAATAAAAAATAATATTATTTCAGTTTATTTTTTTTTGTACCCTAGTGTTGGCCGATTTTGAGAGCTATTTTTCACTAAGCCCTGTTACATAATAGCAGGATAGACGTATACATAATTAAATTCAGCCATAGAGACTATAGATTGCAGTCAGTCGTAAGTTTTAACTGTCGAAACGTATTCAATCAAGTTATATAAACGATCTGCTCGTTATGCTATCGTATAATAGATATACTCTAGTTACTGTAAACAAAAAGGCTTTGTTCTACGCCTTATGAGTAATAAGAACCGAGATAAAATATAACGACCACTTTTGGCACCACTCAAGTGGACGTCGTGCGAGTGAGATCAAATAAACTTGTTTTACAAGAAATATTTGTATGGTAGTATACTAATATTTTGCTTGTATTGTTTTAGATACATGGACAGGATTATATAGTAATAAAAACACATAGAATTTATTACGTAGTTTTTTAATAAAATCCAAATAACATCAGTACATTTCACAACCTATTTTTCCAAAGCTATTTTCTAATATTATTACGTCCTCGGCGGAGTTGTAATAAATCATGGCACTAGATTAATGTTTCTAGATTTTCAATTTAATTAGGTTTAGCTTATTAAAACAGTCATAATGGAAAGAAACTGAATCTAATAAGAAATGAGCCAAGAAATAAGTGAGCGTGGGAACACCGGTCTCCGGTTGCCACGCTTGACGTTTGCGTTTTCCTGTCAAATCTGCGTCACGCTTGAGAGGTTAATGGCTTATTAATAATAAGGTATTTACAATAATAACTTATTATATTTATTATAAAATAAAAATAAAAACCAAGCATCAAAACTTTTCAGTCAATGTATATAGGGATATCATATTAAAGATAGTGGCGCCCTCCTTTTTTTTCATGACTTTCTTGACAGACTATACATATTTACCTATATCAAATTCGACACATTTTCCAAAATCTGGCAACATATTAGTATGATAATAAAATATTAGTGTAACCTTATCCCGGGCCAATGTTACCCTGATATAGTAACTCCAAAGTAGTTTTGAAATATTTTAGATGTTTCTAAAAAAATTCTGTATTAATAATGCAAATATTAAATGATAAGCAGACAAGTTGGTAACACAATACATTGCAACTTACCATTCAAAACCTAATAAGAACAGCGCTGAATGCTACTTTTTAACACTGAGAAAAGTACCGTCTTTATTGCACTCACGAAAAAGGCAACTTTTGAATTTTGTCATTGACAAATGACACATTTCGGCGGGTGAAATACGTTTACGAAGATACCTTCTATATTTTATTTGTAAAATTATTTTTTTATCAAATAAGGCAATCTGTAAAAAATAATAATAATCGGAAATATAATTTTGGGCCAAAGTTTTAGCTACGGCCAAAGTTACCCAGATTGACCGTATAGCGGAGCGTAATTTTATTGCGGTCGAGTTGGTCTGTAGGTAAAGGTTACTTGTCAAAAATGAGTAAATTGTAACGTTATTTATATTAGCTACAATAGATCTCTTTAGGTCGCAGTGGCTTGTGGGCATAAATGCCCACACCCCCGTCCTATAAATAATAACGTTATTTATATACGTTGACAGTCAGCTTGTGATATCTGTTGAAAATTAAGATTTCTTATCTTCAAACTTAAAAAATTGAATATATCAGAAACTTTAAGTAATTCCGTTCCGATAATTTATTACAATGGAGTTCATATTAATAGTAATAGGCGAATATTATCTATGGATTCCGTAACCAAATGTCACTAAACGACGAAGTATCTCCATAGAGATAGCAATTATAGATCTTTGAGTATCTCTAACTAGTATGTGATTGTATGTGATGTCAATGTCAATAATGTCATAATGTCCATAAACAAGTTGTAATTTTCAGAATGTGAACTAAATAAATAGTGATTTATTATTTAGAAAACAAGTGATTTAATTAAAAATAAGAACATCACAAAAAGAATGGCGTACTTTAAGGGTTGGCGTTATGCAACCTTTATTGGTGGATTCGTGGGTCTCATAGGACTAACACTTTATCCAATCGCACTGAGCCCTATGATGGATGCATCAGAATATAGTAATAACCTGTGTAAAATTATTATTGAGCAGCATAGGTCTTATCAAATTCAAGTGCTTTATTAAGATCGATCGTAACTCATCTTTTGTATCTATTTCACTTGGGTGGACCCAAAGGACTCACTATAATGCCCTCGGTGCATCCCACAAGGGACCAAGGACATTCTTCTTGCCCTTAGTTCACTTGTAGTGCTTTAACCATGAAAGTATAAGAAAACACAGCCCCGGGCTATCCTGGAATGCATAGGTAGCTGAACCTATGCATTCCAGGATAGCCCGTCAAAATGTCTACGAAATACTTGACACCCTGAGGCTGTTCCAGGAGGATCCTGCTCTTTAGTTTGGAGCTAGGCTGGCGGTACATCTAGTTGGTACAGCTACTCACAAAGGCCCAACATAAAGTGCGGAAGCATAAATTCAATAGAATCAGATCATCTTAAATCATCATGTTATCAACAATAGACCTCTATTGTTGATAACAACAAGTCAACAACTACAGTCAAAAATGTCCATATTTCACCTAATCTGGTCTACAGTCAAAAATGTCCATATTTCACCTAATTTCACTTGGAATATAGTAACAGGTTTCAATAAAATTGAGTTTGAAGTTATATGTGAACTATATAAAATGCAAATTATTTCAGAGAAAATACAAAAAGAAGCTCGAAAAAATATAAGACAAGAAGATATTCAACCTGGAAGTAAGTTTTGAATGTTTCAATGATTTATTAAAGAAAATTATAAGTCCATTAAAAATAATCCTACAGTGGGAAAATGTCTTTTGTTTCAGATATGAAAGTCTGGTCAGATCCATTTGGTCGGAAGAAACCAGACAGTGAATAATTTTGTATTTTAAATAGATTTTAGCTATAATATCAGTAGGATTGTTATTGTTATATAATAAAATGATTTAAGGCCTAATGATTTTTTATTTTAGCTGTTTTCAAATATATTGGTGATCGGATCGAGCAAATTATACAGTCACCTTATTACTGTACCAAAGTATTGTAAAATGCAATGATATTATATACATTACAAGAGGTAGATACGCCACCAACGCACCAAGCGCGTGCCGTGAATTGGTGTCAATTGTAACCATTGCAGTCTGTCGAGCTGTGACCTGTCATTGTGAGCGCGCGCGCTAACTGTACTGTACAAATAGCTGTCTCTTTCACTCTTACGCTGTGTATTTCCTGTCGCACTTATAGCGTGTGTGTTGTGTAGATATACAATGTTATTAAATTATGTATTATGTCGCGGAACGATTGTTGTGCGTGCAGTATAAACTTGACGTATATTTTCTTAAAATATCATTGGTAAAATGCTATAACTTCTATGGATTTAGGATAGTAATAAAACCAGAAAATATAAAAGATTTTTATTGTGAAAATTGCAAGTAACCTATTGGGTTCCACTCCACACCCTGATACGATATAAAACTGGAGTTTCGCACATTGTTTCAATTTCCATAAAAAAATAAACCTAAACTTCGTATTTACATGCAAATGTGCTTTATAGCCAAAACTTTAAAAAACTTGAATCCAACATTAAATTTTCAATAAGCCGACGCAATATGATCTATCATCAATATTCTAACTTTAATTAATGTATAAAAAACTATAATATGCAACTATTAAATATTTACACGGTTATACACATACAACTTTAAATTATAACTTCTGGGGTTGTATATGTATACAACTATATTTTTATAATACACATTATTACAAAAATCTTATACGTAAAACATATTTCAGTTCAAAAATTTTACTATTAGGTACTTCAACATAAGACAGTAGATATATAACTTAAATGTAAATTATTGGTAAGTTATAGGTAGATAAATATATTTATGAAATCAAAATAAGTCTCGTTACAAATTTGCTAAGAGCTACACTCAAACAAATAAGAAAAATTGAGTGAGCAAATGCAATAGGTACAGGGACTGAGCTGAGAGCTAGCAAACGAACATGAGTAAATAAAAAATGATTTCACAGAACAACAATTACAATAATACCACAAATTATCGTAAATAGGGATGCATATATTTGCTTATTTTAATCGATTACTATTCTCTAATATACTATAGCGATATAAAAATTATAAGTATAATTATTTAGAACACGACGCATCACAAACATTTATATATTATTTATGTACATTGCGCGATAAAAATGCTATATTTCAATAAATATATTAAACTGACTTTTCTATATATTAGCAAGACAAATCGTAATATAAATTATTTCATAGAAAGTTATGGTTTATTATAAACGAGAAATGATTTAATCACAAAGGCCAGAATACAAAAATACCATCTTTTCATCCTTAAAATGACAAGTGCAACTCAATAGAAATCTTATCTAAATGTTTCAAAGCACAGGCCAAAGTTTTTTGGCTGTAATTCCTTTTTTCTTGCCAATCTACAACAGTTGTTTAATAATATTTTGATGGGAATTAATTAATTTTTAGTCGGCTAATAAACTAAACTCAATTTTTGTGAATGACAAAAATTTAAACTTATGTTTTATAGTCTACTAACTAAAGCACAATTACTAATAGTAATTATATTGCATACAATGATATTGCGAGTTAATGAAAGGGGCCTAAAAATTATATATACCTACTAAAGTACAAAACTTACACAAACATTTAAGTGGGTTAGGATTTATTGAACTAAAAAAGGGAATAAAATAACTAATATACTTTTATGATCAACAATATTACGGCTATAAAGTTCGCTAAACATTTTATTTAACTAAAAAAATAACACAATAATTTTTAGTCTTCAACATCTATAATGTAAGTAGCAAGTATCAAAACCACTTAATCTTTCGCAAGTCAATCATAATTATAAAAATATTAATTAAAAATGCGATTAGTGCCCTTTTTGTCTTTTATTTAAATGAATTATTGCCAAAACCATATGTTTAATGTTGTCTTCAAACAGAACATTAAATTTGTAGAATTAATTTCTCACCGAAAACTTATTTATATTCTAGTACCTCGAAGGACTTATTCTAACATTATCCATTTATATTTATCGAGAATATAATATATATAATTTTATCCAAACTATACATATATATATTTATATCCAGGCTTATTGCATCATAACAAGTAGATAAAACATTATAAACTGTCATTTAAAGCAAATGTAATTGAATGTGTATCAAATTATTTTGTTTTTGTTTTATGTAAGAAGCTGATTAATGAGACACATATAAAAGGAAAATCTGGGTGAGATCGTATTTCTTATTTTGTACAGATTTGATCACAATTTTGAGATATGTTCATATAAGAATATTATGTAATGGAATAAAATGCAATGGTGAAAACCTGTCATTACGAAAAAAATTAAGTGTTATTTAACTATGGTAAAAATGTTTCTAGAAGTACGGAGTATCTCATATACTATACTATTATTTACTAATCTACATATAATTTTAAAGTGTCATTTCTTTTACTATATTGCTGTGCTATTTGGTTCTACTTTAAGAAGTTTATAATGTCGATAAATAAAATTTAAAATATGTATGAAAAAAAATATTGAAATATGTACCAATTTTTAGCATGCCAGATTAATTTATGCCAATAATTATTAATGATCCTATAAAATAAAATTTGTAAATGCATGTACTATTTGTACTGCATACAATGATGAATTTTTGAAGAAACTGTCATGTACATGACATAATATGACATTAAACTTGACGGTACTTTTATTATGAACTGTGTTTTTAACAACGTGTTTCTCACATTTAAGCTGTAATTTTGTCCCTGTCAAATATAGCATAAAATATGCGTGGATCATCGCCTCAATTTTTTTTTAATATACAAAGTAAATGTAAAATGCTCAGATCTTTCTAACGCTATCGGAAATCTTATAACTATTTTTATTGCATCAAAAGTTTAGGCAATAAATCTGAACTTAGTGGATATAATTTTATATTTAAAAATCAATGCAAAAATTCGTCGTCGTCACCAACCTGAAAGTTAAGAATTTTATTTAAGATCATTTCAAATACTAAACTATATGTAAATGTTAATGTAAATGACCCAACCAACCCAGTATTTTTTCTCAAGCCACCCGAAAGTCAACAAGGCTTAGCAATTGTTTTTACTGTTGGAAAACAACCGGAACCGACGGCTTAACGTGCCCTACGGAGCACGGTAGCCCATGAAATGTTGCCACTAGCGGTAGTACCACAAAGCGATCGCGCCCGTCGTTGCTTAACTCTGTCGATCACATAGAATCTACGCAAGCCAATGGACGCTACAACTTACCTGCAAGAAATATTCAAAGTCGCTGCGATGGCAATTGCCCTCAGCGGAAAAGTTGAACTTGTGAAAAGTGCCGTCTTCACATATCACTGAAACGTATAATAATTAATTTTATCAACTAAACAATAACATAAATTAGTCTCTAAAAATACTATAGATAATATTTATAAGCTAATTCGAGCTTGAGAAAGAATATTTGGGTCAACATTAAATACAGCAATCGGCCATGTTAATTGAAACACCAATCAGAGCTGATGACGTCACGGTTAAGTGAAAATTCACCTGTCACTTCGGTATTTATAAGTAAATACAGCGGCATCTTCTGTTATTATATCTAGGCGTGACGTCAAAGCGGACGCCATGACACCTACGAGCGTTTTCGCGCTAATTTTAAAGTAGATAAGAAAAACTGCAATAATTTACGTTAAAACTCAATTTATTTCTGAAATAATGTTTTTTTTTTTTTCGAAATATTGGATGTGTACCTAAATTACAGAAGGCAAATTAAAAAATGGTTGTCTGTAAAGTCGGTTTACGGACGATAGATTTACGTGATAACGTCATAATCATTATTTTATACAAACAATGCGAGGTAACGACACATGACGTGAGGTAACGACACATGACGTCAGGTAACAACAAATCACGTGAGGTAACAACACATGACGTCAGGTAACAACAAACCACGTGAGGTAACAACACATGACGTCACACTTTTTCGGATGTGTTGGCGTTCATCGATTTAATAAACGTTATCACGTCAAAAATCTGTCATCATGCCTATTATTTGGGTAACACTCCTAAATACAGCTCAAGGTGGACGAAAATAGTAACAGAATGGTTACCAAGGGAAGGCTTCAGACAGAGAGGGAGGCCAAAAAGGAGATGGCGAGATATTTTCACCCAAAGAGCTGGAAAGTATTGGATGACTGCAGCAAGAAATAGAGCAGAATGGAGAGGTTTAGGGGAGGCCTACGCCGCCGAGGCGACTACTACGAGTTATTTTGTGTAGTTTGTTTTGTAGTTTGTAGTAGAAATAAAGGCTTTATTATTATGATTTTTAAAACTACTGTTTCTCCCCGGGGGGGTAAATACTACACTATCGTGCGGGCCTTATCCAAGCACGACAGCTGATAAACTGTTATCGGATAGAAATTTTCTAACAATTCTACATGAGTTTAAAATAACTGCCTTTTGTAAGATTATATATGTGAGTGAATTTAAATCTAATATTTTCAGGCTTGTGTGCAGTGTGTGGGGGATGATTCCGGTAGACGATATTATTATAGGCACGGTCTTAACTACTTTTACCTTCCATTGGTTTTTCATATTATTACTTCTAAATACTTCCAACACCCGGCCACTCACCCACGGCGCTGGTGTCGTCGCTGAACGCGCACAGCGCGCGCCGCGGCGCCGCGGGCGCGGAGCACAGCGCGCACACGTGCGACCGCGCGCCGGCCCGCCCGCGCGCGCGCGCCGCCCACACGTGCAGCGTGCCCTTGTCCGACACGCAGCACACCACCTACATGATATGTGTGATACTTCCAACACCCGCCACGGGCGGCCACTCACCCACGGCGCTGGTGTCGTCGCTGAACGCGCACAGCGCGCGCCGCGGCGCCGCGGGCGCGGAGCACAGCGCGCACACGTGCGACCGCGCGCCGGCCCGCCCGCGCGCGCGCGCCGCCCACACGTGCAGCGTGCCCTTGTCCGACACGCAGCAGACCAACGTGCCGGACACGTTGAAACTTATGCTGGGAAACAATATCTATATATTATTATATAAAAGGAGAAGGTGACTGACTGACTGACTGACTGACTAACTGACTGACTGACTGACTGACATATCAACGCAGGGCCTAAACTATAAGGGTTAGAAACTTGAAATTTTGCACAGGGGAGCACTAAGAAAGGATTTTTGAAAATTCACCCCCTAAGGGGGTAAAACGGGGGTTCAAAGTTAGTATGAAACTTTGCCGTTTTTGAAGTCAAGTGGGCAACCCGAACGCGGGCAGACGTTAATGGGTCTAATTCTGCGCGAGCGAAGCTGCGGGCGTCCACTAGTCACACATATTCAATTGATGGTTTTGATTACACGACGATTTTATTAAATAACTAGCTGACCCGGCAAACGTGGTTTTGCGATATAAATATTTTTTTGTGAATATTTTGGTAGTCAAATAAATATGACTAAGTTATTGTAAGTGTGTGGACTACTACTGCTACTACTACTACTACCGTTATCCCTACCACTACCCCTAGGATTTTATAAATTTTATAATTCCAAAATCCAAATCATTAAAAAATAACTAACTTTCATTATGATGGTCTTCGGTGAAATGCAATAAAAACTTCCTTAAACTTGACATTCGCACCTGTTTTCATTGATAATCAAGATAATGATTTAAGATACGCAGGTTCCAATAAAACAGAAAACAATTAATATTATCAACATAAAAATTTAAGGAGCATTTCCTGATCAAATTAAATGCTTATCGCACATGTGTTAAAGAACCATGAACATTAAAAAAGTAAAATATTCAAAACATTTATTTAAACAAATTAATGTCATTGTCATGATGAAAAGTGTCATATCAGGTGTAATGAAATATGGAAATAAAAAAAACTTGGATATTCAAACATTGTATAAATAATTCAAATCTATATCATTCATTAGCTTATTATATAAATAATACATTCAAAAATTATTTACATAGTTAAAAAAAAAATTATAGGCGCTGAAACATCCCTGGTGGGGATCGAACCCACGACCTTTGGATTAGAAGTCCAACGCGCTATCCTCTGCGCCACAGGGACGACAACAGCTGAGGCGAAATTAAGGTTATGGAGCTAAGTGTACTTAGATAATATACATAAATTTAACAATATGAGAATACTATACTACGCTATGCCTCGTAACTTTGCCTGAACTTTAAAACATATGAACCAATCACATCGACCTTTAAAAAATTATTAATGCTGTACAATTATAACATCCACTCTGTGAACGAATTTTCGGCGAGTTTTTAGTGCATTTAAATACATATGTAACTAGTAGACGCCCGCAGCAACGCCGCGACGCTCGCGTGGAATTAAACATAACAATAGTTTCGTTTACACCTAGTAAGAAGATGCAGATTTCTAATGGTGAAAGAATTTTTGAAATCGGTCCAGTAGTTTTTGTGAGAAAACATTACAAATAAAATCTTACCTCTTTATAATATTAGTATAGAAATATAGATAATTTTTTCAGTCTGTTGCGAGACGAGCCAGAGATGCAAAATTTTGTTGCGAGGTTAATTTAATCAATTAATAATTATTTTACTACGCCTATTGTGCCAAAATATGTATGTTATGGAATTCTTGGCTTTATAAGTCTGCATTCTCAATTCAAATCGTTGTCTCATTGCTTTCATAGTTGAAGTTACCGGCTTACTCGCGTATGTGATTTCAGAAATAGGCAGACTAGTTTCGGTCGATTACGATGATCATCAGAAGTGTGACCGCTCGCGGCGGGCACGGCGTACACTGTCGTTTACGTACATATATTTCGTCTGTATTTTCGCTACCTTCTGTATTAGGGGATACCACATTTACGGTTTCATTACAAATTTGCGGAGCTAAAGTTAACGCGTTAAGAATAATCAATTAATATTATCTAATTCCACGCGAGCGAAGCTGCGGGCGTCCACTAGTATGCTATAAACCTCCTGCAGCTGTGTCTGTGGAGGCAGCTGTACCCAGCAGTGCGACGTCTATAGGTTGTAGCCATAGATTTATTATAGTAGAGAAAGATTGGCAATAGAAACATCAAAGCGAGACCAAAACTTAACTACACGAGTATGCGTGTAATGTGCATGTAAGCGCTTGTCAATATTACGTCAATCTCTATAGGATTGAGGTGAGAAATACTAGAAATTCACGTATTTGATAATTTTTTATATTCAATTCCTATGCATTCAAAGCATTTATATATTAAAATGTCATATTATTAGCCATCCATTTGTTAATAATTTCTTTTTCAAAGTTGTCAAACATCGCAATAGGAGAAATAAATCTTTCAATCGTACTTACATATGAAATGTATAATTCTGTGGATTTTCTTTCTTAGATGAGTTAAATCCTGGTACTGCACACGTAACCATAATTATTTACGTCTAAATCACACCAAATGTACGCTTTTAAACGTGAGATTTAGAAAAAAAAGCAAAATTTTTTTCGTTCACAACTGACGTTGGGCCAATACAGGTCTATAGCGTGTACGCAAATGGTCTCGCCTATCTATTTCGCTCTAACATATGAGTATCTATGTTCTTTCTCTTTCGCATTGCCAATCTATGTAGTTAAATCTATGGTTGTAGCCAAGCCTGCAGCACTCACCAGTATACGTCAGCGTAGTCGGAGCCGCGGCGCAGCTCGTGCAGCATCTGCCGCGTGGCGGTGTCCCACACGCGGATGATGGTCCCGCGCGCGGACGCGGTGGCCAGCCGCGCGCCGCTCGCCGACAGGCTGAGGCAGGCCAGCTCGCTCTGGTGGCAGCCGACCACCGCCGGCGAGCTCGACTGCGCGCCCTTCACTGCGTCTATGGGTTGTAGCTAAGCCTGCTAAGCCTGCTAAGCCTGCTAAGAACTCACCAGTATACGTCAGCGTAGTCGGAGCCGCGGCGCAGCTCGTGCAGCATCTGCCGCGTGGCGGTGTCCCACACGCGGATGATGGTCCCGCGCGCGGACGCGGTGGCCAGCCGCGCGCCGCTCGCGGACAGGCTGAGGCAGGCCAGCTCGCTCTGGTGGCAGCCGACCACCACCGGCGAGCTCGACTGGGCGCCCTTCACTGCGCCTATGGGTTGTAGCTAAGCCTGCTAAGCCTGCTAAGCCTGCAGCACTAACCAGTATACGTCAGCGTAGTCGGAGCCGCGCCGCAGCTCGTGCAGCATCTGCCGCGTGGCGGTGTCCCACACGCGGATGATGGTCCCGCGCGCGGACGCGGTGGCCAGCCGCGCGCCGCTCGCGGACAGGCTGAGGCAGGCCAGCTCGCTCTGGTGGCAGCCGACCACCGCCGGCGAGCTCGACTGAGCGCCCTTCACTGCGTCTATGGGTTGTAGCTAAGCCTGCTAAGCCTGCTAAGCCTGCTAAGAACTCACCAGTATACGTCAGCGTAGTCGGAGCCGCGGCGCAGCTCGTGCAGCATCTGCCGCGTGGCGGTGTCCCACACGCGGATGATGGTCCCGCGCGCGGACGCGGTGGCCAGCCGCGCGCCGCTCGCGGACAGGCTGAGGCAGGCCAGCTCGCTCTGGTGGCAGCCGACCACCGCCGGCGAGCTCGACTGAGCGCCCTTCACTGCGCGCGACACGTCCTGCGATACAGACGGTACCGAATCAAATTAAGAGCACACTAGTCGACCGTCACTTTTGAAGAATAGGTTTTTACCAAAAAATATTGCCGTCGCGCTGACCCCCAACCTTACCCCTTAGCGTGCGATAGAGAGAAGTGCAGTCTCGAACTGATTTTACCTACGTAAAATTAAGAAAATCGTCCTTTCGTAATCCCCTGTTTCCTCCTCGAAATCTAGACCGATTTCAATATTTCTTTCAGTTAAAATATAGAACAGGGTCTAAGCTATGCCCGTACGTTTTGCTTTTTTGGGATATGTTAGTAATTACCAGTTTGCTTGATGTTTGAAAATGTATGTAAAAAAAGTCGATTTTTTTGATTTTAAAAGATTTTTTTTCTCTTCTATTAAGCAAATTATGAAAAAAAAACAAAACGTACAGGCATGGCTTAGAATAACGAGGTACGTATAAATCGTATGGTATTTTTTTTTATTCTGCAACTTCTTTATCCTAGGAGGAAACAGGGGACTACGTTTGTATGGAAAAAGTGTCGACTCATATCCTCTTAAGTCTTACCGGGAGTAAGTCGCTCGTGGTTTCTGAACCAGTTTCAAACTGTAAAACTAAATGTAGTTCAGGAACGCAGCAGATGACGTCAACGCTGGCTGCGCGGGCGACACCATAGATTTTAATACTAGAGAAAGATTGGCAATAGAAACATCAAAGCGAGACCAAAACTTAACTACACGAGTATGCGTGTAATGTGCATGTGTGCTGTAAGCGGTTGTCAATATTACGTCAATCTCTATAGGATTGAGGTGAGAAATACTAGAAATTCACGTATTTGATAATATTTTATATTCTATTCCTATGTCATATTATTAGCCATCCATTTGTTAATAATTTATTTTTTTATTTAAGTTCTCAAACATTGCAATAGGAGAATTAAATCTTTCAATCGTACTTACATATGAAATGTATAATTCTGTGGTTTTTCTTTCTTAGATGAGTTACATCCTGGTACTGCATACGTAACCATAATTATTTACGTCTAAATCACACCAAATATACGCTTTTAAACGTGAGATTTAGAAAAATAAGCCAAATTTGTTTCTTTCACAACTGACGTTAGATCACTACAGGCCTATAGCGTGTACGCAAATGGTCTCGCCTATCTATCTCGCTCTCACATATGAGTATCTATGTTCTTTCCCTTTCCCATTGCCAATCTATCCGTCTATATATGACAGGCCCGTTGGCGCAATCGGTAGTGACCCTGTCTGTTGCGCCAAAGGTCGTGGTTTCGAATCCCACTCAGGACAAATATTCGTGTGACGAACACTTGTATTTGTTCTGTGTCTGGATGTCAATATTATCTATTTAAGTATGTTTTTAAAAATATCTATGTATGTATATCAGTCTCTGACACCCTTAACACAGGCTCACGCCTACTTTGGGGTCAGATGGCCGTGTGTGAAAATGTCCAAGATATTTATTTATTATTTATTATTTATATGAAATGTATAATTCTGTGGTTTTTCTTTCTTAGATGAGTTATATCCTGGTACTGCATACGTAACCATAATTATTTACGTCTAAATCACACATAAGCAAAAATAAGCAAAATTTGTTTCGTTCACAACTGACGTTAGGTCACTACAGGCCTATAGCGTGTACGCAAATGGTCTCGCCTATCTATCTCGCTCTCACATATGAGTATCTATGTTCTTTCTCTTTCCCATTGCCAATCTATCTAGTTAAATCTATGGGCGACACTCACCAGCAGCTGCAGCGAGCCGCGCCTGTGCGCCGGCGCGGCCAGCAGCTGCGGCGCGCCGGGGTCGGTCGCGAGCGCGCACAGGGGGCGCGCGGCCGCCGGCGTGCGCAGCAGCGCCACGCGCGCCAGCGACGGCAGCGCCAGCACCTGCACCGATGACGACAGCACCACAGCCACCCTGGAACGATGCAGGTCTTTTATCAAAAAAATGTTATCGAAAATCTATATATATAAAAGGAGAAGCTGACTGACTGACTGACTGACTGACTGACTGACATATCAACGCAGGGCCTAAACTATAAGGGCTAGAAACTTGAAATTTTGCACAGGGGTTCCTTTTATATATAACGTAGGGGAGCACTAAGAAAGGATTTTTGAAAATTCACCCCCCCCTAAGGGGGTAAAACGGGGGTGCAAAGTTAGTATGAAACTTTGCCGTTTTTGAAGTCAAGTGGGCAACCTGAACGCGGGCAGACGTCGTTGATGGGTCTAATTCTACGCGAGCGAAGCTGCGGGCGTCCACTAGTCTTTAATAACATAACTCAAAAACAGTGGAAGACTAGGATTAGGTTAAATTTAGGTTACCAGAAGAATTTTGTCACAACAGCACTTAGCTGCCAGTAACAGTAAATTGTCGAAATAAATCTATATTCTATTCTATTCTAAACTAACAAATAAGAGTCGTCTGCCTAGTCTGTAGTAGGTAATAACTGTATCCTAGATAATAGACTGTGTGATGTTGAGACAAATAAATTTATCATTAAATCATTTGTCAATTTTATTAAAATCTGTTCCTCTTATTTTAAATCTAAAAAAACACACTTTCCCATTTATATATTAGTAAAGATAAATCAACAAAGACACTATTATAGCGTCTGTGATGATCAAAATATAAATGTTCTATTTATTACCAATTTAATATTCAAAACACGAACCACTTATCCTTGGCATAGCTAGATTAGGTTCCGTGTTATCTTATATAATATCGTAAATATCTTCCTGATGCCTAAGTCTGTGAAAAAGACGTTCAACAAATGATACGTACATATCATGTTCGTGGTTTGCTTTGCCCGGGAAAACTGACATTTGTCAAAAATTAGAGCGGCCTTAACATGTGGCAACAGTGAAACACTGGAGGTATTGGACACTTCTTGACAGAGACAAACGCTATTTACTTCCATGGTAATTACAGTTTTTGTGTAAATGGAGTAGCATTTATAATCCCAAAAAAACTTCGTAACTGTGTACTGGGCTATGAGGCGGTTAGTGATCGAATGCTTATCGGTAAACTCAAAGCATCACCAGTAAATCTGAATAATATTCTACGCCCTTACCAGAACGGCAGTTTATGAAATGATCGAATGCTTTTATTCGGAATAAGAGCGAAACATAGCCAAAGTCCCCAAAAGAGAGATACTTCTTATATTGGGAGATTTTAATGCTAAGATAGGAGCTTAGGAGCCAATTGTAACCTTATCAGCAATAGCGTAGGAGAGTTTGGATTAGGTATGCGAAATGAAAGAGGTGAACGATTATTGAGAATGCCCGAGGATTCAACAATCCTACATCTATTTGCTTTTTTGACTTCTCGAAGGATTTCGACTCAGTGAAATGACCACGTCCATGGAAAACCTTGCTGGAGGAGTGAACGCCAGTACACTTTGTTCACCTCCTACGATGCTTGTATGAGAATGGAACAGCCATCTTACGAGCTGAAGAAGTTCTGTCCTCCAAGTTTCATCCAATCATCTGTACGCCGCCGAAACCTTGAGAAATTGTAAAGAAAAAGGTAGACGCATTGGAGTTGAAGTGCTGGAGAAGAAAGCAACGTCTCAATACTGCATGCGCATTTTATCATTCTGTGGCCATGTGTCGCAGAGATGAAGGATCTATCGAACGGCTTGTTGTGCAGGGCAGGGTAGACGGTACAAGACCTCGCGATCGATTACCTATGCGATGGACTGACCAAGACAAGAACGCAGTGGGTGGCCCAATAAGTGAGTTTCCTAGGAAGACGGTCCACAGAGACAGAGGGCGGTACATCGTGAGGCGAATAACATTTGCCCCCAACACCACTACTACACGACCGCTCTGGCAAGAGCGAATAGGCGAAGAACACTTTCTGTTGATCATTCTATCAGTGAACCTCGAATCAAGTAGGGTTTGTAGTTTAAAATGTATTTATTATAATTTTTTAACAACACACAGAAGGAAGAAAGATAAGACGTCATGTACCGATAACATCGATTTCGTATAAATAATCGGTTGGTTACTATGTGGAGGTCGCGTTATCTTAACACTAAAATGACCGTTTCGGGCGGAAATTATAACGTCACGCAAGTAGCTTTGACACAGATTAAATAATACATAGATACTACGTAGTGTACAGGGTGCATGCCGTCATTTTAGACATTTTACAAAATAGCCTGTATACGTACGTATCTTTTATGACTTATATATGGTAGATATTCCTGTAAAAGTGTTCAGTTCTCAGAAATCATGGCAAATGGTGATGGTGGTGGTGTGGTTTTGCTTTGTTTTAATATATATGTTTTTATTTTATTTCTGTTTTTAATTTGTTCAAAGCAAAATAAATATAGGTATTCTTAATTTTATTCAGTTCTAGCCATTTTAAAAATACATGCAAATTAGTTTGTCGGAGCAAGTTCAATGTTATAAGTTTTTCTTTTTGTTGACAGGAGTTCCGTATATAGTCTGTGTAGTATTTTAACATAAGTAATAATTTTATATTTTCTACGTGCTAACAATGAATTTTACTGTATAAACAGTGGCAGTAGGTAAGTAAGCTACATAACACGAAAAATAATCTGCGCATGAGCATGAATCACTCCGGTCACGAAACAATGGCAAGCACTGACCCATTGCGCGTATTCGCAATTTTAATGTATGTGAAAAATCTACTAAATTTTGGGTCCCCAGCACAATAAAACGTGTATTTTGCAGACTTCTTTTTATTTAAAAAACTTATAGCTTTTTTACACACTTCATAGTAATATTACAGCGTGACAGACTCAAAAAAAAAAGCGGGAACTCTCTCTCGTTTACAGTTTTATGCAGATAAAAAAAATGGACATGGAACATTCTGTCACAGATAAGTTAACTGTGACAGTGATGAAAATAAGGTCAACAGTATGTCTAGCATAACATAACATTACGCATGTACTTCCCCGAATGGGTAGAGAGAGGTGTGTGTGTGTATACACCAATGATATTTTAAGAAAGATACGTCACTTTCATACTGCACGCACAAAATAATCGTTCCGCGGCACATACATAGTACATATTTAATAACATTGTATATCTACACACACGCTATAAGTGCGACAGGAAATACACAAAGCGCAAGAGTGAAAGAAACACCTATCGCACGCTCACAATGACAGGTCACAGCTCGGCTGACTGAATTGGTCACAATTGACACCAATTCACGGCACGCGTTTCGTATATACCTCTTGTAATGTATATAATATCATTGGTATACACCCACTTTTCACCATTGGGACATTGACGGGTCCTAAGTAAAGTAGTAGGGCACAGTACCTATATTTCAACTAGATGCTGTGACACGAAAAATATCTACTAATAAAAATAAATGTATGTACCTAATATATTTCTCAATTAATAAAAATAAATGTATTTCTCAACTAATAAAAATAAATGTATGTAGGTAATGCATTTCTCCACTAATAAAAATAAATGTACCTATGTAATTAATTTCTCAAGTAATAAAAATAAATGTTTGTAATGTATTACCCCACTAATAAAAGTAAATGTAAGTAATGTATGCGCGCATGGTTTTGCGTTTTAACGTTTTAATATAATTCGCAATTACAGTCACCGCGTGCTTGAATAATGATTTATTGATTTGATAAAATGACGACATACTTTCGTATGTTAAGTTTATTTTAAATGCGACGTAATTCAACACTTCGTGTTGTTTACGTGCGTATGCGCACATGCGGCCATGCCTCGGTTGCTGTAATCCGGCCTCTTAATAAAAATAATCCGTAATCAAATATCTGTGGCTTGTACCTACCTACCTACTTACTTACCAAACAATCTATGATTGATGGAAGAACTTAATTAATGATAGCTCTTCCTGAACGAAATCCGGATGGAAAAGATCTTTTTAATAGATTTAAGGATTTAAGATAGCAAACGACCTTGCAGCACCACCCATCCGCTGCCGCACACGACATTGAATAAGACTCGAGAATGGACTAGGATATTGGTCCCACGAATATTTGTCCTGAGTGGGATTCGAACCCACGAACTGGCGCAACAGGCAGGGTAACTACCGATTGTGCCAACGGGCCAGTCGAAATATGAATATTATTATGGTTCAACATGTCAAGAAATCTCAAAATCTGGCAACGTCATGAGCGCGTCACACTCTGCTTTAATATTGTTAAGGTCTCTCAACTCTGATAGGATGGTAACCAGATCCTACCGTTTTTACTCCGAACACAAACTGAACTCTGCTGCAATGTATTAGGGCGCATACTCACTTTTTAACTCCAAACACAAACTGAACTCTGCTGCAATGTATTAGGGCGCATACTCACTTTTTAACTCCAAACACAATTGAACTCTGCTGCAATGTATTAGGGCGCATACTCACGTTTTAACTCCAAACACAAACTGAACTCTGCTGCAATGTATTAGGGCGCATACTCACTTTTTAACTCCAAACACAAACTGAACTCTGCTGCAATGTATTAGGGCGCATACTCACTTTTTAACTCCAAACACAAACTGAACTCTGCTGCAATGAGGCGCATACTCACTTTTTAACTCCAAACACAAACTGAACTCTGCTGCAATGTATTAGGGCGCATACTCACGTTTTAACTCCAAACACAATTGAACTCTGCTGCAATGTATTAGGGCGCATACTCACGTTTTAACTCCAAACACAATTGAACTCTGCTGCAAGGTATTAAGGCGCATACTCACTTGTCCCGCCTGGCGCGCAGGGCCCGGATGGGGGACTTGAACAGCACCTCCGCGCGGAAGGCGCGCCGGCTGTCGTCCAGCAGCAGCAGGCAGCAGGGCCGGCGCGCGCGCACCACCAGCAGCCAGTTGGTGCGGAACACCATCTCGCATAGCGACACCTCGCCCAGCTCCTCCTTGCCTGAATGAATGAATGAATGAACGAACGAATGAATGAATGAAATAATTTATTTATCTAGAAGCATGCGTACAGAGCCCAATGGCTCGCGTCGATTGTAGCGTCCATAGCCCATTGGCTCGCGTCGATGAGTGTGAATGTGATCGAAAGAGTTAAGCAACGACGGGCGCGGTCGGTTTGTCGATGGGTGACTGCTAGTGGCAAAATTTAATGGACGCTACCGTGATTCTGAGGGCACGTAATGCCGTCGGTCCTGGTTGTTTTCAATGGAAACAGTCGTCAAGCCTTGTCGAAGACCTTCGGGTGGCTTGAGAACATTCGACACTGGGTTGGCCACTAACCCCTCCACCAATCCGCATTGGAGCAGCGTGGTGGAGTATGCTCTAGACCTCCCGCAGCATAGTATATGGGGGAGACCCATGCCCAGCAGTGGGACGTCTATGGGTCGAGCGAGCGAGCGATGCGTACATAAAGATGTAGAATATAATAACATCATTTATCCTGTTGAAATATTTGATCCGCTGCAACCTCCTCTCTAAAGAAAGCAAGTGTATCTCTTTGATAGACATGTACCTCTTCTCTTCCACAAACCGACCGCCCTTGTTGTTGCTTAACTCTGTCGATCGCATAGAATCGTCGTAAACCATTGAGCTATGGACGCTACGCTTAAGAAGATAGTAATTACCTACAAATAGTAACTTACTATAGTGAGCCTTTTCGACGAGCGGGTCCACATTATAAACGCGCAGGCCAGATGTTAGACAGCAAGTGAAGCAGCCTGAAAACAATCATCTTATCTATACTTCTATACTAATATACTATTACAAAATATTATAAAGAGGAAAGATTTGTTTGTAATGTTTTCACACAAAAACTACTGGACCGATTTCAAAAATTCTTTCACCATTAGAAAGCTGCATCTTCACTGAGTGACCTAGGCTATATAATATTACTAGGTGTGAACGTAACTATTGTTATGTCTAATTCCACGCGAGCGAAGCTGCGGGCGTCCACTAGTAATATATAAAATTCAAAGGCCTGACTCACTGACTCATCAACGCCCAGCTGTGGCCCAGCCTACAGCCTTGGACGTAGAATGCTGATTTAAAAAAAAAAAAAAAATTTCAACCCTGAGTCACAGCATAATAGTACAAGTACGTGAGTGTAAAATAAGGGAGAAAAATTAATTTTGCTCAAATACGTTTTCTAATTCTAGACTCTAGACCACATTGATTAGAATTGCGCACTGATACAATTTCACACAACTATTTTTTGTCGTCAAAACCCGTCTCCGGAAAGAAAAATGGTTTTAAACATTCAAGCTAAAACCAGAATGCACTCCTCAATAATAAAACTCTAGATATGTGGGGAAAATGTTTGTTTTTGTACCTACCCTACATATTTGGAAATGTATGTACATATACCTAAAAGGAGAGTGCTAAAGTGTAAAGTTTTTCTTTGTTCCGTTCATTAGAGACACTATTAGTGAATACTTCAGTTATTTCACATAACAAATGCATTATGAACAAATAAATGAAAAATTAATATCTTCTTGTTCAAATTCAAATTAATAATGCAATCTTTGTCTACATAACCACACAAAGGAGGTGTATTCATATAATATGGTATTTATTGATATGATTAGTGAATCAAGTCAAGGTTAAATGTGATAATGTCAAACGTTAGGCTAAGCTTTAATAGGTAAATTAATGAGGAGTGGACATATCGTACTCATCATTAGTACTAAGTTTATTATATTAAGTGGGATTTAAATAATGAAGGACAATACCAATAAACCTTTACAATATTATCAGGACTACATTAATCGTATTAATGAACACTATGAATATTTGCAATATTTATATTTTTAATGATGTTGTTTATGGTAAAATTAAATGTTTCCTTGCTCTGGACCAAGGAACTTCAAACGAAAATTAGAAATTTACTCAATATAGCTACCCTTGCAGCAAGAAATTGTGTTAGAAAACCAATAGAATAGAAACCTAGAATCTTCGAAAGGAGCTTAATAGTCTTCTGACAATCGGGTTGGCCACTGCTCACTATTTCGAAAAGCTTATTATGATATTCAAGAGTATTTGGATGATAAGAAGCCATGGGACTGAATCAAACTCTAACAGGATATCACTATGCTTTTCCTTGTATTAATTATGGCAATGTGGCATATGGGGTGATACTTGGCATACACGATTGACTGTCTCTTGTCTGTCCTGATCATGTCATGGTCATACTGTACATTTTTCTGTACAAATTAATTTGAATTTTAAAAGAGTACAGAGTTTTTTTCCTGCGGCTTTTTTCTCTCTCGGCCTACACTAGGACGTAGGATAAGAATATTGTAAAGTATACCAGATAGATAGGTACTGTTTATCATAACATTAGGGCTTAGCTTAGTGGTAGGTAATTATTGTAAATTTGCCTTAAAGCAGGTTAGGCACCCATGTACTTTTTTCCAATAGTTATGTGAGTTGAGGGATTTTTATATGACTTAAAATGATTTTAACTATATTTATTCATATTAGATAAAAATATGTGGTTGACAGTAATAATCAATGTCAATGTACATACCTACTCCATAAGTATAAAGTAATTATTATTGTAGGACTAGCTATTCATTCAAAGACAATAGCTATTATATTCCTATATATGTACAAGTAAATAAATGTTTTGTTGCTTTATATTAATCACTTTAGAATAGCATTATATCTTTTTTCTTTATGTAGTTTTTTGTTACCTAGACTTTCAAGCTTAACTTTCATTTTATCACTTCTGAGTCTCATCGCATGTTCTGAAGTGAATTGCAGCTTAATATACAAAGTAGCATAATTAATATTAAAACCATCACAAACAGTCCAAACAAGAAAAGAAAATAAGATAAGAATCCAATAAAATTACCCATTAAAATGGTGTAATGTTAGACTTATCCATCATAACATGCTTTTATTTGTGATAACAAAATTGCTCCAACTTTGTAACAGTCTCGTGTAAAAACAATATTGTGATTTCTTAGGTCCATTTTTGTTTTTCTATAGTCCATTTAAACAAAGCTACTTAAGTGGTAGCTTTGTGGATGGATGGATATTTTTAGCTGTTGTTCTGAGAGGATGGTATGAGCTACCCTTAGCTTAGCTGCAATCAATTAGTATCTCACTGTAGCTGTCTATCACTCGGAAGCAATTCATGTTTCACTATGTTGCAGTATTGTGGTCTAATAACAACTAATATACTACAAGTCATCAAACTAACATCTTTACTTCATTTGACTCTTATAGGTATACTGGTCTAATTAGGTTGGATACATATCAATGGGTTTTAATGGCCACATACCCAAGGCAAGCCCCATTGGATGTCCATCTTATGTTTCTTTGTTTACGTAAGCTAAGCCTTACTTCTCTCTAACAATAGATAACCATGCCAGTTCCTACTTGTTTACCTTTTTCACAGCGAAAATAACTGAACAATCAATAGAAAAACGATTGTATACAAAAGTACGTGAGTTCTGTCACGTCATGCTGAGGAATTGCGCGTTTATCAGTGAAACGCATGAATGGGGAGCGCGAAATCCACACCCAAACAATAGTATTACGAAGTGGAGAAAGAAATTACGTGGGTGCGCCTAAAAATATAAACAACACGTGGACGAGCGCACGGCAAACGCAACAAGCCTGCCATTGACCCCCTCTGCGCTGACCACAGATTATCGCGCTTCTGAACCCAACCATGCGAGTTTCACGCTTAGATCATCCGCAAAACCAATAAAACTAACCACCTGAGAACAAAGGCAGTCCGAACTAGGAAGTGATTCAAACCTTGATCCTGGTTAAACCCCAGGCTCGTGATCCCGCTGCTTCTCCGCCGCGCCATGTCTCTCCCGCGACGGAATTATCATAAACATTTAGTTGCTTTTTTATCAAAGATTCCACTTGACATTTTCACTCCGAAAATTTAAATACGCACATTTGGTTACATGTTCCCTGTGTGTGATACACAACACAGCTGATTTGATTTGATGACTGATGACAGGAAAACACTTCAGTATTGCAAGCACCATATTGTTTGATGTTGCCATTTGATTAATTGATTCCCACACTAAAAATCCATTTAGATTTTACAGATCATGCAGTATGTATGCAGATTATTGTATGTATTGGTAATTGATAATCAAAGATTAATTAAAAATACAAATACAAAATAATGCATTTAAATTCCCATTTAAAAGCATTTTCAATGTTATAATTTGGCAATAAATCTGCTTCAATCGCTAGAAAAGATTCTGTTATTAATGGCAACAATGACATAATGCTATCAAGTTGAAGATGTACATAAGCTAAGAAAGAGTACTGTAACATTATTTGTGAGTGAAATAGTCATTTTAAATTGGTTACCTTTTTCTTAAAGTTTTTTATTACCTTTGTCCAAGGAATGTGGATGCTTTATTATTTACAAGGTGACTTTAGAAACTTTGTGACTTTAGGTTTACTATGGTTCGTAGGAAACGTAGGTAATGAAAATTAATTGAAATCAAAAATTAAAATATATTTCATAGAAGTAATTTTGAATTTTGAAGTAATTTTGAAGTATTTATTTCTTTTAATTGTAGGTATGTCTGAGTTCCTGGGTATAACCATTAGTAAATCTGCGTATCCATCATAAGGGTGAAGTTACAATTATTGTTTTTTAATGTACCTAGGTATCTATTGTCACAGGCAGACAAACAAACGGAGGAAATCATTTTTTGTCATCGTCATATTATTATTATTTTACTTGACGAAAAAGATATGACATTTTCTATTTAAAAAAAAAAACAAAAAACTTCAAAATGAATCTATCTTCCCTTTTCCAAGAAATTCTATTACAAATCAAATTTTTGGCTTCGAAAACTATATTAAATTATGTTGGGTGTCAATTAGCTAAATTGGTAGTTGTAAACTTAAAAAATATAAACGTAATTAACTAAGGTATGTAAGAAAGAAACAAAATAAATGATAGGTATTCCTGTCACTGTTTAATTGTATTCAATATTCAGTAACAGTTCTGTTCTGAATAGCCTCTTGTGTTTCATACTTACTCCTCCACATTAACAATTTTCAGGTCATAATTATTCTTCACATTATTATTCACAAAACTTAATACCTAACGATGGATTTCAACACCACAACCAATAACGACTACCATTGGCCCTTTCCAAAACCTATAGTAGGCAAGTGAGTATCCTAGCATTCCTAACTAATATATAAATGGGAAAGTGTGTTTTGTTTGTTCGTTTGTCCTTCTCCTCCTCAACGGAATGATGTATTTTTGTATTATCAACGGCTAAAGAGTTACATGGGCATTTTATCCCGGAAAATTGCACGGTTCCCTTGAAATTGATAAAACGCTGTACCTAATAATCGTTAATTCACTATCGATCGATTTTTAATCGATTGATAAAATTTCGGATTATGATCGACAGGACTGCAGATGAAGCTACGAGTATTGGATAAGTGGTGATCTTTGGTGTAGCTTGCCGTTAATAAAGGCTAAACTTATTATATTTTATAGCATCCCTTAATTAGAGATAACTCGGCACGTAAAACGATTTGACGCACTGAAATACCTACGTTTTTGTTTGAGACATTTATTCTATTTTTTTTAAATAAAATTCTGGATAGTTTGAAGCTTTTCCTGCATTCTTGTGATACGACAAAGTAACACGGCAATCTTAAGGCAATGTATAATTGCTATTGATATTTTTCCATCTAGTTTAAATTTAAGTTGGTAGATAGACGTAGCCAGTGCCAGGGTATCCTTGTGGGGTGCAAGGAACTCAAGATTATACATGCTGCAAAGACGTTGATTAAGGCCTGTTCAGACTTGGGCAGCAGAGGGCAGAGATAGATTCAGCTCTCCAACATTGAATGTAAATGAGTGTTCTCATTTTTATCTCTAGAAAATCTGTGACTTGTTTTCAAATTAATTTGGGTCTGTCTCGTGTTTCTTCAAGTCAAGCATTATAGAGAATTATACTGAGCTGAGTTAAAACAGGTAGGACAACGACAGACAGACAGACAGAGAGAAATAAATAAAAAAATATCCCCTCAGGCCATGCGAGCCGCCAAGCCCAAACGCGGCGCCCAACGTCCGGCCGCCTCCCGTGGCGCCGTACTGCCACTGCGACGCGCACTCCTACTCCCCGAGAGTGGAGCAGTACAAGCAGCTGCTGGAGAAGGAGCAAAAGCTATGCCAGGACTACGAGCAGCTGAGGAGACAGGTATCCATCAGTCCATACAAGCCTACTCTCCAGTCATTGCTGGATAAGCCTCTCGTAATCATTAAATTTGTAGCGTCCATAGCCCAATGTGATCGATTCAATGTGATCGAAGGAGTTAAGCAATGACGGGCGCGGTCGGTTTGTGGATGGGTGACCGCTAGTGGCAAAATTTCATGGACGCTACCGTGCTTCAGACGGCACGTAAAGCCGTCGGTCCCGATTGTTTTCAATGCTGGAAACAGGCGTTAAGCCTTGTCGAAGACCTTCGGGTGGCTTGAGAACATTCGACACTGGGTTGGCCAATAACCCCTCCACCAATCCGCATTGGAGCAGCGTGGTGGACTATGCTCTAGCTAGACCTCCCGCAGCAGTGCCTGTGGGGGAGACCGGTGCCCAGCAGTGGGACGTCTATGGGTCGCAGCGAATCATTAAATTAATTAGTGACTGCAACGCAGTTGTAGACTGTTACGTAGGAACACATGTCATGTTATTGATTTATACATAGAAGCTACAAGCCTACAACACCATCTGTGGGATGTCAAGAGCTTTCCACCACGCTGCTCTAATGCGAATTGGTGGTGGGGTTAGTGGCCAAGCCATCCGAAGGTTAGAATTTAAAAACAACTGGGACCGACGTCTTACCGTGCCCTCTGAGAGCCCCCATGAAATTTTGCCACTTGCGATCACCCATCCACAAGCCGACCTCGCCCTTCGTTGCTTAACTCGATCGTGATCGACGGTTCGACGCGAACCATTGGGCTATGGAAGCTTCAAGAAGCTTAAGAGACATGATATGATAATAGGAAAATGCCTACCACCTAATTTCAGATGGTGGACGTAACCAACGACATTCTGGACCATCCTTGCGATGACCTTGACTCCAAGATGATCACAATGTATCAGGCAACGTATAAAAAGAGATGTGAGTACAATTTTATTTTTAAGTATGTTTAAGTATTTTTTGTTTTAGGTATATTATATGCTCTATAACCTGCTCCCTTCGCAAAGTCACCTTTTTACTGCGTTAGGTAAAAAAGCCTAACCATAAACTAACCTAGTCTATTCATTATCATGGTAGGATAGATGGGTAATTTTCAGTAAGTAATTTTTACGTCTTCAAAAGTGTTTTTGAGTAAAAAATCTGGTCTAAACCACTTTTACTGATTTTCGCAGTTTATAGTGAGTGTCAAGGTTTGTGAATTTTGAACTTAACAATCACAGAACTATAATATTAAAGTACATAAATATTAAAGTACGATTTTCCACTATTATGATTACTCCGTGGTGCAGTTGTTAGAGCCGCTGACTGACGAAGTGCGGGTTCGGCTTCAAATCCTGACCTGCGAAATAATATATTTCGATAAATATTTTTACTCAGTAATTGTGTGTGTAATTGTGTAGCTTTTTATGTGTGTCGGCGACCCACAACACAGGCCGATGCCTACCGTGGGGTAGCTACAACCCTTAGATTCTCCACTGTTGGGCACAGGTCTCTCCCACAGCTAGAGCTGAGGGATTTCTAGGAGAAAATGTATTTTATTTATTTAGTAACCTTTCCAATTGTTGCCGACAGCATTCCCAGTGACAGAATACCGGGCTATCATGGCGGCATCGCAATCCAACGCGCCGATACCCATGGAGAGCAACCGCCTAGGCGTCCTCCGGTGCTATAAGGACCCTACACACTTCACGGAGAACCCACCGACCGTACGACCGACGATACAACCGCCCGGTCCAGTTCACACGGGTGTCGCGCCGCAGGCTGTACAGAGGTGGTTCACGGAGTACCCTGGACGGACAGAGTACATGGACACTTATAGTGCTTCGGCAAAGGCTTGCTGGCGGTCGATGCAGAGGTTCAAAGAGCCGTTGCCGTCGACGAGGCGAAGGGCAGACGATACTTGTGTGTAGCTCTCTGTGTGGTCATAAGCCTGATATCTGGAAAATTCGATGCAGAGGTTCAAAGAGCCGTTGCCGTCGACTAGGCGAAGGGCCGACGATACTTGTGTGTAGCTCTCTGTGTGGTCATAAGCCTGATATCTGGAAAATTCGATGCAGAGGTTCAAAGAGCCGTTGCCGTCGACTAGGCGAAGGGCGGATGATACTTGTGTGTAGCTCTATGTAATAAGCCTGATATCTGGAAAATACCAGAACTAAGAATAAGACGTAATAAGAGAAGGTAAGGTGATATGAAGAGAGTATGTTCAACTGGATATTGTGGCGAACAAAAAACTACATGAAGATGCAGATGCAGATATTTGTTCATTGAAATCAGAGTAGTGTTTTGATAAGTTTTCTGAAAGTCCTGTCATATTTGTGTCAGCTTCTATGTAATAAAGTAATTAATAAACAAGGGAAGATAAACTCGAGTTTTTCTGCACTAACCTAGAGTCCATCTCAGAATACAGTCTGAGATGGACTTCTTCAGCGTTTGACTGAGATTATGTTCAAAAAAAAAATTGTCCTTTGTGAGGCACAGAGTACGTTACTAAAGTAACCTCTCATCTACACATAATAATAAAACTGTAACTAACGAGGCCGCGTCTGTATAATGAATAAATCTTGAAAAGAAAAACTATCAGGGTATGATAAGTTACTGATACAGAATCCAAAAATATTTATTTCTAATTTATTGTCTGTCTGTCTGTCCATGTGTGCACGGTGGAATCATAAACTACTAAACCGATTTTAATGAAACTTGGTAAAAACATGAATCCGTGAGACGGATTTAGGATACGATTTTTACAAATTTTTGTTGGTATGTGTTGACTTATGTGTTGTAGTAAGAATGACCGTTTCAATTAATAATCAAAAGTCGGATGTAGCTATAAATATTTAATTTAATTTTAACGAGTCAAATATGGCACGCCGGAAACGGGTCAGTTTATCTTGAACGCAGTCATGTCAGCCATCTGGAATCATAATATTTATTAAATATGTTAATCAAAAACTTTGTACTCCTTTTTACGAAAATTACGTGGACAGAAGTGTATAAAATTTGGCCTAGTTAAAGTTTATATGGAGAAGGCCTGCAGAAAGATAACATTTTTTTATATAATATCCTACATTAGAAATACATTAAATTAATAAAATAAAAAATTATACCTACACTATTATTCGCTGCGACCCATAGACGTCCCACTACTGGGCACGGGTCACCCCCACAGACTGCTGCGAGAGGTCTAGAGCATACTCCACCACGCTGCTCCTATGCGGATTGGTCGAGGGGTTAGTGGCCAAGCCAGTGTCGAATGTTCTCAAGCCACAGGAAGGTCTTCGACAAGGCTTGACGACTGTTTCCAGCATCGAAAACAACCGGAACCGGCTTTACGTGCCCTCCGAAGCACGGTAGCGTCCATGAAATTTTGCCACTAGCGGTCACCCATCCACAAACTGACCACGCCCGTCGTTGCTTAACTCTTTCGATCACATTGAATCGACGCGAGCCATTGGGCTATGGACGCCACAAGCAAGTGTTTCTAAGCAATTACGATTAATAAGAATAGTACTAAGGTTATATTTTATTAAGGATGCAACGTGCCAACGACCTATAATTAATGCATATATTTTTTTGTAGACCTTTGCAACGGGTTCATGACCGGTTAAGAAATTTTGACACCAGCGGTCAATCAAGTTTACCCGACCAGTCCTTGGACTTTTTTAAATATAAAATAGCAAACGAGCATGCAGCAACATCTTTACTTTAACAAGAATCAAGTAGGGAATAGGATGGTTTGGTCCAGTTAACAGAGGGTTATGATAAGAGTTTTAGTTGGCCAGTTTTATTGAAGGTATGAGGATAAGGGCAGGGAAAGTTAGTGCTGAACATTAACTTCCCAGTTTCTTAGAAGGTATGGGTTCCAGGGCAGAGACAGTTAGTCCTGTTAGTTATTATTAGTAATAGTACAGTTAGTAATTAGTTAGTGTAATTCATTAGTAGGTACATGGACTACATTAACAGAACTGTGGCTGGCATTGGTAGCTTCCTCTTGTGTTTCGCGTGCTAAATCTTCTGTAATCTGAGGGCTGTAGGAACTACCTTTAATTACCTAAATTATATTGATCAGTTTAGAATAGAATTATATCTATTTTCTTTGAGTAGTATGTAGTTACCTAGACTTTCGTTAAGCGTGTCCAATCACCTCATAGCGAAATAAATTATTTGACTTTGACTTTGAAACCAATCAGTTCAATAGTCTCAAGGAATCTTCAACTCACCTTAACACCACAGTTCCAACGCTTGTCAGCAGTGGCACAAATACGTCGACGTTAGGACCGAAGATAACCGACATGACGTCTGCCATGAACCGTGAAGACAATCGCCAACCCTGCTCAGCGAGTCCCAACCGTGTGACCACAGTGAATAACTTCCGCACTAACTCCAGTAGGGACACAGTTAGCACATTGTCTCTCAACACCTCTGGTATTGGCCTGTGAGATATTAGAGGCATAACTTCGTCTGTTCCAATATCACTTGTTACTAAGTCAGATGGGTGTAGAGATATCCTGTCGTCTCCGGTTACACCACCGTAGAGCGAGTGGATGAATAGACACAGGAAGTAGCGCTGGAAAAAAAATAACGGTTGAGTCCACCACGAAGCGTAGGAGGCAGAAGATAATTTTTTTTTTTTAATAATATAGACGGACAAACAGACATACGGGCATATTAATTCTCTATGTACATTCGACTGTGACTATCGTACCTACCAATGACTTCAACCAATATCTGTAGTTCAGAAATACCTACGTCAAACATATATTTTGTTTGAAATATGTACCTTTAAAACCGAAAATTTATAGCTCAGTTATTTTCAGTCTAAGTCAATTTTAGCAACAACTTATTTTTTTACTTTTTAGTGAATTTTTATTTGCTTAATAAAAGCTTTTTATTAAAAAATATTTTTTACTTTATAATTACAACTAATTTACACAAAACCTTAACAAATAAGATACCTAAACCTTCCTCATGAATCACTCTGTCTGTTGGTGAAAACTACTGAAAATCCGTTTAGTAGTTTTTGAATTGATCGCGTACAAACAAACAGACGTGGCGGGGACATTGTTTTATAATAAATGATTAAACGAACTTACCTGTACGTGAAGTTCTATCATAATTATACTAGGGCTCCGAAGAGTTGAATTGATTAGTGAAATTTTCTTACTCACCTTAATAATTTCCATGTCGACTCTTCGGTATCCAGAGAAAATATTGAAATCATAGTATTTTGGTTCAATGGCCTTGTTATATAGGCGCACTTGTCTCTACACTAATTACATACTTATTAGTCAGTTAGTTATAAATCTCTAATTTGTTCGGTAAGGTTGGATTAGTTTTAGTCATAATATAGGTAATTGTATCGTATTAAAGACCTGTCTATAATTAAAAATTATGTTATGAGTCATTGATCACTGAGGCTTGAAAGTGCCTATTTCCTTGACTAAAAGTGTACTTACCGACTATTGTTAGTTTATATTGGGTTAAAAATAGGATTTTTTTTGTAATAAGTCATTATATATTTTCTTAATGTAAGTACCTATTACACAAGAGTTTTATTTGTCTGTGAGCCGTAAAATTGTAAAAAGTATCTATCGACTTTCTTAACGGTCGAAATAATAACGGGAAGTAATTGCAATGTAGGTTATATTATTATTCTATTATTGTTCTTTGAAGCACGGAAGCCCATGAAATTTTGCCCTTAACCACAACCCTTTCTTTGTCCCACTGTTGGGTACGGATCTCCTCTCAGAATGGGAAGGATTAGGCCTTAGTTCACCACGCTGGCCAAGTGCAGATTGGCAGATCTCACATGCCTTTGACATTATGAAGAACTCTCAGGCATGCAGGTTTTCTAACGATGTGTCCTTCACCGTTACACCAACTGACTTTAATTTATTAAATCGTATAAGTCATTGGTGCGTGCCACTTGGGTTTGAACCCGGACCGCTCGAGTGAGAGGCGAGCTCGATAGTCACTGGGCTGTCACCGCGAAATTTTGCCACCAGCGTCACCGATGAAGGTCGTGGTCACCCATCCACAAATTGATCGCGCCCGTCATTGCTTAACTCGGTCGATCACATACGATTTAAGCGAACCATTGGGCTATGGACGCTTCACCGCCAAATAAAATATGATGAATTTATTCAATGTAGGCAGGTAGGTACCTTACTAATCTAAGGCAGGTACCTATATGAGTTACGTGTGGTGGTGTGGTATAATAATTTCATGCGCAGGTTAAATGTTTAAATATCTTTATTAAAAGATACGTAAAGATCACATTAATATATTATGTATGCTTTTGAAACATAATTTAAATCAATATTTACAATTATGTAATGTAAAACATAATGTCATGTCAAACAAGTTAGTATTTAGATCTAAGTATGTATTTAAAAATTTCTTTTGTATTTAAATAATATTGAGATACTTAAACAATCTTTAACTTAACTGCATAGGTATGTATGTTACTTTTAATAACATCAATTATAAAATGTACAAATAAAAATAGGTAAACAATTTTAAATATTCATCCATTATTTTTTACTTTTTACCAACTTAATACAGAGAGCGGAATTTTGGCGTGAGTCAGTCTTTGAAATTGTCTAAGTTAAAAAAACTTATCATCAAGCCAATCTTTAATGCATGGAAACCCAGGTGGTAAGCGTAAGACCGTTCAACGAACCACTGTGAAGCAGGCAACAAATCAATATGCAGATATCAAAACATATCTGGTAGTTATACAATTTTTGTGCAGTGGTATTTAATACCTTCAAGGACAACGAGTCCTATTTGAGTCATTTTTGAATAATGAATAATTTAGAAGAAAGAAAAAACAGCAGCAATGATAATTGACCACACATTTTTATACTTGTATGTTTCCATGTCAACAAGTCATACGCAATCCTTCATGGTACTGGCTACCTACCATTAAATGGAAAAACAGAATAGCGAGTACTTGGCTCATATATCATTTAACATATTAATAATCTAAGATATATATATATATATATATATATATATATATAATTATATTACGGTATAAATTACGATATATAAATATTACGGTCTGTGTTTGTAGAACCATCCACCTTACTTACAATAAGTAATTGTCCTATATCATTCATATTAACTAAGTTACAGGATATGTATATTTGTATTATACAAGTTAGGTTTTAACTGTTATAAATACGTCGTTATTATATAGCTATATTTGACGTAATCTTCCGATTTATTTCTCAACGTCCCACTTGGTTCCTTATCTCTTGTTGGTATTTCTTCCTTGATATCAATATCTTGAGTCTTCAGAACAGTGGTCGGGATGACAAAACTATTTATGTTATTCACCAATACGATAGCACAGACTATCAATATTACCTGGAAAAAAACAATAGATTGCTCAATACTTTGATATCTATGTAGGACAGACTTAAGAGACACATCTCACGTCTTACAATATATTATCTATTATTTTTAACACGCTTTTATTAGCTTAGCATGTATGTATCAAATTCAACATTTAAAATAAGGCATTGTCATCGGTTGTTGATAAGTGTGCAAAGTTTCAAATTAATCCGACGTTTTAAAGGGGGTGAAACTCACGTTCAAAGATTCCGTTACATACACGCAAAAGCGTGTTTTTTAATTATTTTATTAATTCTAAGTTTATCATTAGTGAAATGAGTCGGTAAATAGGTCGAGTCGGCAATAAATGAAAACCCATTTTATGATTTCCAGGACGTGGAAGTATGCGAACTAAATAATAATTAATTTGAAAAATAGTTATTCTAAAGACTAAATTAAGAAGAGCTCGATACTAACTAGATTAACTATCAACATCAATCAATCTTATAAAAGTTTTAATCTGATTGATGAAACTTAAAATCGTCAGAAGTAATAATAATTGCCTACCTACCTATATAATAATATGAGTATAGCAGGGTAGGATTTAAACTGATAGCAGGGTACTATGATCTCGATCTCAAACAATTCTGATTTATCTTTATTTAAGGCGATCACTTTTATCTCAACGTTTATTTGTCCGAGTTTTTAAAAATAACAGATTGCGGTCAAAGCTGGGAGCGCATTCGTAATGAGTGGGATTAATTTTAATTGGAGCTGCGACTCATGCCATGGCCTCATTATTGCTTGACCGCAGATATCTGTAACAATAAACTTTGTCTTTTTTCGAAACCAATTTAAGTACTAATTGCTTCAAATAAATTGTTTGATAATGCGTCTTTGTAATCACGGTAGGTAAGCCGCAGTGTTAGGTTGAGCTTTTAATTTTTAAATTACTAGTGGACGCCCGCAGCTTCGCTCGCGTGGAATTAGACAGTTCAGTAGTTTTGGCGTGAAAGCGAGACAGACAGACAGACAGAGTTACTTTCACATTTATAATATTAGTATGGATTTATATTAAAACTTGGTATAGCATGATTATGTAAACTCTATTATATACTCTATAGTATACTCGTTTAAGGCCTTTTTAAATATTATAGTATTCGGTACCTACTGGCCTTACTAAATTATTGTAATTTTGACATTAATTGTATTCAGTACAATTGACATTTATTTTCGATTCTATGACTGTCGTTTTCTTTTTTAGTTTATATTTTGACAATTTAATGTAAGCTGTAAAATTTGTAGCGAAACAAGGGTAGTTTTAAAAAACACCATCGAAGATTCGCCGCTGCGTCTCCGGCCTGCGCTTGCGTCGCGCGGCGGCGAGTGAATTTATTGCGTTATGAAAGTATGTAGCCCAGTAGAGTTACCCAATGGAATGGCCCATGGACGACTATAATCATCTTTAAACATAGCTGCATTCCTTGCTATTGCACTGCACTGTACCTACCTATGTTCGATGAAGTTGAAACATACAGCTCTTTTTTTTAAAAGCTTTTATTTAACTTCACTCGTATGTATGTATGTATGTCCTGGAATCTTGCAATCAATATTTCACCCACTTCCACTGAAGCTATCGAGCTGAAATTTGGCACACATATTTGGTTCCGATGACAATGCACGAAAATAAAAAAAAAGTTAAAGTTAAAAGCTTTTTAGCTTTAAATTTCTACAGTTATTTGTTCTCACTAGTCACCAGTCAAATTCTGAACGAGACTTAACCTATTGTAATGTTTGGACTAGTTAAAATCTATTTGTCTAGTTTTTAGCAGGATTTTATTTCACTTTCAGCAGATCGCGTTCGTTTATTTTTACAACTTAAACCAAATTTTAAATCACATACATACATAATAAGGGTTCAAGTTGCTCCTTACACATTTCTTATCGTACATATTTGTGATATGTTGATTAAAATATTTCAATGCGTGTTGACTTCCAGACGGGAGGAACTACGCAGCGCATAAGTATGTATATAAAATTTCATGACATAAGTCATCATGTATAAATTGACATTAAATTCTGACGTATGATCGTTTTAAATTTTATCATTATCACCTAACACCTACCAACTTGATTTTGGGGCACTTTATAAGAACTTGTTAGGGATCCGTACCCATAGAATAAAAAAGGATATTATTGCTATGCACCGCTGTTCGTCTGTCCGTATGTCTGTATCTAATGAACTGTGATAGTTATACAGTTCAAATTTTCACAGATAATATATTTCTGTTACCGTTATAACAACAAATACTAAAAAACAGAAAAAATAAAAATTTAAGGGCTCCCATACAACAGACATGATTTTTTTGCCGTATGTGTAGATATGGTACGGAACCCTTGGTGCGCGAGTCCGACTCGCACATGGCCGGTTTTACTTTCTTGAAATATTTGATGATAATTCTTTTATTTAAAAATGTTTTCTATGCAGTAACATTATTTTATTTTACTTTGGTGGTGCCGATCTCTGATCTTATTATTACTTGTAGCTACAAAGTAAGTATACCTATTATTCCAATGTGTATTTATAACAACGGGCGTTCAATGAGCATTACAATGTAATGTTACGAATACAATTAAAACAAGCTGCAAGTGTTCTTAAGGCCATGGGCATTGTACATAGGATGGTGATAGTGATAATATTAATATTGTATCAAATAATATCACTGTCATCCTATGTACACTATATTCACCAATTACAATATCACTATCACCATCCTATGTACAAAGACCTTTATTAACAGTGTGTTTAGGTGATAGTGATATTAGATACAATACAGGCTAGGCTAATGTTAGTATTATTTATTTTATCGTCACAAAGGAAGGTCTAAGAAATCTTAATGATCCATGACCCCTGAGATCGTATGAAATCGTATAGTTGTTGAGATATAAGCGCGTTAGATTATAATCCCTTCCTCCTTATTTGAATAAAACTAGGAAAACAACACACATAAATACAATATTACATGAAAATCTTGAAACAATATTCAATTAATTAATGAAATAAATGCTACACAATCATTCCCCGCTGTAATGGGTCGCAATATTGGATGAGTCATCAAATCATTTCAATATTGCGAAAGTCCAACATGTAAATTTCTAAACAAAATTGAATTCCACTCACCGTATTCCGAGTCATGGTGACGTCACAAGTATTTATATATCACAGACAAGCACGTGGTTGTGTTATTGTTTATGTCGGAGATCTGCCGGCACGCTGGCAAACTCTCATCGTCACGTCCTGCTCTCTGAACGGCTGATACTGGAATGGTTATGGTTATTCAAGTTTGTTATAGTCAGGCATTCGAAGCGGCTGTTCCATTTTTAAATGTCTAATGTTCTTTGATAAATTAGATTTGATTTATTTTTAGATTTTCGGCCAGTCCTTTGTGTTTCATCTTGTTGGCAATGTTCAGATTTTCAATGTTAGGTACAATTTAAATCGTAATTATCATTATTAACTGGTACGAAAGTGCTAAATCTCCACAAATGTGTCATCAAATGGTCCTCCATTTTGTGATGACACATGTGGAGATGTTGTGGTCTCCTATTTGATTGATAGTGGTTAAGGCTAAATCACGATGACTTAGGACATGACGACTATCAAATTAAATTTGAATTGCCAGACATCGAAACCTTCTAGAACTTCATGGAGAACTTAGATGGCTCCGCTCGTGATATTGAATTGTTTACACGCGCACATAATTTTCTAGTCATTGATTAAATTGACCCTCAATTGTTCGTGTGAAGCTGCACCACTTTCGGTCAGCTAGAGGCAAACACTTGTTAACTGCTTTCGTGATTTGACGGGCACATTAATTAGGTCCAGGGTGTTACTGTAAGATAAGTCATGTCAGAGACATTCAGACGACCCTGACAACTTCTGTCAGTCGCCACTCCCTCCGTCAATCCGACTGGAGCAGTGTGGTGAAGTAAGCTTCATGAACCCAGATCTCCAGATTATGCCGACTTCATAACTACTGGGCTATCAACGCTAGTTTGATCGTGCAAATTATGCATTATGCATACATTTAGTTATGTTTAAAGTCATTTTCTGCCATTAAATTAGTTTAATATTGTGTATTTCGGGTATTCTTAAAATAAAATGAATGTAATAATTATAATTATTATCTGTAATATAGCTTTAGATGACTTTGCATGCCTTATGGGCTAGGATAAGAGGACAAATTGTAACTTGTTTTGTATCTACCTAATTACCTTATCTTGCAAAATAAAGATGATTTGATTTGATTGATTGATTTCATTTCAATTTTCTTTCGGCATTCCTAAATTTATAATTCGTTTACGTTACCTAGCATTACGTTTACTAGCTACCTAATGAAGCTTAAAGTAGCACAGTTTTACCATCCTTACTGGATAACTATGATTGACATACAGCTCGTGTTACAACACTTGTATTGTGAGCGTATTAATTGTAACTACAAATACATATGCATATTGTTCATAACAGTAATGCTAGTTGATAGTATAAATACCGAGTAACGGTCTAGGCACGCCGCACGACTTTCTTTAACTTATTTGACGGGCCCGTTGGCGCAATCAGTACTGACCCTAGCTGTTGCGCCAGGGGTCGTGGGTTCGAATCCCACTCAGGAATAATATTCGTGTGATGAACACTTGTGTTTGTTCTGTGTCTGGATGTAAAATATTATCTATTTAAGTATGTATTTAAAAATATCTATTTATGTATATCAGTATCTGGCACCCATAGTACAGGTTCGCGTCTAATTTGAGGTCAGATGGGCGTGTGTGAATGTCCATGGTATTTATTTATTTGCGAACTATTGTAAAAGTTAACTCCTTCATCTATACATCACCAGCTAGCTACAATAGATCTTTTTAGGTCGCAGTGGCTTGTGGGCTTTATGGTCCACACCCCTTTGCTTCAACCTGCAGTGCCAGTATAGGAAAATATTGTGAGAAAACCTACCTGCCATATAGACCTTATGATTTCAAGTCTAGCAGTTCAAATGCGAAGGGCCAATAATAGTTATGAGTAATTGAAGAAAATTCAATAAAAAAAATTAAACTATTTTTGACCTTATTTTGTGACGTCTGCCCATCATGAACAGGGGAAGGGCGACTGTTAGTTATTCATAACCGATGGGTGAAAAAGGTCCTCGAGTGGAAGCCACGATTAGGATAACGGACCACAGCTCCGTGGACCGATGATCTAAGGATGTCAGCGGAAAACTGCTGGATTTAAAGGGCACAGGACCTCAAGTTCAACTCGTAGACACACCTAGGTATGTCTTGGTTTAGTAGTTAAGTTCAAAAAAGTCAATTAGTTTTTGCTATGTCGCATCGTCTATTGTTTACGAGTAGGTACCTCGACGTTCGTGCCAATGATTTTAAATTTTAATATATGTATAGAACGAAAGGTTCGTAGTTTATACGATAGTGCAAATTATTAATTCTGGGTTTCTGCACTTTCAAAGCTCAGTAGGTATATACTAGTAATTTAATACTGTTTAACGTTGCACTAATTTCAGTAGAGTTAGGAAGTAAGGAGTGTCTATGGCTATTTTATAAGGCGATTTTTGTATCACAAATATTTAATATGTATGTAAACGTATAACTAACATATTTAAAACTTATTTGTAGAAATATTGTGCTAATTTCTGTGGTATCATGTTAGAATTCCTCGCACTTCGAAGTTCGGCAAGTGCCTCACTGTATCCCTGAAATCTGGTACTGCGCAGCAGAAAGTATACCCTTCTGCCGGGTTGTCGGGGTGCCAGGTTAACCAGCGGTAGTTGTCGTTTCGTCTGCACACATCCTCGCAGAAGAAAAGCTCCTTAGCCTCATCTAGTGTATAATAAGGGTTGTTGATGCCAACGAAAGCGACGCCCCTTCTAGTACTCGGTTCGTAGACAACCTTGTAGAAGTACTGCGGCACTGGGATCACCGGGTTATTGTTGACGTCAGTGTACAGATATATATCGACTTTACGCCCCAACTGATTGGCCAATTGGGTCACTCCTAGCGTGCCTGTGTATATTACGGTGTCGTAGTCAGCAACGTGGATGTGATTCCTCAAATCCACTTCCAAAGTATTCCAGTTGCCTCCGTTGAAGCCCGTCCACTGCGGGGCGCAGTTGATGTAGTGGAATGTCGCTCGCTCCGAAAAAGCGAAGACGAAATCTGTTTTAGCCGCCAAATGGCCCCGCGAGAGAATCTGATCTTTCGTAAAGTACCTGTCTATTACTGGTCCTACTAACTGAGCTACAGCTCCTTTCTGACCGGCTGGCGAGAAGAGCGATACGAGAGGGATCCCAGGATAGTGGTTGTTGTCCAAGAAGAAAGGTCGATCGACCTTCTGTTGAAACATCGCGTTATAAGATTTCTGAGTGTATTTGGAGTAGATCGGATTCAGGGTTGCTTCGTTGAAGCAGGTTTCGTAAAGCGAGTGGAATTCGTTCTGAATTCTGTACCCAACTTCGATGATAGGATGTCCTTCGAAGCAAGTGCGGTTGGTTCGCTGGCTCACGTGAACAGGTGGGAAGGAGCATCGGAAGGAATAGAACCTGGCTGGTGAGTTTAACCAATCGTGGTTCGTGAAGACGTCGCCGCCTTCACATGTGATCGATGCTGTGGTGGGACTGACGTCAGGTTTGGTATTAGGATGGGATAGAACTCCACCTCCCTCGCAACTCAAAGTTAGTGTTTCACCGTTGTCGAGATCAACGTTTCCGTATGGATCATTAGGTTCCAGTAGCCTACTGTTTCTAAGAATGACTGGAAGCGGCTCGCCGAAGTCACGCCTAGTGTTCAGAATACATCTCTCGCCTTGCCTGATGTTCAGAGCACAGAGTATTAACATAAGGTATTTCTGTAGCATTGTTAGATTTTCGTCTTTTTCTTTGTCCCATTAGGATTTTAAAAACATTGGTTAGTAATTAGAAAATTAATGAATCTCTCACTAGAATTTTGAACACACAACACAGGCCAAACTGTTATGTTTGCGGTTGCCATGTCATTTATACATTTCATCAATGATTTTTTTTTTAAATTGACACTAATGTCTATCTTAAGCTGTAGTCCGCTGCATCCATAATAGCATTTTCCAGTGATATCTGGATAAGGATTGAAAGTGACCTAAATAATAACACCAAGGTTTAATAACAACTCAGCATAATAAAAAAATTCGAAGGCTATACGCATACTGAAAATGCGCATAGCTCGGGGTACTTCAAATCAAGCTCCCACACATATCAGTTCCTAGAAATCCCAGAGGATCCCAGAAGTCGCCTCTTACGCACATGTAAACACATATAATTACAAATAGTGTCATACCAATTCGCCATCTAGAGTCCTATGTTGAACTCTAAGGTAGAACTTTCTAATATGCATCTGTTTGGGATAACCCAGAATTTATTTACTGTGGCTGGTCTATGACAACAGTACCTATAAGTCTTTGTGTAAATTATACTTATGTACCACAGAGTACATTTTTCATGTTATGTTCTTGATGTGATACTGGGATGGTCTGATGCAATATTCGATACAACCAGCAATTACAACGTAACCAGATTGATCACGTAGCAGATGACTTTGATGAGATAACTCAATATCGGATAACCATGTTCCTAGATAACTTTACTTTCTTAAGAGACGATTTATCATCTTACACTGTAAATCTTCAATACTAATGTGAACCATTTATAACTTAAAAGCACTCGTTCAAGACAAAGTCAAATAATTTATTACGCTATTAGTCCAAGATCAGGGCCCCCAGACGTTACTTATTTTTTCATATATAATATAAATGGGATAAACTAACTGGGTAAATACTACTAAATGTCCTATTAATAAACCCAAACTCAAATTTGAGAAAGGAATTGATTAAAAAATTGATTAAAGAATTTTGGGGACAGGATCAGCTAATGCTGATCATAATGCTTATTCAAATTTGTGGAATTTGTTTTTATAAAAAAATGTGTTGAATTTTGTTTTCTCCATTCTCCTCCTATTAATTGACGTATAATTGTTGATTTATATAATTGGGTTTCTCTAACTTCCAATTCCCAGTAAACAGTACGTTAGAGTTTGGATTTGTGCACAGTTTATCTCAATAGGCTCGCTGTGAAAAGTTAATTTATCTACTACACATATCTGCCTAACCCTTCGGAGAAATTAGAAAATTGAAATTTTGCACAGGGGTTCCTTTTATAATGTAGGGGAGCACTAAGAAAGGATTTTTGAAAATTCATACCCTAAGAGTGTACGGTACAACGGGGGTGCAAAGTTAGTATGAAACTTTGCCGTTTTTGTAGGTAGTGAATGTCTAATTCCACGCGAGCGAAGCTGCGGGCGTCCACTAGTTCATCATAATTATCCAAACCAAAGTTCAATGCCCGTTGTATTTCGTAGGTATAGCTAGGTATGTTATGTTATCTATGGCAGTACGATGCGGTGTAGACGCGTCTGACCTCTGACCAAAGCGACCCCAATCAGGCACATTATAATATGCTTGTAAAATATTCCTTGTACTTATGATCAAACGAACTTCATGAAGTGAAGTTCAATCAATGTTATAAATATTTGTGGTTTTATATCCCTGCTACTGATGACGCTGGAGAAGATGGCGGGAAACAGCTAGATTTAGAAGAAGGACCGGTTGAGGCTTTATGTGCAGCAGTAGGTATCAAAAGATTAATGGAAAAAATTAAATGGACATCTATGCTAGAATCCTAGGTAGTCTTATTAAAGCTATCGCTAAATTGTGGTCATGTAACTACTTAATTTAAAAAAATATAGTCGAATGTTGTCCACTCGGTGACCACTAGTATTATTAAATTAACTTACCACTAACTTACAAGGGATGAGGCCTTCCAATTTCTATAAGACATTATATGCCTATTGAAATAGGTAGGTACCTACCTACTAGAATTCTAAGAACAAGAATCATCAAAATCACTACATATATGAATAAATAGTTATCGCTGTAAAAAATACATTAACTCGAACAGAACCTCGTCCCTTTTCTGAAGTCGGTTAAAAATAAAATAAATTTAATAATAGGTTAAAAATAAGTAATTGTTGGACCATTACGTCTTTATTTTTGACGTACCTACCAGCGAACTTAGGAACAGTAATATTGCTAAAGGATTAGGTTCTTAATAGCATTCAAAGAAAAAATTCTTATTATTCAAACTACACAGGTACACAATCAGACAATAGGTTTTTGGACTACTTTGGGGATTAACATTTTTGTTTTAGCAGGAATTCATTTTAAAATGCACTTAACTAATTATTGTGTTAGCATTATCTTCCTTTCCTTGAAAACGGAGCATAATCATCCCTACTTACTTAATTACTTGGGCATGGTTAATAATATTAGTTCGAGACAAACTGTCTATATTTAACCAGGACTCAACTGTTTGATCCTTTAATTGGCGATTGCCCTTAGCAGTGACTTGTGTGGAATTTTGTAAAGATTTTGATTGTAAATCGAAATGAGAGTGCAAGTGGTGAGTACATTTTTAGTATATTATTTTCTCTTATGTACATACTGTGATTATATTTTTGGAAAATTGGTTTGTAAACATTAAAAAAGACTCCACTTTCCACCTAAAGTTGATCTATTGATATCGTTAACATAGTAAAGTTACCGCTTGTTTTGGTGTTTATAAAGTCATATTTTAATTTTATTTGCAAGCACGGGTGTGCAATAGTTTACATAAGCAATGATGTTAACCATACTCTGCCATTCATGTTTGTTTAGTTGTAGGTACGTAAATTCCTGTAGATGTAGATCTATACTATACATAATCTATTTTCGGCGTGCAAAGTAATGTTTAATTTTTTTACTGTGTGTTTTAGTGTATTGAACTGTATTATAAAATTAAATTAAGTAAAAGTATAAGTAGCGTCCATAGCCTAATAGCTCGCGTCGATTCAATGTGATCGAAAGAGTCAAGCAACGACGGCGCGGTCGGTTTGTGGATGGGTGACCGATAGTGGCCAAATTTCATGGACGCTACCGTGCTTCGGAGGGCACGTAAAGCCCGTCGGTACCGGTTGTTTTCAACGTTGGAAACAGTCGTTAAGCCTTGTCGAAGACCTTCGGGTGGCTTGAAATCATTCGACACTGGGTTGGCCACTCACCCCTCCACCAATCCGCATTGGAGCAGCGTGGTGGAGTATGCTCTAGACCTCCCGCAGCAGTCTGTCTGTGGGGGAGACCAGTGCCCAGCAGTGGACGTCTATGGGTCGCAGCAAGCATAATTAAATTCGGTAGTTAAAGCAACTTCAGTCAGTCAAGTTTTATCTGATGAAATTAATATTTTAGAAGATATTTCAATTAAGCTAGAGGTTCTGGGTTCGATCCCCGGTACGGCAGCAACTATTGTTTTTTTTTAACTTGAAAGTAACTTGTAGGTACTTAGAAAAAACTGTTATGAAAACATACTTTACACTTAAATTTTTTTTAAAGTTACAATCTTTATCTCATGCTTTTCTGTGTTAAAAATCGATCAATATCAATAGTTCATTATCAATTGATAATAGAACGATTATTGCAGTATTTAGTTGATTTCATAGGAACCGTGCTATTCAAATTCCGGGATAAAAAGTAGCCTTTGTCTCAGTTCGATACATGATTCCGTTGAGGAGGAGAAGGACAAACCAACAAACCCACATACCAACAAACACACTTTTCTATTTATATATTAGTAAGAATTTAATTAATTTGATTTAACTTTTTTTTTCCAGGTGCTGTTTTTACTTGGCATAGCCATTATACATGCCAGTAAAGATTCTGATGAATCAGAAGAGTCAAAAGAACTCGAAGAAGAACGAAACTCGATAAACATAAATTCTACTGAACAAGGACGATGGAGGCTAATTTTACCGAAAAATCATCGCAAATTCGTAGTGACCACGAAAACAATAAAAGCGAATACTGATTCAACCGTCAGAAACAGACCATCTTATAAAATCAAATATAAAACAATACCAAAAGCGATTAATATTAGTAACAGACATTATTGGAAAACCTCTACAACAAGACGACCTGTTATGAAATTCACAAAATTTACCATCAATCCCTTAACGAAACATCAGAATGTTGAACATTTCACTGAACTCAATGTTAACAAAGAAGATGAGAAAAAAGAAATTGAACAAAAACACAACATTAGTCTATTTAGCAGAATAAGGGATGCCAATAAAGATGATTCGGATGAAAGTGTAGACTCTCCTGTTAATAGTAAACATAATGAGAAAATGAAACGTATTAAATCAATAAAAAATCCATTTAACAATGTAAGGAAACATACAGAAAATGGGAGAAGAGAAGAGGAAACGGATAATAGTTCTCCATCAAATAAAAATGACTCTCAAGAACATGAGGATATCATACCGATAAAAGTAATGAAACATGATTCTGAACTTTCCTCAGCAGAAAAAGATAAAGAGGAGTTTATATTCTTACATCCTATAAAAACGACGTTGAATATTATGAAGGAGGTGACTGATATTGATGAATCTGATCTAACTACCACTCCTGCCGGGCCGCAAGGGATTACACGAGAAAAAAGGTTAGTACAGTACAATACCCTTTTACAGAAGAGCCTAACTTATGTCTAATTCCAGTATGGGAAAAACCATGGATAGATTGTCAAGTAAATATTAAGGACTATTACCAAAGCCACTAAGAATCCCAATCCCAAACATCATACGTAATAACTAACCAACTAATGTTTTTATTAACACTTTCTGCCTTAACCGACTATCCTAGAGCCTATCTTGTTCAACGTTCGTCACGCTTAAAGTTAATACTTTGGCCCAAGCGAATGGTTGGTAATTCATGCTCGTTTACAATCTTTTACCCAATAAAAAGATACTGATGACAGTAAGGTGTACCTTTTACACATAGAATACTATCTACTGTTTAGACCTTTAGTTCATAGCTTAGTAAGATTGTGTACATTTTATACATAGACTTTTATTTTAACCTTCTTTTTTTAAACCTTTTATTTTAGACATAGATACATAGATACTATCTACTGTCTAGACTCTATAGCATATTGCTCAGTTGTGTTCTTGTTCAGTTGAATATTTTCAGGAGTAATAATATCATCGAAGAGGAAAACCTTGGCACCACGATATCTGGATTCAAGTTCACGGGAAAGGTGTCGTCACTGAGCAGCGATCTTATATTCAAAAATATTAATACATAAATAAACCCTAAAAATAAACATTTATGTAAATGTATATGTTTTTGCTTGTAAGTTATCTTTGGTCCTAGCCCATGTGATTTCGAACGATACCAAAATTAGGAACTTATTCGTTTTAAATATCGAAAACATTTATGTATGTATGTTTGTAAATTAACGAGACTGATTTCGAATATTGTTGGATGGTAGTATGGTATGGATGTGCAGTAGATGATGTAATGTATTGTATATTTATTATGAGCTATCAATTAATTAAACGTCTTTTTTAATTACTTGTTTCTATATACTTCTTACGACTTCTTTATAATACGTAGGTACTTACTTAAGAACCTACTTATATAATCATAAAACCTGTTGTTCACATTGAAAACATAAGGTCTTCTTCGTTGTTTGGTCCGCAGTAAACGCATACCATGAAGTCTTGAAGACTTCGTGCTATTAGTTATTATTAGAAGATGGTAGCGTCCATAGCCTAATGGCCCGCATCGATTCAATGTGATTGACAGAGTTAGGCCACGACGGACGCGGTCTGTTTGTGGATGGGTGACTGCTAGTGGCAACATTTTATGTGGCTTGTGAACACTCGACACTGAGTTGGCCACTAGCCCCACCACAAGCATCATTGAAGCAGCGCGGTGGAGTTTGCTCTAAACTAAGTATCTCGCAGCTGTTACTGTGGGGGAGACCCGTGCCCAACCCAACAGTGGGAAGTCTATGGGTTGTAGCTTAGTAGATGGTACACCTTGAATTTTAAAAATTATTATTATTAAAATTCAAGTTTAAGATTCCTTAAACTGCACTTAAATTTCCAAATGACCACTAACCATTTTTTGGACCTACGTTAAGTAATTTATTTTAAAATGTGATATAGGTATTGTATTCGTTTAGTTTATATTAGTGAAAACCAAAAAAGTCATTAAAAATATTATCATTTATTGCGGTTTCTACAAAAATCTTACAATTACAGACAATAATAATGTACATCCTTATCCTAGGTACGTCGTAATGGCAATATCAATTCTCCACGTTTCTTTACACTACAATAAGTAGATCACACTAGTAGTTTCACTACAATAAGTAGATCACACTAGTAGTATAACTACAATAAGTAGATCACACTAGTTAGAATGAAACATAAATAAATCATAACCTAAGGGCAAGCCGAGACAACTGTTGGTAACCTTTACACCTAGTGTTTTTTTTTTCGATTGGACTTTTGCTGTATGGTCATACAGACCTTTACGGCGTCACCGAATAGGGTTGTAAGCTTCAAAGAGTTCAAACCAAAAGGTAAAGGATTACTTCTTCAAGTGTGTGGGTGCGATTGATCTAAGGGTATGCCCCTGGGGTACGGACCTCGGCTTAGGTCAACGCTCTGTTTGTAACTATAGCAGGGGATCGGACAAACAGACTGAAAGCAGACAAATTGGTTAAGAACGGGTTACGAGATTGACTTTAAAAATAATAATTTTTTTATGGTACTTATTGGATGTTAATTTTGGGTAAGTAGATTTATTTCCAATACCAATTATAATTGCCAGTCGCAGTAATAGGCGCATTTGAAAGTGCAATAGAATCTTACCTATTGTTAAAAAAACAATTTTTAAATATTTTGCATCATGTAATAAATTGCTAAATGTATCTCTAGATTGAGTATTTACGCGTTGCAAAGTTTCTCTTTAAAGAAAAAACAAATCAACAATTGATCAAATGCTATTATTGTTCGTTTCGTTTTCAAAAATTTGAATGTCATTTTGATCATCAATTATATAAATTAAAGACAATGTTAAATCAAGCTTAATAGAAAATAGAAATTTCTTTAACTATCCTACCTAGGTTCAGTTAACGAAAGTTGGTACGTTCAAAGTACTCACACCAAATCAATTTTAATTCTCCAGCAAGTTAAAATTCAAAAAATTTGACAGACGAGTGACGATGACGACAAATCATCATGCTTTATTTTGAAATATGGGTTGAGTGCGTTGAAGCGACCACACTCCATGGCGTTTATTATTCACCGCACAACAGTTACATTTGAATGTGTTACGTATTGTACGCGCCAATTTTCGTTAATCCTATTTATAGTTCACAAGTTTCACATCTCACGCTACTCTCACTTCAATCACAATAAAATTAACTGTACAACTAGCGCCATCTATTAGTTGGATCACGCAGCGCGAGTTCATTGTACTTGAAGATCCAAACTACTCGCCAACAGATGTCGCTCACTTCTTCGTCAATCTGAACACGTCGTTGAGCGGCGAGTACGGCGTGCGCGTCGGGATCGCGTTGTAAGCGAACGACGGCTGCGCGTCCGCTCGGAGTATTACCACACCTGTAACAACACATCTCAATATATCGTCATGATCGTAGAATAATGTCGGTTTTGAAAAAAGTACGAAAATCACTTTTTACCATATTTGGTAAATACAATGTCTAAATATTATAACTACATTAAAAAAAAAAATCTAAGTAATTTAGTTTTCTAGATAATCAGTCGTAAAATGACGGATTTGACAATGCTCTCATAGTAAAATGACGATTGTGTATATTCGTCATTATACGACGCGCGGGGATCTCCCGCCGTCTCTGCCGCCCCCGACGAATCGGCACAACCGCCTCTATTCGTCGGACTCGCCTCGCGTTGCACCGGATTAGACTTTTCTTAAACAATTACACTAGTTTATCTTTTTTTATCTGTTTTTCAATTATTTTGTGTTTAGTTTTTTTACGTACCATGTTAAAAAGTGTGCCACAATGAAATTAGGATGATCAAAGCTTGTGGAAGAAACAAGCAAATATGCAGAAATTACGAATTTTACTCATGAAGAGTACATTGATGAGGAGGACTGCATACCAGGGACTCCAGGTAAGTTATTGAATTATGTTTTATCATTTGATATTTTTTAATTCTTATATTTATACAAAATTTTGCGAAGTGAATAATTAAAGCGTCGGTTCTGACTATCCGTCGGTTTTCTACGGAAAATTATAAATCAATTTAAAATTTAACTAACATAAAAATAATATTTGCTATGTGATATTACAGTTATTCTGTTGAGTTGTGTCACATTTAGCAAGATTTAAATTTTACAGTCGTTAGTAACTATACTACATTTTTCTACGGATATGATAGTGACGCGTGATCACACCCGACGATGTTCTGTGGTCTCGTTTCTTTATCTAACGGTCGTATGTGATCATCCCACGTTGTTCTTAGAACTAAATTCACATCCGCCTTTTTTCTATTGAGAAACAACGATTATTTGTAAATATTTTATATATTTTTCTATAAAAAAATAATGTTAACTGAGTAATAATTTACCGGTATGAATAACATGTAGTAAAATACGAGTATTACTATTTTTATACCTACCCATTATTTTTATTGTGAATCGTCCTAAGGTTGTTAGTAAACGTATAATATTCCGATATAACGCTCCGATATTAATAATTTATATATTTTTCACATATTTGTTTGTTTGCTTGCAACCCATAAGAGCCACTGTAGGCTCAGGTCTCCTCTCAGAAAGAGAAGAGTACAGGCCATAGTCTACCACGCTGGCCAGTTGCGGATTGGTGGACTCCACACGCCTTTGAGAACATTAAATAACTCTCAGGCATGCAGGTTTCCTGACGATGTTTTTCTTCACTGTTAGAGCGTGATATTGAAATGTTTCAAACGCACGCAAGGCAGTGCGTGTCTCTGGGATTTGAACCCGCACTCTCCTGAGTAAGAGGCCGAATTCTTTGCCACTGGGCTATCAACGCTCCAATATATCCAGTATTTTTCACATAATACACAGATATCTTTTCAGAATGCCAATCGCCATACCCCCAGGAGCACGCAACGTGATAGATAAGATGAAAGATATTTATGAGGACGTCTTTTCAGACGACGTACACGGAACAAGAGATATCAACAGATGAAAATATGAAAACGAACATACCGTCACCTCCTTGTGCTCACAGAGAAGATCCTTGTATGGCCGTGTATCAAAATGCATCCTCACCATATTTACTCTCGTCAGAAAATCAGCATCGTGTCGAGTTCTTAAATATCAGCTCAGCTTTAACATACCTTTACCTTGATATCAGATCTTCTATCAGACCTTTCCCTCAACCGATTACCCACGATGGTGCAGACTAGAGCAACTGTCCATCAATCAGCACAACTGTGTCGTCATGTCAGTCGTCTCCAGCGCCTCTTATTCGATGTAGAGGTAAAAAACGTGTCCGAAATTATGTTGATTGGAAAGAAGTTAAGAGAAAGCGCTTAATGAATGCAGGACTAGAATACTCCTCCAAAAAGGGCGTTATTGTTCCAACAAAAAGTATACGTAGGCCTTGCACGTGTAGATATAAATGTTACACTTGACTTTTTACCGTCATATTTATCCCAAGCCGTCCGAACTAACCTTCCACTAATCGAATATGTACTTAAACAAACATGGTTTTACAAACTTACTAGAATACTCCTCGTATTCTAGTCCTGCATTCATTAAGCGCTTTCTCTTAACTTCTTCCCAATCATCATAATTTTAGACACGTTTTTTACCTCTACATCAAATAAGAGGCGCTGGAGACGACTGACATGACGACACAGTTGTGCTGATTGATGGACAGTTTCTATAGTCTGCACCATCGTAAGTGTGACAGATAAAATCGTTACATACTTTACTTAATCGTTACCATGGGTTTTTGCTGGTGATGGCATAGGCGTTGGTCCGTTGCTGTCAACAGCCGAGGTAATCGGTTGAGGGAAAGGTGACAGATCTGATATCAAGGTAGAGGTATTCAAAGGGGCTGAGCTGATATTTAAGAACTCGACACGATGCTGATTTTCTGACGAGAGTAAATATGGTGAGGATGCATTTTGATACACGGCCATACAAGGATCTTCTCTTCTTAGAGAAGATCCTTGTATGCCTTGCTTGTGTTCTTACACAAGGAGGTGACGGTATGTTCGGGTTCATACTCCAATCTTACACATAGCTTATGTGCGTCCAATTCCAATCAGCAATGATAAATATAAAGATCTTATTAGTCTTTGAGGAGTCCCTCAACAATACCCATCAAATACCATACATTTTTAAGAAGTTTAACTCATGGACGTAATTTTTCTGATAATAACATTGAATCTGACTGAATAATTGTGCAATAAAATTGTTTTATACTTTAGATAAGATTAATTTCTAGTTATACAATACATACTTAATTGTTACTATTTTGATCACAGAAGTTGATAATAGAACTTTGCTTATAATAAATGATTAGTGTTTCGGTTTTAGATTAGTAATTTACCAACAAAAAATTAATAAGGTCCAAATAGCTTCAACATTATAGTCTTTTTAGTCTATGTAGTACAAAAATAATGCTGGTGATAATTGCTTGATTTAAGTTTAATGTTTACTATAGTTATTAAAAAAGGATACGAACAAAATTAAATAGTCTGTATTTCATTTAAGATACCCTATCATCTTTTACCCCAACCTACGATATCAACTTTCTTTACTTACCGACCGACCACCTGCCTACCTACTTACTCATGGTCCAAATAGAATACATAATGACAGAAACATATCCGACAAAATATTCCTCAGTAAGTCCATAGAACATGGTCAGAAAGTAACATCCGTCATTTTTTGAACAGTAATTCTCCGAGGAACAATGTCAGATAATACTATGCGACTGTGATGACTCCAAAGTAAAATGAAGCATGTGATTTTTCTAGAAAACGGTATAATTATAAGTGGTTATTTTTATTCCGTATTAAAAGGAACCCTATTATTCACTTGTATGCCATTTTTCATAATTATAGATGTAGAATTAATAAAGTTATGTCAAAAAAACTAGCATGATTATTTCAAATGGCTGCCCTGTAAAGTTTGATAAATGTTAGATCCGTCACTATTCTACGACTATGACGATATTATTCTAAGACAATAGCAATAGAAATAAACATTTCCCATGTAATTGTTCCTGTATGTCTTGGTGTACAATAATGAGTTAATAAATAAAATAAATAAATTTATTGAATACTAGTGGACGCCCGCAGCTTCGCTCGCGTTACACATTCACTGACTTCAAAAACGGCAAAGCTTCATACTAACTTTGCACCCCCGTTTTACCCCCTTAGGGGATGAATTTTCAAATTTTTCCGCCGTAAAAACCATCCTTGAACTTCAACGACCATTTAAAAAAAAGATTTGGCCAAATTGGTCCAGGCGTTGTTGAGTTATGCGCTTACCAACACATTTTGCGATTCATTTTTATAATATAGAAGATAAAAATAGCAATAGAAATAAACATTTTTTAAATATTTCTACTGTCTACTTATTACACTCCCTGTATATGTATTTTATTATTCACATTATTAAGTTTTATGCAGGTCCCATCCCATCTGAACTACACAAATAAAGCATACATAAATATTCACAATAACTTCGCCAAGTGCCTAAGTACTAAACTACGATACCAGTACCAAGTACCATTCCCAAATATATTTAAAAAAACATTCGACTTTATGCAAATAAGTGCCAACACAGAGAAAATAATGTAGTAAGTATAAACCAACAAATTAAATTTGGTCTCAAAATAATTATTACCTACGTACGATTAAATAATATTATGTATATAATTATTATTAATAATAAAACCCGATTTTCTACCCTCCATAAAATTAATAATGATTAAAATCAAATATTTATAAGGCTAAATAAATAATTAAACAATACAATACCGCGACCATGGATATTTATAAAGTGCGACACTTTCTACCTGAGGGGTTGACTTTCACTTTGATTTTGGTCTGCGGAGAGAGCACGCCATAGTCGACATCTTCGTAGAGATCCTGGAAAGTAAAAATGAACCATTATAAAACAGCTTGGTGCTTGATAACTGAAGGCCAAAAGTAAATAATAAACCCATTCTAAGGAAGCATCAAGCTAGACAAATTCATCCTGATTTAGACTTCAAGCAAACACTAATCAGATTACAATGCTACTTCTTAAATATTCAATGTTTATTGATGAATAAAGTGTGAATCAAATCCAGCAGGGCTGCTCAACCCGTGTCCTCAAGAGAGACAGCAAAGTCAGAGAAACCATAGACTTCCTGCTGTTGGGCACGTGTCTTCCCCACACAGCTGCGGGAAGTTTAGAGCATACTCCACCACGCTGCTCCAATGCGGATTAGAGGAGGGATTAGTGGCCAACCCAGTGCCGAATCCTGTCAAGCCACCCGAAGGTCTTCGACAAGCCTTAACAATTGTGTTACTATTGACAACAACCGGGAGCGACGTCATAACATGCCCTCCGAAGTACGGTAGCGTCCATGAAATTTTGCCACTAGCCAGCTAACCCACCCATGTACAAACCGACCGCACCCGTTGCTGCTTAACTCTGTCGATCACATAGAATCGACGCGGAATTGTACTATTACGCTACAGCTATGTATTGATTACAAGCTTCTAGCTAGCTCGAACTCATTGGCGTTTCACTCTTGGGTTTCTCCTGCAGCCAGAGTGTGAGAGAGAGAGAGAGAGAGAGAGAGCGGTCTAGAGTATATTCCAGCTATGTAATGATTACACGCATCTAACTAGCTCCAATTTATTGGCGTTTCACTCTTGGGTTTCTCCTGCAGCCAGAGAGAGAGAGAGAGAGCGGTGTAGAGTATATTCCAGCTATGTAATGATTACACGCTTCTAACTAGCTCGAACTCATTGGCGTTCCACTCTTGGGTCTCCCCTGCAGCCAGAGAGGTCTAGACTCTACTAGAGTATACTCCACCACGCTGCTCCATTGCAGATTGGTGGAGCGCCAGAAGCTTACCTCCACCCTGTACCCAGCAGGGTTGTTCAACCCCAGCTCTCGCAGGGTGACGGCAACGTCGGAGGGTGTGCCGTCAGTCCGCCGGTTGACAAACGCCACAGCGTAGGAGTAGTGGGCGCCCTGGATCGGCAGGATGGGCCGCGACCAGATCTCGATGCCACGGTGCTGTGGAGACAACGCAATTTTCGTTATAAAATCTACTGGTCGCTCGCTGCGACCCATAGACGTCCCAATGTTGGGTCTCCCCCACAGACACGGATGCGGGAGGTCTAGCTCTAGAGCATACTCCACCACGCTGATCCAATGCGGAGGGGTTTATGGCCAACTCAGTGGCGAATGTTCTCAAGCCACCCGAAGGTCTTCGACAAGGCTACGACTGTTTCCAGGTTTGAAAACAACCGGGACCGATGGCTTTACGTGCCCTCCGAATTTGACATAACAATAGTTTCGTTTACACCTAGTAGGAAATATTATATAGCCTATGTCACTCAGTGAAGATGCAGCTTTATAATGGTGAAAGAATTTTTGAAATCGGTCCAGTAGTTTTTGTGTGAAAACATTACAAACAAATCTTTCCTCTTTATAATATTAGTATAGATAGATAGATATGGAATTATAGATGGATGGGAACACATTAATTATTAAGGTGCACGCTAAAAAATTAACTACTACTACTACTAGATTAAACACTAAATTCTGTTCAATCTAGTACCCGTGACAGAACAAACTATGTTGACAGCATAGAACTCTTAGCATTAGCCTGTTCAAGTTTTCTATGCGACTAAAAGGGGACTTCTGGGTTTACAGGCGTCGGGAGTGACAGCTCGAACCGTCAAACGACCCTCGGAAAGACGAAGCTAGGCCACCGAGCAGGTTAGTCAAAGTCAAAGTCAAATAATTTATTTCGCTATGAGGTGATTGGACACGCTTAACGAAAGTCTAGGTAACTACAAACTACTTAAAAAAAAGAGATATTATGCTATTCTAATGTGATCAATATAAGGCAAAGGGGTAATGTAATCCTACACGGGTGAATGAATAGCTAATCCTACACGGGTGCCTAACCTGCCTTAAGGCTAATTTACAATAATTACCTACCACAAAGCTAAGCTCTAAAGTCACGTAAGACTATCTTATCTGGTCATCGGCTTTAGGAAAAATAATTTACAATATTCTTTGTTTTTTCCTAGTGTAGGCCGAGAGAGAAAAAGTTTTAGTGGGTAAAAAAGTTTTTAAAAGTTTTAGTGGGTAAAAAGGTATGGTGGTAAAAAAGTTTTTAAAGGGTGTAAATCCCACATAACCCGGCATCGCTCCCACGATTTTTGGCTACCTTTAAAAGGTTTCCCACTGGTTTAACAACACAAACCCCTGTACACCCACCTTGTATATCCTCCGTCCCTGGATGCCAAGTGGGTCCTGGTCGACCTCGATGATCTTCCTGTTCTGCAGGATGGCCTTGTACTCCGGCCGAATGGTGCGCAGGTCCACGCTCATGAGCAACGGCGCCGCGAGAATCGCCCACAGCGCGAACTGAGTCTTACTCTGCTCGTATGAGAGCCCGAAGTTGCCGATGATTAGCTGGAAAGAAAAAAGTAGTTATTGATGAATAGATAATCTATATATATAAAAGGAGAAGCTGACTGACTGACTGACTGACTGACTGACTGACTGACTGACATATCAACACAGGGCCTAAACTATAAGGGTTAAATTTTTTTTGCACAGGGGTTCCTTTTATAACGTAGGGGAGCACTATTAAAGGATTTTTGAAAATTCACCCCTAAGGCGGTAAAACGGGGGTGCAAAGTTTGTATGAAACTTTGCCGTTTTTGAATTTAGTGAATGTCTAACTCCACGCGAGCGAAGCTGCGGGCGTCCACTAGTCCTACAATAAAATTACTTTATACGAGTACCTTATCCAGTATGTAAATTATTGTACATTGACATTAATTGGTACTGTCAACCGTGTATTTTTATCAAATCTATGAATAAATATAATTTTGACGGGCCCGATTGCGCAATCGGTAGTGACCCTGTCTGTTGCGCCAGGGGTCGTGGGTTCGAATCCCACTCAGGACAAATATTCGTGTGACGAACACTTGTATTTGTGCTGTCTGGATGTTAAGAGGCTATCAGTCGACCGTCACTTTTGAAGAATAGGTTTTTACCAAAAATATTGCCGTCGCGCTGAGCCCCTTAGCGTGCGATAGAGAGAAGTGCAGTCTCGAACTGATTTTACCTACGTAAAATTAAGAAAATCGTCCTTTCGTAATCCCCTGTTTCCTCCTCGAAATCTAGACCGATTTCAATATTTCTTTCAGTTAAAATGTAGAACAGGGTCTAAGCTATGCCCGTACGTTTTGCTTTTTTGGGATATGTTAGTAATTACCAGTTTGCTTGATGTTTGAAAATGTATGTAAAAAAAGTCGATTTTTTTGATTTTAAAAGATTTTTTTTCTCTTCTATTAATCAAATTATGAAAAAAACAAAACGTACAGTCATGGCAGAGGTACGCATAAATCGTATGGTATTTTTTTCTCTTCTGTAACTTCTTTATCCTAGGAGGAAACAGGGGACTACGTTTTTATGGAAAAAGTGTCGACTTGTTCGCTTGTGATATCCTCTTAATTATCTATATAAGTATGTATTTAAAAATATCTATGTAAGTATGCATATCAGTCTCTAACAGCCATTAAAGGCTCGCGCCTACTTTGGGGTCAGATGGCCGTGTGTGAGAATGTCCAAGATATTTATTTTTATTATATAATATTTTATTTATTTATTTATAATAAAAATCATATAAAAATACAACTACAACGCGTACTACACACTACGTGGTATCACCGCCTAAGGGTGTTCTTAATAATGATTTTATGTGAGGGTCTATGATGATGCGCGTGTATAACTATCTACGGTATCTACGGTCTACACTTCTACGTTGTTCTGGGACGACCAGGTTTCAATGTTGCGCACAGAAGACGTAAGACTGGCAAGGTTGGGTTCCCCCACCGTCTGACAAAGGAAGATGCTATGAAGTGGTTTTTATTTTATTTTTTTATAGTATAGACGGACAAACAGACATACGGGCCACCTGATGGTAGGGCTGCCATCCGTCCGGGTTTCCCCGGATTTGTCATAGTTTGGAAGACGTCCGGGGAGCGTCCGGGCGGGGTTTTAATTGTAGTCCGGGTGAAACCCGGACTACAATAAAAGTCCGGGTTTTCGATCAGATCCCGTTCCCATAATTTATGTAAATAAAACTACACCACTTTGAAGGCATTTTAATGTAGGAAGGAGGAATTATCAAATAATTAAAAATTATAAGTATATAGTTTTCTTTTTAATTTAAATTATTTACACAGTTATATGAATGTAAACGACAAATTTACATTCATAGAACTGTGTTACCGTGAACTGTGTGGGGGGTGTTGTCGCACACGTCCGTAGGTAGCTAACCTAAGGCAACCTTACACGTCCCTCCAGGGTGGTGCTAAGAGCGACAACAACATAGAACAAGAGATGGGAAGCAGCGTCTCTCAGCAGCGTACTTTAAAATTTAACTGCGTTCACCAACTCGGGACTAGCCAAGCGCCGTGACCATGGCTACAACCCCTCTATGGCCAAGGCCAAGGCTCGCGTAGATTTAGACCCGTTAACGACGTCTTCCCGCGTTCGGGTTGCCCATTTGACTTCAAAAACGGCAAAGTTTCATACTCACTTTGCACCCCCGTTTTACCCCCTTAGGGAGTGAATTTTCAAAAATCCTTTATTAGTGCTCCCCTACGTTATAAAAGGAATCCCTGTGCAAAATTTCAAGTTTCTAACCCTTATAGTTTAGGCCCTGCGTTGATATGTCAGTCAGTCAGTCAGTCAGTCAGTCAGCTTCTCCTTTTATATACAGGGTTATTGGTAATTCGACGTATTCCCGTTAGGAGGTGATAGGGGTGACTATTTGTGATAATTTTAACCCCCATATGTATTATGCAAAAGTGAACCATTTTCGAGTTATCAAGCTTTTCAGCTTTTTTCAAAATAGGTCAGAAATGCAACATCAAAAATTTATTAAAAAAAAAGTATCAATTAAAATCAATTTTTTTCTTCTGATTTATAAAAACGATTAAACAATGGTTATTTATCAACATTAAAACTACAATTATCGGTCCAACTTTAAAAATGCGAGACGATTAACGATATTACTTCAATATTTTTTGAGATTTTTGTCCACTAAAATGCCATAATAACAAAAAAAACTTGGCTTGCAGATTATTTTAAAAACATAACCGTTTTCTTAGCTTTCTATCAAAGCATAAAAACTATGAACTTATTTTAAAAAAAACTGAGAAAAACCGATCATAAAGGAAGCAAGCGGAAATTTGTATTCAAACTAAACTTAAGGTCGTTCTTTAAAATTTCAAAGAAATTAATTAAAAACAATGCCCAATGTAAATAAAACAAAAAATATAAATTTAAAATTAAATTTAGAGCCAGTAAAAGTTTAGTAATAATAACAATTAATAATAAGTAACAATTAAGACATTTTGTAATTTAGCCTAATTAAAGTTCTTGCTCGAAGGGACTTCCCCTATTGCGTACGCAGTCTCATTCTTTTTCTGAGGTGTAACTTAACTACCGAAGTGGTAAAATTATTCCGAATCACATTTGCAGGACATCCGTATTGCTAATATATCATGTTTTGCCTTATAGCCAAAGGCACGTCTTCAAGCATTTCATTTGTTAAAAAAATTCGTAAGCGAGCAAAATTGGTTCATCGATAAATTCTTGGACATATTGCACATAATGCAGAATAATTTGACTACTTCGGTAGTTAAGTTACACCTCAGAAAAATAATGAGACTGCGTACGCAATAGGGTAAGTCCCTTCGAGCAAGAACTTTAATTAGGCTAAATTACAAAATGTCGTAATTGTTACTTATTATTAATTGTTCTTATTACTAAACTTTTACTTATTCTAAATTTAATTTTATATTTATATTTTTTGTTTTATTTACATTGGGCATTGTTTTTAATTACTTTTTTTGAAATTTTAAAGAAAGACCATAAGTTTAGTTCGAATACAAATTTCCGCCTGCTTGCTTTGTGATCGGATTTTCTCAGTTTTTTTTAAATAAGTTCATAGTTGTTATGCCTTGTTGGAAAGCTAAGAAAACGGTTATGTTTTTAAAATAATCTGCAAGCCAAGTTTGATACAAGTTTTTTTACAAAACAAGAATTAATCTACTTTGCAACAATCCGCGAACAAAAACGTATGGTGATATATGTATTCTTTCATGCACGTAGCACCTCCCTCCCTCCCACGCAGGAAAACATGCACATGCGATAAATGAATACCCACACCACCATACACACACCAACACGTGTTTCGCCCCAAAACAAGGCATCCTCAGGGTAAGTAGACGCTACGATGGTTAATCGCAAAGTGAGCTCACCGGACTGGCAGCGATCTTATATACCTTTCCACCCCTCCCTTACCGGACCCTTATCACTAGATGACGTAAGATGTGATTACCTCCGCAACAGTAATTAATTACTGTTGCGGAGGTAATCACATCTTTCGCCCCAAAACAAGGCATCCTCAGGGTAAGTAGACGCTACGATGGTTAATCGCAAAGTGAGCTCACCGGACTGGCAGCGATCTTATATACCTTTCCACCCCTCCCTTACCGGACCCTTATCACTAGATGACGTAAGATGTGATTACCTCCGCAACAGTAATTAATTACTGTTGCGGAGGTAATCACATCTTACGTCATCTAGTGATAAGGGTCCGGTAAGGGAGGGGTGGAAAGGTATATAAGATCGCTGCCAGTCCGGTGAGCTCACTTTGCGATTAACCATCGTAGCGTCTACTTACCCTGAGGATGCCTTGTTTTGGGGCGAAACACGTGTTGGTGTGTGTATGGTGGTGTGGGTATTCATTTATCGCATGTGCATGTTTTCCTGCGTGGGAGGGAGGGAGGTGCTACGTGCATGAAAGAATACATATATCACCATACGTTTTTGTTCGCGGATTGTTGCAAAGTAGATTAATTCTTGTTTTGTAATAATGGAGTTCCGCAAAGTAACGCCTGATACAATTAATTAACAAGTTTTTTTTGTTATTAAGGCATTTTAGTGGACAAAAATCTCAAAAAATACTGAAGTAATATCGTTAATCGTCTCGCATTTTTAAAGTTGGACCGATAATTGTAGTTTTAATGTTGATAAATAACCATTGTTTAATCGTTTTTATAAATCAGAAGAAAAAAATTGATTTTAATTGATACTTTTTTTTTAATAAATTTTTGATGTTGCATTTCTGACCTATTTTGAAAAAAGCTGAAAAGCTTGATAACTCGAAAATGGTTCACTTTTGCATAATACATATGGGGGTTAAAATTATCACAAATAGTCACCCCTATCACCTCCTAACGGGAATACGTCGAATTACCAATAACCCTGTATATAGATAAACATGTAGCATTGCTAAAAAAAGTTACTATTTATGGTTTTTTAAGTTTTAGTTCTGATTATAGTCTATTTTAAAATTTGAGGACATTTTGATGTTATGATAAAAAAGTAAATGTCCGGGGTGAAAGGTCCAAAATCCGGGGAACTTACGCTTCCGGTACGGGGGAGCAGGTTTTAGAAATGGCAGCCCTACCTGATGGTAAGTGGTCACCGTCGTCTATGGACACGTGCAACACCAGGGGTATCACAGGTGCGTTGCCCGCCTTGAAGGAAACGTTTCACACTCTTTTTGAAGCGCTCCATGTCGTAGCTCGAAGGGAAAGCCTCAGTCGGAAGCTCATTCCACAGAAGACCAGTTCGCCGTAAATATGACCGCGAGAAACGCACGGTGGTAGTAGGCCATGAGTCAATTATGTGTGGATGAAACTTCAGACCTCGGCGTGTAGTGCGATAGTTAAAAAACAGAAATATGAATATGATGGTATCATCCTTAACAGCAAAAAAAAGTAACTTAACTTATTGAGGTTGATGGAATGGATAGAAAATAGTTAGGATGCGCACCATGTCCGGGTCATTCCAATGTCCAGGCCCAGCGTTGGGCACGATCGAGTCCTGGTGGTTTCCGTAGTAGTCTATGATAGACTCGACGGACGCCCACGAGTCCTGGATGTCGTCGAAGTTACGCCAAAGGTTGCAGTGCTCGATGATCGATGAGAAGTTTGGCTGGAAGGGAAAAATCGATTTTATTATTATTGCGTTTCATTTATTTCAATATCTATTCATATTTCGATGATGAGGATGGTGATGATGATGATGATGATAAATCTATATATATATAAAAGGAGAAGGTGACTGACTGACTGACTGACTGACTGACTGACATATCAACGCAGGGCCTAAACTATAAGGGCTAGAAACTTGAAATTTTGCACAGGGGTTCCTTTTATAACGTAGGGGAGCACTAAGAAAGGATTTTTGAAAATTCACCCCCTAAGGGGGTAAAACGGGGGTGCAAAGTTAGTATGAAACTTTGCCGTTTTTGAAGTCAATTGGCAACCCGAACGCGGGCAGACGTCGTTAATGGGTCTAATTCTACGCGAGCGAAGCTGCGGGCGTCCACTAGTTGTTGATAAAACAACACCAATGGTTAGAATCTGTTTACAACTTATTAAGAAAGAAGATAAAACCTACATCCGAATTCATAGCCACTTCCTTTTTTTTGAAATCGGTTACAAAGCCTCATTATACATAATATGAAATTAAACATATTTAAATATTAAATAAATAAATAAGTTAGATTCGAACCCTGGATCCCCAATGCTACAGCTTGTCATTAATTAGTCAGATTCCTGTTCGTCAAATAGCCTACTTAATATTTATTTTATTTAAAAATTTTGCACACATCAAAATTGTCAGTAAAATACAATATGTGCATACAATACTTATTATTATTTGTTGCTCAATTTTCGATCGAAGGGTCACAAACGCGTTGCTGTCAAAAAGGGTCTTTTGTGCTACTTTTGAGGACTTTTTGAGCTACTTTTGAGTAGGTACCTCGAAGGATTTCATGGAGATTGCATCTTTTACAAGTAATAAAAGTTGCATTAAAAACAACACGGCAGAAATGGGCGTGGGCGGTGTGATGATTGCACGACGCCGGCCGCATCGTAAACAGGTTCTACCAGCTATTCCTTATCAGCAATTAGTATTCCAGATGTAGATAACATGAACTCGATCGAGCCGATATTTACTCCGCATCGTGTTGCGTCACGCACGAAGTGTTAAATAATAAATTTATGAAACTGTTATGTTATACATTGTAATACAAAGGTGCACAAAGGCTTACCAGCTACAGTAATTGGTGTTATATTAATAATATAATCCCCTTAGTAATATAACGTTGATGTGTAAGAACATCATCCATCCACACACGCGGCCATCTGACCCCAAACAAGGCAGAGCCTGTACTATGGGTGTCAGAGACTGATACGCATTCGTAGATATTTATAAACACTAACTTAAATCGATAATATTAACATCCAGACACAGAAGAAACACAAGTGTTCGTCACACGAATGTTTGTCCAGAGTGGGATTCGAACCAGGGTTGTTGCTGATGTAGGTTTTTTCAATATCAGCTGATGCTGATGCTGATGCTGATTTTATTGAAACATGAAATTGAAACTATGAAGTTGTTGGTAAAAGTGATAACTTTGTTAGGCATTTTAAATAAAAGGGAAATGATAATAATATGTACTGTGACTTTTAATTATCAAACACAATCAATCTTCGTAAATGCGGTGGTAGGGCCCGGAGGGATTATATTGGTAATATTGATTTTAATACCATTATTATTTCTCCATGGGGTTTGCCTGGATAGCTACCACCCTTGAGCATGAGTCAGCCGCCAAACGACTCGTCGTGTTCCAGCTGGGGGCTTGAGAGCAAAATCTTACTTTCTTTTTCTTCTCTTTTCCTTGGCCGGCAACGCATCAGTGATGCCTTTGGTGTTCGCTCGAAGAACGACTGACAATTTTACGATCTTTGATTGGTCAAAAACCCACGCCGTCACAGCTAAGCCCCGCCTTCAACGGTCATGTCACGACTGGAATATCAGCAATAAAATCAGCATCGATTAATGCGGATGCTGATGCTGATGCTGATGCTGATGTTGAAACCAATGCTGATAATCCGCTGCTGCTGATGCTGATGCTGATATTCGCAACAACCCTGATTCGAACCCACGACCCCTGGTGTAACAGGCAGGGTAATTAGTGTAACTACCGATTACCGAAATAGGTAATTAACTTAAACTACCACCACTACCCTTTCATTGTCCCACTGTTGAGTACGGGTCTCCTCTCGGAATTAAACTAAAATCTATATATAAATGCGAAAATGAAATTAAAATTTCGATAGATCTAATCTTTCATGCAGAAAGAGTATGAGAAATACATAATACAGCATTATATTAACTCTACAAAAGAGGTTGTAGGATGGATAAGTAGGAGTTTTCAAAAGTTTATGAATAGACCGTGTAGCCTAATGGATAAGGCGTCGGGTCTCGGTCCGAAGATGCAGGTTCAAGCCCTGCCGCGGTCATATCTTCCTCCGGCTCTTGGCATTTTGCATTTTGTTTAAATTTATTCAATATATTTATTTGTTTAGTTTTTATATCTATTACTTTATTTGGAAAATGATCGATGTGTGTTATATTAAAATTTACTTATATTTCGTTTAAGTTAAAATAAAAATGATAGTTTTTGGTTTGAGGTATATAATTTTTAGTTTAACCTATTTTACACACTTATCATTTATTTCAAAGTGTGTAAAATATATTAATGATGTCCATGCACTATTTTTTTATTTTAGTTTGCCTGAATTTAAATTCCATAATATCACAGAGAATTCCTAAATGCTTCTAAAGTATAAAATTATATATTAAGATTGAAAGGAATAACAATAATTAATGTATATTGATTATTGCAAGGCATCCATCCATACGGTTTAAGCCAGTGGTGGGCAAACTTTTTTAGTGGCGGGCCACATAGGTTTAGAAATTCTAGAGGAGGGCCAGAATTATAGAAAAAATACATTTTGTGTTATGGTATTATAAAAACATTACAGCATTACACACAAATGTTATGGCTTTTAACCTAAATAATAATTAATTTAACTTTTATTCGAAGGCTAAGGCCTTGTTAAGCGTGTGAGACATATGGAATTGTTTTTGTTTTTCCCATAGAGGAAAAAAGGGGAGCCTCCTCCGTGGTTTTCCCATAATATTTTCGAAAGCTGGTTCCAGCTGGTGGCGACTGAGTTCACTCGCCTCGCCGCCCGCGCCTCTCATTTAACCACGCATTGCGCCCCGTATTACGTAACACATGAACTACGCTATAGTTTAGCTTCACCTATAGGCAAGTTTTATTCTGTGCTATTGGTTATGCATCTATTATTCTTCTAAGAAGAATCTACATTTTCTTCTCGACCGTCAAAACGTAATTATAATGGGCCATATACTATCCATGTCGACGGACCCTCGGCGGGCCGGATTAAATACTTTCGCGGGCCGGAGTTGGCCCGCGGGCCGTAGTTTGCCCATCACTGGTTTAAGCTCACTGATAGCCGGCCCTAGAAGCCCCGGCGGGCAAACCAAACGAGTAAACGACGAACTTGAATTTTATAAATTAAGCTGAGAATTTCAACAATTTGCAATGATGTAATAATAAATATTATTCTGGGCGTTTCATTGAGAGAAAGAAACAGAGCTAGAGAGAAATTTTGGTTTTTCTGTTGAACATTCGTTAGCGCGATTCAGCGGAAGGGACAACGCCATCTAGCTCTCAGTGTGAAAAGCAATGTACTTCATTCACTGCAGAAATTTTACAATTTGTTGTAGGTACTAATGTTGCGAAATAAAGTGCATTAATAAATTAAAAAAACTAGAACAACACGCTTTTATAAATGCACGTAAAAACCAAAAATAAATTATGAATCGTTGAAGTTGTCTGTATTTCTGGGCTGAAGTGTAAACTATGTGCTTTGAATTATAATATTTGATTGTAAAAGCGTGGGGCGCTGGAACAGGAAAAACTTTTTGTATAACTTGCTGAGAAATCAAGTTAAGCAATGTTACGGGAAGCAGGTTACACAGATTGGCGCTCCAGTAACTGGAGTTGCAGCATGACTAGTATTCCCTTAGATATTCTATTCATTATAATGATGAATGTCGCATTACTAATATCTTTATTTCCAGCAAATTATACAAAAAGTCTTTCCTGTTTCAGCGCCCCACGCTTTTACAGTCAAATATTATAATTAAAAGCACATAGTTTACACTTCAGCCCAGAAATAGAGACAACTTCAACGATCCATAATTTATTATTGGGACGCCTATGGGTCGCAGCGAAATACTTATGTCGAAATCACATCAATAAAGTATGTATCTTCATTCTTTCTTCATTTTCTTTAACGTTTATTTAAATTGAATTGGTAAATCACGTTGTTGAAGAAAACAGAACAAAATTCAATATTTTCCTATACTAATTATTTTCAGGGTTCCGCACCCAAAGGGTAAAACGGGACCCTATTACTAAGGCTCCGCTGTCCGTCTGTCAATCTGTCACCAAGCTGTATGAGTATCTCATGAACCGTGATAGTTAGATAGTTGAATTGAAAACAAAAAAAAAATTAAGGGGGGCTCCCATACAACAGACATGATTTTCTTTGCTGTTTTTGCAGATAATGGTACGGAACCCTTTGTACGCCAGTCTGACTCGCAGTTGGCCGGTTTTATTCAAATGTAGGTATTACAGAAAATACTCCTACAACGTTCAAACAAGGATACAGTAGGTACAGAGGAATGATGTAAATACAATTTGTTATTATCCATTCATAGTTATTATTTAATAATTCCCGGAAGAGATATGAAGGCTTATTTTCTATTAATATTAATTTTATTACCTAAATAGGATGTTATAAGTATCACTTAACATGATTATATACTTGTGTCTTCTACTAAGTAATTATGTTTCGATAAATAGCCAAAATTAAATTATCAAATTTAAGTTCTACGAAGTGTTTATTCAATATAAAATATATAAATTAAAGGATATCCGAATCCTCAATAACATTTGCATAGTTCAATCACGTTCAATTAACCAATAACAAATGGATTTATTTGGCAGAAAGTCCGTTAGGTTAAATACTGTAATTTTAGTTTTATTTCGACTTCCTAACCTCTTTTCTTGCTTCGTCTATCTATGGCAATGACTTTTTATTATTTACTGATAGATTATGATATAGATTATTTACTCGTACTATTTTTAGTATCATTAGGTAGAAACAACTAAGGAAAATGTCGGCTTATTAAATCGAATTATTATATTTACACTAGCTGACCCGGCAAACGTTGTTTTGCCAATCATTCCTTATTAAAAATAAAAGTCGCGATGGAAAAATAAGGGTTGATCGTAGAAGGGTGAAAATTGAGGATTGTATGTATTTTTGTATGTTGTATCATAAAAAAATAGAAATTAAAAATTTTGTCTAAAAAATAAAAAAAATAATTTAGGGGTGGACTACCCCTAACATTAAGGGGGACGAAAAATAGATGTTGGCCGATTCTCATAGATACCGGATAAGCACAAAAAATTTCATCAAAATCGGTCAAGCCGTTTCGGAGGAGTATTGCAACGAAAACTGTGACACGAGAATTTTATATATTAGATGTAATAAATGTAATAATACTTTCGAAATACCTACGTCAACCACCAGCCTTTTGGCATTATTACATTATTAAAAACCAAGGATTAATCTACTTGTCAACAATCCTTATCTAATCTCCACCAATCGGCATTGGAGCAGCGTGGTGGAGTATGCTCTAGCTAGACCTCCCGCAGCTGCGTCTGTGGGGAGACCTGTGCCACGCGCAGGACGTCTATGGGTCGCAGCGAAGATTAATCCTTGGTTTGTATCGAGAAGGGAACGCACCTGCATGCCCGCGTAGATCTGGTAGACGGGCCAGCTGCAGGAGTAGACCATCTGCTTGCCGGTCAGGTTCAGCTGGCGGCCGAAGTCCGGGTACCCGCGGTCCATGTCCGCGGGCAGGGCGTAGCACCCGTCCAGCTTGACGTAGTCCACGCCCCACGACGCGAACGTTGCAGCGTCTGGAAGGGCAAGGCGCATGCGTCAGACAAGCCGCGGGAGGTGGTAGACCCTGTGTAACACTGACTGACACACTCAATTATTTAATTATAATTGTGTTATCCCCTATGTTTATTTTACACCCTCAAGGATACGCGCACGAAGGGTTCCGTACCATTTTCTATTAAAACTGCAAAAAAATCATGTCTGTTGTATGGGAGCATCCCTTAAATTTTTATTTTTTCTGTTTTTTAATTGTTATAGCGGCAACAGAAATACATCATCTGTGAAAAATTCACCTGTCTAACTATCACGGTTCATGAGATACAGCCGGGTGACAGACGGACAGGGAACTCTTAGTAATAGGGTCCCGTTTTACCCTTTGGGTACGGAACCCTAATAACAGCAACGTCCAATATGCAAATTATGCCAAGGCACCATGCAGTTGGCTAACACAGGAAGATTGGCAATCAACTAACACCGCGTGGACCGGTCTCGAGCACTGAGATCATAAGTACGTACGAAAGTAATAAAAATTATGTTTGATGTTTTCACACTGGAAGTGTTACTCGTAAGAATGAAAAACATTTGTAGCTTGGTTTGTTGGTTGGTTGTTTTTATGAGATGAGACCCACTCATTAAATCGTAAACATTTGATAAAAACGTTTGGTTATTTTACAGATTTCTTATGAGTTCCACTCATCAAATCGAAAAACATTTGTTAATAAAAATCAAAACAATGTAAGTTTCCTGTATTAAGAAACAATTACTTTTAACACGGACACAGAATACATAATAGTACAATCACGGACTGCATTTGTCCTTACTCTATTGATAGATAAGACTAGTGGACGCCCGCAGCTTCGCTCGCGTGGAATTAGACAAAGTTTCGTTTATACCTAGTAATTATTATATAGTCTATATCACCAGTAAAGATGCAGCTTTCTAATGGTGAAAGAATTTTTGAAATCGTTCCAGTGTGAAAACATTACAAACAAATTTAATGTTTCCTCTTTATAATATTCTTTCTTTTTTTTCTTCATTTCATTCTTTCTTTCTTTCTTTCAAATTGTGTTGATTTCTGTGTGGCCGCCACACGCAACACAGGCCTAGGCCTACCGCGGGGGTGTGAGCGTTTATCTATTCTTACTCACTGAGCTATAACCTCTTGTACGTTACGTTAGTAACGATTACTAATTAGTGGTCATGCGTCGCGTGCTCACCTAATGATGCGCACGCGACGACAAGCGTACCAACCTACGAATATCAACGAGAAACGTTCGCTTTCCTTAGTTCCTGGACGTACGTAACTTCCTTTCGGACGGTGTCTAACTACTTTTAATTGCACTGATCCTCATTTTTGTAAAGTGGATGTCATATTCCGCATAGCCTTAGCTCTAAGTGCTTATAGCTTAGTGGTTAAGTCTTAACAAGTAAGTTTATACGTAAATTATATATTTCTTGTGGATAGATGTTGAAGAAATGTTTTGTGTGTGTTCAAGGGGATTCGAGAATGGTTTAGATTCACATTTTGGTCCACTGGAAAATGTTTTTAAACACTATTTTAGTATTTTTGTATCAATTATCATTTACATGAAGTGTCGCGTCACTTTGACATATGGCAGAAAAACGTTTGCGGGGTCAGCTAGTATAGTATATGTAAGTGAATGTATAAAATTTATACTCAATGCCGTTAAATTTAATGATGATCATGTTTTGGTGCAACATTTAAATAAAATAGATTTAATTATAGTCTTCCGCCTTTGACGCCTGTCCGAGATTCAAATCCTCACTTCAACCATCGTTTCTATGTGCCACTATTGTACACCACGCTGGTCAAATGCTGATTGGCAGACTTGTCATATAGAGAATGTCATGAGCACTCAGGCTTGCAGGTTTCCTCGGAATGTTATAAGAAGAGACAGGAATTGTTATTCCTGGAATTGTTTATTCCTGTCTCTCTTCATCAAGTTACACGTTAAAATTTTATTTTCAAACATAAAAGTTGACACAGAATAGGCACAGACTACTTACATAATAATTTAGGTACATAGCCGCAATAATTGCAACCTTGTTACCTAGCTCTCGTCATGAATTAATACAAAACTTTACAAAAACGAAGCGACGACAATCCTCTTAACATGTGTCTTCAATCAATGATATATATTATAATGCATTCAGTTATATTGCGAAATTCACTTCCGTACGTTTGAACGTGCATCATCGGTGTAAAGGAGTTTACACACGGTTACTTTTCTAAAGACGCGCGTTAATGTTTGAACGTTTATTAAAAGAAAAAAAAACGCTAAATAATTTTGTTGATAAACAAACAATTTGGTCGTACGATGTCACAGTACTCACAGTATAATTATAATTTGTATTGATTTGGTATTGATATTGATTTATGATCTTTATGTGTTTTGTTTTAGGTAAATCTTATTCCGTTTCAACTACTGCGCAAGCCAGCTACACAGGTTTTCATTAAACAAGTCCAAATAAAGTTATTTACTAAGTAACTACTTAAATATATTTACTTGCCATTTTAACAACAATAAATGAATAACAAAATTCACATTTAAACCTCTTAAACAACTATCATTGCAGTGCTTCAATGAAAAATAGAACACTTATCTGTAGTTTCAGGAGAAATCCATGACGCTAAATTAAAATGCCAACTTATTTCTCTCATCTGAAGAACAATATAGATAGCAATATTCTCCATAGCATAGTTCTATTGATCTGTGAAAATATTCATTATTCGCGATTGATTCTCGTTAAAAATGTGTGCCGTGTGTAGAGTCCTTAACCTTTACGCAAGCCTGTATTATGATAAACGAATTGCTGATATTGGTACACTTTTTCCTTGCAGCATTCAAAATGTATACTTGCTTGTAATTTGTAATTACGTATGTTAGGTCATATACCGAGTTGCCACATTGAATTTCTAGCGCGTTACATATACTTGACCTGATTTGATGTAAGCGTTGGTACTAGCTTTGGTTATTTTAATGCTATTAACGTAACGTGTTATTATAACGCGCAAAGTATGTAAGCAAGATGTAAGCTCTATAAATATGGCAATACATGATCTATACAGTTCGAGTCGATACTGTAGGTAATATAAATTATGTTTTGTGATTAATTGGACATGGTAGCTGTAGGTATAAACGCTCTATTTTGGTCCCTGATTGACTTTAAATGTTAATGTTAAGTTTAAGCAAATTATGGTTATTGATTTGGGTTTACCGGTCGTGCTATATAATCGATAATTTACCATAATTATTTATATGTTTTAGTAAGAAAGGTCCTCGAGTGGAGACAACAACTCGGAAACGGAGCACAGGCCGCCCTCCTATTAGGTCGACTGATGACCTGAAGAAGTCAGCGGGTAACCGCTGGATTCAAATGAGAGCCATAGAGGGAGGCCTATGCTCCATGGGACCTATTCATAAGCTGGTGAAAAGTTGGTGTACACACCTCTGCATACCCCGTCGGGGAAATACAGGCGTGATCTTATGTTAATGTTGTCAGGGTCTGTCTCAGTTATCATGGGCGGCATAGATGGCGCTGCGAGCACGTTAACGACGGATCTAAGGATGGACGGATGGATGTTACCTTCGGCCAGATGTCCCACGACGCCCGGGTAGCCGGCGCAGGTGAAGTTGCCGTAGTCCTCGTAGATGCCGAACTTCAGACCCTTGCTGTGGACCTGGTGGCAACAGAAACGACCATTAGAAACAGAACAGTTGAAATTACAAGCTGTACTAGATGTACCTAAAACGTCGTTCGTGTATATGAGAAACTTATAATTGTCCAAATTACAGATTTAGATTAGGTTATCAACAAAGAATATCTTTGACTCACACCATAAACCTATCTTTGCCCCACTGTTAGGGACCAGAATAGTGCTACGGTAGCCCCTGCCTGTCGTAAAAGGCGACTACAAGGGGACTTCTGGGGTTGCGGGCGGTGAGAGTGGGAGCTCGAACCGTCCATCCAGTGAGCCCGGGAAAGACGACGTTGTAGATGGGTTTCGAAGTCTTTGGACGTCTCGTAAGAGACGAGCCTGTCATGGCCACAGCGCTGAAGGGCACTGGTACGTTTTAACAGAGATCCCGGAGTCCTCCACAAGCGCCGAGGAAGGCCACCGAGAGGGTTTTAGAGTGTGAAAATCTCACATAACCCGGCGTCGCTTCCACGATGTTGGGTACCTTTAAAAGGTTTCCCACTCGTAAAAAAAAATACATAGTCCACCATGCTGGCCAAGTGCGGATTACCAGACTTCACGTGCCTTCGAGAACATTATGAAGAACTCTCAGGCATGTAGGTTTCCTCACCATGTGTCCTGCAGCAAGAGATTTAATTTCTTAACTCGCGTATAACTTGAAAAGTCATTGTTGTGTGCCGCTTGGGTTTGAACCCGAACCGCTCGAGTGAGAGGCGAGTTCGATAGCCACTGGGCTGTCATCTTTGACACCTAGGTACACTAAATTACGGTCCTATTTCAGTGAACGGTACCTAAAATGAAAGTGATTCGGACGTAAAATGTATGTTCGATAATGTCAATGATACCTAATTTTGGTGTAAAACTTATGCCGGATAAATGTTAAATTATGTTTTTCCACATTAAGGGGAACCTCTTTAGGTATGGTTTATTTTCCGAATAACACAATAATTAATTTACTTCAATCACATAGTTTTACGTGATGAGTTGTGTTGTGTCATAATTTTCGCGTAATCAGAACCACTAGGTGACCAGCCATTTAACACGTTGTCAGGAAAACTGTGTGGTAACCACTTCCTGTCGTGGGCGCTTCGACAAGTTGACCACTAGTCGCGGTAGGCAGTGGCGCAATCAACTGTTAGAGTAGGGTTACCACAGAACAGATAAAGGAGGATAGAAAGGCCATCGAGTCAGTTTTGAAACAAAACCACTGTCGCCAGTTACCCACACTTAGATACACGTTATTATTACCTTTACATAAAATATTCATCAGCCATTGGTCAAATTGCACGAGAATCGCAACTTAAACTAACCTTAGCATTAAATCAATAAGGATACTTTTTGCTCGCGTCAAGCTGTAGAATTGTGCAAGTTTTGACCTTGTCGACACTTAATGTTGCCAGTAAGTGTTTTGCACAAATTTCGTGCAATAATAAGATTTTAGAGGTTCTTCATAGGATTCATAATGAAACTCGTGATCTGTCCGATTGTCGAATGAATAATTTATTTGTAAAATCACCTATTTATATTTACATTTTCTTTCATACATACTACACTATTTAAAACACTATTTTGACGACCGCGTATATGTTTCATATTAACAACGTAGGTAACTGGTAACTGGTTCGAAGGTATGAGGTATCCGTGTGAGGTATTCTTGAGGTATTCGGAGGTATTCGGAGGTAAGGTAACTGGTAGGTACTGAACCACTACAAGATTAGTAAAATAGAGTATATTTTATTTTACTGTATTATTTATTTATTTATTTAACCTTTATTGAGCCAAAAGATGCCTAACGGCGGTGAAATTAATAAATAAAAGTTAAGAAACAAAATTTACTGCATATTTGAGAAAATTGATCGTGCAATTTTATATGTTATTTACTGGTAACCCAACTAGAGATGTAAACATATTTATCGATAAATATATTTTGAAACTTGTTTAGAGTTATGTAGGTACCTATAATGCTACATCCGCATAAATGACTCTTTTAAAACTAACACTGAAAACATATGCAACTTGAGTTTTGCTTCCTTTAGGTGTTGCGCCTGTTCCATACATCTTATTAACATGCATTTTTTTTATTATCTTCACATGAAAAATTACATTATAATTATTTATTTTATTAAAAAGTTTCAGAGTGAGTGTACGTACTTAAATAAATACACAGGTACAGTTTTAATATATACAGTTGCGCGACGAATGTACTTGTGCAGAGCAAAGATGGGGACTCTTTTGTATTCGAATTTTTTACAATAAATTAATGCAATCTTATATTTAAATTATTTTTCTTTAATAGCTTTGGTAAAGTCTGTAATATGCTTCTCAGTAGAATATAATACAATCTGATGATAAGTAATGTTGCTAAATAATTGAGTTCCGACAAAGTTGCGCAAAATCGAGTACAGTTGTTCCAAAGTGGTACATTGTTTTTTAGGGATCCAAATTTTCTACCCGTTACATTTATCCAATGCTGGTTATTAGGATCCTTTGGAAACCTAAAATAAATACATAATATAAATTAGTACTAAATTACTTATTTAGTACTACACCTACTCCTTGAAATTAAGTATTTACACCTGAAACTACTTTAATTACGTACTCAAGATCAAGACTTATCGAAAAATTTATCTTATACTTTCACAACACTATCTCGCTGCGAACGAACTCGACAGAACATCGTGACGTCATCGCATTCTGTAGGACAGAATACATTGCGCACGAACTATGTGTTCACGTGGATTACTTGCGTACTTTACCGGCAATGTATATTTTTCGTGCAGCTCTTCGCACCACCGCAGTCCGAAAGCGACTAAAAGTATGCACGCGTGATTTCAGTTGAAGTATGATTGTTTAATCATACTTGTTGGCGCGCCTGTCACGCCCACATTTCCATTCTATCCTCCTTTATCTGTTCTGTGAGGGTTACCACGCGCCACGCCGCGCCGAGAAACGGTGGGAAATAGGGCTACCACGCGCCGAGAAATGGCGGAAAATTTATTCGATAAAATAACTGTCGCCCCTATTATTATTAACGCTTCATTGTACACCATGATTAACGAACAATTACAGAATTATTCTTTGAAATAAATCTATTCTATAATTTAAAATATATCATATTTCTAACCAGCGATTTCTTATAGGCAACCTGGAACTGAGGAGTTAGAGAAAGAGTTTAAATATGGTAGGGTCAGAGTATATTATTATGTAAGTGATCTTCAGTCCCGTAGAAGAAATAATTACCTACCTACGTAGGGCTGGCACTATTTCCACTAGTTTAAAATAGGTGATTATTATTTTTTGTTCACTATACAAGCACGCCGCTGTAACTTCATCGGAATCAGAACCCATGATACTATGAATGCACTATAATATTTATGTGGCAACAGTGCGTGACCATGCTGCAATACGGGACATAACTGTACATTCAGCCTGATTCTTGAAAATAGCCATTTACAAGCCCTGTCTTGCCATCTCTAGTCACATGTAAGTAATATCTTACTTATTACTGAACGATTCGTGAGTGTCTATATTCATAGGTGATGATTATCGTAATAGATCGAAACTAGTCGGCCTATTTCCGACTTAAATCACACGTGAGTAAGCCGGTCACTTCAACTATGATTATGTTAATTACATGTTAAACCCACTGCAAAGTCAAGTAATTATACGTCTTCGTGAATATTCAAACTCATGGCGATCCTACACAACACTTCGTGAGCAGTTCCAACCAAATGATCTAGTGAATGAGACAAGCTCGGAGAAACCAATTTAAATTATGTCGTGATTAAAGATACTTGCGACATGGGCGTCGATGTTGACATGTAAAACAGGCATTCTTCGTAGGGCTTTTGTTAGTCAATTCAGAAGTATGTGTTACGAAGCCATTGTCGTCAGTATTCATTCTATTCTTTACGCTCCGTGGCGCGAGCTCCTAGTTCGAATCCCGGCCGAGACATATATTTACCTATTTCTTTTCTATCTGTGTTGCTTTCTGTGTATGCTCGCCACTCGCAACACAGGTCTAAGCCTAGCGCGGGGGTGTGAATGTGTGAGCGTTGATTTTTATCCTTTAATAGTGGATGCCCGCAGCTTCGCTCGCGTGGAATTAGTCATAACAATAGTTTTGTTTACACCTAGTAATATTATATAGCCTATGTCACTCAGTGAAGATGCAGCTTTCTAAAGGTGAAAGAATTTTTGAAATCGGTCCAGTAATTTTTGTGTGAAAACATTACAAACAAATGTTTCTTCTTTATATGGTATAGATTATTTTAGTAACCAAGCCAGGCAAGTTTACAACAGAGATTTTATGCCGAAACGATCTCTGTGAATACAGATTAATTGCTAAACTGGTAAACCCCAGTCTATCGAAATACCTAAACACATTAATCATTGAATGTGTTTGTATTTCGTTGGTTTCGAAGAACTGAAATACTAAACTTCGTAGTGGTAGGTATTCGATATAAAAATAAAGGGTCAACTATTTTCAAAGCGAATGAAATTAGCCTAATTTAATTTGTTTAATGATTCAGCAATTGAATTTCAGTAAGTATGTAGTTATTCTTTGAATAATCACCAAAGTAATGCAAAGTTTCGGCAAAAAGCATTTTAAGTACTAATACAACATGCAAAAACTTGAATTGAGTAATTTTTATTGTTCTATAATTTGCTCTTTGTTAGATAATCTGATGTTACGAAACGAGCCCGCAAAAAATAATGTTCGGTCTTTATAATAATACTCTGTGACGAGCTTGTAATTCACTTATGCTGCGAATAGGGTTGGTTATGTCTAATTTTTATCAGACTGCGCGACGTAAAGAATGGTATTATTATTATTGCCCTACATATCATACTGTTCGGATACGCTATAAAGGCCAGTATAGTCAATAGCAATTGTCGATTCGTAAAAATATCATTAAACATACATAACACGATCAAACGACAAATTATACTGTTCGGCGACACTATAAAGGTCAAAAGGGACACTACACAAACTCCATTAATAAAAGAAAGAAAACATCAAACTTGCCTTACACGACGAAACTAATAGAAACTATTCGTTACCGACACCTGAAAGCTAAGATACAAACAAACATAGTATATATTTAATACGGCACCCTGTGGCAGTAAATTTTAACCGCTGGCAACTCTAAGCACTGACAGCGCGGGAATCATTAGCAACTAAAGTAGCCCGAATTATATGACACTAATTTCGCCCGAATACACTCCTATACGTTATTCTAATGTGGAAAACATAAAGCTGTCTTAAAAATATCTTTTTCTTATTAAAAATAACGGCTCGAATGAACACCCCAGCATAAGATAATTTTTCAATCTTTATTGCGGAAAACTCCACAAACGGTTACAAATATTTGTTTGCAGGCAAGTGCAGTCCAAGATTGGAAATAATTTTGATCGGGTCCAAATAGATATTTGCCCGGTTTTCGACCCCGGACACAATTCGTTAGCCAGGGTCAAAATATAAACGTAATAAAATAAAGGTATAAAATATTTTTCATAACTCGATCACCTACCAAGTAGTGCCAACCCTACTGAGAATACTGTCAAGGTTACTCGCGTGTCGCAACGAAACAGATTTTGTTCTCGTTAAAAGCTAATTACTGTTTCACAAATCCTTTGTACCGTATCCCCTTTCGTTAATCCCTTTCATTGTTATTGAAATATCAAATTAATAACGATTTAATTATCATATAAATGTTATTTGTATAGGTATAGGTACGGATTTTGTGAACCGGCGCCTATCTAAATCTTAAGTTTTTAGGTTATTACTTCAAGGTAATAAGTTTACGTAGTATATTATTTTAACTGTGATAATATATTAATAAAATAACCCTTATAAGATTTGAAGATACAATAACTTTTCACAACATTTGAAGCCTTATATTAAGGTATGATTTAAAATCAAATTAAAATCAGTCCATATCATTGATCTATCAAGTAAAAAAGAGATAGGTAGTAAGTTACCTTCTTACAATTTATTGTTCTTACCGGTTCTTACAAGTTGTTGTATCTTCTGCTGGTGCCACATTATCGCGCGAATATTCGTTATATATTCGGCATAGTCTGGTCTTGTTCTTTTTTGTAATAAAAATAAAATACAAAAGTGCTGAATAACGTAATTATTTAATCATTACAATATCGAGCCGAATTGACACTACTGTCTGAGAATAGTTTCTCGTTTCTCAATAGTAATTGGTCTTCATTAGTTTCAGAGTTTCCAGTTAATCTCAATGATCACTTAATAACAACTTATGTAATAACTTACGCATGCTGTAAGTTATATGTAATAAGTTATAGTAGAGTCGGTTTGTTCTCAGCACTGGAGAGGTCTTCGAACTTAAAACTTATCTCAAATTCAAACTTAAATGATTATCAACTAACCATCCTTTAACTTTATGGCATTTTTAATAGACTACATATTTTACAATGTGATGATATTGGAATATTCATGACTCCAAGCATAGAGTAAGGACCTAGAAGTCCTAGTAGTATTAGTATGTAGTTAGTAACGTAGTCCGTGCTCCTAGTGAAGTCAATTTAGTGCAGGATTGTGAATCCGATCTAGTGTTTGGCAATAGCCTTCCCATCACATTTAGGCCTCTAAACATAAGGAAAACCACACTCCTCTGGCGACCACCTTAACATTTTCATTTCCATTTTCAATTTCATTTAATAAAATTTACATAGCTTCCGACTGAGGTTTTCCCTTCTAGCTACGACATGGAGCGCTTCAAAAAGAGTGTGAAACGCTTCCTTCAAGGCAGGCAACGCACCTGTGATACCCCCGGTGTCGCACGTGTCCATAAACGACGGTGACTACTTACCGTCAGGTAGTCTGTTTATCCGTCTATACTATAAACTAGTGGACGCCCGCAGCTTCGCTCGCGTGGAATTAGACATTCACTAACTTCAAAAACGGCAGTTTCATATTAACTTTGCAACTCCGTTTTATCCCCTTGGGGGTAAAATTAATCAAAATCCTTTCTTAGCGGATGCCCACGTCATAACATCTACTTGCATGCCAAATTTCAGCCCGATCCGTCCAGTGGTTTGGGCTGTGCGTTGATAGATCACTATGTCAGTCAGTCAGTCACCTTTGAGTTATGTATATATATTTAGATAAAAAACAATCTTTATTATTATGAAATATTTAGTTACGTAACAAAATATATTCGTTTAAACATCAGAAGCTGTACACCGAAGCTGGTTGCAGAGGAAGCGATTACACCCATTAGCCGTGCGTCAGTGGGCGGCGTGGCGCAACGCAGGCGCATCTTTCCCACACTCTAGCTAGAGTCTTGCCGCAACCGCATTCAGCCTATACCAACCCGTAGCGTCCATAGCCCAATGGCTCGCGTCGATGCAACTTGACTAACCATCCCAGTCCCTCGAGTCTTTTTGAGAGTTCTATGTCGGTCACAGTTGTCATGTGAGGCAGCGGATGGTGCTGCATGCTCGTTTGCCATCTTAGATCTATAAAAAAACACAAGGTTTCGTTTAGAAACCGTTACACTACGAGATGATCATATAACATTTAAGATTTAATTCACAGTTTCTGACTTTCGCTGTAAACGAGTCTCGCCTATTCTTTTGCTTTAATTATTTACCTTTAATTACCTTTAATTATTTACTCTACTTTAAACCTAAGAACATTTAACACTAAACTCGTCCCAGTTATTTCAAAAGCACAAAACGAATCAATATTAATCTTGCCAATTTCCGTCGGATTGATATTGATATACTTGTTTGATATTACAAAATCCTTTGCTGATCTCACCATCGATGTTGGTTAACAAGTCGAATAATAGTAAAGCTATACATAATTTGAATTATATGACTAGGATATACGTCATAGCGTTGATAAAATAGTCCCAAGAAGAATACCTGTCTCGTGAGAATCGAGATAAAAAAATTCTTTCAGAGAAATTGTGACAATATGTTTATTTTTTCCACGGGCGAAAACGCGGGCAAACGCTAGTAAATAATATAAATATTAATTTTTCCACGGGCGAAAACGCGGGCAAACGCTAGTAAATAATATAAATATGACTGTGATACGTCTATCTGTCGCGACATCTCATACCAAACGACTGGTTAGCCTCCTCAGGCCGTGAGAACCACGCCCGATCCTTACACCTAGAAGGTCAGTACAAATATCGTGATAAAATACTCGCTTATTGTTCTGCTGTGTCAGTATCATTGTTAAATCGTTCACATAAACATAGGGCTGGCACGTTTCGACACAACAAGGCGGTTGCAATTGTTGTGCTTCTTGTACACATAATATTGTGCATGAAAAGCTCATAGCCCTATTGCTCGTGTCGATTTTACGTGATCTAGGTATGTAACTCGTAGATGGGTGATATCTAGTTGGGGGACTATTCATGGGCGCGCTTTGGTGCTTCGGAGCGTACATTAAGAGGATATGAGTCGACACTTTTTCCATACAAACGTAGTCCCCTGTTTCCTCCTAGGATAAAGAAGTTACAGAATAAAAAAAAATACCATACGATTTATACGTACCTCTGCCATGCCTGTACGTTTTGTTTTTTTTTCATAATTTGCTTAATAGAAGAGAAAAAAAATCTTTTAAAATCAACAAAATCGACTTTTTTTACATACATTTTCAAACATCAAGCAAACTGGTAATTACTAACATATCCCAAAAAAACAAAACGTACGGGCATAGCTTAGACCCTGTTCTACATTTTAACTGAAAGAAATATTGAAATCGGTCTAGATTTCGAGGAGGAAACAGGGGATTACGAAAGGACGATTTTCTTAATTTTACGTAGGTAAAATCAGTTCGAGACTGCACTTCTCTCTATCGCACGCTAAGGGGTAAGGTTGGGGGTCAGCGCGACGGCAATATTTTTGGTAAAAACCTATTCTTCAAAAGTGACGGTCGACTGGTGTCCTCTTAAGCCGTTGTTTACGTTGTAAAACACTCGTTAAACCTTAAACTTGGCTTTAGACCATTAGAGACGACCACCACGCACCGGAGCCAAATGACCAATCCGCATTGGAGAAGCGTGGTGGAGAATTCTCTAGACCTTGCTTATTGTACACAAAAACACAAAAAAACAACTTAATTTAGAGAAAAGTAATTACAAAGGCTAGCTTATCTCTATAGGAGATCTCTTATATTATGTATACATTTAGTAAGAAAATTTAAATTCAATCACTGCACATAAACGTGTAGTTGTTATTAAAATTAGTAGTGTCGCTTATTTTGCACACCGCGAGCCGACATGTCTTTCATCGACGACAGGTGCACATATATTGTGACCGGACTATATATATCTTATTAGATACATAGATAATTTTACGATATTTTATTATATTTATTGAGTGAGCCCATAGCCACCTTAAAGCGAAATGAAATATGTACCTATTTGACTTTGACATACCTAATTGGCTGTATTAATCAAAGTATGAACAGCTAGTCTCGCACTTCCAGTGAAAACTTTATACGTTTTTTTTAAATTTATTTATTTCCACTAAAAATGTAAATATTGTCGGCAGCCGGTATTTTAGAGTTCTCGTGGATCTTTATTCTTATATTAATATATTTATTTTACTATCTATTATTATTAAGTAAGTCTTACATTATACATTCCTATCTAATACATATCTCGATAACACTTATACACACTATACTTGTCTAGGGTCTAGGGTGGACCATTCACATTAATTTGATCAGCACAGTCTCTTTGATTTACGTATAGGTTCAATTTAAATGTTTATACAATATAATTATAGGTACATTTTATCACAGCATGGTTTATCAATGTTTTCTGACGAATTATCTCCCTTAGATCAACCTACATAAGACTACTTCAATTAAAGTGCGTTTACTGTTTCGCATGATTATTCGATAGGATCTTAACGAACTGCATTATCAAGGCTCCAGTTGTTCTGTCGCACACTATTTAGTTGTTTCGAAATAACAACAATCGTCCATTGTTTAAGGAATGAAATATGAACGGAAAGGGTCGCACTCCTGCCGCGAGTTATGTATGTATGTATGTTACACATAACATAACATACATACTTACTTTGCTGTGATTGTTTTCGTTCAAAGATCAACTGCAACGGTAATTAACCGAACTGAACTTCTCGGTATCAACTTTGCGTATCTTCACCTTTGCATTTGATTTCTTAAACGTTATACTTAGAAAAGCCATTGCTGCTTGCCGCTTGAACCTGGACCGCTCGAGTGAGAGAAAAATTCAATAGCCACAGATCAGCACCACCTCTCACCGCTATAAAACTAATTGAATTGTCTAAAAAATCATTAGCTTTTTACCTTACTTCAAACGATTTAATGCGGCCAAAACAATGATATTATACACATTACAAGAGGTATATACGCCACCAACGCACCAAACGCGTGCCGTGAATTGGTGTCACTTGTGACCATTGCAGTCAGTCGAGCTGTGACCTGTCATTGTGAGCGCGCGCGCTAACTGTACTGATTACAAATAGCTGTCTCTTTCACTCTTACGCTTTGTGTATTTCCTGTCGCACTTATAGCGTGTGTGTAGATATACAATGTTATTAAATATGTATGTATGTGTCGCGGAACAATCATGTGTGCATGCAGTATGAACGTGACGTATCTTTCTTGAAATATCATTGGGCCAAATTCGCATGATGTGAACAGCCATTAGGCCTATTCCTGGAAGTAACGCAATATTCACCAAATCCTGTTTTTAAGGCGATCTGCCTGAAATCTACCTTTCCGAATACCTTTCGCGTGTCTTGCGCGAAGATCGTTGCCATATTTGGCGTCGAAAAGCTATAAAAGGTGTGTCCTAGTTCCGATTAAGACTCTCTTAAACATCATTTTAAACTCACTTTACTCTTTCGTAACAAGTTCGCCTTTTCTTTACGCGTAGGTTGGCTTAAGGTTATAGTAATTATCAGTTGATAATTACCACACCAATGGTGATGAAGCCCGTAGCCCAATTGCTCGCAACGAGCGTATGTGATTGTCCGGCACATAGGTGCTACCGTGCTTCGGAGGGCACGTTAAGCCGTCGGTCTCGGTTGTTTTCTATACTAATATTACAGAGAGGAAATATTTGTTTGCAATGTTTTAACACTCAAACTACTGGACCGATTTCAAAAATTTTTTCACCATTAGAAAGCTGCATCTTCACTGAGTGACATAGCTTTATAATATTACTATGTGTAAACGAAACTATTGTTATGTCTAATTCCACCCGAGCGAAGCTGCCGGCGTCCACTAGTCAATAATAAAAGCAATCGTCAAGCCTTGCCCACGACCTGGCTGGCTTGAGAACATTCGACACTGGGTTGGTCATTTACCCCTCCACCAATCCGCATTTGAGCAGCGTGGTGGAGTATGTCTTAGAACTCCCGCAGATTTGTCTGGGGAAGACCCGTGCCCAGCAGGACGTCTATAAGTTGCAGCAGCAGAAACATAAGGCATTAACTCCGCCCATTGCATATCTCTTTAGAGGTGTCAATAAAGTTGTATAAATAAATAAATAAACCGCGAATGGTAATGGTTTTATCCTTTTTAAAATGGATTATGATAGTTTGATTTATGTCGATTATTCAATAATCCATAGAATGTCTGATCACCTTAGGTTGTCAAGATCTATATTTAGATCGATAATCGCAATGCAATTTTGTATCTGGGTTTTGTTTGTATTTGTCATTTTTTTTTTTAATTTGTGTTTCACAATAGTGGCCATTTGTATCCGAGTGTGTTATCGATTATCTAAAACCTAGGTAATAAAACGTTTCTTCACGTGAAATTTTTATTGCTTAAGAAAGGAAAAAATCTTTAAAAAACACACATTAATCTTGTGTGAAAGTATATGAAAGTGCTTACCACTTTAGATTACCGAGTCATGGTTTCATAGGTAGTCCTACTTACCTAATACTAATGAAAATAACTAGATAACTAGATAAAGTTTATCTGACAAGGACTGAGCATAAGTCACTGAGCTCCTGTATATCAGCACGACTGTACTCTTTGTTGACCTAGTAATATTCGCTGCGACCCATAGACGTTCCACTGCTGGGCACGGGTCTCCCCCACAGACATAGCTGCGGGAGGTCTAGAGCATACTCCACCACGCTGCTCCAATGCGGATTGGTGGAGGGGTTAGTGGCCAACCCAGTGTCGAATGTTCTCAAGCCACCCGAAGGTCTTCGACAAGGCTTAACGACTGTTTCCACAATTGAAATAACCGGGACCGACGGCTTTACGTGCCCTCCGAAGCACGGTAACGTCCAAGAAATTTTGCCACTAGCGGTCACCCATGCACAAACCGACCGCGCCCGTCGTTACTTAACTCTTTCGATCACATTGAATCGACGCGAGCCATTGGGCTATGGACGCTAATAGTACTAGTAGTAATATTAATAGGACAAAATTACCTACTGTTCATTAAAAAACCATTACCATAGTGGATTGCCTACAGCATTATGCAAAAGTATCAATTCACCTTAAAAAGTCAAGGTAAGTCAGTAATTCAGCCTTTACACATAAAACCACATTTGTATTGATTGAAAAAAAATATTTGCATAGGTTACAATCAGAGTAGAGTCCATACCCAACGGCTCGCGTCGATTCAATATGATCGAAAGAGTTAAGCAACGACGGGCGCGATGGGTTTGTGGATGGGGCAACATTTCATGGACGCTACCGTGCTTCGGAGGGTACGTTAAGCTGTCGGTCCCGGTTGTTTTCAATGGTGGAAACAGTCGTGAAGTCTTGAAGAAGACCTTCGGGTGGCTTGAGAACACTCGTCACTGGGTTGGCCACTAAGCAGCGAATTATTATTATTAGATATTAAATCATTACGTTAATTCAGACAGAGGGTAGGGCTGTCACTCACATTTACATAAAAAAACGCATCAATATACCACAGACAGATCCCTAAAACGTATCTCTGCTATGACGGCTTCCCACAGTCCACGATTTTGCAGATTAGGACGGCGGCCGAACGGACGAACTACGAACATCCGTATTAATAGACCACACAATTCCCACGGTGCGTAGTGTACGCGAAACCGCGTCCGTCCGCAATATCACGCACCAAGGGAAGCCGCCTTTAGACAACATTTCCGATCGCACCGAATCGAATTGATTTTACTCATGGATTAATTTGAAACGGTGATCGCGGCGTGAACTTGACCCGCTTACGGATGATGGATGAAATGCCCAAATAATATAAATAAATTAGGTCAACATGGTCATTCGAAGCGAATCCCAAGAGTTGTTTACCAGTGCGTTACGTTCTAGTCACTGACGAAGTTACATCACAGAAGCGAGTTTGAGCTATCAAATATAACAGATCAATTAACGCAACAAGGGTTCTCAAATTTTTGAACTGTAAATTGACGTAGTGTCCTCACATGAATGTCCTGTGAAGTGTCCTGAATTTGCAGGGCCATACCACATTCTTAGGATAGCGGTGACAGCCCAGTGGGTATTGAACACGCCTCTCACTCGAACAGTACGGGTTCAATCCAAGCGGCACGCACCTTGACAAAATACAAATACAAATACTCTTTATTGTAGGTACACCACAGTAAAACAATAAAGACTTGAAGTTATGTGAGATTTAAGAAATTAAATGTCATCCGCTGCAACGGTGATGGAAACATCTTGAGGAAGCCTGAGAGTTCTCAAAGCATGTGAAGTCAAGCCAATCCGCACTTGGCCAGCGTGGTGGTACGTATGTCTTAGTCCACCCATTTCAAGAGGATACCCGTACACAGCAGTGCAGACAATGGAAACGGTTGTGGAGCAGAGTAAAAACTCTATATAAGGATTTAATTATCTTGCGCTCTTGAAAAGTAAATGTCATTGTTTTGATAAGATTTATTTTCAAAGTCCCAGAAATTAATCGAAATCAGTTTAATTCGGCAGTGACCGTGACACACTTGGCAGCAAGTCGTAACTCAAAACTACTTTTGGTTCACTGTCAAAAATATCAATTAATCCAAATTGCAAACGGTAACAAAATACAAAGAGAACGGTTTCCCTTGAACATGTCAAAACAGTTATTTATCGCCTTACTTTTCATTAAGTATAGGTTTGTCATAATGGTAAGTAATATAAAAAACAAAACAAAATGACAACGGGAGCTGTCTAAGCTGTTGCTACTGCGAGGCTAGAGACCCGTGTAGCGCTGGTTTTCAGACAGCCCCTATACGCTGAGGTTGAAGGCTGGTATGTGTCAGTTGTTCCCCCATGCTTATACTACCATTATTTAAACAAACTGTACAATAGTTTGAAATCTTAACAAGACTTGGCGATAGTCACAAATCGCCGCTGGCACACCTGCACTTGTCCGCTCATCGACCTGGTTTAAACCGGTTTGTACCGGACGTGGGTGCTCGCCCCCCGCGCCTTGTCTGTGACAGGTCACGCACACATAGCTGTCCGTGTAGTAGTGCTCTCACCGCACGTCAGTAAAAGGTTTAATTCTGTTTGGTATTTATTCTTTAGTATGTAAACTAACCATTGTTTCAACTTTGGTTTCAACGGAGCTTTCCGCAAAAGTTCACTCACGTGTTTGTAAAGGTCGTGCGTTGAGTCACAAACAGTACATACAAGGTGTACGTTTTCGATAATTTTTGGTCACGTGTTTGAGCCGGAAACTGCCTTGCGAATAAAAGGACCGAGCATTTATATTAATCAATGTTGACTGCTTCGGTTCGCCGTGAGAATATAAACCGGACAAGAATTACTAAGCATTTAAGGGTTCCGTAGACAATATTGTGTTGTATTGTATAATTTGTATAAATACTCACGTACGATCAATACGAGCGATTCTATGATTAATATGAGCTCTTCAGCACTTTCGAATGAATATTAATGAAACGGCTTCGATATAGGCAAATTGGGATTTTGTTTGCCAACCGTACCTTAACAACGGGATTGGTGTACTGAAGGTCGCGGTAAAAGTGGAAAAAATACTGCATCGAAATGGCCAAAACCGTAGTTAGTAGTGACCTTATAATGGCATTCATCCATGGCCATCGATGCCTTGCAATGATAGATCCAATGAATACAAATGCATCTCGAATTGGCGCTTTGAAACTGGCTCGTCGAAATTATTTAGACCACTTTTTGACCATTGTGAGTGTAACATTTGTGAACACTGAATTTTATTTATTTATTAAATCTTTTTTGTACCTATTAAAATATTAGGGACAAAAGGCGGACTGTGCCAGTCAACCTTTGGGCAGTTGAGTTCTACTAAAGTTACACACCTACCTTACTTTTTTTTATTTATCCACTTAGTAAAAAAGAGGTTTACTCCTTTTTTCCTTTTAATATTATTTTCTTGTACTTACTATAGATTTTTACTATTTAGTAAATAATCATACAGTGTCTTTTTGTCGTAATTTGTGATTTAAACAAATACAAAGTGTGGGAAAAGATTACATAATAGTGATTTAACGTAAAGACTGAGTTTACGTTTTTCTGTTTACAATTAATACTTTTTTTTGCTAATATTTCAATAAAATGTAGCACCAAGATTGATCACTAAATAAGACGAAAAACGGAAATTAGACATGTCACCTGCATTTATTTCTACTTTTTGGCTAATGGGCCAATTCGTTGACATTAGAATATGTTAGAATACCAGACACTATCGCGAAACTAAGAAAATGGTGCACAAATGCAGAACTTTCAGAGTGCATAGGTATAACTAATTATAGAACCTTTTCATCTCATATCTCGATGCATTTTCACCGTCAGTTTACATCCAGGATCTTTTTAAATCGCAGACAGACAAGACAAATGAGACCAAATCCGCATTGCATTAATATCACAGCACGAAGCGAGTAGGTACGAAGAAAGTTCCCACAAATTGCAATTTGCATCCGTCTTGCGGAACAGTAAGAAACCCTCGCCAATTCATTCGGAAACTATTTGAGTAGTGCTTCCATCACGGACTATTTCATGCTGGAAAGTGGGTTACTGGGTTTAGTGTAGATTAGTAGCGCGGTCGCGACCCTGAATACTGTGGGCCGCAGGGTTCGTATTCCGATGGGCGGCTTACGCATATTTCGTTAAAAATATTTGCATTTGGAATCATGTGTAGAGAGTACTTGGGTTGGATTCGACCCCCTAATTGGGTAAAGTATTATGTATTGGGTTTTCTAGCTTTAAATTCCCATTTGTAGCTCGGATTTTTTATTTTTGGCTCACCACCTATTACATTACATGTAGCGTCCATAGCCCAATGACTCGCGTCGATTCAATGTGATCGAAAGAGTTAAGCAACGACGGGTGCGGTCGGTTTGTGGATGGGTGACCGCTAGTGGCAAAATTTCATGGACGCTACCGTGCTTCGGAGTGAATGGTTTATCTAAAAATCTAAACCATTCTCGAATCCCCTTGAATACACAAAAAAAATTTCATCAACATCTACCCAGCCGTTTAGGAGGATTTCAGTGACGGAGTTTCTACAAATAACTTAAAAAACCTGTTTAATTGCCTTTTCCTATAGAAAACTAATTATCGGATAGAGTATTACAAAAGAAAGATATTAAAATGAAAGTTGTGAAAGAAGGTCAGTCGGCCATAATGTAAATTGTAATCGATTGGCTATCGATATCATCGGAAAACTTACTTTTAGTTTTCTAAGTTGAGCAAAAAGACATTGTTGCTGAAGTGTTGATAGCCACCAATACATAGTTGTCTAATGAGGGAGAAACTCACATGGAGGAACTCTTACTGCAAGCAGATATTTTCAGCAGATATTTTTAGCAGATTTAGATATTTTCAATTCTAAATGTAAATTAAGGTACTGTTAAATTATTATTTTTTAAAAAGCTTTTGGTAACTTTTTTTTTTCGTGCATTCTTCATCGGAACCAAATAAATGTGCCGAATTTCAGCTCGATAGCTTCAGTGGAAGTGGGTGAAATATTGATTGCAAGATTCCAGGACATACATACATACATACGAGTGAAGTTAAATAAAAGCTTTTAAAAATCAAGATTCTCAAAGCATTTAGTGTGCTATCGCTAAATATTTATATTAGCGTGCCTAAAAGTCAATGTTCGTACTCGTATTTAACTAATGCTTAGGTAAATATAACGGCTTGAAGGATTAGCAAGCGCCTTGTTTTGTCGCGAGTTTGTTCACCTGTTCCTTTACTAAAGGAGGTTTGTTTGTAAGCAGTTTTCTCGTAGATTATAATTAAAATTCTAAATTATGGTCACTCACTCTTTTGTAATATTACAAAAGCATATACTCTACATAAGGCGGCGTAGCGTAGCGTCCATAGCATGGCATGGCTCGCGTAGACTCAATGTGATTGACAGAATTAAGCAACGACGGACGCGGTCGGTTTGAGGATGGTTGACTTCTTACGGCAAAAAGAATACACATAGGCACATAAAACATTTGTTACTAGCGGTCACCAATCACATTAATGTTTAAAGTTAATGTTTAATATTACTAGGTGTGAACGAAACTATTGTTACGTCTAATTCCACACGAGGGAAGCTGCGGGCGTCGACTAGTTATTAATAAAGCCTTACCATCCGCAAATAGGGAAACCAAGTGTGGATAAGAAAGCAACGATCTTCAGCTTAACAATGAGCAGTTCGTTGAACCAACTGTGTAAAGTTCAAGACGAGCAAGTCAAGCAAGTCAAGGTGAAGGCGACCGCGTCGCAAGCGGAGACGTCTCGTGTAGTACATTTATTATGATTCATCAATGACGCTTTCAGGAAGTTAATGTTTAAAGGAACAAGAGGATAAGACACTCGTTTTGGCAGAACTTATCATTGACTTGACAATTATTTGTTGTTGTTCAATAAATTTAAGAAGAAAAAGAAATTTACAAACTATATAGCCTGTAAATTTCTTTTTCTTCTTTTTTTTCTTTATAAAGATAATGTAACTATAACCTATATGTAAATAAACTCTTCACTTACAAATTAACATTGAAACAGTATATATTTACTCTTGTACATACTCTCTAAAGTTTATGTCTGTTTGTATGAATAATTTAATTTAATATTTTAATTTCTTATTCAAATTTTTTTTTATAATTTGTTTATCGCTGTTGGATTGCCTGATAAAATTAATAAATGAAACGTTGTGTGACTGAGACATCACACTACTACACTAATATTATAAAGGGAAAGTTTGTGAGTGTGCGTTTGTATGTTTGTTACTACTTCACGCTCAAACGGCTAGACAAATTTTGATAAAATTTGGTATGGAGGGAGCTGATACCCTGACTTAACATATACTCGTAGGATACTTTTTATTCCGATACTGTGATTCCTTGAGATAAAAATCAATTTCAATATTTTTTTGTATATTATACAATAAATATCACGCGGGCAGCAGCTAGTAATTCAATGAAATTATAAACATGATGAAAATGTTAAACATATTGATGTAATTGACTTTAACTTTTTTATAAGTTGGTACTCTTTATTTACCTTATCTGACAATAGGATGTACCTACTCTATTTATTTTTATAAAAAGTTGGCAACCCTAGGTGAGTCCTACAGAGTCCTGTTTCGTATCCATATGTTTCATAAACCAGGGCAGGATCCTTAAATGCATTTCCCAGCGATAAAAAAAGGCTCGCCACAAAATAAGACGGTGTGAGTTGACCTCAAGTCTTTGGCGAGTAGTCATGCAAAGGTGGAATTGTGAATGAATCCTTTTTATTGCAGAGACAAGTCTGTGGTGCAATTATTTGCTATTTTATAATTTTCTCGAATTTGATTCCGCCTAGGGCAAATCCGTATATTATTATGACGTGACTTCTTATGACATTCAAGAATGATGGATCATTGGTTCAATCAATCATCTATGTAGATCGTGATATACGTGATAATTAGGATAATTACCATGTTCGTTAATTGACTTCCGATGTTAAGTCACTTTAGTTCATCACGATTATGTCGTAAACTGTCATTTTAGAAACTTGGACGCGCCTTGTTGTACTTATAGCGGAATTAAATAAAAAAAACAATCATTTTGTCTTTACATTATTCAATAAATAAATAAATAAATAAATAATAATATTAAAAAATGTGGCTTAGGCATTTGACGAAGAGCAGAGGTGAGTGACCTTAATAACTGCTCTCGGTCCCAGGTTTGAACCTTAACCTGTTAATTATACCTACATTGTACTAATATATTATATTTGTCAAAACAGAGAAAAAAAAATTACTTTAAAAAAAAAGAGAATCCTAAGTAATTTGTTGTGAGGGTTCATTAAGTTTAAGCGGTTCTGAATTCAAACTTCCTTAGAAATGCATTCTTATTTTCTTTTTAGAAACTCGGTTGGAATAGCTGCATCATGGTGCATGCATCCCGCAAGGAACCGGAAGTACGAATTTCGGCAATAAAATCCAGTCATCAAATTGTACTTAAATCGACACAATGCCTCTGTCCAACTTTCTCCGATACGACAAAATTGGATTAATGGAATCGTACGATTAAATTTAATCCGTACTTAATGAAAAGTAAAACTTTCAATTTGATCTCGTAAAATAAAATCGAACACCTTTTTATTTCCGACTTGCGAGTGTTTAACATTTGAGTTAACATTGTCGCTACCGGACACAGAGTAATGTACAGATTATTAGAGCAAAAAAATTATGGCAAAAGCTGAGTGCGGTCCTATTTCGCCAAGTAAGTAGTAAGTAGTTTTAAAATTGTAGTGATTCATTCTATATTACAAAGTTAAATAAAAATTTATACTATTCTATTCTATTCTAAAATTATGTCAGATCTATACATAGTCTGTCACTTCGAAAATGCCAATCGTACGATTTAGCCGTTAAACCACAGAATCCATACTAATATTATAAATGTGAAAGTGTGTTTGTTTGTCCGGCTTTCACGTCGCAACGAAGCTATTAAATGGTATGGTTTTTGTGTGTGGTGATAGTGAGGAGGGTGGAGAGTGACGTAGGCTACTTTTAAACTCGGTAAAACATCCCCATTTGAAGATATCGATGTTTTTTTATTTGCTCCAGTAAGTCAGTTTACGTACACTTTATCTGCGGTCAGCATTACCTCAGGTTCTTCTAAGTATCTTTTAATTGTGGAACTGTCACTATTCATCCACCAAAAATGTGTCATGTATGATAAACAACTCATTGTTAATTCCCTTTGACCACGCGGGCGGAGCCGCGGGTAAAAGCTAGTACATAATAGTTGGATAAACTAGAGGAAAACTTTTAAGCAATTTCCCTCCAGCTTCGAATGGCGCAATCTTGATATGAGTACTAGGTACCAATTTAATACATCATAATTATCTACTAGCTTCGTGATATAAACACAAGTCGGCAACTTTACCAGCACAAGTAATTGCGACATAGAAGATGCCGTGTCTAGTGGTTCGTCATTCTTTGGCATTGCACTGTTGATCTACTTTCACTCAAATCTGATCAGTAATTTGACTAAGAGATAAAATAAACGAAAGTATCGAATAATATCGAATTTTCCTATCTAAGTAGATTAGGTATCTACTTAAATAGGTAAATTAGTAGTAGCGGATACCTACAATTATGGGCGCAGAGCCACCTTCGCTGCGACCCATGACGTCCCACTGCTGGGCACGGGTCTCCCCCACAGACACTACTGCGGGAGTTCTAGAGCATACTCCATCACGCTGCTCAAATGCGGATGAGCCATCTTACGAGTTAAATAATTAATTACATTAGTACGCCGTGCCCGACGCGAGCGCGTTTACTCCTGAAGATAGTCATCGTAATCGGTCGAAACTAGTCGGCATATTTCCGACATAAATCAAACGTGAGTAAGCCAGTAGTTTCAACTATTAATTAAATAATTAAAATGCTTCATTTGTTTAATAGGTACATTGACTAACTTACTGACTAATTTACTTTTCGTATTAAGCTTATTTTATTACTTCAATGATTTAATTATGGACCATTCACTACAACAACCCTTAGGCCATAGTCCACCACACCACGTTGGCCAAGTGTGGGTTGGTACATACACTAATACCGAGACTACAACGCTTTTAGAATTTGCATTTTAAATGGATAACACTTCGATGATAACGCTGTTATGCTTTGGAAACGTTTAAAACATTTGATTACAAATTTTTAAATTATTGCTAAATCGTGATAAGTAATTTACTAAAACGTGTTTGGTTTTCCCAATAAAAATCTATTTAATCTAATAAATTGAAATAAAACCTGTATTTTAGCTGTGCCAGAGCCTGTTGTCTTAAATTATAAAGACTGCAAAAAGCCATGTCATGTACAGTCAACCACAAAATTAACATTAAAAGATAAAAAATATAAAAAACATTAAAAACATATTAAAAACATTAAAAACATTAGGTTTAACCTGTCATGTTTAAATAAGGATGTAAATAAATAATTAAATTTATTGTATTAGTAATATTTTAACTTGATTTGACTGATTTAATTAATTATTTTTATTTTTATTGTAAACTAATGTAATTTTATAAATTTATTGTATTTAATTTAATTTCTTTCAAATTAATTTTATTATAATGGATTTTATAATTGTGACGAGTAATTAACATAGATGTAAGTTAAAACATGTAACTATATATACGGACCACTGTCTCAATTAAAATTTATTATCATTATTATTATTAAAAAAGCCAAGATATTCATGAATATCGACGAAACTAAATGTCATATATATAAAAATCCTTTGTTACCTACCACACCTACTCTAACTCATTGTACCTCAATGTTGTTCAATTCAACTCCCTCGTGAGAAACAGATCATTGATAAAAACTCGATGAAAAGTTCAGCGCATTAGAACAATCATTGGGCTTCGAGACCGGTTCGCAGACCTTTTAAAATTTGAATTTAACATTGCCATTCCTTCCTACTAAGTAGTTTGGAAAAAATCATCCGGGTTGATATCTTAAATCTATAGTCTGTACTATTCATAAATTGAATTTAAAAAGAAAGACAGAAAAAGAATGATTTAAATATTTTTATTCCGTCACTGTGCTGTTGTAAGGATCTTCAGATTATCTATTGAGATTTTTTAAAGATTAATATTTTAGACTAGTGGACGCCCCTAGCTTTGCTCAGTTTTAATTCTGTCAAGGTCAGTCGGACGGTCCCAGTAGGTCTAAGTAGAATTCAGTTTGAATATTTTGTAACCACACGAGACTAATCCCTCTGGCCAAGTGCGGATTGGCAGACTTCACATGCCTTCGAGAACATTATGAAGAACTCTCAGGTATGCAGGTTTCTTCACCGTTTCAGCAAGTGACATTTAATTTAAATCGCACATAACTTAGAAACACTTTTATCTTGTTTAAACAAGAATTTAAATCTAGTCAAATTATTAGTAAAATTCTACTGTGTAGAAGGGGCATTAAACAACTCCTTATACTATTGAACACGCAATAAACACGTCCCTACCGCTGCGGTGTTTCGCAAGAGAAACCCGATCCGAGAGATTCGGATTAGAAAGGTATTTTAGGATTAATCACTGCTTATTTATATTGTGCATTGTGAACCCAGTACCAACTTGCCGGGAATTGTGGACATTATTTAAAGCCCAGCCGATCAATCGGTGATAACTCAGTGGGTATGGATCAACAGACTACTCCAGAGTTCGTTTTTAAAGTCTCTCGACTCTAAAAATGAACTCTGGAATAGTATATAGAGACACAGTCGGGTTTAGATCTAACGATTGATTGATTCACCACAACCCTTTCTTTGTCCCACTGTTGGGCACGCGTTTACTCTCAGAATGGGAGGGATTAGGACTTAGTCCACCACGCTGGCCAAGTGCGGATTGATTGGCAGGCTTCACATGCACATCATCGAGAACATTATGTAGAACTCTCAGGCATGCAAGTTTCTGTCGGGTCGTAAAAGCCCCGTAACTCATTATGAGGAAGTTTTTAAAATCGTAGCCACAGCGAAGGTTTTAAACAGTATATAATGTGATTATATTATATCTAGTTAGACAATTAAAAAAATATATTGATACCAAAAAATATAAAGTAAGAGACAACTTATGTACACTAAGGCTTTATAAGGTTCACACGTGTTACCTCCCTCCATTCAAGACTTATTCTACATGTTTTAACGGCCGTAGCCACCTATTTAGCAGGAACACCACACCTCTATGATCAAACATAATAATAACAAGCCAAAGACACGTGATAAACACGCAAGAACACTGTCTACTGTGTCTACTGAACGTGTTGTGAATCCATTCAACGTTTCTAAAGGGCGAATTTATTGCTGTCGTGGTCTAAAAAATGGCGGCAAGTTTCGCTATGAAACGATTGAAGTTGTTGTTACTGTGTGAATGAATAAAGGATTGCCAGAATGATAATTACCCTTTTTCTAATTCCCTGGCTGTTTTTAATAGAATCACAAACTATACATGAGATTTAATAAGCCGGGCGGCGGCTTACTATGGAAGGTTGTGTATGTGGATTGGTCCAGGTTCAATAACGGGCAATAGGCTATTTCTTTAGTGTGCCGGCTGTAGTAAGTCAGTTGATTTAGTATGGGTGCTTTAGTTATATTTATATGAAGTGGAGTCCGCCGTTTTAACACACTTTTATTAGCTTGGTATGTATGTATGTATGTAACGGAAACCTTAAACGTGATTTTCCCCCACATAAAAACGTCGAATTAATTTGAAACTTTGCACACTTATCAAAGACCGATGATAAAGAAATAATCTACATTTTAGTTCGGTTAACAACAAAAGCGTGTTGTTTGATGTGAAACAGGCGGAGGGCAAACCAAATTTTTGGCGTGGCGAGCGTGGCGAATATGGAATATATATACTATACAGTTCCGACAAATGACGGTCGGAAATTATTTTATTAATAAAATATAATAGTTATTTTTTTTGGATTTTTAAATGTCGTTGTTATTGTAGGTGCATGATGCTCGGTTCAGCTGCCGCTCGTCACGCCAGCGTTACATACGTTACGCTTCGCGGTTACGTGAATTTAGTAGTAAGCGGAATGCGCTGTTTGTTTTAACAAAGGTAGAGAATTAGATGCTATAGATAGATGGTTTAGATAGCAGGCTTAATTATACCAACCACTCGAATTGTCCACTTAAACTTAAGCTTAGCCTTAAACTCTGCTCTATTTCATTCAAATTCAAATAATTTATTTCGCTATGAGGTGATTACACACGCTAAACGAAAGTCTAGGTAACTACAAACTACTTAAAGAGAAGAGATATAATGCTATTCTAAACTGATTAATATAAAGCAAAGGATGAGCTATTGATCCTTGAATGAATAGCTAATCCTACACAGGTGCCTAACCTGCCTTATGGCTAATTTACAATAATTACCTACCACTAAGCTAAGCTCTAAGTCACGATAGACTATCTATCTGGTCATCGGCTTTAGGAAGAATTTACAATATTCTTATCCCATGCCCTAGTGTAGGCCGAGAGAGAAAAAAGCCGGAGGAAAAAACTCTCGGTACTCTTTTAAAATTCAAATTAATTTAATTCAATTTCATTTACGGGCAACATTATAAAGTTACATGTTAACATATATTCACTTACGCCGCATCAATAACTCTAATCGTAGCTATGCAAAGAAAATGCAGATTTCTTCGTATATTTTATCTGTGACAAATTGAAAGAAAGAAGCGTACATAGATAATGAATTGTTTAGTCATAGACAAAGGCGTGCTGGACGTATCAATAGCAATCGTTAATCTCACAATAAGACAGATGTGTGTGGTCGCCGAACTTTTCCTTTCAATTAATGAACGCTACGCATGGAATTTTATCGTTCAGTATAGGTGCTGGTATTATCTATACTAATATTATAAAAAGGAAAGATTTGTTTGTAATGTTTTCACATAACAATAACCGGACCGATTACAAAAATTCTTTCACCATTAGAAAGTTGCATCTTCACTGAGTGACATTGGCTATATAATATTACTAGGTGTAAACGAAACTATTGTTATTTTCTAATTCTACGCGAGCGAAGCTGCGGGCGTCCACTAGTAAATAATGATATGAAAAATTTGGTAAGTAGGTATTTGGCACTGCGACTGGGTGTGCCTCGGAGTGGCTTCAGTAAGTTTTTGTCATAGGATACATAACATTCAGTCTGATGTCCTGTGTTAGAACCCCGGGTCGAGCAATGTATCGGGTTACTCTAACTTGAAATTCCTAGTTACACTCGGAGACTGGATTTGTGCCCGGTATATGGCGATAAACTCACCACATTTGTCCTAAACATAACTGGTGAAGTATGTACAGTTACACATATCTGCCTATCCCTTCGCCAAAACACAGGCGCGATGTTATGTCATGTTATGTTATTTTTAACCTACAGTATCACACCACAGAGTAGGTAAGCTTGATTCTATAAAGTACCTAACGATTAAATGCTGATAAGGATATTCAAACGGAGACATTCAAGGAAATTTATAATATTCGCGTCCATTACTGAGTATTTAATGTGTGGCTAATGTTTCTCGTTTGGGAAGGTTGACTATATAAAACTGACATAAATTCTGTTACCGCTAAATGGCTCTTTTTATTAGAATTCCAAATACCAGTCGCTGATATGTTGAACCACACTGTCAAACTAATTCGGGGACCAGAGTATTATAATCATTATTTAAGAAACATAAATGTAATTTCTTTAGTACATATTGTGTGTGTTGTGTATCCTTCCATAGGATTTAAGTAATAATGCTGAATTTATAATCACTGTTTCATTTAAATATGGAATAAAATGTCTTACACAATTGAGGTGCCGCCTTGGCGTATCGCATGGAGAAGAGAGAGCCTACCATAAATTATAGAATTCCCAATTTTAGGTTGCGTTGCTTTTATGTCGCGTTCAATATACTGCAGAGTGTGTGTGAAGAAGTGAATTAAATGAATGTGTTATAGATACGAGTTTATCTACATATTGATGCACTCAGAATCAAAGTCAAATTCAAAGTCAAATAATTTATTTCGCTATGAGGTGATTGGACACGCTTAACGAAAACTTAACTACAAACTAATTAAAGAAAAGAGATATGTATATCTCTTTATAATGCTCAACTTCTTGTTAGTGGTCAGTATACTATACTCAGCTTTCATTATTCTTTGATTCTTGAAACATACATGCATGTATAAATGAATCTGACCTCTGAATCTGATCATGTTAGGGGTCGATTCCCCAAATTTATTATAATGCTGAACAGGGTCAATCAGTAAATCATCGAACGTAACGTAGTCATACGGGCACGGGTCTCTCCCACAGACACTTCTGCGGGAGGTCTAGAGCTTACTCCACCAATCCGCATTGGAGCAGCGCAGCAGCGTAGTGGAGTATGCTCTAGACCTCCCGCAGAAGTGTCTGTGGGGGAGACCCGTGCCCAGCAGTGGGACGTCTATGGGTCGCAGCGAATACGTAGTCATACGACATTTCAGTTATATCATCAATCAAAGCACGTCTTAGACAGCGTTGTTCGCATGGTTTTAACGTGGCTATATACCTCCGCACGTCGTAAAATCCGACGTTAATTTATATGAGAATCAACACACTTATAGTCGAACGAGTTTCATGTTACGTGATAACTTCGCATGTTTATGCCACAGATTATCCACGGTAGTTCAAAAGCAAAGTGTGTTTATTTCTACACTACTTAATATTTTTTTATCTTTTTATTTGGCTGACTTTCATTACATTATGTCAGTCCTATATAATAGGAGTGATTGTAACCATTCAATGAATGTGTTGTAGATACGAGTAGTCGAGTAATCTACACATTTTTGCACTCAGAATCCAAGTCAGAATGAAATAATTTATTTCGCTATGCATATCTATATCCTATTGTATACTAGACTGACATATATAATTACTAGCTTTTACCCGCGGCTCCGCCCGCGTGGGAAAAGGGAATTAACAATGCCATCTGTTAACAACATCCGGACATCGATGTTTTGTTATTTGCTAGATATTTAGTATCTAGCAAATAACAAAACATCGATATCTTCCCATAGGGATGTTTTACCGCGCTAAAAAGTAGCCTATGTCACTCTCCACCCTCCTCACTATCTCCACACAAAAAAACCATAGGTACCATTTATAATAGCTTCGTTGCGACGTGAAAGCCGGACAAACAAACAAACACACTTTCACATTTATAATATTAGTATGGATGAATATAGAATATTAAATATATTGTAACATTTTATACATCTAAATAATATTATATCATACTAGTGGACGCCCGCAGCTTCGCTCGCGTGGAATTAGACGTAACATAACCTAAATACAAAATTTCATTGAAATAATGTAGGTATATACGAAAAACTTTTATACCTACTAACTTTGCACCCCCCTTTTCCCCCCCTTTAGAGATGATTTTCGAAACTCAATAAAAAACCTTCATAGGTACTGAATTTCATTCGAATAACATCAAAAATGGCAAAGTTTCATACTAACTTTGCACCCCCGTTTTACCCCCTTAGGGGGTGAATTTTCAAAAATCCTTTCTTAGTGCTCCCCTACGTTATAAAAGAAACCCCTGTGCAAAATTTCAAGTTTCTAGCCCTTATAGTTTAGGCCCTGCGTTGATATGTCAGTCAGTCAGTCAGTCAGTCAGTCAATCAGTCAGTCAGTCACCTTATCCTTTTATATATATAGATTTATATATACAAATATTTTCAAAACAAAAAGTTATCTTGTTTCATTAATCGCTCTAATTTTATAAAAGCTTGTAATAGGCGAAAGTTTGTGAGTGAGTGTGATTGTTTATTGTTACTTCTTCACGCTCAACTTTTACCCGATACTTTTTATCCCGATACTGTGTTAACTTGGGATAAAAAATCATATACCTACTTTAAAATTCATGCGAGCGAAGCTGCTGCTACGGCCTGCACAGAATACATAACAGTTGGGGTACTATTCTCGCGCTGTAGACGTAACGTCGACGAATCCCTATCGTCAAATCTCTACGAAAAATGTCATCGGAGATTATACCACACAGCTGCACTAATGACTGGCGGAGAGGTTAGTGGTCAATCCAATTGTTGGAAGTTTTGAGGCCGGCTTTCTATATTGCCAACAGTATATTTTATACATTACTAGTGGACGCCCGCAGCTTCGCTCGCGTAGAATTAGACATTATCGACTAGCACCCCTCTTTTAGCCCCTTAGGGGATGAATTTTCAAAAATCCTTTCTTAGTGCTCCCTTAAGTTGTAAAAGGAACCCCTGTGCAAAATTTCAAGTTTCTAACCCTTATAGTTTAGGCCCTGCGTTGATATGTCAGTCAGTCAGTCAGTCAGCTTCTCCTTGACCAAACAGACTGCATAAATTATGTCATGCTATATCGTAATGACATATTATTATAATAAAAAGTAGTATAGTAAAGCTTAATTTATAGCTATGCTAATTAATATTATTATGACCGTGATTGTGATAAGGCCAAACAACATTCTATTAGTACCAAAATGCAATACTAATTGTTAGGTGACAAAATATAAAAACATTTTACGTCAAAAAATCCGGAATAACCTTTAGACATTCTGTATCATTTAATATCATAATCTATTGAATGAGACGATACAAATCAGTGACTTTTATTATATCGACAAAAATACAAAACTTTTTGTTATAATGTCTGTCTTGCTATACGAAGATTCAATGATACTGTATAACAAAAACCAGTGGCAGCCTTCACAGAATGAATGGTCGTGAATAACTTCGTTTGAAAAAAAGATAAAATATAATTGACATTGGTTTTTAGTTTCGTACAAAAAGTTGGGACGATAATGGCGTAACATCCGTTAAAACAATGTGTAACTATGTCATTTGTCAATACATGTCGGAAAGGTTCAATTCGAATCACTATTGATAGAAAAATACCGCAAATAGCTCTTTACATAGCTTGCTGAAAGACTTTTAGCTTGCAAATTTATTTTTATACACTTATCTAACCGTCGTAGTGTCAACATACTGAGGGTGCTCCGTTTGTGGATAAAACACGTGTTGGAGGTGATTCGTGTGGGTGTATATTTTTATTCCCAGCAGTGGGACGTCTATGGGTCGCAGCGATGTGCATGCTTTCATATGGGGGAGGGAGGTGCCGTATGCATGAGTATACACATACAAGCCACCTTAAATATTGTAGCGTCCATAGCGCAATAGCTCGCGTCGATTCAACGTGATCGACATAATTTCATGGGCTATACCGTGCTTCGGAGGGTAGGTTAAGCCGTTGATCCAGTTGTTTTCAATGGTGAACACTGAGAACTGAACTGAAAGAGAGAGAGAGAGAGAGAAAGAGAGAGAGAAAAAGGGAGAGAGAGGAGAAAAGTAAATAGTACTCACATAGTCGGCCAAGCTCTTCATCCCATACGGGAACCGCTCGCGGTCGGGCACGAGGCGGCCGCGCGGGTCGCGCTCGCGCTCCGGCCAGCAGTCGTCCACGTTGATGTACTCGTAGCCGGCCGCCGCGTAGCCCTCCGCCACCAGGATGTCCGTCATGGTGCGGAACAACCGGTCGCTGGAAGCAGGGGCGGCTTTAATATACTGTCCGAACTGCACGGGATCAGGGGTCGTACTGAAAACCAGCGGTCCGCCACGGCTAACGCTGAGTACAGCCTTTTTGACAAATTCATACTTCGTTAGGTTAATTAGCTTTTTAAGGTTAATTTTATTTTATTTTTGTTGTATGTAATTTATAAAATAAACTTTTTTCTATTTCAATTTCTTTAAGACCACAGAAATTAATTGAGATAGAATGGTGAACCTCAATCATACCTCGACTCAGCAAATGAACCAACCAGCTTAGACCAAAATGGTAGCAGACCTCAAATAAATTCTAAATAGTAGTGTAGATTATAGATGTTAATATTTTTACTAACGCTCACCTTATACAATTATCAGGATCATTCTTGCAGTCCGTGTTACACCGGAACCTTTCCCACGCGAGCCACCCCATGGGTGGGGTGAGGGCCAGCCCGTTGTCCAGCCCCGAGATACACCCCAACACGCACACGAACACAAACACTGTCCACACACACACTTTCCATGACGCCATTTATACCGCGATACGAAACAAATAGATTTATTTTCGCGACAAACTTATCCTCATTATTTGGTGGAATTTAGTTTTGAAACCAGTGTTATTTAAAGTAACTTGTTTGAGCCAACTGCTTTCGAGAGACCGCGGTGTCAGAATGACAGTGTCAGAGGTCAACAGCTCGTCTTGACCTCGGTATAGGTTATCTGTAACAAGGAAATGAGCATAGATTAATAAGCGTAACAACATAGATTAACAGTGCATCTGTAGATAAGTAGATTAATCAAAACAATTACAAGTCATAATTATATGTCTGTGTAATTATCAATCGTTTCTTGATCGTAATTCAATAATAATTTAACTATCGATGTGTGAGATAACAAAAAGCATTGATTTAATATTGTGAATGAGGTTTTCCTACGTTTGTTAGTCTGTCTGTCTGTCAGTATTTTTTTCATTGAATGCCGCAACACAGCAACGAATTAAACTTACGAGTATACAATAGTATACAAGTATAGGGTACAATTCACCCCAAAAACCACCATTAACGTATTTTGTATGCATATAAGAGACCCGTGCTCAACAGTGGGACAAAGAATGGGTTGTGGTGGTGTGGTACAGTGTAATACTTTGCGGGATTCGCAATCAATCCTTTACAACACTTTTTTCCAATTAAAAAGTAGCCTATGTCCTCTCTCACTACTGACACTGACACTATCTGTGTACCAAATTTATATCGTTCAGTAGTTTGGCATGAAAGCAAGACAGACCGAATTACTTTCGCATTTATAATATTAGTGAGTATGGACAGCTCTGTATCAGACCCTTCAGCTTCTAACCAATTATGTTTATTCACTCAGTTTGTGATGCAGTTTGTTTTCAGTTCTCCAATGAGTTACTCCAAATTACATGCATCGTAATAAGCTCGAGTTTCTACTCTTTACTTTAAATCCTACTTTACAAGCACGATTCTCACGTGACATCTGTGATTACCATCTCGTACGACGTGAAGCACAAAGCGTGATGACGAGGGGTAACGTGACAGTGACGCCTGCACTATTGTTCGCTGTCATGCTTGTTTGCTAGCATATAACATGATATAAGTATGCCTGCTATACTACTATACTAGTGGACGCCAGCAGCTTCGCTCGCGTGGAATTAGACCCATTAACGACGTCTGCCCGCGTTCGGGTTGCCCACTTGACTTCAAAAACGGCAAAGTTTAATACTAACTTTGCACCCCCGCAATTTTTAAATATCCTTTCTTAGTGCTCCCCTACGTTATAAAAGGAACCCCTGTGCAAAATTTGAAGTTTCTAACTCTTATCCAGTCAACAGATATCGCCATCTGTTAAAATCGTTTGTAGTTAACAGATAATTGTGAATCTCAAATAATAGACAAATAATTTGCAATAAAATAATATGTATTGCGGCTATAAATTAAGATGTATCTATTCTATCTTTCAAGTTGGATCAAACTGCACACGGTGTGCAAATTTTATTTAAAATCGATTATGTAGTTTAAGAGTCCATCGCGGACAAACAACGTGACACGTGATTTATATATATTAAGATTATATACTCGTATGTATACATAGTATCGTATAATAATATACTAATATTATCTAATAAAAGGAGAAATAACGTATGGGAGGTCTTAAACCAAGAGATTCCCGACTTACAATCGATAATCAAAGTGTACTAACGTAACGATTGTAGGTTTATTGAGAAGAGACCAGTTGAGAATCTTAACAACTGGGATTGCAGTTTCATGAAACCTACATTACTTTCGATGTCGATTATTTAGCCATTAAACTATTTACAACTTCAACAAAAAGCATTCTTAACTTTTACCAATCAAACTGTAGATTGAGATACGAGATGAAAACAATTAAAACATCAATTGCTTCCGTAATAAAAAATAAGTAAGTACTAATGATGTTGAAGACAATTACTGCGTCAGTTTTTCCGATTGACGTTTGATTTGTGTCCGTGATTATTATTACTGATAAAACAATAATGTTTTAATCAAGTTTATTAGAATTGCGGGTAGTCAGCATTTATGCTTATTGAAATATTATTGCTAAATTTTAATGAAAATTTATGATAATGCGAGGCGTTAAGTTAACAATTAATTTATTGAATAGCAGCAATAATTAATTATTGAATAGCAGCAAAATAAGTTTATTATTATCATTACTTCGCTAAACATCGAAAACAATCATGTACAAATGTATTTCAATTAATATTAAATTTTAATTGCAGATTTATTTAAATTTACTAAGAAATAAGAAGACTGCGTTGGTCTAGCGGTCGCAAGGGCTACGGCTAAGATAGAGGTCCTGGGTTCGATCCCCGGTGCGGCAAATTATTATTGAGTTTTTCAAATTTGAAATTCCTAGTAGTAGTAGTTTTCAATTCCTAGTTTTAAATCGTATAGCCGTTAAGAAGCAAAGAAGGCAAATATGTAATAGTTACTAGTAAATATAAGTAATTATACTGTCAACCTGCCCGAAGTACCCATTGCAAGCAGGTCGCCCTGAAAATCAGCGGTTGTTGGTTTGCCACGGCCATTTGCTGAGGGCGTCCAAATTTTCATCCTTTTAAATCTATTACTTGTATCTGTGTATAAAATACACAGTGTACCTTATTGCTGATGAAAATAAAATAATTTTCTTTCTTCTTTCTTTCTAGTAGGCTCACCAAAAACATAACTGGTGAAAACTGGATGTGTCCACCCTTTCGGGGAAATACAGGCGTAATGTTATGTTAAATTATGTTACGAAGAAGAACCAGACAACTCGACTTGCTTGCGAAATGTAAAAGCGTAGGTTGTTGTGGTTTAGCGAGTGGAGCGGTTCCGCGGATAATTAGCATTACGAGTGAAATTCAGTACAACCTCATTTTATAAAGGCACAGCAAATTTACACGGCTACGCTATTCAGTGTTCATTTATTAGGGTTCCGTACCCAAAGAGAAAAACGGGACCCTATTACCATAGAGTAAGGAGCAAGAGCTAAGACATCGCTGTCCGTCCGTCTGTCACCAGGCTGTATCTCATGAACCGTGATAGTTAGACCGTTGAAATTTTCACAGATTATGTACCTATTTCTGTTACCGCTATAACAACAAATACTAAAAAACAGAAAAAATAAAAATGTAACGTGCATGAAGGTATACACCACCATACATCTTTGTTCGCGTACCTATTGTTGCAAAGTAAATTAATCCTTGTTTTGTTATAATGGTGTTCCGCAAACTAACGCCTGATACAATTAGTTATATAATTTGCTACTTTCATAAAAAAAAGTATTTATTTGAGTTAGTATCTCGCTGGCTGGCTCTACGGCTGGTGAAGTAGATAGATAAGTCTAAGAAATAAGGGCTTAAGGTCCAATCAATTATCTCAACATAAATCAAGTACCTATACGACCGACATAATGATATATCAATTTGGTTGTTACACACATTATTCATCTCACATTCTGACATATGCAAATGTGAACATAGTTCCTTCCATTAATCTTAATATTCTTTTCATTTATTGAATTTCTTGTGTACGTGTGTATGAGAGTGAACTCCTCCTAAACGGCTGGATAGATGTTGATGACATTTTTTGTGTGTGTTCAAGGGGATTCGAGGATGGTTTAAATTCACAATTTGCTCAACTGGAAAATGTTTTCTAAACACGATTTTAGGTATTTTTATTTTTACTCGTCGTTCATTGACATGGAGCGTCGCGTCACTTTGACATTTCATATGGCAGAACAACGTTTGCGGGGTCAACTAGTCTATACATAAATCAAGTACATATACGACCGACATAATGATATATCAATTTGATCGTTACACAAATTAGTCATACAATGACTTCATAACAAAAGCTACCATCTAGATATGATATAATTACTGTGTCATGGATATCATAGATATTAGTGACTCGCAGATGATCGTTCAGCTAAGGACTAGATTATAACTTGATGACTATCCCACGGTCATGTTACTGAGCTCATCGCAATATCATTATATCTATGTTAAATTGCCTCATTCATTATGGTTATAAGATGAAGACAGTTGCCACTGAAAATCAGCGCTATTACGCGTTAAGAGCAGTAGCTTAATGGTCATCTTTTTTGTCACAGCATACAGAAAAACACCTAATCTGTGCACCTTTTGTTTAGTTTCGTGCCAACGTTTCAGGAGCTGGATTTAATCAGCCCTTCATCCACTTTCATACAACTTGCCGTGTGTCGGCCACCACAATTAGTTATTGATGCAATTAGTTCACCCGCTTGTTTAATAGATTAGATGATTGAGATAATAACATTGTACTGACTGTGTTTGTTGATCACGCGAGGTAATTGTGTGGTAGATAAACTTGTTAATGGATGGTAGATGAGAGAAAAATATTTAATCTAATCCATCCGTTTATAAGCCAAAGTCTACTGGTGGACGCCAGATTTCTAGTCCAACGAGCTACGTGGCCTATAACCCTGTATAGGTTTGGTTCATAAAACCTATCCTTCGAGGTACTTGTACAGTCCGTAATTCTTAAGTTTCTTTTTTTGTTTTTCTTACAAAATACATATAGACAAACTCCGAAACGTTTGAAATGAATCGATTGAAGTTTATTAAAAATTATCATATAAATATTATTACTATAATATTTTCATAACGTTTATGTATGAACATGAAGCATATTTATACAATTTTTGCACTACCACTTTTTGTTTCACCGTTTGGGGGCAACAAACGTGTTGGTGGTGTTGCGTATCTTGGTGTATATTTTCATTATTTTGTGCATGCTTTCATAAGTCGGAGGGAGGAGGTGTATATGCATGAAAATATACACCAAGCCGTGATCGCGTGTTGTTAAAGTAGATTAAAACTAACTTTATTACAATTTTTTAAATCATGGACATGAAATAAGTACATAGATACATACTTAGTAGTAGGCTAGTAGGTGCTATTTATTTTATTTTATATGTATAATATAGACGGACAAACAGACATACGGGCCACCTGATGGTCACCGTCGTCTATGGACACGTGCGACACCAGGGGTATCACAGGTGCGTTGCCTGCCTTGAAGGAAACGTTTCACACTCTTTTTGAAGCGCTCCATGTCGTAGCTCGAAGGGAAAACCTCAGTCTGAAGCTCATTCCACAGAAGACCAGTTCGCCGTCAAAAAGACCGCGAGAAACGCACGGTGCTATAATGAAATCTGAATTTCTCGAGAGGCAATCGCAATGGGTGTGGCGCGTGTGGTGGTACTACCAATATTGGTAAAGTTCAAGCAGCGTTCCGTGACCGAAACACAGATAACTTACGGCTTCGCAAATTGCGCCAACATTACCAATTTAGATAACAATCTGGTGAACTGGTTTTATGTAAATTGAGAGGCGAAGTATTTGATAGTGGTTTTGGCAAGTCTATTTTTGTGTGTAAACAACATGTTTAGAATGCGGTCTCGAATAGAGACGCTTTAACGCAATAGAAGGGTCTTAGGTTAGTGGTCACCTCCTCCTCAACTGTTGTGCTCTGGCGCACAAACGGAATGTTCATCTCGGTATGTTTATATTGCATCCGGATGAATTTAAGGACATCGCCATCCAAAAAGTCCTAGCTTACTTCAAAGCCATTGGAGTGGATGGCGAACTTTAATGGGCTGGGCACAAACGATCAGCTACGGTCGACGTGCCTAGGAGCCGTAAAGCTCAAGCCCCAAATACTCAAATAAAAAAAAAATAGGTTAGTGGTCAAATGATGAGAATTAAATATGACGAATGTTAAATAAATTTGCATACCCTATGTGTGTTAAAATAAAATGTGCTGTCCATGTATAGTAACTAATAATACCGTAATACCATAGATGTATCATTACTCTTAATACCATAATCAGCAAATAAATATATTGATTGATTGATAGTTAAAAAAAGAATGCATGGGTAAAACTGCAAAGGAAGTATTTATGGATGAAAATATCAGAATATTGATAACGCTTAGCTGCTTCAAAACTGATTCAGATTTTTACGTCCTTTGAAATTAATGTTTTGTTATTATTTTTAATAGCAACTACATCAAATTTTCAGCATGCATGTGTACACAATAGCTATGTTTCAAAGAATTGCTTGTTTAATATTACAATCGTTGAATTTTTAGCGAACTCATAGTTAAAATATTTTATTTATTTGCGCTACATATTTATTATGTTCGGATAAGAACCGGATACTCCCAGAATTCTTAGCAAACATAATACAAATAGACCGACCGTTACTACTACCACGGACTACCTACTACTAACTACAGCTAAGTTATATAGACACTAGAAAAATATTATTAGAAACAATTAGGAATTAAATTGAAGATAATAATATAACATAGAGCACATTATAAAATAGGGCCGAACATAGCTACGTATGCCATGACTCGAAATGAAGCCATGACGCTGATTTTCAGTATGGACCTGTCTGAGTGATTTATTTCGTTCATATATATTATACACATATATAATATATATATAATATAATATCTAAACGAAACTAATCACTCAGATATACATAATATGTATATATATATCCGTTATGTATGAAATCATTCTTAAATCACTATCATTATGTGTCGGTCCGACGTCGAGCGGTCACGTGACCACCGGCGCGGCGGCGCTTGCGCAACCTTACGTAAGCAACTGGTCCGAGTGGAACGCGGGCATTACATGTGGAGTACTGGCCAAATTAAACGTGCGGTAAACAAAGAAAGTGTGCGAAGCGCTCGCGGCCATGCGGCGAGGGCGAGTAGTAAGCTTACGGGTAAACTGAGGAGTGTACTCAGTGAAGATGCAGCTTTCTAATGATGAAAGATTTTTTGAATTCGGTCCTTCAGTTTTTGTGTGAAAACATTACAAACAAATATTTCGTCTTTATAATATTAGTATAGATATATTATTGACTTGTTAAGTCAATAAAAAGCTCTGGATTTATAATACAGTGACACCAATGACTTCTAAAGTGACCTCAGCGCAATCTTGCGCTTTACCGGCCCTACATTCGATGTCGACCGGTTTATTGACACATATACCAATATCCACGAACCAGTTCAGAACCAATTCGTTCGACCCGTGTTAGGTAATGGTGTACTGTATACCGTTACTTTGCCAAGATGCCTTACCTACGTAACCTTTACACACCATGTATATAAACAGATAGCAAAAGAGTATCTCCCTTCCGCTACCACCCATGGCAATAGTAACCTTCAAGCTTAAAAGTCGGTCACAGGTGGCTGGTTTAACCGTAAAGAATGAGCAATACGCCAATATGAAAACAACGCCCTTTGAAATCTGGCCCAACATCCTGGGCCAATACCATTGGGCCAATGTTTACAGCTACATATACGAGGCAGAACGAAAGTATAGTTTTAAATTACTGAACGATTCGTGAGTCTATACACTGTTGTATTCGCCGTGTACGCCGTGCCCCCCGCGCGTTCACTCCTGAAGATGATCATCGTAATCGATCGAAACTAGTCGGCCTATTTCCGACTTAAATCACACGTGAGTAACTTCAACTATGAATATAGTTTTGAACTTGCGCACAAGTCAAATCTTGCTCATATTATGTCCCACGCATTCTTACCCCATGCGCAACTATCCCCTTCTAATTTCGATTAAGGGCAACACTTTCATGCCGCTTGTACAGAGTTCGATCAACAAACCAACATCCGATCTTACAGTCTCAAATTCCAAAGTCATACGAGTCATTGACCGCAGACAATAGTCCGACCAGTCTCCCACGGACATTCAACACCTGCTGGCGAATTTCGATGCAGACCACGCCAGTGAAAGCCTTCGCTCAACATTCTGGCCAGTTATCGATATCAACCGCAATCGATTGGTGACTGAAATATTGATTGTACACGAATCGTTGATACAAGTATATTGAAGAAGAAGAAGAACACATTTATTTCAAAAGCAGACATTACAAAGTAACACAAAACAATTAATCTATATATATAGAAGGAGAAGCTGACTGACTGACCGACTGACTGACTGACTGACTGACATATCAACGCAGGGCCTAAACTATAAGGGATAGAAACTTGAAATTTTGCACAGGGGTTCCTTTTATAACGTAGGGGAGCACTAAGAAAGAAATTTTGAAAATTGATCCCCTAAGGGGGTGAAACGGGGGTGCAAAGTTAGTATGAAACTTTCCCGTTTTTGAAGTCAAGTGTCCTTCCTGGGTCTAATTCCTTAATGGGTCTAATTCTACGCGATCGAAGCTGCGGGCGTCCACTAATGAAACTACTTGCTACTACTTGGCTACTTGATGGAAAGGGGCCACACAGCGTTGACCGTAGCTGTAGCAGACCACGACCGCTGGTTTTCAGTGCGACCCATTTTGACCCAGTTCGGACTAGTAGTAAACTTATTGCAGTGAAGCGTCTATATAGCCCACGTTGTAACACCTATAAGTCATAAGTTTATGAAGCACGTCGTGCTAACAAGTGAACCGGAGCACAAACACTTCTCACAGGTGAAGTGTTAGAGCAGATAAAAACGAAAGCGTAGAGAAAACAAAGAGTGCGAGTGACGTAAGCGCTCCCGCATTATGCATGTGTTGGCGCGTAGGTCATGATTATATCAGTATCTGTAGCTCGGGACCAGAATAGTGCTACGGTATCCCCTGCCTGTCGACTAAAAGGGCTTCTGGGTTCACGGGCAGCAAGAGTGGGAGCTCGAACTGTCCATCCAGTGAGCCCGGGAAAGACGACGTCGTGTGTGGCTGCACGACGTTGTTTTCGACGTCTTTGGACGTCTCGTCCGAGACGAACCTGTCATGGGCACAGCGCCGCGGAGGGCACCGGTGCGTTCTAACAGAGATCCCGGAGCCCTCCACAAGCGCCGTGGAAGGCCACCGAGGAGTTTTAGTGGGTGGAAATCCACATAACCCGGCGTCGATCCCACGATCTCCTAGTACCTTTAAAAGGTCATTTTTACAATGCTGATGTTGTTTTTTCCGATTAAGTTTGAGCTTTAACGTGAATTGGTCCTGAAGCGTATTTTAGTTTAATCTGCTACTGTAAGTACTGGTTGGCACTGGCAAAATGCATGAATTGTCGTCAACCCCAATTTTGTGTTATAAATCACTCGTCTCATTTGATAAGAAGATAGAACGGTGAACTGGACGTATATCTCGTGCCACAATCTTGCAATATACTGCAAGATATCTCGCAAGCTCGGTCAGTGCGCGCCGACATTAGTTACGGTACGTTACGTTATCGATAGATTTGATTACATACAACTTAAACGAGTGTGTCACATCACTAATTACTATAGTGTGACGTCACATAGTAGGCGGGACATGGGCAGGGCTGACGAAAAAAGTGACACGCATCGTTTGTATCAAAATAATACGTGATCGATGTTCTATCTTGATTACTGTGATTTCTGTGGTTGAACCTAAACATAACTGGTGAAGAGTGGGTGTGTCTGTCTACTTCTACGGGGAAATACAGTCGTGATGTTATATTAACAAGTTACGCTCCAAACAAGTTGTTGAGCAAGCAGCGTAACTATGTAAATCATGTTTCCTTACGATGTAGGAAACTGTAAATACATTTTAATTATTGTAGATATTGCTTATCATACTTGATAGTTGATAGCTTATGATGAGCTAATAATTTATAGTGTTTTTACTTGGCTGCAACTTTGAAGTATTTCCGTGTTATTCATAAAAAATAATAAACCTATTTTAGTGTTATGTTTTGTCTTTCGTTTATTCAAACTCAATTCAGAATTCGAAAGAAAGTGACAGATCACTTTACATAATTAGCTATAATAGGTTTATAAATTTAGTTATGAATAAGGGGGTTTATTTTCAACCCGTTAGCATCCTACTGCTGGGCACGGGTCTTTTCTTACATAAAGAAGGCCTGGAGCGTACTCCACCAAGCAACTCCAGTGCGAATTGGTGGAAAGGTTAAACCCGGCTGTCGAAAGATTTTAGGCCGCCCAAAGGTCTCCGACTTCGACATGACTGAACGAATATAACAGTCGTTAGGAAGACGGAGAGGTGAAGGATAACAAACGTGGCGGTGGAAAGGTTTGTGGTCAACCCGATTGTCGGAAGTTTTTAGGCCAGCCAAAGGACTCCGACATGATAGTAATTTTAGTTTATACGAAAATAACAGTAGCTAAGCAATGTCGTAGGCGAACGAATCACTACCGGGCCTGATATTTTAACGTGCTCTCAGAAGCACAAGCGCTCAAGAAATTTAGCCTATAGCGGTCACCCAGGAGTCGGTCACAGTTGTCACGGGCTGCAGCGGATGGGTGGTGATACATGCTTGTTTGTTATCTTATATCCAAAAAAACCATCCGACAGTCAGCCAAGACCGATGCAGCATGAATGCTAATAAAAATTAAATGCAAATTTTTAAAATATACCGCCGTAGCTTCTCTCTGCTTAGCCCAAAGGTTGACTGGCAGAAAATGCTCTTAGCATTAAGTCCGCCTTTTGTATCACATTTACGTATAATAAAGCATTTATAAGCATATTTAAGCAGCGTGGTGGAGTATGCTCTAGACCTCCCGCAGCTGCGTCTGTGGGGGATACCCGTGCCCAGCAGTGGGACGTCTGTGGGTCGCAGCGAAAGCATTTATAAATAAATAAATGCCTAAACTCGCTATCACGAGCGCTTCATCAAGCACCAAATTCAATTACAGTATCAGTCCAACAGGTGTTTGTTAAACTCAGATATAATCGCAGTCTGTGTCTTCCTACTCATAAATAATTTGAAAGTGAAAACTCGCTAACAATGGCTGTAGTTCTCACAGCAGTGTTTCTTGTAGATGGAGGGCTGTTACAAAATCAGTGTTCAGTCTTAAGATTATTGTTCTTACATTATTTATAAGCTGTCACCTATCTACTAAACAAAAATGTCAGAAATAAATAATTTTATATTTTTATTATTATGTAAATAATAAAAACTAAAGACCGCGAGTCCCGAGATTTATATTGATTTATAGGATTACATACAATAAAATTAAGTATATAAAATTTAATAAAATTTTTAAACAATATTATTTCAATGTTTAAAAGACTAATTTTTTCAAGCACGTGTTGAACGTAAAATATTATCTCGTAATTTAAGGGTTCTTTAAACAAATGGACCGTTACTGAGGCCTCCCTCCGTCTGTGGTCCGTCCATGGAGATAAGAGTCTTATTCATATCATCTTTATTCTTACCATCACCCTGGGTTGACTGGCAAAAAATGCCAATAGGAATTAAGTCTGCCAATTGTAACATATTTTTTTTGGTGTAACAATAAAAATTTAAAAATTAAAAAAAATATATAAGTACCTACCTATAAAAAAATATTTAAATTATAAATTAAAAAAAATTCTTTGTTTAAGTAAATTCCACAAAACACGCATGTTCAAGGTGGAACAATAGAGCTTTCTCAGTCGTACAAGGTCTCCGATCAACGAGCCTTACATGCAAATCAGCAAAAACATAACAAAGACTACCTACATAATGAGCTCGCTAAAACCTGTGCATACGAGGCGTGATAAACGATTATTCACGGGTTACCACACATTGGAATATGTAACCGTTAGGGCTGTGCGGAAGGTGATATATTCGGATATTTATAGTTTTATTCTACCATAAATTTAACCTTAAACGACATTTGCGAATTAAAACTTTCGTGCCGCTAACTGTACCTGCTTCTTTGTGATATTATATCATGTTCAGATTTGGTAATAAAGTTAACTGCCCACTATAAGTCAATTTTCAATTCAATTATTACAATTCAATAATTATTTATTTCAACATAAAAAAAATGATACAGAAATAGAAGTATGTGCTAGACAGCGGCTATAGTTAAAACTATAATTATGTTTACACATTAAGTTTAGTTCTTTAATTTATAATAGCTGTATACCAAATACATATTTATAAAGTGTGTGTGTGTCAAATAGTTTATAATTATCCAGAGAGTTCTTCTGTTTTTTCATTATTTAGATTTAAGTAAAAAGTTTATAATAGTAAAACGTTTGTTATTTTGTTTTTACAATCCCGGTACGAATAATAAAAATGCATAAATTTATTTAACTTATTATAGATTTTAGTAGCAAGATAGCTATAATGTCGTCTTCCTAGTGTGGTGTACATCTTTTGTGAGCACAGAAGTGTTAAGCGAGTAAATTGTGTTCGTTCGTCCATTTAATACCAAAGTTAAGAAACGCCCACGAGACACTCTCATCAAAATAATGAATAGGCTTGTTTAAAACAAAAGAATTAATCTATTTGTGTTATTGTTCAGTAAAGTGCGCATGGCAACTGTTGCAATAGTGTTTAAGGCATGCGCACATTGATGACAGTACAGCGCACTGGTAGATACAAAAAATGTGTTGTAGTTGAAACAAATTTGGTGAGTTAGTTTGGGTTCGCTGCGACCTATAGACGTCCCACTGCTGGGCACAGGTCTTCCCCACAGACACAGCTGCGGGAGGTCTAGGGCATACCACCACGCTGCTCCAATGCGGATTGGTGGAGGGGTTAGTGGCCAACCCAGTGTCGAATGTTTTCAAGCCATCCGAAGGACTTTGACAAGGCTTTACGACTGTTTCCACTATTGAAAACAACTGGGACCGACCCTTGTGGAAATAAAGCCGTTATGTTATGTCAAAATTCGATTTGATTTGTATTTTGCGAATAAATTTATCCATAGTTCAAATTTGAATTATATTTGATACTTTAATTATAAATAAACTTTGAAATACATATATTTAATTCTTCGTTAAATATATTTAATACTTTACGAAAATCAAATGAATTCCTTGACAACGTAATTTTTGCAAAATTATCATTGCAACGAGCCGTTTGAGGCGCGTGCGCATGTGCGTTGGGCTTAAACCAGAACTTGATACACATCACAAGGTTGCGTTGCGTGGGCAATCAGTACATTTCTGACAGCACAGTAATTACTTGTGGGCCGGGTTTGAGGTTGAAATATAAAACCTCGCTATTATATAGAGACAGATTTGATTGAATGTTTCTGCATCAACCGGTGTGACGGTAACCGTAGAACATAATATTCTTCACTAGTGGACGCCTGCAGCTTCGCTCGCATGGCGACATAACAAGAATTAGACATAACAATAGTTTCGTTTACACCTAGTAATATTATATCGCCAATGAACACAGTGAAGATGAAGCTTTCTAATGGTGAAAGAATTTTTGAAATCGATCCAGTAGTTTTTGTGTGAAAACATTACAAACAAATGTTTCCTCTTTTTATAATATTAGTATAGAAGTATAGATGAATGATTTAATAATAAGGTTGTGTTTACATCGAAATGAAATTGGAAAATGGTCGTCGTTTAAATGAATGTCAACTGGTTTCGAATCGAAACCATGACTGTATAATAGCAGACTTTCCACAAGGCGGTGTAAAGACAGCAGAATTTAGAGGGCATATAATTGGTTAGTCTCTATCAAACGAGACTTATTTCTAGCAGTGGAGCTCCAAAAATGGATGGATGGATACTTTATTATAGACGGGCCCGTTGGCGCAATCAGTAGTGACCCTGTCTCTTGCGCCATGGGTCGTGGGTTCGAATCCCACTCAGGACAAATATTAGTGTGACGAACACTTGTATTTGTTCTGTGTCTGGATGTTAATATTTAAGCATGTATTTAAAAATATCTATGTATGTATATTCAACACTTTTTATAAGAACATATTTCTCCGTCCGCACATTATTACACGTATTAAATTATTTGTATATACTGTATCGATATATGTTTCTACGCTTTGCATTGTAAACGTGATGCAAGCCAAAAGCCGCCAAGGTTCTCGTTGTTTACAAAAGAGTTTAAAAGTGAACATTCCGTAAACACTGAAACGAATGAGCGGCCGTGAAAAATTGCTGTGTATGAACGTATGAATCAGAATTATGAATGAATCATTTTTTTAAGTTGTTTTTTATATTATAATATTTTTAATGATTTTCAATTGCAACTTATCCTTGTGTTAATGTAAATGTTAATGTATCTATACTAATGTTATAAAGAGGAATGATGTGTTTGTAATGTTTTCACACAAAAACTACTGGACCGATTTGAAAATTCACCCCCTAAGGCGGTAAAACGGGGGTGCAAAGTTAGTATGAAACTTGAAGTCAAGTGGGCAACCCGAACGCGGGCAGACGCCGTTAATGGGTCCAATTCTACGCGAGCGAAGCTGCGGGCGTCCACTAGTCTTCATACACTTCCACAGACCTACTTGCCCACTGGTGCTCGCAGCGTGCAACATGGACATGTGGACAGAAACATTAAACAGCTGTTAGCTAGACGACCTTGCTTTGTATCCGAGCCTTCCGAGCTTATGAAACTCATTAAATGTAGGTGACGATGCTAGAATTATGTACAAACCAAAGACATTAGCTTAGTACCAACTGAAGCTCCATGTTATTACTTCAAATTACTCTTTTTATGGGTATAAGATAGAAAACAAGCATGCAGTAGCACTATCCATCTGCCTATAATGAATGTGACAGATACTGTAGAAACGATTCTGTTAGATAATAATTTTGACTCTGAAAAGTAAATTTGATTCTGTGGTACCATTGCCGGGGTCAGATATTGATTTAATTATTTGTATCAGGCGTTACTTTGCGGAATTCCATTAGTACAAACCAAGTATTAATCTACTTTGCAACAATCCGCGAACAAAAATGCATGGTGGTGTATGTATACCTTCATGCATGCACCACCTCCCTCCCTCCCACACAGGAAATATACACAGTAATACACACGCGATTAATGAATACATACACCAACACACACCCGGGTGTATTGTGATATTGATTTGGCAGTTAATATCTTCTCAGATGAATGTTTAGTTTTTTTTTAATCGTGGACATTCTCACACACGGCCATCTGACGCCAAATTAGACGCGAGCCTGTACTATGGGTGTCAGAGACTGCTATACATACATAGATATTTTTAAATTGTACATACTTAAATACAGCAGCAGGAAGAATAGGCAAAACAAGACATGCTCTTATGATTATTATGTATGGTGTATGCTCATTTGCTGTTTAAAATAAAAACACCGTTTTCAAACTAAAATTAATGATTAGAATCTACCATTCAAGTATATTCACTATATCTACCAAATAAGCAAAGCTGTTTCTTACAATAATAAATTTATCATTGCGATAAAAAGTGAAAGTATCGAGCTACTAGATACAAGATACGTACTAGTCTAGTGTATTAATCACTCTTTAGCAGGGATGCCATGAAGCTCCATAACCGTAACCGAAACTGTCGGATATCCGAAAAAAATATATCCGAAAGTACCTTTTTTTTTATTTTACGAGTGGGAAACCAACTACACCGTCGTACAGCCACACAATGTCGTCTTTCCCGGGCTCACTGGATGGACGGTTCGAGCTCCCACTCTTGCCGCCCGTGAACCCAGGAACTTTGACTAACCCTCCCTACAAAAGTTTCGAATAAAATCGAATAGGGACAGATTCTAACTAAACAAAAAAAATACACTTCAGTTACAAGCAAAACATAGCAAACATTGTGATTCAGTTTGTTAGTGGGTATGAGGACTGGGGTCTGTTAGTGATAGTTAGTCCTCCAAGGTGTTAGTAATAGTCCAGTTAGTAATTGTTAGTAAGAGTCTCGTTCTAAGTCGCCTCTAAAGAAATTTAAGCGGAATTTTCTTTTACCAATTCCTTATCAATCTAATATCCGTAACTAATACTCGTATAAATAACCGCATCCGAAACCGCTATTTCGATAATCGATTTTCGTTATTGAAATTATTATATCCATATCAAATCCTATCCAAGATCCGAAATTTCATATCCATAACATCCCTATTCCATAGCACTAGACACCCGATAGACCAGTCCATGTACAGCCTTTATCTAATCCATACTAATATTATAAATGCGAAAGTAACTCTCTGTCTGTCTGTCTGTCTCGCTTTCACGCCAAAACTACTAAACCGATTTAAATGAAATTTGGTGCACAGATAGTCTTCAGCCTGATAAATGACATACATAGACTTTTTAATTGGAAAAAAGTGTTGCAAAGGGTTGAAAAGGGAGATGAAAGGTTGTATGAAAGTATTGTCATTTTCAGAACTAGAAGCATATAGAAATATTTTAGGCTGTTTGAGATATAAATATATTATGGCATTCAACGTTTGTAAAAATGTTACTCTTAAGGGTGTAAAATAAACATAGGGGATAACAAATTAACGGATTCATTACAAATTTGTGGAGCTAAAGTTAACGCGTTATGAAGAATCTATTATTGTCAAATTCCACGCCAGCGAAGCTGCGGGCGTCCACTAGTACTCGTATAATCTACAGACCATTCAGAAACGAAAACGCTTAACTACTAGTAGTAGTAAAGTAATAAGTGCCGTTCTAAATTTGAATAGTTACGACCTTGCCAGCATTGCCGCTGTTCGTAACACAAAATTGGACCAATTTGTTTTGTGACTGAATGAAAAGACTTATAGGATTTCTATTCTAGCGAGGTTATTTGTTTCCAGAATAGTATACTATAATATGTTGGACATTCTCACACACGGCCATCTGACCCCAAATTAGGCGCGACGTGTACTATAGGTGCCAGAGAGAGACTGATATACATACATATTTAGATATTTTTAAATACATACTTAAATAGATAATATTGACATCCAGACAGAACAAACACAAGTGTTCGTCACACGAATATTTTTACTGAGTGAGATTCGAACACACGACCCCTGGCACAAGAGTCACTACCGATCGCGCCAACGGGCCCGTCATAACATACAACATAATTTCGACGGGTAAGAACTAAAGAAAAGTCCATATCTTCTTCACTGATTATACCAGCTTACTGAGGCTGCGTAGTCAACTTGTTTCAGCACAGTGAAACTACTTAAATAAGGCTGTGGTTTTAGTAACAGCGGTAATAGAGTTGTAACACGGTACTTCCACCGCGTCCATATGTGGCAACCGTTGGGATGAACTAACATGTCCCTAAAAGGCTCGCATCCTCCGTTGCTTTAGAAAGTGTGCGGACGCATTTATGGACCCATAATTAGTTGCTTCGTAACATTGTTGGCTATTCTCTGTTCAAGCGTCCATAGCTCAATGGCTCGCGATCGTATGTGATCGACCGAGTTGAGCAACGAGTTTGTGGATGGGTGAATGCTGCGCTGGTGGCAAAATATCATCTGCGCTTCCGTGCTTTGAAGGGTACGTTAAGCAGACACCGGTGTACCGGCACCGGTAGTTTTGACGTGATAACGTCTTATAAATTGATGAACATCGACAGCGCATATGAAAAAGTGTCCCGTTCTCCGTTCCGACTTTTGTACATTCCAGCATAAAAAGAGAAAAATATACTGATTCACAGAAAAATATTAAAACAAAATATTAAATGAGCGGTTCTCTGCAGAGAAATTATTTTCAATAACTTAATTTTACACACGACAACATTGGCGGTTCCATGGCTCCGAAATAGGGAACTGTCAAAATAAATATATAGACTTGTCTGTTGTCTGTGATTAGTTATCTGTACTGTAGAATACTTTGAAGTTTAGACTACAGACGTCAATTTTGTATTGTATAAAATAATTATTATGACGTTATCACGTAAATCTATCGTCCGTAAACCGACTTTACAGACAACCAGTATTTTAATTAAGGTAATAACTATTTGGATTCTTAGGTACAAATTGCAGGCTTATGGCTAAATGGCAACGAGATCTTCCAGACAACTTTGTGCTGAGGAGTAAGCAGAAGCTTAGGTATCTATGTCTTCTTCCGAACCGTATGGTTCGGTCCACAATATCGCGCTGCATGTTCGTTTGCTACCTTAAACAAAAGCGTTGTAGACTGTGTACTTTGTCTCCGGTTCCATCTTCCATTACAATTACATAAACAAAATAAACGGTCAGGTTAAATAATGCCACGATATCAACGTTCATCGGACTTAATAATCATCAATGGATTGTTCTATGAATGTTAATTGCCTGTAATTCCCGATACAAGAATATGTCCGCACATATATGCAAAGTATCTGAGATCATTTATAAGTTTACGTCAGCAACTTATGACATTAAAAAACATTATATCGTGCCTGTTATTAACCGAAAGGGTAGGTAGGGGTAGGTATATGTGCGTCCCGTGTAATAAGCCGGGTATAATTCTAAACTGCGAGCAATTTCCGAACAGTGAAATGAACCCAGGATCTTTGTAGTCACGTTTGCGACTTGCACTACCTTGCGTTGTTGTGAATGTAATGTTGTGGGTGTAAATAAACATAGGGGATAACACATTTACGTTAACGCGTTAAGAAGAATCTATTATGAAGTCTCATTCCACGCGAGCGAAGCTGCGGGCGGGCGTCCACTAGTAATTTAATAAAAGACGTTCCATACATTCTAAAATCAAGACATAACAAAATATCACGCCTGTATTTCCACGACGAGTAAGGCAGAGGTGTACTCTTCACCAGTTATGTTTAGGTCCCATGTAATATGAAGTAAGCCTATTGCAAAACACCAGGCACAAATCCACACTCCGAAATCAAGACAATTAATGATAGACAAAATTTTTACTGTTATTTTGCTAGTCCCAGAAAGCAAATCATTAATAATGTTCCAAAAATGGTTCTGCCCACTATAATTCATCCCACATACATAATGTAAATGTTTTATTTGTTAAATCGGTCTAAGATTAACAAGACAATAAATACTCGTAATGAAGCACGTTAATAAATTAGATTGTTTTATACTAAGATGGAATCAAATTCTTAAGATTAATTAATTGTTAGTCACTGCTCATATCCACTAACGAGCTGACCAACTAATGTTCTAATTAACTCTCTGATCTAACTGGACTAACCATCCCAGTCCCTATTGAGTCTTGTTCAAAGTCAGTCACAGTTGTCATGGACGGCAGCGGATGGATGGTGCAAGCTCGTTTGCTATCATATATCCATAAAAAAAACAACAAACAAAGTAACAAACACACTTTCGCTTTCATGAATTTAGCAAGGCCACAAACTGCTACATTTTCGGACACAAAAAAGGCAAAACATAACGTAACCCAAATCTGACTAACCTTTAGCCTGACGAGTGCTTAAATGGATCTTTTTGTGCTCTTTTTAGTACAATTATGGATCGCGTCCATTTATGACTGGATTGCGTTAAACGCACACATCATTACCACGACTGGATTGCGAAATGTAATTTAGGATTAATCTTACTAACTTTTATTTGGAAATTATAAAGTGTATAAATATAGTGTTCATTCACACATTCCGTTTTTAAAATAGTATTAACGCCTGTATTTCCCCGAAAGTGTAAGCAGACTAAACTTTTCATAATTACAAAAGTACATAATGATGAAAGAAAGCTCCGACACAGGCAACATAGAAATTTAAATTTAAATTAAATTATCAATTAACTATTATTTTGTCTTATTCTAAAATGTCATGTTATTGTTTTATTTTATTGAATTATTATGAACTGTAAATAAGGTTATGTAAATTTATAATATACTAGTGGGCCCGCAGCTTCGCTCGCGTTACGCTTCATACTAACTTTGCACCCCCGTTTTACCCCCTTAGGGGATGAATTTTCAAATTTTTCTCGCCGTAAAAACCATCCTTGAACTTCAACGAACATTTAAAAAAAAGAATTGGCCAAATTGGTCCAGGCGTTGTTGAGTTATGCGCTTACCAACACATTTTGCGATTCATTTTTATAATATAGATGGGTTCTTTGCCTGAAATAAAGATCTATTATTATGAACTTGCAGCAATAAACTTTTTTGTGAACTTTTCAAATAAGTGCGGCATTCACCAATGACTTTTCTAAGTTATGTGCGATTATGAAATTAAACCAGCTGTAACGGTGAAGGGTTTTTCTTGTGAGGAAACCTGCATACCTGAGAGTTCTCCGTAACGTTCTTGAAGGCATGTGAAATCTGCCAATTCACACTTGGCCAGCGACGCCAGCGAGCGTGGTGTACTAAAGTGTAACTCCTCCCATTCCGAGACGAGAACCGTGCCCAACAGTGGGACAATGAAAGGGTTGTGGTGGTGAACTGCCAATTGGTTGGATGATAGTAAGATTAGTCTATGGTTGGTTGTAATTTTTTGCCTAATGAATGTTTACCGTGACGCGGAAACCACAGCATCGCTAAATGTGAAATTGTCTGTAGGATGTCATTACGCGAGATAACTTCTTATTGCCAACACATTTGAAGCGCTCATTACACAGCTGCTGCTAGCTTAGCAGTCACGCTTGCCTAGCTTGACTACTAGTGCTAAGCGTAAGGTTCTGGGTTACTTCCCCGGGTCGGGCGACAACTTTTAATAAATAAGTAAAAAATATCTTGGACATCCTCATACACCGCGTTTAAAATCTATAAGAATACTAGCTGACCCCGCAAACGTTGTTCTGCCATATGAAATGTCAAAGTGACGCTACGCTTCACGTCAATCAACGACGGATAAAAATAAAAATACTAAAATGGTGTTTAAAAAACGTCTTCCAGTGGATAAAATTGTCAATCTAAACCATTCTCGAATCCCCTTGAACACAGACAAAAATTTCATCAACATCTATCCAGCCGTTTAGGAGGAGTTCGCTGTCATACACACAAGAAATATATGTATATATTAAGATGTCACGTATGTTAAGAAACAAAGCGAAAAGTGCACCAAAATTCATGTGCTACTTTTATAGCACATATCTACCCTTCTACCTTTCTACACTTTATATAATGTGTTCTAAACTTCATATATACCTAGTCAGGTCATAAGTATTGTCACACAGTAAAAACTTTTCTTTTAGAATGCTGGCCATAAAAAAGTTCATTGAATTCGAATTTCGAATTGTTCTTGAAAATAAAAATGTATGCTTTTTAGAATTTTACTCATTTTTAAATATGGAGTGGACGCTTAAAGAAGACCGTGTTGCAGTTATTGCGTTGCATCTTTGCGGTTACGCGCCAATTCAAATTTTTGACATATTGAAAAATTTGAATATAACCAAAAGATTCGTTTATCGTACCATCAAACGATACAATGAAGACTCTAGTGTAGATGATAGGTTAAGAAGTGGTCGCCCTCGGTCTGTTAGGACTCCAGCATTGATAAAAGCTGTGAAGGCGCGAATTCAAAGAAATCCCAAACATAAGCAGAAACTGTTGGCCCTTCAGATGGGGTTAAAGAAACCACGGTGAAAAGGGTGTTAAATGAAGACTTAGGGCTTCGGGCATATCGAAGAAAAACAGGACATCGTTTAAATGCTCGTCTAATGGACCTGAGACTGAAGAGATGCCGCGCTTTGTTGAAGCGGTAACGCGGGAAAAAAATATCGGGAAATTCTTTTTTCGGATGAAAAAATTTTTACCGTAGAAGAGAGCTACAACAAACAAAATGATAAGGTGTACGCACACAGTAGTGAAGAAGCGAGCAACCGTATTCCGCGTGTCCAACGAGGTCATTTTCCATCCTCGCTCATGGTATGGTTGGGAGTTTCTTATTGGGGCTTAACAGAGGTACATTTTTGTGAGAAAGGTGTAAAAACGAATGCAGTTGTTTATCAAAATACAGTCCTGACGAACCTTGTGGAACCTGTTTCTCATATCATGTTCAATAACAGGCACTGGGTATTCCAACAAGATCCGGCGCCAGCTCATAGAGCGAAGAGCACACAAGACTGGCTGGCGGCGCGTGAAATCGACTTCATCCGGCACGAAGACTGGCCCTCGTCCAGTCCAGATTTGAGTCCGTTAGATTACAAGATATGGCAACACTTGGAGGAAAAGGCGTGCTCAAAGCCTCATCCCAATTTGGAGTCACTCAAGACATCCTTGATTAAGGCAGCCGCCGATATTGACATGGACCTCGTTCGTGCTGCGATAGACGACTGGCCGCGCAGATTGAAGGCCTGTATTCAAAATCACGGAGGTCATTTTGAATAAACTTTATTGTCATAAGAATCTATGTTTTGTTAAGGTCATTTTGGTATATAAATGATTACATAATGAATAAACTTGTTTCAATTATTTTATATTAAACATGTGACAGAATTTATGACCTGACTAGTTATTTAAGCTACTATAATAGTAGCAGCTACTATGGAATCTATTAACTGTCTATATTGTAAAGTGATATTTTACTTCGAACCGCAGTCTAATACCAGTTCCGCAAGCCACGTGAAAGTCGGATGCAGAACCAACGCGAAAAACCATTGTCATTAGCTATACATTGCTCCTTTACAGAACAATTCTTGCCGATAAACTCCAATAAAACGTCAATGGTTCTCTAACATTGTAATATAATCCCATGTGAAAGTTGAATGCCGGTAAGCCCACAGACAATCGCGTACAACAATAATTTACATTGCTCTATCGACACAATATTTTGGTTGCTAAACGCTTGTTAGTCATCAATGGTCATCGAACAAATCAATACGGTCATGTGGAAGTTGCGTGTGAATAGAAAATTATTTATTACACTAATATTAACATAATAGGAATTTAGTTTTTACTGCTTTACGAAACACTCAGAGCCAACTGATTTGTTCTAATACGTGAATCGCAAGGGTTAAGCAACATCGAATGCGATTTAATGATGAACGGCCTGGCTATATTTTGATTCTTCGTCAGTCAGGCTTATGAGCTTCTAGGAGACTGTCATCGGTTGCATAAACATTTTGTTAATCTTCGTAACTTTAACTCTTTAAACCACACCCTGTATATCTTTTCTTAAAACACGTGACTTCAAGTATAATTTGCTCGTCAAGTGACTTGTGATGACTCATTCTTGATTGTATTCATAGAAATAGACAATTGAAATTGATTTAACATTTTTTGTTTTCTGTCTGCTTCTTTCCCGCCATTGGAATGTCATCAATCCATGACATTCATTATTATAACGTCTACAGCTCTATATTTTTTTCATGAGGTATTTTAGAGTGGTTGAAATTCAACCAAATATTTATTAATTAGTACGGATCAACCAATTACACTTATTAATAAAATTGTTAAGAGTTAGAAATTACATTATAAAAAATAACAGTCAAATCATACACAATACATACAAACAAAAACAAAAAAAAATTATATGTACATTTAGATGTAAGTAAACATTGAAGACCACGTATTGTAAACCATTATGTTGAAAGGATTTAAATAAAAAAATATTACTAAAAAAAGATGTATCAAAATATAGGAGAATATATCAAACGAGCATGCAGTGCGACTTATCCGCTGCCGCACAAGGACTGTCAAAGTGATCTTTTTATCAAAGTGTTTACAAAAACAATAACATATTCCATAACAATACATGCTTAAGGATAGCTGCAGCAACATGGTAACAAATAGTTATATAACTTTTAACAACTGAAGTAACAAAACGAGTAAAAAGTTGACAGAAAATGGGATATTTTTTGCGCGCTTAGACACACGCCGTTGATATCTTTTGTATGGCTGCGCGATGCAGATAAAGCACAGAGTATACGTAACATTAGAGCTCAGCTGTTCGTCAGTTAGTACACGGAAGAAGTTCGTATGTGAGTGACAGAGTTAGGCAACGTCGGGCGCGCTCGGTATGTTGATAGGTGACCGCTAATGGTAACATTTCATGGGCGCTTCTGTGCTTACTAAGGTACTTTCCTGGTGGTATTTAAATGTAAAATAAACGTTAAGCCATGACGAAGACTTCTAAGTGGATTGAGAACAAGCGACACCGGTTTGGCCCTTAACCCCTCCGCCAATCGCTTTGGAGCAGCGTGGTGGAGTAAGCTCTAGCCCTTAACTGTGTCTGTTGAAGATACATATGCCCAACGTAGGATTGTAATAAATCTATACTAATTATAATGAGGAAACATTTTGTTTGTAATGTTTTCACACAAAAACTACTGGAACGATTTCAAAAATTCTTTCACCATTCGAAGCTGCATCTTCACTTAGTGACATAGGCTATATAATATTACTAGGTGTAAACGAAACTATTGTTATTTCTAATTCTAGCGAAGCTGCGGGCGACCACTAGCAATTAAAATATCACCCGTTAAATTCAAATTTGTATTGAGAATTAAAGAAATTCTAATTCATTGTATAGCAAAAGATGGTAGTGGTTGCGAAATCTCAAAGGCTCAAGCAAAACCCTGCGGGCACGGATCTCCTCTTGGAATGGACAAGTACAGACAGACAACAAATCTATATATATAAAAGGAGAAGCTGACAGACTGACTGACTGACTGACATATCAACTACACTACAAACTATAAGGGTTAGAAACTTGAAATTTTGCACAGGGGTTCCTTTTATAACGTAGGGGAGCAGTAAGAAAGGAATTTTGAAAATTCACCCCTTAAGGGGTTAAAACGGGGGTGCAAAGTTATTATGAAACTTTGCCGTTTTTGTAGTTAGTGAATGTCTAATCCACGCGAGCGAAGCTGCGGGCGTCCGCTAGTATTTAATATATAGACAGCATAGTAAAATGACGAGAAAATTAGCTATTAAGCGATGTTTCCATCCTGATTTCAGTCATAATACGAGTACATAAATCACAATTAACACTTTCCCCCGATACAACATTTTCATATCACTTATGTAATGAATAATGTCAGAATTTGTTTACTTATTTTACATTTGTATTCTACGCAAGTAGAACGGCTGGTTTTTTCGTCAGTTCTGCCTTAAATCGTATTTTCCTTTTTGTTATATAACCAATTTTTGTTATAAACCAACGACCTACATTATAGCTCGACTTAATTAAAAATACATAACTTACACGCGTCATAACTATGAATAGTAATAAAAATATATAGATTGACAAATCGTCCATTGTTATTTGTACAATTAATTTATTTTACCTCGCATTAAAATAATTTCCCATCATACTTATATTCCCACACCTGCGTATAAGCTTTTGCAAGTGTATTTATCTTAAGTTCAATCTTAGGATATTCTATTATTTTCCTAGTCATCATAGTGCCGAAATAATCTACTTAATCGACATTGCCATAATGTTACGCCAATACTTCTCATAAGAGGTAGGCTGAGGTGTGTAATGGAATATACCTATGTACGAGTTACTCTTACCTCCTGGCAATTTTAAATTAGGAAAGCAATTCCCTAAAAAGCCCGATCGACCATCGTACCCAAGACCTCCAGCAGTCACGTTTGCAACCGCTATCGCAACGTGCCAGTTAGGTACTAATAAAATAAAATAATTTCAGTACAGCGCATTTGTATTAGTAGCCATTGATTTGTTGGTCTGTCGTTGTTCTCCTACTCAACGGAATGATGGATCCATTATTTTTTGCATAGATGTAGCCTGGAGAGTGATGTAGGCTACTTTTTATCCCGGAAAATTGCACATATCCCGTGAAATTGACAAAAAAACTGTAATTAAAGTTAGTACTATCTAATATTGTTATTTATAGCAAAATTATTTCAGAGCTGTCCACTTTTCAACTAAAAAACAAATTTTTATCTCTGAAAACACGGCTGGTGACAGTCGCATCGAGTTCAAAGACATTCAGCGGAATTCCAGTGCAATAATAATTGTTGTTACCGATAATCAACGTAATAACAGTACGTTACGATTTTAAATGATATCAACGAGACGAAACAATCCAAGCAAAAGAAAATGAAACTCATCTGACCGTCTGTCATTATAACACCGCACGCTATGCACGACAATATCAGGTAATTTTTAATTACGATACATTATGACAAGTATAATCTTTTCGGCGATAGCGTAGTGGGTAAGAGTTTGAACTCCGATAGAAAAGGGTTAAAATACCGAAGCTTTTTTTAAATGTGTGTTTTTAGAAATCTATTTCCACCTGCAGCTGTGTCCACATAAGGGCATGCCATTAATTTGTATCCCTGAGATTTCTGTTCTCGATGGCATGTGATGTCTGCCAATCCGCACTTGGCCAGCCAATAACCCAGCTCCTACCATTTCTAGGAAACAAAAATTTACCAACGAAAGGGATGTTTTGTGATGATAATAATTCTTTAATTTTACAAAACTTCACTCACCGTAAGGAAGACGACGAAACGTACGTAAAGACGAGACTAAATCAAAATCCGTTTGAATTTCGAATTTTTCAAGACGCCGGCTTCACGTGTCACTTTTGGATTAGGAACACTTTTTACCGCGAAACTTGAGTCTGTGGTGGACGCGTGCGGTCGCGTTCCGTGCGAAACGTCGACTGATCGAATGGTAGAACCACTGAACGAGTGAACGACTTCGGTCAACTTAGGTCGCTGGTGTTTTTCTGCAGAACACACTCCCACCAAAATCCATCTTCGTTTGATGTACATTACTTTCTTTAATCCTAATCTTGATAGTGCTATCGCTGGCCGACGAGAGATAGATAGGCGGTAAGCATTTCTTTGTTCGGTGCGATCGTTGTCGCGTGTGGTGTCACGCGATGCGACGCATTGAGTATACGCTGAGGAGACATTAAACGGATTCTAGGAAATAAACATGAATTTTCAGTATTATTGACAGACTAGTGGACGCCAGCAGCTTAGCTCGCGTGGAATTAGATACAACAATAGTTTCGTTTACACCTAGTAATATTATATAGCCTATGTCACTCAGTGAAGATGCAGCTTTTTAATGGTTAAAGAATTTTTGAAATCGGTCCATTAGTTTTTGTGTGAAAACATTACAAACAAATGTTTCCTCTTTTTAGTATAGATGTTCGCAACTGTTCATGAACTGTCCACTGCAGGTGACAGGAATTATACTGCACGCTGCTCCTGTACGGTGGAATAGGTACCTGTAGGTTGACGGAGGATGAGTGGCCAATGCGTTGTCGGAAGTTTTTAGGCCATAGGCTACCGGTTATAAGCCACCCGAGAGCCTACGACATGACTTAGGGGCCCTTGAAGTGGGTAGGCTTACTATTTTGTGTATGTGTGCGTGACTGTTTGTTTACATTGCGCTGAAAATCAGCAGCCTTGTGACACAGGGCAGTATGCTGAGCGTAACCCTTTTTTTTCACGCATGACACTGTGCATAAGTATTTTAAGTAGCTTTAAGTTCATTTTTAAATTGTCGATTGTATAGTGTTTTGTGTGAAAAATAAATATCTTCTTCTTCTTCTTCTTCTATATTAGCGACCTGACTTACTACTAATTTAACTCTACCTCGTTCGAATCCGGGACCATAATAAAGCACTGACCAACACGCTTATAGTCATCTTAGTCATTTAGATCAAGAGAGGTAGGTACCAGGGTTGTTGCTGATGTAGTTTTTTTCAATATCAGCTGATGCTGATTTTTTAAATTAATATCAGCTGATGCTGATGCTGATGCTGATTTTATTGAAACATGAAATTGAAACTATGAAGTTGTTGGTAAAAGTGATAACTTTATTAAGGTAAAGTCACCTAATTCCGCGGGGTTCCAAAAGTGGCACCATATTCCGAGGTATTTACAAAATCCGTGTTTTCGGCCAAATTAAAAGTTCATTTTGCTTGCAACTAACATTATTCAATAAATAATTTATCTCTTCATATTTGTATATGCAAAAAATTGCTTTAGTATGAGAACATTTTAAAATAAACGATAAGTTTTTCGCAAGCAGCCGACTCGATTGCTTGCTTCATACATTCTGGACCTGACGCACGTGAATTATACGATTTTCTAAATAGTGTTTTACATTGTAGTTTTACACTGTGCGAGTGTTTGTTTTGGTTGAAATATTTGAAGGGATATATTTTGTATTGAAAATACTTATCATTTGAGTATTTTATTTACTAATTGAGGAGAAAATGAGATTTTAAAATACCGCGGCATTAGATTCCAAATATTTTAGGTAGTTCCTAATTACCGAGGCATACCACGGAAAAATGATTTCATAGATGTCACATATTTTTCAAATTTCGAAAGCAGTTTTATGATTACGTTCTTAAGATTTTAGATCTGATCTAATGCAATCAATTTTGAGTTGATTTATTTAATATGAAAAAATGTACATATTACTTTTTAGTACTCGGAATTAGAAAACTTGATTTAAATGTAATTAACTCACCCTACCTTAATCTAACGCGCTCAAGAATTTCTGATGACAAATTTTATTTTTTTCTTATTCTGATCCTTTATCCTTGACGGCCCCATTTATATATGGGGCTCATATTTGGTGGAGGTACTTAACCGGGTACAAGGTATCCCACTGTATATTAAACTTACGCGCTTGAGTATCCCGCAAAATCCCCTCTTGGGCTCCCCTACTACAAAGAACAGACTGAAATAAATCGATTTTAAAGGTAGATTGACTTTTGAACATCATTCTCACCCACCTTTTCCTTTGTATTTTGTACACTCGGAATTAGGACCCAAATGCCTCGGAATTAGGATTTTTACCTCGGAATTAGGCGCTTCGCACTTTTTCTCGTTTTTATTTAATTTTACATTTTTAATCAACTTTTATTGTGAAACAGTGAACATATTTCAGAAATAAGATAACTAATACTTTGGATAAAACTATTAATTACAACAGAAAGGAAATATAAATGCATAATATTTTATGTTCTTTCTAGTTATCGTGAAAATACCGCGGAATTAGGTGACTTTACCTTAGGCATTTTAAATAAAAGGGAAATTATATTAATACTGTGAAAAAATGCGTTAAAATGAGTCAAATTTGTGTACGTTTACTAATTCGAACGAACAAGTGAAGTTCGCTCGAAGAACGACTGACAATTTTACGACCTTTAATTGGTCAAAAACCCACTCCGTCATAGCTAAGCCCCGCCTTCAACGGTCATGTCACGACTGGAATATCAGCAATAAAATCAGCATCGATTAATGCGGATGCTGATGCTGATGCTGATGTTGAAATCAATGCTGATAATCAGCTGATTCTGATGCTGATGCTGATATTCGCAACAACCCTGGTAGGTACCTAAAATCATATTTTATATTTCGTAATTAATCTTTTATGAAATGCTAATGGATATGTATTCGTGTGAATTTAATTAAAATAAAACAATGATAACATGCATAACTTATGAAATCCGCCTCAATACATCCTGTTCAAGCACTCACCAATCCGCATTGGAGCAGCGTGGTGGAGTATGCTCTAGACCTCCCGCAGCTGTGTCTGTGGGGGAGACCCGAGCCCAGCAGTGGGATGACTAACATAACTAGTGACAAGTTGGTGTACAAGTTAGTGTACAAGTTCACTCCTCTGACTACCTCAGCGAAATACAGGTGTAATGATTTCTCTTTACCAGTTATGTCTATGTTCAGACCAGTGTGAGGTAGGTACTACTGGGAATCTATCTTCTATATATATAAAAGGAGAAGGTGACTGACTGACTGACTGACTGACTGACTGACTGACTGACTGACATATCAACGCAGGGCCTAAACCATAAGGGCTAGAAACTTGAAATTTTGCACAGGGGTTCCTTTTATAACGTAGGGGAGCACTAAGAAAGGATTTTTGAAAATTGACTCCCTAAGGGGTAAAACGGAAGTGCATAGTTAGTATGAAACTTTGCCGTTTTTGATGTTATTCGAATGAAAATCAGTACCTATGAAGGTTTTTTATTGAGTTTCGAAAATCATCTCTTAAGGGGGGTGCAAAGTTAGTAGGTATAAAAGTTTTTCGTATATACCTACATTATTTCAATGAAATTTTGTATTTAGGTTATGTTACGTCTAATTCCACGCGAGCGAAGAAGGCGTCCACTAGTTTCAATATAAAAACCCAATAATAGTTTGCCCGACCCAGAAATCGAACCAGAAACGTAGACAGCATTGAGAATACAGGAGCACTCCACCACGCTGTCCCAGTGCGTATTGGCGGAGCTGTTAGTGATCAATCCGATTGCCGAATGTTTTTGGAAGGCGATGGCCTCCAACATGAGTTAACGACAGTTATCTTACGATAACAACCGGGACCGACGACTTATCGTGCCCACCGAAGCATGCAACTGCGCTAACCGCTCTAGAAATCAATATAATCATAATCGTCTTCAGATTGATCTAAATGGACGTATATAACAGACTAGTGGACGCCCGCAGCTTCGCTCGCGTAGAATTAGACCCATTAAAGACGTCTGCCCGCGTTCGAGTTGCCCATTTCACTTCAATAACGGCAAAGTTTCATACTAACTTTGCCCGTTTTACCCCCTGAGGGGGTGAATTTTCAAAAATCCTCTCTTAGTGCACCCCTACGTTATAAAAGGAACCCCTGTGCAAAATTTCAAGTTTCTAACCATAGTTTAGGCCCTGCGTTGATATGTCAGTCAGCCAGTCAGTCAGCTTCTCCTTTTATATATCGACACCTGCAAGGAAGAACATCGTAACTCACTTTTTGATGAATTTGAGTTACAATCATATTCTTTATTAAAAAAAAAAGCTCTATTTTTTGCACTCACTCCCATATCTGAATTATTTCTAATTATGTTTTTAGCCAGTATTAAAGCATTGTAAGTCGACGTTTACAGAAAATGATAAAAATGTATATTTAGTTACTTATTGATAATTTGCCAGTAATTGATAATATTACTAAGAAAAAATTGCAATACGAGATACCCTCTTGTCTTTCGCAAGATGTTGTGAACGTGAACGTGAACGTTAAACAATCTTTCATTGCAATCTTAGTTACAATGTTTTCATTCTCAAACGAAGATTAATATTTTCGATTCCAAAATTGTAACATTTTAAAAGATAGCGATAAACACCGAGCCAAGCACTCTGATTCTGTTGTAGCAGCTTGTTTCGACTTACAAAAGATCTTGAATACTCCACAGTCGGAAGTATCTCTGTTTTATTATAAAAGAAAACTTGCTACATATAATTTTACGATCTATGATATGGGCATGTCATCACTGGCAACACACACTGTTCGAAAACTTTTGTCTTCAGGCACTGAGGTAATCTCGATGAAAAGATATGTCGTAGCTTCCCGAACGCTGCCCAGCCGAGCTGGATTCTTCGAGTGACCTCTTTCTCGAAGTTGGACTTAACCATCTGGACCACTTGTCCCAGGTAAATATACTCGTCAACAACTTCGAGTGCAGCGCCATCAACAACAACTGGTATAGGTTTGACATGCACATTGGACATGATCTTATTCTTGTCCATGTTCATCTTCAAACCCACCCATTGTGAGGCACTGTTGAGGGCCCCTAGCATAGAGTTGAGGTCGTCCAGCGATTCTGCCAAGATAACTATATCATCGGCAAATCGAAGGTGTGTGAGGCGTTAGCCATTGACGTTGATGCCTAGTCCTTTCCACTCCATCAGCTTAAAAACGCCTTCCAATGCAGCAGTGAAAAGCTTCGGGTAGATAACGTCCCCTTGCCTAACACCTCTCTGCAATTGAATGGGGTTCGTGCTTCTGTCGTGTACTCGGGCTGTCATTGTGGCGGCTTAATATATCCACTTCAACACCTCGATGTACCTATAGTCAATCTGGCACCGCTGCAGAGACGCCAACACTGCCCAGGTCTCGATAGAATCGAAGGCTTTCTCATAGTCCACAAACGCGACACACAACGGCTGGTTATACTCCTCGGTCTTTTGTATAACTTGCCGCAGTGTCTGTATGTGGTCCATGGTGCTGTAGCCTTTTCGGAAACCGGCTTTCGGGAGGCTGGAAGTCGTCAAGCCTGCGCGCAATGCGATTAGTAAGGACTCTCAAAAACAACTTGTAGACGTGGCTCAGGAGCGCAAGGGGCCTGTAGTTCTTAAGAAGGGTTTTGTCGCCCTTCTTGAAGAACAACACAACCTCGCTCGCGCGCCACGCCTCTGGGGTGGTTCCGCTATTGATGACAGTATCGAACAGCTTCTGGAGCGCCACTAGGACAGGTTTCCCACCAGCTCTTAGCAGCTCTGCTGTGATTCCGTCATCACCCGGTGCTTTGTTGTTTTTCAGTTGTTTGAGAGCCTCCCTAATCTCGTACAGGCTGACGTCCGGGATATCTTCGGTATAGTGCCTGGTTAATCTAGCTCGCTTATCGTGAGCGCCAGCTGGAGCTGGGGCTTGCGAGGAAGTGTACAGTTGTCCGTAATACTTCTCAATTTCTATCAAAACTTCAGGTTTGGACGAGACTATGGTACCGGAATCTGTCTTCAACCTTGATAACTGGCTTTGCCGTTTGCCCAATGCATTGATCTCGAGCAAACACTTTGGAATTAATAATGAATAATTAAATTATTTCACTTATTTTACTTATATGGTAACTTCAAATCAAATAAAAAATACATGTTGCGCATTGTATGTCAGACTTACAATTATTTTTTTCTATGAAGCAAACATAGGCGTACAATTTTGAATTGTAAATCTGAGTTACAATGTCATTTTATAAAGTTTATAACGTGCAAACTCATTGTAACTCATAAAAGGTAGTAAAATGAACGTAGTAATAGCATATTAATCATACAGTAATATAAATCATCCCTTTTTGACTACAACTTTCTAGTGTGAATGGCGTTAGGACATAACAGAACTGACTAAGAATTTTTTTAAACTTTAACGCGCTCTCCTGTAAAGTTGCTAAAAATGAGTTACGATGTTCTTCCTTGCAGGTGTCGATATATAGATTAAAGAATTCTTTATTTACACAACTCATTTACATATTGAGGTCTTAACAATTGATAATTTTTTCTTGCTGTAACCCATAGACGTCCCACTGCTGGGCTCGGGCCTCCCACACAGACAAATCTACGGAAGGTCTAGAGCATACTCTACCACGCTGCTCCAATGCGGATTGGTGGAGGGGTTAGTGGCCAACTCGGTGTCGAATTTTACAAAACAACTGGGACCGACGGCTTAACGGTACCTTTAGGTAGGTACCTATACTTTATTTAAGTAGTTTGATGTTAGCTAGACTTTCGCTAAACGTCAATCACCTCATAGCGGAATAAATTCTTTGACTTCGGAAGGCGGTTAGTCAAACCTGCCTTGCGAAGCACGGTACCCAAATCGACCGCACCCTTCGTTGCTTAACTCTGTTGATCACATTGAATCGACGCCAGCCATTGGGCTATGGACGCTGATTTCTTCTTACCTAAAAACGCATACAAATTTTCATATTAGAATCCTTACAGTGAAACCATTCGATACCTACTCATAATTTCAAATCAAAGCCAATAAATAAAAGATGCTTAAGGGAATTCCCTGTAAAACAGATCGCAGACCATCGGTGGCAAATCTGAGATTTTATCATCTGCCCTTCGAATCTGTCAGGCCCGTTGGCGCAATCGGTAGTGACCCTTTCTGTTGCGCCAGGGGTCGTGGGTTCGAAACCCACTCAGGACAAATATTCGTGTGACGAACACTTGTATTTGTTCTGTGTCTGGGTGTTAATTTATCTATTTAAGTATGTATTTAAAAATATCTATGTATGTATATCAGTCTCTGACACCCATAACACAGGCTCGCGCCTACTTTGGGGTCAGATTGCCGTGTGTGAGAATGTCTAAGATATTTATTTATTATTTATTTATTCGAATGCGCCATTCCACATGTATCAGGATCAGACTTATAACTCAGCAAAAATTGTTATAACTTAATTAGTTAAGACATAGAGAAAGAACAAGGGGATTTACATACTGGTAAATACAGTAAGTAGGTACCTTTTTCGTTTCGTTTTACGAGTGTGAAACTATTAAAGCATACCCAGACGTCGTGTGAGCGACGTCAGGTTATGTGGGACTCTTATCCACTAAAAACCACTCGGTGGCCTCGGCGGTGCAGGAGGGCTCCGGGATTAGTTTTAGAACGCGCAGTGCCCTCCAGCGCTACGCCCAACACAGGCTTTCCCCGGTCTTCTCCTACTTTGAGCTGACCAACCCAACACAACGCAGCAGCCACACCCACCACTCTTTCTCCCAGGTTACTTGGTGGACGCATCAAACAAACGACAGGCAGAGGCTACCGTAGCACTATTCTGGTCCCGAGCTACAGAGACGGCTCTGGTGGCAGTTATCTACGTCTGCCGGCTTCTACGAGCATCATCAGCTCGCACTTCCTTCTTTTTTGTTGTTGTTTTTAGCTTGTTCTTCCTTCGCGAACATAATGGCGTAGTGGCCTTCCAATCCTGGACCGCCCGAATAGGAATCCATCCATCCATCCAACAGCCTTTTTGGTTCTAAATAGGAAAAAGGAATAGGTCTTTACCACCCGTCATTTGTTTCATTAAACAAAAACAAGTCATTATAATCAAAATATTCAACCTTTATGGGTGCAATATCCTTTTATAGCCAGATAAGGATGTTATTTGGTTAGCGGATATTAAAAACACCGTTGAAATTAGTATATAACGGTTATACATAATTTAATATTTATGAGATACCTACTTCGCTGGTATTTGTAAATTGACAAACACAGAAGATCGAATGTTATTTGAATACGGCGTGATGCAGTGAAATATTTTACATTTTTTGATGTTGAAAATGTTTCGTCACCATCGACAGATGTGATAGCGTTGTTGTGTATAGTGACAGCTCAGTGGCTATCGAATACGCATCTCTCGAGAGGTCAGGGTTTAATTCCAAGCGGCGCGCAGCAACGACTATTCAACCTATATATTATAAGGGTTAGAAACTTGAAATTTTGCACAGGGGTTCCATTTATAACGTAGGGGAGCACTAAGAAAGGATTTTTGAAAATTCATCCCCTAAGGGGGTAAAACGGGGGTGCAAAGTTAGTATAAAACTTTGCCGTTTTTGGAGTCAAGTGGGCAACTCGAACGCGGGCAGGCATCGTTAATGGGTCTAATTCTACGCGCGAGCGAAGCTGCGGGCGTCCACTAGTTAGTTAGGTATATAGAGTGTATGAATCTAAGTTACTAAGTAGCTTGTTGCGGTGACAACCCAGTGGCTATCGAACTCGCCTCTCACTCGATCGGTCCGGGTTCGAATCCAAGCGGCACGCACCGATGACTTTTCAAAGTTATATGCGATTTATGAAATTAAATGTTACATGCTGCTACTTACTACTACTACTACTACTACTACTACTAAAAGTTTTTCTTGTTCCAGCGCCCCACGCTTTTACTATCAAATATTATAATTAAAAGCACATAGTTTACACTTCAGCCCAGAAATAGAGACAATTTCAACGATTCATAATTTATTTCTGGTTTTTTACGTGCATTTATAAAAGCGTGTTGTTCTAGTTTTTTTTATTTATTAATGCACTTTATTTCGCAACATTAGTACCTACAACAAATTGTAAAATTTCTGCAGTGAATGAAGTACATTGCTTTCACACTGAAAGCTAGATGGCGTTGTCCCTTCCGCTGAATCGCGCTAACGAATGTTCAACAGAAAAACCAAAATTTCTCTTTCTGTTTCTTTCTCTCAATGAAACGCCCAGAATAATATTTATTGTTACATCATTGAAAATTGTTGAAATTCTCAGCTTAATTTATAAAATTCAAGTTCGTCGTTTACTCGTTTGGTTTGCCCGCCGGGGCTTCTAGGGCCGGCCTTAAGAAGACCGCTATCAGTGAGCTTAAACCGTATGGATGCCTTGCAATAATCAATACCTATACATTAATTATTGTTACTCCTTTCAATCTTAATATAATTTTTTACTTTAGAAGCATTTAGGAATTCTCTGTGATAGTATGGAATGAAATTCAGGCAAACTAAAATAAAATAGTGCATGGACATCATTAATATATTTTACACACTTTGAAATAAATGATAAGTGTATAAAATAGGTTAAACTAAAAATTTATATACCTCAAACCAAAAACTATCATTTTTATTTTAACTTAAACGAAATATGTATAAGTAAATTTTAATATAGCACACATCGATCATTTTCCAAATAAAGTAATAGATATAAAAACTAAACAAATGAATATATTGAATAAATTTAAACAAAATGTAAATATGTTATGGAGTATTTAGTGACCGCGGCAGGGCTCGAACCTGCATCTTCGGACCGAAATCCGACACCTTATCCATTAGGCTACACGGTCTATACATAAAATTTTGAAAACTCCTACTTATCCATCCTACAACCCCTTTTGTAGAGTTAATATAATGCTGTATTATGTATTTCTCATACACTTTCTGCATGAAAGATTAGATCTATCGAAATTTTAATTTCATTTTCGCATTTATATATAGATTTTAGTTTAATTCCGAGAGGAGACCCGTACTCAACAGTGGGACAATGAAAGGGTAGTGGTGGTAGTTTAAGTTAAGTACCTATTTCGGTAATCGGTAGTTACACTAATTACCCTGCCTGTTACACCAGGGGTCGTGGGTTCGAATCCCACTCTGGACAAACATTCGTGTGACGAACACTTGTGTTTCTTCTGTGTCTGGATGTTAATATTATCGATTTAAGTTAGTGTTTATAAATATCTACGAATGCATATCAGTCTCTGACACCCATAGTACAGGCTCTGCCTTGTTTGGGGTCAGATGGCCGCGTGTGAGAATGTCCATGATATTTATTTATTTATACATTACTATCGAATCGACGAAAAATTATTAAGTAAACAATATTTTTTAATAAAAAGCTTTTATTAAACAAATAAAAATGTACTAATAAGTAAAAAATAAGGTGTTTGCTAAAATTGACGTTAAGGTTTTAAAGGTATTTCAACCAAAATATATCAGTGACAACCCAGTGGCTATCGAACTCGCCTCTCACTCGATCGGTCCGGGTTCAAACCCAAGTGGCACGCACCGATGACTTTTCAAAGTTATGTGCGATTTATGAAATTAAATGTCACTTGCTATAACGGTGAAGGAAACATCGTGAGGAAACTTGCATGCCTGAGAGTTGTCCGTCAATCCGCACTTACGAGAGGAGACCCATGCCCAACAGTGGGACAAAGAAAGGGTTGTGGTGGATGTATGGTACGTTTTAAGAAATGTGCTGCAACTGTGAAGGAAAACATGCGTGAGAGTTCTCCGAGAATATTATTCAAACATAGGGAAGGGAAGTGTACGCTTCGCTTTTCCTCCTGCCTTTCATAAAGTGTAAAGAGCGATTCGTTGCCTACATTTTTACTAATGGAAATTAATTACCTAAGATCAGAAGCTAACAGGAATTTCGGATTAAAACACAAATCGCTTAGCAATTAGTACCCAAGTGAACGTTTTACTATGTAATATGTATAATGTATCATTTTAACTGAATATGTTCTCGTTATTGTTATTTTTTTAGTTAGATTATGAAGTGTCGCCACACGTGGAATAGCTCGAAAAAAGGGTTGCGCTGAAAATCAGCTGCATGGTCACATGGCCTTTTTGGAATGGCCCTTTTTTGACGCATGCCACGCATGAAATTCATTGTTCTAACCTAAAATGTCGATTGGTACCTATAGTGTTTTGTGTGAGGATAATTATATTCTTCTTCTTCTTCTATTAAGTATATGACTAGTGGACGCCCGCAGCTTCGCTCGCGTGGAATTAGACATTCACTAACTTCAAAAACGGCAATGTTTGATACTAACTTGGCACCCCCTTTTACCCCCTTAGGGGGTGAATTTTCAAAAATCCTTTCTTATTGCTCCCCTACGTTATAAAAGGAACCCCTGTGCAAAATTTCAAGTTTCTAACCCTTATAGTTTAAGCCCTGCGTTGATATGTCAGTCAGTCAGTCAGTCAGTCAGTCAGCTTCTCCATTTATATGTATAGAATATATATTTGAATAAGCCGCGAAAACAGCACATGCAATAATTTTCCCACACCTTGTTAGAAAGGGACTCCATACTGATTTCAAGGCAGGCCGCTCCGCCCGACATCTCGCGTGATTTACAATAACTACATAGACTAGACATGCTACTGCCAGAGGGGTCGAAGGGTTTGTTGTTAGGGCATCGTTCTATTTATTTATGTTCAGATACACAGGACACACAGGACGCTGAAACGGGGGTTTCAGCGTCTATTTCCAAATTGAGGTTTATTAGTTTAATGAATTTTATTTGTACATATTATATCGTTTACAAAATTCAAAATGTCGACGTGTACGTTTAAAGTGACGTTCCCGGCCGGGGGTCGGAGAGCGACCTTCAGCGACCACTTCACCATCGTAGTTTTCATTTCGCAAACTAGATGGCGCTTTTGGCGCCGACATTTTCCTTAGTTGGTTCTACCTAATGATACTAAAAATAGTACGAGTAAATAATCTATCTAAAAGTCATTGCCAAAGAGCAAGAAAAGAGGTTAGGAAGTCGAAATAAAACTAAAATGACAGTATTTAACCTAACGGACTTTCTGCCAAATAAATCCAATTGTTATAATGGTTAATTGAACTATGCAAATGTTATTGAGGATCCGGATATCCTTTAATTGATATTTATATTGAATAAACACTTCGTAGAACTTAAATTTGATAATTTAATTTTGGCTATTTATCGAAACATAATTCCTTAGTAGAAGACACAAGTATATAATCATGTTAAGTGATACTTATTAGATCCTATTTAGGTAATAAAATTAATATTAATAGAAAATAAGCCTTCATATTTCCTCCGGGAATTATTAAATAATACCTATGAATAGATAATAACAAATTGTATTTACATCATTCCTCTGTACTGTATCATTGTTTGAACGTTGTAGGAGTATTTTCTGTAATACGTTTGAATAAAACCGGCCAACTGCGAGTCAGACTGGCGTACAAAGGGTTCCGTACCATTATCTGCAAAAACAGCAAAGAAAATCATGTCTGTTGTATAGGAGACCCCTTAATTTTTTTTTTGTTTTCTATTCAACTATCTAACTACCACGGTTCATGAGATACTCATACAGCTTGGTGACAGATTGACAGACGGACAGAGGAGCCTTAGTATTAGGGTCCCGTTCCCTTTGGGTGCGGAACTCTGAAAATAATTAGTATAGGAAAATATTGAATTATGTTCTGTTTTCTTCAACAACATGATCCACCAATTCAATTTAAATTTAAAGAAAATGAAGAAAGAATGAAGATACATACTTTATTACTTGATGTGATTTCGACATAAGTATTTCGCTGCGACCCATAGGCGTCCCACTGCTGAGACATATTAATGACAGTAAATAATAAATTATGGATCGTTGAAGTTGTCTCTATTTCTGGGCTGAAGTGTAATCTATGTGCTTTTAATTATAATATTTGATTGTAAAAGCGTGGGGCGCTGGAACAGGAAAGAGTTTTTGTATAATTTGCTGGAAATAAAGATATTAGTAATGCGATATTCATCATTATAATGAATAGAATATCTAAGGGAATACTAGTCGTGCTGCAACTCCAGTTACTGGAGCGCCAATCTGTGTAACCTGCTTCCCGTAACATTGCTTAACTTGATTTCTCAGCAAGTTATACAAAAAGTTTTTCCTGTTCCAGCGCCCCACGCTTTTACCATCAAATATTTTAATTAAAAGCACATAGATTACACTTCAGCCCAGAAATAGAGACAACTTCAACGATTCATAATTTATTTTTGGTTTTTACGTGCATTTATAAAAGCGTGTTGTTCTGTTTTTTTTTTATTTATTAATGCACTTTATTTCGCAACATTAGTACCTACAACAATTGTAAAATTTCTGCAGCGAATGATGTACATTGCTTTTCACACTGAAAGCTAGATGGCGTTGTCCCTTCCGCCGAATCGCGCTAACGAATGTTCAACAGAAAAACCAAAATTTCTCTCTCTGTTTCTTTCTCTCAATGAAACGCCCAGAGTAATATTTATTTTTACATCATTGCAAATTGTTGAAATTCTCAGCTTTATTATTATATTCAAGATTTCAATTTATAAAATCAAGTTCGTCGTTTACACGTTTGGTTTGCCCGCCGGGGCTTCTAGGGCTGGCCTTAAGAAGACCGCTATCAGTGATATTACATTTCGTACTTTAAAAGCATTTAGGAATTCTCTGTGATATTATGGAATTAAATTCAGGCAAACTAAAATAAAATAGTGCATGGACATCATTAATCATTTTTATTTTAACTTAAACGAAATATAAGTAAATTTTAATATAACACACATCAATCATTTTCCAAATAAAGTAATATATATAAAAACTAAACAAATGAATATATTGAATAAATTTAAACAAAATGTAAATATGTTATGGAGTATTTAGTGACCGCGGCAGGGTTCGAACCTGCATCTTCGGACCGAAATCAGACGCCTTATCCATTAGGCTACACGGTCTATAAGTAAGATTTTGAAAACTCCTACTGTCACATCCTACAACCCTTTTTAATATAATGCTGTATTATGTATTTCTCATACTCTTTCTGCATGAAAGATTAGATCTATCGAAATTTTAATTTCATTTTCGCATTTATATACAGATTTTAGTTTAATTCCGAGAGGAGACCCGTACTCAACAGTGGGACAATGATAGGGTAGTGGTGGTAGTTTAAGTTAAGTATTTCGGTAATCGGTAGTTACACTAATTTTTGCCTGCCTTTTACACCAGGGGTTGTGGGTTCGATTCCCACTCTGGACAAACATTCGTGTGACGAACACTTGTGTTTCTTCTGTGTCTGGATGTTAATATTATCGATTTAAGTTAGTGTTTATAAATATGTATAGATACATCTACGAATGCATATCAGTCTCTGACACCCATAGTACAGGCTCTGCCTTGTTTGGGGTAAGGTGGCCGCGTGTGAGAATGTCCATGATATTTATTTATGTCAGGCCCGTTGGCGCAATCGGTAGTGACCCTGTCTGTTGCGCCAAAGGTCGTGGGTTCGAATCCCACTCAGGACAAATATTCGTGTGACGAACACTTGTATTTGTTCTGTGTCTGGATGTCAATATTATCTATTTAAGTATGTATTTAAAAATATCTATGTATGTATATCAGTCTCTGACACCCATAACACAGGCTCGCGCCTACTTTGGGGTCAGATGGCCGTGTGTGAGAATGTCCAAGATATTTATTATAGATATTTATTTATTTATCCATTACTATCGAATCGACGAAAAATTATTGAGTAAAAAATATTCAGTCTAAGTCAATTTTAGCAACAACTTATTTTTTACTTTTTGGTACATTTTTATTTGTTTATTAAAAGCTTTTTATTAAAAAAAATTTTTTATTTAAAAATATTATTTTCTAGTTTTTAGTCTTTTAAAATCTTAGAAGAAATATGATATTTAACATTGGGTGTTTGGTACTTGGGACGTGTGTCCCACGAGTATCGGACAAAGAGTGGTCCACCTCCCCAGAGGTCCGTGTAGAGAGGTAAGGGTAGTTACAACAGGAGGGGCCCCGGTGTCCTGAGATTGTACGTTAGCGGCATGACATCTTCCGCACACCATTCAGCCCTTGGCACGTACTCACCTTAACATTGGGTGTTTGGCAAATCGCCATTTTGCAACGTCCGCCATATTGAATTTAGAATGACGTTACTTTATTTACTTATTGTGTTCTGCTTATCGAGCTCTTTCATTTGATACCCATATCATAGGGGTTGCTGTAGAAATTATAAATCGCCATTTTGTAACGTCCGCTATTTTGAATTTAGAATGACGTCACTTTACTTATTGCATGCTGCTCATTGAGCTCTTTCATTTGATACCCATATCATAGGGGTTGCCGTAAAAATTATAAATCGCAATTTTGTAAGTCCGCCATTTTGAATTTAGAAAGACATTACTTATTGCATTTTGGTCATTGAGCTCTTTCATTTGATACCCATATCATAGGGGTTGCTGTAAAAATTATAAATTGCCATTTTGTAACGTCCGCCATATTGGATTAAAAATGCCGGAAATTATTGAATCGTGCATTGTCATCGGAACCAAATATAATGTGCCAAATTTCAGCTTGATAGCTTCAGTGGAAGTGGGTGAAATATCGATACCTCTGGGCTCAAAGGGCGTAAAGCACATTTTGGGCCAAATGGAGTTAATAATACCATCGTATTCAGTTTTTCATTCTCTATCGATTGGTATATACGAAGATGCCAAATTCGCACAAAAATGTTCTTTACACCCCATCTATTTTGGGCTGCTAAAACAGAATGAAACAGGAAATCGGGCTGTAAATTACATTACTGTGCAAGTTAAAAATGTCCTAGGTTGTATAGGAATCCAATTGGACTCATAATTATGAGTATTATGGCGTAAACCGCATTAATTCTCGTTATTGTTCTTTACAACCATTCAACATAACAGGACTTGTACTTTACTACTCAAAATAATTACAAATATTTCCTGAAGTTTAGGGTGTAAAGCACATTATTCTATAGGCTTAAAGTGAAGAAATTTATTGAATCATTACCTGCAGTGCCATCCCATTACAATAGACAAAGAACAAACAGAGTGTATCTACCTCAAGAATTAAAGAACGTGTCTAATTTATATCAGATAAATAAAAAAAGCATAAACAGTGTCCATGACACTGTTAGTGAAAATATGTTTAGAAACATTTTTAATGAATATAATATTAGTTTCCACATTCCCAAAAAAGACAAATGTGTAACATGCACAAGAGTGGAACATAATATGGATACAATGAGTGAGAAAGATAAAGAGTTTTTTGGCTATCACATAAAATAAAAAAAGCAAGTTATAAAAGGTTTAAAAAACATCAAAATTTGAAGTCTTTTGTTAATGGAACTATTACATGTAGTTTTGATTTGCAAAAGGTTTTAGGCACGCCGCACGGTCAAAGTATGTAACTATACTATTCAAGAAAATATGTGGTGTATAATTTTACATTTTACGAAAGCGGCACACAGGAAGTTTACTCCTATACCTGGGGAGACAGCGACGGTAAACGAGGAAGCAATGAAATTGCCTCTTGTCTTTTAAAGTACTTAGAAGAGAAAGATAGAATAGGCACAAAAAACATTATTTTATACCGCTACAGGAGCGGCCAAAATAAAAATAAAACGGTATTGTCCACTATTAAATATTTTCTAAAGTCTGCAATTAATATAGAAGTAAAACAAATAAATAATCTTCTGCCTGGACACACATAAGTATATGCCCGTTGACTCTGTCCATGCCACGATTGAAAGAGAAGTACAACAAATTAATTGTATGGAGTCCATCGCAATGGCCGACATACTTTGAGACCGCTCGGAAAAAACCTAAGCCATACAAAGTCATTGGTATGGACTACACCGATTTTCTGAATTTTGATCAATTAACTGCCAATACTTTCACACCAAGCACATTTGAAAATATAAAACTAAAACAGATTAGAAATGCTACATTTAAAAAGAAATACGAAAACCAAATAAATGTCAAATATTCCATGGCAGAGGAAGCTGAAACTCAAAATATAACGTTAATGGAAAAGCCATCGGTCAAAGGAAAAGGCAAAGGAAAAGGCAAAGGCAAAGGAAAAAGTAAAGCAAAGGACAAGTCAAGCGGAAACAAAAAGCAGGAAGCGGAAGAAGTTAAGCCACTATATATAACTAAATTAAACATAAACAAAAAGAAATACATGGATTTGACACGTCTCTGTGACAACGGAACTATACCTAAGAGATTTCATGACGAATATAGAAAACTTCCATGGAGCTCTTATGTTTGTGATACATTAAATGGAACTAATGAAGAAGATAAAGAAGAAGAAGATAAAGAAGATGAAAATAATACTGAAAAAGAAAATAATTCTAAAGATCAATAACCCAAAAATTGCTTAAATCTTTCTTGTTTGCCCTTTTATTACGTATAGTAAGAACTATTAACAATAACTCTTCAATTAATTAATATTTAAAAAGCTTTTTGGCTAGCTATTGGGATGGGGATTAATGAGAATAATCCATCAGGATGGGATGGGGTACCCCCCACCCCGTTTAACCCTTTTTATTATGAAAGTTGTACAATTTTAAATGCAAACTTTGTGATTTACATCACAATTAAACATTGCTATTGTCATTTACTACATAATATTATACAACTTTTTTACGCTAGGTTGTATTTACTGCCAAAGTTAATAAAGTTAGCTGTTTTTAAATGGGCTTAAAGGACATTTTGTTGTTTTTTTTGGGTAGTAAAGCAAAACTATTTTGGAAACTATTATACTTAGACTTCGTTTAATAGTATTAACTTAAAATATAGGAGAATGTAAGTCTTTTTCTCATAGATTGTTTTTTTATAATTATTGAGACAAAAAAGTTATCGCTAATTTTGTTTTTTTTTTTTGGTTTTTTGGCTCTCCTGAAAAGTAGCTGTTTTGTGCTATACGCCCTTTGAGCCCAGAGGTATCGATATTGATTGCAAGATTCCAGGACATACATACATACTTACATACATACATAGATAAATACGAGTGAAGTTAAATAAAAGCTTTTAAAATTAGGACTGCGTTCAGCTTATGAATGGCTACCAAAGCCCTTTTTCCGCCTAGTGTGTTGTTGTGCATTAAAATAGTTAAAGAATTTTATTTTCAATGCCTTTTACAAATTCAAAACCAAAACAAAAATGTCCGGAAGTCCTAACATAAATTAACGTTTATATTATTATGTACATTAATTAATATAATTTAATTCACATAAATGTAAGTTAAGAATTCTACTGAAAAAAAATCGAGAGTCTTTAAGATTCTTCTGATGATTCCTTCGAGCCGGATTTGAACCAGCGACCTATGGATGACTTTGACATTATACCACTACAGTCCACCGCTCTACCAACTGAGCTATCGAAGGTTATTGTTTGAGTATTGAAATAATGTCATAGTTCCACAGTAAAAAAACATCATACCACACGTATATAGCTATATTTTATTCGTAATTTTTGGCTTAATTTAATCTATGCACATGTTTGTACTTGTTGATTAATGTTTATCCACTAAAATTTTAAAAATTATTTATAATGCATGTTTGTGATAAAAAAATTTATTTTGCAACTAATTGGTAGTTAGGACACGTAAAAAAATTATAAACATTTAAAAAAATGAATTGCAAAGCTTTCCTTTACATAAAAAAAAAATTTATCGCCCCCGGGTGGGCTCGAACCACCAACCTTTCGGTTAACAGCCGAACGCGCTAGCCAATTGCGCCACGGAGGCAGATGATGCTACGTGTGAAATTTGCTTTCAAATTTCTTAAACTATTATTCTGATTATTATACAGATTATACCAATGATTTGTGACTGATGATGATTAGGTACCTACTTCTAGGATTTCCTTTTTACATTTTTTCCCCCTTTCTTTGTCCCACTGTTGGGCACGGGTCTCCTTCTCAGAATGGGGAGGGATTAGGCCTTAGTCCACCACGCTGGCCAAGTGCGGATTGGCAGACTTCACATGCCATCGAAAACATTTGATGAAGACATGCAAGTTTCCTCACGATGTGTCCTTCGCCGTTACAGCAAGTGACATTTAATTTCTTAAATCGCACATAACTTAGAAAAGTCATTGGTGTGTGCCGCTTGGGCTTGAGCCCGGACCGCTCGAGTGAGAGGCAAGTTCGATAGCCACTGGGCTGTCACCGCATGCGGTATGCTCGTTTGCTATTCAAATGCTTAAACGTACGGCAGACCAGCAGTGAGCAGAGCAAAGCGACATTAAGTCAAAGTTCACGCGCCGCCCTCAGCGCGTGTTCGCCTTCACCTTTCGCGAGAAACTGGGACAAATCACATCGCTACCAGTAGGGTGACCATGCGATTACAATCTTTAGGTACTAATAATATTTTTTAATAATAATAATAATAATAATAATAATAATTTATTTTCTCAAAAATACAAGTCTCAGTGAACATAATATTTGTATGACAATTAAGATGATAATTAGTAGAGGCTTAACTTAAATATTGACGAGCAGACCCTACACTAAGAAAACCTTGTGTTGTAGGTGTCTGCATACCCTTCGAATGCACTATGTAGCCAATCTTAATTATTACATTAGAGTATGTGTGTGTGTGTGTTGTGTGTGTGAGTGTGTGAGTGTGTGTGTGTGTGTGTGTGTGTGAGTGTGTGTGTGTCAGTGTGCGGGTTGTTACAAGAGAATATTTTCGGTTTCCTCATAGGTTAGATTTTTTAACCAATTGGTAATATTTATTTTTACTTCCCTAAGACTAAGATTACCTAAGTGCATTACAAGCTTGCAAGCTTTGTTGTACAGAAGTGGACAAAGGAATAACTTGTGGCGTTTTGCCAGCTTTGTATTTACTCTAGGCACAACGAAAACTCTATCTTTTCTACGTTTAAGCATAGATAAGGATTTTTCATTTACTGAGGAATTTTTATGTTGACTTAATATGAGGTCTAAAATGTAAAGTTGACGCACAGTGAGCACTCCGCAATCTTTGTAGAGTTCCGAAGTTGGAAATAGTACTGGTTTACAAGTTGCAACCTTTAGTACCGCCCTTTGTGCTCGTTCTAAAGTTATCAGATGAGTTTTGCTAGCGCCAGCCCAACTAGTATTACAGTATCGTAGTAAAGATTGACATAGAGCGTTATACATGGTGAATATGGTTTTTCTGTCAGCCACTTCTCGAATGTTCTTAAATAAATAAATAAGTTTCCGAACTCTGCTTGACAGGGAATCGATGTGTGGTTTCCAATTAAGTTTATAGTCTAAAATTACCCCAAGATATTTAAGTTTTTGTACACATTCTAGTTTGGGACAGGAACAGCCTGTGGAGTCACAGTTGGTATGCACGGTGATGCTAATATTAGGTGATCTGCCTCGAGTGTTGAAAAAGGTAATAAATTTAGTTTTTTCGACGTTGAGGGTAAGTAAGTTATGGCGCAACCATTCTGTGACTAATTTAAGTCCGTTTTCCGCATTTTTCCGGGCCTCTTCCCAGTTGTCACCAACAAATATTAAGGCTGTATCATCAGCATAAGAAATTATTTTTCCCCCAGTTAAATTTAAATCGCATAGGTCGTTGACATAAATTAGAAAAAGGCTAGGACCCAGGACACTACCTTGTGGAACTCCAATATTAATAGTTTCCTCGTCACTGATTACATTTCCTATTTTAGTTTTTTGTGTTCGTTCATTCAAGTAATCTTCCAAAAGATTTAAAGTTTTACCGCGAATTCCCGCATGTTCAAGTTTATTTACAAGAATAGGCAAGGAAACAGTGTCAAATGCTTTGGCAAGGTCTAAGAATATGCCTATTACTTTATTTTTCTTATCTAGTTGTTCAACTACATAATTTGTAAGGTCAGAGACTGCGTTTTCCGCTGATTTGTTTTTACGAAAACCATATTGAGCCGGTGAAAGTATATTATACTTCTCTAAATAAGATGTTAGCCGTCTATTTATGATTTTTTCTAGAATTTTTGAAATAACTGGTAAAATGGAGATTGGTCTGTAGTTATTGACACTGTTTCTAGTCCCACCCTTGTGTACTGGGGTAATCATAGATGTCTTGAAAATCTTTGGGTATATACCGTTTTGCATGCTTAGATTACAGACATGTTTTATAATGGGTGCCAATTGTAAGGCCGATTGCTTTAGAAGTCTCGTGGAAATGCCATCCGAGCCCACCGCACAATTATTTTTTAAGTCCCGGATTAATACAAACACTTCGTGATCATCTGTTTCAAGTAACCCGATAGAGTTGACTTGAGAACGAGCTTTAGCGTGAAACCTTATATTCGTATGATTTGGTCGATTAATGCCACTCATATCTTTGATTAGATTTTTTCCTACACTCGCAAAATAGTTATTGACGAAATTAATGGAATCTTTATCATTATTATGAATTGTTAAAAGTATTTCATTTTTATTTTTTTCCTTACCAGTGTGTGTTAATTCCTTAATAGTGTCCCAAGTTTTTTTGATATTGGATTTGTTTTTCTTTAATTCGGCTCTGTAGTATTCATTTTTTAGTGTTTTCAAAAGATTAGTACAAAAATTTCTATATCTTGTGTATGTTACTTTGATAATCTCATTGTTCGGAGTTTCCTTTAACCGTGAATGCATTCTATCTCTGTTGCGAATACACCGAAGAACGCCTAATGTTATCCAAGGCTTAATTATCCTCTGATTATTCGGAATTTTAAATATTTTAGTGTTAGTTTTCATAATTTCAACTAAATTATTGGTTAATATGTCACAGGCAACATTAACATCAAGTGTATTTAAGACATCTGCAAAATTTAAGGTATGTATGCGTTCAGCTATTTTGGTGTAGTCTGTTTTACTAAACGTTTTAATCTGGTTTAGACCTCGAGTCTTACATTCAATATTTAAAAGTACAGGGTAGTGATCAGTTATAGAAGTTTTAATTACTATAGTTTTAGATTTTAGATTGGATTTTAATATAGCATGGTCAAGACATTTAGATCCTCTAGTAGGTATATAATGACTTGGCAGAAGTCCATGACTAGCAATTAGTTCTAAATAATAAGGCGAGTTTCTATCGGTGTTATCAGGATGTATATCTATGTTTAGGTCCCCGATTAAGACAATGCTTTGAAATTTTCTACACGTCGTTAATATTTTATCTAAAGATTTTATAAAAGGTTCAATATTGTAAAAAGAGGGGGATCGGTATAAAGCAATAATGATAACGTTCGAAGTCAGTTTAATCAAAAGACAGTTTGCCTCTTGAAACTGTGGCTCTTCTATTTGCAATACTAGGTCAGATTTTGAGTAAACAATTATACCTCCATTTTTATTAATACATTGTTTGGTGTAGATTGACCGGTAGTTATTTAGCCTTGGATATGGTTTATCATTTTCAATCCAGCACTCCGTAAGTATTACAATATCACATTGAAAACCTAGTCGTTGTAGAAGTACCTCAAAGGCTGCCATATTCCTATTAACGCTTCGTATATTTAAAGAAATGATTTTGATTGAATTTGGACAACGTATTATATGTTTTTGACAAGATTCCGGAACACATAAGGTTGTTTCCGTAGCCGTAATATCATCAATTAGTTGGCATAATTCCTTATGGTTGACTTTATTCATTATTTTTTGTAGTCATAAATTATGACGCTTTTATCTCGCAATATCATAGCTACTAGTATGTACAAATTTGTAATCTTAGAGCAGCTGAGTAGAAGAGAGGATATTAATGCGTGTTTAATGCGGAGTGTATTGTGTTTTATGGGGCGTGTTTTATGTAGTCTATTTAAGAGTTGTGAGTGTGGCAAGATGAGTGTTGGTATGTGAGTGTTTAATTTTATGAATCTAAGTTTAACATGAAATAAAAGTTTTACATGAAATATTATTTTAAAGAAGGTAATATTGCAATATTTATAGGCACTAAAGGTTAGAGCTAGTTTTTTTGCTTCAGTTCTTGTATCTGCTGTTCATTGGTGATGAGTATTGGAGGTTTACCTTCGGACTTTCTGACGAATACTCTGCCCCTTACAGTCCAACAGAAGTCATAATTGCAGGTCTTGGCCAGGTCAAGTGATAGGTAAAAGAGTCTCTTAGCTTTAGGTGTTAGAAACTCTGACACGAATACAGGGGATTTTTGTCCATCAATGCCTAGGGTACTGGTGTTTAGCTTGTCTGTAATATTGCTCCTGTTGTACTTCTTGACAGCGAGAAGGGTGTTGGATTTTATGGCTGTGGTGGCATATTCTACCACAATAGGTCTGTCTCCGTTTGGTTTACCTTTGAGGCGGTATACGTCTTTGATTGAATGCTGTATAACTTCAGTCCTTAGTTTGGTGTGCATGTTTTCTACCATTGTACATAAGTCCTGCTGTGTCTCATTTTGCTTGGGAGGCACCCCTCTTATTTCCAAGCATGTACTTCTAGCTTGCCTCTCAACTTCGTCCAGTCTATTTTCCAGGATTTTAATTTTTAGGTCGCGATCAGCCTTATCACTCTCAAGAGATACTATGCGTTCACACAGCTCGTCGTGTTTTTTTATATAAAACTCCAGTGATTTTTGCATTTCTGAGTTAGTCTTCCGTAGCTCTGTCACTTCCAATAAAACTTGGGTCATGATCGACATCATTTCATCGTGATTCTCACTATTTTCTCTATGTATTGTCGAAGGAGGAGAGCTGTTAGTACGCTGTCGTTTAGTGCGGGGTATGGAAGTGGGCGAGTGTACAGCGACGCTCTCACTTAAGTTATGTTGGGGTGGTGTACGATGCATTTTTACTAAACGAGCTACCAGGCAATTATAACGGCTGAGATATTTTATAAAGAGTTTTGATAGCAGTTTTTTTTTTTTTTTTACTTAATCAGACCAAAAACTCGTCGTTCTATAAGGCTGAGTACCAGGCATTCAGAGAGTAGTAGCACGTTACCTGTCCATACTGGTCAAACCGGTTTTAGCTGAGATTAGCAGCGATTGGTTTAGTAGCAAGACGGGTGGCGCCTGCGCAGGCAGTGGGCGTGGCATCAGCTACAGCCACTTCAATGGCGGATAAACCGGGGGCTGTTATTGGATCCCACCCAGTGAGTGATTAGGCACATTAGCTCAGGCAGTGTTATCTCTAACCTGACGGATGTAATGGCGGATGGCCGGCCAATCTTACTTGTCGAATGAATGCAGGGAGTGGGAGATTCTGTATGCGGCGCCCAGCTGTTTTCAGTATCTTGATATTTATGCACTCCTATTATTTTTTATGAATTTATTTGACTATAAATGAATTATAATTGTTAAATAAAAATTTGCAAGAGGTTTCACGCACGACTGCTCGGTTTCGAGGTCCAGGGGGAAGGGGATCGATTACTAGACCAGGGGTTGGCAACCTACGGCTCGCGAGCCAGGCTCTTTGGATGTGAAGCTCTCTTTAGTTCCATACGACAGTATTATTTATTTTATTAAAAAAAACACTTAAAAATCGATTAAAGAGGATTAGACACCATTTCTATCTCTCAGTCACTTGTACTCGCTTTTCACCGCAACCCCTGTGACACGAGTCGTCACTGTCGTCAGTTCGTTTATCAAAAAACTTTATTTATGCAAATACTATTTATTCTTGGAAATTTTTTGGCTATTTAAAAACTTTACAAAATTTCAAAGTAAATTGTAATTTTTAACTCTTCCTACTCAAAAGGTTGCCGACCCCTGACCTAGATCACGATTATGTTTCGATTACCGATTGGACCAGGAATCGATACTTGGACCTCCAGGTAGTCACCTGAACCTACGGTAGGTACTTAGTTAAGATTGCGACCACTAAGCCTACCAGGCACTGTTAGTTCCTGTAACTGTTACTGGTTAGCAAAAAGTTATCTTCCTTTATACTTGAAATTGGCATACTTATAGTTAAAACTATAGCTATTTTTTTTTTGGAACGAAGTTCCTTATCGCGCGTTGTAAAAGGGGGCTAGACGGAAAAAATTCTTACGAAAAGTTGTCACGACACTTTTTGCTATAGTAAGCTAGTAAGCTGTGCGGCGTGCGCATGTTTCTCTGTCTGTCTGTCACAGTTACGAAAATTGAGCCTACTGATTAAGTTTATATTACATTATATTTGTTAATAATAAAAAAAATATTATTATAACTTAAAAAAAAAAATTATACTAATATTTTTCCTTCACTAATTAATCGAAAGGAACTTCGTTCCATCCGGGTGTCCCATGACACCTCTCAACTTTTACATTGTTTTTTTTTTAATTTTATCTTCGTTTCGACTACTGTCATGGTTCACCGTATAACGTAAATACACAGATTGCGCAAATGCTCACCCACTTCCTTGAAGGAGCGGCAAGTGATCTTGATTTGAATTAGATTGCGTTGTCTGTGCCACAGAACAGAATCTGTTCTGTGGTCTGTGCAATACCGTTACAGCTACATTACTCTATGATTCCAAAGAATGGACATGCTCAAAATAGTGGACCTTAAGGCTTATAAATAATGTATGTATGTATACATGTATTTATATTTGTCTATACTCCACTTATCCGCATTGGAGCAGCGTGGTGGAGTATGCTCTAGACCACCCACAGCAGTGTCTGTGCGGGAGACCCGTGCCCAGCAGTGGGACGTCTATGGATTGCAGCGATATTAGTCTATAATATTATATTAATATTATAAAGAGGAAACATTTGTTTGTAATGTTTTCGCACAAACTGCTGTCCCGATTTCAAAAATTCTTTCACCATTAGAAAGCTGCATCTTCACTGAATGACATAGGCTATTTAATATTACTAGGTGTAAACGAAACTATTGTTAAGTCTAATTCCATGCGAGTGAAGCTGCGGGCGTCTACTAGTATGTATTTAAACGTATGTACCTATGCTGTATTTCACTGTGCGCGCTAAATTGGCTTCTCTAATTTCTCCATTCCCAGGCCTGCTGGACAATTCTTCATGAAATAAGCAACGTATATATACAAGAACTAGTGGACGCCCGCAGCTTCGCTCGCGTATTTTTAGACCCATTAACGACGACGGGTTGCCCACTTGACTTCAAAAACGGCAAAGTTTCATACTAACTTTGCACCCCTGTTTTACCCCCTTAGGGGATGAATTTTCAAAAATCCTTTCTTAGTGCTCCCCTACGTTATAAAAGGAATCCCTGTGCAAAATTTCAAGTTTGTAACCCTTATAGTTTAGGCCCTGCGTTGATATGTCAGTCAGTCAGTCAGTCAGTCAGTCAGTCACCTTCTCCTTTTATATATGTAGGTAGATATGTACTTATTCTTCCATAATTATTTATCAATTTAAACTGTTGTTGTGTACACGAATTGTTAAATGAATGAATAATGAGTACAACACAATTTAACATCCATGACCCTATTACAAATAAATATTCATTTCGAACCCCGGACCTACGGTGCGGCAGTCAGGGTAACTCACCACCGCGTCAAGGAGTCGTCTTAAGGATGGATGGATAGAAATGAATGAAATTGAAAATTTAAAAAAAAATTGAAAACTACAAACTACTTGTGTGTCTACAAACTTTTCGGTGTTGGCTTCTGTGGTTGTCTAAGCTATGGAGAAATAAATTACCGGCCAAGTGCGAGTCGGACTTGCGCACTAAGGGTTCTGTACCATTATCTATAAAAACAGCCAAAAAACATGGATGTTGTATGGGAGCCCCTTCAATTTTTTTTTTTCTGTTTTTTAGTAATAATAATATGTTGTTATAGCGGCAACAGAAATAATCTGTGAAAACTTCAACTGTCTAACTACCTATAACGGTTCATGTGATACAGCCTGGTGACAGACGTACAGACGGACAGCGGAGCCTTAGTAATAGGGTACCGTTTTATCCTTCGTGTACGGAACCCTAAAAAGGAGGTAATGGCAATCCGTAGCCAATGGTCCGACGACGGGATTACGATGGCATGACCTAACACGTCTAATTGCATTTTAATAACGAACATATTTCTCAATCCGACGTATGATTGAGTATTTTTTGCACAAGCCACTCAACAATGGATTGCTAAACTATTTATTTCAATAGTCGCGTATGGGAACGCTGCTGTAAAGCGTTGGCTATTGTCTTGTCTTCCAATACCACCTGTTTCACTGTCGGCTTATACGAATTATGCGTTTGTACCCATAACGTGAACGGCGGGAGAAATCACAGATAAGTTAGCCACTTCATTCAAACCATTTAAGACAAGAGTTTGAAAAAAGAATTTTCAAATTAAAAGAATTTCGGCCAGGTGTTGCACACACGAATGATAAAACCATAAAATGATTCTGATGATGATGAAACTTGAGAACTATTACAGCGTTTATGAATACCTCAAGGTCATGGCAAAAAATAAATATGTAATTAAAATATTCAATATACATATAAAACAGTAGGTATATATATAACACACCTATTTATTAAACAAAATTGACCTAGGTATATAATTACAATAACAATTAAAATGTCTGCCTCTCTCCCCATCTTGCAATGCCTTCACAAGGTGCACGTGTTGGTTGTATCTAATTGTATGTTACCTACTAAAGCATGTGTAAAGCAATAAATCTTAAATAAATAAATAAACTACTCAGTTCACTGTCCACCATTAGAAAAGTTGCGATTCAGTAAGGTACTTACCTTTGTATTTATCAAAATTGCCAGAAAGCGAGCGTGCGGTCAGCCATAGCAACACAACTTCTAACATGATTTGGCAGGTCTGACAAACTTTCTATTCTCTGAATTTGTGTAACAAATAAGGTTTTGTATGTTAATGAATATAAAATTACTCAAAGGATATGTTGAGGTTTTAAACTTAGGCAGACATTCTCAGTTGTACCAACAGAAATTAATCAAGATAGAACGGTGAACTGGGCGAATAGAATACCTACCCCTTGCCGCAATCTTGTAATATATTTCAAGATATCTCGCAAGTTCGGTTAGTTCGCGTCGATAGTTACGGTACGTTACGTTTTCGATTCGTTACATTATCGATAGATTCGATTATAACTAAAACGAGTGTGATTATACCTAAAACGAGTGTGTCACGAGTGTGTCACTAATTACTATAGTATGACGTCACGTATGCGGGACTTGGGCAGGGCTGACGAAAAATGTGACACGCATCGTTTGTATCAAAATACTTAATACGTGATCATCTTGATTAATATCTGTGGTTGTATCTAAGGGTTTTACATTTAAAACCCTTGAAAAGTTTGACATCTTGTTCAAAGACGAGCAAGGCCAATGAAACTTACTATTTTAAATAATGTAACAACCTTGTGTCGGTTGTGTTTACTTTGTTTAACATTACAGCGGCAAAGCCTTCACATTTGCATACAGTAAATAAATAAGCGGAAAAAGAAATTACAATACAAAGTGTTGTAACTCGTGTAACTGGCGGCCATTTGCAATCGTGTGAAAAGGGTTAAATGGTCGAACATTATAACTAATTTACTATTAGCGTTGAAATACTCATATTGTATGCAGAATTACGGTTATCATTACAAACCCACTTGGGCTAATAAGAAGGATCAGGCCAAAGTCCACCACAATGGCAGATGCGGCATGCAGCTATCGGCATGGAAGTGTAGCTCTGAACGAAATTCAAATTGATACCTCGCTGCGACCCATAGACGTCCCACTGCTGGGCACGGGTCACCCCCACAGACATTTCTGCGGGAGGTCTAGAGCATACTCCACCACGCTGCTCCAATGCGGATTGGTGGAGGGGTTAGTGGCCAACCCAGTCTCGAATGTTCTCAAGCCACCCGAAGGTCTTCGACAAGGCTTAACGACTGTTTCCAGCATTGAAAACAACCGGGACCGACGGCTTTACGTGCCCTCCGAAGCACTGTAGCGTCCATGAAATTTTACCACTAGTGGTCACCCATCGACAAACCGACCGCGCCCGTCGTTGCTTAACTCTTTCGATCGAAGCGAGCCATTGGGCTATAGACGCTACTGATACCTAATGCGCAGCTATCCCCTCTGACCGTCTCTGATCTACTGAGACCTTAATGAGGCTCAGCTTGACAAGCTGAATTATCAACAATGCTGTCAGCTTTGTCTACAGTCATCGAAAGTACGATCATATTTCCTCGTATCCGTCTAGGTTCACGCTACGTAAGGCTTGCGTAAGAGACGGCAAGTTACAATATTATGCCTTCTTTCTTCTATTCTTTTGATCCAGAAGCCGACTGGCAACACACACTGTTTGAATAATTTCGTCTTCAGGCTCTTAGGTAGTCTCGATGTCAAGATGTCGTAACTTCCCGAACGCTCTACAAACGTACTTTTTACTCTAGTACTACCTGGTAATACTCTGTTAATACAACCTACATATCTACTTAATGATCAGTAGCTTTAGTTTAGTTCTCACGTAGATTTATATTCAAAACATGTTTCAGAAATTGCGTATAGCCGTTTGTATGGAAACCTTGCCGCCTAATTGATACAGCCTTTGTTATTAAGTTTGTCCTGTTTTGGTCTTCAACGATTTAACTTGCTTTAAGAATTATGTACAGACGGAGCTTGTTTTCTTGAAACTAGTATCTATACCTGTACAATCGTATAGTCTTCTCTATGATATTTATGTATCCATAGAGTAACAGCAAAACACAGAAGTATTTATCGAATGATGTATCTACCTTCATTTGTGAGAAAGGAGTAGATATAAGGAAGAAAGGAAGAAGGTGCACAGTATAAATACATTTTCTAAAGAACTCCGGGCCCTGTAAGTTGTATAAGCATAAACAAGTATGAAAATTTGTCTCGGAGTAGAAACATGAGTAGGTATTCACATAAGTTTTGCACAGAAATCAGTCATTAGAAATGATGTCAATAAATGTTATTGGCATTCTTGAGGTGGTTGTTGATGGTAGCGGTACCTAATATGTTTCAGATAACGAGCAACCAGTTTCCTTTCCCCTAAATTTATGTGAAACAATAAAATTAATTAAATTAGTAGAGGTCAATATACTTCGATCTGAGCTCAATATTCCAGAACTAATTTTATTTATTTTTTTGCAAATTATTAAATGTATTATAGATAAAAAAGGTTTGTTCAGTTTCCTTTAAATTCTGACATAAGTTTGAATAAAGAAGACAAAACACTGTAGCTAAATATTGAGGGGGTTGGGTCTTGGTTGTGTCGTCCTTCCTAGGGTTACACCCCTGTCTCTCTCTACACTGCGGTGTTCAACTTTTAATACACTAGTAGATGGCGCTATATGCATGTTTGTAATATTATAATTTATGTATTCTTCGTAGGTATTAAATATTAATTTTACGTTGTTGTTCTTCGTGTCAACCACCACAACTCAAAAAATTATAAATGTTTTACATCCCGATTGTGATCCGTGTATTATATTATAAAATTATTTATAATGTATGTACCTACCTATTATGTATATGAAAATAATTGTATGAAACGAATTTGGGACAAAATATATATTTCAAATTGTTAATTGTTTTACGTTACGTCAGCGTATTTAAGAACAGCATATTTTAGAACACAGTAATAAACGTTTATTAACGTCAAGAATAGGAAACTACCATTTGAAATGTATTTTTGCTATGTATATTACCTTGATTTACAATTATTATGATCTTGTCTTATTCTGGAATTACATTGGCAGGGTAGATCAAAAAAAAAAGGGTAGATCACCCGTGTCTCGCTGGCCAAGCGTGGCGACCAAGGTTCTAATATCGTTTCCTTAATCTAGACTATAGTCTACCGATCTGGAAAAGAATAAACATAGCATAAATTGTCTGGTTGGGAAGGTGTGGATTCCTGTTACACTTCATTAGACGCGACCATCTTAGTCCTCAAGGGTAGCGACACATTTAATTTTGTGACTGACTTGGAAGAGACTCAACCACTGACTTGTACCGAGTTTGACAGCGATCGTTCGCGAAACGTCCGAGCGCTCCGATCGATCGAATTCCGATCGGAATCCATCGATCGATCTGATCGATTCTTATTAGAATTTAATTTCTAGTAAACTACTGCTGCTATAGTAAAGTAAAAAATACTGTACGAAGCTGACTCTATAGGGAATCAATCTATATTTAATGTAAAGTACAATATTAATCCAAAAGGTATAAAAAAAATATTGACCTTGACATTGCGGGTAAATTTGAGTAAAATTTTTCTTATAAGAATCTTTTACGAATCATTCTAAAACATTTCTCAATGTTACTTAGTAATTATTAAACTAGATTAATGTACCTTTCTTTTGATACCAATGAATCATTACTTGGAATGTAGAGTGTAACCCAATAAACCAAAACAAAGTACCCATTCCCGTGTAAATCTCCGTTACAAATCGGGAAAGAGAAAATTTTAAAACGTAAAATCATAACTATTTTAGTCATATTCTTTTCATTTACGTATATGTAAATGTTCATAATGAACTGCTTTTCTAATAACTATAAGAGTTTTACTTATATAAACAGTAATTAATACAAAAACTTACCGATAAACCGGCCGCAATGGCCGGCAAAATTCATGTTTGTGCAAGTCGACTTTAGCACATGTTTTCATATCCGATCAGACTTTGCATTCACAGCATTTGTAGATATGTTGAAAGAATGAATCTTGAGGATTATTTACATATATAACACTAATACCATCAGTTAATGAATAAACTTTTGTTTACATAAGATAAGATCAGATTACAACCACTTGAAAACACATGACGTCACCCACTTGAAAAGATAAACAAATTTTTTTTACAATGATGACTGACGACTGTACAGATGTTTTACCTATCCAGAGAAAGGAAATTTAATACAGATTCGATATAAAGAACCATCGACAAACTCCATGGCATTCGACACAGATAAAAACTTGTTTAAATCGTATGGATCCTCCGGTCGATTTAATAAAAAAAATTTTTTTCAATCTATGAAATATATCCGATAAAGCTTGCCATTCACAGCATTTGTAGGTATCTCTAAAGAATAAAGCTTGACGATTATTTTGATATACAACACTTAAACATTGGGATAATAGATAAACTTTTGTTTACATATGAAAATATCAGATTACAACCACTTAAGAACACGTGACGTCACCCACTTCAAACATTTTTTATAAAATATTGGTTTCGTCAATTTATATGTTTTACCTACCCAGAGAAAGGAAATTTAATACAGATTACATATAAATAAACATTATCTTACATTATCTTTGCAAACTCTGGGCGTATAAATACGCCCTGGACATTTGGCGTATAAATTTTGGGGCAACCATGGTTGCCTGGACATTTCACTTGGAACGTCAAAAGGCAACTCTAGTTGCCTGGACATTTGAGTGGGAGGATATGAGTCGACACTTTTTCCATACAAACGTAGTCCCCTGTTCCCTCCTCGGATATAGAAGTTACAGAATTAAAAAAAATACCATACGATTTATACGTACCTCTGCCATGACTGTACGTTTTTTTTTTTTCATAATTTGCTTAATAGAAGAGAAAAAAAATCTTTTAAAATCAAAAAAATCGACTTTTTTTACATACATTTTCAAACATCAAGCAAACTGGTAATTACTAACATATCCCAAAAAAGCAAATCGTACGGGCATAGCTTAGACCCTGTTCTACATTTTAACTGAAAGAAATATTGAAATCGGTCTAGATTTCGAGGAGGGAACAGGGGACTACGAAAGGACGATTTTCTTAATTTTACGTAGGTAAAATCAGTTCGAGACTGCACTTCTCTCTATCGCACGCTAAGGGGTAAGGTTGGGGGAGAGAGGCAGTCTGGTAAATACGTATACATGTAAGTGATGCATTTCACTTATATCGATACTCTAGTGCTGTTGTTGGTCGATATCGATATTCGAATTAAACCATCTTCTTACAGATGAGACAATATCGGTTCTATATTTTACACTAGAACTCTAAGACTAATCGCTGCGACCCATAGACGTCCCACTGTTGGGCACGGGTCTCCTCTCAGAATGGGAGGGATTAGGCCTTAGTCCACCACGCTGGCCAAGTGCGGATTGGCAGACTTCACATGCCTTCGAGAACATTATGAAGTACTCTCAGGCATGCAGGTTTCCTCACGATGTGTCCTTCACCGTTATAGCAAGTGACATTTAAATTCTTAAATCGCACATAACTTAGAAAGTCATTGGTGCGTGCCGCTGGGATTTGAACCAGGGGGTTCCACGGGGGGGGAACCACCTGTCACCGCTATGACTAAGCTCCGCTAAGACTAATATCAATATCTATTTAGTATTCAAATGTGTACCTAGTAAAGAAATTTCAGTAGACTAACACATACTGTCGGCTCGGGACACATAAATAAATAAATAAATATCTTGGACATTCTCACACACGGCCATCTGAGTAGGCGCGAGCCTGTGTTATGGGTGTCAGAGACTGATATACATAGATATTTTTAAATACATACTTAAATAGATAATATTGACATCCAGACACAGAACAAATACAAGTGTTCGTCACACGAATATTTGTCTTGAGTGGGATTCGAACCCACGACCTTTGGCGCAACAGACAGGGTCACTACCGATTGCGCCAACGGGCCTGTCATGATGGTAAATGATCGATACCTTGGTCTGATGAACCGTTATAGGTAGACACTTGAAATTTTCACAAAGTACGTGTCAAACAACAAATAGAAATTGTATTCCCAAGGGGTGATATTCATGCAAGAAACCTAACACATTTTCTCGAACTTCGCGCTGTCAACTCGTCAGACACCCAGAGCTCTAAGCGTGTGTGTGTGTGTGTGTGCCTAGTGTCCAACGCCGACGCCATGTTTTCAAAGGGACTTTAAAAATGTCAAATTTTTGATTCTGTGAATCTGGCACATTTACCGGACAGTGTGTGGATTCCGGTTACAGTTCTTTAGAGGCGACCATCTTAGTCCTCAAGCGTAGCAACACATCTGTGACTGACTTAGAACGAGACTCCTACTAACAAGTACTAATTGGACTATTACTAACACCAACTAACAGGACTAATTATCACTAACAGTCCCTAGTCCTCATACCTACTAACGAACTGAACAACTAATGTTCTAATTAACTCTCCCAACTAATTGGACTAACCGTCCCAGTCCCTAATTGAGTCTTGTTCAAAGTCAGTCACAGTTGTCATGGGTGGCAGCGGATGGGCGTTTGCTATCTTTAATCCATAAAAAAATTACGCCTGTGTTTCATCATAGTTTATTTATACTATGGTTTCATCGAGCGGTAGGCAGAGAGTATTACCCCGACCTCCTAACATAAGTAGGTACTCTAGGTACCTATATTACACTGAATGTGGTATAGTGATGGAACTTTATAAATCATAAGGAAACCTGTAATCAACTATTTGATTGTATCATCTGATCGCCAAAACAAAAAATAACCTTTAAGTGTATAGACAAGATGAAATAAGGTCAATGACATGATAAAAACATTCTCTTGGTATGTATTTTTAAAAAAATCATTAATCGTAAATTAATAGGTTCTGTTTCGGTTTTTCAACTCAATTTGAATGGTTATGAACGTAAATTAGTTATAAAAAAGAAATTATACAAGAACACGATTTTTAATTATATGTTTATGTTTTCTTGATTTATTTATATTTATTCAGGACCAAAGCTACGTCATAGCGTGAATAGTATAGTCCATTGGCTCCCGTTGATTGTATGTGTCCAACATTTTTTCGACTATACTTATAGTATTTTTCAATAAAAACTGTTCAACGATATAGTACCTACACTTTAAAAATATAGTATTAATTTTACGTTTTACAGTACGCTCGATACCTTCTAGCATCTTTAATATATTATCTTCTGTCTATACTAATATTATAAAGAGGAAAGATTTGTTTGTAGTGTAATCACACAAAAATTACTGGACTGATTTCAAAAATTCTTTCACCATCAGAAAGCTGCATCTTCACTGAAGGCTATATAATATTACTAGGTGTAAACGATTGTTATGTCTAATTCCACGCGAGCGAAGCTGCGGGCGTCCGCTAGTTCATTCATAAAACAACAATTAGTCGCGGATTCTGAACAAAAACCCGAGCCTTTGACCTTCACGACCGGCCAAGGAGCACAGACCACAAAAACAGAGATCAATGAACCAATGCGATGAGATGATACCATAAAATAGATAATTCTATGTCTTCGCTAATTCGTTCACGTGTTAAATCTATGATTTAAAAATCAGCCACACGATTTATTGTTAATGGAATTCGGCAGAGGTTACCGACCTTAAACACCGACCGAAATATTTTGTTTGGTAATTATGTAAACTTTATCTTCCTATTATTATTTAATACAATAATAGCTTTTCCGAATCTTAGCTGCGTCTCCAATTAAAGAAATAGTGAACTCCTGGATACCCAGATTTACAGAAAGTTGCCAAAACGTGCTGGCCACAAAACTAGGCAAGTTTTTTGAGTGGTATTATCACATTCACAGGGTAATTAGTACGTAGTTACGTGAGCGTACGTACTGGTATACAAACAGATACAGGAAGTTTTGTTTTGTTTGTTTTTTTATCACTGTTTGAAATGTAGGTTTTGTAGGTAACATGGAGCCTACATGTAACTAAAATCTCTGTGTTTCATGCTCTGAACACACTCACTTTGTTAGATTTAAATACAGCCCAGCCCGGCAGACAAGCCCCAGTCCCTTTCTTTATAAATTTTGTTCAAAGTTTGTCACAGTAATGGTAGAGCTGCGTGTTCATTAATTACTATCTTAAATAATATCCAAAGAAATAACAATAAAAAGCGTCCTCTAATATGATTACTGTCATCTAGCGGATAAAGGCATAACTACAACATTCGCTCGTGATGCTGGTGTAATAAAAGTTAAGACCGTAAAACTAGATGTCGCTTTGCACGCAATATTTTTATTCGTCGAAGAATCCGTGGAACAAAAATAACAGGTGTTGAACCTATACCTTACACGCTTCACCAGATCATGGAAGAAAAAAGATGCACCGGGCACAAATCCTCATAATAATAAAATAACAAAATAGATACAGATAACACAGTTGTTGTACCTTCCTTTCAACTAAACAAGCCACTGGACCCAAGTCTGTGCCCTCAATATGTTGCAGTTCTTATCTTCTTCACGTCTCATCATTCCACCTTAACTTATCGAAATGCCCCTAAAACTGTCATATAAGTATATACCTACTCATATTTACAGACAGTATTTTCTACAATACCTACATAATGGGAATTCTCTCGATTTTATTAGCATGATAGGTAGGGCACACTGAAAATTCTGCGCTCCTTGCCGCTCATGAGCGTTTGAATTTCGATTTTTTTTAACATACGAAATAAATCATTGATTTAAAAAAAATGGTGGGAAATCGCATGTCAATGGTTTTTTTCTAACAAGTTGAAGTTCGTGGTCCGTAGCAAAAATATTATCTTCTTAAAGCGAAAAGATTTTTAAATTATTTTAAAAGTTCACTGACTTCTATGCGTCTTCAAACATTTGAGCTCATAAGGCTTTGGTACGCAGAATTTGATTGTGGCCGTGTTTTTCTCCAGGATAGAATTTTCACGAATTCGGCCCTCAACCTTTGAGGAGATTCAAAAACTATTTGGTATGCGCTGAATTCAAGAAATCTTACATCAACATTTAAAAATTGTTGCCTCGTGAAATCATCCCAGAACAAAAATGGAATCGTGTTGATTAGAGTAAAAAAATGTTGTTAAAAAGTAAATTCGCACCTATTTGCCAAAAAGTTTTGCCAGATATTGCCAATACTGCCGCAAAAGTTTTGCCAGTTTTTACCAATACCAAGATAATAAATGTTTGGTAGGTAGGTTCGGTAGGTACTTATGCTTTTTGGTTTTAAAGCATCCCTTAACGGTAAAGTTGGTTAATTGGTTGTGATTATGTTTTTTATGCTGCAATACTGTACAGATTAAATGTCTTTCAGTGCCTGATAACATTGTAAAAATTCATAGGATTAAGATGATTAATAATTAGCGAAGCCATCCTCTAGCTAGTACATAAACACCTACATACATACATACCAAGCTAATAAAAGTTTGGTAAAAAATAAAAAAGTATGCTTTTTTGTTTTAAATCATCCCTTAACGGTAAAGTTCTGCACGGAAAACAAATTTAACGCGTACGGAGCCGCGGGTAGAGCTAGTAAAGGATATATTATTATATAAGTACCTACACTAGTGGACGCCCGCAGCATCGCTCGCGTAGAATTAGATATAACAATAGTTTCGTTTACATCTAGTAATATTATATAGCCTATGTCACCAGTGAAGATGCAGCATTCCAATGGTGAAACATTTTTTTAAATCGGTCCTGTAGTTTTTGTGTGAAAACATTACAAACAAATGTTTCGTCTTTATAATATTAATATAGATAAATAAATCCATGGAAAAAATATCGGAACCGGGGCTGCGGGGCCTCTATGGCGAATTATTTTCCTTTAGGCACTTATTCGGTGACAGGCTATCGAACTCGCCTCTCACACGAGCGGTCCGGGTTCAAACCCAAGCACGCACCAATGTGTTTTCTAAGTTATGTGCGATTTATGAAATCAAATGTCACTTGCTGTAACGGTGAAGGACACATCGTGAGGAAACCTGCATGCCTGAGAGTTCTTCATAATGTTCTCGACGCATGTAATGTCTACCAATCCACGCTTGGTAGCGTGGTGGACTAAGGCCTAATCCCTCTCATTCTGAGAGGAGACCCGTGCCCAACAGTGGGACAATGAAAGGGTTGTCATGGTGGATATGCTTATTGAAATAAAAACCTAAGCGACAGATACACTTGCATACTTACTACGTAGTCAGTCGGTGACCTCGCGACTACGGTTTTTCGTCTATTTTCAAGTGTCTTGGATCTAAGAATAGTCTCGCAGACAAACTGCCTGAAAACAAAACGATGAATAAGGTTTTTATAGATCTGATATGTATATATTCTGCAGGGTTGATGTAGCTTTTAAATAAAGCCATAGAACTTTTATACTTAGGTAATGTACGGAACCTAAAATTTCAATGTAGAATTCAGCCCTGAAATAATATTTTCTTATGTACTTACTAAAAACCTTTCCTGTTTTTGGTCTTGCCAGATTGTCTGATTCAGATCAGATTCATTTATATTTCATTAGGTATATGGTATTTGTATACGCTTAATGAACGTCATTACATTTTTTATCTACCGCCAGTTCACAAAGTGGAACATCCGCCGAGAAAAACTGAACCTTTCCATGCGAAAACATCGATTTTACTTCGTTTGTGCATAGTATAAAGACTATGGTTTGTGTGTCGCTGTCATTAATACGTATTGGTAATGTGATCGAAAAAGGCACAGTACTGGTTGAATCAGCATTTAGGAGAGGCTTGTGTCCATCAATGCACCTCAAAGAGATAATTGGTAGCTGGATGGAACGCTCATAAAAATTGTCAATGTTGTACGCTGTACGCAGATTTATCTGGTCCGCAGTACAAGTCTGCGTGCAGTCACGGGGTGTTCTTGGCAGTCATACGACTTGGCTGACCCATTTACTTGAAGAAACTTAAATTAACGGCTCCAGCGATATCTTGGTGAACACAACACATACCTAGTATTTGCCATTCCACACTGTAGACAGTTGGTAAGTGAGTCACCGCTGGTACAAGCCTTGACCTTGCTTCATGGTATCCTGGCCTCAGATCCTAGTTTACACTTGTTCTGGTCGTCACCAGCTGTATTTCGCAGAACTGCCGCTAAATATTTAGAAGTAGTTACTTATAAAATAAATTCAGTGTCGTAGTTAAACACATTGGGGACTTAACTGTTATGTTTACCCACTCCTTATTATAAATAAATAAGTAAATAAATAAATAAATAACTCAAAACTGAATAAGCTCGAGCTAACTGTTCCAAAATTAAAAAAAAAGTGTGTGTGTACTTATGTACACGCGTTGAGAAGTTATACTTCTTTGGCGTAACAAGATAAAAATCTTTTCACAAATTCTATCTTTCGCCTTATTCTACGTTTGTAGAAAAAACGACACTAAAAATAGAAAAAAGGTATTTAATACATTGAAAGTTTTATTATAACGCATTATGTAGCTAAATAAAGTTTATTTAAATATCACAAAAAAATTATTTCTTCATTGACAGCACCTGACTAGCAGACTAGTTGACAATTGAAAGTGTACACTGTCAAACCATTTTTTGACAATGTTGACTATAGCTAACTTCATGGTGTCGGTTTTTTGTGACGGTGTGCACGCGCATCGTAAAAATTTACTCTCATCATTTCTCCCTAACGCGCCAAAAGAAGTATAACTTCAAAAATACAGTTGGAAGGGTATAGGCGCATGTTTGGTTGCTATCCTTCAAACTGAGGAGTGACGCAGGGATGGTTAGAGACAGGAGGTAGTAGGACCGTCTAGCCACCGCGACGCCGCTCGTCTCCTGCAACCCACGCACTGGCATTGCATGTGTTTCACCATCGAATATAATCTCCTTGATCAACTAACAGGACTAACTATCATTAATAGTCCCTACACCACTCCCCATACCAACTGACCAATTAATATTCTTTTTAACACACTCTGTTAAATGGAAAAGCCATCCCAGTCCCTAATTGAGTTTTGTTCATAGTCAGTCACAGTTGTCATGGGCGGCAGCGGATGGGTGGTGCTGCAAGCTCGTTTGCTATCTTACATCCATAAAAAAGATTAACTACCATTCTATTGGCACCATATTTCGAATTTCACGCGGACGAAGTCGAGGGCGAAAGCTAGTGCTATAATATGCTCTCTGTTCAGAAGCCTTTAAGGTTCCATTTATTTTTCACCCGATGCTCTAGACCTCCCGCAGAAGTGTCTGTGGGGGAGACCCGTGCCCAGCAGTGGGACGTCTATGGGTCGCAGCGAAATCATGATAGGATTCTGATTGGAACGGCTACACGACGTCGACAGCTGAATTGGTGATGTTGCTATCTACACATCGTTTGCTATCTTACATCCATAAAAAAGATTAACTACCTATTCTATTAGCACAATACCTACTATTCGTCGTTAGTGAAACCAGGGACTATAATATCTAGCTAACATTCATGGTCCGTCGCGGGTCCGCCACAAGCATGAATGTCTTTCATTGATTGAGCGTATAGCTGTGTGCTCTGGTTGTGTGCATGGATGGAATACATAGGTTAGTTGGACTAGAGTTGGCAAGACTTCGCGCCGCTAGTCAGACGAGGGTCAGGTATGATCCTGGGACAGATAACAATATCTATACTTATTAGTATAGATATTTCTATACTAATATTTTAAAGAGGAAAGATTTGATTGTAATGTTTTCACACAAAAACTACTGGACCGATTTCAAAAATTCTTTCACCATTAGAAAGCTGCATCTTCGTGAGTGACATAGGCTATATAATATTACTAGGTGTAAGCGAAATTCGTCTTCGTCACGAACGTTGCATGCTGCGTGACGCATTTCCGTTTCATCCGTAAAAAAATTTACCCTCATGCGCTTTACATTACATTACCTCAAGTTTCACTTCAAAAACTAAAATTACAGTTGCTACTGCTGTTTTACCATCTTTACAAATAAATATATGTGTCTAAATACACACGCGTGTCATGTACGTAAAATAGTGCGGATGACGTCACAGCCCACATATAGAACATCCTTGACATTCGAGGTAAACAAGGTGTTGATAAATACGTATCAGATTTAGTTATTTATCAGAAGTTGATCGGTGGTGCACGGCCGTTTGTCAGTCGTGTCTTATGACCATAGAAATAATAATAATAATAAATATCATGGACATTCTCACACACGGCCATCTGACCCCAAATTAGGCGCGAGTCTGTAATATGGGTGAGACTGATATACATACATAGATATTTTTAAATGCATTCTTAAATAGATAATATTAACATCCAGATACAGAACAAACACAAGTGTTCTTCACACGAATGTTTGTCCTATGGCTTTACCTCCGAAGCACGGTAGCGTCCATGAAATTTTGCCACTAGCGATCACTCATCCACAAACCGACCACGCCCGTCATTGCTTAACTCTTTCGATCACATTGAATAGACGCGAGCCATTGGGCTATGGACGCTTCATATATTGTCCACTGCCCAATGGCTCGCTATTGCCATTCCGGGCACAAATCCAAACTCCAAGCTTCTACCGGGCATTTCAAGTTGTTCAACCCCAATAATTGTAGCCCGTATCCGTATCCCCGGTATCGAACCCTGTGTATTAAACACTTCTGCCTATCCCTGCGGAAAACACTGGTGTGATGTTATGTTGTTAGGGTACCTAGGTAACATGTACCTACCTTACATTGTACCTTACATTACCAAACTACTACTATAGTGGACGCCCGCAGCTTCGCTCGCGTGGAATTAGACACAATTATAGATTCTTCTTAACACATTTAGATCCATAAATTTATAATAAATCCATATATGTTATCCCCTATGTTTATTTTACACCCTTAAGGGTAACATTTTTACAAACATTGAATGACATTTTTATTTATATCTAATCAACAGTATAATTTTTATGCTTCAAGTTCTGAAAATGACAATACAACATACACCCTTTCATCCCCCTTTAAAAGTAGCCTATGTCGTTTCTCAGGCTCTAAACTATCTGTGTACCAATTTTCATTTAAATCAGTTCAGTGGTTTTGGCGTGAAAGTGAGAAAGACAGACAGACCAGAGTTACTTTCGTATTTATAATATTAGTATGGATAATTACTGTACTACAATATACTGTGTGTATTAAAATCTCTATGAAATGAACCACCCCGCACTTTTATAACCCAGTATCTTAACAATCGATCTACGTAAAACGTTCAGCGGTCTACGCCGTAGCAGCCGTAGCGCTACGACCCATGTCACTACAACGATAAAAATAGCTGAATTCCCTCACATAAGCTCGCTATTATGAAGACACCCGGTTGAGTGGGGCGAATACAACCAACCGATTCACAAATGGATATATATTAAACAGCGTAGTTATTAAAACGCTAAGGCTGTGACAGATCGTGATGAAAAACAAACACTAGCAAAATATAAGAAGTTTTGAAAGACCCAGTTTAGTCCATACATGCGCGTAGGTGTTTTGGCGGGCACGTAACGCGCATGCGCGGTCTACGATCGTCCGCAGTCCTACCACCACTACCACCATTCTTCAGTTGCACATGAAACCTCGACGCGTACTGACGTCGCGACTGCGCGCGCTTTCCCGACCGTATTGGCACAAAAACGGTCCAAAAACGTGATTTACATGTGAAATTTAATTTCGAACACACCGGGGTTTGAAAATAAAGCTGTTGGTGCGGTATTTGAAGACGAGAGCTGAGCTGAAAGGTGCTGAACGGTAAACAAATAGGGGCTGTGATGTAGCGATTTTTGTGAATGAATTTTAAGATGGTGGATATATGCGCGAGCGTAGAGTCGGCGTCGTTCGCTTAAATGTCTTAGCATGGTGACGTTGGGGCTTATGGTGGTGGGATTGGTGTCGTGGTCGGTGGTAGGTGGTTAGTTTGGTTTGTCCGAGAGGGGGCGTGTGTGCGTCCACGAGCGGATGAATGAGGTGACGTTTGCACCCTAATGTGTTTGATAACTGCGCGGTTATCTACGTATTTGTATGCGCAAAGAGTCTGTCAACCATTATTTTTAGATCGGACATGTAGGAGGGTATAGCTCGTCGATATCACCCTAATCTAGCGATAGGGACTGGGAGTTATTTGTTGTCCCATATAGACAGATATTAGACGGGGTATTAGGGTTACTTGTGTGTTTATAATAGGCGCTTAGTTTTAGTAACTTTGTATAAATTGAGGAGTTTTTCGTAATAAGTAACTTATAACAGGTATGTTTGTAATTTATCATCTGGGCATTGGCAAAATCGCTTAAGCGCATTCGTGCTACGGATGGCACGTTAAACCGTCGTTCGTGGTTCCATCCATCCAGCCTTTTTAGGTCCACTGCTGGACATAGGCCTCTCCTAAACGACACCACTCCGACCGGTCCTGTGCCTTCTAAAACCACGTTCGTGGTTATCATAAGATAACAGTTGAAGGCCAGAAATCTAGCAGTTGGGTTGGCTACTGACCCCGGAGGGAGCAATTCGCAATTAGTATACTTACTCTAGGCCAATTTAGTTGTAAGAATGCAATGTGCAGCTAATATTCTGCAGCCGAAATACGATAATAAATACAATAATTCACTTTCACACACTAAATAATACACTTTATTGATCTTAGCGCTTTACAATATTAATGCGATCCTTGCGATAAACCTTTAAATACATTCAGTAGTATGGCAATAGACGGCACCTGGAGAGAAAATCTCACCACCTATTACATGGGACCATAAGTGGATGTACTACTGTGATAATATTTACAGTATAAAAAGGCCGCTTCATGTACATATAGTTCTATGTAATTTAAGAGCCTCCGCTTTGACCAAGGCAATTTTCCGCGCTCTATAAATAGAACTGAAAATTTCACTTGAGCAAGCTTGGGTTCAAATCCTGCTGTAACGTGAAGGAAAGGTTTTACACCCTTAAGGGTAACATTTTTACAAACTATGAATGCCTTATTTGTTTATATCTAATCAACAGCCTAAAATATATATGCTTCTAGTTCTAAAAATGATAATATTTTCATACAACCTTTCATCCCCTTTTTCAACACTTTGCCACACTTTTTTCCAATTAAAAAGTAGCCTATGTCCTTTCTCAGGCTCTAGACTATCTGTGTACCAAATTTTAATTAAATCGGTTCAGTAGTTTTGGCGTGAAAGCGAGACAGACAGACAGACAGAGTTACTTTCACATTTATAATATTACTTAGTATGAATTAATTTTAGTTTATAAAAACAAATTAATTTATATTCCACAGGTAACCGTCAGGCGAAAGTGAAACGCGAGGAAAGTATCAACTGTGAAGCCATAGATAAGATTTTAGTATGAAGTGAAATACTCGTAAATGTAACACGACGTGAACCAGTGTAGTGTATAAATTACAAGTGCATGATGCATCGATTGCTGCGTCTGCGCAGCGTTGCGCTATGATTGGACCCTCCGAGGGACATAACTCCGGCAACACACTATGATAAAGGTCTGTTTCTGGATGACATATTTATTTTGTGATTACTTAGTTTTAAAATTTTCTTTGTTTATTTTTAGGTTATTTAAGTTGCACTGCAAAAAAAGGAAAATACAATTAATTGTGAGAATATTAAAATTATTTCAATTGTTTTTTTTTATTGTACGCTGACATACACGCTCTACAGAGAAGGCTGTGAATCATGCATAGAACTGATATATAAATGTTTGTTAAGCGGACATTGTCCAGTGGATGTTGCCAACGATTATACGTAGGGTTCTCCTATCGAGAGACAACAATCACATGCGTCGGGAGAGGGCACTGCTTCCTGAGATTGTCTGTTTTTTTTTATGGATACAGGATTGCAAACGAGCTTGCAAACGAGCTTGCACCACCCATCCGCTGCCGCCCATGACAACTGTGACTGACTTTGAACAAGACTCAATTAGGGACTGGGATGGTTAGTCCAATTAGTTGAGAAAGTTAATTAGAACATTAGTTGGTCAGTTCGTTAGTTGGTACGAGGACTGGGGACTGTTAGTGATAGTTAGTCCTGCTAGTTGGTGTTAGTAATAGCACAGAACAATAGTATGGTAATAGTCCAGTTAGTAGGTACTTGTTAGTAGGAGTCACGTTCTAAGTCAGTCACAGATGTGTTGCTACCCTTGAGGACTAAGATGGTCGCCTCTAAAGAACTGTAACCGGAAACCACACCTTTCCAACCGGACCATAATTGCTTTAAAAACAATTACTACACGGCAGAAATGGTACTAGGTACCGTGGCGTGCGGTGGTACTGCCGACATGTTGCTTGTATAGACTTAGCCAGTTCCAAATGCACCCTTCACTTTTTTCATATACCTACTGGCTACAAGTCACGAATTCCTGGACAACCTAAAATCATCTCAGATACGTGTTTGATAAAATCATAAATGGAATTCTTGAATCTTAGATAGAATTTAAGAATCTACCTTGTTGGACTACGGAACTCTAGATTCGTCAAATTAAATTAAAAGCACGCAAGCGTAATCGAGAGATGAAGATGAGAGCTCTCGACATCTCTCAGACTTTTCCGAGCGTCGTAACCGAGGTAGGTGGCTTACTTATAAGTAAACAAAGTAAAAGAAGCGCTTAATGTCCTGCGACTCATGTTACCATACAGTTAACATACAGACCAATGTTAACATACAGATTCACTATATCTTTCTATATAACATAAAATGCTTATCCTAAAAAAAGACACATTAGCAAAAGCCACTGTCTGTCACTGTGCTTGCTACTTTTGAATTCTAATTAATTATCGAATATATAATTAAGTTTGAAAAAAGAAGAAAAACAACTCTCCATCATAAATAAGTTTATTAAATACATAGTTATGAATGGGTAAGACTATTTCTAAAACTCTACCTTGCATTGGTACCTTCATTGCTCTACATTGCTTTACCCGGGACTCGAATACGAGCTCATTATGGATCACTGACCGATAAAGGTAACCTAATGGGACTCCACCAATCCGCATTGGAGCAGCATGGTGGAGTATGCTCTAGAGCTCCCGCAGCTGTGTCTGTGGGGGAGACCCGTGCCCAGCAGTGGGACGTCTATGGGTCGCAGCGAAATGGGACGGGCCCGTTGGCGCAATCGGTAGTGACCCTGCCTGTTACGATAGGGGTCGTGGGTTCGAATCCCACTCAGGACAAACATTCGTGTGATAAGCACTTGCATTTGTTTCTGTATCTGGATGTTAATATTATCTATTCAAGTATGTATTTAAAAGTATATCGGTCTCTGACATCCATAGTACAGGCTCGCGCCTAATTTGGAGTCAGATGGCCGTGTGTGAGAATGTATTTTTTATTATAATTTATTAACTGTTATTTAAAGGGAAAGAGCTTTTTCGCTCTTTCCAGAGGTTAGGTTACTCGCGTCCGCCCACCACTGCGGGGGTGGCTGACGGCTGGCTTTCCTAGAAATAACAAATGACTGAGTAAGCTAACTTATACCCCATTAGAAGACAGCACGGCGTGGATCGCGGTAGCTAGGTGTAGGTCTGCAGCATATAGAAATAGGATAGAAAAGAAATAGAAATAGTTTTTTTTTTCACTAGCGAACACAGCAATACAAAATATCAAACTCAAAAAAAAAAATAACGGAAGGAACTTAAATTATAATAACTACAATAAAAAATTAAAAAAAAAATACGTTTTTACAACTTTTTATTTTATTTTCGTGCATTGTCATCGAAACCAAATATGTGTACCGAATTTCAGCTCGATAGCTTCAGTGGAAGTGGGTGAAATATTGATTGCAAGATTCCAGGACATACGAGTGAAGTTAAATAAAAGCTATCAAAAACTTTAATTATAATAAAGATAAAGGATATTTTAAATAGTTGCTGCCACCAGTGAAAAGTTGGAGCGTATTCAGCTAAACTGAATATAATCAGCTATGTCTGTGGGGGAGAACCGTGCCCAACAGTGGGACATCTATGGGTCGCAACAGAACCACCATACCATACTCCACCACGCTGCTCCAATTGGTGGAGCGGTTAGTGGTCAACTCATTGTCGAATGTTCTTAAGCCACTCGAAGGGCTATGGAAGCTACGAGTACCTACTACAGCCTTCACTACCAGTGGTAGTGAAGTTCATTCCAGTGGTAGTGAAGTTAGTAGAGCCTAGTAAGAAAGAGATAGAGCATATATAAAACCAGCATGTACTTGGGCTACAACACCCACTTATTAACTAACTTTGACACTAAAATTACCAATAACCTTCATACTAATGAACTTTTTTTCCTACTAAAAACCATTCCTAACTACGAAAAGATATCTCCCAGTCCCTTTCAAAGTTAACGGTTAACGCGGTAGCGAACGATGCTCGTTTTCATCTTATATGTAGTAAAATACATATAATAATAATACATAAACATAAATTCGTGTCCATTATGTAATCATTTCATGTATCCAACTCGAAAAAAGATTATAGATGGCATGTTTACTTGCGAAGGCCATTTTTGGTTATTGTGTTTATGAAGTGAATAAATGAGTATATTTATATATTTATCTGTGCTGCCAAATCGACAGACAGACTGCCGACACGTCTGAGGACGATGCCAAGATGCTGACTAGTAAAACTTTGGTATATATCAGGACTTGTCTCATTCAAAGAGTCGAGAGATGATCTATGGTATGAGATGTATTACACTTATTAATATTATAAAGGCGAAAGTTATGAGTGTGATCAAGGATTAAATAGCTCATCCTTTGCTTTATATTAATCAGTTTAGCATTATATCTCTTCTCTTTAAGTAGTTTTTAGTTACCTAGACTTTCGTTAAGCGTGTGTAATCACCTCATAGCGAAATAAATTATTTGAATTTGAATTTGAATTTGTGTGTTTGCTCTTTTTTTTTAAAATGACTTTCTATTGCAATCTCATGGGTAAAAAAAAAGGGCCAGTAAATGGCAGAGAATGGCATCAGGTAGAAGAAATAAAGCGTTAAATAAATAAATACATAGCTTTACAATACTGTATTGTATAAAAATATCAAAAAACCGACTTCAAAACTAAAAATTATGAAATAATAATAATTCGTTTGTGGGCACAGGTCCCTCCCACAGTCACAGTTGAGGGAGGTCGAGAGCATAATCCACCACACTGCTCCAATGTGGATTGATTCGTTTATTCTCGTAATATTTTTGAGTCAGTCCGGCAGTTTATTTCATATGAACATGAAAGTTTCAACTTCTTGTTTAAAAAAAAAACACTCGAACATAGAACCTCCTCCTTTTTTCTAAGTCGATTAATGACAAGAGTCACATATATTTTATTGATCACTTATCGCTTAGCCGCTATCTATACGACAGGAGTAAGTTGAAAGTCTTTAACGATAGGCAATCAGAAACATCATCATGTTTGGCATAGAGTACAGTTTGATAAATTACTATTTTTGAGATGTAAATGCAGCGGATGGTTAGGGCTGCAAGCTCGTTTGCTATCTTACATCCATAAAAAATCCCCGTGCCTTTTAACCGCCATGCCCTGTAATATTATTATGAGTTAGAGTAGGTAAACTCGATTTTCTTTGTGAGTGATGATACTCATCTTCCATATCATCCGTAGCGTCCATAGCCCAATGGCTCGCGTCGATTCAATGTGATCGAAATAGTTAAGCAACGACAGGTGCGGTCGGTTTGTGGATGGGTGACCTGACCGCTAGTGGCAAAATTTCATGGACGCTACCGTGCTTAGGAGGGCACGTAAAGCCGTCGGTCCCGGTTGTTTTCAATACTGGAAACAATCGTTAAGCCTTACCAAGACCTTCGGGTGGCTTGAGAACATTCGACACTGGGTTGGCCACTAACCCGTCCACCAATCCGCATTGGAGCAGCGTGGTGGTGTAAGCTCTAGATGCAGCTGCGTCTGTGGCCCGACCTGAGGAATGTTTGCAGCCGTCAAAATAGGTTGTCTCGTCATCCAATCGTTGTAAGGCAGGTTATTTTTAACCCGGTATTGCTGACGGCTCTATAAATCTGTTATATTCGTTATATAGGTTATATCAGGCAGAGAGGCGACATCGGCGCCGCGTCACCATTCCATCGTCCTATGGAATACCTATTGATTTATTTACCAATCGTTTGTATTCATTCAAACCGATTTTTAGGATTCCGTACCCAAAGGGTAAAACGGGACCCTATTAAGGCTCCGCTGTCCGTCTGTCCGTCAGTCACCAGGTTGTATCTCATGAACCGGGATAGTCAGAATAGTTTAAACTTTGTATTTCTGTTGCCGCTATAACAACAAATACTAAAAAACAGAAAAAATAAAAAGGGGGGCTCCCATACAACAGATTTTTTTTTGCCGTTTTTATAGATAATGGTACGGAACCCGTAATAAAATAAGTTCAGTGTCGTAGGTAAACGCATTAGGAATTATCTGTTATGTACCTGTCCTACTCTCTCTAGTGTAAATAAATAAATAACGACCGGGCCCTATGTTGCTTAACTCGGTCGATCTCGTATCGATGCGAGTCAGGGCTATGATTAGCTGGAATTTAAATGCATCGCTACAAACTCACCTACTGAACTGATCTCTGATCGTTATGTTGTTGCATGAGGGAGTTCGGGTTTTGAGATTTGATTTGTAATACATACTTAAATAGATAATATGGACATCCAGACACAGAACAAACACAAGTGTTCGTCAATCCAATATTTGTCCTGAGTGTGATTCGAACCCACGACCCCTGGCACAACAGACAGGGTCACTACCGATTGCGCCAACGGGCGCTCGGGTAACTCACCTACGTCACATATACGGTGAAACAATTAGATCGATTTCCGAGAATCACTTTAATAAATAACTGCGGCTACTTACTAGGAAACTGGTCGTTTAGTGACTTATTTGCGTGACCTTTGCATGCTTGTCATGTTGACTGTTAAGTTGCTTGGGACCCGTCCCACTGCTGGGCACGGATCTCCACCACAAACACAGAGGGTGAGCTACTCCAACACGCTGCTCCGATGCGGATTGGTGGAGTTAGTGGCCAGTCTAGTGTCGAATGTTGTCAAGGCACCCGAAGGTCTTTGAGAAGGCTAAACGATTGTTTTTCACAATTGTAAACAAGGAACGACGGCATAGCGTGCCCCCTCCGAAGCACGGAAACGCCCATGAAATTTTGCCATTAGCGCTAACTTATCCAAAAACCGACCGCACCCGTCGTTGCTTAACTCGATTTGCTACGATCGACGCTTGCCATTAAGCTGAGAACATGTTTTCTAGCGTCTCAGCGATTGATTTGTTTACCTTCACTGTTACAGGTGACATTTGTAATTAAACGCGTTGATTCTTGCACAGACAGACTTTACTACCCGGAAGTGGCTAGACAACCATAGATACGGTAAACCAACCACAGATTAAAAACATATTTTGACGAAATATTTTTACAACATTTAATTTCATAAATCGCACATAAAATAAAAAACTGATATGTGCGTGCCGCTTGGGCTTGAACCCGGACCCTCGGGTGAGCGGCAATGTCGATAGCCACTGGACCGTCTCTGCTGTATAATATCAGCAGTCGTAAATCAGGGTTGGTTAAGCCAGTGTTGGTAGCTGGCAATACGAGTAAGTAGGTCGGCGCGCTGGGCACACGCCAAACTTGCTGGAGCCTGCCTTAGCGCTGTTTCACATTATTTGACGAATAATATTCAATAACCGGTGGGGGAAAAAAGTCTTCGAATGAAGACCACGAAACGGAAAAAGGAGCACAGGTCATTCTTCCACAAGGTGGACAGACGACCTGAAGAAGACGGAACTGCTTGATTCAGAAGGCACAGGACCGGTCGGGGTGGTGTCGTTTAGGAGAAGCCTATGTCCAGCAATAGACCTCAAAAGGCTGAAGGATGTTATTACGAGTATGTGTAACCGCCCTAATATTTAGCTTCTTGCAGTATCGCTTCGAGTTCGGCTGCGGCCTAATTTCTAAAGTTTCGTACTTTCGTATATTTACCGCTACTGTTCGGAATGCTTGCTGAGCGATTTTAGATTTGTAACTGCGACGGTTTGTCGAAAGCTGGCTTCTGTGTACACGAGTTGCGCTAACTTATTGCAAGCTCACATTTAAAATGTAGGTATCACGGGCCCGATGGCGCGATCGGTAGTGACACTGTCTTTTGCGCCAGGGGTCGTGGGTTCGAATCCCACTCAGGACAAATATTCGTGTGACGAACACTTGTATTTGTTGTGTCTGGATGTTAATATTATCTATTTAAGCATGTATTTATAAATATCTATGTATGTATATCAGTCTCTGACACCCATATCACAGGCTCGCGCCTACTTTGGGGTCAGATGGCCGTGTGTGTATGTCCATGGTAGTTATTTATTTATTTATTTTGATGAAAATGTATGAAAGAAAAACATCTGAGGAATGTCACAGACGTAATAAACTTGTGATATAATATGTCATTAATTTAAATGCGCTTGATAATCCCTATTCCGCCAGTCATTACCCCAAAGCGGACATTGTGAAAGTTCCAAAGAGGGAAACGGGACGCAGTTGGCAACCCCTTTCTCGGGGACAGTCGACGCAAAAAGGGGATGATATGAGTTGATGTGTTTTTGTGTGACTGCCTGACACGTCTACAATACGAAAGTTGGATTAGAATGCTCTGTTTGTAAATTCCAGTTTTTTGGTTTGTGTTTGTTGACAATTGGGGTTCTTCAAAAAGGGCGTAAAAAGAGCTCTCCTTCAGGGCCGGTGACGCATTGGCAACTCCTCTGGTGTTGCTTATGTTTATTCATAGGCGACGGTGACTACTTACCATCAGATGGCCCGTCCGCTTGTTCGTTTGGCTAAAATCAATTTAAAAAAAATTTTTGCGACATTGACATTTAATGTCTCACAAGACACCACTCATCACCTTTTCTTTGTCCCACTATTGGGCAGGGGTCTCATCTGCTGCACTGGTCTCAATGCGGATTGGTGGAGGGGTTAGTGGCCAACCCAGTGTCAAATGTTTTTAAGCCACCCGAAAGTCTTCGACAAGGCTTAACGATTGTTTCCAACATTGAAAACAAACGTGCCCTCCGAAGCAGCAGCGTCCATGAAATTTTTGCTAATAGCGGTCATCCACAAACCGATCGCGCCCGTCGTTGCTTAACTCTTTCGATCACATTGAATCGACGCGATCCGTTGGGCTATGGGCGCTACAACATCCCATCAACTCACAAAAATCAGTTTATTATTTATTTATTTAAGATTTATTGCTTTACACATGTTTTAGTAGGTAATATACAATTAGATACAAGATGTGCACCTTGTGCAGAGGCAGACATTTTTTATTTACTGGTACGACGTGCGGGAATGTTCAGATATTAAGCTGAAAAGAATAGATACACTTTGATCTTAGCCAAAAGGCCGAGAAGCGATGGACGCTTCAAAAAAGCAAAACCGATTAAATTGCAAAAATTGTATAACTTTATCGATAGCCGGCTAACTGCAGCTAGCAGTTCGAACATGCCATGACATCCGACAATACAGGCGGTAGATAAACCGGTTCCAATCTCGTTTCACAATATTTCATAGCAAACATTCCGAGGGTAGTTATGTAACGGAGCTTTTAAAATTCCACGTTCGAACAAGCCAACATTTTTAAGGCCCCGTGACACGGCATGCACGTGTTCTTCCTCTTGGTATTCAAGCGTAAACAGTATAACGGATTTAATTAATATTTTATTAGATACCTACGTGAAGCGGTCCCTTTTCACGAATATTACGGCACGAAAGGCTATGAAATATGACAGTTTTTAAACTTAATAAGGCGACCTTATTCCTCAAGGGTAGCAACGCGTCTGTGACTTAGAACGAGATTATTAACAAACTAATGGACGCCCGCAGTTACGCTCGCGTGGAATTAGACATAACAATAATTTCGTTTACACCTAGTAATATTATATAGCCTATGTTACTTACTGAAATGGTGAAACAAATTTTGAATTCGGTTCAGTAGTTTTGTGAAAACATTACAAACAAAATTTTCCTCTTTATAATTAGGTATCTAGGTATTAGTAAATAATAATCTAGCTTGTAATATGCTTGTAATATATTCACATCACTAACTAATAATAAACTAATGTTTTTAACATACAGCACACCGCTGCCAGTTATGTGCCGTACTAGATCTCAGGGATGCACTGAAAACCGACTGTCATAGTTGTCGATCTCGGTGGCTACAGAATATTATTATGTCTAGTGCGCCCGCCCCCCTTTCCGACAACTATTTGCATTGATTTTTATATTTTATAATTTCATTTTGTTTCGTTTCGTTTCATTTCCGGCCCGTTGGCGCAATCGGTAGTGACCCTGTCTGTTGCGCTAAAGGTCGTGGGTTCGAATCCCACTCAGGACAAATATTCGTGTGACGAACACTTGTATTTGTTCTGTGTCTGGATGACAATATTATCTATTTAAGTATGTATTTAAAAATATCTATGTATGTATATCAGTCTCTGACACCCATAACACAGGCTCGCGCCTACTTTGGGGTCAGATGGCCGTGTGTGAGAATGTCCAAGATATAATAATAAAAAGATATAATTTCCTTAATTTGGTAAAAAGTCTATCACAGTTGTCATGGGCACGATAGATGGTGTTTCATGTTTGCTCTCTTACATCAAAAATAAAAAAATAGTGTACTACATGACAAAAAAACGCGTCGGCTAGGATATAATCGAATGAATGAAATCATGGAAGCTACCGTGCTTCGGAGGGCAATTTAAACCTGGTTGAAGCTGGTGTAGTCGGGTGGCTTGAGAACATTCAACACTTTGCCAACGCCTCCATAAATCTGCATTGGAGCAGCGTGGTAGCTTATGCTCTAGACCTCTCGCAGCTGTGGCTGTGGGGGAGACCCGTGCCCAACAGTGAGACGTCTATGGGTTGTAGCTACATTGTACAATATTATACATACATACGAGAAAATGGATGCATAAACATTATGGCGAAAAAGCCATAGAGTCGTAATCACTTGGCAGAAAAAGCATTAGGCAAAGCCTTCCAATGTGAGCCTGACATCCCATTACGCTAATAAGGTTGATGAGAAAGAACTCATTCTATTCTCACATGTTTTCATGTGAGTTAAACTTCGCACTTATTAAAAAGACGACGAACCCGGAAGGTTTAAATCTGGAGGGCACCACCTGTGCGATCTAGCACAAATTTTGGACTGGAACTATGAAAGTTTTCTCTTCTTACCCTCACATGATAACAATTAAAAAGCCATTCCTAAGGAGGTCCTGTATTCGGTCCCCTGGTCGGCCAATATTAATGGGTTTTTCTAATTTAAATTTCTCAGAAGTAGCTTGGACTCGGTAATTGTGTCCGATGAATGGTGTAATAGGATCACCACCTATTTATTATAACACGGGACCTAAACATAACTGGTGAAAGGTGGGTGTATGTATAGTATGTATAGTATATAGATGAATTTTGCTTGTTCTAACTTTATTATATTAATTTTAATTTGTATATCGTTGGTTTTTAATTAGTGGTTCCCTAAAAATTTTGATTAAAGTGACCACGTTGTTCAATTCAAATAGTTATGGATACAGCGAAACGATTACTTACCACAGATCTACAAATAATAATGCCACGACGCGATGCAAGGAAACATTTGTGTCGCATGGAAAGCCAATTTGGCACAAACTTTGCATAATCTTTAAAAATTTTGAAAAATATTGAGCCTTCGTGGGCATTTGCTGCCAACGTTATGTATGCAGTATACGGTACCTACTAGTTTACTCTCATTAAGGCGCGTCACGCGTTGGAAGCTGAGTAAGAGGTAGTATCCTTAAAAGCATCACCCACTTGTTATCCTTATAAATATTTAGCATACACTTTATTCCTGTGCAAGTTTGTTATACTCACTTTTAGCTGTCACCTATCTACTAACATAATATGAAAATAACAATGTCAGAAATAAATAATTCATTATTTATAATTATTATTAGCTAAAGGATAAGACTAAAACAGACCACGCGTACTTAGATTTATATTGATTTATAGGACTGCATACAAAAATTGTTTTTTTAAAACAAATTATTTTTTTCAAACAAGATAGGTAGTAATCTTAGTTATTAAATAATTTTTGTTTGAATTTGTATTATTCATTCATAGATAAAAAATAAAATTTCAGATGAAAAATTATCAATAACTAGCTGTTTTGCAGAACCCTTAGCAGGAAAAGTAGTATTTTTTTTTCCACTATGGTAATTTCGTAGTACCTAGTAGTATCAGGTAGATGTCGCCCACAACGATTTGAGTCAAGCAACGACGATCTCGGTTGGTTTGTGAATGTGTGACCGCTAGAGGCAAAATTTGATTAGTGCTACCGTGCTTCGTAGGGCACGTTAAGCCGTCGCTTTCGGTTTTTAATTGTAAAAACAATCTTTAAGTATGAATGTAATATTCAATTATTAGCAGATTAACACAATATAAAGTAACAGTTTAACGTACGTGGTAAAGATCGCAACATGAGTCAGGGGTGGCACTGACGCGCGAATGACGCAGGTGTAGCAGCCCTGCAAAATACTACCGACGTCATGTAATCAACTATCGTCAGACTATCGTACTTACTTCCTGCGAAATATTGATATGACGTCATCAAAACAAATAGACTGCGCCATGCTGTAATGAGAACGCCATAGGTTCCATGCATTACCTACGAGGGTTCCAAAGACACCTGGCACGCACCTTTTTTAAAGACTTGTCTTAGTTTTAAATCGTATAGCTGTTAAGGTAAGTAAATATGTTATTCTAGTAAATATAAGTATAAATCACAATTTTACTTATACGTCCACTTGCACGAAGTACCCACTACTGCAATCAGGTCACCCTGAAAATCAGCGGATGGTTTGCCACGGCATTTGCTGAGGGTGTCCAATTTTCATCCTTTTTTTTTCATTCTTTCAAAAGCCAAACGTAGACTGTTTTGCTATTGAAAGAATGATGATGGCAAATTAAGCGTTGATGGACATTTCCAGGTCTTTAATAAACTTTGTAGCTAAACGCGGTGAGTTCAGACTGATTCGGTGCCAGCTTTCAATTAACAGAATCGGAATAATGAGTGCAAAAGGTGGAGTGGACAGACGTGCATCTGGGAAATTACTGGAGAGGTTATTTCACGGCTTTTCTAGGCTGTACTCTTGAGTATTTTAATGAATTAAGGATAAGTTTATGTTCTATGTAGAGTCCATAGCCCATTGCTCGCATCGATTTAACGTGGTCGAAAGAGTTAAGCAACGACTGTCGCCGTCGGTAAATAAAGTCCGTTATTTCCTCTTAATCCCATACACAATATTGTTCAAGGAGAAGGCAAATCAATGGATTTGTAACTACACACAAGACAAGGCGATAATTTAACCAAATCTGATCAAAAGTCTGACGACAGAACAGACAGAAAAGGAAATAGCTTGTTTGCTTGATATCAATACATTTTCTGCCAAAAACTAAAACTTGCAGCTAGGCGAGTCACTTCACATCGGAACGGATTCTACCTGTTTCGGTGCCAAGAAATCGTGCAGAATAATGACCATAAAGGGTGAAGTGGACAGACGTGCAGGCAGGGCCGGATTTAGAGGTGTGGAGGCCTCGGGCAACAAAGGAGTGGAGGCCCCCTGGCCCCAAATTATTTTCCAAATGAGATGAACAACTTTTTTCAGTCGAGTTTTTCAATCAATAATTTATTGTGAAACCGAGTAGATTATTTTAGTATTTAACAAACATATAAAAATATAGATAAATGATTTCTGTTAATATTTAAGAACAATTTAATCATGTTTGTACAAAGGTAAAGGTGAAGGTAAAACAGCGAAAAAGAAAACAAAAGAAAAATTGGTTATTAATGTTTACTCGTAGTAACTAGTCGGAATATGCAACATTTTTTTTCCGAATTCTATTGTGGGGGCCCCTCTTTTGTGGAGGCCCGGGGCTGTAGCCCCGGTTGCCCTCCCCTAAATCCGGCCCTGCGTGCAGGGAGTGAAAACAGACCATTATCTATCACCTGTTTTCGAGGTCTAAGTCACGTTGAAACACTCATGGTGAAATAGGATAATAAGAAGGCGGTTGGATGGCTTTTCATCATCATCATCATCCCCCAGCCTTAGTAGTCCACTGCTGGACATAAGCCTCCTTAAGTACAACTCCTTGGTAACGCTAGTGGCAAAAAATCCCTTCTCAGCAATGAAAAGACAACCGTGCCCCACAGTGTGCCGTTGAGCCAATTGTGCCCTGCAATGCACGCATTGCACTGCGCGTTGCCGCAGCGGGGTCGCGGCAAGTAGGCCGGCCGACGACCCCTGCAGATGCGCTGATGTATATCTATGGCTGCAACCTACACGCATTAGCCCACTGCAAAACACGGGGCTCCTGGACGCTTCGAGCGTTGTCCACGCTTTTTTTTTATTGAACTTTATTGACACCTTTAAAGAGATATAAAATGGGCGGACCTAATGCCTTATGGTATTTTCTACCAGTCAAACCCTGAGTGGGTAAAAGTTGCGGTCGGTGGAAAAAGAAAAAAATATATAACTGAATTAATGTGAAAACATATTACAAATAATTAAATTGCATTTATAACATCCACAGATACGGGCCAGATAGTAAGTGGTCACCATCGCCTATGGCAGTGGTCGGCAACCGTTTGAGTCGGATGAGCCAAAAATTACACTTTACAAAATTTCAGTTTTCAATGCGCCATAAAAAAAAATCTTGCTCACCATCAGGTGAGTGGTCACCGTCATCAGGCGTCGTCAGGCCCGTATGTCTGTTTGTCCGTCTATATTATAAAAAAAAGTTCTCAAGCCACCCGCAGTTGTTTCATCATTGAAAACAACCGGGACTGACAGCTTAACGTGCCCTCCGAAGCACGGTAGTACCTGAAATTTTGCCACTAGCGGCCACCCATAGTTGCCTAATTCTGTCGATCACATTGAATCCACGCGAGCAATTGGGCTATGGACGCTACATAATAATTAATAGTGTACTTTGGAGATATTTACAACTTAATTGCTGCGGGAGGTCTAGAGTACTATAGAGCATACACCACCATGTCCACCATGCTGTTCCAATGCGGATTGGTGGAGGGGTTCAAGTGACTATCACACTATAATAATGAGAACAGGGAGTTCTACTATGGTGCATCTTTGTTTGTTGTTTCCATTTTTATTTTCCAGAATTTTTTCTAGAAAATAAAAATCTTCTTGTGTCCGCCAATTGTCGTAAGGCAGGTACCTTCGAGGGCTATAACAAAAGGTCCGCAGCGTGCCCTCTGATGCACACAGCGCTACGCGTTGCCGCAGCGGCAACTAGGCCGGTCGATGACCCCGCCGCTGATGCGCTAATCTAATTTTATACATCCATTTCCCGGTCTGTAGATAAGAAATTCTAATAAATTTATTTTTTCGATTTTAAGCCGCTCCCTATTTTAGGGGATAGAAATCTATATATATAAAAGGAGAAGCTGACTGACTGACATATCAACGCAGGACCTAAACTATAAGGGCTAGAAACTTGAAATTTTGCACAGGGGTTCCTTTTATAACGTAGGGGAGCACTAAGAAAGGATTTTTGAAAATTCACCCCCTAAGGGGGTAAAACGGGGGTGCAAAGTTAGTATGAAACTTTGCCGTTTTTGAAGTCAAGTGGGCAACCCGAACGCAGGCAGACGTCGGTAATGGGTCTAATTCTACGCGAGCGAAGCTGCGGGCGTCCACTAGTTTTAATATAAATAATAAGTAATAATAATTAAATCTCAGACCGTTCTTCGGAGGGCACGTAAATCCGTCGGTCCCGGTTGTTTTCAATGCTGGAAACAGTCGTTAAGCCTTGTCGAAGACCTTCGGTTGGCTTGAGTACATTCGACACTGTATTGGCCTCTAACCCCTCCACCAATCAGCGTGGTGGAGTATGCTCTAGACCTACCGCAGCAGTGTCTGTGGGGAAGACCTGTGCCCAGCAGTGGGACGTCTATGGGTCGCAGTGAACAGCGGTGAAACCTCAGACCTTTTGTCAACTTTTTTGTTTTCCTTTAGGCACACGAGTGACTTGTGGAATAGGCTTCCAGCCGAGGTATTTCCATTTAGCTACGACATGAAGCGCTTGTAAGAGTGTACCTGAATCGCATCCATTATGGCCAGCGACGAACAATAGTGATGCCCCTATCGCACGAGCCTATAGACGACAGTAACCACTTAGATAGCCCGTATGCCTATATGTCCTTCATTGGCTTAGTAAAATATAAAAAGACCAGCTTTTACCCCCAGTTTCGCCCGCGGAAAATTTAAACAAACGGTCATAATATTTCTGAAAGAAGATTTTCGTTCCGATCCACACGAAAGGATTTCGGTTCTGAGCCCCCAAAGGAAGAAGGCAGAAAGAGTTGAAAGAATTCCGCTGGTTTCAGAAGGCGCAGGACCGGTCGGAGTGGTGTCGTTTAGGAGAGGCCTATGTCCAGCAGTGGACCTCTAAAGGCTGATGGATAGATGGATGGATGGAGCCCCCAAAAAAAAATAGAGCATCTGTAGGGAACATATTAAGTATATTTCCGGGATAAAGAGTATGCTATACGTCTGTTCCTGTTCTAAATTTAATGATATGTAATCAAGCATTAGTATCAGCGCCATCTATTGAGGTTGTGCCGTACAGCTTTTTAATAAACGTGCAAAACATCTAAAGCTACGATATTGCGTTCAATGCAATAATGACGCTAAGTTAGTTTCCTCCGATATCATCCTCCTCTGTGACTTGAGACTAACCACAAAATTAAATACAAGCGCCATTGTAAAGTGCTTGTTATTGCTGAGTATTGGGTTAGGACTCGTATCGGTTCCATAATTGAAGATCAATGACCGACTAGCGGTGACAGTCCAGTGGCAACCGAACTCGCCTCTCACTCGAGCGGTCCGGGTTCAAACTCAAGCAGCACGCACTAATGACTTTTCTAAGTTTAATTCAAATTCAAATTCAAATAATTTATTTCGCTATGAGGTGATTACACACGCTTAACGAAAGTCTAGGTAACTACAAACTACTTAAAGAGATATAATGCTATTCTAAACTGATTAATATAAAGCAAAGGATGAGCTATTTATCCTTGAATGAATAGCTAATCCTACACAGGTGCCTAACCTGTGTTAAGAAAATCTTAACTCAGTCACGTACTATCGACGCGAGCCATAGGACTGTGAGCGCTTCGTGCTGTAGGATATTACTTATTTTATTCCAAACTCAATCTATAAAATGTAAAAATGCAGCTTGAACGGAACAAAACTTGAAACACAAGCCGTTCACAGTCAATAGGGTTGTCAAAATTACAACAATGGAAATATATTCGTTTTTCGGGATCGAAGTTGTTAAATAGGGCTCCGGTGTAAGTTGACTGGAACAAAGCGTCACGTAAGGAATTTTTTTATGTCTCTTTCTTCTATCTCATATGAGTGTTGGAGTGCGAGAATCGCAATCAGAACAACCACGGAATTTAGTTTCTAAATTGTTCCGTCTATCATATTCTTTTTTTAAATGTGTCAGTCACAACAGTTCTCGTATTAACTCTTTTTGGTACACCATTATTACACAAGAACAATTACAGAAAAATACTTAAAATAAGTTCAAATGGTACTATATCGATAACTAGCAATTTCTTCCAGGCAACCTTGAGCTGAGGAGTTAGAGAAAGAGTTAAAAATATATTCAAGTATAAGAAAGGAATATAGGAATACAAGAAAGACATGTATGTACCTATATAACGAGACGGTAAAAAACAAATAAGGAGAAAGTAGGGAAATAGTTTTAAAAAATACATGAAACAGTGAAAGAAGTGCGAAAGAGGAAAAGTACATTCGCAAATTATTTTTCTGCATATTTTTGTTTTTAAATTCATAGCCATGTCAGACCACTTTATTTAAAAGTGGCAACCCTAAAGAGGAAGCAGATACCGAAATAAGCGAAGAGTTGTCTTCCTGCTCACGAACTCATTTCCCACGATGAAACACATCCCCGTCAAATTGGATCTGTACTACCACAAATGGCGACAAACATTTATACAAATTTTAGTTGCTAAGCAACAGCGGTGGCAGTCACCGCTGTTGCTTAACTACTTTCAATCCGCGCTGGAGCAGAGCAGTCAATTATACTATTTCAGAAGAAAGTCCCGTGCAGTGCACCATCAAGCCAAGATTAAAAAGCCTAGTCTAATGGTCATTAATTTGATCTCGATAGTTCTAGGTTGAAATACGTGCAAAATATCCCCATAAAACAATCTATACTAATATTATAAAGAGGAAACATTTGTTTGTAATGTTTTCACACAAAAACTACTGGACCGATTTCAAAAATTCTTTCACCATTAGAAAGCTGCATCTTCTGAGTGACATAGGCTATATAATATTACTAGATGTAAACGAAACTATTGTTATGTCTAAATCCACGCGAGCGAAATTGCGGGCGTCCACTAGTTTTAAATATTGGCTTTCTATATTTCACCTTAAATTACGTAAAGGCAAAGTCAGCTTGCCATGATGATTTTCGAAACATTTTTCTTTTATTTTTTCGAACAAAACTAAAACGCGATAAAGCTTTAACTCGAACGCAGCGGAATAAAATAATCGGAAAAGGTTTCCTGAAACGCAACCCGCTCATTCATTCCCCCATCAGCCGCCCAACAAAATGTTTCGAACGAATTTCAATACATTGATATTTAAACTGATGGTTAATTCATCTAGGAGCCGGAAATAAAATCGATAAATGGTGTTCGGGCGATTTGTTTTGAATAACTTCGGCGTAACGCAAAGCTTGGCATTCCGACATAAATTCAGCATTATACATTTATTTATGAATTCGTTTCGAAGAATTAGTTTTTTATGTGAACTAGTGGTCGTCCAGTGGTCGAAATTAGACAATAATTCATTTTTTAGCCGACTGCTATGTAAGTATGTATTTATGTATATATGTGTATGTTTGTACCGTATCTATACTAATATTATAAAGTGGAAAGATCTGTTTGTAATCTTTTCACACAAAAACTACTAGTTAGACCGATTTTAAACAAACGATCGACATTACAACTTACACTACACTATATATAGAACTAAGTAATTTTTATCCCGACTTTATTATTTGTAATATTTTTCTACCCTTAACAGGAAGAATGAGCCTGAAACAATCATTAAATAATCTGCTGTAATTTTCCGTGTCATTGACCTCAACTCACCAGGCAGCCTATTTTACCCATAAAAACTACGACGTAGACACAAAAATATAACGTGAATTCAGTCCGAAAATATCCTTTAACGTTCCCGTTTAGTTTTTTGTCCCTAAAATCGGGTCGCTGCGATTGCCCGGGACTGACGGATGATCGTTTCCACAACCCCGTTTCGTGTCTTGGACTATTTTTATCGTACCTCGCTAAGAACCTAAGTAGGTATGGAAGTAATTCGCTGTGAGCGGTCGCTGACCGATTTTAGTTTCAGGTCAAATCCTACTTCTGATTTTCCTAAATTATCTGTGTCTTACAAAATTAAGTAGATCCTCGCCAAAGCCTTATTACGCATTTAAGACTAGCTTTACGCGTGACTCCGAATGCGTCAAATCGTTTTCCGTGCAGAATTACCTCTACCATGAAGAGATGGTTTACAATGTAATACGTACCTTTATCAACGGCAAGCTACACCACAGTCGGAAATCTAGCTTCACCCGCAATTCGGTCGATCATAATCCAAGATAGCCATCAATCGTTAAAAAAATGATCGATAGTTAATTATCGATTAAAAATCGAACAACTATTTCTACACCACCACAGATAGATGACAGACTATTGAAAATATAGATTCAATCGCAGTTCGGCCGAACATAATCCGAGATAGCCATCAATCGATTAAAATCTGATCGATAGTTAGTTATCGATTAAAAATTGTACCACTATTTCAGTTTTTCTGGAGCAATGAACCATGAAATTTAAGGATAAAAAAGTAGCTTTTATTACTCTCTAGGCTTTGTACTAGTTAGTAGTTGTAGGAATTGTGCCCTGTGTTTACATATGCAATAGGATCTAAAAAACTGTAACAACCTCACATGGGACCTAAACTTAACTGGTGAAAAGTGGGTGTACCCCTTCGGGAAAATACAGGCGTAATATTATATAATTTTAAATAAATTTAGCATATTATTATATAGTGAAATTATTTTTATTAATCTAAATCCCTCGTATAGTGTAGTCACACGCCAAAGACAGAAGTCTAATTCACATCGACTTGATTTCTGGGGGACTATCACAACATGGTTCAGTTTTCTGCCTCACCCCTGCTAACTGTGGAATGAGCTTCCTTCTAAGGTTTTCACGGGGGGTTATGACATGGGGTTCTTCAAAGCAGCAAAAGCTCCCCTTCAGACATGGGGTTCTTCAAAGAAGCAAAAGCTCTCCTTCAGACATGGGGTTCTTCAAAGAAGCAAAAGCTCTCCTTCAGACATGGGGTTCTTCAAAGAAGCAGTAGCTCTCCTCCAGGGCCGGCAACGCATTGGCGACCCCTCTGGTGTTGCTCGTATCCATGGCAACTATGACCAATTATCACCAGTATCCATCTGCTTGTTCGTTAGGCTAGAATTTAAAAAAAGAATATCCAAGTCATACAGTTACCTGATGAATATCCCTTGAGTCCTTGAGGCTATTTCTAACCGGACACCGTCTCCGTTTAACAATTAACTCCGTAAACAAATGTCTTGAAATCAACAAAAGCGTTTAAAAACTACTTTATCGTTAATCTGACTAATCGCCTCATACACGCGATCTGTGGAATAACATATGTAAGACGTGGTGGTGAAACTCTATACGCCTCACCCTTGTTTCTAATCTCAGGCGACTAAAAGGGGGCTTCTGGGTTCACGGTCGGCAAGAGTGGGAGCTCGAACCGTCCATCCAGTCACCCCGGGAAAGACGACGTAGTGGGTGGCTGCACAACGTTGTAGATGGGTGTCGACGTCTTTGGACGTCTCGTCCGAGACGATACTGTTATGGGCACAGCGCTGGAGGGCACCGGTGCGTTCTAACAGAGATCCCGGAGCCCTCCACAAGTGCCGAAGAAGGCCAACGAATGGGGTTTTAGTGGGTGGAAATCCTACATAACCCGACGTCGCTCTCACGATGTCCGGGTACCTTTAAAGGTTTCCCACTCGTAAAACAAACAAAAAAGTACATTGATCTCATTGAAGTTTTTATGGATGTAAGATAACAAACAAGCTTGCAGCATCACTTAACCGCTGCCGCCCGTGACAACTGGGACTTATATAAGTCATTAGTGCGTGCCGCTCGGGTTCGAACCCGGACCGCTCGAGTGAGAGGCGAGTGGCTATCCACAGCCCAGTGGCTATCCACTGGGCTGTCACTGCTTTACTTATGTATTATGTAACTGTTTTATTTACCAAAACCATAATACTAGTTCTGAAAACTGTGGGTGAAATCAAAATCTCCTTATTATCCATATCCTACAGACTATTAACATAAGCGGGTCACGGCTCGAATTAGAATATAGGATCAGATTAAAAGCAAAAATAGAAGTTCAATAGGTCATATTTTAATACGGTTATCCTCCATCAAATATAATTTTCCTATCTAAGTGTAAATCTAGGACGCTCACCGGCCGAGCAATCGATAACATCCTTTTCATGTTGGACCCTCGTGTGAGTGCGATTAGTAAAGCGATAAAGATATTTTTATGGGTAAATAGCAAAGGAGCAGTTTCCGCCCAACCGCTGCCCCACAACTGGGACAGCCCTGGACAAAAAGAAGAGTTTCATTCATAGTTGCAGATGCGTTGCAACTATTTATGACTTAGATGGTGATTTCAAGTTGTTGTCTAGAAAATAGCGGTAAACCAAACCATTCGCGGAACAGACTTGCTTAAAATATATTATTACACGGCAGTATGGTACTTACTTGGTAATGGTACCTTGGGTGGTTGTGATACTGTCCCGGGCGAAGTCTAAATAGAACATTATTTACACGACGTGGCCTTTAGATGAGTTTTTGGACAATAAAAAACTTAATTACAGTCCACGTGCCTGTTAAGGAACTGACCAACTAATGTTCTTATTAACTCTCTGCTAACTGGACTAACCATCCTAGTCATTAACGACTTGTTCAAAGACGGCTTTACATGCCCTCCGAAGCACGGTAGCGTCCATGAAATTTTGCCAATAGCGGTCACCGATCTACAAACCGACCGCGCCCGTCGCCTAACTCTTTCGATCACATTATATCGACGCGAGCCATCGGGCTATGGACGCTACTGAGCTACTAAAAAGTGACTATACGCTTATTGGGCTATGGACGCTACTGAGCTACTAAAAAGTGACTATACGCTTATTGGGCTATGGACGCTACTGAGCTACTAAAAAGTGACTATACGTTTATTGGGCTATGGACGCTACTGAGCTACTAAAAAGTGACTGTACGTTTATTGGGCTATGGACGCTACTGAGCTACTAAAAAGTGACTATACGTTTATTGGGCTATGGACGCTACTGAGCTACTAAAAAGTGACTATACGCTTATTGGGCTATGGACGCTACTGAGCTACTAAAAAGTGACTATACGCTCAACTGCAGGAATTGCATAAAACCCTGCCGGTGCCGCGCGCCCCCGGCGACCGGGATCGGGGTGAAGGTCCGCGCGACCTGGCCGTCCTAGATGCGTTGCCGGGGCGACGCATCTCCCCCTCCCCCCACCACACACACTAAATAGACTAATAGAGAAACACATAGTTACTAAACTCTCAACCCTACTGCAAGCAGTTGAACCAAAGCGACTGTAAATATAGTTGAGTAGTAGTAGATCACTAATGCGAGCAGTTGAACCTATTTACGCGACGCAACTGAAAATAAATATACTTGAGCTGATCATTACGTTATTTTAAGCAACAGTATCTTTCTCATCAATCTATCTAATCTTTATATTTATATATTACGTGTTTTAGTCACTGAACTCCTCCTAAACGGCTCATTAAATATATATTTCTTGTGTAGGTGTGTATATGTCACTGAACTCCCCCTAAACGGCTGGATAGATGTTGATGAAATTTTTTTTGTGTTGTGCTTTAGATTCACAATTTTGTCAACTGGAAAATGTTTTTTAAACATAATTTTAGTATTTTTGTATGAACAATATCCAAATATTTTGACCGTCGCTCATTTTAACCGATATCTAACCCTTGGGATAAATAAATAAATACTACAAATGTTACGCGGGCGAAGCCGCCGGTAGCAGCTAGTACGTCATGTTTTATTTTCGATAGATATTTTACTTTATTTAGAAATAACATTTCGGCAAGAAAAACCCGGCTTCGGTCGACGAGAAAAGCGAAGCATCTGTTACTAGTATTTTTTTGTGTGATAAACAAAATTCAATCTATGCTATGCTATATAAAATCGCAGTACTGTTACAGTCAGCAAATAAAACGATCCGTAACATATGGTACCTATTACGAGTAAGTACGTGTCGACAAAATATTTTGTTCGCGTCAAAAATTTTGCTAATTCTTACTTTCAGCAATGAATTACGTGTAGTACCAAATGGGAGTTAAGACATAAAGATGTTATAGTTAAAACTTATAATCCCGTCAAATCCATTTTACACAGTTGTGTAGTACGTAGTTGTGTAATAACACAGATAATCTGTGGTCAAAGAGTCGTATGAGAAAGCCATTGGGGATGTGGTGGGATGTAGTGAGCTTGAACATTCTAGCGGTATCTCTAAAGGTTGGAAGGTTGAATAAAAAAGCGAATCAATGATCGTATATGGTTAAAACAAACAGAATCGGAATGATTTTAACAATTTTTTTTTTCAATTTTAACAGGGTTATAGGTACGTAAAATAATTACTAAATTTAAAAAATAAAAAAAACTTTTATTTTTATTTTCGTGCATTGTCATCGGAACCAAATATGTGTGCCGAATTTCAGCTCGATAGCTTCAGTGGAGGTGGGTGAAATATTGATTGCAAGATTCCAGGACATACATACACAGATACATACTAGTGAAGTTTAATAAAAGCTTTTAAAAACAATATGGCTACGATTAAATCAATAAACAAATCAATGTGATCAATTTCAGCGCGGTGCAATGGCAGTGCGGTGATGGCGGATGCGTGCGCGGAGGCGGGCGCGGGCGCGGGCGCGGGAGCGGGCGAGTGCGCGGCGCGCGGCGCGGCCGTCGAGCACGCGTATGTCCACGAGGTAATGTTATGAATACATCGCTGCGACCCATAGACGTCCCACTGTTGGGCACGGGTCTCCTCTCAGAATGGGAGGGATTAGGCCTTAGTCCACCACGCTGGCCAAGTGCGGATTGGCAGACTTAACATACCTTCAAGAACGTTATGATGAACTCTCAGGCATGCAGGTTTATGAATACATAATACTCATAAATTGTTGTAAATTACTCACATAATATAGCGTCCATAGCCCAATGGCTCGCGTCGATTCATTGTGTTCGAAAGAGTTAAGCAAAGAAGGGCGCGGTCGATTTGTGGATGGGTGACCGACAGTGGCACAATTTCATGGACGCTACCGTGGGTGGACGGGTCCACCAATCCGCATTGGAGCAGCGTGATGGAGTATGCTCTAGAACTCCCGCAGCTGCGTCTGTGGGGGAGGCCCTTGCCCAACCCATCCACAAACCGACCGCACCCGTCGTCGCTTAACTCTTTCGATCACATTGAATCGACGCGAGCCATTGGGCTATGGACGCTACATCTTATCTTATAATTACCTAATCATATTGTACTGTATGACAGGTGTACGAGCAGGCGGGCGCGGAGGACGAGGCGCCGCGCGCGCCCGCGCCCGCCGTCCGCTCCTTCCTCAACGACCTCGAGCCCGGCAGCCTCGTCTGCGACGTCGGTGAGTGCAAGAGTCATCCCCTAGGGGGGTAAAACGGGGGTGCAAAGTTAGTACGAAACTTTGCCGTTTTTGAAGTCAAGTGGGCAACCCGAACGCGGGCAGACGTCGTTAATGGGTCTAATTCTACGCGAGCAGAGCTGCGGGCGTCCACTAATAATAAGTCCACTATAAATAAATCTAGCGTTTTGTGCAATCCATAATAATCCGCATTAGAGCGTAATTGCGTATGATCTAGACCTCCCGGATCTGTGGTTGTTGGAGAGACCTGTGCCCTGCAGTGGTACGTCTATGATTGCAGCCAATCTCAAGCCACGTAACCTCATTTCTACTAATAACTAGACAACTGTGACTGACTTTCAACAAGACTCAAATAGGGACTGGGATGGATAGTCCAGTCAGCTGAGAGTTAATTAGAACATTCGTTGGTCAGTTCGCTAGTGGGTATGAGGACTGGGAACTGTTAGTGATAGTTAGTCCTGTTAAACGTACCTATAACCTCATTTCTACTGATAACTTAAATAAGAAAGAAGAACTTAAAGAATTTGTGAATGAATTATTTCTATGATTATACAATCTCGTTATTAACATGTCTTGTTTTAACAAAAGCAACGTAGGTGTTACCTAGGAGTAAATCCCAAATCGCGTGGTAGGATCTCTTTATTTTCCTTTGTGAAGGCGGCTTTCGGGGGCGTTACCAACCCACTCTAAGGACTGTAAGGGACAAGGAGCTCTGCCCACATAGGGTTGTAAAATATTTAACATCAACAGATACGTAATTAGCAATTCAGTGGGAGATTCCCGGAGGCAAATGTCAGCGTGGGTGACCCTAGCTTCGCAGTTAAAGCGTAGTACGCTTTCCACGACGAAAAACTCGTCTGTAAATGGTACCTATCTATTTATTTACCGCCGAAGTTGTATAAAAATTGGAATTAAAAGGACTTTGAATAACTTTCAAATAAAAATATTTTCAATGTGATAGGTATATTACAAGCATATTACAAGCTAGGTTATTATTAAAATCTATACATATATTATAAAGAGGAAAGATTTGTTTGTAATGTTATCACACAAAAACTACTGGACCGATTTAAAAAATTTTTTCAGCTGCATCTTCACTGAGTGACATAGGCTATATAATATTACTAGGTGTAAAAGAAACTATTGTTATGTCTAGTTCCACGCGAGCGAAGCTGCGGGCGTCCACTAGTAATATATATTTTTTTTAGTTTTGGGTGCAATACAAGTCTCAAAAAACTTGAACGGATACTATATGAAAAGTGCGCCCACAATATTTTGCTACCTTCTTATGAACTTGACAAATACTTGAGTTTTAGCGATTACTTTCAAAAGAAGAACCTATCTCAAGTACCTATAGTACGGGTATTTTTTAATGGATCCATCCATCCATCAGCTTTTTGAGGTCCACTGCTGGACATAGGTCTCTCCTTAACGACACCACTCCCGGTCCTGAGCCTTCTGAATCCAGCGTTTTCCCGCCGTCTTTTTCAGGTCGTCTGTCCACCTTGTCGAAGGGCGAACTGTACTCCTTTTTCCGAGTCGTGGTCGATTCGAGGACTTTTCTTCCCCACCGGTGCGACCACCACCTTCACCTTGTCCCGCTGTTGGGTTCGCCACCACCCTGGGAAAGTGCACATAGGCAGACTTCACGTCTTTGAGAACATTGTGGCACTCTCAGGCATCCAGGATCAATGTCACAGAATTAATTTAATTTCGTGATACTCTCATAACTTAAAAATGTCATCAGAGCGTACGCATGTATTACATAGACCTCCCAGAGTGAGAAGATGGTTCGATGACCATTGAGCACCGCTCTTAAGATAGAAAACGAGCATGCAAATCCGCCGCCCATGGCAAGTGACTTGATGAAAACCTCTAAAATATTTTGCAATTATCTGGCTTCGTGATCGCGCTCCACCCTTGGCATATTTTTGCATGAAATTACAGTCGTTCGTACTCGTACATTGGCAGATACTGAATTCTAAATTATACTTACACATGCTTATACCGATCTACAACTGTTCGCTGCGACCCATAGACGTCCCACTGCTGGGCACGGGTCTCCTACGCAGTCTATGCTGCGGGAGGTCTAGAGCATACTCCACCATAATCCAATGCGGATTGGTGGAGGGGTTAGTGGCCAAACCAGCGTCGAATGTTCTCAAGTCACTCGAAGATCTTCGACAAGGCTTAACGATTGTTTCCACCATTGAAAACAACCGGGACCTACAAGGTGCCCTCCGAAGCACGGTAGCGTCCATGAAATTTTTCCACTAGCGGTCACCCATCCACAAACCGACGCCCGACGTTGCTTAACTCTTTCGATCACATTGAATGGACAAGAGCCATTGGGCTATGGACGCTACAACTGTACCACTCGATAATACATTACAGACATCCAATGTTTTAGTTTAAAACAAAACGGTGTCTCGATCGAAACCGTGGAATTTGCACTTAAGGCTTTTAAAGAACTCGAAACTTTTGTTACCGCTGCGGCAACCGAGCGCTGAAACAGAATCTGAGATGAGAGGTTTTACTCGGATAAATGTTATGTACTTCTTTACCGCTGGTGATATAGCCGTTACGATCAAACTCATTGAACCTAGGTTATAATCATCTTCATACACATTCTTCACTTACAACCTTTTGACGGAGGAGCCGGGGTACCTGAGATTTTTTTAGGTAGGGTTAGGAACAATAATATTATATACATTACAAGAGGTAGATACGCCACCAACGCACCAAACGCGTGCCGTGAGTTGGTGTCAATTGTGACCAATTCAGTCAGTCGAGCTGTGACCTGTCATTGTGAGCATGCGATAGCTGTTTCTTTCACTCTAACGCTTTGTGCATTTCCTGTCGCACTTATAGCGTGTGTGTAGATATACAATTAGTAGTATGTATGTGTCGCGGAACGATTATTTTGTGCGTGCAGTATGAACGTGACGTATCTTTCTTAAAATATCATTGGGGTAGGAAATATTAAGAGCCTCTGTTCTTCAGAGAGTGCATTAAGCCGTCGGTCCCCGTTTTATCGGCAGCATCGGGTAGTAGCGTCTATAGCCCAATGGCGTCGCGTCTTCAATGTAATCGACAGAGTTAAGCAACTGCGGGCGCGGTCGAATTGTGGATGGGTGCATGGGCTATCGTGCTTCGGAGGGCACGTTATGCCGTTGGTCCCGGTGGTTTTCAATGGTGAAAACAGTCGTTAAGCTCGAAAACATTCGACACGTTTTTCATATGTACTCTTGTATATAAGCACGTAGTATATAAAGACATTCTGTAGTATATTTACTATCAGCATTGCACCCGTGCGGAGCCGGGGCGGGTCGCTAGTTACGAATAAATAAAAAAAGAATTCACGACCTCGCTTGTCTGACGCGTCACAGAATAAGACATTTTTCCCTACTTTGTGGTGGCGTTTTACTTTGTATCTGTTTGTCTGTAAGAATTTCCTTTGCATATATGATGAATCTTTTGAGATCACGCTTATACAAGCGTCAAGTTTTGTTTGTCTTATAAAAGAACAACACTAACTGGGTAGCTTTACCTGTAGAACCTAACTCTCTACTGATAACTGCACCTGACCTTGAAGTCCGTCACATATGCGTTGATACCCTCAAGGACTAAGATGGTGGCCACTTTAAAAGTACCTATTACCCAGAAACCAAACCTTATCAACCGTCAATAGAATATATAGGTTCCTTACCTATATGACCTATATAGGTATAACGTAAAGGCTCTACCATTATAGGTACATTAGGAACAGTAATCACTAAGTAATTAATTTAGAATAGAATATGATAGAATAAACTTTTATTGGAACAGAAATATTAGGCATTTTTTGAATTAAAATAACACTTTAAACAATAAATAAATATGAAAACAGTCGCAAATCAATGACTTAATTGAAACATTTCTAATGTTTGCTGCATTATCTGTCCAAAAAGGCATTCACTCAGCATAATGCTGCAGTGATAAACTGCAGCGCTGGTTTTCAGTGAAGCCTTATGGGACGATATTCGGACGAGGAGAATAAATAGAAATTACACATGTTCGCAATGTTTCAAATAACAAAAAATATTTACATGCGTTCTGAAAGTGGCATACCTACAAATCAAGTTTGTGCACCTTTTGATTAGTTTCGCATAAGTGCATGACGTATTTTTAGATTTCAACGTTAATCAGTTTAAATGCTAAGTAGGCCTGTTATACGTTTCATAACTTTCATTATTCACGAAGGTTCAATAAAACTCTAATAATTTTGAGTAGGGTTCAGCCTACATAAGTTATGAAGCGATTTAGTAGTGTTGAACGTCTATGAACAATTTTTTTTATGAACTTGCTTATTATTTATAATTACATACATTCTATTAAAGCTTCTATATTTTTTTTTATGAATAAGACCGTAACGTTTTTAGGTAATTTTCTCTAAGACTCATTTTCCCGTTGAGTCATCCCTTGGACATAGTTTAAGCGGTGTATTATTTCATTACCTCGAACGCAAGGCTTTACTTATAGGTCATAGGTGATGCTCGCAAATTCAGCTTTATATTACGTAGACTACGTAAATAGGTACTATGATGTTAACACGATTTTTTGTGAACAATTTTTATGAGTATAAAATAGCAAAGGCGCATTGAACCGCTCATCCGGTGCCTTGTAAATATCCAATGGGACTGCTGGTAGATGTTAGTTCGATAGACTTTTGAAAATACTCATCTGTGGAGAGAAAATTGTCTTTGGACGGCTTCATTCAACTTTTTCATTGACTCAATTTAGCCGAGCATGGGAGTTCGTGTTATGTTACGGGTTATTTGGGTTCAATGAGATCCCCTTTGCGGCCACCTTCAGCTCTTGTAGTAGAATTTTAATTCAACAAATACTTTTGAAAATAATCATCTGTGTAGAGAAAATTGACTTTGGACGGCATTATGCAACTTTTTCATAGACTCAATTTAGCGAGCATGGGAGTCCGTGTTATGGGTTATTTGAGTTCAATGAGATCCCCTTTGCGGCCATTTTCAACTCTTGTAGTAGAATGTATGTAGAATGCATCGATGCTCAGTGCCCTCTAAAGCAACGTCCAATCACCTAAAGATCTACGGATGTGGCGCATCACAGCCCACTACCGCCACCACCACAAACCCATTCACACTTCATCCCACTGCTGGGCTGAGTACGGGTATCCTCGAGGCTTTGTCACCAACATCCACCGGGTTGTCATGCCCCGGTGTCGTTTGCAGGCTCTCTCTACGCCACCACTACGCCACCTCTACGCCACCACTACGCCACCACTACGCCACCACTACGCCAATACTACGCCACCTCTACGCCACCACTACGCCACCTACTGCAATCTTTCAACGTTGCAGGCTTAGATTTGAGCGCTGAGTGTTTTTCATATGGCCAATTATATGTCGCTCATTCAAGAGTAACCTCTAAAGAAAACATGTTCGTCTTAAGCTGTGAATGCTATATAAAGACATTATGTACTAGATATATTTAGTATCAGCATTGCACCCGTGCGGAGCCGGGGTGGGTCGCTAGTTAAGAATACTTAAATAAAAAAAGAATTCACGACGACCTCGATTGTCTGACGCGCCACAGAGTAAGACATATTTTTTTCCCTACTTTGTGGTAGCGTTTTACTTTGTATCTGTTTGTCTGTAAGAAGTTCCTTTGCGTAGATGATGAATACCCAGCCACACGCACTATAAATTCAGTCTCCTAGTAGTGAATTGTCTCAACTGTATCTTTGTTCGCAGGCTGCGGCAACGGCAAGTACCTGAGCGTGAATCCGTCCGTGTTCGCGCTGGGCGGCGACCGGTGCACGCGCCTCGCCGCCCACGCGCACCATCACAACAACGAGGTGAGTCTCCCGCCCACCACCAGCCACCATGAGGTGCGGAAGGAAAGGTCAAAAGTTGAAACATCTGAAGGTCGTAACAGGTTAAGGATGTGTGTAGGTTGGCTACAACGCCTCAATCTCAACACCCACACGTGCCCACACTAGCGGCCCACTCAGAAAGCCTGAGGCAGACACCAACGCCTAATGCCTTACGTAGCTTTTCCTCGATTTAACATCTTCCATGACACCTACATTCCACTGAGCAACATTCAACTTGCTATATTATGATGATTTAGCAAAAAAAAAATTTGGACATTGAGTGACCGCCACACGTAAAACGGGGAATCAGTACTTAGGTATGCCTTGTTTAATTTTTTTTAAATCGATACATGAATAGATCAATTTGGGTACTTATTTAATTGACCTAAAATCTGGGTACAATACAAAATATTCTTTATTGTACACCACAAGAAAAAAACCATTAAAAAATAAAACAATGTTACACATAAACAGTGGTGGCCAAAAGACAGTCTTAACACTCCTGTAGCGATTTCTTCCAGACAACCTTTGGGTGGCAGGCAAAAGAATATAAATGATAAATACTTTTTTAATTGACCTAAATTCACCTTTTATGGGTATTCTGATATAATAGAGCTATGTTCTACTATAGACGTACACACGCTATATTCATCCGCTGATATTTACATATAGAGACCGGCATCAAAGTCTAGCGTTGACCTTGAATGCGCAGAAGTCAAAATTAAAGTATCTTGGTGAGCGGGGCGAGCGGGTCGTAGGTGCTGATTGGTTCGCCAGTCGTATTTTGACCCCCGATACCTCTTTCTGATTTCATTCAGCGCTAAACTTTCGCGCCGCGAACTGTACGATGTTTGGTTTCTTAAATCAACTGACGAAAGTCGTCTAGAAGAGATCGCTTTAAGCGATAAAACGCCAATTGTTCACCGAAATGTGCTGTAATTTACTGTATATATGTGTTTTTTTTTGCTATGGTGTACAATAAAGTATTTTTGTACTAGCTTTTACCCGCGGCTCCGCCCGCGTGGTCAAAGGGAATTAACAATGAGTTGCTTATCATACATGACAACGCCATCTATTAACAACATCCGGAACTAAGTATCTAGCAAATAACAAAACATCGATATCTTCCCATGAGGATGTTTTACCGCGGTAAAAAGTAGCCTACGTCACTCTCCACCCTCCTCACTATCTCCATATACAAAAACCATACCATATAATAGCTTCGTTGCTACGTGAAAGCCGGACAAACAAACAAACACACTTTCACATTTATAATATTAGTATGGATGGACAGGTGGTCGTCTGCGACAACATGTGCCTGCCTTTCCGCGACGAGTCGTTCGACGCGGTGCTGTCGATAGCGGTGATCCACCACTTCGCGACGGTGGAGCGGCGCGCCACGGCGCTGCGCGAGCTGGCGCGCGTCACCAGGATCGGGGGGCGGCTGCTGCTGACCGTGTGGGCGATGGAGCACGAGGGGAGGAACTTTCAGTCGCAGGTCAGGGACCAACTGACGCCTTGACAGTGTCAAGCATGAGTCTAACAGTCAGGGCCGGATTTAGAGGTCTGGAGGCCTAGGGCAACAAAGGAGTGGAGGCCCCCTGGCCCCAAATTATTTTCGAAATGAGATGAACAACTTTTTTCAGTCGAGTTTTCAATCAATAATTTACTGTTAAACCGAGTAGATTATTTTGGTATTTAACGGTTGCCCTCCCCTAAATCCGGCCCTGCTAACAGTTGTGTTGGAGTTATGGCCAACTCAGAAAATATCAGATCCCAGCATGATGCTATGTCCGCATCTCATCATAAGCGGAAATGGCGTAGGCGCTATCAATGGATGCACCAAACGATGCACGCTATAATTTTTGCTGCCGCGGTTTTCTGGGAAAGCTATGGCATTGAGTTTTTTATGATGATTTTAAAAACAGCAGGCTTGGCTCGCTAACAGGACTCTTTTTTGGGCGACACCGCAGAGACGACCAGAAGATACCCACAAGACCACATATGAGTATATTATAAAAATCCAATATTTTATTACCTGGCTATGGTGTGCTTGAAACAGAGCTTACTTTTGATGCCAAAAGAAAAACAATCTATTTTCAGCTATTTTTTGCAATGGTGTATAGATGACAAACACAAAGTGCCACTTGCTACAAATTCGCCTAATGCACATAATCATCGACTTCTGAAGCAAATTGGCCATTTGGGCACTTGGGCACCGACAAGTCAGTTTTATCAGTTTTGTTCCGTTTTTACGTTTTAACGGTAACTGTATTGTTCCAGGACGTCCTGATTCCCTGGCATCGGCCGGCCACACTCTGCCCGCCGACCCCGGCGCCGCGGTTCCTCTCAGTCGATAACGACCAGTAAGTTCTAGTATACTTTAGCTGTAGAGATGTAGAGATACCTTTAGATGTTCCCCCAGTTTGGTGTCCCAAATATAAGTAGGTACGTCAAGAACTTATCATGCTGGCTTGTCTAAAAACTTTAAATGCTACTTTTACTACTGTTAATCCTTTAGGTTGTAAGCCAGCGTGCCAAAACACTAGGGCCAGAGTTCGATTCCTTGGCAGATGTTACTTTGATCGATAACGGTTATTACTAGGCATGAGGCTGAGGCATTTTTGTGTATTACTATTTATTCCTGCCTTTACGTTCATTATAAACCTTTTAACGTCATAAAACTCTACGCTAGTCCTAGGCCGATGACAAAATTAGACATTATTATCATTACCGAAGCGAAGACTCTTTATACTATGTTATTATTATTAGATTACATATTAATATGTTAATTTGTAATCCGTAAGCTACCAATGAAAATTTGTCAAATCGTCACAGTCACATAACAAAAATGAAAAGCAAACAGAAAAGTGCAAACAAAATTGTAGTTTGCTTATCTGTAATGATGTCTGGAAAAAATCTCTACTTAATTTTATACTAAATGATAAACCTTCTTTCTTTCAGTATCTCCGAACCGTGGAAAAGCCGAGACGGCTCCCCGGGGTCATCGTCCCTCTCCTCGCCGAACGAGACGTGCTACTCGTTCGTGCGGCGCGCCCTGCAGCGCCTGGCCGGCCGCCGGTCCTTCCTCCCCTCCTGGGGGCTCTCCACCCGGGTCACGCCGCGCCCCTGCTTGCGACCGGAGCCCCCCGCCGCTGACCTTCCCATCGAACTCAGGCGCCTCGACGAAGCCCTCCCGCCGAGACTTATCTCCCAACCCTCGGAAACGTCCACGCTCAAATCCCAAAGCCTCACTGATATCGCTGACGTAGAACGGCGAGCACTAGTCAGATCGAGATCTAGTCTCCCCAGTCTAGGAGGAGACGACAACGAACCGCCTCAACGCGTCCAACTACCAGCCGAAGTCACTGAGCGCAAGAAACCAAAACTCGTTAAACAGAAGAAATCTATTAACGAGGACGACGCTGACGAAGACTTAGATAAACCAACCGATATGAAAAGTATGGTAGAAGAAATGCCCAACTTCAAAATTCATACACTGAAAATGCAGGCAAAGAAACCGGGTGTGATCAAACAAACTTCGTTGAATGAGGAGTTGATGTCAGCGGAACGGTTGAGAGAAAAGGAACGTCTAAGAAAAAATATACAGAAGCAAGCATCGCTTAATGAGGAGTATTTGTACCGCAGACCGGGCGCATTGGACTCAATACGTGACTCAATTTTCTCAACATCAGCAACCACCGCCAAAAAATTCCAATCTCTCAAAAACGGTCTCACTAGCAAGTTCAAAACGTCGACAACGAATATAGATAAAGTAACCGTGTTTGTTAGAATGCTACAAGGCTGGAAGAGCCATGGACCCGTGCCAGAAGTTCCTACACCAAGCGACAATAATGCAAATAATGAAAAGAGCTATCCTGAAAGAAGACATTCGAGGGAGGATGGGTCGGATTCATCAAAGGACAGTAGTTTACAAAGTGATACTAGTGTGGATTCAGAAGACAGTTTCGCTTCAGTAATATACGTACCTAAAGCAGACGGCTCGGGAGATCCGTTGTCACCGACACCATTATCTCCGGGACCTACTTCTCCCAGACTGAAGGTATCGTCAGTACCAACATCACCTCGAATGAAAAGTTCACCTGGACTGCCGTCGCCCAGAATAAAACAAGCTTTTCCATTAATAAGACCACCTTCCTCACCTAATGCTGTTCAAACGCCGGGCTCAGTGAATAAGATTCTTGTAGCTCAGTACAGTTTGAAAAATTATTCTACGACAAATACTATAGCCACACTTCCATCGAAGCCTCAATCAAAAAGTCAACCTAATTCTCCACCAAAAACAGATTCAGAAGAAATAATAATTGAACCTCCACCGCTTATTAATAAGCCCATACCGATAGAAATATTCGAAGAAATAGACACCATACCACCCATAAAAGAGGAAGAAGAAGAGATACCTTCGGAGGTAACGAAAGAACTTATTGCAGAAATAAATAAAGACATTGAAGAAATACATAAACTAACAGCTGAAACAGACGACATAAAACCACGTGTGATACAAGATGTAAAACCTTATCCAAAGATAACGTTACAGACAGTTGCAGAACTGCCTGAAATTCCACAGTTCAAGCCAAAGAACACTAAAGACTCGAACAAATCACCGACAAATGATACTCTGGATTCTAGAAGTGCTGAAAGAAAAAGAAAAGAAAGGATTCGACAGATAAAAGATATGCTCAATAAAGGAATACCTGCAGTTAACTACAGCAGAAGACCACATTTTCCTATTGTACGCGGTGCTAATAAATCTGAACCAATGGCCAAAAGTCAACCAAAACTGTTGGCTTTAGAATTATTTAATCCAGCTACAGACGATATGGATAGCGATTCGAGTGGTGTTTCCTCGCCTGATTCTGTAGACAGTGTCATCAGTGTTGTACCAGAAGAGTTGCGAAAAACTGCCATGGAAAAAGGTAATTTGCTATCCAGATATGTTTCAGTTTTTAGATAAGTTACGAAACCAAGCCCATTTTAATATCCTTATACGCTAAACATTATACAAAGTAACAATGGTATCACTGCTTAGTTATTGTAATCACCCTAAAAACATCCGATTCAAAATGTATACAGATTATAATATCTGTTATAAGATATATTTACTGTAGGCACGTTCTAAGGGCATAAGCACAAGCAAGTTATGTCCTCGTAACATTTTTGATATAATTATATAGAAGTGAGCACACCGATGACTTCTCGAAACTACGGAACAAATAAAAAAAATGTTACTCGGAAATAGCTTGTTGGTGTGTACACTCGGTTTGTGATAATAACAAAAGGCTTATCATTATAAAAAGTTTTTCATGGCCACATAGATCGTAATAGGAAAGTTGTAATCAGAACCCATAGTTAATGCGAACTATCACCGTTTCCAGATTTACCAAATCCACCAACACAAGGAAAGAAAGAAGAAATAGAAAAATCATCCTCACCAGTACCAGTTGCTCCCCAAAATTTCATAGCAGCTGTTGTCGAAGTTGCACATTCTCTCGATGAAACTTGTGAAACAGTCATTCAGTGTAGTCCGAGATCGAAAAGGAAACATCTCGAAAAAATTGAAAGCGCTGATGCGATTGCTATTGTTCAAGGTGCTTCGAGCAGTAGCAGCAGCAGTAATTGGAGCCTTAACAAACTATCACCAGGGGATCTTAGGATATTAGAAGACCGATCGCGATCGCAATCTCACACAAGCTCAAGTGGTAGCTCCTCCAGCCTTGAACGACTTTCGCCCGGCCGAAGATCAAAAGACCGCTCACCGAAGCAAGGCAGTACTAGTAATTCAACGTGGAGCTTAAACAGGTTATCCCCGAACCGAACAGAAGGTAGATCCCTCGATGAAAACCTAAGCAAAAGTCATAGGAGTCCTACGAGACTACCATACGACTCAATTTCGATGTCAAGCACCGATTCAGAGAAGTCGATATCCAAATCTGAAAGCTTCAACCGCATACAAGCCAATGAACCTTTAGTGACGTGTAAATCAGACATGATCGCTAAAGATGATTGGGTAGAGGAACAACAAGGACAACATTTAACCGAATTTGCAGAAAAATTAAGCGAAAAATTACTACAAGAAATTGATCAATATTCAAAAAGGATAAACGAAGAAGATTTTGATCTCCCGAGCAGTAGTAGCAGCGAAAAGAGTATATCTCTCAGGTTGAAGCGAGAAGAAGAAGACAGAAATACACAAAAAATTTTAGACGAATTGTCAGATAGCTTGCAACAAATTGAAGAACCTTTTAGAAAGAACCACGATGCTCAAGGATTAGATAAAATAAGTGATAAGACATTCGTATCAATCCATGATACGCCTGAGACTGAAATCAACAAACTATTTCCAAAGTGCGGTTCGAAAACGAAAAGTAAAAAGAAATCAAAAGACGTGGATCCAGTCATCCTAAAGTTCAGGGAATTGAAGAAATCCTTAAAAGTTACCAGCGAAGAAGACATATACCTTAATAATTGTGCCAACATCCAGTATAACGTTAAGCCGATTTTAGACGACAAAATACCTGACCTAAACACAAAGAACCCAGACGACGACAGTGCGATATCTTCGAGCAACGGCAATCCAGAGATCACAATAGATTCCGGCAACTACGATACGAGTCAGTCCCTCGAAACAGGATACTCGTTGGAGTCGGAAATAAGCGTCGATTCGCTTTGCACGAGCACCGATAAGCGGTCTTCGTTAAAAGTGGGGCAATCGACGGATTCGAGCGACTTGGATAAGATGGAGATCAGTCCGGAATCGATAACGTCCCGTTCGAGTGCGAGCACGGCTCCATTGAAATCTGGGTTCTCCATCGAATCGAGCGATACATCGGCGGGCAGCGATTGGAGCCGCCGGGACAAGACCGGGAGCACCGCTTCGCTGGGCTGCGCGAGCTTGGCCTCCTTGCCTTCTTGCAGCGAGTGTACCAAAGATAGGAAGCTTCTAGAAACTCGATCCTGCTCGGAGGACACTACCACAGCGCCGGTGCCACCAATTCCTGCACGGGCCATCCCTCACGCCCCGCTTCTACCATCTCTAAGCGATGGCTCCGACAGCTTACCATCAGAGGGCGGCGCCGTCACCTACCACAGATACTACCACGTTTTTAAGCGCGGGGAACTCGACCAGCTCATCGATAAGTACGTCGAGAGCCTCCACGTGGTCTCCTCGTACTACGACCAGGCCAGCTGGTGTGTCATAGCTGAAAAAGTGCAAGTGTGGACTATATAAGACTCACCCCTCCCCCTTAATTTCAATTCGCCTTCGGCCTTCAGAAACGCAACATCGACTTAGTTTAACTCTCCGGTATATGATCAGGCAGAATGCAGATTTATATTAGTGGTGTAATTCAAGTGACCTTTCATACGAACTCCAGTGAGTGTTAAGAATAGGGTTGGCGGTGTGAGCGACGCGAATTGCCAAAAGCGAAGCTTTTGTTTTCAAACATAGTTGTTCTATACCTACTGGATTAATAGTTGTTATCTTTAATGAAATCATTATTTTGCTCCCGCGAATGTGTCTTCTGCGGGTGCGCATCACGTGCGTATTCCATGCGTCTAAACTCGCATGAAATGAAATCTAAGAGCTTTAAATAGAAAACAAATATTAATATAATATATTATATACTTCTGTGGCTCAAATTAATATAAGCTATCCATAGCTTATTAACTATTGTACCCTGGATACAGTATCCATCATTCATGTATATCGTTGTATAAACTACTCTTACATTTACGTAACTGATAAAGTTTATACCATTATCCAAGACCAAAAAAATCTAATTACAAGTTACAAAAATAGTTTATGATTAATTATAAAATTATTCTATGACAATAACACAAAAGTTGTATTATTTTAGATTTTAAAACGTTTTGACTAACAAACCTTCTCATTGCACATTGTTGGTTTTGGACTGTGGTATGAAACTTTTCATTCTGTTATTAGTTACAAACATTTATTACAGTATTAATATTCAATGTATTTGAAATGAGCTGGTCTCAACGTTGAAATCGTTTTATAGTGAATGGCTCCGCGTCTGTTTAAGAGCATAACATCGATGTTTTGTACTAAACGGACCATTTAGTATGTTAGAAGTGTTATATAGTCGCTGTAGTGTCATAGCGAACATTATAATAATCGCCTATTCTACGAGACATGAAAGTACAAATAAAAATTAGACTTGTTCAATACTCAACACTTATAATATTAAAGTCTAACATTTTTTTCTTCTGTACCTTCATCACTTACAATCGCATTGTTATTTGTTTATAGCAAAATTATTTGTACAAAATAGGTTGCTTAAGAAAATTAGTAATTTATTGAAAATTAATAAAAAAGTAATAAATTTTCCAATTTCTTTTGTCAATAATATGATACGAGTAAGTTCTTTTAAGTATGTAAGTAAGTTAGATAATTATGAAATATCGCGAATTATGTTTCTTATATGAACAGTTGGAAATATGTAATGTATGTATGTATGTACCATATAAAAAGCATGGAACCACCTCAGAGAACAATAATTTGGGATAATATTCGCGAGAAAATAATATCTATTATTAATGTTAATAATATAAATCGTTACTGTAATGTAAATAATCGCTATAAGTTATATTATAAAAGCTATTAGAATTTAATTATATAATCAAAAAGTGAGATTAAAATTAATTAGAATTAGTGACGTGAAAACGACCTGTACATTTATTTCTCTATAATAAAAATAATGTACATTTAAAAAACGAATCTCAAAAAAATGTGTAACTTAAATGTACAGGGTTCGTAGTCAAAAATTGTCATAGGATAGTATGCAACTAGATAAAACTACTGGAAAGGTAGTAAATAGGAGAAGTAATATGTAAAATGCACAAGTAACAAACCTAATTTAACCTCTACGTAAGTCTTCATTGTAAGTCAGACACCGTAGACTTTGCGCGGAAGTCATGTGGTGAGGACGATAGTGTTGAGAAAACTCAAAATTTAAATCAACCTAATGGAACAGTAAACTTTTCATTAGACTTGGTGTCTCCCAATAAGTCGGGGATCGAATGGAAATATATGATTTTGAAGAGTTCTTGAATTTTTGGCCTATTGCATTATATGACCTATAAGTTAAAAGAAAATCTTTCACAATCATTTTTTCAATTATATTCAGATAAAAAAATTAAAGGAATTTGTGACATTTATCACTACTTATATATAATCCGGCTTGAAGGACCAAAAGTATATAACGCCTTCAAAACCATCACTATTCACCAGATAACATTCGCGCAAAAATATAACGCAACACACTGCAGTCATAATATTATACGCAATCAATTTAATAAGTTTTCTATGATAAATATTAGTTTCGAACGGTCGTGGGCCCGAGAGGCGTTAAATTTATTTAATCTAAAGTTGTGAGGTTTTGACGCATATCAGTGCTGGTTAAGTGTAGACAAAATATAATTTTTCCTATTTTTGTAAATCGCATCAACTATTTACTTCATAAACTAACAGGGTGTCACTTCGGGTGGACGTCAAACAGATGTTAACGGAAAAAACATGCACGTAGGGAAATAAAATAGATATTAAAAATTATCTTATTCTCCAAGTGACCAAATCGACACCATATTGCGCGCTCACTGACAAAGTGACGTAATCAAAAATATTTTGTTTATTGAAAATTGTTTAGGATTTTTATCACTTTATTAGTGAGCTTACAATATTATAAATAGAATTGTATAGCTTTTGAAACCGAAGATTCGAGCTGTATAATCACTAACTATTCCGTTATTCATTAATTTTATTTAAGACGGTTATCCGTTGTGTAAATAAGTATTTTGGATTGCTATGTCATGTTGGCTTGTCTGTGATATATGATAGAACATTGATACAACCAAGTTATTTTAAAATCCCTCCGTAAAGCTTGGAAAGTCTTTAATAATTTGTGCAATTTATTTCGTCATTACATAAATATAATATTTTTTCAACAAAAGTATGTAGACGATACAAAAACGATGAAAGAGTAGTTTAGAAAAATATTATAACAGTGTAAAAAAAAGTATCTAGACTACTGAGGTTTTAAGAGGCATATTGATAAATTCGTTTGTCAAGATTTATTATGATCAGCTATTGAGTAACTCAAAAGATTTTTTTAAAGATTTTTCATTGGAACGTTAATCGTAGCATATTATAACAATTGACAACATTTCAAAATTTGTATCAAGTGAAACCAAAAATACCGTTACTTTATTTTTGCACCCTGAGTTCGGAAATATTTATTTAAAATTTTTATGTTACTATGTTTCGCAGAGAAAACCCGAATAAAACCATGCTAGTCATTGCTACTGCAGAAATATTAGTTTTTATTTGCCACCATGTTTTAAATTGATGTCAGTGATTAAAAAGTCAAATGTCATTCTAAGACCAGACAAGAGTTTGACAAGCAAGTAACAACAAAAAGTTTTGGTTACTTGCAATAAGCGAATTCAGCTGGACAAATGACGTCATTTGGCATTTGAGACTTTTTAGAATGTGACGATTTTTAAACATGGAAAATTAAGAGAAAACAACAATTTTTGAAAAATGATATAACACATAGTACTTTTGATTTTCATTCGCTTTTGAACAAAGTAGTATGTTAAAAAATGAAATGTTGTCAATTATAAACGATTTGCCCAATACTTGGGTATTGCGTAAATCACACCTAAAAGTATAATAACTTCGGAAAATTTCAGCAATATATTATCAAAAGTTAAAATATATTAAGAAATACAGAGAGAAGCATAGTTCAAATTTCGCGCTCAAATTCATTGCACAGATCAAATATATTAAACTTCAGTATAGTAACACTGACTTGTAAAAACTTTATCGAATTATAATCGCGAACAAGGCTATATCAGATATATTTAGTCAGTTAGATCCAAGTTTTTATAAGTTTATTAACACGAGGCAAATGGTAACATTGAAACAATGGCACAGGTTATATAATTGTACTAACAATGGTAACGTATTTTTGTGACAGATTAGAATTGTTAATCTACTTTGTTACAAAAAAACGACATAACATTTTAAATTTATTTATTTAGCAAGTCAATTATGAATTAATATACTTATTGAATATTGTATATTATACTACTTAATTGTAATTATTAATCCGATAATTTTAAAATTATTTCGCCTATCAATTTAATTACCGGTGGAAATTATTATCCGTACTTAAAAAAATAAATCGGCGAAGTGCGAGTCGGACTCACGCACGAAGGGTTCCGTACCATTATCTATACAAATGGCAAAAAAAATGTCTGCTGTAGCCCTTAAATTTTTATTTTTTCTATTTTTTAGTATTTGTTGTTATAGGGGCAACAGAAAAACATCATGTGACAATTTCAATTGTCTAAATTTCACGGTTCATGAGATACAGCCTGGTGACAGACGGACAGCGATGTCTTAGTAATAGGGTCCGGTTTTACCCTTTGGGTTAGGGGTACGGGACCCTAAAAATACCCGAATATTTATCCGATAACATATGGCCATTACGTTACTAATGTTACCTCAGCCTTGTTTAGACGATATTGTAGGTACTATTCGCCTCTACTACGAATACAAAACGAATACAGTAATACATTGTAAGCTTATTATACTGTACCTGTACATTATATTAGGGGACAACCTTCACAATAAAATGAAGACTTAAATTACTCTATTGTTTTATTTGAATAAATAATATATGACCCCGAACTATGCGCGAGCCTGTACTGTGGGTGTAAGACTGATATACATACATATTTTAAATAAATATGTACTTATATAATACATATAATATATATACTTATATATATTAATTAATTACATAATTTATTTATTAGTTTCCTCTATTTCATTTTAAAATATTTTTGTTCCGTTTGGTTTTATTATTTACTTTTCTTTATCTGCTTGGCCCAACAATTAACATCCAGAACAAATTATTCGTTGATGTTTGTCCTGAGTGGGATTCGAACCCACGACCCCTGGCGCAAAAGGCAGGGTTACTACCGATTGCGTCAACCAGTAGAGTGAATATAACCTGTGAACTTTCTCAAATCCAAACGACACGCACCAATGACTTTTCTAAGTAATGTGCGATTTTTAAGAAATTAAATGTCACTTGCTATAACGGGGGACACATCGTGAGGAAACATGCATGCATGAGAGTTCATAATAATGTTCTCGAAGGCATGTGAAGTCCGCCAATCCGCAATTGTCCAGCATGGTGGACTAAGGCCTAATCCCTCCTATTCTGAGAGGAGACCCGTGCCCAGCAGTGGGACAAAGAAAGGGTTGTGATGAAGTAAGACCTATCTCATAGGAATAGAGGTAGGTAAGTGTATCTCGAATAAAACAATTTTCAGTAAAAAATTGTGTTTACTAGTAAAGACAATAAATAGAAAAAACACTAAAACAATACTTTATATAAAACACAAAACAATTCGCGAGATACAAATTCAACCATAATTCTATGTGAAGCTTAATATAATAACAGCATAAACATAAATGTTGGTGTTACTTACATCTATTTTACTATAAAATACTACAGATGTAGTAGCAGTAATTATTAATTGTATCGTAAAACCCTATAAATTCCAAAGAATAAGTATTTCATGAGAGCATGCATCTGAATTTCTTATTAAGCCGTGAATTTCCGTATCGACGACGTATCATATAGATATATAGATATAGATATAAATTGATACAAATTTTCGCATTTTTTCCATCATAGCTAAAATAGCATACATATGTTTCACCGTAGACAGGTTCTACCACCGTACACGAAGTAGGCAATCCATATAACAGGCATAGGCCTACCGCAGGGGTATGAGCGTTTAAAGTTAATTTATATGTATTTTAATAATAAAATAAATTGCATACATATAAGTGTCACCGTAATCAGGTTCTACCACCGTACACGAAGTAGGCAATCCGTATCACATGCATAGGCCTACCGCACGGATATGAGTGTTTAAAGTTCATTTATATATGTACTAGCTTTTACCCGCGGCTCCGCCCGTGTGGTCAAAGGGAATTAACAATGAGTTGTCTATCATATTTGTGGTGGATGAATAGTTTAAACCAAAACTACAATTTATCCAGCGCGAATTCAAAATTCAATTCAATTTATTAGTTGCCTATGACATAATTAATTTACATGTATGTCATTTGTTAGCAAAATACAGATCTTTCAAATGAATGTTTCCAACGCCATCTATTAACAACATCCGGAACTAAATATCTAGCAAATAAGAAAACATCGATATCTTCCCATGGGGATGTTTTACCGCGGTATAAAGTAGCCTACGTCACTCTCCACCCTCCTCACTATCACCACACACAAAAACCATACCATAAAATAGCTTCGTTGCGACGTGAAAGCCGGACAAACAAACAAACACACTTTCCCATTATATTATTAGTATGGATTTTAATAATAAAAAAATCAGCATACATATAAAGTGTCACCGTAATCAGGTTTTACCACCGTACACGAAGTATGCAATCCGTATCACAGGCATAGGCCTGCCGCAGGGATATGAGTGTTTAAAGTTTATTTAAACATGTATTTTAATAATAAAAAAAACAGCATACATATAAGTGTCACCGTAATCAGGTTCTACCACCGTACACGAAATAGGCCTACCGCAGGGATATGAGTGTTTAAAGTTCATTTATATATGTATTTTAATAACAAAAAAATCAGCATACATATAAGTGTCACCGTGAGCAGGTTCTACCACCCTACACGAAGTAGGCGGCGAGCTGCGCCATCTTGTCCTTGGGCGGCTTGTTCCGATGTTTGCTCGCGCGGGCCGCGCGGCCGCCGCGCGCGCGCCCGCCGCCGCCGCGGGAGGAGACCGCGCGGTGCTTCTCCACCTGCAGGGCCAAGGGCGCTTTCACATGAGACACAAAACCACATCATCACCATTCGATCAGATAAACATAGATATGATTGATATAAAGGGTTATTGGTAATTCGACGTATTCCCGTTAGGAGGTGATAGGGGTGACTATTTGTGATAATTTTAACCCCCATATGCATTATGCAAAAGTGAACCATTTTCAAGTTATCAAGCTTTTCAGATTTTTTCAAAATAGGTCAGAAATGCAACATCAAAAATTTATTTAAAAAAAAGTATCTATTAAAATCAATTTTTTCTTCTGATTTATAAAAACGATTAAGCAATGGTTATTAATCAACATTAAAACTACAATTATCGGTCCAACTTTAAAAATGCGAGACGATTAACGATATTACTTCAATATTTTTTTAGATTTTTGTCCACTAAAATGCCTTAAAAACAAAAAAAAAAACTTATATCAAACTTGGCTTGCAGATTATTTTAAAAACATAACCGTTTTCTTAGCTTTCCAACAAGGCATAACAACTATGAACTTATTTAAAAAAAACTGAGAAAAACCGATTACAAAGAAAGCAAGCGGAAATTTGTATTCAAACTAAACTTAAGGTCGTTCTTTAAAATTTCAAAAAAATTAATTAAAAACAATGCCCAATGTAAATAAAACAAAAAATATAAATTTAATAATATTATAATTTAATATCACTTCGGTAGTTAAGTTACACCTCAGAAAAAGAATGAGACTGCGTACGCAATAGGGGAAGTCCCTTCGAGCAAGAACTTTAATTAGGCTAAATTACAAAATGTCTTACTTATTATTAATTGTTCTTATTACTAAACTTTTACTGGTTCTAAATTTAATTTTATATTTATATTTTTTGTTTTATTTACATTGGGCATTGTTTTTAATTACTTTTTTTGAAATTTTAAAGAAAGACCATAATTTTAGTTCGAATACAAATTTCCGCCTGCTTGCTTTGTGATCGGTTTTTCCCAGTTTTTTTTAAATAAGTTCATAGTTATTATGCCTTGTTGGAAAGCTAAGAAAACGTTTATGTTTTTAAAATAATCTGCAAGCCAAGTTTGATATAAGTTTTTTTTTTTTGTTTTTAAGGCATTTTAGTGGACAAAAATCTCAAAAAATATTGAAGTAATATCGTTAATCGTCTCGCATTTTTAAAGTTGGACCGATAATTGTAGTTTTAATGTTGATTAATAACCATTGCTTAATCGTTTTTATAAATCAGAAGAAAAAAATTGATTTTAATTGATACTTTTTTTTAAATAAATTTTTGATGTTGCATTTCTGACCTATTTTGAAAAAATCTGAAAAGCTTGATAACTCGAAAATGGTTCACTTTTGCATAATGCATATGGGGGTTAAAATTATCACAAATAGTCACCCCTATCACCTCCTAACGGGAATACGTCGAATTACCAATAACCCTGTATATAACCCAACATTTCGAATATAATAATTCTTAAACTGGTAAACCTCCAGCTGATAGCAAGACGCAAGTGTTGGAGGCTTGTCTATTTTACTATTGAGCAAAAGGTAAAAGCCCCTATCGCCCCCTAGTGTTCAGATAGCAAGACGCAAATGTTGGAGTTTTGTCTATTTTACTATTGAGCAAAAGGTAAAAGCCCCTACTGCCCCCTAGTGTCCAGATAGCAAGACGCAAGTGTTGGAGGCTTGTCAATTTTACTATTGAGCAAAAGGTAAAAGCCCCTATTGCCCCCTAGTGTCCAGATAGCAAGACGCAAATGTTGGAGGTTTGTCAATTTCACTATTGAGCAAAAGGTAAAAGCCCCTATTGCCCCCTAGTGTCCAGATAGCAAGACGCAAATGTTGGAGGTTTGTCAATTTCACTATTGAGCAAAAGGTAAAAGCCCTACTGCCCATTAGTGTTCAGATAGCAAGACGCAAGTGTTGGAAGCTTGTCTATTATACTATTGAGCAAAAGATAAAAGCCCTACTGCCCCCTAGTGTTCAGATAGCAAGACGCAAATGTTGGAGGTTTGTCTATTTTACTATTGAGCAAACGGTAAAAGCCCTACTGCACCCTAGTGTTCAGATAGCAAGACACAAATGTTGGAGGTTTGTCTATTTTACTATTGAGCAAAAGGTAAAAGCCCCTACTGCCCCCTAGTGTCCCCACCAGCTGTCCCACTCACCAGCGCGCTGAAGCCGGGCTCGCAGTACAGGCACGCGGTCATCTCGGTGAGCGCGGCGGGCAGGCGCGTGCGCTCGGCGCGGTACTCCACGGTGACGAGCTGCGCGCCGCACGCTATTGCCCCCTACTGCCCCCTAGTGTCCCTACCACCTGCGCCACTCACCAGCGCGCTGAAGCCGGGCTCGCAGTACAGGCACGCGGTCATCTCGGTGAGCGCGGCGGGCAGGCGCGTGCGCTCGGCGCGGTACTCCACGGTGACGAGCTGCGCGCCGCACGCTATTGCCCCCTACTGCCCCCTAGTGTCCCCACCACCTGCGCCACTCACCAGCGCGCTGAAGCCGGGCTCGCAGTACAGGCACGCGGTCATCTCGGTGAGCGCGGCGGGCAGGCGCGTGCGCTCGGCGCGGTACTCCACGGTGACGAGCTGCGCGCCGCACGCTATTGCCCCCTACTGCCCCCTAGTGTCCCTACCACCTGCGCCACTCACCAGCGCGCTGAAGCCGGGCTCGCAGTACAGGCAGGCGGTCATCTCGGTGAGCGCGGCGGGCAGGCGCGTGCGCTCGGCGCGGTACTCCACGGTGACGAGCTGCGCGCCGCACGCTATTGCCCCCTACTGCCCCCTAGTGTCCCTACCACCTGCGCCACTCACCAGCGCGCTGAAGCCGGGCTCGCAGTACAGGCAGGCGGTCATCTCGGTGAGCGCGGCGGGCAGGCGCGTGCGCTCGGCGCGGTACTCCACGGTGACGAGCTGCGCGCCGCACGCTATTGCCCCCTACTGCCCCCTAGTGTCCCTACCACCTGCGCCACTCACCAGCGCGCTGAAGCCGGGCTCGCAGTACAGGCAGGCGGTCATCTCGGTGAGCGCGGCGGGCAGGCGCGTGCGCTCGGCGCGGTACTCCACGGTGACGAGCTGCGCGCCGCACGCCGCGCACGCCTGCTCGCACACCTGCACGCGCGTCGCGTCCTCGAATATGTTTATTATCACGTCGCATCTGCGATGGACAAAAACGTTAATTACGTATCACGTAGCGGAACCCTAACGAAGAGCGCTGACACCGTCGGTGTAGTTTGTGGAACACGATTATGCGATTCAGCAACGTATTTGGTCTACTTTTGCAGTTCAACATTGACTCAGATCACGAAGAATGCTGACGCCGCCACACCAGTTTTAGATCTAAACATATTTGTCCTAATTATGTAACTCATCAATCGCGACGTCTCGTGATTCTATATATACACTACTATTCGAGTAGGGAAGCATTCTTGATCCAACATCGATAGGAATCGCTTAGGCTAATTATTAAGTTCAAATTGTAATTTATTTTAATTAAATTAGTTTTAAAAGTAATTTTGGTTTTCCTGGAACCTCCGGCCGCAGCAAACGTAATTCGTTACTTATTTTATTGTTGTTGACGTGATAACGTCTTATAAATCGATGAACGCCAGCAACAAGAACGAAAAAGTGTGACGTCATGCGGCGTTACCTCGCTCTGAGGCGTTCCATGTAAGGTTTGAAGTGCAAGCGAGAGCGCGGAACGAGCGAGAAAGAAGTACAATCGGCCTTTGCGTTCGGCAGCGTTCGACATCCGTCTCTCTCCTACTTGAGTGAGCGATGCGTCTGCGTGGACAGCTGCTATACTATAGTACATTTACATGTTTTGATCGAGTATCAAGTGCAGTGAAAAGTGAATGTGGTGTCAATTGTTTATAGCAACGATAATTACAGCGATAAAGGTAATGATTCATTTGAAAAATGCTACCATTCCATCAGTATTTTCTTAAGACGTTCACGTTCAACTATCGTCAGTAAACCGACTTTACAGACAGCATTTTTTTTTTAAAACTAGCTTTTACCGCAACTTCACCCGCGTATAAGTCGGTTTTCAGTAAATTATTATCGACACCTAATATTATAAATGCGAAAGTAACTGTCTGTCTGTCTCGCTTTCACGCCAAAACTACAGAACCGATTTAAATGAAATTTGGTACACAGATAGTATAGATCCTGATAAAGAACATAGGCTACTTTTTAATTGGAAAAAAGTGTTGTAAAGGGTTGAAAAGGGGGATGAAAGGATGTATAATTTTCAGAACTAGATGCATAAAACTAATATTTTACGCTGTTGATTAGATGTTATAATCTATATGTTAATTAATATAATAAAACTGAAGAGGAACTTTTTTTGTACATTGAATATTTAAAATATACGGGCCATAGGCTACTTTTTAATTGGAAAAAAATGTTGCAAAGGGTTGAAAAGGGGGATGAAAGGTTGTATAATTTTCAGAACTAGAAGCATAAAACTAATATTTTAGGCTGTTGATTAGATGTTATAATCTATATGTTAATTAATATAATAAAACTGAAGAGGATCTTTTTTTGTACATTGAATATTTAAAATACATATACGTACGGTAAGTACGCACGTACTTACCTGACGGTAAGACACGTGCGACACCAGGGGTATCACAGGTGCGTTGCCTGCCTTGAAGGAAACGTTTCACACACTTTTCGAAGCGCTCCATGTCGTAGCTCGAAGGAAAAACCTCAGTCGGAAGCTCATTCCATAGAAGACCAGTGTACGAGCCAGCTCGCACATTTTTGCCTCCTTGCATGTTTCTTTAATTCTAGTTAGTTCGAGTAAAGGCTTCCCCTCATTAACGCGTCTTTCATATGACACTTGCACTAAATTGACATATTCATATATGACAATTCACACAACAATTCAATATATGACCCGCACATAAATATATATATATATATATATATTTGGTCCTTTGAGCCGGATATGAACCGGCGACTTATGGATTCGCTTGTCTCGTCTGTCTGTCTGTCTGTCTGTCCGATACCGACCGGTTGCAGGCCAGCTTCCACTTGGGCGCGGAGGGGTCGAGCACGAGCACGCCGTCGCAGTCGCAGCAGCCGGACACGCCCGTAGAGTTCACGCCGTACGCGCACGTTGGTAGGTAAATGCGAAAGTAACTCTGTCTGTCTGTCTCGCTTTCACGCCAAAACTACAGTCTATATATATTTATTTGGTCCTTTGAGCCGGATATGAACCGGCGACCTATGGATTCGCTCGTCTTGTCTCGTCTGTCTGTCTGTCCGATACCGACCGGTTGCAGGCCAGCTTCCACTTGGGCGCGGAGGGGTCGAGCACGAGCCCGCCGTCGCAGTCGCAGCAGCCGGACACGCCCGTAGAGTTCACGCCGTACGCGCACGTTGGTAGGTAAATGCGAAAGTAACTCTGTCTGTCTGTCTCGCTTTCACGCCAAAACTACAGTCTATATATATTTATTTGGTCCTTCGAGCCGGATATGAACCGGCGACTTATGGATTCGCTTGTCTCGTCTGTCTGTCTGTCTGTCTGTCCGATACCGACCGGTTGCAGGCCAGCTTCCACTTGGGCGCGGAGGGGTCGAGCACGAGCACGCCGTCGCAGTCGCAGCAGCCGGACACGCCCGTAGAGTTCACGCCGTACGCGCACGTCGGGTGCGTGCACGAGTTGCATCCGAAGCCTTTCTTCATGTCCCTGAAAATTACCGTTAACGTTACCGTTACCGTTACCGTCAATCGTGGGGAGATTACGATTCGTACGGCGCCACGATTTGAAGGCGGATTCTTATAGATCTCGACGAAAGGAAACGAAAAGAAAGAATAAAATTTTTCGATATCTCGCTTAGTTTCCGATATATCGTATATCCTTCAAATCGTGGCGCCGTACGAATCGTAATCGTGCCTCAATCGTGAAATTAAAAACCACTCATCACCACTCTACTACCACTCACTCTACCACCACTCACTCTACACTTGTCACAGAAATTAATCAAGATAGAATGGTGAACAGGGCTATACGCCCAGTACGCGATATCTTGCAATATACTGCAAGATATCTCGCAAGTTCGGTAAGTGCGCGTCGATACGTGTTAAGGCATGTTACGTTATCGATAGATTTGATTACAAAAACGAGTGTGTCACCTCACTATATTGTGACGTCACTAATCGTAATTTGACAACATCAGCTCTTCAAAGCTTCGGGCGAGTCATTAATAAAAAAAATTACTCATAGGGTGAAAGGCAGTCGCCTAAGTGTAGGTGAAAGTCGTTTTAGTAGAGACTAGTGGACGCCCGCAGCTCGCTCGCGTGGAATTAGACATAACATTAGTTTAGTTTACACCTAGTAATATTATATATATAGGGTATATATATGTCACTCAGAGAATATGCAGCTTTCTAATGGTGAAAGAATTTTTGAAATCGGTCCAATAGTTTTTGTGTGAAAACATAACAAACAAATGTTTCCTCTTTATAATATTAGTACATATAAACATACCAAACTTAGCTATAATTGATGCACAGTAATCCCATATTCAACAATTGATCCTAATGAGTGATCTTTCAGGGCATACAAAATTTCAGTTTCCTCTTTATAATACAATAATTTAATTAAATTTTTAAATATTTTTTTTTATTAAAAATAGCTTTTTATAATTTTTTTTATTTTCGTGCATTGCCATCGGAACCAAATATGTGTGCCAAATTTCAGCTCGATAGCTTCAGTGGAAGTGGGTGAAATATTGAGTGCAAGATTCCAGGACATACATACATACATACATACATAGACACATACGAGTGAAGTTATATAAAAGCTTTTAATACATGTAATTGTAATGTACAATTTGACATACCTGAATGGCGGATGATTGTAGCAGTGCGGGCAGAGCGGGAAGCTCTTGCCCTTAGGCCCCGAGGACCAGGAGAGCAGTTCAAAGTCATCCAGTGGACACTTGAGCTCGCGGTAGATGCGCACCGTGCCGTTCTGCGGCAGCGAATACGTGTCGTCGCAGTGCGAGCAGTGGAGACGTGCCGGTTTCGACTGCGATGGAAGAGATGATTTTTTGAGAGAAGAGAGTTTTTTTTTACAAAGGTTGACTGGCAGAAAATGCTGTCAGCATTAGGTCCGCCTTTTGTACTATATTTAGGTGTAATAAAGCGTTTATAAATAAATAATTAATTTAATAAGTTAAGGGGGGCAATTTAATTATACCGTTAAAAAATGTATTGTTTTAAAAAAGCTTTTTAAAACTTTTTTTTTATTTTCATGCATTGACATCGGAACCAAATATGTGTGCCAAATTTCAGCTCGATAGCTTCAGTGGATGTTGGTGAAATATTGATTGCAAGATTTCAGGACATGGATACATACGACACATACATACATATTTAACCCGGTGACAAATTTAACAAAAAAGTCAAAATTTCGTTTGACGTTACCAAAATATCAACTGGGTAATAAAAGTCGTCGGTTAAACTTCATCATACAGTAAAAGTCACTTAAAATGAGAAACTTAAATTAGGTAGGTAGTACAGATATTTCTATCGTTCAATCTAAGACCTGTCGATGTACTCACCTGTACATACTTCATGTATCTCCTACACTTCCCGCATCGAGACAGCGCTTTCCCGCTGGCCTTGAGCGACGAGAAGCTAACTTCGAACAGCTGATCCATCGCTTCGATAGACCGCACAAAGTGAGCATTTCTAATCTAAGACCTGTCGATGTACTCACCTGTACATACTTCATGTATCTCCTACACTTGCCGCAACGAGACAGCGCTTTCCCGCTGGCCTTGAGCGACGAGAAGCTAACTTCGAACAGCTGATCCATAGCTTCGATAGACCGCACAAAGTGAGCATTTCTAATCTAAGACCTGTCGATGTACTCACCTGTACATACTTCATGTATCTCCTACACTTGCCGCATCGAGACAGCGCTTTCCCGCTGGCCTTGAGCGACGAGAAGCTAACTTCGAACAGCTGATCCATAGCCTCGATAGACCGCACGAAGTACTGGAACTTTCTGCGGAATATCTCTGTTGTGTGCGCGAGGACTGCTTGGAAGTCAGCCTGGCCGACTGCTATTAGGTTGAGTTGTTCTTCTACGGCTGATCGCATTGTTGGTAATACTAACTCCGGGTCAATCTAGAAGGTAAATGCAAAAAAATTCAATTAGTCACTGAGTCCAGGAGCTTGTGTAGCTTAGTAGTCATTACAGAATAGGAGCCTGACTGCCTAGACTATACTCTAGGAGCTGGTAATATCAAGGAGTCAGAATAGTCTAGGAGCCAGTATAGTTTAGGAACTTTGTAGCTTAGCAGTTAGTGCAGAATAGGAGCCCGTGTAGTATAGGAGCCCGTCTAACCTTCCTATTCATAACAAATTAATAAACCTATTTTAGCTATGGAGTGTTTTGCCTTCTTCATTCAAACTCAATTCAGAATTTGACAGGTGACAAAACACTTTATATTAGGCTATAAAAGGCTTATTAGTTTGCTATGAATAAGATCGTTAGTCTGAATAGTCTAGGAGCTGGGGTAATGTAGGTCACTGAATAGTCTAGGAGCTGGGGTAATGTAGGTCACTGAATAGCCTAGGAGCTGGGGTAATGTAGGTCACTGAATAGTCTAGGAGCTGGGGTAATGTAGGTCACTGAATAGTCTAGGGGCTGGTGTAGTGCAGGTCACCTTCTGATATCCATGCACGAGCACCACCCCGAGCCCGGTGGGCACGAGCCGCCGGCCGCTGCCCACCGACACGTAGTTCCGCTGGCATATGTTGTTGATGTGGACGGGGATAGTCTAGGAGCTGGGGTAATGTAGGTCACTGAATAGTCTAGGAGCTGGGGTAATGTAGGTCACTGAGTAGTCTAGGAGCTGGGGTAATGTAGGTCACTGAATAGTCTAGGGGCTGGGGTAATGTAGGTCACTGAATAGTCTAGGGGCTGGTGTAGTGCAGGTCACCTTCTGATATCCATGCACGAGCACCACCCCGAGCCCGGTGGGCACGAGCCGCCGGCCGCTGCCCACCGACACGTAGTTCCGCTGGCATATGTTGTTGATGTGGACGGGGATAGTCTAGGAGCTGGGGTAATGTAGGTCACTGAATAGTCTAGGAGCTGGGGTAATGTAGGTCACTGAATAGTCTAGGGGCTGGGGTAAAGTAGGTCACTGAATAGTCTAGGGGCTGGTGTAGTGCAGGTCACCTTCTGATATCCATGCACGAGCACAACCCCGAGCCCGGTGGGCACGAGCCGCCGGCCGCTGCCCACCGACACGTAGTTCCGCTGGCATATGTTGTTGATGTGGACGGGGATAGTCTAGGAGCTGGGGTAATGTAGGTCACTGAATAGTCTAGGAGCTGGGGTAAAGTAGGTCACTGAATAGTCTAGGAGCTGGTGTAGTGCAGGTCACCTTCTGATATCCATGCACGAGCACAACCCCGAGCCCGGTGGGCACGAGCCGCCGGCCGCTGCCCACCGACACGTAGTTCCGCTGGCATATGTTGTTGATGTGGACGGGGATAGTCTAGGAGCTGGGGTAATGTAGGTCACTGAATAGTCTAGGAGCTGGGGTAAAGTAGGTCACTGAATAGTCTAGGAGCTGGGGTAAAGTAGGTCACTGAATAGTCTAGGGGCTGGTGTAGTGCAGGTCACCTTCTGATATCCATGCACGAGCACCACCCCGAGCCCGGTGGGCACGAGCCGCCGGCCGCTGCCCACCGACACGTAGTTCCGCTGGCATATGTTGTTGATGTGGACGGGGATAGTCTAGGAGCTGGGGTAATGTAGGGCACTGAATAGTCTAGGAGCTGGGGTAATGTAGGTCACTGAATAGTCTAGGAGCTGGTGTAGTGCAGGTCACCTTCTGATATCCATGCACGAGCACCACCCCGAGCCCGGTGGGCACGAGCCGCCGGCCGCTGCCCACCGACACGTAGTTCCGCTGGCATATGTTGTTGATGTGGACGGGGATAGTCTAGGAGCTGGGGTAATGTAGGTCACTGAATAGTCTAGGAGCTGGGGTAATGTAGGTCACTGAATAGTCTAGGGGCTGGGGTAAAGTAGGTCACTGAATAGTCTAGGGGCTGGTGTAGTGCAGGTCACCTTCTGATATCCATGCACGAGCACAACCCCGAGCCCGGTGGGCACGAGCCGCCGGCCGCTGCCCACCGACACGTAGTTCCGCTGGCATATGTTGTTGATGTGGACGGGGATAGTCTAGGAGCTGGGGTAATGTAGGTCACTGAATAGTCTAGGAGCTGGGGTAAAGTAGGTCACTGAATAGTCTAGGAGCTGGTGTAGTGCAGGTCACCTTCTGATATCCATGCACGAGCACAACCCCGAGCCCGGTGGGCACGAGCCGCCGGCCGCTGCCCACCGACACGTAGTTCCGCTGGCATATGTTGTTGATGTGGACGGGGATAGTCTAGGAGCTGGGGTAATGTAGGTCACTGAATAGTCTAGGAGCTGGGGTAAAGTAGGTCACTGAATAGTCTAGGAGCTGGGGTAAAGTAGGTCACTGAATAGTCTAGGGGCTGGTGTAGTGCAGGTCACCTTCTGATATCCATGCACGAGCACCACCCCGAGCCCGGTGGGCACGAGCCGCCGGCCGCTGCCCACCGACACGTAGTTCCGCTGGCATATGTTGTTGATGTGGACGGGGATAGTCTAGGAGCTGGGGTAATGTAGGGCACTGAATAGTCTAGGAGCTGGGGTAATGTAGGTCACTGAATAGTCTAGGAGCTGGTGTAGTGCAGGTCACCTTCTGATATCCATGCACGAGCACCACCCCGAGCCCGGTGGGCACGAGCCGCCGGCCGCTGCCCACCGACACGTAGTTCCGCTGGCATATGTTGTTGATGTGGACGGGGATAGTCTAGGAGCTGGGGTAATGTAGGTCACTGAATAGTCTAGGAGCTGGGGTAATGTAGGTCACTGAATAGTCTAGGAGCTGGGGTAAAGTAGGTCACTGAATAGTCTAGGGGCTGGTGTAGTGCAGGTCACCTTCTGATATCCATGCACGAGCACCACCCCGAGCCCGGTGGGCACGAGCCGCCGGCCGCTGCCCACCGACACGTAGTTCCGCTGGCATATGTTGTTGATGTGGACGGGGATAGATGCGTCGGTGCCGATGCCGTGTTTCTCCATAAGTGTTATCACCTGAAAATATTGTATTAAATAATCAAATCAAAATCATTTTATTGCCCTGAAGCCTATTTACTGAGCTCAATAAAAAATAATACACAAATTTAGCACAATTAATACGTACAGGTAATAATAAAAAACACATCGTGAGGAAACCTGCATTCTTCAGAGATGTCATGTCTCAGAGTTTCATAATATTCTCGAAGTCGGCCAATCCGCACGTGGTCAGCGTGGTGGACTAAGGCCTAATTCCTGACATTCTGAGAGGAGATCCGTACCCAACAGTGGGACAAAGAAAGGGTTGTTGGTTGTGGTGTTTTTCGCTGCGACCCATAGACGTCCCACTGCTGGGCACGGGTCTCCCACACAGACACTACTGCAGGAGGTCTAGAGCATACTCCACCACGCTGCTCCAATGCGGATTGTTGAAGGGGTTAGTGGCCAACCCAGTGTCGAATGTTCTCAAGCCACCCGAAGGTCTTCGACAAGGCTTAACTGTTTCCAGCATTGAAAACAACCGGGACCGACGGCTTTACGTGCCCGTCCGAAGCACGGTAGCGTCCATGAAATTTTGCCGCTAGCGGTCACCCATCCACAAACCGACCGCGCCCGTCGTCGCTTAACTCTTTCGATCACATGCCCGAACTACGCGACAAAACGGAAGCACAGAATATCAGTGCTGTGTTATTTTCTTTGTTACAGCAAATGCTGAGTGCTTTCCGTTTTTCGCTAGGACTGCAACAACTGTTATACATTATTATTTTGTCATATTTGATTATATCATTGTAAAATGTTGTAGTTGTTAGCGAAAATAAACAAATTTCATTTCAAACAAACAAATTTCATTAAATTTCATTTCATTTCATTTCATTTCATTTCATTTCATTTCACATTGAATCGAAGCGAGCCATTGGGCTATGGATGCTGCGGCGGTGGTGTACTGACCTCGGATTCGGTGAGATAGTCGGGCGGCGACGTCTGGCACTCGACGAGCCGATGATCGTGTGCGCGCAACACGTCGTCCACGCTTAAGGCGGGCACGAACTCGTCTTTTCCGAACGCCTGTCGAAAAGACATAAGGGGGCCTAGACAAGTGGCAAAACGCTTGTAGAATAGAAATAGAATAGATTAACAAATGTATGGGATTGACATTCGCTTACGACTAATTAGTCGATAGCTAATGTCAATCCCATACATTTGTTAATCTATTCTACTAGCGTTTTTGCCACTTGTCTACGGCCAAAGGTTTATAGATCGGTACATATCTGACGGAAAATTCGTCGCGTATTATCGGTCGCGCCAAAACAGACAAATCCATACTCAATATTATAAATGCGAAAGTACCTCTGTCTGTCTGTCTGTGTCGCTTTCACGCCAAAAACTACTGAACCGATTTAAATGAAATTTGGTACACAGATAGTCTAGAGCCTGAGAAAGGACATAGGCTACTTTTTATTTGGAAAAGTGTTGTTAGGGGGTGAAAAGGGGGTTGAAAGGTTCTATGAAAGTTTTGTCATTTTCAGAACTAGAAGCATAAAATTTATATTATAAGCTGTTGATTAGATATAAATAAATATAGCATTTAAAGTTTGTAAAAATTTTGTAAGGGTGTAAAATAAACATATATTATTATGTCTAATTCCACGCGAGCGAAGCTGTGGGCGTCCACTAGTATTTATTAAAACATTCAACCTTTCACACCTAACCGATGATGCTTAGTGCGTCGAGCGTACAGCGTCTGTTCCGTTTCCGTCAGCGCATTGTCGGTCGACGTAATGATGAATGAATGTTATGTTAAAGGATGCACCCAATGTCGACGTTTCCTTTTTCGATCTTGTTCAAAAGCCTCCCAAATAGCTAATAATTCGATGGGCTTCATTTTAAAATTAAATATCACACAACACAACCGCTCTGTAGATGCTGAACGCAGAAACTGACTAGACGCGTAATATGGCAGGTCTAATTTGACCGAAAAGACGCGACCGATGACACGCTCGACGCATTTTCCGTCAAATATGTACCGACCCTAAGGCGGGTTTAGCCAGTAAACATTTAAGTAAACATATAGTTTAGGGACCTGTGTAGTCTAGGAGCAGGTATAATTTAGGGACCTCTCTCTGTAGTCTAGGAGCAGGGGACATGTGTGGCCCGGAAGCAAGTATTGTTTATAATAATTTCATAATTCATTTATTTGCTGTAAATTTGTGTACAATTTGGTTATGTGGTAGTGTTACGAGTATATAGGTGAATGGTTCCACACATTTAGCTAGTACGGAGCATGCAAATATTGGCAATGTACTTTATGTTTCACATTATTCATGTCATAAATATCTTTAGGAGTTGTTTAAGAATTCGTTCACGGAATAGTAACACTTTTCTTTTTAGAGACCTGTATAGCCTAGGCACTGGTATACTTCCAGGGACCTGTGTAGTCTAGGAGCTGGTATACTTCCAAGGACCTGTGTAGTCTAGGCACTGGTATACTTCCAGGGACCTGTGTAGCCTAGGAGCTGATATACTTCCCGGGACCTGTGTAGTCTAGGAGCAGGTATAGTTCAGGGACCTGTCTGTAGTCTAGGAGCCGGCATAGTCCAGGGGCCTGCAACGTACCTGCCAGTGCATGATCTCTGTATAGCCGGCGTCGACGAGCGTGTTGCCCGTGTAGTAGAATATCTCGGAGCCAATCTGGAAGGTGAGCGTGGTGCACAGGTAGCGGCAGTCGCGCGACAGGGTCGCTATGAAGTGGCGCGTGATGTAGTCGTAGATGCGCCACTGGTCGCTCTCCAACTCGTTTTCGACTGGAGACAAGAAAATTACTAAGAGACGAAATGAAGCACATACTTCGCAAATAGAATACGTCTTTATTGACGTTCATCCATACTATACTAATATTATAAATGTGAAAGTGTGTTTGTTTGTTTGTCCGGCTTTCACGTCGCAACGAAGCTATTATATGGTATGGTTTTTGTGTGTGGAGATAGTGAGGAGGGTGGAGAGTGACGTAGGCTACTTTTTACCGAGGTAAAACATCCCCATGGGTAGATATCGATGTTTTGTTATTTGCTAGATATTTAGTTCCGGATGTTGTTAATAGATGGCGTACCTTACGTACCCTTTATCTGCGGTCAGCATTGCCTCTGGTTCCTCTAAGTATCTTTTAATCGTGGAACTGTCATTATTTATCCACCACAAATATGATAAACAACTCATTGTTAATTCCCTTTGACCACGCGGGCGGAGCCGCGGGTAAAAGCTAGTATTATATAACTTGAGTTTTATAACACGTCCACATTATGTAACCTTGTTATTCAACATTGCAACATAAAACAATACTGTACACATTAGAATAAAAATGCAATATAACAATGTTATATAACCATTGTCGTTTATTGTTCTTCAGTGCTATCCACAATGTCGATATCAATAACATGTTATTATATAATGTTTTATAACATTCAGTGTCCACATTACCTGAAACATGTTATATAACAATGTTGTATAACATGTTATGTTACATAGTCTGTACGCACCTTTAGAGTCGAAATGAAGCACATAATTCGCACATAAAATACGTGTTTTATTGACGTTCATAAATTGTACAAGTATTAGTGGACGCCCGCAGCTTCGCTCGCGTGGAATTAGACATAGCAATAGGTTCGTTTACACCTAGTAATATTATATAGAGCCTATGTCACTCAGTGAAGATGCAGCTTTCTAACGGTGAAAGAATTTTTGAAATCGGTCCAGTAGTTTTTGTGTGAAAACATTACAAATAAATGTTTCCTCTTTATAATATTAGTATAGAAGTATAGATACTCGTACTTTCGCCTGGTAAACATGAAAAAGGAAATTAGCGTTTGGGATGACTTCAATTTTGTACTGTATATCCTTGAGCTCACGTGAGATGTAAGGTGTAACTACATCCGTGAGATCATCGTTATTGATACGAACGCTATTAGAAAAATAAAGTTTGCAATAATAATTATAGGACCCCGTGGCAAATTTTTGATACACAAATATGGCAAGCTCGATCACTATTCTTACTTAAAGGTGAGTTTCTGAGGTGACGTTTCTGTGTTTTGGACAGCAACATCAACTCATAATATAGTCATCACCCTGTGTAGTCTAGGAGTAGGTGTGCCTAAAGCCTGTGTAATCAAATAATCGGTATGATCTAGACCAGGGGAGAAAAGTCGAGTAGTCAGCATAATCAAGGATACTGAGTAGTCTAGGAGCTGCTGCCAACATGGGGGAGTAGACAAATAGTTTTTTTTAGGTGGTAAAGTATAGGGAACCAAATTGGTTTTATATGAAGCCTATTTTGTTCCATATAGAGTTCGCCCGGGGCAGTACCACCGCCCACGGTACCTTGTATCTAGTATAGACGTCCCACTGCTGGGCACGGGTCTCCACCACAGACACTGCTGCGGGAGGTGTAGAGCATACTCCATATATGTATTGTTTTTTGTATAAACGTAGACTGAAAAGCCTATATCACAACGATACTGTTATGTAAAACAGACTTTGTAAACATAACCCAATTTAGGTGTCTTTGTAAACGCACCGTGTCGTCTGTCATCTGTCAGTGACAAGAGTATATAAACCACAGATATTTTGTCTCTGCCCTTCTATTCTAAATTTGCACTGTTATGTTGTTATGTTATGACCTCTGACTGTTTTGTGATACTTAAATTAAATCCAAGTTAATCCTGAGCCGTTGTCTCTCTTTTTTACCTTAACCCTTCAGATACGTACGGAATAATTTTGGCGGAACCCTGGCGACTATTCTACGGAACCCCCAGGTTCCGCGGAACCCAGTTTAGGAATCCCTGGTCTAGGATACTCACATGCAGCGCGCATGGGCGTGATGGGAGGGTGGTCGCCGGCGTCGTGGCCCTTCTTCGGCTTGTTGATGCCGTGAGCGATCAGCGCTCTCACCTCGGCGCCCCACTTGTTCGAGCCCTGCTGCTGGCGGAGTGTGCTCCTGGAGGCACGGATGTACCTTAGCAATCCCTGGTCTAGGATACTCACATGCAGCGCGCATGGGCGTGATGGGAGGGTGGTCGCCGGCGTCGTGGCCCTTCTTCGGCTTGTTGATGCCGTGAGCGATCAACGCTCTCACCTCGGCGCCCCACTTGTTTGACCCCTGCTGCTGGCGGAGTGTGCTCCTGGAGGCACGGATGTACTATAGGAATCCCTGGTCTATGATACTCACATGCAGCGCGCATGGGCGTGATGGGAGGGTGGTCGCCGGCGTCGTGGCCCTTCTTCGGCTTGTTGATGCCGTGAGCGATCAGCGCTCTCACCTCGGCACCCCACTTGTTCGAGCCCTGCTGCTGGCGGAGTGTGCTCCTGGAGGCACGGATGTACTATAGGAATCCCTGGTCTAGGATACTCACATGCAGCGCGCATGGGCGTGATGGGAGGGTGGTCGCCGGCGTCGTGGCCCTTCTTCGGCTTGTTGATGCCGTGAGCGATCAGCGCTCTCACCTCGGCGCCCCACTTGTTTGGACCCTGCTGCTGGCGGAGTGTGCTCCTGGAGGCACGGATGTACTTTAGGAATCCCTGGTCTAGGATACTCACATGCAGCGCGCATGGGCGTGATGGGAGGGTGGTCGCCGGCGTCGTGGCCCTTCTTCGGCTTGTTGATGCCGTGAGCGATCAGCGCTCTCACCTCGGCGCCCCACTTGTTCGAGCCCTGCTGCTGGCGGAGTGTGCTCCTGGAGGCACGGATGTATTTTAGCAATCCCTGGTCTAGGATACTCACATGCAGCGCGCATGGGCGTGATGGGAGGGTGGTCGCCGGCGTCGTGGCCCTTCTTCGGCTTGTTGATGCCGTGAGCGATCAGCGCTCTCACCTCGGCGCCCCACTTGTTCGAGCCCTGCTGCTGGCGGAGTGTGCTCCTGGAGGCACGGATGTACTATAGCAATCCCTGGTCTAGGATACTCACATGCAGCGCGCATGGGCGTGATGGGAGGGTGGTCGCCGGCGTCGTGGCCCTTCTTCGGCTTGTTGATGCCGTGAGCGATCAACGCTCTCACCTCGGCGCCCCACTTGTTCGAGCCCTGCTGCTGGCGGAGTGTGCTCCTGGAGGCACGGATGTACTTTAGCGGTGACATTGAAAGGACAGTGGTTATGCTTAAGAATGATGTTATTGTTTTTACATAATAATTTATTGAAATTGTATATTTACACTTTTTTATTTTTATTTTATATTGACATTTTGATAACTGACATTTTTACTGATTCTGTACTCTGACATGTAATTTTTATAAAATTTTTTAGGCTTTGTTTTGGTAGGTTTATTACTGAAATATGCTTAATTTTTTTACTTGTTTATCCATTTTTGGTACCTACGCTTTTATATAGTAACTACATTATACGATTTTTGACGTGTAAAACATTTTTACCAATAAATAACTATGACTATGGTAGCCTATAGAAAATCCTACTAATCTTACTAAATGTAAATGTTTGTAATTTGTATGTTTGTTACTCAATCACGCAAAAACTACAAAACTCATCTGGATGAAACTTGGCACATAGGTAGATGACAACCTAGATTAGAACATACGATATTTTTCGTTCAGGTGATTCGACTCTATGACGACGTGAGTGACCTACTGTGCAACTGGGTTGCCTGTTCGGTACCCGGCCGGGCAAATATTTTTCAACTCGAATCAGGGCAATCAAATTGTGTTGTTTTCTGTGTATCCCACCCAAAACTCAAGACTAGCCCTATCGAGGAAGTGTCAGTAGCATATAAATTAATCAAGATAAAACGGTGAACTGGGCATATACCCCGTACCGGCAATCTTGCAATATACTGCAAGATATCTCGCAAGTTCGGTCGGAGCGCGTCGATACTTGTTACGGTACGTTACGTTATCGATACGTTACGCTATCGATAGATTTGATTACAAATAAAACGAATGTGTCACCTCACTAATTACTATAGTGTGACGTCACATAGTAGGCGGGACTTGGGCGGGGCTGACGAAAAAAGTGACACGCATCGTTTGTATCAAAATAATACGTGTTTCTAATATGTAATTTCTGTTATGGGTACCGTTTATATGTAATTTCTGTTGTTAGTGGCGTTTATTTTTACGTTATATTTTTCACTTACATGAGATCAAAGTTTTCTGGGTAGTTGGTTGTCTCCGTTCGTGGGTAAGATATGTAACCTTGTGTATACAGGCGCTCTGCAATCTGTGGGCACAATCAAGCTAACTTATCCCAATGACTCGATTCAATGTGATCGACAGAGTTAAGCAATGACCATTCGTTGCTTAACTCTGTCGACCACGCGCGGTCAGTTTGTGAATGGGTGACAGTGCACACAAAATACACAGTAAAATTGTGTATTTTTTATTTTTAAAAGCCTTTATTTAACTTCACTCGTATGTATCTATGTATGTATGTATCCATGTCACAAAGTAGATATTAGGTACAGAGATTAAGTTTCATAGGAACGTGCAAATCGGTTGCACTCCTACAAGCACGCGGGACATCTATGTGTGGCCACTGGCCGCTTGTCGCGTACGCGGCGAGAGTGGAAAAAACCGGTTGACGCTGTCACATCAAGTTGAAAATCGCAGGGTAATCGCTACGCACATTGTTGGTTTTGTTAGTTGCAAGTTTGAATATCTATATAATAAAAATGAATCGCAAAATGTGTTGGTAAGCGCATAACTCAACAACGCCTGGACCAATTTGGCCAATTCTTTTTTTTAAATGTTCGTTGAAGTTCAAGGATGGTTTTTACGGCGAGAAAAATTTGAAAATTCATCCCCTAAGGGGGTAAAACGGGGGTGCAAAGTTAGTATGAAGCTTTGCCGTTTTTGAAGTTAGTGAATGTGTAACGCGAGCGAAGCTGCGGACGTCCACTAGATATAAATATAAAAATAAATATAAGTATGTATAAGTATAAGTACAAGTACAAGTACAAGTACAAGTACAAGTACAAGTACAAGTACAAGTACAAGGACAAGGACAAGTACAAGTACAAGTACAAGTACAAGTACAAGTACAAGGACAAGGACAAGGACAAGGACAAGGACAAGGACAAGGACAAGGACAAGGACAAGGACAAGGACAAGGACAAGGACAAGGACAAGGACAAGGACAAGGACAAGGACAATTACAAGTACAAGTACAAGTACAAGTACAAGTACAAGTACAAGGACAAGGACAAGGACAAGTACAAGTACAAGTACAAGTACAAGGACAAGGACAAGGACAAGGACAAGGACAAGGACAAGGACAAGGACAAGGACAAGGACAAGGACAAGGACAAGGACAAGGACAAGTACAAGTACAAGTACAAGTACAAGTACAAGTACAAGGACAAGGACAAGGACAAGTACAAGTACAAGGACAAGGACAAGGACAAGTACAGGTACAAGTACAAGTACAAGTATAAGTATAAGTATAAGTATAAATATATATACTCTAATATAATAGACTAGCTTTTACCCGGGGCTCCGCCCGCGTGGTCAAAGGGAATTAACAATGACTTGTGTATCATATACGTGATTCAGAACTTGAAAATGAATTTTACTAACGCCATCTATTAATAACATTCGGAACTAAATATCTATCAAATAACAAAACATCGATATCTTCCCATGGGGATGTTTTACCGCGGTAAAAAGTAGCCTACGTCACTCTCCACCCTCCTCACTATGTCGACACACAAAAACAATACCATATACATAATAGCTTCCTTGCGACGTGAAAGCCGGACAAACAAACAAATAAACAAACAAACAAACACACTTTCGCATTTATAATATTAGTATGGATATAAGATAAAGATATAGATATAAATCTAATATATAAAATTTCCATGTCACAATGTGTTGTTTGTTGCAGTACTCCTCCGAAACGGCCTTACCAATTTTTACCAAATTTTATATGCGTATTCAGTAGGTCTGAGAATCGACTAACATCTATTTTTCATCCCCCTAAATCAGTGGTTCCCAACCTTTTTAATATTGTTACCCCTGTGAACTATGTATAAAACTGATTTTACCCCGCTTTCAAAATGATATCAAAACAAACAATACAAGTAAATACAAACATCTTTATTGATCATAAATTGCACAACAGTCTTACAATTTTAACGTATTCATACGTATAAACTATGGATTAATAGTACTCAGTTACATTTACTAGTAGTGACTACTCCTACCATAATAAAAACGAATCCTAACATAGAAAACTAGTGAATGTTGGCTCAGTGTGAAGGTTGGTATTGTTTTGCATTAACAAGTTTTTTAATGTTAGGTTTAGTTTCACTTAAAGCGCATCTCAAGTCATGTTCCACATTGAGACGATTTCTGGCCTTTGTTTTCAGTGTTACTAAAGTAGAAAACCCACTCTCACACCTGTAGGTGGTGGCAAATGGTATTAGCATTTTTAAAGCTCTGTTAGATAAAACAGGATACTCGGCACCTGTTTTGATCCAAAATGTGCTGAGATCATAATTCTGAAATTCTACTTTCAAAGTACTATTCTCGCGTAATCCAAGAAATTCCACTTTTGCCGCCACATCTTCGTCTCGAATAATATCATCATCAGTAGAAAACGGTCTTAATATCCAAGAGTTCGACTGACGATTATCCAAGTCCGGAAAATACTGCTTCAGTGAATCTATTATTGCAGATAAATGTTGAATCACAGAGTTTTTAAACGTGATTTCGTTTTGTTCCGTATTTACCAATTGCTCACACAGTTGTGTAAACATCGACACATCATCTGCTTGCACTCTACGTTGGTAAAGTTCCAATTTACGCACAAAACTAGCAACTTTATCCTGCGCTGTTAAAATATTCGTCATATTTCCTTGCAATGAGAGATTAAGACCGTTAATTTCACTGAAAAAATCAGCAAGATACGCCAGCATTTCAACGAATATTTTATCTTTTATTTTTGAGAAAAACTCTTTCTCTTTTTGTGTTCTCTGTTTTTCCAAAAATAATCCTATTTCTTCACGAAGCTCGTACACCCTGTTCAAAACTTTTCCTCGAGATAACCAACGTACCTCTGTGTGGTACAAAAGAGAATTAAATTTTGCACCAACTTCATCGCATAAAACTTTGAAGATCCTCGAGTTTGTAGCACTGCCACGAATATGGTTTACAATTTTCACTACGTCATTCAACGTGCTTAGCAAATCTGGTGGAAGCGTCTTAACGGCCAAAGCGTAGCGGTGTATTAGACAATGATAAGGTAAAATTTGAGGAGCAACTTGTTTCACAAGTGCTTGAAATCCAGAACGAACACCCATCATGGAAGGCGCCCCATCTGTACAAACGCCAACCAGCTTTGACCAGTCCAGTCCGTTGTCCTCAATAAATTGTTTTAGCGTTTGAAATACGTCTTCGCCACGCGTAGTGGTGGGCAAAGACTTGCAAAACAGGTATTCCTCTTTTACATGGTCATTTTTGATATAACGAGTAAATAACAGCAATTGTGAACACGAAGCTACATCCGTAGACTCATCTTATTGCAGCGCAAACATATCACTTTCTTTAATTTCATCAATAACGGTTGCCAAAATATCGTTACTCATGTCTGAAATGCGTTTTTGAACTGTTGTATTTGAGAGTGGTATTTGTTTAATCTTAGCCACATGTTGTTCGCCAATAACGAGCGATACTGCATCACACAAACAAGGTTTGATAAGATCCTCTCCAATAGTATGCGGTTTTTTGTTCATAGCAATACGATAAGAAATTTGAAATGAAGCTTCAAGACACGACTCGTTTGCCTTTTGCAAATTTCCTGTGGAATCCATTCGCGATGATTTCAGAACGCTCTCTTTTCTCTTAAAAAATTGTAAATCTTTACCTACAAACTCTTTGTGAACTTTCTCGAAATGTTCTTTTAATTTGCTCGGTTTCATGCTCTCTGGATTAAGCACTTTATTACATAAAACACACCGAGGCTTTTCTATATTTCTGTCCACAATATTCGTAAAACCCCATTGTAAAAATGCTTCTTTATATGAGCGCTTTTTTCCGGATGTAGAAGCCATGACAACTAAAACAATCATAAAAAATGTTACAGATAATAGAGAAGTACATTAACAAACTATTACTAGTAACAATTTAAACAAAATACAATTATATTACTATTTGTCCGGTTTGATACCACGTACCATTCGTACGTACCTACGTACCAGCATCATTGTCACAAAACATACACAAACGTAAAACAAAAGTAAGTGGTTTAGAGCCCGATAAATAGTAATGAAATATAATTGATAAAAAATAGCATTGTTTGTTGGTACTTACCTTCAAACACAGATTAAAATTAGGTATTTTGTTTCCTAAGTAGGTAGGTATGCAATGCGAAACAATCGAAACGCGTTCGTCCACTCAAGCTCAAACACTGCTACTACACTACAAGGCACGCGAAGCAAGCGGAGGCGGCGGCGCGGGCGCGGGCGCCCCCTCCCTCACCGCCCGCTTGCAACATGGCGAACCGACTAACGAGTGCTAGAACGAGCACATTTTTGTCACGTGCGGTACTGCGCAGCGCTCTGTAACTTTTATGTTTTTTTTTTTCTTTCTGATAATTAGGTTCTTTGTTACCCCCGTGAAATAGCTGATTTACCCCTGTGGGGGTAATTACCCCCAGGTTAGGAACCCAGGCCCTAAATGTTAAGGGTAGTCCACCCCAAATTTGTTTTAAAAATTTTTAGATAATTTTTTTTTTATGATACAGCATTAGAAAATACATATAACCCTGAATTTTCAACCCTCTACGATCAACCCCTATTTTTCCATCGCGATTTTTATTTTTAATAATTTCCTACTTTTATTGAACGTTTTCGATTATAAGTAATGGTAGTCGTAGTGGTAGTGGTAGGGGTAGTGGTAGGGGTAGTGGTTGTAATAGTGGTAGTGGTAGGGGTAGTGGTAGGGGTATTGGTAGGGGTAGTTGTAGTCCACACACTTACATGAAGTTCTCCCAAAATATTCAGTAAAAATTATTTATATGGCAAAACAACGTTTGCCGGGTCAGCTAGTCTTATATATAAAATTTCCGTGTCACAATGTTTGTTGCAGTACTCCTCCGAAACGGCTTTACTGATTTTTACCAAATTTTATATGCGTATTCAGTAGGTCTGAGAATCGACTAACATCTATTTTTCATCCCCCTAAATGTTAAGGGTAGTCCATCCCTAATTTTTTTTTTTTAATTTTTAGACAAATTTTTATTTTTGTATTTTTTTATGATACAACATTAGAAAATACATACAACCCTGAATTTTCAACCCTCTACGATCAACTAAAAATTATTTATATGGCAAAACAACGTTTGCCGGGTCAGCTGGTCTAATATAAAAACGTGGTATTAATAATAATGGTTGTATATTGTACTGTGTGTATGAATAATGCTAGAAAAAATAAAAATATATCATACTTTAACCACACTTTAACTATCCCAAGGAGTGCAATAGGTAAGTAAATATTTGATTATTACTTTTTCAAGTAAGTACCTTTATTTTACGGAATTATCCTTTTTTTAATAAGAAATGTGTACTACACGGTGTGTTTTTACCTTTTTATTATTATTACAAGCTTTTACTAAACATTTGTAGGTATGTGGGTGGGTTGGTACGTACTATGTGTTTTAAATTTAAGTATTGCAAGTGAGATTTGAACCACATCCAGATGTCTTATTGAACTGAAATTTTTCCTGCGTAACTTCGGTGACAGTACAATAATATGATAGATTATAACCTGACGCTGCAGGATTTGATATGCCATGTGAGTGTTTCCTGATACATTACTTGAAAAAACTATATATTAGATTTAGAATTTTCCATACCATAAAAATAAATAATAAAATATTAAAAAATAAAAATTATAAAAATAAAATTATTAGAGTAAGAAATTTGTAAAGTATGTTATTTTCTATTTTCTATTCTGTATTGGTTCTTATTGTAGTATTCTTTTTATATTCTGAATAATAAAACTATTTAACAAATGATTTCTTTAATTTCTCTTAACCTGTTGTGACAACCCTACCAAAATAGGTAACAATTTTGCATGTTCTTAAGAAGCTTAATCTCTGTACCTAATATCTACTTTGTGTCCATGTCCTGGAATCTTGCAATCAATATTTCACCCACTTCCACTGAAGCTATCGAGCTGAAATTTGGCACACATATTTGGTTCCGATGACAATGCACGAAAATAAAAATAAAACATAAAAAGCTTTTTTTTATTAATGTCAAACATGTAGCATGTAGCAATAGGGAAGAAAAATTATTTTCTACTAGCTTTTACCCGCGGCTCTACCCGCGTGGGAAAAGCGAATTAACAATGCCATCTATTAACAACATCCGGAACTAAATATCTAGAAAATAACAAAACATCGATAGTATCTTCCCATGGGGATGTTTTATCGCGGTAAAAAGTAGCCTACGTCACTCTCCACCCTCCTCACTATCTCCACACTCAAAAACCATACCAAATTATAGCTTCGTTGCGACGTGAAAGCCGGACAAACAAACAAACAAACAAATACACTTTCACATTTATAATATTACTAGCTTTTACCCGCGGCTCCGCCCGCGTGGTCAAAGGGAATTAACAATGAGTTGTTTATCATATTTGTGGTGGATGAATAATGACAGTTCCACTATTAAAAGATACTAAGAGGAACCAGAGGTAATGCTGACCGCAGATAAAGTGTACGTAAGGTACGCCATCTATTAACAACATCCGGAACTAAATATCTAGCAAATAACAAAACATCGATATCTTTCCATGGGGATGTTTTACCGCGGTAAAAAGTAGCCTACGTCACTCTCCACCCTCCTCACTATCTCCAAACACAAAAACCATACCATATAATAGCTTCGTTGCGACGTGAAAGCCGGACAAACAAACAAACAAACACACTTTCATATTTATAATATTAGTATGGATAGTATAGTATGGATTCTATTCTATTGTATTCTAAGAAACGGCATACCTGCATGGCCTGATGCGGGGACATACCCAGCCCGGCGCTGGCCACCCTCATTAGCTCTACAGTGTTGAGCGCTACTGGCCGAGACTTCACTTTCTCCTTCGCTTGAATATTGGTTACCCTGAAAACATAGAATAAGCATGAAATGTTAGCACGCTTTTATTAGCTTGGTATTTATGTATTGACTAGTGGACGCCCGCAGCTTCGCTCGTGTAGAATTAGACCCATTAACGGCGTCTGCCCGCGTTCGGGTTGCCCACTTGACTTCAAAAACGGCAAAGTTTCAAACTAACTTTGCACCCCCGTTTTACCCCCTTAGGGGGTGAATTTTCAAAAATCTTTTCTTAGTGCTCCCCTACGTTATAAAACGAACTCCTGTTCAAAGTTTCAAGTTTCTAACCCTTATAGTTTAGGCCCTGCGTTGATATGTCAGTCAGTCAGTCAGTCAGTCAGTCAGTCAGTCAGTCAGTCAGTCAGTCAGTCAGTCAGTCAGTCAGTCAGTCAGTCAGTCAGTCAGTCAGTCAGTCAGTCAGTCACCTTCTCCTTTTATATATATAGATGGGCCCGTTGGCGCAATCGCTGCCTGTTACGCCAGGGGTCGTGTTCGAATCCCACTCAGGACAAACATTCGTGTGACGAACACTTGTGTTTGTTATGTGTCTGGATGTTAATATTATCTACATAAGTATGTATTTAAAAATATCTATGTATGTATATCATTCTCTGACACCCATAGTACGGGCTCGCGGCTAGTTTGGGTCAAAGTCCATATGTGAGAATGTTCTTTGAACGTGATTTTCCCAACTTTGAAACGCCGGATTAATTTGAAACTTAAGCTTTGAAAAGAATTGGTATCTTTTAAAAATTACTGACATAGTCTCCTTAATCTCCTTAATATGAGCAAGGAATGTATTCGCAATATCCTTCTCGAAGCATCTGACTCTCTTCCACTCGAGCGGCAGTTCTGTCCCTTCAGCAGTGGAAGCTGTCACCCGCAGTACCCAGTACGTCTCCGGCTTGAATGTCTGGATCTCGTCGTGACGCTGGACACAGAAGCCTAGAGTAGGCGTCTGGCAGGGGCCGTAGGATATCAGTGAGGCGTCGAGGTCGCCATATCTACCTGGGAATTGTGAGGTGACGTGTTTAATTGAAAGGCATCTGATCTGCTTAAGATGATCTTTATTACTGAGGAAGATTGCTTACAACTATGTTACAGGGTAAATCGCATTCACACACAGACAACGTTCCTTATAACTAACTTACATACACTACCATTGAAAAACATGTAATGTAACAGTATTCACATAGTTGTAGTTACCGGCTTACACAAGTCGAAAATAGGCAGACTAGTTTCGCTTAGTGTACGCCGTGCCCGCCGCGAGCGTGTTCACTCCTGAAGATGATCATCGTAATAGATCGAAACTAGTCGGCCTATTTCCGACTTAAATCACACGCGAGTAAGCCGGTAACTTCAACTATGAATATAGACGCTCATGAATCGTTCAGTAATAAAATAGTATTCACTTCATAAACATGAGCTAAGTATGCAGCCTCTCACTCGAGATGGTCTAGGTTCAAATCCCAGCTGCATACAACAGTGGCTTTACTGTCATTAGTTTTATTTTTTACTAGTGGACGCCCGCAGCTTCGCTCGCGTTACACATTCACTAACTTCAAAAACGGCAAAGCTTCATACTAACTTTGCACCCCCGTTTTACCCCCTTAGGGGATGAATTTTCAAATTTTTCTCGCCGTAAAAACCATCCTTGAACTTCTACGAACATTTAAAAAAAAGAATTGGCCAAATTGGTCCAGGCGTTGTTGAGTTATGCGCTTACCAACACATTTTGCGATTCATTTTTATTATATAGATGTTGTGGCACTAACTAAAAAAATAAAACGATTTGATGTAATTATTATGAATTTACCTTGAAAATATTTAGTCTGGAATCGTGTAAATGCACATCCAATCCTCAGATCTAACTCCTGACGGGCATCCACACTCTTTGACTGATTCTCATTGGGCCGGCCTAAGTTGCACATAGCTGCCTTGATATCCTTCTCAGTGATAGAGGAAAAGTGTGCCCGGAAAGTCACTAAAGGGGACATGATATCGCCCTTCATATATGGCTGGACGCAGCTCATCACCTGAAAATAAATGCTAAGCTGCTAAGCTGCAACCCATAGACGTCCCACTGCTGGGCACGGGTCTCCCCCACAGACACTGCTGCGGGAGGTCTAGAGCATACTCCACCACACTGCTCCAATGCAGGTTGGTGGAGGGTTTAGTGGCCAACCCACAGTCTAATGTTCACAAGCAAAGCAGTCTTCAACTTAGCTTAACGATGCCTTAACCATTGAAAACAACCGGGCCTGAAAGCTTAATGTGTCCTCCAAAGCACGGGAACTCCCATGAAATGCCCGTGACTCTAGTCTCGGACACCCATCCACAAAGGCTTGTGTCAATTCTATGTGATCAAACACTGAGTTATGCAACAATTTAATTTGTTAATTAGTGGATGGATAATGATAGTAGCATAATTTCATGTGAGCTTCTGCGTGTCTGTCAGACCCAGTTGTTCTCAATGGGAGAAACAACAGCTCAGACATTTTCATTACAATAACCCATCCTACACATTGGAGCAGCATGGTGGAGTATGATCTTAACCTGCCGCAGTTGTGACTGTGGAGCCCACACGTGTAATATCTATGGGTTGTAGTTAACAGTGGCCAATGTCTTGCAGTGGACTATGGAAGGCTTATGGAATACTCTCAGTGTACATTTCGCAGTGGACTATGGGTAGCTGATGGATGAATACTCTCAGTGTACATTTCTGTTAAAGTGGCACCTACTTACTTCAAAGCATATGGGTAGCTGATGGATGAATACTCTCAGTGTACATTTCTATTAAAGTGGCACCTACTTACTTCAAAGCATATGGGTAGCTGATGGATGAATACTCTCAGTGTACATTTCTGTTAAAGTGGCACCTACTTACTTCAAAGCATATATTTTCGCCTTCCTTATCGCAATCCAACCAAAGAATGAGATAGTCAGCTCCGCGCGATTCCTGTGCCAAATGCGCCGGTATGCGCAGGCGTGGCATTGCCTCCTTCTTCTCAGTCGGACAGCTGAATAACTCCGAGGGATCCACTTTATCCCAGTTGTTGTATTTCCCCGTGAAATCCAAGTTCATAACGTGACCACAGACCGAAGTCATTTTAAACCGAACAGGTTCACTTCGAAACGTCCCGTTCCATTCGTGGACAGCACACGGACCATTAGATCCTATGAAATTACAATCCTGTGTTAAATTGCTGATTATTTACATACATTTTATGGAATTCCTGTAACTGTTAAACTTTACCGTACCTTTACCGCCTACAAATTTACTGTTGCTTAAAATGTTAGCGAGATTTAAAGCTAGTGACGGCTTCTCAGCCACCATCAACGCGGTCTTCATACTGGGTGGGATATAAAAATACTCTATTTCATGAATTTCGATTTATTTTAATCAAGAAAGCAACTGAAGAGTGTATGTTTATTCAATCCAGCTGAAGTCAAACTGACAAATTAACATGTCAAATTATTGTCAAATGACATGACATCAGACAGATCAAAGAAATTGGACTAGCTAGGCACATACCTTTATCATTACCTATTATTCTGTGGCATTACAATACAATGACAACATCATTCGTTATGGAATTTATCCACAAATCTATTCGTACTAAAATATCAAATGAATTGAACCAGATTATTCCTCACTGTGCTTATGAAAAATACAGCTTTTATTGGATTTTATAATTTGATGGAAAAAAGAAACAACCATTTTATAATGCCAAACCAAAAATGTTACACTTTTATTTTCACGAATTGAAATATAATTATTTTATATAAATATAATATTAAAAATTATATGTAAACAATCTAATCCATAGATATCAAATGTGAGCAAGCGGATTTAAGGAAATATCCCTCAATCTGGGCAATTACTTCAGGGGTGGTTCTCATCGGTAACTTCCCCGCTGTTGAGCGTGTGGTCGGTCATCCCGCCCGCCTAAGAATCGCGCACACAGGACTGGTCGCCATTAGCAAGGTTAAGAAGGAGGCTCAACAGCTCGGAAGAGGTTGGCCATATGGGTTGTGGGCGCTCATGCAGCAACGCTATCTCTTTAAATGAGGTTGACACAAACCCTTTATCTCTGCGCCAACCACAAATTTATACAACGACTTTAGCTTGCAGTTGCGCGCGATTACCGAGTTCCGGATGTAGCATGCCGCATGTACACCACTAATGGCATTTCCCATTGTCAGCCTCCTCCTCCTCCTTTTTTTCGTACAAAATAGTCAATTAATCTGTGATTAACAGTACAGTCAACCTGGGTAACATTGGCCCACTTTTCGGAATTAAAATGCAATAAATGTTTAAATTAGTGCGGAAGACTCATCCAAGAAGACTTTTTGATGGCTTTGAGAGCCACTGATTCTATAAACCTAGCAATATAATGATAGTTTCCTAGAAAAAAGAAATGAAAAAGTAATAAAACCGATGGGTCAAAGTTACAATTAGAGTTGGGGTAAAATTGACCCAGGCCTGGCCTGGTGCATGTTTTTTATGATTTCTCGCAAAATAAGTGAACTAGCTAGCATTGGCCACTAAATACTAGCAGAAAAATATATAGTCTACATCCAAAGTCAATATTTTTTGTACCTTAGTTAAAGTTTGTATGGAAAATTTAGGTATGAAATAAAATGTTGCCCTATGAAACATATTTTTTTATTAAATCTTTTATTATTTGGTATTGGTAGGAAAAATAGGAAATCAGGCTGTTATGGCCCTTCAAAATATTTAAATAATTGTTAAAAAATAAAATTTTAACCGAAACGTAACTATGTACTTAATTATCAAAAAATGCTGTAAAGTCATCCTTTCTAATCATCCCATTCTATTGCCAAAAATCATCATTTATCTCAAAATAACTGCCTTTTTGAGTTACTTTCGATTCATTTAAGACTTATGATTATTGTTAATTGATAATAGCACTATTTCTGGTCGATTCGTTGGCCAAATCCAACAATCTGTAGCCTTTGTCATTAAAGCTGAGGCATGATATCTTTTTCTGTATGGAAAAAAAGATTTTTTCACGATATCGAATGTACTACATACATATTTATATCAAATTCGACACATTTTCCAAAATCTGGCAACATATTAGTATGATAGTAAAATATTAGTGTAACCTTATCCCGGGCCAATGTTACCCTGATATAGTAACTCCAAAGTAGTTTTGAAATATTTTAGATGTTTCTAGTAAAAATACTGTATTATATATTGCAAAAAATTTATTAAATGATAGGCAGACAAGTTGGTAACACAATAAATTGCAACTTACCATTCAAAACCTAATAAGAACAGCGCTGAATGCTACTTTTTAACACTGAGAAAAGTACCGTATAATGCACTCACGAAAAAGGCAACTTTTGAATTTTGTCATTGACAAATGACACATTTCGGCGGGTGAAATACGTTTACGAAGATACCTTCTATCTTTTATTTGTAAAATTATTTTTTTATCAATTAAGGCAATCTGTAAAAAATAATAATAATCGGAAATATAATTTTGGGCCAAAGTTATAACTACGGCCAAAGTTACCCAGATTTAAACCACATATTACTATATTAGTAGCTCGCTAGTTTAAACTGCACAAACGAAACGAAGTAGAAATGTAGAAAAGTAATATATTGTCTGTCAGTCAAAGTGTCAAAAAATCCAATCAATCAAATGAATTTGTGTTGTTCGATTGTGGGCCCGTGATAAAATAAATTAAAAAGAAACCTTGAAATAATGTGCGGATTTGTGTTTTACTGTGCATAAATTTATAATTTTCGTCAACCTGTTCTAAAACGATTTAGTTTAAACTGTTGGACAAGATATATATTGCGTTTTTAAACATGGTATGTGGTGCCGTGACAGTGGTAAATTGTTTATTTATTTATATAACTGGCTGCGTTGAACGTGAGTGAAATTGTTTTTCTGTTTGCAGAATCAGTCCCATGTTGACAATGAACCGACACAGCACCTCAGAGTTATTCTTCCGTCCATGATGGAAGGAAATATGTCTCCTTCATATTTAAGTGAGTCTACATTTATTTTTCTTTCGCCTTCGAAACATAAATACAACATACTTGGTATACATTTCCATAGACGACGGAGACTACCTAACATCATGATTCCCATTTTGCGTTGTTGAAAAAAAAACGTCTCAGATCTCTATGTTCAAGCTTTAAGTGCTAAAATGCTGATATATAGTTCTGGATTACTGTTCTAGAAGCTTTAAATTTAACCACTAAATAATTATACTAAGAATACTATAAACACTATTCTGTATCCAAGAGTTTTATAAGCCTTATAAATCTGTATAGCATATTATATTATGGAGTTTGTGACTCCACAATATAAATTTTGTCAAGAAGCCAGAGAACCAAATATATTAAAACATATAAAGTGTTATTATAACAGGCTCTAAAACCCATTTGTGTCTCACTGTGGGGCATGGATCTCATTTAAGTCTAGAAAGCATTCAAGACTAAGAAGCAAGGTACTCCACCACATTTGGATCCATGCAGATACGCTGAGGAAGGGGTTAGGCCATAGTCCACCATGCTGGTCAAGTGCAGATTGGTAGACAACACTTGGTTCGTTAAGCGTGTCTGTTCACCTCATAGCGAAATAATTTATTTGAGTTTGACTTTGACTTGGGCTTTGAAAACATTATGGAGAACTCTCAGGCGTACAGGTTTCCTCAAGTTTTGACAAAAATAAAGGAAGTGAATAGATTGTGTTTTAAAAAGATTAGATTAACGAATATAAAATTGTTACTCGCTATGTTATTAAAAGGATCTACGATCTATGTAAGAGTAATTGGTAAATTATAAAATAACTTGTTTTATTACTACAGTGTAAACTCTTTATAACAAATTTCAAGGGACTGAGCATTTTCTTTCTTTATAAAGAGTTTTCCTTATGCGGAAAGAAGAGAAAAAATTAACCAAATTTAACAAATTACAATAATTTTTAATTTTATTAATTTCAATACAATAGGTAAATTATTCGAAACACATATATTCTGTTATATTTGCCTGATGTCTTTTGCTATGCCAATATTTGTTTTGTATTTTTAATCATATTAAGTATTCTGTGGTATTGGTTCCATTTTTTTAATGTCAATGTTGGTTTACGACTGATTTTACACGGTAGGTGATGATGGTGCGTTTAGTAACTGAGACCAAAATTTCCTACAGATAATGTAATCTAAGAATAATAGCACACACGTTAAGGCATTTAACAATAACAAAACCTAGACGGCTGTTTATACCTGAATTAGTTTTGTTTTGTTTTAATATGTTGTTGATGTCTAAATATGCAAATATTTCTTAATAAAGAGAATAGCCGTTGCGTTATAAAGAGTAAATTAATGTATGGGTTTTGTGGTAAACCAACCAAATTGAACTAATTTCTATGTTAAAGAAATATTTTCACTATAACGAACGATCAATCAATCAATCAATCAATTTATTTATTTGTATGATAAGGTTATGTACAATAGGTGGTAAATATAAAATTAAGTCGCTTATCATTACCCATGATGGGTGTACAAATGTCACTTATTAATAAAGTACTCTATTCTGAGATTATTAAATACATACGACGTTATAAAGAGTTTAGACTGTATCTACTATATCTAAGGTGACAAGTGTGACTGTTTTACAACATTTTTGTGGTTCAATCTCTGGTAGGGCCAATTATAATTGAGATTTTCTTACTTGAAATTTGTGTCCAGCTTATGGAACTTATAATAGTAATGAAACTCCAACTGTAATGGTCAACTGTAAGTGTGTTTGCATTACACAGTGTAACACATGTTACACTGTGCAATAGACAATAGACTGGGCAATAGACAATAAATTAGTATGGGAGTGTCTGGTCAGTCTTAAGAAAAAAATATCTTTTAATATGTATGGTCTCATAACAGTTTGTATTTCCTTTTCTCCTTTGATAAATATATGCAAAATAAATAAATCAATACGACTCAAGAAATTCAGTCGAATTAGTTTTTTAAGTCATTAGACTCAGTAAACCTTTAATGTGCAAAAAGCCAGAGTAGGTAGTTACGCTGTGCCGAAGCTGTCTGCCTGTTTATGTAGATCTATGTTCACAAAAAATAAACCAATTAAATTTACAATTCACAAACCGCATGTGTCCGCTTGTTGACTTTCCCGAGAAGTTCACAAATAAATTGTCCACATGTTTGTACACGTTTTGGATGTTCAACTTCTCCATGTTTGTTCAGCTGGATGGATCATGCATGCTAAGTGGTTTAACATCTAATATCACAGGATTTTAGTAATGCTGTGCTAATAACAACGATTTGCAAGGAAACTCAAAACTCTTGCTGTTAAAACTTTGGTTCAATGTGTATTATGATTACTAATCATCTTAATACACATTGAACCACACATTGTTCCTAAACATTGACATTGTTCCTAATCACAATGTCGTTGAAAGTAAGAACACTGGCCGCCCATCGTCTTCTTCTAATGTTCTCAAACGCATGTGAAGTCTGGGAATCCGCAATTGGCCAGCGTGGTGGACTAAGGCCTAATCCTGTTCTGAGTCTGTCCCGTTCTGAGAGAGAAGCAGGGTAGCGTCCATGAAATTTTGCCACTAGCGGTCACCCATCCACAAACCGAGCGCGCCCGTCGTCGCTTAACTCTTTCGATCACGTTGAATCGACGCGAGCCATTGGGCTATGGACATTGGACGCTACACTACTTTTCCTTCGCTGCGACCCATAGACGTCCCACTGTTGGGCACGGGTCTCCTCTCAGAATGGGAGGGATTAGGCCTTAGTCCACCACGCTGGCTAAGTGCGAATTGGCAGACTTCACATACCTTCGAGAACGTTATGATGAACTCTCAGGCATGCAGGTTTCCTCACGATGTGTCCTTCACCGTTATAGCAAGTGACATTTAATTTCTTAAAACGCACATAACTTAGAAAAGTCATTGGTGCGTGCCACTGGGGTTTGAACCCGGACCGCTCGAGTGAGAGGCGAGTTCGATAGCCGCTGGGCTGTCACCACTTTTCCTTACCTCCCTCTAATTGTTTCCAGACAGCATAACAGACATTCCCCCGCCTCAAGCGGACTTCTCAGCGCCGCCGCCGTACGACGTGGCGGCGGGCGCGAAGCTGCCGACTTACGAGGAGGTGCAGCGCGAGAAGCAGCTGGAGGGCGAGGGGCCGCATCCGGTGAGATACGCCTTATAACGTTACGTGCTTCGCAGGGTACGTTAAGCCGTCGGTTGATTTCTATGGTAAAAACAAAACGATTGTTTTTACCATAGAAAACAACCGACGTGGTTGGTGTGGATGGGTGACTGCTAGTGGCAAATTTTCATGTAACTATAGCGTCCATGAACGTCACATGTTCGTGCTTCGGAGGGCACGTAAAGATGTCGGTTCTGATTGTTCTCAATACTGGAAACAGTCGTTAAGATCGAAAACCTTCGAGTGGCGAGAACATTCGGCACTGGGTTGACCACTAACCCCTCCACCAATCCGCATTGGAGCAGCGTGGTGGAGTGTGAGTGGGGAGGCCCGTGCCCAACAGTGGGACGTCTATGGGTTGTAGCGATCCACCTCTTCTTTACTTGATAAATCAGTGTAGGTAAGGTTCAGCTACGTGTTGTGTAAGGCATGTCTATAATTCCACAAACAACAAAGCTATTAAAACAGTCCACATTGATAACACTCTGTTATGACGACGAGTTATCTAGCGACCTTGTAAAGGTCATCGTCCTGTCTCGTCATTGTGGATGGATGACGTTTTGTATGTATAAAGGAATCACCGAAATCTATAAATAAATAAATAAACGCTACATACTCTCACCCCCGCGGCAGGTCTAAGGTGGCGTACAACAAAACAACAAAGTTAGAATCAGTCACAAAATGTAACTTGAAAATTTTGGAACTTGATATTATGATGAGGATAATATGGATAAGACGAACTGAACGGTTTTGCAATTTCATTTCATTTGCTACTGACGATGCAAATATTACTATTATTCTTACCTTATACGAATATATGTCATTGAAGCTTTATCTCGATCGTAATATTTATTTAATCTCGTTTTATGATATTTAAAATATGTACTTGCAGAAAATAAAATGTCTCTCAGTTTATGTTAAGAATCAGATACCTTATCCCAATTAACAATTTAATTTTAAAATATGTGTAAATTATTGCAATTAGCGGACAAGAGATTTACATTAATTTCAATGGACATACTGCATAAGTATGAAGTAATTATTATTGTTGGATTACCTATTCATTCAATGATCAATAGCTAATCCTATGTACATATTTATAAGTAAACTAGTGGACGCCCGCAGCTTCGCTCGCGTGGAATTAGACATTCACTAACTTCAAAAACGGCAAAGTTTCATACTAACTTTGCACCCCCGTTTTACCCCCTAGGAGGTGAATTTTCAAAAATCCTTTCTTAGTGCTCCCCTACGTTATAACCATAAAAGGAACCCCTGTGCAAAATTTCAAGTTTCTAACCCTTAAAGTTTAGGCCCTGCGTTGATATGTCAGTCAGTCAGTCAGTCAGTCAGTCAGTCAGTCAGTCTCCTTCTCCTTTTATACATATAGATAAATGTTTTGATGCTTTATATTAATCAATTTAGAATAGCATTATATCTCTTTTTTTTAAGTAGTTTGTATAGTTACCTAGACTTTTGTTAAGCGTGTCCAATCACCTCATAGCGAAATAAATTATTTGACTTTTACAGTACCTGTGAATTTATTATACCTGTGTTTACACAGTTCCATTAAATCCTTTTATACAAGAAGACCTCCGGGTGGCTTGAGAACATTCGACACTGGGTTGGCCACTAACCCCTCCACCAATCCGCATTGGAGCAGCGTGGTCGAGTATGCTCTAGCTAGACCTCCCGCAGCAGTGTCTGTGGGGGAGAAGTGTCTGTGTCCGTGCCCAGCAATGGGACGTCTAAGGGTCGCAGCGAGAGCGAAACTGGAAACAAACAGTTAGCCGCTAACTATGCGCCTAATGAGGACGCGTTCTAACGTTTCTTATTTCCAGATACCGCCGCCAGGCCACCCGACGTTCGCGGCGTTCGTCACCGTGGAGCCGACAGAGGGCGCCGCTGAGCAGCTCGACCCCGAGAACAGCCTGCTCGGCACCGAGACCATGTTTCTCACATCGTTCTTCGGTAAGAAACATCACTGTTCATGCTTTTTATAAATAAATATCTTGGACATTCTCACACACGGCCATCTGACCCCAAAGTAGGCGCGAACCTGTGATATGGGTGTCAGGGACTGATATACATACATAGATATTTTTAAATACATACTTAAATAGATAATATTAACATCCGGACACAGAACAAATACAAATGTTCGTCACACGAATATTTGTCCTGAGCGGGATTCGAACCCACGACCCCTGGCGCAACAGACAGGGTCACTACCGATTGCGCCAACGGGTCCGTCACTTTTGAAACAACTGTTTCTCAGTCACGCCAACTGTTGATTCTCCATCCCTTATCCATTCAAAAAAATAGCAACATTTTCACCCGTGTTTTAAAGAATTCTACCATCCCTTATCCCGATATTTGGGAACCGGTCTCCTCACAATTTGGCTCCATGCGCCTCGGTATTGGGAAATTTGAAAGACTGTTTTTTTTAATTTTCGTGATTTTATGAGTTAATAAGCTAAACAGTTGTCTGCCAATCAGCACTTGGCCAGCGTGGCGGACTAAGGCCTAATCCCTTCCATTCTGAGAGGAGACCCGTGTCCAACATTGGGACAAAGAAAGGGTTGTGATGATGATGATGATTAAAAAAATAGAATAGAATAGAAAATATTTATTTGGTACAGAACATACAACGTATAACATTTGAAGAAACTTATAATCTATTAATTATTAAGTTGCACTTCCTGTCCCAAAAAGGCGTACACTCAGTATGCTACGGCAATAACCGTAGCGCTGGTTTTCAGTGCAGCCTTGGAGACAGTATTCGGACGATGAGATGGTTATCATTAGATTGGACACTAGCTTAACATAAAACTTAATTATCAACAAGTAACTAACTAAACTAACTAATTAACTAACTAATAACTAAGAAAATTAAATCAGAGTAGTAGTGTATTGAAATATAGTAGTAGTGTCTTGAAAATATAATAAACTAGTGGACGCCCGCAGCTTCGCTCGCGTAGTAGAATTAGACCCATTAACGACGTCTGCCCGCGTTCTTGTTGCCCACTTGACTTCAAAAACGGCAAAGTTTCATACTAACTGCACCCCCGTTTTACCCCCTTAGGGGGTGAATTTTCAAAAATCCTTTCTTGGTGCTCCCCTACGTTATAAAAGGAACCCCTGTGCAAAATTTCAAGCTTCTAACCCTTATAGTTTAGGCCCTGCGTTGATGTAAATGTAATGTTCTAGTGGCGTTTCTGTTCAACTGGATCGGCTTCCTGCTGCTGATGTGCTTCTGCCACACTGTAGCGTCGCGCTACGGCGCGCTCGCCGGCTTCGGCCTGTCGCTCGCCAAGTGGACGCTCATAGTGAAGCACTCCACCGAGCTAGCGTCGCACGAGAACTCGTGGCTCTGGTGGCTCATCATGGCCTTCGGTGAGTATGTTCCAGTGGCGTTTCTGTTCAACTGGATCGGCTTCCTGCTGCTGATGTGCTTCTGCCACACTGTAGCGTCGCGCTACGGCGCGCTCGCCGGCTTCGGCCTGTCGCTCGCCAAGTGGACGCTCATAGTGAAGCACTCCACCGAGCTAGCGTCGCACGAGAACTCGTGGCTCTGGTGGCTCATCATGGCCTTCGGTGAGTATAGGCATAGGCATAGGAGGTGGTAGAGCCTATAGGGAACCAAATAGGTTTTATATGAAAGCTAATTGGTTCCATATAGAGTTCGCCCGGGGCAGTACCACCGCCCGCCACGGTACCTAGTACCATTTCTGCCGTGTAATAATTGTTTTTAAAGCAGTTGTGGTCCGGTTGGAAAGGTGTGGATTCCGGTTACACTTCTTTAGAGGCGACCATCTTAGTCCTCAAGGGTAGCAACACATCTGTGACTGACTTAGAACGAGACTCCTACTAACAAGTACTAACTGGACTATTACTAACACCAACTAACAGGACTAACTATCACTAACAGTCCCTAGTCCTCATACCTACTAACGAACTGACCAACTAATGTTCTAATTAACTATCTCAACTAATTGGACTAACCATCCCAGTCCCTAATTGAGTCTTGTTCAAAGTCAGTCACAGTTGTGATGGGCGGCAGCGGATGGGTGGTGCTGCAAGCTCGTTTGCTATCTTTTATCCATAAAAAAAAACTCGTCTTTGATCACTCAATAGGTGGAGTAGGTAATGCGTCCGGCGCACGTCCGAACTTGCTCACAGCTAGCGCGTGACTGTCCGGTGCCGCGTACGCTGCAGTTGCCTCTCACGAGAACTCGTGGCTCTGGTGGCTTATCATGACCTTCGGTGAGTGCTGTGCTCCTGGTTGCTGTAGGGACCCGGATAATAAAACCAATACCCGCCTTTGATCACTCAATAGGTGGAGTAGGTAATGCGTCAGGCGCACGTCCGAACTTGCTCACAGCTAGCGCGTGACTGTCCGGTGCCGCATAAGCTACAGTTGCCTCTCACGAGAACTCGTGGCTCTGGTGGCATATCATGGCCTTCGGTGAGTGCTGCGCTCCTGGTTGCTGGACCCGGATACATAAAACACGCCTTTGATCACTCAATAGGTGGTAATGCGTCCGGCGCACGTCCGAACTTGCTCACAGCTAGCGCGTGACTGTCCGGTGCCGCGTACGCTACAGTTGCCTCTCTTTCATACTTACGCGCTCTCCCTATTATCGCTAACACTCGCTACGACCCATAGACGTCCCACTGCTGGGCACGGGTCTCCCCCACAGACACTTCTGCGGGAGATCTAGAGCATACTCCACCACGCTGCTCCAATGCGGATTGGTGGAGGGGTTAGTGGCCAACCCAGTGTCGAATGTTCTCAAGCCACCCGAAGGTCTTCGACAAGGCTTAACGACTGTTTCCAACATTGAAAACAACCGGGACCGACGGCTTTACGTGCCCTCCGAAGCACGGTAGCGGTAGCGTCCATGATATTTTGCCACTGCGCTCCTGGTTGCCTCTAAAGAAGTGTAACCGGAAACCACACCTTTCCAACTGGACCATAATTGCTTTAAAAACAATTATTACACGGCAGAAATGGTACTAGGTACCGTGGCGGGCGGTCGTACTGCCCCGGGCGAACTCTATATAGAACCAATTAGGTTGACCATATATTTGAAAACATTGGTGGCTGTCTGTGGTATTTTAAACTTCAGTGAACGCCGCTCGGCTTGTTTATTTTAGCTACTTTGACACTGACATTGACATTGACACTGGTTCAATGTAAGCTCTGCCCCCTTAAATGTTATAATAGTAGACTAAACATGTGTTTTATTTAATTTGCAGGCATTTTAATCTGCGTCCGCGCAGTGATCCAATACCTGAACATCAAGCGCGGCTGGCGTCTGCTCTCGGGCACGGCTCAGGAGCGACTGCTGTTCTTCTACTAGTTTCGCCGCATCTATACCCCGCGTTATACGACACGGCGGCGATATCGGCATCTATACCCCGCACCCGTTATACGACACGGCGGCGATATCGGCATCTATACCCCGCGTTATACGACACGGCGGCGATATCGGCATCTATACCCCGCGCGCGTTATACGACACGGCGGCGATATCGGCATCTATACCCCGCGCGCGTTATACGACACGGCGGCGATATCGGCATCTATACCCCGCGCGCGTCATACGACACGGCGGCGATATCGGCATCTATACCCCGCGCATGTTATACGACACGGCGGCGATATCGGCATCTATACCCCGCGCATGTTATACAACACGGCAGCGATGTCGGCATCTATACCCCGCGCGCGTCTTACGTCACGGCGGCGATATCGGCATCTATACCCCGTGCACGTTATACGACACGGCGGCGATATCGGTTGACGTTTACGATAACGGGGCTAAGAATCTTTAGTATGGCATTTAGATTATACGATATCGGATTAATTTTGAACCAGCGTGAGTTATTTCAAGTTTAATTAAAATTTGACTATTAAAATATTTGACTTCGATTCATATTTGTATAGTTTTTCCTTATTTACAGTACAAGCTTCTGTTATATATTTCAGCTTCCTGATGGTTTAGTTAGCGATTGTGTAATGATTTTACAATGATTTTATTATTTTAATATAATCATTCCGTTCCAGTTTATCGTCAGCTTGGGAATGACCAGGCGATATCGTCTGCCGATAACGTCATCGTGTAGTATAACGCGGTAACGTCTCACTTACCCTCATGCTGTACGTGTTTAGGATAAATGGATAAATTGAATTGAATGTTGTAATCAATCTGTATCTTATCTTATCTTAATCCACTGACGGTTATTCAAATAAATAAAAAAAAACAATTTAAATCTTTAGATCTAGATTACGTGTGTTTCAAATGAAAACTTTTGCTTGAATATGCTGTGAATGTTAAAAATTGATGTGCTTTAAAAAAATATTTTATTTATTGAGTAAAGTAATCCAGTTTTTTAAATTTGATTTAAATTATAAATTCAATACAAATTGTTAATAATATTAATTAATAACCCAAAGATGTTATAAACGATGTAACCTATATATAGGTGTGTAATGCTTCTTTATTGTGGGTAGTTCGAAATTGTAGTCAGTGTTGTTTGGAAAATTATGGTATACGTGTTTACCTGCGTCTCTGTTTCATCTCATTAGGTCATTCCAATGTGTAGCATTTGCTGTATCGGTTTTTTTTATAAATTATGTACCTACTAATAATTTTGGGAATCATTAATATCATAACATAACGTAGCGTCCATAGCCCAATGGCTCCCGTCGATTCAATGTAATCGAAAGAGTTAAGCAACGATGGGCGCGGTCGGTTTGTGGATGGGTGACCGCTAGTGGCATACTTTCATGGACGCTACCGTGCTTCGGAGGGCACGTAAAGCCGTCGGTCCCGGTTGTTTTCAATGGTGGAAACAGTCGTTAAGCCTTGTCGAAGACCTTCGGGTAGCTTGAGAACATTCGACACTGGGTTGGCCACTAACCCCTCCACCAATCCGCATTGGAGCAACGTGGTATGTATGGTATGTATGCTCTAGACCTCCCGCAGCATAGTCTGTGGGGGAGACCCGTGCCCAGCAGTGGGACGTTTATGGGTCGCAGCGAATATCATAACATCACGCCTGTATTTCTCTAAGGAAGGTAGAGTTGTGTCCTAAATGCAATGATATTATATACATTACAAGAGGTAGATACGCCACCAACGCACCAAACGCGTGCAGTGAATTGGTGTCAATTGTGACCAATTCAGTCAGTCGAGCTGTGACCTGTCATTGTGAGCGTGCGATAGCTGTCTCTTTCACTCTAACGCTTTGTGTATCTCCTGTCGCACTTATAGCGTGTGTGTAGATATACAATGTTATTAAATATGTATGTATGTGTCGCGGAACGATTATTTTGTGCGTGCAGTATGAACGTGACGTATCTTTCTTAAAATATTATTGCCTACATGTCACTAGTTATGTTAAACGTCCCATGTAATTTGGCAATGGGCACATTCAAAATTCATAAATAAAACCCATTATTGTCCCACCACTAAACTTAGTTTATGTACAAGGTATCTTTTTAAAGCAACCAAAGTTTAATCTACTTTGCAACAATCCGCGAACAAAAATTGTATGATGGTGTATGTATACCCCCAAACACGCAGCAACACCCTCAATCAATGAATACCTACACCAACACACAACCGACACACAAACCAACACGTGTTTCGCCCCAAAACAAGGCATCCTCAGGGTTAGTAGACTCCACGACGGTTAATCGCAAAAGGGTATACAATTTTTGTTCGCGGATTGTTGCAAAGTAGATTAATCTTTGGTTGTAATAATGGAGTTCCGCAAAGTAACGCCTGATAAAATTAATTCTTTTTAAAGCATTTTTCCTTCACTGTTACCGCATGGAACATAAAGATTTCTAAACCTACCTACCTACCTCTCTACAACCTCTAATTTATGTGTATAAATTAGAGAAGTCATTTATGTTGTGGATTTGAATCCAGATTCTCTATAAGGGTCGAATTCACTCTGGGGTTATTACAGCATTTTACCAATGTCATAATGATGAGGTATTGTAACTGTCCCACTGTTGGGCACGGGTCTCCTCAAGATATGGGAGGGGTGTAAGGCCATTGGTAGACCTCACATGCCTTCGAAAATATGAAATACTTAAGAGTAACCTGATTACCTAAGGGTAATCAGGTTTCTGATTAGGTACCTAAGGGTAATCAGGTTTCTGATTACCTAAGGGTAATCAGGTTTCTGATTACCTAAGGGTAATCAGGTTTCCTCGTGATGTTTTCCTTCACTGTTACAACTGGTAACTGAATTGCTAATATTGTAATTGAATTTTTATTTGTTATTAATTATTATTGGAAGATGATGAAACACTAGATATAATGGTAATATCGATATATATGTATAATATAAATAAGAACGTAAGGTTTTCCCTGTTATTATTGTGTTTGCACAAATATTATAATAAACAAGTACATACTCGTACGTACTGTTTAAATCTAATTATAATTTATTTATACTTTTTTCTATTTCAGACTTTATATTTAGTTTATAAGAATTATTATTATTGTCATATAAATATTGGATTATTATTTTCATTTGTAAATAAAAATAATGCAGTCATATTACTTTATACGTGTTAAGAATTTATTTAAATAGGTGCTTTCATTTCGTGTCTTAGACATTATGTTTAATATATTTTTTATTTATAATTCGTTTAATTGATCAATTTCAATGACACTATGAACTTTATTTGAGTGTACCACACCTTGACTAGATAAGCTTGCATGCACAGTTTTAACTGACAGTTTATCAGTAAGAAGCGGTTTGTTTAAAATCATAAACATTCATCAATCATCAATCTCAACTACGGACTACATAACTAAAGGTTTTAACTGAGAAATTTGCTGAAGTTTCCCAACGCATTCCCGAATTGTAATATTCTTAAACATAATTTTCAAATACCTTATTAATTATTATATAATCCTGCTCTTTGCAACTCGAACCCCGCAGCGCTTTAGTTTAAAGTCACCTTTTGAATTACCTATTGGTCTTTTACTTATGTATTTTTCAGAGATAAATTGTGCACGAAATTATGAAATGTATCTGGTTGTAACACTTAGTGGAAAATGTTCTAGTTGTCAGAGTTACTAGTAGAGTTATAGATGTATCTAATATATTATGATTAAAGTGATCGTTTTAATGGTTTTAATACACGTTTATCCTGTAGTTATAATATATGTGGCTGTCGAACTCGTCTCTCGAGGGGTCTGGGTTCAAATCCACGTGCCACGAAACAATGACTTCCTAAGCTATATGCCTTTTATGCTTTATGTCACCTGCTGTAACGGTGAGGGAACTCGCTGCGACCCATAGACGTCCCACTGCTGGGTCTCCCCCACAGACGCAGCTGCGGGAGGTCTAGAGCATACTTCACTACGCTGCTCCAATGCGTATTGGTGGAGAGGTTAGTGGCCAACCCAGTGTCGAATGTTCTCAAGCCAGCCGAAGGTCTTCGACAAGGCTTGACGATGTTTCCAGCATTGAAAACAACTGGGACCGACGGCTTTACGTGCCCTCCAAAGCACGGTAGCGTCCATGAAATTTTGCCACTAGCAGTCACCCATGAACGGGAACTCGCCGTGAGGTAACCTGCATGCCTGTAAGTTACAATATTCTCGAAGGCATGTAAAGTCTACCAAGCCGCACTTGGCCAGCGTGGTGCCATTGACTGCCAACCCCTCCCATTTCGAGAGGAGACCCTCTCGGATAGAGAAAGAAAAAAAGAACTCATTTATTCTGTCAAGCATTGCAACGACATAAAAATACAATACAAAGAATCTTCGATCAATAATGTACAAAGAATAATAGAAAAGCTAGAGGCGCGTAACGCAGTCGACTTCAACTCGTTTGTTGTACGCGTACCAACAGCACATCCATGTTTTTGAATCTCACTTGGATGCGAAATATGCCAAAGCGTCTACTACGAATTTCATGCTGTCTCTATTTTTGAAATTCACTCGCGCGACTTATACTTATGTATACTGGCCCGTAATCGAATTCTAATTTCGCCCGGCGATAGAATGTGTAACTTAGATTTCATTTGCAGTGTTTAAGTTTAATTGTTTCTTTTCGTAAGCCTACAATGAAATCGATAAGCAATTCGCATACAAATATCTAAAATCGTATCGCTGAAATTTAAAAATGAGGCCCAATGAAAATGAAAATTAATTTATTATTTTACATTTTTATTGCCTATGAACATAATTCAGAATGGGTATATATATTACTAGTGGACGCCCGCAGCTTCGCTCGCGTGGAATTAGACATTCACTAACTACAAAAACGGCAAAGTTTCATACTAACTTTGCACCCCCGTTTTACCCCCCTAGGGGGTGAATTTTCAAAAATCCTTTCTTAGTGCTCCCCTACGTTATAAAAGGAACCCCTGTGCAAAATTTCAAGTTTCTAACCCTTATAGTTTAGGCCCTGCGTTGATATGTCAGTCAGTCAGTCACCTTCTCCTTTTATTTATATAGATTTATGAATTTTGTTTCAATACTGTTTAATTTCAGTTTAACCTAATATCTGAAATTTTAGCGTGCAAAGTGTTAAACAACGCATGATGAAGTAGTCTGCTGTGGATACTTAGATAGCCGAGAAGCTTTTAGTCGATCAAGGTCAGACTTTCAACTTTCAGCGATTATAAATTAAGAACTAAAAGCGGACCTACATCGCCTTATGATCAAGGTAAGGGTGTAAAGTGAAGGTTTTTCACTGACATGCCAAGCACTTAATGTTCTATTTATACTTACCTACTTATTATGTTTGTTTAAAAAGGAAACATTATTGACGTGATAACGTCTTATAAATTTAGAGAGGCACGATCAGCCTAAGCGCATCTCTAACGCATCCATCTATAACGGCTGATGCGTCCGAGTAGAATAGAGACAGCGGCAGCACACAACCTACACGTGAACTGTTTCTGAAACTGAAAAGATGTTTTCTTATGACGTTATCATGTGAAATTATCGTCCATAAACCGACTTTACAGACAACCAATTTTTTTTTCGCGGGGTGGTAGGTACCTAATTTCCTGGTACTGGTTAGTACCCGGGTATCGTGGCAGAGTAATAAAGAATTTTCATTCAAAAAATCCTTGGTCAATAACCAACGCATCTTACTCTGTACTGAAATGAAATCGCTGCACTGCATACCGCACAGGTTCTTCTCAAAACTGAGCAACAACCCGACTTTCGGAAGTTTTAAGGCCCCTGAATGTTAACGACTCACCCCTTACGACAGCTACCGAGATCGACTTCTCGGGCCCTCTGAATAACGGGAGCGTTCAAGAAATTGCCAATATCTTGGATCAATAATAGACGAAGGCCAATATCATCATTGGTCAGTCATACATCATCATTTCGATGATCTAGTAGGTCAATACATAAAAATGTCTGAAGCCTCGTGACCACGAGTGCTTATTGATAACGAATTTCTACTACTTAGCCTTGTGTTTCTCAAAAGACACCATTACGCAATGATTTTGATTTGAAAAAATTATTTTGATTTGATATAATTTGAAATTTTGAATATCTATGTAGCTTCACACTCGTCGATTTAATGCACCATTAATGTTAGACACTATAAAGTAGCTTTTGGTTTAGATAATTTTCACTGCATTTCACCAATGATTTCGAAAGCATTTTACGCATTCTTATGCACATATGCACCCTGATATTGAAGTAAGTATCAACATCGATTAAAATCTGCAATGTTCCTGGCTGGCTAGATAAGTCGTTCCACTGCCAAAACCACCCAGTTTGCCACCAAGCTTCGCGCGAACTCGACGTGCGCCATTTTGTTTTTCCCTTTCCCGCGTCTTCACAATTTTCCCGCGAAAAACGTTCGGAAACTAGCAGTGTCCTTATGAAGGAAGTAACATTAGAGGATCTTCACCGTGAACTTACGACCAACTTAACGTGTTATCGTGATAATAACTTTTATAGGATAATATATAAAGGTGCGTATATTTTACCATTTAAATCGTACTCGTAGGTATATTGTTTAAACAAATTTAATGGAGTTGATCATCTAATTTTATACGCAAGTTCTTAAACGCTTTAATGTACCTACTCCGATTACAAATTAATGGTAAGTACATAATAGTCTGTATTGGCATTTCTTTCATAATAGAAACTTCTATGACCCGGTAAATTTAATCAATTTAATCAAACTACCTACTTCAACCAAATTGTGCTTTTATGCTTAAATAAAAAGTAAGATTCGTAACGTTTTTCTTATTTTTACCGACTGAAAAAAACATTATTATTTATGAATTGGAAAGGTAGGTAAGTAAGTCTTATGTTATGTAAAATTTTTGCTGGGGGAGAGCACAGCCTACAAGCAAGCAAAGCTTTGGCGGTATTCCAGCAGAAATGTTGGCTGTTCTTATAATTTGCGTACATCTTTTACCGGTTACCACTGGTTATGTATGTTCTCTATTTCTAATTTGAACTTTATCTTACGCCTTATTATTAGATACAATAATATAATTAATTTATTAATGAAATTAAAATTTTGGGGCACCTAAATATTTCGTACTACTTTATTTTGGTATGTACTTAGGTATAGTTAGGTAAGTCAGTCATTTTTATCCATACAAACTTCTCGAGTCATCATTCAAAAGATTGATTCACCCCTAGAGTTAAGACAGGTTTTAATGAAATGTGGATCTTTCGATAGGTGACCCGTGGCTATGAAATCAAAATTATATTTGTGTGTTGGTGTATGTTTTCACTAATCGCGTGTGCATGTTTCCTGTGTGGGAGGGAGGGAGGTGCTACGTGCATGAAGGTATACACCACCATACATTTTTGTATTGTTGCAAAGTATACCTATTAATCCTTGGTTTGTAATACCTTGGAGTTCCGCAAAGTACTTAACGCCTGATACAATTACGAGTAGTTAGTTATCTTATATTTTGTATATTCGGTTTTCGATATTTTATTAATTTAAAAAGGGGGTAGGTAGTATTAAAAATATCATTTTCAAATACGTTTTGTGTAAATCAACGAAGACCTTAAAAGTGATCGGTGAATTATTACGAACTAGTGGACACCGTGGAATTAGACATACCTAATAATACATTCTTCTTGTAGTGTCCATAGCCCAATGGCTTGAGGCGATTCAATTCGATTGAAAGATTTAAGGAACGACGGGCGTGGTCGGTTTGTGGATGGCTAGTGGCAAAATTTCATGGACGCTACCGTGCTTCGGAGGGCACGTAAAAGCCGTCGGTCCCGGTTGTTTTCAATGCTGAAAACAGTCGTTATGCCTTGTCGAAGACCTTCGGGTGGCTTGAGAACATTCGACATTGGGTTGGCCACTAACCCCTCCACCAATGCGCATTGGACCAGCGTGGTGGAGTATGCTCTAGACCTCCCACAGCAGTGTCTGTGGGGGAGCCCCGTGCCCAGCTGTGGGACTTCTATGGGTCGAAGCGATAGATTCTTCTTATCGCGTTAACTTTAGCTCCACAAATTTGTAATGAATCCGTAAATGAGTTATTCCCTATGTTTATTTTACACTAATTTACACCCTTAAGGGTAACATTTTTACAAACTTTGAAAGCCATATTAATTTATATCTAATCACCAGCCTAAAATATAAACTTTATGCTTCTAGTTCTGAAACTGACAATTCTTTCATACAACCTTTCATCCCCCTTTTCAACCCTTTACAACACTTTTTTCCAATAAAAAAGTAGCCTATGTCTCAGGCTCTAGAGCTAGACTATCTGTGTACCAAAATTCATTTAAATCGGTTCAGTAGTTTTGGCGTGAAAGCGAGACAGACAGAGCTACTTTCGCATTTATAATATTATTATGGATTACGTCGAAACCACACCATAAATAAACACAAATGATTAATTAATATTCTATGCCTACGTGTAGATTTTTTACTTTATGAAATGTAAAAATGTTATGTACCTACCTAAGCTAAATTATACCTTTATCTAACGATTAAATTAAAGTTGAATGCCATATATGGAATTTTTTATTACTTTTAATAACCAATCGTAATTCAATTAATGCATTACCTACGGGTATCTACGTATTAGCTGCACGTGTTAACTTTTTTACAATAAATAAGTACAATTTATACAAATACAGATATACAAAAGCCTATATAAATATATGGCGTGTTTTTTTAATTCACGGAGTTAAAAGAAATTAATTGCAATCAATAAAGCAAAATAAACACTAAAACACTCCTGCTCTAGGATTTTCTGTTATGCGGCACACACCAAGACCCGTTTACTAATTAATACATTATGATACAAGTGCGGTAAGTTGATTATTACAGCCGAGGCGATATTGCTTTTTTTTTTCATAATTAAATACTTAATACATCTATATATATAAAAGGAGAAGGTGACTGACTGACTGACTGACATATCAACGCAGGGCCTAAACTATAAGGGCTAGAAACTTGAAATTTTGCACAGGGGTTCCTTTTATAACGTAGGGGAGCACTAAGAAAGGATTTTTGAATCTATATATATAAAAGGAGAAGGTGACTGACTGACTGACTGACTGACTGACTGACTGACTGACTGACTGACTGACTGACTGACATATCAACGCAGGGCCTAAACTATAAGGGCTAGAAACTTGAAATTTTGCACAGGGGTTCCTTTTATAACGTAGGGGAGCACTAAGAAAGGATTTTTGAAAATTCACCCCCTTAGGGGGTAAAACGGGGGTGCAAAGTTAGTATGAAACTTTGCCGTTTTTGAAGTCAAGTGGGCAACCCGAACGCGGGCAGACGTCGTTAATGGGTCTAATTCTACGCGAGCGAAGCTGCGGGCGTCCACTAGTTTTATTCATAAAATGTTGACCACTGTTCTGACATAAAAACTCTTTGATGAGATTGAAAAAAGTATCGTTCGTTTTAGACGGAGCATCTTGATAAACCGTGCGTTTTACATTACAATAACGCACAAGTGCATAATGAGATACATTACGATATTGAAATTGGTGAATTAAGAGACCCTTTACGAGCAAATGTGTTATCAAAATATTTATCTGCGAGATAATCTACCCCGGCCGGGATTCGAACCCGGGTACCGCGGATCGGCAGTCGCATACCACGCCACGGAGTTGTCAACAATGTAGAAAAGAAACAGACTGCTCATGTCTCTACCACAGTGTAATAAATATCATAGATATATGTGGCTCTACCGTCTCTACATAAAATAAAAAATATAACAACCGGAAATTAGTAACTAGCAGTTATTAATAAACAATCTATTTCATTCATAAGAAATAAAATACTACGCGATGACGCTCGGAATGTGATGAGGTTAATGCACAAGGTTAATGAAACAGACTTAAAGTTGCAACCCATAGATATCCCACCGCTGGGCACGGGTCACCGACACAGTCAAATCCGCGGTCTCTAGAGCATACTCCACCACGCTGTTCCAATGCGGATTGGTGGAGGGAACCAAGCCAGTGTCGAATTTTATCAAGCCACCCGAAGCTATTCGACAAGGCTTAACCGCCGTCGATCCCGGTTGTTTTCAATGGTGAAAACAACCGGGATCGACGGCTTAACGTGCCCTCTGAAGCACGTAGCGCCCTAATTTTGCCTAAAAAATTTGATTTAGGTACTACTTATATCTACTATATATATATATATATATATATATATATATATATATATATATATATATCTACTATATCGACTTTTGCTTCCCTGCTGCCCGCAGGTTTGTTTATAATATTCGTAGCCAATAGTACTCGGGGTTAATGTAGAGTATTAGTAGTATAGAGATAGAAAAGAATCAGTCAACAGTTTCTGTGATTACCCCCTTTTATTATTTACTAGTGGATGCCCGCAGCTTCGCTCGCGTGGAATTAGACATAACAATAGTTTCGTTTATATCTAGTAATATTATATAGCCTATGAAGATGCAGCTTTCTAATGGTGAAAGAAAACATTACAAACAAATCTTTCCTCTTTAAAATATTAGTAGTTATAGACAAACAGTAGGTACTTCTATATAATTATAATATTAATGTAGATAGACACTAAGATCTATGTTATGATGATCTATATTACCTCAACAGCCTCGGTTATTTAGTGGTAACTGACTGAGTGACTATTACCTTAAAGGTCTTGAGTTCGATTCCCGAGTCGGTCAACGTATTATTTTATTTCTCTAACTTGAAATACCCAGTAGTTCGGAGTTTGTATTTGTGCCCGTTGTATGGCTGACTAATTATCCTTCAGCCAACTCTAAGGCGAAATTCAGGCGTGATGTTAGGTACTCAGATCTATAACCAACTAGTCCAGCGTTCTTCTAGATCATTACAGACCTTGCCAAAGAACTCCCAAGGAGAAGATTTATGGTTATTCGATACAGATGTATTCAAGAGCCAAAATCCGAGCGAATAAGGTCGAGGACAGCTCATGGCAACTGCAATCAAGTAGAGTTAGCGACACGGAAGTCTAGCTCTGAACTTGAATGCGTAGAAGTCGAAATTTAAGGTATCGTAAGCGCTGATTGGTTCACCAGCCGTATTTATGACCCTCGCGCTGAATTTCATTCAGAGCTACATTTTCGTGCCGATAGCTGTAGGTACCGAATTGATTTTCTGTTGGTAGGTAGTGAGTACAACCCTGAGCGCTCCACTACTGGACACAGGTGTCTGCTTACAACTAAGAAATCGTGGATCTACAGGGTGATCCAGTGCGGATTAGTTGAGGGGTTAGTGGCAAACAGATGTTTATAGTCAACGTCAAGAAATTAGCAATAGTGGCTAAAGTCACGACTAGCTAACCGCAAGCCTCGCCAGTGGCTATCGAACGAGCGGTCCGGGATCAAATCCATGCGGCAACAATGACTTTTATAAATTTTATACAATTTAAGAAATTAAATGTATGAGAGAGAGTTCTCGATAATTTTCTTGAAGGCTAGTAAAGCCTACCAATCCGCACTTGGCATGCGTGGTAGACTAAGACCTAACTCCTCCTAAAGGAGAACCGTGCCCAAAAGGGGAAAGGGTTGTGACGGAAGCCACATTAAAGATCGTCGTTCCAAAAACGCTTATTTATTGCTAAAACTGACACACCCTAGGTACTTCTGACCTCGTCCGAGCTTGCTAAACTTTGTAACTATGCCATTCAAACGACAAGGGGTTAAAGCACTGGAAGAAGGTCGCTGCGGCGCCACTAAGACGCGTCAGCAGGATTTACGTCTGAATTATATCTCTTCTGTTTCCACGACATGGCGCTGCTTTATTGTCAATGTGATGAATATTCGATGGTTGGTCATGTCGCTTCTAGGTTATGGGAATTGGGAAAAGTTTTATGTTACGTGTCATGCAGATAGGACACCGTGTGTTGTATCTGGTAATACTTCTTTAGAGGCGACCATCTTAGTCCTCTATGTAGCGTCCATAGCCCAGTGGCTCGCTTCGATTCAATGTGATTGAAAGTGTTAAGCAACGACGGGCGCGGTCGGTTTGTGGATGGGTGACCGCTAGTGGCAAACATTTCATGGGCGCTACCGTGCTTCGGAGGGCACGTAAAGCCGTCGGTCCCGGTTGTTTTCAATGCTGGAAACAGTCGTTAAGCCTTGTCGAAGACCTTCGGGTGACTTGAGAACATTCGACAATGGGTTGGCCACTAACCCCTCCACCAATCCGCATTGGAGCAGCGTGGTGGAGTATGCTCTAGACCTCCCGAGGCTGTGTCTGTGGGAGAGACCCGTGCCCAGCAGTGGGACGTCTATGGGTCGCAGCGAAGCGATCATAGTCCTCAAGGGTAGCAACACATTTGTGACTGACTTGGAACGGCTCTTGCTAACAATTACAAACTGGCAGGCAGGGTGTGAGAATGTCCAAGATATTTATTTATTTATTTTATTTTTTAAAAAAGTTTTTGTTTGGCCTATACCACCGACAAATCAAATCTAAAACTTGATAGCAGCTTCACCAGCGCGTCATGTAGGTACGTACGCGCCATTGAGTGATTGAGGGATGTGCATTCTTGAGTACGTCACCACAAGAATATTCTTGTGGCGTCACTGTATTTAGGAGAGATTATGAAATTAGTCTCGTCGTATAAGATCGAATAATAGATTGTTTGTCTCCCCATTGGCACTGATCGCACCATAAAACATAACCGTAAAGATGTCGTGATCGTCAATCAAATAGTACATTTTTGGCGCGGTAATCTTTTTCTTTCTCTCTCTCTACTAACTACCTTCTTTCTATCCATACTAATATTATAAATGCGAAAGTTATGCGCCAAAACTAGTACTGCACCGATTTAAATGAATTTTGGTACACAGATAGTCTAGAGCCTGAGACATAGACTACATTTTAATTGGAAAAAAGTGTTGTAAAGTGTTGAAAAGGGGGATGAAAGGTTATATAAAAGTATTGTCATTTTCAGAACTAGAAGCATAAAATTAATATTTTAGGCTGTTGATTAGATATAAATAAATATGGTATTCAATGTTTGTAAAAATGTTACCCATAAGGGTGTAAAATAAACATAGGCGATAAAAAATTTACGGATTCATTACAATAATTGTGGAGCTAAAGTTAACGCGTTAAGAAGAATCTATTATGTCTAATTCCACGCGAGCGAAGCTGCGGGCGTCTACTAGTTTAACAATATATCCTCAATCTTGTTTGGTATGAATCACCTGACGCAGTGCATTTTATGCATTCCAGTGTACCTAGCTAATAACGTATAGTGTTGGCTGGCGATTTGTTCAATGAGTTTCTTGACGTAACTACGATTCAGATTCAGATTCATTTATTTTTCATTATATGGTATTTTGTATACGCTTAATGAACTTCATAACATTTTGTATCTACCGCCGGTTCACAAGGATGATGCTACCGAGAAGAACACGCCAAGAAACTTGGTAGTTACTCTTTTCAAAATTTACAATTTTTATAATTTGTTCACATTAGGTACATTATTATTGAACAAGTGGAGCTGGAGATATGTACATCGCATCAAGCATTTACATCGTTGAAGTAGTCATTAATTTTATAGAAATCTTTATTAAGGTTTTGTTTTGTAAGATTTAAATTTATTCTCTGAGAGACAAGTAATATTTCCGGGTATTTTTTTATTGTAGAAGCGAACACAGTTCCCCATAAAAGATTTTGATACTTTACTTAGTCTAGAGCTATGTACAGTCAATTTATCCTTATTTCTTGTACTAAAGTTATGTACAAGCTTCATAAATATGTCTTACTAGATCTACACCAGCGTCAGCTGTAGAACGCCCTTTTGTGAAATCATATTGTTTTAATAATGCCGCAAAGGTACTTGCTTGCTTGTCTATGGTTAAGGCATACCAAAAAATTGCTCGGCTGCTCTACGTATACCATCTATACTTATATTATAAATAGGAATGATTTGTTTATAATGTTTTAGCATAAAAACTACTGGACCGATTTCAGAAATTCTTTCACCATTAAAAAGCTGCATCTTCACTGAGTGACATACGCTATTTATTATTACTCGGTGTTAACGAAACTATTGTGATGTCTAATTACACGCGAGCGAAGCTGCGGGCGTCCACTAGTAAGTATATTATAATATAACTGAAGAAAAGTCCGTACACTTAGACACATCCGCCCATACATTTAGCGAAATAAAGGCGTCATTTATGTAGAATGTAAAAATGGCATGAAATACCTATTGTAGTACCTAGTACCTATTGTAGTACCTAGTATATAGTACCTATTGTCCTACCTAGTATTATCGACCGACCGACCGCGCGGGAAAACAAGCGCGAAAAACCTATGACGTCACAACGGAAGCGTCACTTATGTAATGCGCTAGGGTTGCACGAGCCAGCTGACCGTAGGATGTCACTGCCATGAACTGTACTTCTAAGGGAATTTTGTTCTTACCCCGTTAATTTAAAGTACATATTCCAATGACAAAAGTATCATAATAATAGCATTGCCACTGGCAAGAGCACTTGGCTTGGTACAACATCTATTATAACAGGTACCCACCACGGATTTGGCAAGCCCTTGATCCAAATCAAATTTAACTAAACTAGATCGTCTGATGTCTGCAAGCGATACAATTCATTCCAAACACACGCTGGTACCTATGAACTTTGAAAATGACAACTTGCTCTCCCGGATTTGAACCAAAACCGCCAAAAAAAGTCGGATTTTTATGCGTGATCTTTCGCGTTTCAACGTATTTAAGTTGTTTCTCACAACAAAAATGGGCAGTTACGCATATTTTTTATGAATTGAACTATAAGCGGTGACAGCCCAGTGGCTATCGAACTCGCCTCTCACTCGAGCGGTCCGGGCTCAAGCCCAAGCGACACGCACCAATGACTTTTCTAAGTTATGTGCGATTTAAGAAATTAAATGTCACTTGCTATACCGGTGAAGACACATCGTGTGGAAACCTGCATGCCTGAGAGTCGCCCATCCGCTGCTACACAACCGTGGCAGACCAAACTAGACTCATAAGAGTCTCATTCAAAAGGTCACTGGTTCGTTACTTGCCTTGAGGTCTAAAATCTTTCACAACTTTCCAACCGAAACCACAGAATACATAATAGTACAAGCCGAAACAACTAGTGGACGCCCGCAGCTTCGCTCGCGTGGAATTAAACATAATAATAGTTTCGTTTATACCTAGTAATATTATATAGCCTATGTCACTCAGTGAAGATGCAGCTTTATAATGGTGGAAGAATTTTTGAAATCTCCAGTAGTTTTTGTGTGAAAACATTACAAACAAATGTTTCGTCTTTATAATATAAATTATATACTTAATATAGAAACTAGGAAGACACAATAGGCTATAATCGATGAACTGCATTTGTCCGATAAGGTACCGCGATTGTTTGAACAAATATTTGAAATGGATTCATACTTGTAGATTGGATCGCGCGTGGTATCAAGAGTGCATAACGAATCTTCTGTTCCGGGGCATACCCTTTTTAACCTTTTTTATTGTTTAACGAGAGGGAAACCTTGAAAAGGTGCCCGACGTCGTGGGAGCGACGCCGGGTTATGTGGGACTTTCACACACTAAAACCCACTTGATGGCCTACTCCGGCGCTACAGGAGGGCTCTGGGATCTCTTGTAGAACGCGCCGGTCCCCTCCGGCGCTGCGCCCAAGACGGGCTCTTCCCGGTTTACACAACGCTGTGCAGCCACAAACAGCGTCGTCTTTCCCGGGGTCACATGATGGACGGTTCGAGCTCCCCCTCTCAAAATTCAATCTGTTGGTAGTTGGTAGATGGTACAGTGTCAAATATGGTCCTTAACAGAAACCCTGTGCGGGTGTACAATACATGGTTAGATTAATAAGTTTATACTATATAATATTTTAATTAATTAATTTTGATATACAATAAAATAATTTTCAAGGCACACAATGATACAATAATACAATAATTTACAATTTAATTAGCTATAGTCATTAATTTTACATTGAATATGATACTTATTTGTCTTGATCTAGTATGAAATCATTCACTACATAATAGCCTTTTTTAATTAGCCAGGATTTTAGTTTATTTTTAAATTGAGGTGTCGGTAAGTTCTTTATATCACCTGGGAGAGCATTGTTAATTTTGCCACACATTGTGTAGCAAGAGTTGCCATACAGTTCGGTACTGATTTTTTTCTCACCACCCGCAATCCCAGAAGCCCCCTTTTAGTCGCCTTTTACGACAGGCAGGGGCTACCGTAGCACTATTCTGGTCCCGAGCTACAGGGACTCCGTGGCATAGACTGAGTTGCATTCTCGGAAGTACTTTTATGCTTAGGGAATGTTGAAAATCGGTTAATGTTGAAATACTCGAGTCAACCTTGGTGGCGTTAGTTCACCACGCTGGCCAAGTGCGGATTGGCAGACTTCATGTGTCTTTGAGAATTATGAAGAACTCTCAGACGCGTTTTCTTGCAATGTTTCCTTTACCGTTACAGCAGGTGATATTTAAATTTCTTAAATCGCACATAACTTGGAAATATCATTGATGCGAGTCGCTTGGAATTAACCCCCAGAATGGGGAATGGACCCCTAGAGTTTTTAGGGTTCCGTACCCAAAGGGTAGGGTCTGTCCGTCTGTCACCAGGCTGTATCTCATGTACCGTGGTAGTTAGACAGTTGTAATTTTCACAGATGATGTATTTCTATTGCCGCTATAACAACAAATACAAAAAAATAAAAATAAAAAAAATTAAGGGGGGCTCCCATACAACAGACATGTTTTTTTTTTGCCATTTTTATTGATGAATGGTGGCCTTCGTGCGAGTCCGACTCGCCGTTTTTTTTTTCGCCTAACGATCAGCATTTCGATAGCCACTGGTTCCATAACCTTACTTTCCCATAAAAATGGAAAAAATTGTTTTTTGGTAGGTACCTATATCCAATTGAATGAACTGGATTAGTGACAATCGATCGTATGCCGTCGAAAACGGTTATCTATACTTCTATACTAATATTAAAGAGGAAATATTAAAGAGGAAACATAATTGTTTGTAATGTTTTCACACAAAAACTACTGGACCGATTTCATAAATTCTTTCACCATTAGAAAGCTGCATCATCACTGAGTGACATAGGCTATATAATATTACTAGGTGTAAACGAAACTATTGTTATGTCTAATTCCACGCGAGCGAAGCTGCGGGCGTCCACTAGTACTTTCATAAATAAATAAAAATGTTATATGTGACAACCCTATGAGTGACAACCCTAGCGTTGAAAGCTTTTTCATATAGGAGTGGTCGTGTTTAAACTTCACGTAGGCATAGAAAGCTCGCCTAGGCGGGGCCTCTGGCTAAGCTTAGCTCTTTGTTTTCATTACATACTATTACCATTTTGATGACTCCGTGACGCAATGGAGTCACCATTGGAGTCACCGAAACGCGGGCCTCCGGTTTGAATCCCGGCTTGGACAGATATATATTTTGCAGTTAATATTTTTACTGGGCTACCACAACCCTTTCTTTGTTTTTTCTTATTTTTGTTTTGCACGGGTCTCCTGCAAGGATTAGGCCTTACCACCACGCTGGTCAAGTGCGGATTGGCAGACTTCACATGCCTCCGAGAACATTATGAAGAACTCCCAGGCATGCAGATTTCTTCACGATGTGTCCTTCGTTACAGCAAGTGACATTTAACTTTTTAAATCGCACATACCTAACTTAGAAAAGTCATTGGTGCGTGCCGCTTGGGTTTGAACCCGGACCGCTTGTGAGATGTGAATTCGATAGCCACTGGGTTGTCACCGCTTATAAAACCCTCACTTTCATCTATAACTCTGTATTGAAATGGATAAATGGATGGGCAACCGCTAGTGGCAAAATTTCATGGGTGCTTCGGAGGGCACGTTAAAATTTCGGTCCAGGTTATTTTATTATTTAAAGCTTTTATTTAACTTCACTCGTATGTATGAATGCCCTGGAATCTTGCAATCAATATTTCACCCACTTCCACTGAAGCTATCGATCTGAAATTCGGCATACATATTTGGTTCCAATGATCATGCACGAAAATAAAAATAAAAAGTAATAAAAAGACAAAAAAAATAATTAATTAACAGTATAACTGAACTGTAAAACAATCGTTGTGCCTCGTCGAAGACCTTCAGGTGGCTTGAGAACAGTTCGTCACTGTGTTGGCAGCCCTCCACCAATTCGCATTGGAGAACCATGGTAGAGTATGCTCTAAATCTCCCTCAACTGTGGCTGTGGAGACCAGTGCCTAATAATGGGACACCAATGGGTTGAATTCGATAATTTTATTTAGGTAATAAGTTGCATACTTAATAAAAAAAAATATATTTTGAAATTTTATTTTCGTGCATTGTCATCGGAACCTAATATGTGTGCCAAATTTCAGCTCGATAGAGAAAAATATTGATTGCAAGATTCCAGGACATACATACATAAATACGAGTGAAGTTAAATAAAAGCTTTTAAAAATTTGATAATGTTTTAAGCGCGCGTGAAAAACTTAAACGTAAAACGTTATAGTCTAAGATCCCGCTATACAACGACCTTCACCGAGATGTTTATTTAATAAAACGTATTTTATATTCAATTTATATAATTATGACTGGAAGCGATATCGGGCCGCAGACACAGAGTTAGCGCCGCAATGCGGGGCCGAGCCACGAATCGATGTCTGTGCTACCACTACACTCTCTGCCTAGCGTATTAACTTGCCTGCACAATATATTTAAAGCTTGGGTTATGCAAATCTCCTTCTAACAGACTTCCAAATATTAATAACTAGTGGATGCCCGCAGCTTCGCTCGCGTGTAATTAGACTTTGTTCCGCCTTAGAGGAAATAAATGAGCAGATTTTGATTTTTTTTAGTACTTACATATTATAACCTTCCGTGGAGGAACATACAAAAAAATAATTGGGAATTGGTCCAGCCATTCTTGAGTTATGCGCTTACCAACATTCATTTTTAACGGTTTTATTTAGCTTGCCCTGTTTATTATTTAAGTATGTATTTATAAGACTCGGTTAAACTAAAAATTATATACCTCAAACTAAAAACTATCATTTTAATTTTAACATAAACGAAATATAAGTAAATTTTAATATAACACACATCGATCATTTTCCAAATAAAGTAATAGATATAAAAACTAAACAAATGAATATATTGAATAAATTTAAACAAAATGTAAATATGTTATAGCATGTTTAGTGACCGCGGCAGGGTTCGAACCTGCATCTTCGGACCGAGATCAGACGCCTTATCCATTAGGCTACACGGTCCATACTAGAAAGTTTGAAAATTCCTACTCATCCGTCCTACAACCCCTTTTGTAGAGTTAATATAATGCTATATTATGTATTTCTCATACTCTTTCTGTATGAAAGATTAGATCTATCGAAATACATACGATTTTAATTTCATTTTCGCATTTATATTATAACTAGAGGACGTCCGCAGCTTCGCTCGCGTGGAATTAGACATAACAATAGTTTCGTTTACGCCTAGTAATATTATATAGCCTATGTCACAAAGTGAAGATGCAGCTTTCTAATGGTTAAAGAATTTTTGAAATCGGTACAGTAGTTTTGGCAGCGCACGCCAGAGTAGCTCGCAGATGGTAGATTTTTTCCTACTTACTTGACACATATCGTCATATTTTGAACAATTCACACAATATCTTTATAAATTGTAGCCTATGTGTTATTCTGATGTATAAGCTATATTATTGTAAAGTTTCATTAAAATCCATTCAGTACTTTTTACGTGAAAGAGTAACACACATCCATCCATACATACATACATACATACTTACAAACTTTCCCATTAATAATGTTAGTGAGATTCCGTATTAACTTGCCTGGTAAATATATTTAACGCTTGGGTTATACAAATCTCCTTCTAATAGGATGCGGCCCTTTCAATTATGAGCCGCATTTCTGGCACTGGGGTATCACCGGTTCTAATTATCTTGGCCAGAAACAATAGAAGAACTAAAATAAAATGTTTCAACCAACTATCCGTCAAGCAAACGTCTATCTGTGATCACAAGTTTCAAATTCTCGAGTGACCTAGCGAAATTATGTAGTTATGTGAAAACTGTTGAAATAGTAATGGGATAAGTTTACTGAAAGTTTTCCAGTGGCCTCGTGAAACAATATGCGAATTATTTGTGTAGTGCAGTGCATGACAGCGAATGTAAGCAAACAAACCCATAGAAATACCTTGACCAAGTTCCAACCCTATAATGTTTTCACTGGTGGAAAATAAATAGATACTTGTTTCTATATTGTTTGTAATCTATTATTATTTATCTAACGATTCGTGTAGACATCAACAATTTTAAGTGACAAATAATTATGGTAAAGAACAATGGCGAACTCCCATACAAGATTTTAGTTGAGATGTAATTTCGACGTCTATGAATGAAAAATATTTCAAAAAATTATGTATTCATTTCTGAGTTCAATTCAATAAGAATTTTTGTTTTTCTTAATGGAGAATTTGAGATATTAAAGTTTAAACATTTTCAGATTATGTTGTTGAAATGTTAGTTTTTGACATTTTGTGAAATAAAATAAGTAGGCACCCACTCTCTAGCTTTGATTCCTGGCTGGGAAGGAAGGAGGGCAGCGTCACCTTCCGGCTGACACAGGTGCTAACCGGGCATGGCTGTTTCGGAGAGTACCTGTGTCGGATTGGCCGCGAGGCAACAGCAGAGTGTCACCATTGCGGAGGAGAACGGGACGACGCACAACACACGCTTGTGGAGTGCCCGGCATGGGAGTCCGAGCGGCGCGCTCTCGTCCGGAGGATTGGGACGGACCTCTCCCCGCCAGCGATAGTGGCGGCTATGCTGACCGGGCGTCGCGCCTGGAAGGCAATGGTTTCCTATTGCGAAACCGTGATGGTGCACAAAGAGGCTGCAGAACGGGATCGAGAGAGGGCAGACCCCACACGTAGGCGACGGGGCGGTGGTAACCATCAGCCTCGTACGTCTCGTCCATAGTCCCGGGCAATGGGACTAAGCAGTCGCAAATTGATCAGGGTGGGGGCCCTGGTCGTTTGTACGACTGAGAGAAGAGGGCAGGTGGTACCGTAAACTGGCCTACCTGCGGTGAAGGATGGGGAATACTCCCATGAGAAGAGCCTTTTGGGCGAAGCGCAAGTGAGGCACCGGTGCGTTCCCTAGGAGATCCCGGAGCCTCACTATATGCGCAGGAAGGCTGCCGAGGGGGTTTTAGTGAGTAAAAATCTCACATACCCCGGCCTCCCCCCAGCGGTCGGGCATCTTTCGAAGATTTCCCCCTCGTTAAAAAAAAAAAAAAAAAAGGCACCCACTCTATCAGTTTATATCACAGAGTACTTTGTTATGTTTATATAAAACTCAGACATTTTAATACTGTTAGAAAATCTCATGAAAGTAATCACAAATAAAACAAGGTTCTTTATATTAATTAATTTAATCTTCATAATCTTTTCTTAGCATGATATTATCTAAAAATTCTGCAAGTGCTGGTATATTTTGTTCATAATATCTGGCCCATCCTAGATACCACACCAATGTCATTAGGTACCTACATATGCGCAGCAGCCTACAGTGCGCCGACCAACTAAGCAAATAAAGCAATACTCAGTAATTCCGGTCCAGCCAGGAATATTATTTTCTATTAAAATATAAACATTCTTCCTGCTTCCTCGAAATGTATTAAGTAAATATTTTGCCTGCCAAATCACAAAGCAAGTTCCAGACAGAGAATAGCAAGCAGTATGTATCGTAACGGGAAGGAAATATCGAAGTTCATAAACTGTCCGGTTGGTAAAAATATAGGTAAACGATAGATAACAAGCACAAAAGCAACACACAACAACTCAGCAATCCAAAAGCAACAGTCTTTATTTGATTGACAGCATTTATCTAATGTTGCCATAACATTTTTGTAACTACTGCTGTAGTAAAAAAACTACATACTTCAATAATGAAATAGAAAAATAAAATCGGATACAGAACAAGAATTAGTTTAGCCTACTTATTTTAAATATTTTTTATTTGGTCGTAATTACATTAAGAGTATAAAATAGAAGACTTATTTATGAAAAGAAATATATTTTATATGGCAATATTTAATTTGATATTTATTTAATTGTGATTTGAGTCAATTAAAGTTTTTTAAATAAATGTTTTTTTCTCCCATTGTAAATTTTTATTTTGATGTTTTGATAAAACGCAGAAAAAATATTAAATACGTTTAATTTTAGTGACATTTCTAGTTGCTTCCATTCACCCCGCCTAATATTTCGCCATTGTTCTTTGGCAATAATAATGGTTGAAATTGTCCAGTAGGCCTGGGAATGGACTATGGAGAGGCTATTAGAGAAGCAAATTTAGTATTCACAGTGCAATACAGCATAATAATATATACATGTATAGCTTATCTACTTTACAACAACTCGCGAACAAGGCGTGTGATAGTTTATACTTTTTAAAAGCTTTTATTAGGTATTTACCTTCACTCGTATGTATATATGTATGTAAGTATGTATGTCCTGGAATCTTGCAATCAATATTTCACCCACTTCCACTGAAGCTATCGAGCTGAAATTTGGCATCCGATGACAATGCACGAAAAGAAAATTTAAAAAAAAAGTTGTAAAAAGCTTTTTTTTTTTAAATATATTTTAATTATATACATTCTGCATGTAGCAGGAGCCTCCTACAGGAGGACCATGTGCCTATGGTGGTGAGAGACCACCATAGGCAACACTGAAAGTATAAGATCAAAAACTCTATAACCACACGCATCTTCAGGGCAAGTTGATTCTACGACGATCAATTAATGCAGTCTTGGCAAAATCGTCGTACGGTAGTTTTCCCTTGTGGGATGGAAATGCAGCAAGAAAGCAGTTTTACAAGCTAACTTCAAATGATTTACCGACGCATTCTCCAACTGATGGTTGTTGCTAAACAAATTCTATACCAGCAAACCATAGCAGAAACTGCAAGCGCTCCAGAGTTGGAAGTCACAATATACCACTACACTTAAATAGAGTAAATAATAAATAGTAATAAATATCTTGGACATTCTCACATACGGCCATCTGACCCCAAGGTAGGCGCGAGCCTGTGATATAGGTGTTAAAGACTGATATACATACATAGATATTTTTAAATACATACTTAAATAGATAATACTAGTGGACGCCCGCAGCTTCGCTCGCGTGGAATTAGACGTAACATAACCTAAATACAAAATTTCATTGAAATAATGTAGGTATATACGAAAAACTCTTATACCTACTAACTTTGCACCCCCCTTTTATGCCCCCTTAAGAGATGATTTTCGAAACTCAATAAAAAACCTTCATAGGTACTGAATTTCATTCGAATAACATGAAAAACGACAAAGTTTCATACTAACTTTGCACCCCCGTTTTATCCCCTTAGAGGGTGAATTTTCAAAAATCCTGTCTTAGTGCTCCCCTACGTTATAAAAGGAACCCCTGTGCAAAATTTCAAGTTTCTAGCCCTTATAGTTTAGGCCCTGCGTTGATATGTCAGTCAGTCAGTCAGTCAGTCACCTTCTCCTTTTATATATATAGATATATATAGATTAACATCCAGACACATACAAGTGTTCGTCACAGAATATTTGTCGTGTGTGGGATTCGAACCCACGACCCCTGGCGCATCAGACAGGGTCACTACCGAATGCGCCAACGGGCCTGTCAGAGTAGTTTAATATTTCGTCGCTCAGTCGTACATCTGCCCGCGTTAGTGTTGATAAATTTATTACTGAACGATACGAATCGTTCAGTATGAATATAGACACTCACGAGAGTGTCTATATTCATAGTTGAAGTTACCGGCTTACTCACGTGTAATTTAAGTCGGAAATAGGCCGACTAGTTTCGATCTATTACGATGATCATCTTCAGGAGTGAACGCGCTCGGGGCGGGCACGGCGTACACTGTACAGTGTTGACAATGTTGTTGTTGTTGTGGAAAACTACGCATTAAAAAAAAATTTGTCATTTTTTTTGTCAATTTGTGTATTTGTACTAAGTACACATGACTGTGTTGCATGTTGCATTACATCATTTGTGCCAGTGCTCCACGCTATTTTAAATTTGAATCTAAAATTTTATTTTGTTGAGACACTGGTTAGCGATCCGGCACTCTCGGCGTAGAAGGTTGAGTTTTTACCAACCGTTCGACCGTTCGACCAAGCGTTGATTGACAATCGACCGGTGCGTTCTACACAGAGATCCCGGGGCCCTCCCGGAGCGCTGAGGATGGTGGCCGATGGGTTTTCCGGCAGTAGGCCGGCGAGTCCCACACTCCGTGCGTAAAGGCATTTCCCATCTTTAAAAAAAAAAAAGCGTTGATAATGTTGTTGTTGTTCCGCAGCCGGGTTGAGAGTGGAGAGGGAGAATGAGACGCGATGAGTCAGTGAGGAGCATCATTTGAGCCAGTGCTCCACGGTATTTTAAACTTGAATCTAAAATTTTATTTTGTTGAGACCCTGGGTAGCGATCCGGCACTCTCGAAGGTTGAGTTTTTACCAACCGTTCGACCGTTCGACCAAGCGTTGATAATGTTGTTGTTGTTCCGCAGCCGGGTTGAGAGTGGAGAGGGAGAATGAGACGCGATGAGTCGGTGAGGAGCTTCAGGGGGAGTGCGCGGCGGCCCAGCGGGCAGCGGCCGGCGCTCGCGCTGGGCTTCACGCGCACCAACTCCATCACCATCTCCACCCTCGCGCAGCAGTCGGCCTTCCTCGCCGAGAAGGCGCTCAAGGAGGAAAGGTAGTTCACCTCACCATCATACCCTGATGCCTTAACATGTACAGAGCTCACCTTCACAACGTGACTGCGTGATGCCTAAACTCAGCTCACCTTCATAACGTGACTGCGTGATGCCTAAACATGTACAGTTAGCCGCAAGAATGTCCCGAAGCGGCATCCCAGTCCCTAATTGCGTTGTTCAAAGTCAGTCACAGTTGTCATGGGCGGCAGCAGATGGGTGGTGCTGCAAGCTCTACTTGTTGTATGTTGTATCTTTATCCTTTTGGTGTACAATAAAGGAACTTGTCTGTCTGTCTGTCAATAGCTCAGTTTATAATACACCCTCCGATAATGGACTAACCATCCCAGTCCTTTCTTGAGGCGGATGGATCCGACATGCTCGTTGCCCTTATATCCTTAAAAAAGAAATAGGTGATATCATTTGGTTTATTAATATGTACAAGTAAAATTTGTACACTTGTAAATGGTCATGATAACAGTTATTACAGTAAAGTGTATGCGTTTGTTTAGCGGCATCAGGATATAGCCTCCTTGCCGCTGGGAATGGCACCGAGAAAACGGTACGAATAACTTCCACCGCACAGAAATTAATCAAGGTAGAACGGCGAACGATAAATACGATGCGTGTAATTTTTTTCGTCAGCCCTGCCCAAGTCCCGCCTACTATTTGACGTCACACTATAGTAATTACTGAGGGGACACACTCGTTTCAGTTGTAATGAAATCTATCTATAACGTAACGTATTGATAACGTAACCTTAACAAGTATCAATGCGCACTGACCGAACTTGCGAGATATCTTGCAGTATATTGCAAGATTGCGGCACGGGGTATACGCCCAGTTCACCGTTCTATCTTGATGTATTTCTGTGTTCCACCCGCTTGGCTTCTCACTAGATGCTCATGGTGATATTGCCGTCTCATTCCCTCCCCATACATATCCTGCGATAGAGGTCTCATTGTCTCTTATTTAGATCGTGTTGTGCAGCCTAGCTTTGTTTGAGCAACATGGTCAATTTTCATATTTTTCTTAGCGGTTCGGTTAATTGATATTTTTACTTTCAGTGAGGATCCAAATCTTCAAGCCCCAGCCGTTTCTTACTTCAGATTAGTGAGTATCAAAAGATTTCTATACTTAGTTTAAAATAAATTCTGCTAGTCAAGCTATCTTCCAGAAAACTTCAACGCTGCGATTTTCCATTCGGTAGCGTCTATAGCCCAATGGCCAATCGATTCTATTTGATCGACAGAGTTAAGCAACGACGGGTGCGGTCGGTTTGTGGATGGGTGACCGCTAGTGGCAAAATTTCATATCGGTCTCGGTTGTTTTCAATGGTGGAAACAGTCGTTAAACTTTGTCGAAGACCGGTTGTCGGGTGGCATGAGAACATTTGAAACTGGCCACTAACCCCTCCACCAATCTGCATTGGAGTAGCGTGGTGGAGTATGCTCTAGATTAGACCTTCCGCAGATTTGTCTGTGGGGGAGACCCGTGAATATATACCTACTGCATATTATTATATAGTATGTAAGAGTATCAGTATGCAAAATCCATTTGTTTTGTATTTAGTAGATATTATGTAAGATAGTCTTATTTATTTAGAGTTTTAGTAGAGTTGTGCTGTGGCCGTTATTGTAAATAAATGCTTTTTCATTCAAGACATTTCATTCATTTCATTTAAGACAATCCCTTTACTAGTTTTCGACTTTAGCTATGCGTATTTAGTCAAATAGTAGCACGCCTTTTTGAAAATGCTCAGAAATAGATAGGAACATGAAAATTATTCGTATCACATTCTTTCCTTATGTAAACAAGTACACTGGTATTACCCACTTAAGCTTTCACTCGGTTTTTCCATTTGCTAAAATCATCTTATTCCTTCCTTTATATCAATTGAAATTCAGGAGACAAATTCGATTTTGGCATCGAGCCAACCAGGTTTTCCAACGGTTCTAAATGTCTCATTAATTCCTATATTTATTGAATCATTGATATAAATAAATAAATATCTTGGACATTCTCACACACGGCCATCTGACCGCAAAGTAGGCGCGAGCCTGTGATATGGGTGTCAGAGACTGATATCATACATAGATATTTTTAAATACATACAGTAGATAATATTAACATCCAGACACAGAACAAATACAAGTGTTCATGACACAAATAGGTATTTGTCCTGAGTGGGATTCGAACCCACGACCCCTGGCGCAACAGGCAGGGTCACTACCGATTGCGCCAACGGGCCCGTCAAATATATAAATTATTTATTGCTAGTGAATATGTTTTCCTTCCTCGTATGCCTTTTGTACCATAATTGGGTGTAATAAAGCATTTATAAATAAATGAATAAATATCTTTTATAATCTGATATGAATCACAAATAATTTATCGCGTTTAAAATTCTTGCTCAACTTAATTATAATTATAATTAAATAATTATGACGATGAATTTAGATATGTGTGATACATATTATTATCTAACCTCCGACCTCCACCGCACCTTATTTTCATTAGAGCCGCATTCTTACTTACAAGAATCTGTAATGTCGTCGGTAGAACATGCAGAAATATGCTTACCTAATTATAAAACTAGATACCAATCTTAGTTATTTTTGCCGATAGTTTGACTTTTGAAATCCAATGATAACTTGATTTCTTTGTGATGTAGGAATTAGTTTATGTTTAGTGTCATCCATCCATCCATCAGCCTTTTGAGGTCCACTGCTGGACATAGGCCTCTCCTAAACGACATCACTCCAACCGATCCTGTGCCTGCTAAAACCAGCGGTTTTCCGCCGTTCTCTTCAATCTATCCACCCTATCGAAGGTATGCGTATGTATGTCGAATCCATGTTCAGTTTTATAGATATACCATTGTGTACAACTCCTCTGCAGAGACTTGACTTCTATGTAACGAGTAGGCCAGTGATTATGTATTTGTCATTTCGTTGTCCCTTTCCTGGTTTCTTGACTTCCTTGGGTTGACTTTGAAGAAGACAGCAGTATTTAAATCGCAAAGGGACCTCTCGAATTGGCATTATGTCCAGCAGTGGAGCTTCAAGGCTAATTAATGGTGGATTTAGTGGTTTTAGAGGCACTATAGAGCACTTAAAGATCGAGAGAGAAAATAATAGAATTTCGCTAACTATTGCAACAACATGGGTAGCTTACAATATCAATGAACATACATTACCTAATAATGTGATAATAACAATCTTATACATAATAATCAACAAATAGAATTAGACAACAAAAGAATTGAATTTTGATTTGAAACTAAATTATAGTTAAAAAATATTTAAAAAAAAAAGGTTTTTATTACTTTTTTTTTATTTTCGTGCATTGTCATCGGAACCATAAATATGTGTGCCAAATTTCAGCTCGATAGCTTAAGTGAAAGTGGGTGAAATATTGATGTGTGCCAAATTTCAGCTCGATAGCTTAAGTGGAAGATTCCAGTACATATACATACATACATACATATATACGAGTGAAGTTAAATAAAAGCTTTTAAAATGAAGTAAAATCAATCAAGTATCAATAATTAAAAAAAAACTAAGTACCTACATCATGTGATGCAGCGATTTACGAGTAGCTACCTACAGCTAATTTCATTGCAGTTTAGCCGCATCGTTCGGACGCTATGACATTAAGCTTGGATTGCTAATTTAAAGTGTACCTACATTGCAGTTCAGATTCGCCAAGCCATGGGAGCTACTGCTGCTGTTTATCGGCGTAGTGCTGGCGTCGCTGAACGGGCTGTTCGTGCCGGTGGGCGTGATCGTGTACGGCGAGTTCACGTCGTTGCTGATCGACCGCACCGTCATGACGGGCACCTCCACGCGCACCATCACCGTCGCCTGGTTCGGCGGAGGACGGATTCTGTAAGTATCGCTAACACTGACAGCTGATTCTGTAAGTATCGCTAACACTGACAACTGATTCCTTGGATTCCTTCTCGGCTCAAGTTCATCCCAAAACGAGTCCACATTCCAAAATTACCACTTCCCAAATAGGCAATTCACGAAGGGAAACTTCCCAAAATTAAAATTATATTTTTGGGAAGTGGAATTAATGCAAAAAAATGACTTCAAAATACGGCGTTAGTTACATTAGTGTATTTAAAAATAACCAATAAAAGCTCTACCATCTGAAAAAAGAATCTTATTTCTTGAGGCACTTGGCCGATTTTATTTATTTTGTTCGTTTATCTAACTTGGTTCCTTAGTAAATGTAGACTGAGTACAACTGATATGTGGTCGCATCTAGAAGCGTTCCTAACCGACAAACACACTTAATTCTAGGACAAATGCAAGTGCCGAGGAGAACCGACTGGCGTTGATTGAAGACTCGCAGGCCTTCGGCATCGGGTGCACCGTGTTCTCCTTGCTGCAGTTCATCGTGTGCGCGATCAGCGTTGATCTGTTCAACTATGTAGCGCTCAAGCAGGTACCAATCAGGCATCATCACCACCGCACAGCATAATAAGTATGATCGGGGGCCATCGGACACGCCTAGAACTCTAGACAGAGCAATTGTGCGGGGTTCGCGAGGCGATAGATTTCTAGAGAGCTGTTGGACCTTCTGCCCCCGACCATCGAGGAATTAGTGACTAACAGCCAGAGGCACAGCGCGTGCGTATCGCGTGTGCGGCGATCGACTGGCTCCTACGCTCAACAGCGGGCAAGTCACCGACGGGGTTTTCCCCTGGATCGATTGCCCGGATAGAGGGGATCTCCCCTAATTCCGAATTCCCTCAGCGCAAGAGCGCCACTGCCAGGGGGGGGAAGCCACTCGCAAGAGGAGGAGGGGTCTGTCTGAGGCGATAGAAGTGGGAGATAGTATCAAAATACCAAGCACATGTTGGAACTATCTAATGGAGGCGTGTGTCACATTTCAGTTAACGTATTGTTACGAAGGCACAGGGAAGCTAGCGCCATCTAGCGCCGCTGGTGGAACCACTCAGTGAACGCATAGACAACGTGATATCCCGACTCGATACTAGATGGCGTTAGTGGGCCTGTATTCTCGCGTGTTCGGGAACGCGCGGTATCTTTCCAGAATCGTCTAGTACTCGCGACGGCACGTATAAATAGTCGCGGGGAGCGCCGCGAGTTCAGTTCAGTTCGAGCTACTTTCGAGGCGATTTCGAAGTGAAAACTAGTGATACCGGAGTGATACAAGTGAAACCTACGACTTGGCTTACGACCTAGGACATCGTTAGTGCTTAGTGTTTGGACCTAGTGCTTTGTGTTGGACCTAGTGTTTAGTGTTTGGACCTAGTGCTTTGTGTTGGACCTAGTGTTTAGTGTTTGGACTTAGTGCTTTGTGTTAGTGCTAGTGAATAAAGTCTTCATTGAGTCAGCAGGTCTTTCTCTCCAAATCCTTCGAACCCTTAGCACGTAACAACTGGTGTCGGAAGTGAGATTTGGAGATGCCATTGACTCCGAGAGAGGACTTACAGGAGGGCGTCAGGACAAGGGCACAACGAGCTGCGGAGGCCACAACTGGGGACCAAGCTCCGCTCACTGTGGGCCAAGCCCCGCCCAGTGGCCCCGCCTACCAGGCCCCGCCCACTGAACAGGCCACGCCCACCAGTGACACCGAAGCTTCTACAGCCCCTCTTCAATTAGGGAGTTTGTTTGTATTAATTCGGGAAATGAAGGAATCACAAGATCGCAAGCTCGGTGCTTTACAAGAGTCACAAGAACGCAAGCTCGGTGCTTTGCAAGAGTCACAAGAACGCAAGCTCGGTGCTTTGCAGGAGTCACAAGAGCAACAAAAAGACCTCCAAGAAAAAGTGCTTGGGGCTATAAATGATGTTAGTGACACGGTGATTAAGCTTCGAAAGGATTTCGACGTAGTGGAGCAACGAGTTACCGGGTTGGGATTGGATGTGGAAAATATGAGAACCGGCCTCACTGAATTACAGAAAAAAGTAGTGCGCCTTGAAACCACGGGAGTTGCGATGTCTAGTGGAACTACCGTAGTGGCGCAAGGACCAAGAGTGAAAGTGCCACCATACGACGGCACTACTTCTTGGAACGCTTATCGTCAGCAATTCCAGACTGTCGCTACTGCCAACGGATGGACGGAAGAACAATGCCTGACCGCTCTCACTGTTGCGCTCAGAGGGCAAGCCCTGTCGGTCCTGGAAGCACATACAGGAAATGGGTTCAAAGACCTGATGGAGGCACTTGAATCCAGATACGGGGAGCGACACCTGGAGCACGTGTTCCGTGCCCAACTGCGTGACAGAGTCCAACGCTCAGGAGAAGGACTACAACAATGGGCGTTGGAAATTGAAAAACTAGTCAGGAAGGCACACCCAGGAGCCGACACCAAGATGGTGGACACGAATATTGTTCAAGCATTTGTCGACGGTATAAAAGACTTGGAGGTCAGAGCTGCAGTCAGGCTTCGTCACCATACCTCGCTAAAGGAAGCATTAGCGCATGCCTTGGAGGTCGAGGCGGTTCGCCATGATATACGGCAGACCCATAAGATCCGCGAGGTCTCTGAGGAGGTCAAGGAGGTTAAGGCTCCTACGAAGAAAGCTTTTGGAGCCATGTGCTACAAGTGCGGCGAGAGGGGCCATCTTCAACTCAACTGCCCGCAGAAGGAGACCCAGATGGCATGGAAGAAAAGGATGGAGGAACAAATAGAGGAGCTGAAGAAGCAAGGGGCTTCGTCCCCTGCCCGGGATCAGGGAAACGAATAAAAGCCAGGACTAAGGGGCGAGTGCTGGCTGACGCGGAGGAAGCCCCGATAACTGTTATCTCCCAGGCATGCAGCGGGAATAGTCTTGTGATTCAGGGGACTATTAACGGGACGGATTGCAAAATGACTCTAGACACAGGAGCCTCTAGAACAATAGTGAACCCAAATCTGGTAAAAGCCGCAAGGGGACACAAGAGGAGAATTAACTGTCGGCTTCTTACTGCCTCCGGTCAGCCAATACCCGTCCTGGGAGAAATGTCAGTTACGATGTATGTAGGGGGGTCCTCGTACTCTCATAACGTTATCGTGGCTGAGATTATGGATGATTGCATCTTGGGTTTGGATTTCATGAAGAAACACAACTGCAGAATTAATGTCGCTGACGGAGTTTTCAAGTGTGGTGAAGAAGAAATCTTCATTCTTGGAGGCGCCTGCGGGAAAGTCACATGTGTAAAGAAGATCATCATACCTGGACGAGCGGAAACTCGGGTGCTGGTGAAACTGCCGCCAGCTGGAAAGAAAAAGTCAAACAGATGCGTGTTGATCGAAGACACACCTACCAAGACATCGGCGCAAAAACTGATGACGGCGAGAACCCTTGTTAGTGGAAGCAGTAACGCTGTGGTCAAGGTTTTGAATCTTAGTGATCGCGAGATCTGCGTGAACAAAGGTGACGTCATTGGAAAGTGCGAGGAAGTTGTCTGGATGAAAAAGTGTAGTTCGATGACAGGCATGGACTCAGCAAACAGCAACAACTACGGAATAGTGACTGAGCTACTCGATGACTGCAAGAGTAATCTGACTTATTCGCAGAAAATGAAAGCTAAGAAGTTTTTACAGCGCTACGCGAATATCTTCTCCAGTCAAGAAGGGGACCTTGGAAGAACGTCGATGGTTCAGCACAGGATAGATACCGGAAGCGAGAGACCAATTCGTCAACGAGCAAGACGGATACCAATAGCAAAGGAAAAAGAAGTTGAAGGCCTTTTGGAGGACATGAGAAAGAATAAGATTATTGAACCGTCTGCAAGTCCGTGGTGCTCACCTGTTGTATTAGTGAAGAAGAAAGATGGTAGCACGAGATTCTGTGTGGACTATAGGCGTCTCAATGATGTCACTAAGACGGACAGTTACCCGTTACCTCGAATCGACGACACTTTGGATACCCTGAGTGGCATGAAATGGTTCTCGACCCTAGACCTGAAATCTGGATACTGGCAGGTGGAAATTCATCCAAAGGACAAGGAGAAGACAGCTTTCTCGACCGGAAAAGGTTTATGGCAATTTAACGTCATGCCCTTCGGATTGTGCAACGCACCTGCCACATTTGAGCGACTCATGGAGTGTGTACTGGCAGGCTTAGTTGGAGAGGCTTGCTTAGTCTACTTAGATGACGTCATCATTGTCGGCCGTGACTTCGAGGACCATTTGCGAAACTTGGAGCGAGTTTTCACCAAAATAGAGGGAGCCAAATTAAAGTTGAACCCGAAAAAGTGTCGTTTATTCAGGAGTAAGGTCAATTATCTCGGCCATGTTATCTCCAGTAATGGAATCCAGACGGACCCGGAGAAACTGGAAGCAGTTCAAAAATGGCCTACCCCTAAGGACAAAACCGAAGTGCGGGCATTCCTCGGCCTATGCTCATACTACAGGCGTTTTGTTCAGGGATTCTCGGAGATAGCCAAGCCATTACATCGGCTGACAGAAGATAAACGACAATTTAGTTGGGATGAGACTTGTGAAGATTCTTTTCAGAAACTGAAGAAACATCTGTGTGAAACACCAATCCTGGGGTATCCACAACCTGAAGGTCGGTTTATAGTCGACACGGATGCAAGCAACACGGCCATTGGAGGGGTGTTATCTCAGAAACAGGGTGAAAGAGATGTTGTTATTGCATATTTCAGCAAATCTTTATCCAGGCCAGAGAGAAACTACTGTGTGACAAGAAGAGAACTCTTGGCTGTTGTAAAGACGCTACAACACTTCAATAAATATCTCCTTGGCAGACCGTTCTTACTGCGAACGGATCACGCAGCCTTGAAGTGGTTACTGCAATTCAAGAACCCAGAAGGTCAAGTAGCTCGATGGATTGAACAGCTCCAGGAGTATGATTTCGAGACGGAACACCGCAGCGGAAAGACGCATGGGAATGCCGATGCACTCTCACGAAGGCCGTGTTCGGAAGACTGCAAACATTGTGTTAAGCAGGAATCTCATGAAGTAACATTAAAATTAACGAGAACAAGTCCTTTGGGTCTCTGGGAGAACGATGCTATGAGGGAGGCTCAAGAAAGAGATGAAGACCTTCGGCACATCATCACATGGAAGAAACGGGGTGACGTAAAACCAATCTGGAGCGAGGTTGCACCCACTGGCGCTGTCACTAAGGCGTACTGGGCGCAATGGGACAGTCTGATACTGCAAAACGGAATACTCTACCGGAAATGGGAGAAGACTAACGGCAGAGAGTTTCATCTTCAGATCATTGTCCCAAGAACGAGAGTACCAGATGTGCTCCGTGAAATACATGATGGCGTATCAGGAGGTCATCTAGGTGTCAAGAGGACGTTAACAAAAGTGCGAGAACGATTCTACTGGTTGCATTGTCGAGATGATGTACAGGATTGGTGCCGCAAATGTACTACCTGCGCTGCTGTAAAAGGACCACAGACCAGGAGCCGTGGGAACCTGCGGTTGTATAACGTCGGTGCACCGTGGGAACGAATAGCAGTTGACGTAGCTGGGCCATTTCCTGTAACGGAATCGGGTAACAAGTATTTTATGGTCGTCATGGACTACTTCACCAAATGGCCCGAAGTGTTCGCCATACCAAACCAAGAAGCTACAACAGTCGCTTCTAAGTTAGTCGAAGAAGTGATATGTCGCTTTGGTGTGCCTCTAGAAATCCATTCTGATCAGGGCAGGAACTTCGAATCGCAAGTATTCCAGGAAGTGTGCAAAATTTTGGGCATGCATAAGACGAGGACCACCGCGTACCATCCACAGTCTGATGGAATGGTTGAGAGGTTTAACCAGACTCTGGAGAGGCATTTGGCGAAAGTGGTAGACGACAAACAAAAGGATTGGGACAAGTATATACCACTCTTCCTTCTGTCGTACCGAACCGCCGAGCATGAGAGCATAAAAGCTACCCCGGCGTATGTCAATTACGGTAGAGAACTACGAATACCAGTAGATCTATTGACAGGAGGGTCACCGGAGGGACCAGAGACCGTACAAGACTATGTTTGCAATTTAAGGGAAAAAATGCGCTATATACACGCCTTGGTACGGGAAAATGGGTTACAGTCAAGTGAGGGCATGAAAACCAGATACGACCGGAAATCGAACACGAGCGGCTTCGAGGAAGGGTCACTGGTGTGGCTGCATAACCCAACTCGCCGGAAAGGAAAATCTCCAAAGTTGCAGACCAAGTGGGACGGTCCATACAAAGTGGTTACCCGACTGAATGATGTGACTTATAGGATTCAAAAGCAACCAAGAGGAGCATTCAAAGTGGTACACATAGACCGTCTGGCGCGTTACCATGGCAGTAACAACGATGCTCGGGACGAGCATCGCTAAGAGGGGAGTGGTGTTACGAAGGCACAGGGAAGCTAGCGCCATCTAGCGCCGCTGGTGGAACCACTCAGTGAACGCATAGACAACGTGATATCCCGACTCGATACTAGATGGCGTTAGTGGGCCTGTATTCTCGCGTGTTCGGGAACGCGCGGTATCTTTCCAGAATCGTCTAGTACTCGCGACGGCACGTATAAATAGTCGCGGGGAGCGCCGCGAGTTCAGTTCAGTTCGAGCTACTTTCGAGGCGATTTCGAAGTGAAAACTAGTGATACCGGAGTGATACAAGTGAAACCTACGACTTGGCTTACGACCTAGGACATCGTTAGTGCTTAGTGTTTGGACCTAGTGCTTTGTGTTGGACCTAGTGTTTAGTGTTTGGACCTAGTGCTTTGTGTTGGACCTAGTGTTTAGTGTTTGGACTTAGTGCTTTGTGTTAGTGCTAGTGAATAAAGTCTTCATTGAGTCAGCAGGTCTTTCTCTCCAAATCCTTCGAACCCTTAGCACGTAACAGTATTTTACAAATAAATGTGGAACAGACTAAATAAAAAATAAAATTTTAAAATGTTACATCCCTGCCGCAGATGTAACATTTTCAAAATTTGGTATTGGCTTCCTCTGACTGGTTGTGTCATGTTCATGTGTTTCCAGATTGACCGAGTGAAAGAGAGGTTCTTACGCGCTGTGCTGCGCCAAGACATCACGTGGTACGATCTCAATACATCGATGAACTTCGCTACTAAGGTGTCTGAGTAAGTATTACATTGCTTTGACACTTACGCATCTAGATTTATGATTTATGATTTATAAGTATTTAACAATATTTCTTAATCTATTTCATAATGTTTCCTTCCTTTCTTGTTTTTTTTGTGTTTATTCTTGTGGTAATGTCCTATCATAACCACATTTACTATTCTAGTTTATATATCCTAATATTTTTTATTATTATTAATTAAGTATTAATCTTATTAAATATACTTTCTTCTACTCTCATGGAATACATTCAGGTTATATGACAGTGGTTAGGTACTTCTTAAAATATACAATCCTTAACTAGTTTTTTTCTTTACCTACCTACATTATGGTTGTTTTCATTCACCTCACCTTGCTACCTTACGTCCGCGCTCACAAAAGCGTCTCAAATTGAAATGTAATTTCCAGCGACGTGGAGAAGTATCGCGAGGGCATCGGCGAGAAGGTGCCGATGTTGGTGTACCTCATCATGTCATTCGTGATGGCTGTGATCATCTCGTTCGCATACGGCTGGGAGCTGACGCTTGTCATCCTCTCGTGCGCTCCCGTCATTATAGCCACCACCGCTCTCGTGGCTAAGGTTTGTATCTCTGTTTGCTATACTCTATGTGTCAATATATGTACATGTAATGTCACATGTGCATCGGATCAGAGTGTTTGCAGTTCCTGGCCGTAGTTTAGTGATGGTAAGTGACATTGCTCACTGACATTGCTCAATGGTGTCCTTGGGATCAGAACTTGTTTTTTTCTCTACCTGCTGTATTTCCCAGAACGGCCGAAAGATACGTTCAGTTTGGTAGATAAACGATTTGGAGTGACAAGGGTCTGCATAGGTAAGGCTGATCGTAAGGCTAGATACTTGTATAATAAAAAAGAAAAATGTTTTTGGATTTCAGATCCAGTCATCTCTGACCACGCAAGAGTTGAAAGCGTACAGCGTCGCCGGTGTGGTGGCTGAGGAGGTGCTTTCGTCTATTCGTACCGTAGTCGCTTTTGGTGGGGAGGAGAAAGAGATTGAAAGGTAGATCCTCTCCTTTCATATGTGCTGTAGTTCTAAAGTGTACTGACTTGACCTTCCCAAAAAAAATACATCACGCCTTTATTTACCCAAAGGGTTAGGCAGAGGTGTGTAGTACGCCCACTTTTCACCAGTTACGTTTAGGACCCATGTAATAGATGATGAGCCTAAAAAGATTCTAATAAAAACATTTGGGTTGCAAGCCATAACAATACCACTTTCTCCCTTCAGGTACAAAGTCCGCTTGGAACCGGCTAAGAGGACGGGCGCTCGCAAGGGCATATGGTCTGGCGTGGGCAGCGGGGTGATGTGGTTAATTATCTACGCGACGTACGCGCTGTCCTTCTGGTATGGCGTTGGGCTGATCCTGGAGAGCAGGCACGAGGAGCAGCCGGTCTACACTCCGGCTGTGCTGATGATCGTGAGTCGACGTTTGATACACTTAACGGCACGAAAATTTTATGCTGACCTTGAATGCGAATGTCGAAATTTAAGACAGACAGACAGACAGACAGACCCTTCCTCCCCTTCCGCGGCGCTGTGGGCGCTCTTGTGTTGAGGGAATTCGGAATTAGGGGAGATCCCCTCTATCCGGGCAATTGCTCCAGGGGTAACCCCGTCGGTGACTTCCCCGCTGTTGAGCGTCGAAATTTAAGATATCGTCTTGCGCGCTGATTGGTTCGCCAGCCGTATTATATCCCCTTCGAATTTCGTTCAGAGCTACATTTTCGTATCGACAGTAAAATTATACACATGATGGGACATATACTGACGCAACGCAATACTTTCGAGGAGACACAGACCTAGGCCAACAGCGGTAGTGTGTGTGACGTAATTTATTTACTTTCCTTTCCAGATCTTTTTCAGCGTGCTCCAAGGTGCCCAGAACGTGGGGCTGACATCACCCCACCTCGAAGCTATGGCAAGCGCGCGAGCCTCCGCCGGCGCCATCTTCGCTGTGCTGGACCGAAAGCCGGCCATCGACAGCCTGTCCACTGAGGGCCAGCGGCCGGAGCTCGATGGGGACCTCAGGCTCAAGGACGTGTACTTCAAGTACCCGGCTAGACCAGACGTTCAGGTCAGGAGTTAAAGAAAAATGTCCATTTACTTTTAGTTCTTATAGTAAGGTGGCTGATGCATCTACGCCTTTTCACTATATCGTCTAGTCATCATCACTGAAACTCTATTTATTCCACTTGCTCGGGTGTTCTCTCAGAATGGGAGGGTTAAGCCCATAGTCCACCGCATTGGGTGCTGCACGCTAGGTACTACAATATCTTGAAATTCGCCAACAGTGGAATAATAATATTAATCGGCATTAAGTCCGCTGATTATATTGTATTTACAATAAAGAATGAATAAATAAGTACGTTTCACCATGGATATCATTCCAGGTATTGAACGGGATCAACCTCACATTCAACCGCAACGAGACAGTAGCGCTGGTGGGCTCCAGCGGCTGCGGCAAGTCGACTGTCCTGCAGTTGCTGCAACGGATGTACGACCCTGAGTCGGGGTCGGTGACCGCTAGTGGGCACGACCTGAGGAACCTCAACGTGCGGCACCTCAGAAGCCACATAGCCGTCGTTGGCCAGGAGCCCGTGCTGTTTGCTGGCAGCATCAAGGATAACATTCGGTCAGTACCAAAAGAGTAGAAGACAGATGTAGTGTAAGTAATGTAAGACCCGGGTTCGGAGTTAGTGACCAGGCAAACCTCAATGTGCCGAACATTATGTTAACACCATAAAGTACAGGTAGAGTAGAGTAGTATTGGCTTGTCGCCTAAATAGCATCAATGTTGAATTTCGGTATGCAGCAAGAGTGTAGAAGACTGCTTTAGCGGACCAGAGATCAGGGTCAGGTGCCAGTGGGCAAATCAAGTGGGTACCAAGTTCAGCACCAAGAGCCTATACCCTAACATGAGGTCATAGTCTTCTAACACTTTAGCAGAAATGGTAGGCTCTAACCGACGTGGAAAGTTCAGTGTACTTTCGAGATTCAATGTCCGCTATGCAAAGAGCAGTGTATTGTTAGTGAGCTTGGAATTCATGCTGTATTTAACGATAAAGACTACTAAATCAAATTTTTGATCTTTATTAAGCCAGTCCTAAACTATGCCGCTACTGCAGTAAATGCACAACTCTGATTTATGATCAGTCACATACAAGAATTTTAGAATTAATAATGAAGGCATTGCTAAGAGCTGGGTAGTAAATATTGCTTACTTCTGGAAATGTATTTTCAGGATGAGCAATCCTGCGTGTACTGACCAAGAAATCATTGTCGCGGCCAAACAAGCGTACTGCCACCACTTCATCAAGAATTTACCAGATGTAAGTAACGCTTTTATAAAATGCCCTGCAAAATACCCTGTGCATACTTATTTGATCGACAAGTAAGTTATTCTATGTCGAATGGAAGTTTCACCTATGCACAGAGAAATCAGAACAAAAGTCGCTCTAACAAGCAACATGAGCTGACGAATTCACGAAAATAATGCGGAAAGGTTGGATTTAAGTGTGGTCACAGTGGTATAGTATCCAGAAGAAGTTCCAAAATGTCAAGACCGAATTCTCAACAAAAAAAAAACAATTTTTTTTATATTCTTTTCTCCATTTATATGTTCTTCCTCAATAATTGTATTTCAAGTAATAATATATTCAGCAGCGCCTGACCCTGACCGCCAAACCACAGGTCGAATTTTGGTCGGGGCAGATATTTATTTCACAGATACACACTTGGGTCAGGGCACTAACTAACTAACTAACAGGACTAACTATCACTAACAGTCCCCAGTCCTCATACTTACTTACGAACTGACCAACTAATGTTTTATTTAACTGTCTCAACTAATTGGACCAACCATCCCAGTCCCTAATTGAATCTTGTTCAAAGTCAGTCACAGTAGTCATGGGCGGCAGCGGATGGGTGGTACTGCATAAAAAAAAGTGTTGTTTTCCGTGTGTGTCCATCACCTGCGACGCTATATGCCTAGACGTATCGCTGGTGTGTCAGCATTTATTCTATGACCAGGGCTACGACACAATGATCGGCGAGCGCGGCGCGCAACTGTCCGGCGGGCAGAAGCAGCGGATAGCCATCGCCCGCGCGCTCGTCCGCCGCCCCAAGATCCTGCTGCTGGACGAGGCCACGTCCGCGCTGGACTCCCACAGCGAGGCCAAGGTGCAGCGCGCGCTCGACGCCGCCGCGCACGGCCGCACCACCGTCATGGTGAGCCACAGGTACCTGCCAGTGGTATACACGATGGCCTCGGCTGTCCCGGCGCTGCGGACGAGGCCACGTCCGCGCTGGACTCCCACAGCGAGGCCAAGGTGCAGCGCGCGCTCGACGCCGCCGCGCACGGCCGCACCACCGTCATGGTGAGCCACAGGTACCTGCCAGTGGTATACACGATGGCCTCGGCTGTCCCGGCGCTGCGGACGAGGCCACGTCCGCGCTGGACTCCCACAGCGAGGCCAAGGTGCAGCGCGCGCTCGACGCCGCCGCGCACGGCCGCACCACCGTCATGGTGAGCCACAGGTACCTGCCAGTGGTATACACGATGGCCTCGGCTGTCCCGGCGCTGCGGACGAGGCCACGTCCGCGCTGGACTCCCACAGCGAGGCCAAGGTGCAGCGCGCGCTCGACGCCGCCGCGCACGGCCGCACCACCGTCATGGTGAGCCACAGGTACCTGCCAGTGGTATACACGATGGCCTCGGCTGTCCCGGCGCTGCGGACGAGGCCACGTCCGCGCCGGAGGCCAGTGCTATATGACACAAACCCTTACCCCTCTCTTAATAAGGGGAAGAGCCTTATTACACCTATCCAGCCAAAGGCCGATTGGCAAATTAGAGAACATGAAGAACTCTCAGTTGACGCAATACTTAAAAAGATATTGGTGCTTCCCGCTGCGATTTGAACTTCTCGAGTTCTTGCCTATATTAAGTAAGGATGGCTTAGCGAAAAAGCTGATGGGCCATGTGATGGTAAATGGTCACCGGCGACTATGAACACGAGCAACATCAGAGAAGTCGCCAACGGTCACGTCACTGGTCTGTTTTTTAAAAACCCCACGCCAGAAAATCTCATAGAGAAATTCATTCAACAGTTTGCATGTCCATTTCTTGCAGGCTAGCAACAGTCCTCAACGCCAACCGCATCGTATTCATAGACAAGGGCCAGGTGATCGAGGAAGGCACTCACGAGGAGCTGCTTAACCTGAAGGGCCGCTACTACCAGCTGGTGCTGGAGAACGAGCCTAGTATAGCTCCGGTGACTGATGCCGATGGGACTGTCAAACGTATGATTCCACTCCTAATTTAGCGCGTATGTGATGTGCAAGCAATCCATCTGATTGAAAACCTTTAACAGAAACAGCACGAAATTCCAGAAAATTACGTGTTTAAAACCACTAGTATTAAGCGCTCAGTTGGTATATTGTAATAATAGGCCTTGATCCTTGAACAACGTCAGTATCTTTAGGAATTTGAATCAATTTGGTATCATACTGAAAATCGGTCTAGTAATTATCTCGTAATACTGTTCAGGCCGCCATCTTTGCGTCATATTCTTAAACTCTGCAATCTACTACTGCACTTTTTGTGGTAAGGATAACATACTGAATAAGTACATACCAGTAATTCTTAGGACGGGGCTGAGTCCCACGGAATATCGCTTCTAATCACTGAATATCAGATGGAATGTTTGCTTGAAAAGTTTTTTTATGGTATAGAGCATGTCCAAGCCTTCCTTTGTTAAAATGATAGACTAATAAGCTTTGCGTAAATAAATGCATGGGAGATATCAATGTGCTTTAAATGTTATATCGTCTTAAATTATTGTGTAAGTGTCTATATCAGACTTACTCGTAAATAAAAATGTATGTTATGATAATTCATGTGGAGTGCTAACTGTGGCTTGTTTTTTTTTTTAAAAATAGTATATGCTTATTGTTTCTCATAAATAATCTACATAAAATTATTTATAAATGCAATTAATGAGTTGGCGCGATTTTCAATCTGGATCATATTTGACCAATAATAAGATACCAATCTGTAATACAAAAGATATGTAGGAATATCTACATACTGGTTTCATAAATTACACAGATACCTTCTTTCAGAAGGTCATCTAGACATTGATTGTAATTTGGACTCACCTTAAAAAAACATTTGCAAATTTTGATTCGAAAAATTTAATAGGTCAAGCACATGTCCACATTATTAAAAAAAACGACGAGAGCTCGAAAAGCTTCGGACGCGATACACCGATATCTACCCAGCTACAATTATCTTCTCGTTGACTATTAACTCTTGTACACTCTGTTTAATTACAGGACTTATATGAATTATTAGGAGTTGCCACAGCGAAATGACAGAGGTACCCGAAAAACCGCCAACGCATGTATTATTTAACCAAAATTTAATTTATGTGTTGTGCTAAAACAACTTTGTGAATTCGATGTGAAATTCTTTCCAGGCTATCTCTCGGGTATCTCTAACAGTGTGTCTTGTTCCAATTTCACAGCCGTTAATTTTGATCCGAACGCAGATGCTAAAATACGCAAGCCAAAACTACAGAAACTGGCGTCTATAGAGTCGATGAGGAGTTCTTCGAGCGAAGGTGATTCAGGATCGGAGGACAGTGTGGTTTTAGATGAGAAAAAGGAGGTGGAATTTAAGCCCACTACCTGGCAGATATTGAAGCTTTGCGAACCTGAGAAGTGGCTTATGGTGGTAGGAGTGATCGCCGCTATAGCTGTGGGCTCTTCATTCCCATGCTTCGCTATATTGTTTGGAGAGACGTACGGTGTAAGTATCGTCCATGTTCAGTGTGTATAGAGTTTGGCCCGTTGGCGCAATCGGTAGTGACCCTGTCTGTTGCGCCAAAGGTCGTGGGTTCGAATCCCACTCAGGACAAATATTCGTGTGACGAACACTTGTATATGTTCTGTGTCTGGATGTCAATATTATCTATTTAAGTATGTATTTAAAAATATCTATGTATGTATATCAGTCTCTGACACCCATAAAACACAGGTTCGCGCCTACTTTGGGGTCAGATGGCCGTGTGTGAGAATGTCGAAGATATTTATTACTAGTGGACGCCCGCAGCTTCGCTCGCGTTACACATTCACTAACTTCAAAAACGGAAAAGCTTCATACTAACTTTGCACCCCCGTTTTACCCCCTTAGGGGATGAATTTTCAAATTTTTCTCGCCGTAAAAACCATCCTTGAACTTCATCGAACATTAAAAAAAAAGAATTGGCCAAATTGGTCCAGGCGTTGTTGAGTTATGCGCTTACCAACACATTTTGCGATTCATTTTTATAATATAGATTTATTTATTATTTATAGAGACCGGTCTCAAGAGACTCTTACTAACAATTACTAACTGGACTATTAGTAACACCAACTAACAGGACTAACTATCACTGACAGTCCCCAGTCCTCATACCCACTAATGAACTGACCAAATAATGTTCTAATGAAGTTCTCTCTGAGTACCTTTTTGAGTCTTGTTCAAAGTCAGTCACAGTTGTCATGGGCGACAATGGAGGGGTAGTGCTGCAAGCTCGTTTGCTATCTTATATCCATTAAAAAAAAACTACTAGTAAAAGTAACTTGTGTAGTTTGGCGATGGAAGAATGTGTGATCATATAAAAATGACACCGTAAGTAGACTTGATTAGGTATTATAAATGAATGGTTTAGTTATCAAGTTCGTTCTTCACGAGGCTCATTCCAGTTGGTCACAGATGCGTTGAAAAATTTTAGTTTAACCAGAAACCACACTTGCACTAGAATAATTTGCAATTAAAACTATTTTAAGTATAGAATTCAAGAACTTTGAGTAAACTGTACTGTCGCTGCAACCCATATACATCCCACTGTTGGGCACGGGTCTCCTCTCATGTGGAGGGATTAGGCCTTAGTCCACCACGCTGGCCAAGTGCGGATTGGCAGACTTCACATGCCTTCGAGAACATTATGAAGAACTCTCAGGCATGCAGGTTTCCTCACGATGTGTCCTTCACCGTTATAGCAAGTGACATTTAATTTCTTAAATCGCACTTAACTTAGAAAGTAATTGGTGCGTGCCGCTGGGGTTTGAACCTGGACCGCTCGAGTGAGAAGCGAGTTCGATAGCCACTGGACTGTCACCGCTTTTACTGTACTATAAGTAATCAATTTCTGTATTTTTCAGCTGCTTGAGAGTAAGGATGAGGCGTACGTACAAGGAGGTACCAACCTGATAGCAATTCTGTTTCTCATAGTAGGAGTGTACACGGGAATTGGGATTTTCTTCCAAATCTTCATTTTCAACTTGACCGGAGTAAGGCTGACGGCAAGGCTTAGGTAAGGTCTTAATAATATTGCTTACTACCTCTCAAGGTTAGTAAGTCCTTTAGAAAAGGGCAGCTATCAAAAGATAGGTTAAATATTTACAATGTCGTTGGCTCAACTATTATCCAAAAGTGAGAAGTGTAAGTGTTTGTGTACGATGTTTCTTTCACCGTTACAGCAAGTGAAACTTAATTTCTTAATTTCTTCTAATACGTGTGTTTAATGAATTCCATTAGGGTAGGTGCATACAGATCCATTTTGAAGCAAGATATCGGGTGGTTTGACGACGCGAAGAACGGAGTGGGTGCCTTGTGCGCCCGCCTTGCCGCGGATGCAGCCGCGGTGCAAGGGGTGAGAAATTAAACTAAATTATACTATCATCGTAGCGTCCAGTCCATAGCCCAGTGGCTCGCGTCAATTCAATGTGATCGAAAGAGTTAAGCAACGACGGGCGCGGTCGGTTTGTGGATGGGTGACCGCTAGTGGCAAAAATTTCATGGGCGCTACAGAGCTTCAGAGGGCACGTACAACCGTCGATCCCGGTTATTTTCAATGGTGGAAACAGTCGTTAAGCCTTGTCGAAGACCAATTGCACATTAGGTACATTATATAACAGTTAAATGAATTATAATATATTATAACATTTTATTAAAAACTACAAGTAGGTAGGTACTTATGTCAAATTTAATTAAATGTCAAAATTATTATTCTGTTTAAAAGTTTCCATATCTTACAAAAAGTCATTTACTTACAGATTAATAAAATGTATGTGCATTTTTGTATACATTTACGTGTTTGTTCATCGAGTTTTAAATCACAACGATTCTAAAGAAGTTTCACTTCAAAAAAAATCTCTGCTTTTATTCTTTTACGGTTGGCGCCATTTTCCAAAAATGCTCTTTAATAAATTGCTTAATTTTTTCGCAACTGTATTAAAAATAGTTATTCAGTACACGTGCGGAACCGTCATTGCAACTTGTTGCGACTGTCAACCCTCACCTTCGGCTGCGCCTCGCTTTCCGCACTCGTAATGAAATATACTATTTTAATACAGTTGCTCAAAAAGTGGCGTATTACAGGGACGTATAGCGTTCGGGAAGTGAGCTATTACACACTCGTGCTTTTTCTTTACCTTTTCCGAACTCGTGCGTTCTCTTTCCCAACTGTCAAAATAATGTCTATTAAAAAGAAAAAACCAACCACGAAGATTTTACTAAAAAAAAATTCATAGAAGTTTTTATGATTCATGCAAATATTTCTTAAAAGAAGCTACTAATTTGTTTCAATATCAGATTTAATGATTTGATTCAATGAGTTAGGTTAGGTTTCACTTCATTTCAGCTCATTAAATTTCATGTCAATAAAAAAATTCTACTGAAGACATGGCTGTATGGGCATAGTTCCCTTTGTCTACCCAGAATGGGTGAAGAAAACAAAAAAAAATCTCTGCAATACTCACAGAGTACATTTTATATAACTGAAAGCAATACTCTGTATTCTTTTACGGTTGGCGCCGTTTTCCAAAAATGTTCTTTGCGAGTTTAGTTTGTGTCTTTATTATTTTATTAAATTGCTTAATTTTTTCGCAACTGTATTAAAAATAGTTGTTCAGTACACGTGCGGAACCGTCATTGCAACTTGTTCCGACTGTCAACCCTCGCCTTCGGCTCGGGTAGACATTTGTCGGAACTCTTTGCAATGACAGGCTTTCCGCACTTGTAGCGAAATATACTATTTCTGACCAGGCGACCGGCACTCGCATAGGAGCTCTCATGCAAGCGTCGGCTACAATTCTAATCGGCATAGCGCTCTCGATGTACTTCACGTGGAAGATGACGCTGGTCTCGCTGGTGTCCGTGCCGATGGTGATAGCGGCCGTGGTGCTGGAGGGCCGCGTGCTGGCGGAGGGCGCGGCGGCGGTGCGCGAGGCCTCCAACCGGGCCACCACCATCGCCACCGAGGCCATCACCAACATCAGGACCGTGTCCGCCTTCTGTGAGTATAACTCTGCTGCTCTAATAATAACTAAGGCCGAGGCCATCATCAATTCGAACGAGGCAGTGATGTATTGAGTATCAAAGCTGTTCTTTACTCTCAGCCTCATTCACAAGCTTAAGTTCGCTCAGAGGTCCAGATGGCAGCATGAAGAGATTAACCCTAGATACACATAACGCTTTTGTACCCATGACAACATATTTTCTACCCGAATCCGCTATTTTTATTGGACATTGTAATTTAATTTATGGAATTATGTTTCTACACCAGTCTATGATCTTGAATAAAAACGGCTATTAATTTTGTAATAATTTAATTTTACTTAAAAACAATCAAGAACTAAAAATGTTTGGAATACCTAATGAAATTTAAAACGAGTATGCCTTTTTATTAAAATCACTTACTAACAACAAATAAAATATATTTTATAAACTTATATGAAAACAAAATATTTAAAAAATCTAAATATAGCATATCTAACATATCAGTCGTAAAGTATGATTTAGGTACTAGATATTGTTATTGTTCTTATTATCTGCTTAACTAGTTGGACTTTGTAGCTTTCAAATGAGACTATTTTGAAGATAATTCACCGTTTACAAACAAAGAAACAAAGTAAGAACCAAAAAATGCGGTTTTCGTTAAAAAAAAAATAACTAAAGTACATACCTTGATTTTTGAAATAGCCTACTAAATAAAAAAAAAATTTGTATCGATAACTCTTCGGTTGAACAAGTTTCAAAAAAACACTTTCTTTATAAAGAGTATTAGATAAAGTGTAGGTACAGTTTTTGCAGAGTGAACCTTCCGTACGTATGCTATAATGTGTTCTGTGGCCCAGGTGGCGAGGAGGACGTGATGGCGCGCTACCAGGCCGCGGGGCAGGGCGCCAGGGCCACCGCGCGCAGCAGCCTGCGCTGGCGCGGCGCCGTGTTCGCGTTCGGCCAGACGGCGCCCGTGGCGGGGTACGCGCTCTCGCTGTGGTACGGCGGCGTGCTGGTCGCCGACAAGCAAGTGCCGTACAAGGACGTCATCAAGTGAGTGTGCATAGATCACTCACACATGTAGCTCGGGACCAGAATAGTGCTTGTGTTTATATACATATATATACATACTAGTAGACGCCCGCAGCTTCGCTCGCGCAGAATTAAACCCATTAACGACGTCTACCCGTCTAACGACTTCAAAAACGGCAAAGTTTCATATAACTTTGCACCCCCGTTTTACCCCCTTAGGGGGTGAATTTTCAAAAATCCTTTCTAAGTGCTCCCCTACGTTATAAAAGGAACCCCTGTGCAAAATTTCAAGTTTCTAGCCCTTATAGTTTAGGCCCTGCGTTGATATGTCAGTCAGTCAGTCAGTCAGTCAGTCAGTCAGTCAGTCAGTCAGTCAGTCAGTCAGTCACCTTCTCCTTTTATATATATAGATATGTATATAAACACAAAATAAAAATAAATAGAAACAACTGGCACGAACCTCCCAACGAGGGCGTCCTGAAAATCAGCGGCTGCGGGCTTGCCACGGCCATTTGCTGTGGGCGTCCCATTTCGGCATCGATAATTTTTACTTATTTAAAATTGTATTGTTTCACATTTCTTGTATGTTGTATGTCGAAATAAATTTTTGTCTATGTCTATGTCTATGCTACATTAGCGCCTGGTACGGTAGCGCCCGCAAAACCAGAAGAACTTTTAGTCGCCACTTATGACAGGCAGGGCGACTAAAAGAGGACTTCTGGGGCTGCGGGCGGTGATAATGGGAGCTCGAATCGTCCGTCGTAAATAATGAATATTAGATAACCATAAATAATGAATAATAAATATCTTGGACACTCTCACATACGGCCATCTGACCCCAAAGTAGGCGCGAGCCTGTGTTATGGGTGTCAGAGACTGATAAACATAGGTACATAGATATTTTTAAATACATACTTAGATAGATAATAATAACATCCAGACACAGAACAAACACAAGTGTTCGTCCTGAGTGGAATTCGAACCCACGACCCCTGGCGTAGGCAGGGTCACTACATCGTTAATTGTTACATATTTAAAAGTAAAATTGTTTTGTTTCACATGTGTAGTATGTATGTCGAAATAAACTTATGTCTATGCCTATTATACAATGTTTTCGTGCGCCAGGGTATCCGAAGCGCTGGTTTTCGGGTCCTGGATGATGGGCCAGGCGCTGGCCTTCGCGCCGAACTTCGGCGCGGCGGTGCTGGCGGCGGGCAGGGTCATGACGCTGTTGGAGCGCCGGCCAGCCGTGGAGAGCACGCACGCGCCTTCAGTGCAGGAGAACTATGTGAGTGAAGTTGGCGAACCAATTTTTGAACTAGTTTTACGAGCAGAAAACCTTTCAAAGGATCTAATTTTGGGAGTGTGGTAAGTCTAAGTATATGTGGAATTTCCACCCACTAATATCCCCTCGGTGACCTTCCTCAGCATTTGTGGACTCCGGGATCTGTTAATTAATTGTATCAGGCGTTACATTGCGGAACTCCATTATTACAAACCAAGCATTAAATCTACTTTGCAACAATCCGCGAACAATCCGGGATCTGTGTTAGAACGCACTGGTGCGAGACGTGAAAACATCGGAACCCAGCAACAACGTCGTGCAGCCACACACATCAGCCTGTTCGATTTTTACTTCCATTCTTGCCACCCCCGTCCCGTTTTAGTCGTATTTTACACTACGATCTGTTCTGGTAGCTTTTTTTTCCAAATAGTTATGCATTTGAAAGAAAGAAAGAAAGAAAGAATCATTTATTTGCCAAAATCGTTCATGCAACACAGAAAAATATCATGTACATGGTATGATTAACAAAGGTTACCTTAAATAAAAAAGAAGAAACAAAGTTCTATGTTGCAGTGACCACTCAGCAAATAGGTCTACACTCAGCATAGCTGCAGTTGCTCAAACTGCAACACTGATTTTCAGTGCAGCCTGTAGTGTGTAATGTAGTTTGAACATACATGACATACATCTCATATAATAATATGACACTAAAACCTCACGTATTGATAGAGAGAACCCATTTGGACCTTTACACCGTCACCAAACAGGGTTCAAAAGCTCAACCGACCATATCACAAGGCAAAGAGTATATTCGAGCTATGCTCCCACGTAACACACTTAGTACTAAGTACTTTTAATCGATTTTCAGGTAGCCAAAGGCAAGATTCAATACAAGAACGTGAAGTTCCGCTACCCGACGCGGCGGGAGGTGGAGGTACTGCGAGGGTTGTCGCTAGTCATCCCGAGCGGGCTGCGAGTGGCGCTGGTGGGGCCGAGCGGTTGCGGCAAGTCCACGCTCATTCAGCTGCTGCAACGGTTGTACGACCCTGATGACGGTACTGTGGTAAGACACTTCTCTTCACAGACGATTCGACGATAAAGCGATCGTGGTCGTCATTTAGTTGGTGGTGGGTGCACATGTTATTAGCCTTACAAAGTCCAGCCATCTCACATTGATGATCATCCTGATTCTCTCAAATAAGGGTCTACTTACTGCAAGGTGACCGACCGCGAGGGTTTGTACCATCGACTCCTGCACAACCAATCGTTCGATGGATCATTTTCTAAGAATATAAAATATAAAAATAAATAGCACTAAAACATGTGTAAAGCAATAAATCTTAAATAGATAAATATATAAAGAAAATGTCTTGTGTGTGACCCGACAGTGCTACTATAAAGGGTTTATGAAAGGATTCCGTTTCCCCCAGTATCTGGACGACCACAGCATAGTGGGCGACATGCGGCTGAGCACGCTGCGGCGGAACCTGGGCATCGTGTCGCAGGAGCCGGTGCTGTTCGACCGCTCCATCGCGGAGAACATCGCGTACGGGGACAACACGCGCGCCGTGCCCATAGAGGAGATCGTCTCGGCCGCCAAGCAGGCTAACGTGCACGCGTTCATCGCCGCCTTGCCCGCTGTAAGTATATACCTTCCCCCAGTATCTGGACGACCGCAGCATAGTGGGCGACATGCGGCTGACCACGCTGCGGCGGAACCTGGGCATCGTGTCGCAGGAGCCGGTGCTGTTCGACCGCTCCATCGCGGAGAACATCGCGTACGGGGACAACACGCGCGCCGTGCCCATAGAGGAGATCGTCTCGGCCGCCAAGCAGGCTAACGTGCACGCGTTCATCGCCGCCTTGCCCGCTGTGAGTATGTTTAGAATCCTACTTATATTATAGAATACTAGCTGACCCCGCAAACTTTGTTCTGCCATATGAAATGTTAAAGTGACGCGACACTTCACGTCAATGTACGACGGTTAAAATATTTGGATATTGTTCATACAAAAATACTAAAATCGTGTTTAAAAAAAAATTCCAGTGGACCAAATTGTGAATCTAAACCATTCTCGAATCCGCTACATCCACTTTAATCCATTGAAAAGATCCATTGATGGATCTTTTTACGCTTTTATGTCCACATTAATCCATGATCAAGGATTTTTTGCAAAATGGATTTTTTAGAACTAACGTGTCTCTGAAAATCCATTAAAGGCTAAGAACTCACATTGCTGTTTTCACCCGCGCACGTCGCGGTTGCGGGCCCGCAGCTTCTGTAGAATGCAGATCTGTCTGTACTAATATTATAAAGAGGAAACATGTGTTTGTAATGTTTTAATTAATTAATTTATTTTTATAAATTTGTATTTTTGTATGTATGTTTGTAATGTTTTCAAACAAAAACTACCGGACCGATTTGACTTACTAATTATGAAACGCGGTGGCGACTTTATGCCTTATGCCATGTAACATGTATTGTGTTCCAGGGATACGAGACGCGCATAGGCGCGCGCGCGTCGCAGCTGTCCGGCGGACAGAAGCAGCGGATCGCGATCGCGCGCGCGCTCGTGCGGAACCCGCGCGTGCTGCTGCTGGACGAGGCCACCTCAGCGCTGGACACGCACAGCGAGCGGGTAAGCCGACTTGCATCCATCCATCCATCCATCAATTAATTCTCTATAAATTTACATTAAAAAAAAACTGGTCCTGTCCCTTTTGAATCCAGCGGGTTCCCGCCGTGTAAGCCGACTTGCATCCATCCACAGAATATATTTACATTGAAAAAAAACTGGTCCTTTGCTTTCTGAATAAATCGGTTTATCGCCGTTTTCGTCAAAGTCATTCAAATAATTTATTTCGCCATGAGATTGGACACGCTTAACGAAATGTTCAGGTTCACCTTGTCGGATGGTGACTGTGCTCCTTTAGAAGGCACAGGACCGGTTGGAATGGTCGGTTTGGAGAGGCATATGTCCACCAGTGGACTTCGAAAGGTTGGCGGCTGGATGAAAAAAAACCTCCATAATATGCTCCAATGCTTTCTATAAAATAAATGACTAGTTCAACGATAAAAAGCTTGGTTTCGCACCAAGCTTTTTATCACCCGTGATCCAGTTGTTAAATTGATCATGGTGGTCTAAGGCCTAATCACTCCCTCCCATTTTGAGAGGAGACCCGTGCCCAACGGTGGGACAAAAGGGTTGTGATTATGATGATTGTTAGTTTTTAGTCAGTTTTGTTTAATTAAAACATCGTATCAGGTGGTACAAGAAGCCCTGGACCGCGCGAGCGAGGGCCGCACCTGCCTCATCATAGCGCACCGTCTCGCCACCATACAGAACGCTGACATGATCTGCGTCATCGACAAGGGTGTTGTCGCCGAGATGGGCACTCACCGGGAGCTTATGGCTCTGAAGAAGATATACGCCCGCCTATACGAGCTGCAGTGCGGCGTGCAGGACGAGAGCGACCAGAACATCCCCGAGGCCGACGAGACGCAGGAATAGGGATCGAATCCTCAACAAATAACTATTGGGTTCGAACAACCTCCCTGTGAGACTTCAATCTATTGGGGCCGAACAACCTCCCTGTGAGACTCCAATCTATTGGGGCCGAACAACCTCCCTGTGAGACTCCAATCTATTGGGGCCGAACAACCTCCCTGTGAGACTCCAATCTATTGGGGCCGAACAACCTCCCTGTGAGACTCCAATCTATTGGGGCCGAACAACCTCCCTGTGAGACTCCAATGTATTGGGGCCGAACAACCTCCCTGTGAGACTCCAATGTATTGGGGCCGAACAACCTCCCTGTGAGACTCCAATGTATTGGGGCCGAACAACCTCCCTGTGAGACTCCAATGTATTGGGGCCGAACAACCTCCCTGTGAGACTCCAATCTATTGGGGCCGAACAACCTCCCTGTGAGACTCCAATCTATTGGGGCCGAACAACCTCCCTGTGAGACTCCAATCTATTGGGGCCGAACAACCTCCCTGTGAGACTCCAATCTATTGGGGCCGAACAACCTCCCTGTGAGACTCCAATCTATTGGGGCCGAACAACCTCCCTGTGAGACTTCAATCTATTGGGGCCGAACAACCTCCCTGTGAGACTCCAATCTATTGGGGCCGAACAACCTCCCTGTGAGACTCCAATCTATTGGGGCCGAACAACCTCCCTGTGAGACTCCAATCTATTGGGGCCGAACAACCTCCCTGTGAGACTCCAATCTATTGGGGCCGAACAACCTCCCTGTGAGACTCCAATGTATTGCGGCCGAACACCCTCCCTGTGAGACTCCAATCTATTGGGGCCGAACAACCTCCCTGTGAGACTCCAATGTATTGGGGCCGAACAACCTCCCTGTGAGACTCCAATCTATTGGGGCCGAACAACCTCCCTGTGAGACTCCAATCTATTGGGGCCGAACAACCTCCCTGTGAGACTCCAATCTATTGGGGCCGAACAACCATACAGTTGGTCACATATGCATTTTTGCCCTCAGGATTGCCCTCAGGATTGCCCTCAGGATACATCAGCCCAGAACTTAGTGTAATGTGCTATTTCGTTTGAAATCACAAATTTAATGAATATCAAAACACTTTTTACGTTATGCCTGTATATCAGAAACAAAGTATAAGTTATGATCGAAAGTGTGTAATCGAGAATCAAAATGTAAGGTTTGAACCTATTCACAATTATAATTTATTTGTACGGATTAAAACTAAAGTAATCGAAAGGATGACTATTTTACCAATATTTATTGATGTCTTCCCAACTGCGTTTCAGAATGTTTTTAGCGTATATAACGCTGTTTCATCATCGTATTTGTTTCCCTTTACGCCATTATCACATTCCTTAGATCCTTATGCATTCCCTTACCTAAAAAGACACTACATAACCTTAGTACCTAAGTACTTCACTAATATAGATGTACTGCAGATTAGAGATGAACAATGATAAAATGGCGCGCCATTTCACAATTCAAAACGTTTGAAACTATGTGTGAAAGTATTAACAAAGACATACAAATATTATAGAGTACTGATTGCACAAAAAATGAATAAATATTAATGCGTTCAAATATGAATATTTTTTGTGTTTAATATTTCCAATAAAATGATGTATTTATGTGTATGTAGGACCCGGATAAATAAAACACGCCTTTGATCACTCAATATGTGGAGTAAGTAATGCGTCCGTCGCACGTCCGAACTTGCTCACAGCTAGCGCGTGACTGTCCGGCCGCTGCCCGGACCCACATACACTAACTACTGTGTCGCTGCGACCCATAGACGTCCCACTGTTGGGCACGGGTCTCCTCTCAGAATGGGAGGGATTAGGCCTTAGTCCACCACGCTGGCCAAGTGCGGATTGGCAGACTTCACAGGCATGCAGGTTTCCTCACGATGTGTCCTTCACCGTTATAGCAAGTGACATTTAATTTCTTAAAACGCACATAACTTAGAAAAGTCATTGGTGCGTGCCACTGGGGTTTGAACCCGGACCGCTCGAGTGAGAGGCGAGTTCGATAGCCGCTGGGCTGTCACCGCTAATACTACTGCTATAACTACAGTGTAGGTACATGTAAATAAAACCAGAACATGTAAATAAAATTAAAAATCTTAATCTTCTTCATGATCTTTATTGACACTGAAACACTTTGTTCATTGCTGTCACAGTAGGTAGCTTGATGTGTCACATTCATAGATATCTATATAGATAAAAATGAATGTTGGTAAGCGGGTAACTCAAGAATGGCTGGACCAATTCGGTTAAAATTTTTTTTGTATGTTCCTTAAGGTTCACGGAATGTTGTTGTAATACTTTAAAAAAAATTCTGCTCATTTATTTCCTCTAAGGCGGAACAAAGTCTTTCGAATGGATTGAGAAAGTAATTAGGGCGCGCTATGTTATCCTAGTTTATCTATACTTACCTTAATGTACAAAGTTTCGGTAGATATAAATGGATATATTAATTTAGATCAATTTAATATAATTGTTAATATTATCAATTCCCGTTTACAATGTAAATCTTTCTTTTCTAGTACCAAATCTGTGCTATTAATTAGATCGCCATTCCTATTTAATTTAGGAAGGCCAAAAATATTTCCCAATATTTTCCATAAGTTTTCTGAATAGTACCTAATCCATTCCTCTGTTTTTTCTTACTACTAATACAAATATTATTATCTCTTTGCAATGATTTTATTTGTAACGTGAACATACCTAAGTAATTACTCAAACTAGATATTAATCTGATCTATTTGGGCTAGTCTGGTCTATTTGATCCAGACAAAAGTACCTGAGAATAAGTATTAATTCGTAGTAAATAAAAAAGTATCTTGAATTATTTTTGCAAACTGTCTATTTTTGCCACTGATAATAAAATTGTATTTAAATTATTTTTTATCATTCAGTCTTTACTATATTGTTAAATTGTGTACCATGTCCATATAATTGTGATAAAATGTAACAAGATAGATAATACGTATTATATTTACAAAACAATATTAAAAATGCTTTATTATTTATTAATAGAGTACATAATGTACATATGTTTTAATATTTATTTTGTTAAAATATCCAAAAACGTTTTTATATTAAACCTTATGTAGACTTGCTAATTGAATAAATAAAAAATAAAATAAATAAATAAGTTTCACCTACTGATTTCAACAGATTCGCCCAAATAACTAATGCATTAGTTATTGGGAGAGCGGCAACAACTAATAAATTAACTCTTAAGATGTTGTATGTAGACCTTCATAGATTATTAATCAACTGTTTTTGCTTTAGGTATAATAAATCTATCATTGTTAAAGCTTACTTGCCTTAAGCTTGCTTACAATTTGTGCCTTAAATATTTCTAAAATTAGTTTAGTGAAAGCGATAAGACATTGCTGTTATTTGGCTTTAATATCTTAAGGGTGGCATAATCATAGTTATTTATTTATTTGACGTAGCATAATAGTTTCGTTGGGAAATCAAAGGAGTATATAACCTATATAAATCAAACTAAAAAATGTGACTAGCATTTCTAGCTTTAGGAAATTGAAACTATTTCTAGAAATCATGCTCAAATAATGTTTGTGATGAACAATATTTTTTTATAAAACTAAACGTGTGCTTTTGCGAATGTATGTATGCTAAATAAAGGATACAGTAATGTAGATAAAATATTTGAATAATAAAAAGCTAACATAGTTTAAAAATGTATTTTCATTCCTATGCAATATTTAAGGTTCGTCCCAAAAAGTCCACTTCCAAAACGGCCTATTCCTCAAGATTTCACTTTCTAAAAAAGCGAGGTCGGTCCCGGTTGTTTTCAATTGTAAAACAATGATTAAGCCTTGTCGAAGACCTTCGGGTGGCTTGAGAACATTCGACACTGGGGTGGCCACTAACCCCTCCACCAATCCGTATTGGAGCATCATGGAGGATTATGCTCTGGAGTGCGTTTTTTGCCCAGCAGTGGGACGTCTATGCTTAGCTTTTATTTCATTATTTCAAGTAAGTACCATTGGAAGTATTTGGAAGGTTATAATAGGTATAATTAAAATGCATAGTTCGATTTAATGTTTTTAATAAATATCTATACTTCCTTACATAACAACAAATGTGCGAAATAAAAAATAAATGGTTTCAAAGAATGATGGATAGTACCGCTTACATTATTATGATGAAAAAAACAATAAAAATAAATATTACTAAATTAAAAAGCCAATCTCATTAGTATTCTTAAAGTTTTATACAAAACCTTTCATTTAATATGCTTTTTGACAACCACAAATCGCTTTAAAAGCTTGTTAACACTACAATATAAAAGATTCGATTTAACAAGACACTTTCTCCTTACATAATTGTACCAGTAAAACTGCAATAATTCCCGCCGAAATAAAATAAAATACAGATAATACAAACATCAGATAACAAGGCAAAGTTTTTATAGTGCAATAAGGAATGATTATATAAAACTCATTGAACAATCTAACAGTATTGCGGGCCTAGCAGTTGTATTAAAATTGCAATCTTATCAATTAAAATAAGAAAGTTTTTTCACCATTTTTGTGGCAACGCTTACAACTAGCTAAACTTTTATACATGGCAACCCTCAATCTAAAGTGTCAGTATAATAATATCACTTGATAAAGAATTCATAATGATATGTATTGAATGCAAAGGAAATTTTTTAGTAATATAATCTTCGATCAATGAAGAAAAATATTACAATAAGGTTAAATATTGTAATTGTAATTCAAGGGTACTAAAATTGCTGACCTTGAAATTAAAGTATTGTGTTGTGAAAATATAGATTTAACTGTTTTAAATAATATCACAAGATTTATCACAATTTTTAATACCATTTTTCGATTTAACTTTGCACCCAACATAATAACATTATGAATCTATTGCTGCGTTCGGTCATCTTGCTTACGTTTTTTCAATTTTCGTTATTATTGAAATCCAATTCGTCTTGCGCAGACAAAACTTTACAGTTACAAATAATCTTTATGATTTTTTTATTTTTTATTCAATAGGTGCAAAACATTAGAAAAGTTTCTCATAGACGTATAACGCCATCTATCGTTGAAAGATATAATTAGACCAATACACGCTATCATGCTCTCCACCAATTCGCATTGGAGCAGCGTGGATTATGCTCTAGACCTCCCGCAGCTGTCTGTGGGGGAGACCCGTGCCCGACAGGTCATCTATGGGTTGTAGCTAGCACGCCATCATGTTATATCAAATCGCTTATAGATGGCGTTGATTTAAACATTACTAGCTAGCACACGCCATCATGTTATAACAAATCGCCAATAGATGGCGTTGATTTAAATATTACTAGCTAGCACACGCCGTCATGTTATAACAAATCGCCAATAGATGGCGTTGATTTAAATATTACTACCCAGCACAAGCCATCATGTTACATCAAATCGCCAATAGATGGGTGTTGATATAAATATTACTAGCTAGCACACGCCATCATGTTATATCAAATCGCCTATAGATGGCGTTGATTTAACTATTACTACCCAGCATACGCCATGTTATATCAAATCGCCAACAGACGGCGTTGATTTAAATATTACTAGCTAGCACACGCCATCATGTTATATCAAATCGCCAATAGATGGCGTTGATTTAAATATTACTACCCAGCACACGCCATCATGTTATATCAAATTGGCAATAGATGGTGGTTGCGCGTGCAATACACAAGGTTTGTTTAATAGTTATGCCGTTAATCGACCTCTGCCGCGCCTCTACTGGCAAGGAGAATTTCAAAAAGAAGAAAACAATGTCAAGAAGGACTTCAAAAATGTTCTCTGAAAATATAGTGTCAAAATAATCCAAGAGAGTGGTGAACAATTTTTCCCTGGACCGCATCACCGCTCCTGGATATTTGTTTTAACCGCTTCGCTGTATAAATTGTGTAAACCGCTATTAACATTAAAACATTTTTGTGAGTGCCATTTTTTCCACCATACCGCCGCGCGGCTGGATTGTCTGTGTCGACTGAGGACGAACATTTTCAGCTACGTGTGAGACTGGTAAGTCGTTTGATGTGCATATCTATTTGTGATTTACTTTGTGTATTGTTCCGCACCGCAACGCTCCGCAGCCATCATCAGATTTACCATAGTTTCTTCCCTTCCGCTTGGAGGAGCTATTTACACGCTCCTCCAGATGGCGTTGATTTAAATATTACTAGCTAGCACACGCCATCATGTTATATCAAATCCCCAATAGATGGCGTTGATTTAAACTTGTGATCTAACGTTCTGATTCTTGTACAGTACAGCAAGCAAGACGCAGCGCTTACCGGTCTCATGTTATATCAAATCCCCAATAGATGGCGTTGATTTAAACTTGTGATCTAACGTTCTGATTCTTGTACAGTACAGCAAGCAAGACGGAGCGCTTACCGGACTCGCCAATAGATGGCGTTGATTTAAATATTACTAGCTAGCACACGCCATCATGTTATATCAAATCCCCAATAGATGGCGTTGATTTAAGCTTGTGATCTAACGTTCTGATTCTTGTACAGTACAGCAAGCAAGACGGAGCGCTTACCGGACTCGCCAATAGATGGCGTTGATTTAAATATTACTAGCTAGCACACGCCATCATGTTATTACAAATCCCCAATAGATGGCGTTGATTTAAACTTGTGATCTAACGTTCTGATTCTTGTACAGTACAGCAAGCAAGACGGAGCGCTTACCGAACTCATGTTATATCAAATCCCCAATAGATGGCGTTGATTTAAATATTACTAGCTAGCACACGCCATCATGTTATATCAAATCCCCAATAGATGGCGTTGATTTAAACTTGTGATCTAACGTTCTGATTCTTGTACAGTACAGCAAGCAAGACGGAGCGCTTACCGAACTCATGTTATATCAAATCCCCAATAGATGGCGTTGATTTAAATATTACTAGCTAGCACACGCCATCATGTTATAACAAATCGCCAATAGATGGCGTTGATTTAAACTTCTGATCTAACGTTCTGATTCTTGTACAGTACTCCCAAATTAATAATGCGCATGCAAATCTTCGCTAATTGTCGTATTCCCGGAAACACCCGAATTATTGAATCGGAGAAAGCCCTAAACAATGCACTTGCATTTTGCACCTTGTTCGAAAGAAACAGGAGTCAATGTCATATGTCAAATCATGTGAAACAATTGAAAACAATTCGGGCGGTCGGCGGCTGTCGCCGGTCAGTCAAAGGTCCGTCAGTCGTCTTTATATATTGGTGGTGACTGCACGTGTTCTCTATGTGTGGAATTATATAGAGCTGCTATTACACACCCTTCTTGGTTTTGTTTTCAAAGCAAAAACACATAATTCTACTAAATTATGCATGAAGAAAATGCACTTAACCACTCTATATACATATCGTCTTCCGACGCTCGGTGAATACGACCGTTGCCGAACAGTGACGAAGATTTCTATGCGCTTTATTAATTTGGGAGTACTGTACAGTACAGCAGGCAAGACGGAGGGCTTACCGGTCCCGTGACTGACTTACCCCTAGGCCTCCTAGTTGCGCGTGGCCACCGATATGTGGTGCAGGGGCGCGTCGGGGCGCGTGCCGCGGACCGCCGGCTCGAGGCAGTTGGCGTAGATGTCGGCCGAGAGCTCCTCGAGGCCGATTTCGGGCTCCGTCTTGGCCTGCTTCGTCGCCTCGTCCACTTCCTTGCGGACTTTCGCGTCGATTTCCTGTTGATGAGGAGATTGTAATTTAAAAATAATCGCTGCGACCCATAGACGTCCCACTGTTGGGCACGGGTCTCCTCTCAGAATGGGAGGGATTAGGCCTTAGTCCACCACGCTGGCCAAAAAAAATAATGCCATGCTAAAAATCTATATACGAATATATAAAAAGAGAAGCTGACTGACTGACTGGCTGACATATCAACGCAGGGTATAAGTAGTAATAAGTAGTAATAAGAGTTAGAAACTTGAAATTTTGCACAGGGGTTCCTTTTATAACGTAGGGGAGCACTAAGAAAGGATTTTCGAAAATTCGCCCCCTAAGGGGGTAAAACGGGGGTGCAGAGTTAGTATGAAAGTTTGCCGTTTTTGAAGTTAGTAAATGTGGAATTAGACATTTAACACATAACGAGCGAAGCGTCTAGTAGTATTAGTATGTGCTGGATCGCTGCGACCCATAGACATCCCACTGCTGGGCACGAGTCTCATCATAGCCCAATGGCTCGCGTCGATTCAATGTGATCGAAAGAGTTAAGCAACGACGGGTGCGGTCGTTTTGTGGATGGGTGGCCGGCCGCTAGTGGCAAAATTTCAGGAACGCTACCATGCTTTGGAGGGCACGTAAAGCTGTCGGTCCTGGTTGTTTTCAATGCTGGAAACAGTCGTTAAGCCTTATAGAAGACCTTCGGATGGCTTGAGAACATTCGACACTGGGTTGGCCACTAACCCCTCCACCAATCCGCATTGGAGCAGCGTGGTGGAGTATGCTCTAGAGTCTCTAGACGAAGCTCTCAAAGCGAAGCAATTAGTAAGTGCTGGATCGCTGCGACCCATAGACGGCCCACTGCTGGGCACGGGCCTCACAGACACTGCTGCGGGAGGAATATGCAACATTTTTTTTCTGAAGTCTACCGTGGGGGTCTACTCTTTTGTACCCGGGGCTGTCGCCCCGTTTGCCCTATCCTAAATCCGGCCCTGGACGAGTCGATCGATAGTGATGGTGATGTGAGTGAGTTGGTGATTTATTTATTTATTTATTTATTATTTAGTCAGCAATTTGCTTACAGTTGATACACCAGACACAAATGCGATACACATAATACAATGAGAATGAGATAGTAATCATGAAGTAGTTACACAAATTTAAAGTTAAAAAATAATAATTATAAAGTAATTATAGAGTAACACTGGTACCAGCGGTCATGGCCTCCATATGTCGACCAGCAACTTTTAAGAATTGAGGCTCAGTACACAGAAACATATCAAAGTCCCCGTGTTTTACTGCAATGTCGTTGATTATTTTTATTTTTATGATGATGGTGATGGTGATGGTGACGGTGATGGTACCTTGAGCTGGTCGGGCGTGGCCAGCTCGGCGGTGATCAGCTTGTCCTTGAACGAGGTGATGGGGTCGGACATCGAGTGGCCGGAGTACCGGTACGTCTCCATCTCCATCAGCAGGGGTCCTGTAGGGCACCAATGGTGATGGTGATGGTGACGGTGATGGTACCTTGAGCTGGTCGGGCGTGGCCAGCTCGGCGGTGATCAGCTTGTCCTTGAACGAGGTGATGGGGTCGGACATCGAGTGGCCGGAGTACCGGTACGTCTCCATCTCCATCAGCAGGGGTCCTGTAGGGCACCAATGGTGATGGTGACGGTGATGGTACCTTGAGCTGGTCGGGCGTGGCCAGCTCGGCGGTGATCAGCTTGTCCTTGAACGAGGTGATGGGGTCGGACATCGAGTGGCCGGAGTACCGGTATGTCTCCATCTCCATCAGCAGGGGTCCTGTGGGGCACCAATGGTGATGGTGATGGTGACGGTGATGGTACCTTGAGCTGGTCGGGCGTGGCCAGCTCGGCGGCGATCAGCTTGTCCTTGAACGAGGTGATGGGGTCGGACATCGAGTGGCCGGAGTACCGGTATGTCTCCATCTCCATCAGCAGGGGTCCTGTGGGGCACCAATGGTGATGGTGTTGGTGACGGTGATGGTACCTTGAGCTGGTCGGGCGTGGCCAGCTCGGCGGCGATCAGCTTGTCCTTGAACGAGGTGATGGGGTCGGACATCGAGTGGCCGGAGTACCGGTATGTCTCCATCTCCAGGGGTCCTGTAGGGCACCAATGGTGATGGTGATGGTGATGGTACCTTGAGCTGGTCGGGCGTGGCCAGCTCGGCGGCGACCAGCTTGTCCTTGAACGAGGTGATGGGGTCGCGCGTCTGCCGCACCTCCTGCACCTCGTCGCGGGTGCGGTACGACGTGCCCGGGTCGGACATCGAGTGGCCGGAGTACCGGTATGTCTCCATCTCCATCAGCAGGGGTCCTGTAGGGCACCAATGTCACTATTGTACTAGCTAATTCAGCTTTACTCGCAGAAAAAGTGTGATCAAGTTAAGAATTAATGTCAGCGCCATCTGTTGACATTATGCTAGACAGCTTTCCAAAAAACGTGCAAAGCATCCCAAGGGAACATATTATTACCATCGGAACATATTGTTATGTGCTAATCCATACTAATATTATAAATGTGAAAGTGTGTTTGTTTGTTTGTTTGTTTGTCCGGCTTTCACGTAGCAACGAAGCTATTATATGGTATTGTTTTTGTGTGTAGAGATAGTGAGGAGGGTGGAGAGTGACGTAGGCTACATTTTACCGCGGTAAAACATCCCCATGGGAAGATATCGATGTTTTGTTATTTTCTAGATATTTAGTTCCGGATGTTGTTAATAGATGGCGTTAGTAAAATTCATTTGCAAGTTCTTATCTTAGTATCTTTTAATCGTGGAACTGTCACTATTCATCCATCACAAATGTGTCATGTATGATAAACAACTAATTGTTAATTCCCTTTGACCACGCGGGCGGAGCCGCGGGTAAAAGCTAGTCTAGGCTATAATTATATACGGGCTGGCCGTGCCCAAAAGTGGGACAAAGTAACAAAGAAAAGGCTGCGGCGATGATGGTGGGGAGTCCATAAGGGCCAACTTTTTATTTGTACTTAAATAATAATAGAACAATATAGATGAATATGCTGTAGGCGGAAAACTATGACGCGTCGCGTCGCTTCGACTCTGCGCCAGTGTGAGTTGACCCTTACAGCGTCACCGAACAGATTCAGAGATTCAGATTCAGATTCATTTATTTTTCATTATATGGTATTTTTTTATACGCTTAATGAACGTCATAACATTTTTTATCTACCGCCGGTTCACAAAGTTGATGCTACGGAGAAGAACACGGCAAGAAGCTCGGTAGTTACTCTTTTTTTTAAAATTTACAATTTTTATAATTTAATCAAATTACATTATTATTGAACAAGTGGAGCTGGAGATACTTCGCACCAAGCATTTCTATCGTTTAAGTAATCATTAATATAGATAGAACGATACGCACCCTTGCCGCTGGTGCAGTGGTCGATGGCGAAGCGCGTCGCCTCGCGGGTGGCCAGCACGTCCATGCCGTCCACCCACACGCCGGGCACGTAGTCCCCGCGCGAGTAGTACTCTGCACCGGTGAGTTGACCCTTACAGCGTCACCGTACAGAGATAGAACGATACGCACCCTTGCCGCTGGTGCAGTGGTCGATGGCGAAGCGCGTCGCCTCGCGGGTCGCCAGCACGTCCATGCCGTCCACCCACACGCCGGGCACGTAGTCCCCGCGCGAGTAGTACTCTGCACCAGTGAGTTGACCCTTACAGCGTCACCGAACAGAGATAGAACGATACGCACCCTTGCCGCTGGTGCAGTGGTCGATGGCGAAGCGCGTGGCCTCGCGGGTCGCCAGCACGTCCATGCCGTCCACCCACACGCCGGGCACGTAGTCCCCGCGCGAGTAGTACTCTGCACCAGTGAGTTGACCCTTACAGCGTCACCGAACAGAGATAGAACGATACGCACCCTTGCCGCTGGTGCAGTGGTCGATGGCGAAGCGCGTGGCCTCGCGGGTGGCCAGTACATCCATGCCGTCCACCCACACGCCGGGCACGTAGTCCCCGCGCGAGTAGTACTCCGCACCAGTGAGTTGACCCTTACAGCGTCACCGAGCAGAGATAGAACGATACGCACCCTTGCCGCTGGTGCAGTGGTCGATGGCGAAGCGCGTGGCCTCGCGGGTGGCCAGCACGTCCATGCCGTCCACCCACACGCCGGGCACGTAGTCCCCGCGCGAGTAGTACTCCGCACCAGTGAGTTGACCCTTACAGCGTCACCGAACAGAGATAGAACGATACGCACCCTTGCCGCTGGTGCAGTGGTCGATGGCGAAGCGCGTGGCCTCGCGGGTGGCCAGCACGTCCATGCCGTCCACCCACACGCCGGGCACGTAGTCCCCGCGCGAGTAGTACTCTGCACCAGTGAGTTGACCCTTACAGCGTCACCGTACAGAGATAGAACGATACGCACCCTTGCCACTGGTGCAGTGGTCGATAGCGAAGCGGGTGGCCTCGCGGGTGGCCAGCACGTCCATGCCGTCCACCCACACGCCGGGCACGTAGTCCCCGCGCGAGTAGTACTCTGCCCCAGTGAGTTGACCCTTACAGCGTCACCGAACAGATAGAACGATACGCACCCTTGCCGCTGGTGCAGTGGTCGATGGCGAAGCGCGTGGCCTCGCGGGTGGCCAGCACGTCCATGCCGTCCACCCACACGCCGGGCACGTAGTCCCCGCGCGAGTAGTACTCCGTGCTCGCAGACGACCGGTCCACGCTCGTGCCCATGCCTGAGTATAACGGATAAAAGATTTTAATGATACTGGGCTGGATCATCAACGTATTAAGTACCTAAGTGGATTAGTCTTAATTTGCATTAATGTTATGTAGTGAACCTACTTATACCCTAGACTAAACTCCAGTTCGTTAGCATTTACTACAAACCTGTGTGGTTTACTGATGCTAGCTATATAATATAAATGTTTGTAAACATCTATGTACCAATAAAGAAATAAATAAAAAAAATAAAAAAAACTTGAGAGGTGTCAAGGGACACCCGGATGGTACGAAGTTATTGGATATATAAGTTATTATAAGTTACTGTCCATCCATCCATCAGTACATCCATCCATCCATCCATCCATCCATCCATCCACCCATCCATACATACATCCATACATAGAAATAGAAATAGAAAATAGTTTATTTTCTTTCTTAATGCTACAACATTACATAATGAATACATGACAAAAAGAACAAATAGAAATAAAACAAAAAAGCATAGAATTTATAATTGGTAAGGATGCGTGTCTAGGAGCTGCAGCACTGGAGAAAGAAAAGAGGACACACTCAGCCTATGTCGTGATTAAGAACCACGACTGCTGATTTTCAGTGTGCCCATTTGTGTGGATAATTCCTCCAGCGGCGTACAATATAAAGTTACAGAGAATAAAAAGAAAAGAATAAAAAAAGAAACAGGTTATGTGAACTCGCAAAAATATGAAAAATAAACGCTTATGTTATCGCAATCTAATCGTATGTTAAATGTAGTAAATTTATACATAGGCAAAAAGAAGAAACGTGGAAATACATCCATCCATACATCCATCCATCCAGCCATACATCCATCAGCGTTTTTAAAAAGATATGTAAGGCGCGGAAAAAAATAATAATAATACGCGGACTGAATAGTAAAAGTGTCGTTACAACTTTTGGTCTTAATTTTTTCCGTATAGCCCCCTTTCGCAACGCGCGATAAGGAACTTCGTTCCAATAAATATCTTGGACATTCTCACACAAGGCCATCTGACCCCAAGGTAGGCGCGAACCTGTGATATGGGTGTCAGAGACTGTACTATATACATACATAGATATTTTTAAATACATACTTAAATAGATAATATTGACATCCAGACACAGAACAACTACAAGTGTTCGTCACACGAATATTTTTCCTGAGTGGGATTCGAACCCACGACCCCTGGCGCAACAGACAGGGTCACTACCGATTGCGACAACGGGCCTGTTGATAGTAGAGATTAGAGGTAGCTTACATAACATCACTGTTTCCCCGATGAGGTAGGCAGGGGCACACACCCCCTACAACCGCTCGAAAAAGTTGGTTAAAGTGGGTGTAACCAACGTGAAAAGTGGGTTCTGTAATCTGTATCACCCCCAACTGCAAGGCAGTCGCATATCCTCTGCGACTGCCTTGCAGTTGCTCATAACAGAAGTCGCAAACTGGGCGGAAGCCTTGTCTCACCTTGTACAACCAAGGAACTTGACCCCAAATTTCCTTCTCCACAAATCCCCTGGAATTTATCTGAGTGATTGGCCTTTGGAATCAGGTTTAAACTTTTTGGGGCCAAGCTACAATAGATCTTTTAGGTCGCAGTGGCTTAGGCTGCCAGTCCATCGGAGCGGAGTGAGGCAACGGAGCCGAGAAACGCCTTATGAGCTTAACCCCCTCCAAATAATAATATAATATTACCTATCACAGAAAAGTGTATGTAACATATTACACCCACTTTTCACTTTATGTTTAGGTCCTGTGTGGAGGTGAATAGGTGGTGAGCCTTACACTGGGCACAGTTCTAAACACTGAGATACTACACTCGCCTCTATTTCGAGAGTGTGGGTTCAAATCGAAGAATGTGAAGTCTGCCAATCCGCACTTGTCCAGCATAGTGGACTATGGCCCATTCCGAAGAGACCTGAGCCCAACAGTGATAGTCCACTCACCGTATCCATTGTTCTCGCACACGAACACGCACGGCAGGTCCCACAGCTTGGCCATGTTGTACGCCTCGAACAGCTGGCCCTGGTTGGCGGCGCCGTCGCCGTACAGCGCGAACGTCACGCCACCGTCGCCGCGGTACTTGTTGGCGAACCCAACAGTGGTAGTCTGGTAGTCCACTCACCGTATCCATTGTTCTCGCACACGAACACGCACGGCAGGTCCCACAGCTTGGCCATGTTGTACGCCTCGAACAGCTGGCCCTGGTTGGCGGCGCCGTCGCCGTACAGCGCGAACGTCACGCCGCCGTCGCCGCGGTACTTGTGGGCGAACGCCACGCCCGCGCCGAGGGGGACCTGGAGACCGAAGGGCATGCGTGAAAACTTGTAACGTACAAATGACGTAGTAAACTGTGTAACAAGCTAATCAGCAACATCTGATATGCATGACATCTAAAGGTGTGACTTAAAATCATTTAATTTTAAGTCACACCTTTAGATGTCATGAAGTGAGAATTTTCCAGGAACATTGAAGTCGGTCACAGAAGCGTTGCTACCCTTAAAGACAATTCTAGGTAGCGTGGCAGACTCTGCCTATTAGGCTTAATAATAATAATAATAATATCTTTTATTTCAGGCAAACAAGCCCAATAATATAAATACCTTAAAGACTAACATACATATTATAACTTAACTAGTGGACGCCCGCAGCTTCGCTCGCGTAGAATTAGACCCATTAACCACGTCTACCCGTCCAACGACTTCAAAAACGGCAAATTTTCATACTAACTTTGCACCCCCGTTTTACACCCTTAGGGGGTGGATTTTCAAAAATCCTTTCTTAGTGTTCCCCTACGTTATAAAAGGAACCCCTGTGCAAAATTTCAAGTTTCTAACCCTTATAGTTTAGGCCCTGCGTTGATATTTATGTCAGTCAGTCAGTCAGTCAGTCAGTCAGTCAGTCAGTCAGTCAGTCACCTTCTCCTTTTATATATATAAATTTCAGGCAAACAAGGCCCATAAAAATTATAAATACCTTAAAGACTAACATACATATTATAACTTAATTTGCTAAAGGCTGCCGACAATCATTGACTGATTTCTGTTGGCCAAAATAAGTGGCACGTTCCCTTTTCTCTTATATTCGAACCTATGCATGCCTCATGCGAGGATTTTAGAGCCACCACTGCAGCATAGGCAACACCTTGCAGGGTTAGCTGGTGGCAGGGTTAGCTGGTGGAGAATGCCATCAGGCATTAAGCTCGCCCTTTGTGTATTTTTTACTTTTGTAAGGTATTCAATAAAGTCTATAAATAAATAAATAAATAAAACACCTTGCCTGCAGTGCCACTGACCTGAGCGCCGACGATGCCGTTCCCACCGAAGAAGTTCCTGCCGTACAGGTGCATGGAGCCGCCCTTGCCGCGCGAGCAGCCCGCGCGCCGGCCCGTCAGCTCGGACAGCACGCCGACCACGCTCACGCCCGTAGGAGTCTCGTTCTAAGTCAGTCACAGTTGTCATGGGCGGCAGCGGATGGGTGGTGCTGCAAGCTCGTTTGCTATCTTGGATCCATAAAAAAAAACATAGCCAACACCATGCCTGCAGTGGCCACTAACCTGAGCGCCGACGATGCCGTTACCACCGTAGAAGTTCCTGCCGTACAGATGCATGGAGCCGCCCTTGCCGCGCGAGCAGCCCGTCCGCCGGCCCGTCAGCTCGGACAGCACGCCGACCACGCTCACGCCCATCAGGTAATATAACTTAATTTGCTAAAGGCTGCCGACAATCATTGACCGATTTTTGTTGGCCAAAATAAGTGGCACGTTCCTTTTTCTCTTATATTCGAACCTATGCATGCCTCATCAATGCGAGGACTTTAGGGTCTCTACCACGGCATAGCCAACACCATGCCTGCAGTGCCACCTACCTGAGCGCCGACGATGCCGTTCCCACCGAAGAAGTTCCTGCCCTCTTATATTCGAACCTATGCAAGCCTCATCAATGCGAGGACTTTATCGCCTCCACCACGGCATAGCCAACACCTTGCCTGCAGTGCCACTAACCTGAGCGCCGACGATCCCGTTCCCACCGAAGAAGTTCCTGCCGTACAGATGCATGGAGCCGCCCTTGCCGCGCGAGCAGCCCGTGCGCCGGCCCGTCAGCTCGGACAGCACGCCGACCACGCTCACGCCCATCAGGTAATATAACTTAATTTGCTAAAGGCTGCCGACAATCATTGACCGATTTTTGTTGGACAAAATAAGTGGCACGTTCCCTTTTCTCTTATATTCGTACCTATGCATGCCTAATGCGAGGACTTTGGGGCCTCTACCACGGCATAGCCAACACCATGCCTGCAGTGCCACCTACCTGAGCGCCGACGATGCCGTTCCCACCGAAGAAGTTCCTGCCCTCTTATATTCGAACCTATGCATGCCTCATCAATGCGAGGACTTTATCGCCTCCACCACGGCATAGCCAACACCATGCCTGCAGTGCCACTAACCTGAGCGCCGACGATGCCGTTCCCACCGAAGAAGTTCCTGCCCTCTTATATTCGAACCTATGCAAGCCTCATCAATGCGAGGACTTTATCGCCTCCACCACGGCATAGCCAACACCATGCCTGCAGTGCCACCTACCTGAGCGCCGACGATGCCGTTCCCACCGTAGAAGTTCCTGCCGTACAGATGCATGGAGCCGCCCTTGCCGCGCGAGCAGCCCGTGCGCCGGCCCGTCAGCTCGGACAGCACGCCGACCACGCTGACGCCCATGAGGTAAGTCCAGCCGTGGCACCGGTAAGCGGTTATCACGGTGTCCACGTCGCGCATAGCCTGCCGCATGCCCACGGCAACCGCCTCTTGTCCTATTCAAAGATTTTTTTTAATATAGCAAATGTACAGTACTCCCAAATTAATAATGCGCATAGAAATCTTCGTCACTGTTCGGCAACGGTCGTATTCCCCGAGCGTCGGAAGACGATATGTATATAGAGTGGTTAAGTGCATTTTCTTCATGCATAATGCATTCATCACCATTGAAAACAAAACCAAGAAGGGTGTGTAATAGCAGCTCTATATAATTCCACACAGAGAGAACACGTGCAGTCACCACCAATATATAAAGACGACTGACGGACCTTTGACTGACCGGCGACAGCCGCCGACCGCCCGAATTGTTTTCAATTGTTTCACATGATTTGACATATGACATTGACTCCTGTATCTTTCGAACAAGGTGCAAAATGCAAGTGCATTGTTTAGGGCTTTCTCAGATTCAATGATTCGGGTGTTTCCGTGAATACGACAATTAGCGAAGATTTGCATGCGCATTATTAATTTGGGAGTACTGTACATGCAGTCACACGTGTACATGTGTGTCATCACACTTATGATGACACACATGTACACGAAAGCAACGAAGGAATAAAACACAAATACATTTTATTTTATTTTTAAAATCCCATACACAAACTCAGCTTAGTAAAACTTAAAACTTATCTAAATAAAAATAGTAGCAGACATTGTCAGTTTTGTTTCAATGTAATATTAAACTGAAAGTCACATATCTTATCAGTTATAGTCACTACTGTTAATAAGGTATTCATAAAGGACCCTCATAAAATCACTGTGTTTGTTTACTAAGGGATATCATAATTCAAACAACTCATTGATTAGATAGGGCAATCATAACATAAAATCACAAACATTTTTATCATTTGATAATAAACAATCAAACTGATTCAAGTGCTTAAATAAGTGTCAGAATTAATGACATACCAATCAGGGGAAAATTTAGAGCTATGAATGTTTACAGCGAAATACAGTCAATTCACATCGTTATTGATGAAATTTTGAAATATTCACATGAGAAAATAAGATTGACTCGACTTGTGAACTAGACTGCATTTTCCTTTCTGCGACCATACAGAACATTCAGTATTTTCCTTTCTGAAGAGTAGTAAGTATGGCAGCCTTTTTGCACACAAAATATGCCTGGTAATTATGTGGGGAAATTCTGCTAGGGTTCTAGGCTCTATACAAGATTTGATTTTAGATAAAATATCAATTAATTAGCGATTCATTTTATAGTTTCTTTGTAGTTGTGTTTGTAAGGTTAAATGTGTAATTTAGTAGATTATACGTAACTTGCCTGAGTATAAATGGCAAAATCCTCTAATAATCTTTTCTTTGTACAGGTTACCAGAGGCGGTCTCAATGCGTCGAAGGACTGCCAACTTCTCATAGATTTCGAGTGCATCTTGTGAGCTCAGAGTAGCTGATGTGGCCGGCCCTTTATCCAATTTGTGGAGTTTGAAGGGCTGAATACAAAAAGAAAAAATATATTATAGTTTCAACAATTAGATTTTTACAAGTACAAAATAAAAAATTTTTATGACTAATATTTCTAATAATTATTAACTTCAGCCTCTTTAGAAAAATAATATAAAATCTCATAGTAATTAAATTGTATAAAAAGTAACACAACAGAAAAATGTATAGGGACACGAAAACACACGAAAACAATGTTACACTTGACACTTTGAAGGTTATGTTACATAATTATACTCAACTAAAATCAGAAACTATATCTAAAACACGATTTCATCTTCACATGAGCACTTTAGTGTTCAATAAAACTCGCCGAATATAGAACTTATTTAAGTATCCCATAGTTAAGTATAATCTGATAAAAATTGTTACCTTAATTTCGAATGTTGCTTCAGATTTTGTACTATAGCTCGCATTAGATGTGGTTACGACTGGGGCTGCGGCTTTCTAAAACACGACAAAAATCATTTAGAGTACTGCTTGTTTACCAAACCCTCACACATATGGTATTATTTTTTTTATTTCAATTTCGGAACCTACTGTGATCGAGCCGCTAAAAAGTTTAACAGCTGATGGGAGTATCTTACTCATTTCGGCTACTATTATTTCTATTAAGCCCAGATTTAACTAGTGATCCTCGCAAAGGATCACTTTTAAAGGAATTTTTGTTAAAATAATCAAAATTAATAGCCGACGACCCCAGACGAAAAGATCGTAGAAAATGACATGACATTTGATTGAATTAAATTAATGACATGTGTCATAAGGACGAAAGGTCATCTTGATACGTTCGGAAAACGTATGGTTTCATTTTTTGTGTTTTGTTATTTTATTCGGCATACGATTAATAACTGTAAAATAGTAGTTATGACTAGAATTGACGAAGATCATAAAAATATCTCTAAAACTTCTGATGTATAAAATAAATTGATTCTACTATCAAATTTATTTTATACTGTAAGGCGGATGTACGTAATATTACTTCCACATGTGATTTCATTTTGTCTATTATCACAAACTAGGTATATAGGTATACATAGCGGTGACAGCCCAGTGGCGATTGAACTCGCCTCTCACTCGAGCGGTCCGGGTTCAAACCCCAGCGGCACGCACCAATGACTTTCTAAGTTATGTGCGATTTAAGAATTTAAATGTCACTTGCTATAACGGTGAAGGACACATCGTGAGGAAACCTGCATGCCTGAGAGTACTTCATGTTCTCGAAGGCATGTGAAGTCTGCCAATCCGCACTTGGCCAGCGTGGTGGACTAAGGCCTAATCCCTCCCATTCTGAGAGGAGACCCGTGCCCAACAGTGGGACGTCTATAGGTCGCAGCGAGCGAGGTAGAGATACTACGTAGTCTATTATGTACTTTTATCACTGCTCTCTGCAGTATTTTTATTTTGTAACAACTATATTTATTCTGTGCACATAACACTTATGGGTCTGTGCATAAAAGTCAGCATGACAGCATGACACATTAAAAAAACGTATGACGAATATCGTTTCGTCTTTTGGTATAATCGACTTATTTCCTTGTTTTCGTCATTCACAGAGAAAACTTACACTTGATGAAGGTGTTAAAAGAAGAAAGACACACAAAACAGAGAAGAAGACTACAATGGAATTCCCACATATCGGAAAAAACTGTTCCTACACTTCTTGTAATAAGTTGGGTAAGTTTGGAAAGATAAGTTTCTTTTGTATAGGTCAATGTAATAAACCATTGTAATCATTGACCCATAGTACTAGTACATGCAATAATCATTTCCATTTTTATTTATTTCTTACTGTTACAGATGTTACTTTAAAAATTTTGGATATTAATTAGTCAAATTCTTGAAAATTTATGGATTATAAATTTACATTAACTTTGTATCGTTGTACGTTATTGGCACTACTCTTGCTTGGGTTTTTCTATGTTACATCTTGCATTTTAGTTTATTATGACATGATAATGAATTAATCCTTACAGATTTCCTGCCCATGAAATGTGATGCTTGCAAAGAAGTTTATTGGTGAGTATGACTCATAATTCTGAGTTAGTGTTGTGTAATGTCATAGTGGTGACAGTAGCTATCGAACTTACCTCTCACTTGAGGAGTTGCGAGTTCAAAGCCAAGAGGCATTAAAATTACAATTACTTTTCCAAGTTATGTGCCCTCACAATTCCCTGGTTCCCCAAAATAGGTTTTATTACAAAAAGCCTATTTTTATGCCTTCCATTATGTTTGCACTGCTACCATGTTATGCATAAAGTTCATCTATTTTACAAACAATTTATACTAAAAATTAAGCCAACAAAAATAGCTAATCCTGAAGATCCTGGTCAGGATAGTGGGATAAACTATTCAAATGAATGCATTGTCTTGATAAGGTCCTTGATAAGTGTTTAAATAAATCTGACATTTTGAAGGTTCTGAAAATCACTTTCAAAGATTCCGTTATATACATACCAAGCTATTAAAAGAGTGTTCAAAACTGACAATTTGAATAAATAAATGAATTTTCAATTTACAGTTTTCCTATATACATACCAAGCTATTAAAAGAGTGTTAAAAACTGACAATTTGAATATATAAATGAATTTTCAATTTACAGTTCTGAGCATTTCTCCTACGTAAGCCACGATTGCAAGCAGTCGAATGCCCGCGATGTGCAAGTGCCCGTGTGCCCGCTGTGTGGTGCACCTGTGCCCGGAAAACGAGGTGAACCACCTGATGTGGCAGTCGGTGCCCATATTGATAACCAGTGCACTTCTGACCCAGCCAGGGAGAGGAGGAATAAGGTATTTATATCTTATACCAAAATCTTATACCAAATAAATTGTAAATGGTACGTGGGCTCCTCAGACTAGAGAAAAATCTATTCATCCATCACATATATCATGAAACAAAGAGTAGAAGATAATTATTCATAATATTTTATTTAAATAACAAATTTTTTACATGGTGGTGGTGAGATGGTCAGTCATTTTTAAATAAATATGGTTGTGGACAAAGACTTTATGCTATGTATTCCCACTGGATTCAGAAGACCAGTCAGATTGGTGTTGTTTAGGAGAGGCCTAATCTAGCAGTGGTCCTCAAACCCCTGATGGATGGATGGATTCATCGAGAATCGTACTTTAAAAAAAAATCTATTCAACAGGTATGATTTTCTGTTAATAAAAAAACCTCATATTTATATCTGTTATTATTTCAAGCTGCCATGAGCAAACGCTTAAATAAATAAATTTCCAGGTGTTCACAAACAGATGTTCCCTCAAAGGCTGCAAGACGAAAGAAATGGTCCCTCTGGTTTGCGGAGAATGTTCATTGAATTTCTGCTTGCGGCACCGGCATACCACCGACCACGGCTGCGTGGGCCGACTTGGCGCCAAGAGAAGGCAGGCCGCGTTAGTATCCATCCTATCTATCTATTACTAGCTTTTACCCGCGGCTCCGCCCGCGAGGTCAAAGGGAATTAACAATGAGTTGTTTATCATACATGACACATTTGTATAGTGTATAATTTATAACTTGCAAATGAATTTTGCCATCTATTAACAACATCCGGAACTAAATATCTAGCAAATAACTAAAAACATCGATATCTTCCCATGGGGATGTTTTACCGCGGTAAAAAGTAGCCTACGTCACTCTCCACCCTCCCCACTATCTGCACACACAAAAACCATACCATATAATAGCTTCGTTGCGACGTGAAAGCCGGACAAACAAACAAACACACTTTCGCATTTATAATATTTAATAATTCATATACTATCATCTACGTAGCGTCCATTGCCTAATGGTTTGCGTCTATTCAACCAACAGATTTAAGCAACGACGGGCGCGATAGGTTTGTGGATGGGTGATCACTAGCGTCCATAGCCCAATGGCTCGCGTCGATTCAATGTGATCGAAAGAGGTTTGTGGATGGGTGACCGCTAGTGGTAAAATTTCATGGACGCTACCGTGCTTCGGAGGGCACGTAAAGCCCTGTTGTTTTCAATGGTGGCAACAATCGTTAAGCCTTGTCGAAGACCTTTGGCTGGTTTGAGAACATTCGACACTGGGTTGGCCACTAACCCCTCTACCAATCCGCATTGGAACAGCGTGGTGGAGTATGCTCTAGACCTCTCGCAGCTGTGTCTGTGGGGGAGACCCGTGCACAGCAGTGGGACGTCTATGACATGGATGTTCAATTTAAAATGGAATATCCATTTGACTACCTGTCAACTGACTGACTGACGGATGACTGCTATGTTAATATCTATTTTATTTATTTTTATGTTTATATCGAAAATAGCGCCGTCATCACAATTCTAATTAAGATAATATTCCTAGTTTGCTTATACACATATTATTATTATTATTATCTTTACAGTGAAGCAGCAATGGCTCGAATGAAGGCAAATGAAATGGTTTTCACGAACAGAGGTCCTACGGCAGCACCCGTTCGTAGCATTGCCGAAGTTCAGGGGAACATGGTGAGTTGATATTAATTTGAAAGGCATTTTACTGTCTCTCTAGTCTAATGGCGGCAAACACGGCTGATAAGCTAGAGGTCCAGCATTCGATACCCCGGGTTGGGCAGCGGTTGTAGCGTCCATAGCCCAATGGCTCGGGTCGATTCAATGTGATCGAAAGAGTTAAGCAACGACGGGTGCGGTCGGTTTGTGGATGGGTGACCGCTATTGGCAAAATTTCATGGACGATAGTGCTTCGGAGGGCACGTAAAGCCGTCGGTCCCGGTTGTTTCAATGTTGGAAACAGTCGTTAAGCCTTGTCGAAGACCTTCGGGTGGCTTGAGAACATTCGACACTGGGTCGGCCACTAACCCCTCCACCAATCCGCATTGGAGCAGCGTGGTGGAGTATGCTCTAGACCTCCCGCAGCTGCGTCTGTGGGGGAGACCCGTGCCCAGCAGTGGGACGTCTATGGGTCGCAGCGTTGGGCAGCTACTACTGGGTTTTTCTAACTTGGAATGTCTTGTCTTGGTGCCCGGTGTATGGCAATAGACTCACCACATTTTACATGGGACTTAAACAACTGGTGAAATGTGTTTGTGTACCTACACATCTCTGCCTCTCAAGAAATTAAATGTCACTTGCTATAACGGTGAAGGACACATCGTGAGGAAATCTGCATGCCTGAGAGTTCTTCATAATGTTCTCAAAGGCATGTGAAGTCTGCCAATCCGCACTTGGCCAGCGTGGTGGACTAAGGCCTAATCCCTGCCATTCTGAGAGGAGACCCGTGCCCAACAGTGGGACAAAGAAAGGGTTGTGATGACCTACACATCTCTGCCTACCCTTTGGGGGAAATACAGAATGAACAATTTTTTTTTTAATTTTCGAAATAAAGAAAGAAATAAAAGTCTTTCTAATTATAAAGCTGGTGACCACTTACCATCAGGTGGCCCGTATGTCTGTTTGTCCGTCTATACTATAAAAAAAAAAAAAGCAATTGTGTTCCAGTTGGTAATGTGTGGTTGTAGTATCAATTTCGTTGAGGCGCACATTTTAGCCCTGAACGGTAGCAACGTGTCTGTGACCGACAAAGTGCTCACAACTAAAATCAGCAACCCCTCGTTGCTCCATTTTGGATTTTTGATAATTTTTACTGAGCCATTTTCTTTATTTTATTTCAGACGGAAGACGAAGCTCTCGCGCACGCCTTAGCGCTGTCGATGCAAGACCAGGGTTCGAACCTGACCGGTGCAGACGTGGTGCGGGCGATGGCCCGGCAGCGAGTCGGCGGCGAGCAGACGTCGCGGTGCACGGTTTCTTAGCAGACGGACGGACGGACAAACACTAATGTTATACAAGTGACGGCCAGATCAAAAAGTGTGTTAACCCCAAAAACCCTATGTCAATATACAGTGATACAGTGCAATACAAGTGACGGCAATCAAAGTGTCTTAACCCCAAAAACCCTATACAGTAATACAGTGCAGTTGATCACAATACTAATCCAAAAACCCAAGTGATATTGTGTGGAAATCGCAGCGGACTGTAATGATTCGTTTATCTCCGGACTGGTCAGGGACTTAATAGGTAATAGAAATGACACTAACTTTGACCCGACAACAGAGACTGCTCGTACTGTGCTGATGCTGGTCTTCTGATGTGGTTTCCAGTTTCCACACAGGGACGAAACATTTACTCGTTCAGGGCACGGACTCTGACATCTAGTACGCTTACTTATAGGTTTTTTACAGTGAAAAGTTCACTTATCTTGGACACACGGCTTTCCGACCACCAGACTTATTTATTATCTTTATTGTAAAAAAAAAGTTTTTACAAAGAGCTGACTTATTCAGCATTCTCTACCAGCCAACTCGTTCTCTATTCTGTCACATGGATGACAGACTAATTTTGTAGTTACTTCTTCTATTATCCATTTGGTTAGCGGCCAGTACCTAACAAATCAAAACCCATAGATAGATTTATGAAGTGTAATAAAGGTATGGACGTTTTGCTTTATTTTACATCAGTACGTGAAGCATTCTTAAATACCATTTATGAACACTAAATAATATAAAGGTAACATATCTACCTCTCCTTTACTTGATAAATAAATGACAGAACTGAGTGTGTAAATAAGTTAAAAGTTAAGTGAATTGCGACTACGACAGGACAAGATAACAGTATACAAGTGCCTCCAACTTATGTAAAGGGCTTTGATCCAAGCGATACATTGATAACTCTTCTTTGAGGCATATTTTTAAAATATATATTTTGCCTGCTATAACATTTGACGGATAGTAAGGAACTCTGCATGCCTGAGTTTTGAGTCTGCCAATCGGTACATAAGCAGTCGACTATGGCCATTCCTAGAAACCTTTGCCCACCAGTGGGACAATGAAATGGTTGTGGTTTCATATATCAGAAGTTTGGCAATCTTTACCTGTCCAATGTCATAAGGAGATCCATTTGATGTGTTTGATACTTTACAGTTATTAGTACGCTAGAAAAAACCATTTTACTAACAACAATTAATAAATATCCAAAATATATTAATGATTTATAAGAATTTAAGTTGTTTTGAGCTTTATAAAGAAATGTCCCAAAATATAAACTATTCGCTCACATATAGGATATTAATTATTATTATTAATTTATACATTGTTCATTTATGGTGTGGGGACCTCAATCTTACAAAGAATTTAATTTTAAGTCTAATATTAAGCCGTGTCCAATATTTTAAAGTTATATGAAATGTTTATTTCTTTCATACAATTATTTCGAATTCCTTTTATTTATTTTTACTTGTTTGAAAATCATGTATGATTATAAAGGTAAAATATGTCATAATTAGTGAAGTAAATGCAATAGCACTGAACGCAAACTTCAATGAATAAGCGCACAATATTACAGAATATTTTTATCTTCTCATAATTTAACTGGCCAATAATTAATCTTATAGACCTTAGATATGGGTAAAGTTATTGGACTAATATAATTTGTAAAAAGTACTTTACCCTTTTGGCGGGTCATATTTTACAAATTAAATAAAAATAATGACTTGTCTTTTTATGAGTATTCAGAATGATGACTAGACATACATTTTATAATACAATTGAAATAATTGTATGTATGTAACTTTAACTGCGGTTTGTTAAAATATGAATTTGTAAATATGCATAAATAGAATTATCTGGTTGTTTGTCCAAAATTTCTAAGAATTTTCCTCTATTTCATAATCATAATATAAAGATAAGAATTCAAAAAACTGAACTGCTAGCTGCTAATAAAATAAATAATATATCTAAGTATGACTTAATTATTTTTTAAGTAGATAAATTGTAAACTGATTCTGTTCATTTGAATTATGTCCTTTTAATAATACACCTAGCTTGTGCTGTGTTCACTTATAAATTATACGATGAAATAAATGATAATATTTTTGAGAGAAAATTATAAACAAATAAAATTTCCCAACATAAATATACTTTTATTTGTCATAAAATCATAAATTGTAAATTAACAATTGTATATGTACTTAAAATAATTAAAAATTAAATTGACACTTGGTTATAATTACACATACACTTTGGTAAAATTTAAAAATTACAATATTATTTATCAAGGCCAAACTGGGCAACAGTTTTTCGTATTACATGTTACGAATAAGATTAGTCAATAAAACATAATATTAAATGCATTATAAAAATATTACGACTTCACATTTGCAATTAAAATCAGGGGTCTGTCACATTTTTGTCATGTCTTCACAAAATAAAGGAATGCTTTGTTAATAACTCCAGTTACATTAACTATAAGTTATCCAAATATAACAACGCCAAAAAAATTTACCATAATAACTATATCGTTGAGTCTTCAAAAGATTAATTATACACTGTCTGTCTGAATAAAATCGACACATATAATTATTAAACAGTACCCGAAAGTAAAAATTCGCAGTAGAACCTACTTATGCATCCGATGGCCTGACATACATAATATAAAATATAATATATAACGTGTTACAAAATACCCCGTAAAAATATAATTAATTATCAAAACCAAAAATTAATTTTGTTCTCTTTAATTTTATTGAAATAGGGTTTGCACATCAGTGAAAATAATATTATTTTATTTTTTCGGGTATGTTATACAGCGTTACTGCGGTTCTTAAATATAGTTAATGGACGCGTCATAAGGCCCCATTTAACCTCCTTTCGGCTTTACGGGTAGTATTGTAACATCCTTAAGGGAGGCCTATGTCCAGCAGTGGACTTTGAAAGGCTGATGGATGGATTGTAACATCCTGTATAACCGCCTAATAGGTGTAATGACTGATCTGGTATATAAATATAACTGGTTTATAACAACTTTATTACAATACCCTGGCAGCTTACAAATTGCTCAGAAGCGCCTTATTGTGCAGCGTTCGGAACTTATGGTTGTCGTTGAGATATGTCGTGATGAACTCGGGCGGGCGTCTGGCTAGGAATAGCTCCATACTTGTTCTGGTATATAAATATATCTGGTTTATAACAGTTAATTAACCTTATTACAATATCCCTGGCTTAAGACATATTGCGTCACATATGTCTTAAGCCTACAAATTGCTCAGAAGCGCCTTATTGTGCAGCGTTCGGAACTTATGGTTGTCGTTGAGATATGTCGTGATGAACTCGGGCGGGCGTCTGGCTAGGAATAGCTCCATACTTGTTCTGGTATATAAATATATCTGGTTTATAACAGTTAATTAACCTTATTACAATATCCCTGGCTTAAGACATATTGCGTCACATATGTCTTAAGCCTACAAATTGCTCAGAAGCGCCTTATTATGCAGCGTTCGGAACTTATGGTTGTCGTTGAGATATGTCGTGATGAACTCGGGCGGGCGTCTGGCTAGGAAAAGCTCCATACTTGTTCTGGTATATAAATATATCTGGTTTATAACAGTTAATTAACCTTATTACAATATCCCTGGCTTAAGACATATTGCTTCACATATGTCTTAAGCCTACAAATTGCTCAGAAGCGCCTTATTATGCAGGGTTCGGAACTTATGGTTGTCGTTGAGATATGTCGTGATGAACTCGGGCGGGCGTCTGGCTAGAAATAGCTCCATACTCATGTATTTCGCGGCGGTAAGACGCTTGCGCTCTGCGCCCGAACGGCAAAGGTTTTTATGCGCATGCGCCATAAAGTTAGACGCAATTTTTTCCACCAGACGTGCTGTTACGCGCTTCGATGGATCGTCTTCAAGTACCGGCTGAAACCAATTTATTCATAGAAATTTGCTACGACCCACTGCTGGGCATGGGTCTCTCCCACAGCTGCGGGAGGTCTAGAGCATACTCCATCACGCAGCTCCAATGCGGCAAACAACCGGGACCGACAGTTTTACGTGCCCTCCGAAGCACGGTAGCGCCCATGAAATTTTGCCACTAGCGGTCACCCATCCACAAACCGACCGCGCCCGTTGTTGCTTAACTCTTTCGATCACATTGAATCGACCCGAGCCATTGGGCTATGGACGCTACACATCATACATAGTCTATATGGAACCAAAAATGTTCTTTATAGAGTTCTTTTCAATGGTGGACACAGTCGTTAAGCCTTGTCGAAGACCTTCGGGTGGCTTGAGAACATTCGACACTGGGTTGGCCACTAACCCCTCCACCAATCCGCATTGGAGCAGCGTGGTGGAGTATGCTCTAGACCTCCCGCAGAAGTGTTTGTGGGGGAGACCCGTGCCCAGCAGTGGGACGTCTAGGGTCGCAGCGACTCACTAGTAAAATGGTACTGGGTACCGTGGTGGGCGGGGTACTGCCCAGTGCGAACTCCATAAAGAACATTTTTAGTTCCATATAGACTGTGTAATGTCCCCCTCCCACGAAGAAAAGTCCTCGAATGGAGACCTCGACTTGGAAAAAGGAGCACAGGCCGCCCTTCCACAAGGACGGACGACAGAAGACAGCGGGAAACCGCTGGATTCAGAAGGCACAGGACCGGTCGGAGTGGCGTCGTTTAGGAGAGGCCTATGTCCAGCAGTGGACCAATAAAGGATGATTATAAAGATGAACCTCTACAGCGAGAGGAGACCAAGAACACGAGTGGGACAAAAGAAGTTATTGTGGTTCTCACCCCGAAGCGGATCCATTGCCATATTTGCGCGCGCGATATCTCAGCGGTGGCCGAGTCCTCCACGCTGCCGCCGTAGAAGAAGTGCCCGGCGCCCGCCAACCAGTTGTACACGAACTGAATGACAATAAAGGAGAAAGAAAAACTTTATTTAAAAAAAAGAAAAAAGATTCACAAAAATTTAAGTAAAATAAAAAAAAAACAAATGAAAAGAACAACTTTCGACACTCAATAAATTTGTACGAAATGTAAAAAATATCTAAATACATACTTAATAAAATATTAAATAATAAAAACATTTTGTACATGAATATAAAAAATGTTTTCTGCCCCATATATGCCAATATGCAGATATGTGAAATGGTTACCACTCAGCGTTTGCCACAATTGGCAACATGTCAAAATTTGTAACACGAACTGACCAACTAATGTTCTAATTAACTCTCTCAACTAATTGAACTAACCATCCCAGACTCCCAGTCCCTAATTGAGTCTTGTTCAAAGTCAGTCACAGTTGTCATGGGCGGCAGCGGATGGGTGGTGCTGCAAGCTCGATTGCTATCTTGTATCCATAAAAAAAAAACGTGAACTGAAAATACCTAATAACCTAATATATTATTAATAATAAAATATGAAAAGATTAGAATGTAATTTGTTTAACAAGATTTATTATGATCAGATTTGAGTAACACAAAAAGTTTTAAAGCTTTTTCATTGGAACGTTAGTCGTAGCATAATAACACAATTGACAACATTTCAAAATTTGTAATATCAAAAATACCGTTGTAACTAATAATACAGTTTCATTATTTTTGCACCCTGGGTTCGAAAATGTTGCCCCATGCGCCGCTACCACTCTGAATTCCGTCCAGAGCTGTACTTTCGTGCCGGCAACTATACCTGCACACAAACCGCGACGTTGTGCCTGAGCCCCGCCGCCCGGCAGCGACAGCAGCTCCCGCGCGGTGTACCACTTCGAATTTCGTCCAGAGCTGTACTTTCGTGCCGGCAACTATACCTGCACGCAAACCGCGACGTTGTGCCTGAGCCCCGCCGCCCGGCAGCGACAGCAGCTCCCGCGCGGTGCACCACTTCAAATTTCGTCCAGAGCTGTACTTTCGTGCCGCCAACTATACCTGCACGCAGACCGCGACGTTGTGCCTCAGCCCCGCCGCCGTCACCCCGCCGCTCGGCAGCGACAGCAGCTCCCGCGGTGTACCACTCCAAATTCCGTCCAGAGCTGTACTTTAGTGCCGGCAACTATACCTGCACGCAAACCGCGACGTTGTGCCTCAGCCCCGCCGCCGTCACCCCGCCGCTCGGCAGCGACAGCAGCTCCCGCGCTTTGTACCACTCCGAATTCCGTCCAGTGCTGTACTTTCGTGCCGGCAACTATACCTGCACGCAGACCGCGACGTTGTGCCTCAGCCCCGCCGCCGTCACCCCGCCGCTCGGCAGCGACAGCAGCTCCCGCGCGGTGTACCACTCCAAATTTCGTCCAGAGCTGTACTTTCGTGCCGGCAACTATACCTGCACGCAGACCGCGACGTTGTGCCTCAGCCCCGCCGCCGTCACCCCGCCGCTCGGCAGCGACAGCAGCTCCCGCGCGGTGTACCACTTCGAATTTCGTCCAGAGCTGTACTTTCGTGCCGCCAACTATACCTGCACGCAGACAGCGACGTTGTGCCTCAGCCCCGCCGCCGTCACCCCGCCGCTCGGCAGCGACAGCAGCTCCCGCGCGGTGTACCACTTCGAATTTCGTCCAGAGCTGTACTTTCGTGCCGGCAACTATACCTGCACGCAGACCGCGACGTTGTGCCTCAGCCCCGCCGCCGTCACCCCGCCGCTCGGCAGCGACAGCAGCTCCCGCGCTTTGTACCACTCCAAATTCCGTCCAGAGCTGTACTTTCGTGCCGCCAACTATACCTGCACGCAGACCGCGACGTTGTGCCTCAGCCCCGCCGCCGTCACCCCGCCGCTCGGCAGCGACAGCAGCTCCCGCGCTTTGTACCACTCCAAATTCCGTCCAGAGCTGTACTTTCGTGCCGCCAACTATACCTGCACGCAGACCGCGACGTTGTGCCTCAGCCCCGCCGCCGTCACCCCGCCGCTCGGCAGCGACAGCAGCTCCCGCGCTTTGTACCACTCCAAATTCCGTCCAGAGCTGTACTTTCGTGCCGCCAACTATACCTGCACGCAGACCGCGACGTTGTGCCTCAGCCCCGCCGCCGTCACCCCGCCGCTCGGCAGCGAGAGCAGCTCCCGCGGTGTACCACTTCGAATTCCGTCCAGAGCTGTACTTTCGTGCCGCCAACTATACCTGCACGCAGACCGCGACGTTGTGCCTCAGCCCCGCCGCCGTCACCCCGCCGCTCGGCAGCGAGAGCAGCTCCCGCGGTGTACCACTTCGAATTCCGTCCAGAGCTGTACTTTCGTGCCGGCAACTATACCTGCACGCAAACCGCGACGTTGTGCCTCAGCCCCGCCGCCGTCACCCCGCCGCTCGGCAGCGAGAGCAGCTCCCGCGCTTAGTACCACTCCAAATTCCGTCCAGAGCTGTACTTTCGTGCCGGCAACTATACCTGCACGCAGACCGCGACGTTGTGCCTCAGCCCCGCCGCCGTCACCCCGCCGCTCGGCAGCGACAGCAGCTCCCGCGCGGTGTACCACTCCGAATTTCGTCCAGAGCTGTACTTTCGTGCCGGCAACTATACCTGCACGCAGACCGCGACGTTGTGCCTCAGCCCCGCCGCCGTCACCCCGCCGCTCGGCAGCGAGAGCAGCTCCCGCGCGGTGACGTCACCGACGTCCAGCTGTCTGGCTATCTGGTTCGCCGCAGTGCCAGTCTTCTTCCAAAGCTGGAACATTTATTACATAGCCTATGTCACTCAGTGAAGATCATCATTACTGTAGGAGTTTTAATTGTGTAGGGTGTTAGTATTGGCAGGCAACACATGCACACATGCACTGGTTGGTTTAGTTAGAATATTAGTATATTTGAATAATGTCACAATAGAATGTATTCGGTTGTGACAAGACTTCTATCTGAGACACGAACTGTTGAAGACATATATATGTAATGTCAGTATAAACAATAATATTATAAATGTATTTAATAAAGTGTAATTGTACAGTGTTTACAATATATAATATCATGAAGTGATTGTGTTTAAATAGCCCCTCTCCTCCAAAGTCCAGACATATCAAAAAGACACCTCCAACAATTACCATCACAACCCTTTCTTTGTCCCACTGTTGGGCACGGGTCTCCTCTCAGAATGGGAGGGATTCGGCTTTAGTCCACCACGCTGAACTTTTGAAATCGGTCCAGTAATTTTTGTGTGTAAACATTACAAACAAATGTTTCCTCTTTATAATATTTGTATAGATTGGGAACAAGCATGCATGTTTCCTCTCAACGTTTTCCGCCGTCGATGTTTCCGTGTTTTGTTTTTATTTCCAATCTGTGGAAAATTTAACTGTAAATTGAATTACTTAACAAGTTGACCTAAAAACGTCAGAAGAAAAAAGGAATAACTACGCACACAATTTACGTAATCTATTGTTAAAAATTGTGCTGGATTCGGAGTAAAAAGTTAATTACTCTCGACCTCGGCCTGTCAAGGAAGAGTATTAACTAGACTAGTGGACGCCCGCAGCTTCGCTCGCATGTAATTAGACATAACAATAGTTTCGCACCTAGTTATATTATATAGCTTATGTCACACAGTGAAGATGCAACTTTATAATGGTGAAAGAATTTTTGAAATCGGTCCAGTAGCCTTCTGTCTGTGTCATTGCTTGGCACGACCACACTGGCCACGTGCGGATTGGGAGACTTCATGCCTTTGAGAACATTATGGAGAACTCCGTAGCGTCCATAGCCCATCACGTCTATTCAATGTGATCGAAAGAGTTAAGCAACGACTGGCGCGGTCGGTTTGTGGATGGGTGACTGCTAGTGGCAAAATTTCATGGACGCTACCGTGCTTCGGAGGGCACGTAAAGCCGTCGGTCCCGGTTGTTTTCAATGCTGAAAACAGTCGTTAAGCCTTGTCGAAGACCTTCGGGTGGCTTGAGAACATTCGACACTGGGTTGGCCACTAACCCCTCCATCAATCCGCATTGGAGCAGCGTGGTGGAGTATGCTCTAGACCTCCCGCAGCCGTGTCTGTGGGGGAGACCCGTGCCCAGCTGTGGGACGTCTATGGGTCGCAGCGATGGAGAGCTCACAGACATGCAGATATTAAATTCTCACGATGTTTTCCTTCCAGTTACAACAGGTGATAATTAATTTCTTATTTATTTATTTATGTACACACACTATGTAAGGAAAAAAAAAACAAAAACAAATAAAATTTAGTACAAGGGTTCTGCATATTCCTAAAAGAAATCTCTTCCAGCAGACACAAGAGTGGAAAGGGGATGAAAGAACTAATCCAGGGTGTACAAATACAGGGTGTACAAAATGCATAAGATATTGTTTCAAGATAAGTTCTTAGACATGTCGCTGGTCACCGCTGGTGCTACTTGAATTTGAACCCAGACCCCCTCAGCCTCTGGTCTGTCACCGCCACGCCACTCACCTCGTTAACGTGCGGCACCAACCGGGAATCGTACACCATGAACCCGTCTACGCCCATCTCAATCTCTTTAAGCTTGGCTTCCAGAACTTTGTTCACTGTTGCTTTCGATCTAGAACGAAATTTTTTATACGTATTATTAATTTTATGTTTTACTAGTGGACGCCCGCAGCTTCGCTCGCGTGGAATTAGACATTCACTAACTTCAAAAACGGCAAAGTTTCATACTAACTTTGCACCCCCGTTTTACCCCCTTAGAGGGTGAATTTTCAAAAATCCTTTCTTAGTGCTCCCCTACGTTATAAAAGGAACCCCTGTGCAAAATTTCAAGTTTCTAGCCCTTATAGTTTAGGCCCTGCGTTGATATGTCAGTCAGTCAGTCAGTAAGTCACCTTCTCCTTTTATATATAGACTAGTGGACGCCCGCAGCTTCGCTCGCGTGGAATTAGACATTCACTAACTTCAAAAACGGCAAAGTTTCATACTAACTTTGCACCCCCGTTTTAACCCCTTAGGGGGTGAATTTTCAAAAATCCTTTCTTAGTGCTCCCCTACGTTATAAAAGGAACCCCTGTGCAAAATTTCAAGTTTCTAACCCTTATAGTTTAGGCCCTGCGTTGATATGTCAGTCAGTCAGTCAGTCAGTCAGTCAGTCAGTCAGTCAGTCAGTCAGTCAGTCACCTTCTCCTTTTATATATATAGATTTAGATAGCTGAAATTTGGTATACTTAATTCTAGTGAAAATAGGGCAGAAACAAATTTAATTAAAAACCAGGCATTGACATAATATATCTGCGTACCTACTTCGAAATAATTGGAACTTTTTTCAAAGCGTTTAATTTTTAATATTCGTACGAGTCGTATAATTATTAAAAAATTGTAGTTTATAAGTTTTCGTATTCATGAAACAAAAATTGCGCTAGTTTTTTTTAATAGAAATATTACTTTGTAAAAAATAGTTAAAAGTAAACAGAAATCATTTTTTGCGTTAAATAACTACATAATCTTTGATCCATTTATTTTGTGTCATGGTACATTATTGATCGAAGGTGTCATGTCATTTTTAAAAACGACATTAAATAGCATGAATAAACCAAAAATCCAATTATGAAGTTTTCTTTTCCATATAAATATTTATGACAATCAAAAATCCAATTATGAAGTTTTCTTTCCATAAAAATATTTTGTGTCATCTTATTTTTAAAAACGACAAAATATAGCATGAATCAATCAAAAATCCAATTATGAAGTTTTCTTTTCCATAAAAATATTTTGTGTCATCTTATTTTTAAAAACAACAAAATGTAGCATGAATCAATCATAAATCCAATTATGTTCCAGTTTTAATTTCCATAAAAATCTAATCCCAGACTACTCTCCTCATGGTTATGGATTTGGCTATGCCCGCCCATTTGACATCGTCCATAGCCCAATGGCTCACGTCGATTCAATGTGAACGAAAGAGTTAAGCACGACGGGCGCGGTCGGTTTATGGATGGGTGACCGCTAGTGGCAAAATTTCATGGACGCTATCGTGCTTCGGATGGCACGTAAAGCCGTCGGTCCCGGTTGTTTTCAATGTTGGAAACAGTCGTTAAGCCTTGCCGAAGACCTTCGGGTGGCTTGAAAACATTCGACACTGGGTTGGCCACTAACCCCTCCACCAATCCGCATTGGAGCAGCGTGGTGGGGTATGCTCTAGACCTCCCGCAGCTGCGTCTGTGGGGGAGACCCATGCCCAGCAATGGGACGCCTATGGGTCGCAGCGTGCATTTGAAATAAATTATCAATTTTTATTGTAGTTAAGGTTCAATATTTTGGCTATAATGGCTTACACATAAGATATAGATATATACTGTGGCGGGCTTTTTTGTAAGACTATTTAAGATAAACATTTCCATCATACATTACATTATGTGTAACTCTAGCGGTTTTGGCAGCGTACGCCAGAATAGCTCAATAATGGTAGAATTTTTCCTACTTACTTGACATTTATCGTCATATTTTGAACAATTCACACAATTTCTTTATAAATTTTAGCTATATGTATTATTGTAAAGTTTCATTAAAATACATTCAGTACTTTTTACGTGAAAGAGTAACACACATCCATCCATACTTACAAACTTTCCCCTTTATAATTTTAGTAGGATGTCGAAATACATTTTTGTCTATGTCTATGTATAATTTTAGTAGGATGTCGAAATACATTTTTGTCTATGTCTATGTATAATTTTAGTAGGATTTCGAAATACATTTTTGTCTATGTCTATGTATAATTTTAGTAGGATGTCGAAATACATTTTTGTCTATGTCTATGTATAATTTTAGTAGGATGTCGAAATACATTTTTGTCTATGTCTATGTATAATTTTAGTAGGATTTCGAAATACATTTTTGTCTATGTCTATGTATAATTTTAGTAGGATGTCGAAATACATTTTTGTCTATGTCTATGTATAATTTTAGTAGGATGTCGAAATACATTTTTGTCTATGTCTATGTATAATTTTAGTAGGATGTCGAAATACATTTTTGTCTATGTCTATGTATAATTTTAGTAGGATTTCGAAATACATTTTTGTCTATGTCTATGTATAATTTTAGTAGGATGTCGAAATACATTTTTGTCTATGTCTATGTATACATACCCAGCGTCGTTCCCATCGGAGCCGGGGCGAAGCACGGCCGCCGCCATGCCCCCCGTGGCGGGCGCGCCGCGCGCGTGGCACGCCCCCACCACCAGCCGCATGTAGCTACTCAGGAACCGTCGCTCCATGCTCACGTACTTGTTCCTGTTGTTATTCTATTCTATTCTATTCTATACATACCCAGCGTCGTTCCCATCGGAGCCGGGGCGAAGCACGGCCGCCGCCATGCCCCCCGTGGCGGGCGCGCCGCGCGCGTGGCACGCCCCCACCACCAGCCGCATGTAGCTACTCAGAAACCGTCGCTCCATGCTCACGTACTTGTTCCTGTCCGGCAACAGGAACTCCTCCCGATCGCCTGTCACACCGAAACGGGTAACATAGAGGTACCCGGTACATCAGAATGCAGAAAACCTGTCACACCGAAGCATGTAGCATCACGAATGCAGAAAAAACCAGAAGGAGAGTAGTAGTAATTGCACTACACAATGTGTATACCTAATATTTTCGACCCAATTTTCATCGCTGCGACCCATAGACGTCCCATTGCTGGGCACGGGTTGTCACCACAGACACTTCTGCGGGAGGTCTAGAGCATAGTCCACCACTTTATCATAATTACGTGTACAATTTGACTGAGCGCCGGAATATCAAACTAATCTATTTAAGTGTAGTATTTGTGGCTTCACTTTCCGCGGTTTCTCGTTTATTTCTGTATTCTGAGAACGTTATTGACATTGCAATATGTTACTCAGAGTCAGACAGCGGATAATCCGCTGCTAATAATAAAATACTTACTATTATTAATACTTTATATTATTATTTATTGGAAGTATTTTATAGAATGTTAAACATAGTAATTTATATCCTTAGCTGAGAGCGGCCCTATTTCTTCATAATTATGCTGTTATTTATTTATTTTATAGGCATATTGTTGTACGATACTTGTGTAACAGTATTAATTTGGCAAAATAAATGCATTCTATTCTGTTCTAACTGTGCGCCTTACAAGCCCTTCTTATTTTAAAACTAGTGGACGCCCGCAGCTTCGTTCGCGTGCAATTAGACATAACAATAGTTTCGTTTACACCTAGTAATATGATATCCTATGTCACTCAGTGAAGATGCAGCTTTCTAATGGTGAAAGAATATTTGAAATTGGTCCAGTAGTTTTTGTGTGAAAACATTACAAACAAATATTTCCTCTTCATAATATTAGTATAGATATTTATAGTAAGTATAAACATACCAAACTTAGCTATAATTGATGCACAGTAATCCCATATTCCGCAGTTGAGTCCTAATGAGTGATCTTTCAGGGCATACAAAATTTCATCCAATTCAAATGTGGAAACTATGTTTTCTATTAACACACATGCCTTGATTGTCCCCTGGGGCAAATCCAACTCCTCTTGGGTCCATACGAAAATGTCATTCCAGAGTTTAGCCTCAGATGCACCTTCGAGCTTTGAGAGATAGAAATATGGCCCACTATTGGCCTCGTAAAGTTTTTTTCCATTGTGATACATTAACAAGCCAAAATCTATGAGTGGTCCGATCGCCTCTTTGCCCTCAATCTATAAAGACAAAACCTCTTTACCAATATTTATTAACTGACATAACTGAAGCATTACACGAAGGGAAAGGTAGTTGTATTGTGTACTAAAACCACTTTTGTACTGTCTAAGTCTAAATAAATAATAAATAAATAAAATAAATAAATAAATATGTTGGACATTCTCACACACAGCCATCTGACCCCAAATTAGGCGCGAGCCTGTGATATGGGTGTCAGAGACTGATATACATACATAGATATTATTAAATACATACATAAATAGATAATATTAACATCCAGACAGAACAAATACAAGTGTTCGTCACACGAATATTTGTCCTGAGTGGGATTCGAACCCACGATCCCTGGCGCAACAGACAGGATCACTACCGATTGCGCCAACGGGCCTGTCATATCAATAATCAATCAATCTACCCAGACACCAAGTTTTCAACAATTAATAAGTGGTGAGTCTATTGGCATACAATAGGCACAGTATCAGTTTTTGCTATTAGTGCAAAATTTAGAAAAACCTAATTATACATTGCCCGGCTCAGGGATCAAACCTAGGACCTCCGGCCCATCAGACCAACAAGGTTGTTTAAAATAGTAAAAAGGGAATTAGGTACCTAAATCTTATTCTGATATTACATATATTCCTCTTAATATGACTAACTAAACCCTTGAAACATTAATTATTTCTTACCAGTATATCATGATCTAACATATTCCAAGCACGAGGTCTCAACATCAAGATAGGGCAAGTCATTATGCTCATCGGGGCGCCAGGGAGAGTACCACTAACACAGAGGTTCACATTCTGATGAGCGAGCAATTGGTTACGCCATGTCGGGCAATGCCCGTCATCAAAGTCTACCTGGATCCCCTGGACATCGGAATTCAAGGCCGCCGTGAAGTGAGCAGCATTGGATGCAGACACATCACCCAAATCCAAGTGTCGGTTTCTACAATTGTAAAGACAAAGTCAAAGTCAAAGACAAAGTCAAATAATTTATTTCGCTATGAGGTGATTAGACACGCTTAACGAAAGTCTAGGTACCTAACACAGAACAGCACATCCCTTATGTATCTCCCCAAATGGTAGATGTGTGTAATATACCCCCTATTAGTGAATAGTAACCACATAATCGTAGCGTCCATAGCCCAATGGCTCGAGTCGATTCAATGTGATCGAAAGAGTTAAGCAACGACGGGCCCGGTCGGTTTGTGGGTGACCTCTTGTGGCAAAATTTCATGGACGCTACCGTGCTTCGGAGGGCACGTAAAGCCGTCGGTCCCAGTTGTTTTCAATGCTGGAAACAGTCGTTAAGCCTTGTCGAAGACCTTCGGGTGGCTCGAGAACATTCAACACAGGGTTGGCCACTAACCCCTCCACCAATCCGCATTGGAGCAGCGTGGTGGAGTATGCTCTAGACCTCCCGCAGCAGTCGCAGCGAACCAAATAACCGTGGGTTATGTTTAGGTCATATGTAGTTGTACAAAAACCCTATACCATACAACAGGGCAAATCTGAGCTAACTACTATGTGCAATTTCAAGCTAGAAAAATCCAGCAATACTTATTAGGTGAACAATCTTAACACTAGTTTTCATTGAAATATTAGCTTAAAAAAATTATGAGTAGTAAACAGATGTTTTTGTATTAAATGTCGTTTTATTTTGTAATCCTTAAAAATTGGTTCTATCTTATTTTCAAATCACCAATTGGACAAAAAGACACTGTAATACTGTTTATTAGATAGTACAATTCTGAAAAAAACTGAGTATACATATCTAATTACTCAACCTAAACAAAAATTAATACAAGACTAATTCCATTATTAATTTAAATAAAGTATGAACTGATTTTTTTTTTTATTAATTGAATCTGAAACTCCAATTTTATGTCAAAATTAAATATCATACAATGGTTCCTAAATATTATTAATATAACATTTCTATTCAAATTAATTATACCAAACCATAGCCTTCCTTACCAATGTATTTTAAAAACATAATTTGTTACATACTGAAGCCTGATTGGTAAAGGAGCAATTCTCCAAGTCTTATTGTCCCGTTCAGGTGACCGTTTGAAGTCCAAACTCCCAGACTGCAACTCCACATTACGCGCTAATCGATTTTTATATAATAGCTCAGTTTCCGCGTCAAATCTACGATGGAGTCTCCATAAAAACTCAATACATCCCTTACTGAACAACTTTCTTTGAGCATCTTCCAGCTTGGGTGGAGGCGGTTGTAAGATCAACAGATTAGCCATGTCTCAAACACTTCGACGTTATAGAACTGACTGACTGAACTGGTCGAAGCGAAGGATTGCAAACACATCACTGCGACTCTGTTAGATAAAATGCTGTATTTATCATTTTATTGGAGTTTGAACTTTTTGTTGCAATGTTAGTTTGCATTTGATTGGTCGTATCCTGCCGCTCGCTGGCTTATCATTTCTTTATCACTGTCGAGTCTTGAACTTTGTTTCGATGTAGCTATAATTTCTCTTCCTTGGTGGCACAAACTAGATAAAGACACAGATTAGTATATTAGTAGCTAGCTACAGATGGGACACTTAAAAATTACGACTGTTTCCATCAGAACAGTTTTGGCGCCACCGTCGACAGACGGTAGTGAAGTGCCAACTTTTCTTTACTTGTCGATAACATGCAATAGGGTAGTACTTATTGTATCGATAATTTAAAAATAAATGTGATGAGATATAATATTAGTTATATACTTATTTATTATTGGCATTGGAAAAATAAAATAAAACGACAATCTATAACAACTATTTTATTACATGATTTACATTTTATTTTTTTGTAATTTTCCTACATATACTGCTCATCAACACTTATATTAGTTTGGGGGATGTCACCGTCACTGTCCTCCCAAGATTAGTTGTTCTCACTGTGTGCATTCATTCTGAAAATTAATATGGAAAATTATTATGGAAAATTATTATAGAAAATTATTATATTACAGTTTATACACAATATTGCACCCAATCTGAATTTCTGAGTTTTGCATAACAGACCATTCATATGAATGCAAAGATCAAAGAAAAAAAAAAGTCTAAATTCCGTAGCACACAATACATTGTCTACCTCATGGGTCTCAAGGAATCTCCTCCAAGATAAGTAATACTATGCAGATAAGCATCCATCAAACACAACCATTGTATTGTGTTTTTGTGGGAGAGGAATCGTTCTACAGTTCTACAGTAAGGGATATCCTTACTGTAGAACTGTCTGTCCCATATTCGAATCCATGATATTTATTCCAGAGATAAAAATTTGTACTCCAGTCATAGATGTCAAATTGTGTTGTTTTCTGTGTCTGCCATCTACAAAACAAGCCTAGGCCTACCGCAGGGGTGTTAGTGTGTACCATTTTTTTATTTATTTTAAAAGATTATGTAGATTGTAGTATAAAGTAATAGATTACCTTCAGTACTAAGTGGTTGGTCATGGGCAATTTCTGTCTGAAAATAGGTAGGATAAGAAAACCATATCCTTTCTCCTAATTCATCGAACTGTGTGGTGTCAAAATGCCTATAACAACCTCTCTTCTTCATTAGCTGTTCTTTTGAAAGTCCGGGTAGCAGCGAGTTCGTAGGCACAAAGAATCCATACACTCCCAAGACGATCGTTCTTGGAAACTAAATAGTTGGTGGGTTTCACTAGTTGAACACTGCTTATAACACAATACCCATGGCAAGGTATTCCCGATCAGCACTGGGGGAAATAAAGCGTCTTTTCGCAAATGTTATTGGTGTTTAAAGGATCTCAACTCAAGCAAGAAGCGAGATCACACGAAACATGGGCAACGTACACAGAATTTAACCTCCAAAGTCAACTCAAACCAAGCAAGATTCACAAGTAAATCCGGCAATCCACACAGAATTTAACCTCCGAAGTTGACCAAACCAAAATCAGTGCAAGATTTCAGTATGTAAAATGTTTGTAAAGACCAAAGAAAACTAGTTTGTGGAATTTAATAACCGGTAATGAGAGTCAGTAAGATGATAGATAAATTAGATAGAAACCACAGATTATTACATTAGAACAACATCAACATGGCGGCGACATTTCCACAGATTATTACTGTCTAATTCAACTTCTCTTAAGTTTACTCTGTCCTCAAAGTTCACTCTGTGGTCTTGATTGCGACGGTGGCGCCAAAACTGTACCGAATGTAATTACAAGTGTCCCAGCCCTGGATAAAGATAGATATGCTGGTGGTTCCTCAATTCAGAAGTTATGTGTATGTATTTGTATCATTTAATTATCTATCAGCATTTGTTTGTAATATTATATGTTTCATTCATATGTGGTTTCATACAAGTCGATGACAGTCGATCGAAGTCAATTCAACACTGACAAAATTGCTAATCGGTTTGAGTGTCTATTGTAAAATTAATACTTATTTGGTTAACATAGTTGCGTAAAAGTTTTCATGGATGGATTTACGATTCAATGGAGGTACGATTCCTAAGCTAAAGGGCCCCACACAAAGCCCTGCTTGCAGTGCCCCTGCCAATCGTATCGTGTGTGTGCTTGCAGGGCCGATTTTTAATTGCTTACCCTGCCGCAGGGCGGCAGGGTCATCCTGCCAGCCCGACGCACGATCTCCCCACTACAAACCCGCAAGCAGGGCAATGTGTGGTACGGTCGGACCGATTTTGTTTCAAATACAGATTTTTATGTATAGTATTTAATAATATGGTGTGTATCTAATCTGTGGTTTCTACTTTTCAACAATAAATGTTTGGTTTTCTTCGTACGCCGTCTTAGTTTGTTTTCATTTTGTTGTACTATGTATTGTTTGTGCAATAATTTTAAAGGATAGTTCTAATTAAGTTAGAGTATCTCTCATCAATATATTCTTTTTTTCAATTAATGGTGTCACCATTGTCAATAAACCTTCGAACTGTGACTCATTCATTCTTAAAAAGTTCATAAAGTCATCAGGTTGTAATTCTTTCAATTTTCTTTGGTGGAATTGGAATTTTTTAATTTTTTTCTTTGGCGTGACTCAAACGACGCAAGATCTCTACCACAGAATATAATATCTCTACCTAGTCTGTGGACGCAACCTGCAGGGCCGATTTGCAGGGCTTTGTGTGGTAACATCCTCTGCGGCAGGCCCTGCAAGCAGGGCTTTGTGTGGGGCCACTTAAACAACAAAAATTTATTTTAAATCTCAAACAAAATATAACCTTAAATTAAATCATCGAAAATAACGATTTATCGATCTAATCCTTAAGATCATAATATGTATGACATGTTATTGTATATTGCTATCTCTATGCATGTAATACACAATAAAATTCGAATTATCTTTTTGACAAGTCATATCGTACGATATGAATGACTTCACCTCATGAAAACATCTAAGCAATTACCCCGCGTATATATTGTTTTTCTAAAAAAAATAATTAATGGGGTTGTCTTTTCTGTCATTTTATTAACAGCTATTTATATATTTACATATTCTCTATTTCTATGGTTCTTTGGAGTTTTTTATACGAATTTTGACATTTTGGTTTTCTTGGACACCCTTTTGCTTGGAAGTTTAAAAAAATACATCTATTGTTTCAACGTTTCAACATAAATCAATGTACACTAGAGGCACCTGCGGCTTTGCTCGCATGAAATTGAACTGCGATTGTTTAACATATTTTAACAGAAACTCAGAATTATTGGCGATGCGACAGCGCCTTGACGTTTCTATTTATTTTTTCAGAAGTATACAGTTTTATATTTTTCTATAATAAGGTGCATCGCCTACATTTTTTGACTATCGATAAAAAACGAAAAAATTTTTTTTCTAAAAATGAATCCTAGCTAGATCGATTTATCGCCCCCGAAACCCCCTGTATACTAAATTACATGAAAATCGTTGGAGCCAATTCCGAGATTCCTACGTAATAAAAGGAACCCGTGTGCAAAATTTCAAGTTTCTAGCCCTTATAGTTTAGGACCTGCGTTGATATGTCAGTCAGTCAGTCAGTCAGTCACCTTCTTTTATATATATAGATATATATATATATATATATACAAGAATTGCTCGTTTAAAGATATAGATTAGATAAAAATGAATCCTAGCTAGATCGAGTTATCGCCCCCGAAACCCCCTAAATACTAAATATACTAAATTTCATGAAAATCGTTGGAGCCGATTCCGAAATTCCAATTATATGTATATTTAAAAGAATTGCTCGTTTAAAGATATAAGATATTATATAGATAGATATGTGTATGTACGTAGTATCTCTATTTCTATAAAACTCTTTGATCTTGTCTATTTGTCTGTGGTTGGCTTGTAAGAGAGTATATGTGTTCTGTGGGCACTGCCAAGTACTGCCAACTGTTCTGTGCTACCAACTGCCACAGTACAAAAATTAAAAATAAACTACTTTTACTATAGCAGCAAATAATCAATAAATCAAATACAAAATGGAGGATCTGAACGGCTCAGCTTCATCCGCCGACGCTCCGCAATATTCCGAAGATATAAAATTTAAACCTGTGAAGAAAAGAAACCTTCGACAGCGGGTCAAACTCGAAGACGATGAATCTGACGATGAAGAACAGATACTGGTGAGATTGGAAGAGGCGAAGGAGATTCAAAAACTTCGAGAACGTCCTAATGGCGTCAGTGTAATTGCTTTGGCGACTGGTCAGAAGACCAGTATTGAAGAGGTCATTACATGTAAGGACCCGTTCAAGGTGAAATCGGGCGGTATGGTGAATATGCAAGCTCTGAAGAGTGGGAAGGTGAAGCAAGTAGATGATGCGTACGACACGGGCATTGGCACGCAGTTTTCTGCAGAAACTAACAAGCGTGATGAAGATGAAGAGATGATGAAGTATATAGAAGAGCAGCTATCTAAGCGGAAAGGTGAGATTCGGTTCCATGTTATTGTTGAAGTTATTTTACTCAAAAGTAAAGTGAAATGCACGGTTTATTTAATTGTATCAAGCGTTACATTGCAGAAATAAATTCATAATAAGTTATTTATTTATTTATTTATTTAAATCTAACTTACATCTAGCTTTACAGGGATGTCCCTAATGCGCTAGAATTATTATAAATTGTCTTATCAAATAAAATAAAATAAATTAAATTAAATACAACCATCAAAAATAACAATCAAATTCATAGTTATCTATGACATGTCAAACAGAATTAAATTAAATATTAATACAAAAAAAGACAATACACATCAACATATAAGTAATAAAATTAAAAAAAAAATTATCCACAGTTTAAAATCTCAAACACGATTTAAAAAATTATACTTAGTTAGTTTTATTTTGGCTTGCAACAACCCACGATCAAGGCGTATGATGGTGTATATTAGAGTCAACTTACCCTGAGGATGCTCCGTTACGGGGCGAAACACGTATTGGTGGTTGTTCGTATGTTGGTGTATATTTTTCATGGTTATATGTGCATGCTTTCTTATGTGAGAGAGATGCTGTATGCATGAGATATAATAATATATCATCATACACCTTGATTTCGGGTTTTTGCAAAGTAAATTTGGTTCTACTTTCCATTAGTTATCTGTTAATTTTGGGGTAAAAATGGATGGGGCCTCCCCCTCGCTTCAAAAGTGCAATAACATGTTAGTTTCTAATCGAATCTTTCTAATTGGGTGATGAAGAGGAGTGCGTGGGGGAACTAACTTGAAAAAAAACTACTAATAGAAAAAGAGATATACTATTCTAAATTGACTAATATTGTAATTGCTACTGGTTGAGATTTTGTTAGAAGGTACTGGTTGATTGCACTTGGCCAGCATGGTGGACTAAGGCCTAATCCCTCCCGTTCTGAGAGGAGACCCTTGCCCAACAGTGGGACAAAGAAAGGGTTGTGTTGATGATGATGATGATGACTGGTTGATGGCTTCATGATTGTTTTGTTTTTTAATGCAATTGTATCCTTCCTGGTATGATCCCATGTAATAGTTGGTGAGCCTTTTGGCATAGTAGCAAAGCAAGGGCACGTTAGTGGAAATAGTTTTTGTCCCGGGAGATCTGGGGATTGAACCATGGACCTCTAGCTTATCAATCGCCCTTGCGACCACTAGATCTCAAAATCAACTTTAACATTCAAAAGAAAATTCCTGGTGAAGAGATATAAATCAATCGATATGATGGTAGATGTTGAAGAATGTTTAATCTTTCGATCAAACCATTCGTAATAAAGCACAAGGACAACTTTATATTAGTTCAGCATCAACCTTAGACTTGCTTTGCAGCTTTCATCAGATTAATCTTTTTTTGCAGAGGGACACAATCAAGACAAGAATATGGATGACAGTGACACATTGAAGTACTTGGCACCTGAAGAAGCAGCTCTGTTGTCATTGCCAGAACACTTGAGAGCATCATCTGCACCAAGATCAGAGGAAATGTTATCCAACCAAATGCTCAGCGGCATTCCGGAGGTGGACCTTGGTATTGATGCCAAGATCAAAAACATTGAAGCGACTGAGGAGGCTAAAATGAAACTATTATGGGAGAGACACAACAAAAAGGATGGACCTTCTCATTTTGTGCCGACCAATATGGCAGTGAATTTTGTACAGCACAACAGATTTAACCTGGACAGCACAAATGTTAAAAAACGGAAAGTAGAAAAGCCTGAAGTAGCAAAAACTGAGACTGATACTATTATAAGTGATGGAGTGGACAAAATAGTGAAAAAAGCGAAAGGTGAAAGAGCAACTGATGATTATCATTATGAACGATTTAAGAAACAGTTTAGGAGATATTAGGTTTCAGTGTAAATCTCCATTTACATGGCTTATGTGATTAATGCTAAGGCCATTTCGCCTTTTGAATGAAGTGCAAAGGCAAGCGACCGTTCAGTACTTGAGGTTAGTATAAATGCTACACCTGATCTCGATTGATGTTTGCGGCGACGGTTAGCTACTCGCTGTGCAAGTGCCTCCAGTCATAGCTGCACATTGTCTTGTAATGTCGTAAGGGTTATTTCAGGGACATAGCAACCTTGGTACATACCCTATATCCCTGGAGCATACTCGCATGACTCTTAGATCTTTGTGGATGAAGATCGGTTTCTTATTTCCATACTTAAGTTCTGACTTGGTTTGATGGAATTGACTGTCTCTCATGTTGGGCTGACGTAATCGTAATTCATTCTGCTGACAAGCCTTCCTTGAGACTTTATTTTCGTTATGAGTTCAACTGATTTCATCTACATGTAGGTCTCCCTACAATCATCATCACCCAACTCGGTTTCATGTGCCTTCTGAGTCTCTGAAGTTCTTGTTATCATGAGATCAGTCAAACTGGTGAGATGACTGATGATCTACGGCCAGTATTTAAATTTAAATAATTAAATAATTAAATTTAAATAATTAATTTAAATTTAAATAATTAAATAAGTAAATTTAAATAATCTGTTGTCTGGGGGGCTTCATCTGACCAAACAAAAATATATTTCTTCAGGACATTGAGATGATGTTCTTGGTCTATCAAATTTCTCCTTTTTTTCCATTCTCTGGTTTTTTGGTGTATCTTGATGGTTCTTATTAATACTAATTTTATTCAGCTGATGCTTTGGCTATATCAATGTATAGATATTAACCTCTCAAGAAACTCTCGTGGTTTTGACTGTCTTAAAATTATTCTTGTATTAATTTAATGCCATATTCCACGACGTATTATTCTATATTGCCGATATAATGGCGCTTCAAATGAAAATTGGTCAGTCACTACCGAATTTCATCAAGGTTTACGTTTTTTTTGACCATGAAATGAGCCTATAGGGAACCAAATAGGTTTTATATGAAAGCTAATTGGTTCCATATAGACTTCGCCCGGGGCAGTACCACCGCCCGCCACGGTACCTAGTACCATTTCTGCCATGTAATAATTGTTTTTAAAGCAATTGTGGTCCGGTTGGAAAGGTGTGGATTCCGGTTACACTTCTTTAGAGGCGACCATCTTAGTCCTCAAGGGTAGCAACACATCTGTGACTGACTTAGAACAAGACTCCTACTAACAAGTACTAACTGGACTAATACTAACACCAAATAAAAGGACTAACTATCACTAACAGTCCCCAGTCCTCATACCTACTAACGAACTGACCAACTAATGTTCTAATTAACTTTCTCAACTTATTGGACTAACCATCCCAGTCCCTAATTGAGTCTTGTTCAAAGTCAGTCACAGTTGTCATGGGCGGCAGCGGATGGGTGGTGCTGCAAGCTCGTTTGCTATCCTGTATCCATAAAAAAAAAGGATTTTTTTTCTTAATATATATTTGGGGTCTACTCATCATCTAACTCTAAACAGAGATGACTTTTCAACTTCTGTTGTTTGAGAACAACAAGAGAGGCACAGCATCATTATATGAGGGAACAATAATATTATTCCAAGTATCCCACCTACCATCGTGATGAAATGAGATCTCACTAAGTATCCCATCCAACCCTCCCAGCCCCATGAGCTGTCTTCGACCACAGAATGAGGGAGCACAAAACCTCTCTGTGTCTCACTCGCCAGATATTCTGAGTACGAGTACATGTTAACTGCTGTATGCGCTGTTAATTGTTTCAATTTGACTAATTCCTCCACATGAGTCTCATCATGAAGGACAGTATCAGTTAATACATCATAACCCCCTGAAGGAGATAAAGGAAGCCATGTGGCCTTTAAGGAATTTATGGTTCTAAATGGTTGTGTATACAGAAGACCTGAGATGGGCTCCATCCATCGTTGTTCACTACCACAGGAGACCAAAACCATCCCTTTCAGTAGAGAGACGGGTTTACTTAATCGACAATCATATGATAGGGGAAAAGAAGGACACACTTCATACCTTCCAGAGGAGAAGTTACCCCTCGCATGAATATCAGAAGTGACATAAGCTGCTCGTGTCAATCAAAGTCACCATATATCCTCCAAGTGTTTTATAAACAGGAACAGAATGTTTCCTACATAAGATATAGTCAGGGGATAGCTTAATCGAAAACTGCATTAAAAGGACATTTGAGGAAACTACCAAAGCTTCCTCTCCTGGATCTGTGATTACGACAGGTGTGGTTTGGTAAATCTTAAGGGTACAATGCTCTCCTGGGGTTTTGTAGAAGATATACAGCCCTTTGTACTTGGTGGAATAATGATTTGCGGTTACCTTCTTCCAAGGGCCAGGAGGATTGGAGAAACCCCCTGAGGGGTTTCGAAGAACTAATACCCTCATCCCATAAAGTACCACAGACTCAGTCTTAGTGGTGCGCAGCCATTTCCAGTCAAAAATGGACGCTGGGAATGATCTCAGAGTGACAACTGAGTCCAGAGCAGCGTGAGATAGATACTTTCTATTCTCCTCTGACAGGTCCTCATCCCACTCTAATGCTGTGGTTGCTTCCACAATTCTATCTGTGTCTCCCCAGAATCCCTGCCAAACAGACGTACTGACCTTTTCCTTCCATAAGACTATTCCCCAGAGTGAATCATCTTCTACATCAACCTTCCATATGTTAATGGCTCCAGTCATGGTCTGCTTCTCATGAGGAAGAAACTTGTCACACTCCGGCCTAGGGGGAAATGATGTGTCACGGCATTTCCCTAGGATTCTACCAGCAAAGATCACAGAGGTTAGATTCATATTGGTCGGGTAGTCATTGGAAGCTAAAAAAGGAGAGATGGGGGACCCTTTAAAGTACATCGATGTTCAACTTGGTGAATCGAAAGGAGTTAAGTAATGTCATGCACTGACGTGACATTTTATCACATAGATTAAACAATTTGTTGGGTTGCCAACTTTAAAAGAATCTTTTTAATACATACCTACTTAGTACATAATGTCAGTATAAAATCAACACATTAGACTATGCCTTAAGAGAGTCCTGGCTCTTTCCTCATTGCGGACTACAACTATGCATATGTACGCTATGATCCCTATTTGGATCCAGTACCACAACATCTCAAGATTGTTAATGCCTTCGACATAATTTTCGATGAGATATTCGACGATCCTGGTGGTTAGTTCAGCACCTTCCTCTTGCACAAAGATTTATGGCAAATTATGGAGAGATATTCGTATGTAGCCTTTGTTCGCCGTTATTGTAAGAAACTGGCTCTTTCCTCATTGTGGACTACAACTATGCATATGTACGCTATGATCCCTATTTGGATCCAGTACCACAACATCTCAAGATTGTTAATGCCGTCGACATAATTTTCGATGAGATATTCGACGATCATGGTGGTTAGTTCAGCACCTTCCTCTTGCACAAAGATTTATGGCAAATTATGTAGCCTTTGTTCGCCGTTGTTGTTGTTTCGAGTCAATAGGGATTAAACGCGCAGACAGCTGGGACGGACCTGCGTCGTTTGTCTGTGAACAAAATACCTTCAATTCAGTTTATTTCAAATTTAACATACACTTTGATAGGGTGGTTTCGCGGATAATGTTTCATAACCTTATCCATCCATCTATAAGCTTTAGAAGGTCCACTGCTGGATATATGTTTCCCTTATCGACGCCACTCCGAAGGTCGTGTGCCTAATTGTGGTAGATCTGCATTATTGGCCTGTCGTTTCCCAGGTTGAGATCCTCATTGTTTACCATCGATGTTTTACAAGTCTCCAATAGAATCAGTTAATTTGATGTTTCCCTACCGCTGAAAAAAAGGTTTGTGATTATGTCAATGGCATACATACATACATACCTACTTAGTACATATAGCTAATTGTCAGTATAAAATCAACACATAAGACTATGCCTGAAGAGAATCCTGGCTCTTTCCTCATTGCGGACTACAACTATGCATATGTACGCTATGATCCCTATTTGGATCCAGTACCACAACATCTCAATATTGTTAATGCCTTCGACATAATTTTCGATGAGCTATTCGACGATCATGGTGGTTAGTTCAGCACCTTCCTCTTGCACAACGATTAATGGCAAATTTTGTAGAGATATTCGTATGTAGCCTTTGTTCGCCATTATTGTAAGAAACTGGCTCTTTCCTCATTGTGGACTACAACTATGCATATTATTATGTACGCTATGATCCCTATTTGGATCCAGTACCACAACATCTCAAGATTGTTAATGCCTTCGACATAATTTTCGATGAGATATTCGACGATCATGGTGGTAAGTTCAGCACCTTCCTCTTGCACAAAGATTTATGGCAAATTATGTAGAGATATTCGTATGTAGCCCTTGTTCGCCGTTATTGTAAGAAACTGGCTCTTTCCTCATTGTGGACTACAACTATGCATATGTACGCTATGATCCCTATTTGTATCCAGTACCACAACATCTCAAGATTGTTAATGCCTTCTTAGGGGAAAAAACGAAACTATTGTTATATCTATAACCACGCGAGCGAAGCTGCGAGCGTCCACTTGTTTTCTTTATAAAAATTAAAAAATTATAAAAAATTATTCTCCCCTCTTACGAAGAATTCAATATTATTTGCTAATAAAATATTTGCTACTATAAGCAAATATTTTATTAATAAATAATACTGAAATAATAAAACACTATACAGGAAAAAAAGAAATTAGCGGCGATTATTAAAATATCGACGGCCTACATACATTCCGGATATGAAGAAAACCATAGCAATCAAGTGGTTTCTTATGAAATAATATAATATGTTTCCCTTATTGACGCCACTCCGAAGGTCGTGTGCCTAACTGTGGTAGATCTGCATTATTGGCCTGTCGTTTCCCAGGTTGAGATCCTCATTGTTTACCATCGATGTTTTACAAGTCTCCAATAGAATCAGTCAATTCGATGTTTCCCTACCGCTGTAAAAAAGCTTTGTGATTATGTCAATGGCATACATACATACATACCTACATACATACCTACTTAGTACATATAGCTAATTGTCAGTATAAAATCAACACATTAGACTATGCCTGAAGAGAATCCTGGCTCTTTCCTCATTGCGGACTACAACTATGCATATGTACGCTATGATCCCTATTTGGATCCAGTACCACAACATCTCAAGATTGTTAATGCCTTCGACATAATTTTCGATGAGATATTCGACGATCATGGTGGTTAGCTCAGCACCTTCCTCTTGCACAAAGATTTATGGCAAATTATGTAGAGATATTCGTATGTAGCCTTTGTTCGCCGTTATTGTAAGAAACTGGCTCTTTCCTCGTTGTGGACTACAACTATGCATATGTACGCTATGATCCCTATTTGGATCCAGTACCACAACATCTCAAGATTGTTAATGCCTTCGACATAATTTTCGATGAGATATTCGACGATCATGGTGGTTAGTTCAGCATCTTCCTCTTGCACAAAGATTTATGGCAAATTATGTAGAGATATTCGTATGTAGCCTTTGTTCGCCGTTGTTGTTGTTTCGAGTCAATAGGGATTAAACGCCCAGACAGCTGAGACGGACCTGCGTCGTTTGTCTGTGAACAAAATACCTTCAATTCAGTTTAATTCAAATGTAACATACACTTTGATAGGGTGGTTTCGCGGATAATGTTTCATAACGTTATCCATCCATCTATAAGCTTTAGAAGGTCCACTGCTGGATATATGTTTCCCTTATCGACGCCACACCGAAGGTCGTGTGCCTAATTGTGGTAGATCTGCATTATTGGCCTGTCGTTTCCCAGGTAGAGATCCTCATTGTTTACCATCGATGTTTTACAAGTCTCCAATAGAATCAGTCAATTTGATGTTTCCCTACCGCTGAAAAAAAGCTTTGTGATTATGTCAATGGCATACATACATACATAACTACATATATACCTGCTTAGTACATATAGCTAATTGTCAGTATAAAATCAACACATTAGACTATGCCTGAAGAGAATCCTGGCTCTTTCCTCATTGCGGACTACAACTATGCATATGTACGCTATGATCATTATTTGGATCCAGTACCATAACATCTCAAGATTGCTAAGGCCTTCGACATAATTTTCGATGAGATATTCGACGATCATGGTTGTTAGTTCAGCACCTTCCTCTTGCACAAAGATTTATGGCAAATTATGTAGAGATATTCGTATGTAGCCATTGTTCGCCGTTATTGTAAGAAACTGGCTCTTTGCTTATTGTGGACTACAACTATGCATATGTACGCTATGATCCCTATTTGGATCCAGTACCACAACATCTTAAGATTGTTAATGCCTTCGACATAATTTTCGATGAGATATTCGACGATCATGGTGGTTAGTTCAGCACCTTCCTCTTGCACAAAGATTTATGGCAAATTATGTAGAGATATTCGTATGTAGCCTTTGTTCGCCGTTATTGTAAGAAACTGGCTCTTTCCTCATTGTGGACTACAACTATGCATATGTACGCTATGATCCCTATTTGTATCCAGTACCACAACATCTCAAGATTGTTAATGCCTTCTTAGGTGTAAACGAAACTATTGTTATATCTAATTCCACGCGAGCGAAGCTGCGAGCGTCCACTTGTTTTCTTTATAAAAATTAAAAAATTATAAAAAATTATTCTCCCCTCTTACGAAGAATTCAATATTATTTGCTATTAACATATTTGCATATATATACAGGAAAAATAGAAATAAGCGGAGATTATTAAAATATCGACGGCCTACATACATTCCGATTATGAAGAAAACCATAGCAATCAAGTGGTTTCTTATGAAATAATATAATATGTTTCCCTTATCGACGCCACTCTGAAGGTCGTGTGCCTAATTGTGGTAGATCTGCATTATTGGCCTTTCCTCATTGCGCACTACAACTATGCATATGTTCGCTATGATCCCTATTTGGATCCAGTACCACAACATCTCAATATTGTTAATGCCTTCGACATAATTTTCGATGAGATTTTCGACGATCATGGTGGTTAGTTCAGCACCTTCCTCTTGCACAACGATTAATGGCAAATTATGTAGAGATATTCGTATGTAGCCTTTGTTCGCCGTTATTGTAAGAAACTGGCTCTTTCCTCATTGTGGACTACAACTATGCATATGTACGCTATGATCCCTATTTGGATCCAGTACCATAACATCTCAAGATTGCTAATGCCTTCGACATAATTTTCGATGAGATATTCGACGATCATGGTGGTTAGTTCAGCACCTTCCTCTTGCACAAAGATTTATGGCAAATTATGTAGAGATATTCGTATGTAGCCTTTGTTCGCCGTTGTTGTTGTTTCGAGTCAATAGGGATTAAACGCCCAGACAGCTGAGACGGACCTGCGTCGTTTGTCTGTGAACAAAATACCTTCAATTCAGTTTAATTCAAATTTAACATACACTTTGATAGGGTGGTTTCCCGGATAATGTTTCATAACGTTATCAATCCATCTATAAGCTTTAGAAGGTCCACTGCTGGATATATGTTTCCCTTATCGACGCCACTCCGAAGGTCGTGTGCCTAATTGTGGTAGATCTGCATTATTGGCCTGTCGTTTCCCAGGTTGAGATCCTCATTGTTTGCCATCGATGTTTTACAAGTCTCCAATAGAATCAGTCAATTTGATATTTTCCTACCGCTGAAAAAAAGCTTTGTGATTATGTCAATGGCATACATACTACCTATATAGATACCTACTTAGTACATATAGCTAATTGTCAGTATAAAATCAACACATTAGACTATGCCTGAAGATAATCCTGGCTCTTTCCTCATTGCGGACTACAACTATGCATATGTACGCTATGATCATTATTTGAATCCAGTACCACAAGCAACAACATCTCAAGATTGCTAATGCCTTTGACATAATTTTCGATAAGATATTCGACGATCATGGTGGTTAGTTCAGCCTTTTTCTTGCACAAAGATTTATGGCAAATTATGTAGAGATATTCGTATGTAGCCTTTGTTCGCCGTTGTTGTTGTTTTCTTTATAAAAATTAAAAAATTATATAAAATTATTCTCCCCTCTTACGAAGAATTCAATATTATTTGCTAATAAAATATTTGCTACTATAAGCAAATATTTTGTTAATAAATAATACTGAAATAATTAAACACTCTAAAGGAAGAAAAGAAATAAGCGGCGATTATTAAAATATCGACGGCCTACATACTTTGCCGCTGTGAAATAAACCATTGCTTGCGAATCAAGGGGTTTCTTATGAAATAATATAAAAACATAAAATAATAAAAAACTATTTTTATAGCTGCTTTTATTTCCACGGCTGGCCTGAAAAGATAGACACCATATTGTTACGTGTTAGGGTTCGATTGATTTGGAGAGAAAGACCTGCTGACTCAATGAAGGCTTTATTCACTAGCACACACAAAGCACTAGGTCCAACACAAATCATTAGGTCCAAACACTAAGCACTAACGATGTCCTAGGTCGCCGTTGTTGTTGTTTCGAGTCAATAGGGACTAAACGCCCAGACAGCTGAGACCTGCGTCGTTTGTCTGTGAACAAAATACCTTCAATTCAGTTTAATTCAAATGTCAAAAAAATTCAAAATTCAAATAATTTATTTCGCTATGAGGTGATTACACACGCTTAACGAAAGTCTAGGTAACTACAAACTACTTAATGCTATTCTAAACTGATTAATATAAAGCAAAGGATGAGCTATTTATCCTTGAATGAATAGCTAATCCTACACAGGTGCCTAACCTGCCTTATGGCTAATTTACAATAATTACCTACCACTAAGCTAAGCTCTAAGTCACGATCGACTATCTACCTGGTCATCGGCTTAAGGAAGAACTTACAATATTCTTATCCTATGCCCTAGTGTAGGCCGAGAGAGAAAAAAGCCGGAGGAAAAAACTCTCGGTACTCTTTTAAAATTCAAATTAATTTTTACAGAAAAATGTACAGTATGACCATGATATGATTAGGACAGACACGAGACAGCCAATCGTGTATGCCAAGAATCACCCCATATGCCACCTGCTTACAATATTTAGTATAATTAATACAAAAGCATAGTGATAGCCTGTCAGAGTTTAATTCAGTCCCATGCCTTCTTATCATCCAAATACTCCTGAATATTATAATAAGCTTTTTGACATAATGTTTGTTTGATGGTTTTTTTAAACCTGTGTAAAGGCAGAGACTGAACCGCAGCCGGGACTTTATTGAATATTAGAATAGACATTCCTATGAAGGAACGACTTTTCTTACTAAGCCGGCATTTAGGAAACGCTAGTTTGTGGCCGTTCCTTAGTGTTACATTGCGTAAGGCATTTAGGTCACTACGACTTACAAACTGATGCCTATTTTTACGAATATACATAAGATTCTCATAGATGTACTGCGATGCAAGGGTTAGGATGTTTATTTCCTTAAATTTTTCTCTAAGGGAGTCTCTACTTTTCATTTTGTATATATAACGGATAGCCCTTTTCTGCAAAATAAAAATAATATTAGCATCCGCTGCATTACCCCAGAGTAAAATGCCATAGGACATTATACTGTGAAAGTAACTGAAATAGACCAATCTAGCGGTATCGACATCCGCTAAACAGCGTATCCTTTTAACCGCGTAAGCTGCAGAACTTAGTCTATCCGCCAGTCGACAGATATGGGGTCCCCACTGCAACTTCGAATCAATGGTGATTCCAAGGAAAACAGTCGAGCTAACTAAGTTCAGTTTATCACCATTTAGTTCTGGTTGCTTATCTACTTGTTTCACATTAGGTGCTGAAAATTTTATGCAATTGGTTTTATTACTATTCAAGTGTAGGTTATTAACGCTAAACCAATGCACCACTTCAGAGAGAGCATTGTTCACATCGTCATAGTTAGTTTGTTGCCTATTTAATTTGAAAATTAATGATGTGTCATCCGCAAACAATACAATCTCGTTATTATTCTCTACCATATATGGTAGATCGTTAATATATATTAAAAACAGGAATGGACCCAGAATCGATCCTTGTGGGACCCCCATCTGTACTAAAGACCCAGACGATCTTGTACCGTTTACTTCGACTTTCTGAGTTCTTTCGCTGAGATAAGAAATCAGAAGTTTCAGTGCGGTATTTTTAATGCCATAGTGATTGAGTTTCCTGATTAAGGTTTCATGCTGTACACAATCAAATGCCTTGGATAAATCACAGAATATGCCCAGTGCATCTAGTGAATCCTCCCAAGCATTGATAATATCAGTAAATAGTTCAACTCCCGCATCAGTTGTTGAACGGCCTTTTGTAAAGCCAAACTGTTTGTTATGCAGGAGTTTATTACTTGTAAAGTAGCTAAGAAGTTGCTGAAGAATTACTTTCTCAAATATCTTACTACAAGCCGGTAAAATTGAAATCGGCCTGTAGTTGGTTGGATCTGTACTATTTCCGGACTTGAACAAAGGTATCACTTTGCTTTGCTTCATTAGGTCAGGAAACTCTCCACTTATAATACAGTTGTTAAATATTAAAGCTAGGTGGGGTGCTATTACATCTATAATTGTACTTATAAGTTTAACCGATATACCCCATAGATCTGTGGTGTTCTTAATTTCTAATGATTTAAATATTTTTATAATTTCATTGGCGTCTGTGGGTCGGAAAGAGAAATTACCTTTGCATGCATTTACATTTTTCTTAAGCAACGATTCAGCGACGTCGGGAGAAGACCCCAGCGATTTCGTGGTTAAAACTGGAACGTCAGCAAAGTACTTTTCAAATGCTGATGCTATCTGTTTATCGGTTCTAATATTAGAATTGGCAATGAAAAGCTCACTGACACCATCGCGTTTTCTGACTCTTCCAGTTTCCGCATTAATAATACACTTTGATAGGGTGGTTTCGCGGATAATGTTTCATAACGTTATCCATCCATCCAGCTTTAGAAGTTCCACTGCTGGATATGTTTCCCTTATCGACGCCACTCCGAAGGTCGTGTGCCTAATTGTGGTAGATCTGCATTATTGGCCTGTCGTTTCCCAGGTTGAGATCCTCATTGTTAACCATCGATGTTTTACAAGTCTCCAATAGAATCAGTCAATTTGATGTTTCCCTACCGCTGAAAAAAAGCTTTGTGATTATGTCAATGGCCTACATACATACCTACTTAGTACATATAGCTAATTGTCAGTATAAAATCAACACATTAGACTATGCCTGAAGAGAATCCTGGCTCTTTCCTCATTGCGGACTACAACTATGCATATGTACGCTATGATCATTATTTGGATCCAGTACCAGAACATCTCAAGATTGCTAATGCCTTCGACATAATTTTCGATGAGATATTCGACGATCATGGTGGTTAGTTCAGCCTTCCTCTTGCACAAAGATTTATGGCAAATTATGTAGAGATATTCGTATGTAGCCATTGTTCGCCGTTATTGTAAGAAACTGGCTCTTTGCTTATTGTGGACTACAACTATGCATATGTACGCTATGATCCCTATTTGGATCCAGTACCACAACATCTTAAGATTGTTAATGCCTTCGACATAATTTTCGATGAGATATTCGACGATCATGGTGGTTAGTTCAGCACCTTCCTCTTGCACAAAGATTTATGGCAAATTATGTAGAGATATTCGTATGTAGCCTTTGTTCGCCGTTATTGTAAGAAACTGGCTCTTTCCTCATTGTGGACTACAACTATGCATATGTACGCTATGATCCCTATTTGTATCCAGTACCACAACATCTCAAGATTGTTAATGCCTTCTTAGGTGTAAACGAAACTATTGTTATATCTAATTCCACGCGAGCGAAGCTGCGAGCGTCCACTTGTTTTCTTTATAAAAATTAAAAAATTATAAAAAATTATTCTCCCCTCTTACGAAGAATCCAATATTATTTGCTATTAACATATTTGCATATATATAAAGGAAAAATAGAAATAAGCGGAGATTATTAAAATATCGACGGCCTACATACATTCCGATTATGAAGAAAACCATAGCAATCAAGTGGTTTCTTATGAAATAATATAATATGTTTCCCTTATCGACGCCACTCTGAAGGTCGTGTGCCTAATTGTGGTAGATCTGCATTATTGGCCTTTCCTCATTGCGCACTACAACTATGCATATGTTCGCTATGATCCCTATTTGGATCCAGTACCACAACATCTCAATATTGTTAATGCCTTCGACATAATTTTCGATGAGATTTTCGACGATCATGGTGGTTAGTTCAGCACCTTCCTCTTGCACAACGATTAATGGCAAATTATGTAGAGATATTCGTATGTAGCCTTTGTTCGCCGTTATTGTAAGAAACTGGCTCTTTCCTCATTGTGGACTACAACTATGCATATGTACGCTATGATCCCTATTTGTATCCAGTACCACAACATCTCAAGATTGTTAATGCCTTCTTAGGTGTAAACGAAACTATTGTTATATCTAATTCCACGCGAGCGAAGCTGCGAGCGTCCACTTGTTTTCTTTATAAAAATTAAAAAATTATAAAAAATTATTCTCCCCTCTTACGAAGAATTCAATATTATTTGCTATTAACATATTTGCATATATATACAGGAAAAATAGAAATAAGCGGAGATTATTAAAATATCGACGGCCTACATACATTCCGATTATGAAGAAAACCATAGCTATCAAGTGGTTTCTTATGAAATAATATAATATGTTTCCCTTATCGACGCCACTCTGAAGGTCGTGTGCCTAATTGTGGTAGATCTGCATTATTGGCCTTTCCTCATTGCGCACTACAACTATGCATATGTACGCTATGATTCCTATTTGGATCCAGTACCACAACATCTCAATATTGTTAATGCCTTCGACATAATTTTCGATGAGATTTTCGACGATCATGGTGGTTAGTTCAGCACCTTCCTCTTGCACAACGATTAATGGCAAATTATGTAGAGATATTCGTATGTAGCCTTTGTTCGCCGTTATTGTAAGAAACTGGCTCTTTCCTCATTGTGGACTACAACTATGCATATGTACGCTATGATCCCTATTTGGATCCAGTACCATAACATCTCAAGATTGCTAATGCCTTCGACATAATTTTCGATGAGATATTCGACGATCATGGTGGTTAGTTCAGCACCTTCCTCTTGCACAAAGATTTATGGCAAATTACACAGGTCTGCAAAAAACAATTTTTTTTCAGCTGCATGAGATATTTTTGCTGAATTATATGTTTTAAAGTACGCTGATTTCAAAAATAACTTCTTTTTCTCTCCATCACGTATAGTTTTTTTGCAAAATAAGAACACAATAATGAGAAAAATCAACTATTTGTTACAACAAACACACAGCATAATATTTATCAAAACCTATCAAACATTATTTTTGTTATTTAAATTTATACACAACTTTATGTTTACTATTATTCCTTGTGAAACCATTTTTTCTTTTCTTTAATGCTTCTTCGAATTCGGTTTCCTTCTTTGGTTTCTAACTTAAGCATCCTACAGTAGTCCGCTAACATATCGACATCCCATCTTGCTTGGTAACGTGTCTCGATTTCACGTACATCCTGGTGAAATCATTCACCTTGTTCTTCACGGTAGGCACCCAAGTTTTCATGAAAATATTCAATATCTATGTGTAAGAAGTAAACTTTTAAGCTCATCTTGCATCCTTGAGCTTTATACGCTGTCAGCATACGCCGTACAATAGTTTTAAATTCGGGATCCTTAGGTATTACCAAAAAACTTCTGCACTACATTTTTGAAAGATTCCCATGCTTCTTCTTCGATTTCTCCCATTGATACAGGAAAAAGGGGATCAGACAAAAGTTTTCTTATGTCGGGACCAGCGAAAACTCCTTTTAACTTTGCTTCAGACAATATCGGGAACTTGGAACATATATATCTAAAACAATCCCCATCTTTTTGCAGTGATTTTATAAACTGCTAAATTAGCCCCAATTTAATATGAAGAGGTGGCATTAAAACCTTTTCTGGCGGAACCAAAGTGGTTTTGATGACGTTTTTCTCGCCAGGAGTTAAACCGTGTCGTGGTGGCCAGTCAGTTTTTGTCCACTGTAGCTCTCTGGCAATACTATCCCACAAACATAGGAAACAAGCCATAACACGTTTATAAAAACAAGAGCACAGTAGCGTTTGAATGCTGGATGTCAACTGAGTGTGGCAAGACAGGGTCAGCAACAATGGATTTAGCCTTTTGGAACATGATTTATCCAACTGCATGTTGGACCTTGTTTGCCTCTGAGAACACGCTGAAACATGTTCAATCGTACTGGTAATATGATAATGATTATAATTTTTATTTTTGAAGCTTAAAAAATAAAATACAAAATTCTAACTAAATATGCATTTTACACAAAATAAAAATATTAAAATTAGTTTTGTAAAAAAACTTGATGTGATGGAATTTTTTAAATATTTTTTTCGGTTTTAGGACAACAAAATCTATAAGAAAATGTATAAAAAACATATGCAGTTTTTTACATGCAGACCTGTGTTATGTAGAGATATTCGTATGTAGCCTTTGTTCGCCGTTGTTGTTGTTTCGAGTCAATAGGGATTAAACGCCCAGACAGCTGAGACGGACCTGCGTCGTTTGTCTGTGAACAAAATACCTTCAATTCAGTTTAATTCAAATTTAACATACACTTTGATAGGGTGGTTTCCCGGATAATGTTTCATAACGTTATCAATCCATCTATAAGCTTTAGAAGGTCCACTGCTGGATATATGTTTCCCTTATCGACGCCACTCCGAAGGTCGTGTGCCTAATTGTGGTACATCTGCATTATTGGCCTGTCGTTTCCCAGGTTGAGATCCTCATTGTTTGCCATCGATGTTTTACAAGTCTCCAATAGAATCAGTCAATTTGATATTTTCCTACCGCTGAAAAAAAGCTTTGTGATTATGTCAATGGCATACATACTACCTATATAGATACCTACTTAGTACATATAGCTAATTGTCAGTATAAAATCAACACATTAGACTATGCCTGAAGATAATCCTGGCTCTTTCCTCATTGCGGACTACAACTATGCATATGTACGCTATGATCATTATTTGAATCCAGTACCACAAGCAACAACATCTCAAGATTGCTAATGCCTTTGACATAATTTTCGATAAGATATTCGACGATCATGGTGGTTAGTTCAGCCTTTTTCTTGCACAAAGATTTATGGCAAATTATGTAGAGATATTCGTATGTAGCCTTTGTTCGCCGTTGTTGTTGTTTTCTTTATAAAAATTAAAAAATTATATAAAATTATTCTCCCCTCTTACGAAGAATTCAATATTATTTGCTAATAAAATATTTGCTACTATAAGCAAATATTTTGTTAATAAATAATACTGAAATAATTAAACACTATAAAGGAAGAAAAGAAATAAGCGGCGATTATTAAAATATCGACGGCCTACATACTTTGCCGCTGTGAAATAAACCATTGCTTGCGAATCAAGGGGTTTCTTATGAAATAATATAAAAACATAAAATAATAAAAAACTATTTTTATAGCTGCTTTTATTTCCACGGCTGGCCTGAAAAGATAGACACCATATTGTTACGTGTTAGGGTTCGATTGATTTGGAGAGAAAGACCTGCTGACTCAATGAAGGCTTTATTCACTAGCACACACAAAGCACTAGGTCCAACACAAATCATTAGGTCCAATCACTAAGCACTAACGATGTCCTAGGTCGCCGTTGTTGTTGTTTCGAGTCAATAGGGACTAAACGCCCAGACAGCTGAGACCTGCGTCGTTTGTCTGTGAACAAAATACCTTCAATTCAGTTTAATTCAAATGTAACATACACTTTGATAGGGTGGTTTCGCGGATAATGTTTCATAACGTTATCCATCCATCCAGCTTTAGAAGTTCCACTGCTGGATATGTTTCCCTTATCGACGCCACTCCGAAGGTCGTGTGCCTAATTGTGGTAGATCTGCATTATTGGCCTGTCGTTTCCCAGGTTGAGATCCTCATTGTTAACCATCGATGTTTTACAAGTCTCCAATAGAATCAGTCAATTTGATGTTTCCCTACCGCTGAAAAAAAGCTTTGTGATTATGTCAATGGCATACATACATACATACCTACTTAGTACATATAGCTAATTGTCAGTATAAAATCAACACATTAGACTATGCCTGAAGAGAATCCTGGCTCTTTCCTCATTGCGGACTACAACTATACATATGTACGCTATGATCATTATTTGGATCCAGTACCAGAACATCTCAAGATTGCTAATGCCTTCGACATAATTTTCGATGAGATATTCGACGATCATGGTGGTTAGTTCAGCCTTCCTCTTGCACAAAGATTTATGGCAAATTATGTAGAGATATTCGTATGTAGCCTTTGTTCGCCGTTGTTGTTGTTTTCTTTATAAAAATTAAAAAATTATTCTCCCCTCTTACGAAGAATTCAATATTATTGCTAATAAAATAAAATATTTGCTACTATAAGCAAATATTTTATTAATAAATAATACTGGTATAATAAATCACTATACAGGAAAAAAAGAAATAGGCGGCGATTATTAAAATATCGACGGCCTACATACTTTTCCGATATGAAAAAAACCATTGATTGCTAATCAAGGGGTTTCTTATCAAATAATATAAATTATGTAGACATATTCGTATGTAGCCTTTGTTCGCCGTTGTTGTTGTTTTGTTTATAAAAATTAAAAAATTATTCTCCCCTCTTACGAAGAATTCAATATTATTTGCTAATAAAATATTTGCTACTATAAGCAAATATTTTGTTACTAAATAATACTGAAATAATAAAACACTATAAAGGAAAAAAAGAAATAAGCGGCGATTATTAAAATATCGACGGCCTACATACTTTGCCGCTGTGAAATAAACCATTGCTTGCTAATCAAGGGGTTTCTTATGAAATAATATAAAAACATAAAATAATAAAAAACTATTTTTATAGCTGCTTTTATTTCCACGGCTGGCCTGAAAAGATAGACACCATATTGTTACGTGTTAGGGTTCGATTGATTTGGAGAGAAAGACCTGCTGACTCAATGAAGGCTTTATTCACTAGCACACACAAAGCACTAGGTCCAACACAAATCATTAGGTCCAAACACTAAGCACTAACGATGTCCTAGGTCGCCGTTGTTGTTGTTTCGAGTCAATAGGGACTAAACGCCCAGACAGCTGAGACCTGCGTCGTTTGTCTGTGAACAAAATACCTTCAATTCAGTTTAATTCAAATGTAACATACACTTTGATAGGGTGGTTTCGCGGATAATGTTTCATAACGTTATCCATCCATCTATAAGCTTTAGAAGGTCCACTGCTGGATATATGTTTCCCTTATCGACGCCACTCCGAAGGTCGTGTGCCTAATTGTGGTAGATCTTCATTATTGGCCTGTCGTTTCCGAGGTTGAGATCCTCTCTTACGAAGAATTCAATATTATTTGCTAATAAAATATTTGCTACTATAAGCAAATATTTTGTTTCATAACGTTATCCATCCATCTATAAGCTTTAGAAGGTCCACTGCTGGATATATGTTTCCCTTATCGACGCCACTCCGAAGGTCGTGTGCCTAATTGTGGTAGATCTGCATTATTGGCCTGTCGTTTCCGAGGTTGAGATCCTCATTGTTTGCCATCGATGTTTTACAAGTCTCCAATAGAATCAGTCAATTTGATGTTTCCCTACCGCTGAAAAAATGCTTTGTGATTATGTCAATGGCATACATACATACATACCTACATACATACCTACTTAGTACATATAGCTAATTGTCAGTATAAAATCAACACATTAGACTATGCCTGAAGAGAATCCTGGCTCTTTCCTCATTGCGGACTACAACTATGCATATGTACGCTATGATCATTATTTGGATCCAGTACCAGAACATCTCAAGATTGCTAATGCCTTCGACATAATTTTCGATGAGATATTCGACGATCATGGTGGTTAGTTCAGCCTTCCTCTTGCACAAAGATTTATGGCAAATTATGTAGAGATATTCGTATGTAGCCTTTGTTCGCCGTTGTTGTTGTTTTCTTTATAAAAATTAAAAAAATATTCTCCCCTCTTACGAAGAATTCAATATTATTGCTAATAAAATAAAATATTTGCTACTGTAAGCAAATATTTTATTAATAAATAAGACTGAAATAATAAAACACTGTAAAGGAAAAAAAGAAATAGGCGGCGATTATTAAAATATCGACGGCCTACATACTTTTCCGATATGAAAAAAACCATTGATTGCTAATCAAGGGGTTTCTTATGAAATAATATAAAAACATAAAATAATAAAAAACTATTTTTATAGCTGCTTTTATTTCCACTGACACTAACTGCATTGTGAAACTAACTCCGCCACTACATTAAAATTAATAAATCGACGAGCATTGCTGTGGGGATGGTGTCTCTCGTTGAGCCAATAATTCCATTTCCATTTCAGTTACCATGTTACAAACTTGTGCTCTGATTTGAGCTATTTTGTCCGGAGGAAATTGACAAACTACGTCGGCCATACTCCTAAAGAATATGTGTACTGGAGTATTGCCTTTTTCTGTAATTTGTCTCAACATGTTTGTTCTTTCTTCTCTATTCTTTCTAAACTCTTCGACAAGGCTGTCTCTTTTTTTCTTTTTCACTTGTGATGTACCTTGAGTTTTGTTTGGTGTTATTGAATGTCCTTCTTGCGATGGTTGTTGTAAAATAGATTCACATGGTGACTTGAACTCGGCGTTGAACAAGTTGGTGGTTCTGAACATATCTCTACTGGCAAATTGTTTTTTTCATCAACCTCAAGAACATTTCCGGGATTTAAATTAGAAATAGACTCCCTTTCTTCAAAGCTGTCATTTATGAATTTAAGTCTTTCGTCGTCATACTTTGAAACGGAAGAAGCACTTCCGGTTTTCTTCTTATTCTGATTTTTTCTATAATTGTCGCGTAAATTATGCCATTTATTCTTACATTCTTCAGCTGAAACAATAACATTGATAGTTAATATAGAAAAAACCTTCGCTGGCTTGCTCTATCCTTCAATCTGAAGACCATCACGAATGTAGTTTATTTTTAAAAGGAAGTTTTATTTTCTATACAAAATAAAACACGATTTATTTTCTCAAAAATATAACTTACAACACTGTGGCACTAAGCCGAAAATGTTCTGATGAATGAATCGAACATAAGCTTCCATTTAATAAAAGTTTACAACTGGCTCGGTAGCTCGCTTCGGCGCCTTTGAAACGCCGCGCCGCCGCGCGCGCCGATTAAGTACCTACGAACCTGAACGATTAGGCTCCGCTCACACTACCGCTGAGAAACCCCGTCGCCGACTTTTATCATCATTCTGCGTTAGAAAAAATATTCTTATTTGGCAACTGGTTATGAAAGTCAGTTATGAAAATGGATTCAATATTCATAGTTCGAAAGTTGCTACGAAAAAGATAATAAAGTCTGTTTTCTTAACTGATTACGAAACTGACCAAACCAACATTTTCTTTGTGGATTTAAAGCAAACGGGCTTGCAGCTCCACCCATCAGCTGTCACTCATGACATCTATGACATACTTGGAACAATACTGTACAAATTAATAAATAGGTATGGGAGTACAGGTCCAGTTAGTGTAAGATGTTAATACAAATATTAGTTGGTAAGTATTCGTTAGTATGTGGACTGTAGGAGTCGAGTTAGTGTTAGTGATAGTCCAGTTAGTACTTGTTAGTAAAAGTACCGTTTGAAATTGGTCACAGACGCGTTGCTACCCTTGAGGACTAAGGTGGTCGCCTCTTTTATAGCGTAGCCGGCAACCACAATTTTCAGACTGGAATGCAAACAATTATTATGTGACAGAAATGGGTGTGGCAGTGGTACTTCCCCGGGCGATCCGTGTACAGATTCTACCACCAGATTCAATCCCCTTGCCCTTGGGGAATGATTTTGGTGAGAAACAATAGTAGCTTGTGTGCCATTGTTCGCTCTAATCCAAACTAACTCCACACAAAATTTCATAAGAATCCGTTATTGTGGCTGAACAAAATTTCCGTGCAGTGTGATGTTAGCTTTACAAAAGCGGCGAGCCGATAGCGGTCTTTGAAAAATGCCGCTCGCTCGCCACACGCGCCGTATTAGTAGTAGTGAGTTCGCGCGCTGCAAGCAAAATGTTGTACCTCGTTTTTCGAGTTTTCTTCGGAAAACATCAAATTATTAATTTCTCCTGAATTAATGCATTTAAAAATAAACTACATTCGTGGTGGTCTTCAGAATTATGGATAGAGCAAGCGAGCGAAGGTTTTTTCTATGAATAAACAAACACCCGGTATAGTCTGTTTTAGTTCGATGTTCTGTGGAAGTAAACATGAGTAGTGATTTTAAACGAGATAATCCGAATTAATAAAGTATTTTTATTAATGGAGAAATAAGATTTAGTAAGATGGATTCATAATTTATAATTCACTATTCTGTTTACCTACACGGACCACTGAACTGAAACGGACTACCTTTGCATCGATGTTTGACCCATTAAGTACCTACTTTTTTTTACAGGTATTTGGCGACTAGAGAAAGATATAGATCTTTAAGTTTTCAATTTTGAATTAGCCATAATTGGATATGCAGAATTGTGCCTAAAGTCTTACAAAGTATATGATTGAGACTTTTAAACGTTGTACTTCCTGAACCCACCGAGGAAGATTTTAAAAGTATAGCCGAAGAATATTGGTTTTTATGGAATTTTCCTAATTGTATCGGGGCAATAGATGGTAAGCACATACGCATCGTGTTCCCAAGTAACAGCGGGTCCTTATTTTTTAATTATAAGCAGTTTTTTTCTATTGTTTTACTTGCCGTGGTCGATGCGAATCGAAAATTTATAACAATAGATGTTGGTTCTTATGGCAAAGAAGGTGACGCAGGCATATTTATGAAATCTAATTTATTTAAGAAAATTCAAAATGGGCAGCTAAAGATTCCCCCGCCAACAAAGTTGCCGGAAGCTGACATAGAAATGCCTTATGTTTTCGTAGGTGATGATGCATTTAGTCTCACCAACTATATGATGAAACCATACTCAAAAAATCATGCGTCTCAAGATAGGTCAAAACGAATTTTCAACTACCGCCTTAGTAGAGCAAGAAGAACATCCGAAAATGCTTTTGGCATATTATGTCAACGATTTCGAATATTTTTTTCACCTATTGCAGTAAACCCTCGTGTCGTAGACAAGTTGGTTATGTCAGCTTGTATCATCCATAATATGATGAGTTCTTTGGTCATACACGATTCAGACAGAAGTACTCTTGAAATGCCTTCTGAAAATATAATTCCTATGGCGCGTATACCGGGAAGAAGTTATAATATAAATGGTTCGGTGACACGTGACTTATTCAAGCAGTATTTCAACAGTGATCATGGTAGTGTACCTTGGCAAAACAGTGAAGTAGATAGGACAAGTTAAGTGAGTAATTCAAAACTTATTGTTTATTTTCCCTTCCCGACCTGATGACAAAAAATAGGTTAGGTGTATTGTTATTGTATTATACTTACTATTAGACTAAACTTGATACGATAGTTAGTATGTACTTACTTACATTACTGTTTTAATATTTCTCAAGCAGAACAGAAATCATGATTGAATGTTTTGCAAAGAATTTCGCCACCATCAACGTATTTATCATTGGTGAATTGGTACTTTCTGCTTTCACAAAACCGTCTTCCATGATGCGATTTTAATAAAATACAGGATAAAAGTCCACAAACGTGATAAATTACCTTGTAAAATTTCAAAATAACAGAGAGCACGACAAAAATCTAGATTGTTTATTATCGGAGTGACGTTACGTCGGAATCCAATATGGCGGATGGCGTTTTAGAAATTCTAAAAACAGATTAAAAAAGACGATTTTTAAAATTGAATTTTAAAATTCCCATTGCATTTTTATAAATAAATACTGACGTTTCTCGTTTACTTTTTTCAAAATCTATCTTATAAATGCATTTTTATATTTTTTCTTACATGGAATAAAATACCCTATTCGTTACAAAATAAATTAGGCATGGGAAGATTAAAAATCAAAAGTAAAATATATTTTTTATAAGGTTTTATTTATTTACTAGCTTTTACCCGCGGCTCCGCCCGCGTGGTCAAAGAGAATTAACAATGAGTTGTTTATCATACATGACACATTTGTGGTGGGTGAATAGTGACAGTTCCACGATTAAAAAATACTTAGAGGAACCAGAGGTAATGCTGACCGCAGATAAAGTGTAGTACATAAGTTTGCGAGGCATTATAAATCAAATACAATACAGAAAAACAGCAATACAGAAACACTAAATAACTACTACTAACGTTTATAGCGGATGTTTGTGTCGTGCAATGGAACCGTTGCAAATTTTGTGTATTTACGAAGCATACGAGTAGAAGACACGGAAGATAATGCCAGAAAAATAAGCTGGGTAAATCCACTTAATAGTGAAAGATTAATGCTTGGACAGTTCCACACCTTATATGAATCTTAGTTCAATTCTATCTCATCTAAAGCTTTTCCTTGATATTCATCCGCTTTTCCATCTTCCATCAATAGTAAAAGTGGAAAAATCTTTGCAGTCTGGTTAACATGGCTAGGTAACCTGTAATTATTTTTATGAACACTCAGGGTGTGACATAAAAGTAGCTAGTTGTTCGAGCTCTGATTCAGTCATTGTAAATAGCTGGGTCATCGTCGCCAAATGTTTTCTCAGCCGCGTGGCTGTAAGTCACATAATTTTTGGCACCGCTTTTGCATATTTATTTATTTTTATTTAACAAATCGTGTATACAACAACAATTCAAAGTTATACATAATTATTAGAGACCGTATTATATGCTACATAAAAAGGTGCTACATATGCATGCAAATATGCATGAAAATTGGAAGAATATGCGAAATTAAATAAAATGTAATAAATGTTTAGGAACCAAAAAAAAAGGAGAAAAGTAAGTTTTAATATTTTTTTATTTCAAAATCAACATACAAATTAATAAATTATCCTTGGATAGACGATTATAGGTAACATTACACATTACAATAAGATTACATGACATTAAAATTATTTAGTATTTTTGTAAACGTAAACAATCAAGTATTGTTCCAAATGTTCAGTGGTAAGATTGTGTCTTCGATCATTTAGAATATTTTTGTAAGTGGAAAAGGTTCGCTCCACATCCACTGAGCAGAATTTGAACTTAGTTGCTATGTTAACACTTATGGTTTCTGGCAAAAGATCTGCCGTCCATTAATGAAACTAACAATTTGACACAAACGTTCAAAACCTGGGTTTTTGTTCAATATGTTTTCAAACTTTTCTTTAAGTTTGTGCGGCAATGCCATTGGCAACGTGGAATTAATTTGGCGGATTTTATTAATTATTTGGATAGATTCAGTCAATGCCAAACCGTGAGTTATAATATTGTAAATGTACCGATAATATGCATCATAACTAGATATTAGGTAAAATATGCAATGATCACCGAGAATAGGCTAAACATGCAAATGCATATAATCCTATCTCTAATCATTGTAGATAATTAAGCACACAGGCACTGCTTATTTCATGTTGAAATTTCTTCCAGCAGGCCTGAGAATGGAGTACACTCGTAAATTCGAAATAGATCATCGTTCATGTTAGCTACGGCCGAATCTACCTCTGATACCGAAAAGTGACAATAAAGCTGCAAATCGTCTGCGTAGAGATGGAAATTATAGTCTAAGAGCCGATGGGAGATCGTCCTTCACCGATCTAATAACCAGATGAGACGTATTTTTTATCAAATAATTTTCATAAACAAATATGCCTATAATTGCTTGCCTATCGAAAAGTGCTCATGGCTATTTTTAATTAAATTAACTTTTATCGATTTTTTTTCTTCACCTTCATACTTTTGATAACCAAATGAAAGGACAACCCCAATTCCCATACAAACTCAGGCCTGACTTTACAAAGCTGAAAATTTGCCATCAATTAGAACATAATATAAAGTTTAAGTGGCCCAATTTTCACGGCTGCCAGCAATGGCCATTTAAAGTAATAGTAAGATAATCATAAGGTTTATAGGTTATACTTGTCACAAACTAGGTATTTTGAGTGTCACTGATTACGTGTTTATTGATGGAAATATCATTACATGATTATGGTATCTATTTAAGTCTTACGCCTTAAGTCTACTAATCTTTGAAGGGAAGTTCAAATTAAAAACAGTTTCTTTTTTAAGACCTTTAATCATTATCATCATTATAATATACTAGTGGACGCCCGCAGCTTCGCTCGCGTAGAATTAGACCCATTAACGACGTCTACCCGTCTAACGATTTCAAAAACGGCAAATTTTCATACTTACTTTGCACCCCCGTTTTACCCCCTTAGGGGGTGAATTTTCAAAAATCCTTTCTTAGTGCTCCCCTACGTTATAAAAGGAACCCCTGTGCAAAATTTCAAGTTTCTAGCCCTTATAGTTTAGGCCCTGCGTTGATATGTCAGTCAGTCAGTCAGTCAGTCAGTCAGTCACCTTCTCCTTTTATATATATAGATTAATACACTGTCCAACGATTGTGCAGGAGGCGCTATATTCTCTTGGTACCTTGCCCAACCAAGGTTCCATATAATGCTCATAGTATGAGCGCAGCAACCCACAGTTCTTTCCCAGTTGCAGTAATATTGAACTATGGAATCCCTCTCACTTTTTGTACTATCAATTAAAATATATACAAAATATGTTTTTGCACTTATGTGCCTAGACTATTCGGCCTCTTAGCAACCACGTGGTCTCCGATACTGACAGCTCTTGTAGTAGAGAGATGTCGACCTCTCTGCATACTTCAATTGTATACCTGCCATTTGCTCTTATATGCTCCCCAAAATATGACCGAGCCTGTTTTAATTGGTATGTGAGTCATTTTCAAAAAAAATGTACGTAACACAAATGAAACACAAAAGATTCTACTTATTTTGTTACACAATGTAACATAACGTTACAAAATAGAATTTATAAAGTAAACTTCACATTGCCGTTCTCTTAGACAAAAAAAAGGTAAAACTAAACAACAAATATTGTGTTTTTTAATAAATTTATTAAACTTACTTCAATAATGCTAATTAAAGAGATCAAACAATAATCATGAGGTTGGTGGTAAGGGAGTCCACTAGCGCTATTTTGTACTCTTAATAATTACGATTACTCCTAAACTTAGTTACAAAACATATTTTTGTAATTCAAAATAATAGATGAAGTTAAGCTATCCAATAACTTTTCAAAATTTCTTGTATCATGTTTTTTATGTGTTTGAATTTTATTTACTTCTTGAAGCTTAAAAGGCCCGTATTTAGTCAAATCGAAATATTTCTGATTTTCCGGGGTATATTTTATATCGGATAAAACAGTTATTTTCGTATTTTTGCAAGTTGGATTTTTTTGTTTTATTTATAATCTCAACATTATTTTCTTTACTTTCGTCATTTTCGAATTTGCCATCAAATTCATCATCAGCATTCCAAATACTGTCATCAGATTCGGCGTAAGTCACCTCCGAATTTACACTAGTATCACTGTCATCTGGTTGCAATGATTTCTTCCTAGAGTTTTCAAAACGTGTTCTCTTGTTTGACTTCTTTTTCATTTCTTTTAACCCTGCGTTAATTTTTCGCTTCTGTTTTTTCAACTTTAGGTTATGTTCTTTCGTCATACCAAAACAATCACACGTGGGATCTTTGCAAAAACAAGCCAATTTTCTATATTTTATGACGTTCGCTTGACCCGTAGTAAGAACTTGATGGATATCCATAGTATTTGGTACAGGAATCAGCCCTTTTAAGTCTACTTCTTGCTCTTTGGTATTTATGTTTTCATTTGATACGTAAAAAAATAAAATTTTAGATTTACATTTTACCAGAATGTCGTACGCAGTTCGTGCATTGACGATGTCTTCACCGTAAGTAACTTTTTTGTCCAATGTTCGTTTTACCGCTCCGCCTATTCCATCTGCAGCCCCCTTTCCGTGAGCGGATTCAAAAAATGACCAGGTTGATTTCTCAAAACCCAGTTTTTTAATGTTTTCCGTCAATAGATCTTGTACATTTGGTATGCATGATAAATATTATAATAGTGTTTTTTAAATTTTTGAAGTTGATCGGAAAAAGACTTTATCAGATTCGTTAATGTTCATTCGCCTGTCTCCATTTTTTGCGCTGTTCTTTTTGCTTGAATTCTGGTAGTTGTTTAATATTTTTATATTTTTTCTTTGTTCTTTCAGCATTTTCTTTTTTCAACTTTTCAAGTTTTGTAGGATCTTCTTCTTTTAATTTCTCCCTGTACTTCCGTTGACGTTCTGCTGAAGTCATTGGTGCCATTTTCTAAATACAAACACAATCATTAATTAATTACAAAGTAAAACAAATCGGAAAAAAGTAGAATAACTGCATTAATCTACTTTAACTTTGCGGTAAACAACATTGAATAAAAAAGAATGATCAAAATGGGGTTATAATTGATAGAGATATATCTATTAATGGACAAAAATACAAGATCGCCCCTCGGTTTTACCCACGTAGACTGGTATAAGATGTAGCCATTAATTCAGGATATACAGGGTTATTGGTAATTCGACGTATTCCCATTAGGAGGTGATAGGGGTGACTATTTGTGATAATTTAAACCCGCATATGCATTATGCAAAAGTGAACCATTTTCGAGTTATCAAGCTTTTCAGCTTTTTTCAAAACCATTAAAAGTTTAGTAATAATAACAATTAATAAATAAGTAACAATTAAGACATTTTGTAATATAGCCTAATTAAAGTTCTTGCTCGAAGGGTCTTCCCCTATTGCGTACGCAAAGTCTCATTATTTTTCTGAGGTGTAACTTAACTACCGAACCGAATTATTCAAATTATTCTGCATTATGTGTAAGAATTTATCGATGAACCAATTTTGGTCGCTTACGAATTTTTTTTACAAATGAAATGCTTGAAGACGTGCCTATGGCTATAAGGCAAAACATGATATACTAGCAAGGCGGATGTCTTGCAAATGTGATTCGGAATAATTTGAACACTTCGGCTAATTAGGCTATACATATTACAAAATGTCTTAATTGTAACTTATTATTAATTGTTATTATTACTAAACTTTTACTGGTTCTAAATTTAATTTTATATTTATATTTTTTGTTTTATTTACATTGGGCATTGTTTTTAATTACTTTTTTTGAAATTTTAAAGAACGACCATAAGTTTAGTTCGAATACAAATTTCAGCCTGCTTCCTTTGTGATCGGTTTTTCTCAGTTTTTTTTAATATAAGATCATAGTTGTTATGCCTTGTTGGAAAGCTAAGAAAACGGTTATGTTTTTAAAATAATCTGCAAGCCAAGTTTAATATAAGTTTTTTTTGTTTTTAAGGCATTTTAGTGGACAAAAATCTCAAAAAATATTGAAGTAATATCGTTAATCGTCTCGCATTTTTAAAGTTGGACCGATAATTGTAGTTTTAATGTTGATAAATACCCATTGTTTAATCGTTTTTATAAATCAGAAGAAAAAAATAGATTTTAATTGATACTTTTTTTTTTATAAATTTTTGATGTTGCATTTCTGACCTATTTTGAAAAAAGCTGAAAAGCTTGATAACTCGAAAATGGTTCACTTTTGCATAATGCATATGGGGGTTAAAATTATCACAAATAGTCACCCCTATCACCTCCTAACGGGAATACGTCGAATTACCAATAACCCTGTATAAGCTATATCTAAAATCCATCCATGTCGTGAGGAAGTAACAAACATACTAACTTACACACGCACTAACAAACTTTTTCATTTATAATATTACGTAAAATGAGATGGTCGAATTGAAAACCTCATTCTTTTATAAAGTTGCCCATAAACAAAAACTCGAGCCGTATGATCACAGCTTTATACCTTATCCTTTGTGTAACGTTACACAATGTTACACAAATGAACAAAATGGCATGGCGTCAACACAGGGTCAAACAAATAAAACGAAATTATCGCACTGGAACGGGTAAGCTTCGTCTGAATTTAAATCTCGTTAGTATATGGAGTCCCATGATAACATAGTTTTTGAGTAATTTATAGATACTTACCGATAAAATCCACGTTACACACAAGAAAATGTACAGCGACAAAATCAACCACCAAAGTTTTGAGTCCAAATGTCAAAAACAATATGCGATGCTGTTATTTTGTTAGGTTGGCAGTTGCTTACAGTATTGCTAGTGTTAAATAAATTAAGGATGCGTTCAAAATAAATCAAATAATCTGTGATATCCTCGTTACACAGAGGTGTTACACAAAGTATCACAAAAGTGGACATGTATTTAAATTCTATTTTGCTTTGTTTTAGTTTTACGTTTTACAGTAATTTTCTTTTTTTTCGGTAGAACAGTATATCAGTTATTATACCTTATTTGAGATTTCATAATAATTCATTGAAATTTGCGTCAGTTAATTTTTGTTTTGTCGTGCGCATAAGTGAGACACGCATACTTTGTTAGTTATATAAATAAAGTTCTCGTTTTTATTTGTTTTTTTTTTAAATAAAAATTGTACGTGAGAGGTAATAAGATTTAAATCGATAAGGTATAAGGTATTTTATATTTAGAACAATAAATTAATGATATTGACAACGGTATCATAATACTAAGTAATTTTTGAGTGAGGACAGGGTATTGTGAGAGAAAGTACATTTTTTTTGAAAATGACTCATGTACCAAGTGAGATCACTATAAGCTCACTAATTGATAGCTCAGGAAATTCTCTTAAATTGTCTGGGTCAACATCAATGTTCTGATATTCAGCCCTACGTCTATTTACGTTATTATTAATTATGTAGTTAGTCTGTTTTCTACATACATATATTGATGAATCTTCTGGAGAATTTCCTGAGCATCATCGCGGTTTGTAATGGGTGGGTGAAAAGCATTAATTAGAGCGGCAGCTACTACAAAATCAACCATTAGGTTTTTGGATGCTGTGTTGAAATAATCCTGTCTAAGCAGTTTAAAGTTGCGCTTAAAACGCCCGTTGACGACCTCTACTACCCACCTACATATTGTAACTGCCCTGGATGTGTTAGCTGCTAATGTCTGAAGTTGGGATTCACCCGTCTGTAATGAACCTGGAACATATGTCCTGTAGCCATAATCATTAAGATAAGGCAGGGCATCGCGAAACCCCCTATCTAAAATAAATGCGTCACCAGGCTGAAAATATTGTCTTAACACTGAATTATTATCTTTAAATTCATTTTTCATTACTTCTGCATCAGATGTAGTAGCGGGATAGGGACCCAGCACTTCTACTATGTATCCGTCTGTACACACCATTAAAAATGGTTTTACCAGATTTTGGTACTTGTAGAGACTGTAAGTTTTTTTTGATAGGTGTAGTTACTGCTTTTTTGGACATAAATATATGTGCCATCTAAAATAACTATTTGTTTTATATCACCATTGTAGTCACCAAACAAGCCATTAGGAATTAAAAGATTTCTTTCTATTATTTGTTCTCTGGTAATATTATTTATTCCCATATGATGAGGCACAAAGTTGTCCATTACGTTTTTTCTAGCTTTATTTATAAGTGTACCTAGAGTACTTTTCGGTATTTTTAACGGTGACGACAATCGTTCATCAGAGTCCCCAGTTCTCAGCTTTATTAAATAAGCAGCTAATGATGTTGACCTCCTTTTATTATCTAACAACTGAGGTAGCCTACTTAAAATCTGTTGAAATTGTTCTTTAGTAAAACCTACCCAGTGGTAAAAAATATGGTCATCAATGCTATTAATATTTTCGAAGTCCAGCAATTTAGATTTCACATCTTTTAGGGTCAACATATCTTGTATTTGGTTTGCTAAATTGCTAAATATATTAATATATTAAAAAAAAATTCAACGAAACTTTTTATAATTTTAAAGTTAAAATGTAAAATTTAAAAATTATGGAAAGTGAAACAAGGAAATGAATCTTGTAACGAAACGGTTCAGGGTACATTATGTGCAGAAGAACCGTAAAGAAACTACACATATTTATGCTTATTGAGCAGCAGCTGCTCCCCACGTCAAGCCGTGGTGGTCCTCATAAGAGGTACGTACAAAGATACTATAAACAGCCTGCACATTGACATCGGTCTTCAGAAGGATATCAATGATACGTTGCAGCACTTTATAGTACGAATGTTTAGCATCATCCATCGATGAGAACTTGGACGAGACTTGCGATGTCGTCGCTGTCTCAGCAGAGAATCTTTCGCCGAAATCCAAGGCCGACCCATCACTCAATGGTCGCACCAAAGTATGTAGAAGACACAGAAAGTAATCCGAGAATAAGCAAAGTCACGGAATAAAATAATGAAACAAATCGAAGCGGAGTTGAAGCCGGGACGGACCCCTTAACAGAGTCACAAATCAAAACATCCTGACGTTTATAAAAAAATCTATTTTCTTTATTTAAAATTAAATAAAGAATAATTTATTTATTATTTTAAATTAAATAAATGCCGTAAAGCGGGAAAGAATAAGTGTTACTTTTCAAATATAAGTATAAAAATAAAAAATAAATTAATCAATATAGAAAAAAAAAATTAATACATCTATGTTGTTAAAACCATTTACGAAACATAAAAAATACATAAAAAAATTAAATTCAAATATTTATTGTTATTTTTATTATTCATTATCAGAATCATCGGAAGTTGAATACTGATTATCAGATTCTAATTCTTCTTTATCTCCATTATCCATGACTTGTGCGATGTCATCAATTTTCAAGGGTGTTTGGTCCCCAACAAATCCAATTGGTTTAAAATGATCATCTTCTAAGGGCCAACCACAGTTTTCAGGGCGCAATTTTAAGCAATCTTGATCAGTGGCATGAAGCCACATAGAATTGACATAAATCGTTTAGTCGTTTAGTCGTCGGGTTAAAGAAGACCAGCAAGGTGGCAAATTGTTAGTCATAGCTTTTTACTTTTTTCAAAAAGTGCTCATTATTCTTCTTTTGCGGAATAACTTTTCATAAAAATGCGATACCTGGCGTTATTCACACTAGTGCACTTTTTTATACCATACATATGAGAGGTAAACTCCTGCACAGCCTGCATTTTTTCACTTATGAAGATATCCGCTTCATCTAGTAACGACGCAAATATGATTTGATATGATTCATTTTTGGAGAACAGTTTTAATGGCCGAACTTTACCTTTCTGATAAAATGCCGCTGTGTAATCACAGCCAGTATACGCATGGAAAGCTGGTAGGCTTTGGCATAGTAATAACCTGACGAGAATTTGATTTTAATGCTAAACCAAGTGTTAAATTTTTTGCTGGTTTACATGTGCCCTTAGTGACTGCGTAAATTATATCACTGCAAATTGATATAACTTGTGTTGTAGCCTGGGTTGAGTTTTTCTCGGAAAAGTGAGGACCTTTAATAAGATTACACATAAAATCAAATAATAATGGGGGATTTCACATTCCCCGCGAATGACGTCTTCTGCTGTGAGGCGTTTAGGCAATGGCTTCGATTCAATTTTTTTGATACAGTTTCTTAAGTGAAAAGAAACATCATCGAATTTCTCTTCGTTTTTTTCTCCAGAAATTTTGTATTATTAGCCATAATTGAAACGTCGATGTCTGCTTTATATATTATTTTTTGATTTCGCGGACCGTCCGATGCCTCAATTATTTAAGTATCACCAAATTTCTTAACATGATTTCGCAGAATTCAATTCTTGCAGGATAGTCTCTTGGCAGCAAACATTGAACGCGCTGATAATGAAATGAGATGTAATGGAGGATGAATGGGTGTAACTTCTCTCGTTTTAGTATTCTATGCACTGTTCTACCCGATATGCCTGTGTGTCTTACTATGGTACGCACAGAGGTGGTCGGATCAGCTGCGATTTCATCAAGCACATCCTCTTCATTGTGTACTCGTGGCCCCCCGGAGCTCGTTCCGCCGATATTAGTTCCAGGTATTCGGCCTTCCATGAATGCATTATGCACGCGAGTAAACACTCGATAGTCGGGATGGCCTGCAGTAGCATATCTTTCCCGATACAGTGCTGCAGCTTGATTGGCGTTACCTCCACACTCGCCGCAGATCGAGCTCGTGACGGCAACCCAGCCTGGTACGAGCAACCTTTTGTGTGGGCGTCCTGGGCCCATCAACCACGGCCCGCTTAAGAACGACGCGCCCGCATCGTAGTAATAACCTGCGCTCGACACTTGCAGCGTGCATAATCCATGCATGCATGCAGCTCCACGTCATCGGCCATTATTGGTGGTCGAATGAGGAGCCCTCAGAGGTTGAATTCCTCGGTCTTCTCGTGTAGGTTGTAGGTTCTCTAATAATCCACGTTGGAGCTCTTATAAGTTCTCCACCAATCCGCATTGGAGCAGCGTGGTGGAGTATGCTCTAGACCTCCCGCAGCAGCAGTGTATGTGGGGGAGACCCGTGCCCAGCAGTGGGGCGTCTATGGGTCGCAGCGAATGAATAGGTTAACTATGAAGTTAATACATATAACAAAAAGTATTTATTTTGTTTTTAACCCACATATATGTATGTGTAGTCAAGGAACTGTGCAGATGGATATATTTCATTTTGATGTCGAGCCCATCCAAGATACCAAACAATAGTCATCACATGAGAACAGCGTCCCACAGAATAGTATCCACAAATACGCTTTTGCAATTAGTCTCTAATACCTTTAATAAAATATTTATAAGTGTCATTATCTTGGGACCAGGCATCATCTATTTCCCATATATTATTCTTTCCCTCGGATGAGGTAAATATTACCGATTCGCCATCGAAGTTGTCCACAATTTCCTCCTCGGGAACACTATCTGGAATGTTCCAGTGTTCGGCAATGTCGACCTCTTCGGCGCACAATTGATTGTTTCACTCATCTCTCATAAAGTCCTCATGACCAATGCTTTCCAGATCGTCAGGAAGAATAACGGATGATGTAGAGTCAGATGTACTCGTAACTTCTCGTTCTCTAAAGTTTGTAAATGCGTCATCGTTTGCAATGGTGTAATTAGATCTTTCACTGTCTGATAGCGAAGAATCATGCTTGGATATCGGAACGTTAGCGTTTAACATCGCCAGTTCTTCAGCTAAGAACTCGCCCTCCACGTCGTCGTCACTCAAAGCTTGAGATCTCAGTCTTGAAGGACTTCGACATTTAATATAATATACTGTAGTGTAATATACTCTCTTACTATGGTGGCGTGACTTTATCCTTCCTCTAATAAGATGTGTCTCATGTGATGACGAAATACCTGGAACATTTATTATTCCTGCATCATCACTTACTTCTACTGAAAACCTAGGGTTTTCTCGAATATGATCCCCGTAATAAGATACAGCCTGTTTGATCTGATAGATTCCTAGGCTAAATAAAGTTAAATCTGACATTTACATGATGGGGAACATATCGAGCTGTTGTATTTCACCATTTATTTGTAGGAAATTGGCTTGACGTCTATTAAGCTGATGATCAATTACATGCTCACTTGAGCATTGAGCATCAGGACGGTCGATCAAAACGGGATGAAATAGATTAATTAAAGCTCCATCCATCAAGCATCCATCAAGTTTGTTGAGCCTATGTTGAAGTACTTATTCCTAATATCTTAAAATCCCGTTTAAACTGACCACCACAACTTCCACAACCCACGTGCACATTGTAACTAGTCGTGAGTTGTTAGCTTTAGCGTAGAGAGCTGACTTTCTCCTATACTAAACTTAAGCTTTCTACTTAAGCTTTTAGGCTTGTACACGTTATAACCCAATGAATTGAGTAATGGCAGAGTATCTCTAAACCCACGATCCAAGATAAAAACATCATTTTGTCTAAAATATTGTCTTAAAGATGAATCTTCATTTTGGAACAGCAGTTGCATAATTGTTGCATCTGATTACTTGGGTCGGATTAGGTGAAAACGATACCTAATCCACCTAATCCTAGTATTTAAAAATATCTAATCCGAATATTTATTAGCGGAACGGTGGATTATATTTCGTTTTTTACGGGCAACGGTATTTAAAGTCAACGTTAATACTTTTCATAGTTGAAGTTTCCGGAATTGAGTTCAGTTCTCGCCGGGAATTCTCCTTTATGTCTTCTACCGATTGAGCCACGAGTGGTATTTTGTGTTTAGGAAAAAAAAGAAGTCGGCTGGAGCCACGAAGTGGTAATTTGAGTTTAGGAAAAAGAAAGAAGTCGGCTGCAGCCATAGATTTAATAAATCTATGGCTGGAGCCAATTCGTTCACAATGATGGCTTTGTGTGAAGGCGCATTGTATAACGCGCGTGGTATAAAATCCAAGAATTTTCTTTTCACAAATCTGGCGAAATGCCGCATAACGCTCAAATAATATTCTATATTTACCGTTTGACCTTCCGGCAAGAATTCCGATCAAAGTAAAGTTCCAGACGACAGCAACAGTGAAACAATCGCCGTGCAGACTTGTGCGAAAACAATCAATAACATAGCATAACAATGCAATAACTACGTGGAGATTTTAGTCGGCTAACTCACACATGGACATAATTGTCCATGTTTACCCTGTTGCTGGCCCATGTTGACGGAGCTTGCCTACCCTGTACAAAATCGGCATTATTATGATATGTTGACAATGTGGTGACCAATTTCACATCCTTCAACGCAGGGACAGAAACATCACCACAATATCGAGTTAAAATTGAGCCCCGAGGCATCTTTTTAATACGCTTTTATTTTATCATTTACTTGTCTTATAACTTCTCATCGAGGCCGTGTTCTGTCATGGTACTATCTTCAGTGAAAAGCAGATACCGCATCAGTAACAAAAAACGGTTATTAGACATTAATATTTTGAAGCCTGGCATGTTTAGTGGTCCACTGCTCCAATACTCATCCACTCTACACACACAAATACTCATTAAAATAAAAACATGCAGACAAATATTCTCTAATAATATCCATTTCAGTGCTAATCCGCGTCCAGGCATCATGATGTTTCTTCTTGTTCTTATGATGCAGGTCTTTTGCATCCCACAGTATATTTTCAGAATGGTAATGCTCTAAAAAGAGCATTTAAATTTCGTTACTCCAAACGTTTACACGCGACTTCATTGGGCGCGGACAGCGACTGCACACGTCCGTACGCCTCTGTAGTCAGCAGTAAACTGGTACGGGGCCGTAAATGTGGATGCATACACGTGATCGCCGCGTGAAGGGGGCGCGAACCCTTTGTCTCGGGACAAAATACCGAGTCTGATCGGGGAACAGGCGTGAACGCGCGTGAACCCCGCGAAAACCGTCCACATTCACGTTCACGCCTGTATAAATAGTTCAACTCATCTGTGCGCGCGGCGCTATGTGTGGGTAAACCTTGTATTTACACAGTGACTTTGTGTGCGTGACAAAAGGTACAGTGAAGTACAAAATACAATCAACACTTATTTCAACTAAAATAAAAAATAAAAACTGAATGTGTGAAATGTATGTTTATTGACATATTACTCTGTATCGCTACTAGAAGAATAAAATGAAGAATTTTCGGATTCGCTGCTCTCTCCAAGGTTAATTATAAATTCAGATTCCATATCAAAATATCGATAGTATATTCTTCTTTTTTTTGACGTGTCGACAAGTATTACGCCACATCTCTTCATCAATTTGACTTAAACGTTCGTTTATTAATTTCATTATTCCCATCACATTTTATTCGATGTTATGCGAAGGAATATAATTTTTTAAAATTCCCCATACATTTTCTATCGGGTTTAGTTCAGGATGATATGGTGGTAGCCGAAGAGCTTTTATGCTATATGGCTGAAGCATAGATTTAGTACTCTATACTAGAGAAAGATCGGCAATGCGAAAGAGAAAGAACATAGATACTCATATGTTAGAGCGAGATAGATAGGCGAGACCATTTGCGAATACTCTATAGGCTTGGATAGGCTAACGACAGTTGTGAACGAAACAAATTTGGCTTATTTTTCTAAATCCCACGTTTAAAAGCGTAGGTTTGGTGTGATTTAGACGTAAATAATTATGGTTACGTGTGCAGTACCAGGATGTAACTCATCTAAGCAAGAAAATCCACAGAATTATACATTTCATATGTAAGTACGATTGAAAGATTTTATTCTCCTATTGCAATGTTTGAGAACTTTGTAAAAGAAATTAATAACAAATGGATGGCCAATAATGTGACAATTTAATATATAAATGCTCTGAATGCATAGGAATTGAATATAAAATATTATCAAATACGTGAATTTCTAGTATTTCTCACCACAATCCTGTAGAGATTGACATATCGACAACCGCTTATCGATATGTAAAGTGACAAGTGTATCGTACATAGAGCATTTTATTTAATTATACTTTTTAAAATTTCACAAATTTATATTTTATAAATAGCATTGTTATATTTATTTATTTATTCAACTTTATTGACACCTCTAAAGAGATATATAATGGGCGGACTTAATTATGTTATATTATTCTCACAGTGCTTTTATTTCATTAATTGTAGGATATAGTAATAAGTAATTTAAAATATTTCAGATTCCCTCAAAATAATGATGTTCGCCAAAAATGGTTAAAGATGACAAATAGAGAAAATTGGACCCCTAAAAAATATTCATCTATATGTAGCAGACATTTTGAACCAAAATGTTTTTTTAATAGGAGCTCTCAAAGAGTGAAGTTGCGTTCTGGTTCAATACCCACATTATTCATGCCCGTATGTTATTTCCTAATTATAAAATGTTAATGTTTGCAATACGAATATTATTGCTACTGCAACGCATACGTTTATATCCAACCGTGTGTATTTGCTACCTTTGCGTCCTTATATATATTTGTTAAAATTAATAATTCTTACATATTATCACTAAAGTCATATTATCACATTTACGACCAAATAAAAATATTTAAAATAAGTAGGCTAAACTAATTCTTGTCCTGTATCCGATTTTATTTTTCTATTTCAATTAACATTTAAAAAAAAAATATTGAAGTATGTAGTTTTTTTACTACAGCAGCGGTTACAAAAATGTTATGGCAACATTAGATAAATGCTGACAATCAAATAAAGACTGTTGCTTTTGGATTGCTGAGTTCTTGTGTGTTGCTTTTGTGCTGTGCTTGTTATCTATCGTTTACCTATATTTTTACCAACCGGACAGCTTATGAACTTCGATATTTCCTTCCCGTTACGATACATACTGCTCTTCTCTTTCTGGACACCGAACTTGCTTTGTGATTTGGCAGGCAAAATAAAATCACAGCAGAAGCAGTATTATGTTTATATTTTAATAGAAAATAAAATTCCTGGCTGGACCGGAATTACTGAGTATTGCTTTATTTCCTTAGTTGGTCGGCGCACTGTAGGCTGCTGCGCACATGTAATGACATTGGTTTGGTATCTAGGATGGGCCAGATATGAACAAAATATACCAGCACCTGCAGAAATTTTAGATAATATCATGCTAAGAGAAGATTATGAAGATTAAATTAATTAATGACGACTCATTAAAATGAATCGAAGCATATGCTGAGTGGTGGCCTTTTCACACAACTGCGGCACAGAACATTATTATGTATTAAGTACTATGTTAGTTATAAGAAACTTTCCAACTGTTTATTTTGTTTTGTTTACCTTGTTTATTGTTAATTTGTTTTTGTTTCTTTTTTTTCACTTTTAATATGCTTATTTTGCTTTTATTTTGTGTTTGTGTTTATTTATTATTAATTCTGTATGTCTGTGTCCATGTGTGTGTGAATAAAGATTTCTTTCTTCTTTCTTTCTTCTTTCTAATGTAAAGAACCTTGTTTTATTTGTGATTACTTTCATGAGATTTCCTAACAGTATTAAAATGTCTGAGTTATATATAAACAACAAAGTACTCTGTGAAATAAACTGATAGGTGCCTACTTATTTTATTTCTCAAAATGTCAAAAACTAACACTTCAACATATCAACATAATCTGAAAATGTTTAAACTTTATTATCTCAAATTCTCCATTAAGAAAATCAAAAATTCTTATTGAATTGAACTCAGAAATGAATACATAATTTTTTGAAATATGTTCGCCATTGTTCTTTTAACTGTAGTTTTATTATTAATTTCTCTTAGTTATTGACATTATTACTGTGCAAATACAATAAATCAGCAACCGAAAAACCACTTCAATTTTTATCGATAATCATAGTGTAGGCGCATGGCGCAACACTATTTTCCTTGCATGTGTGCACATTACACGCACACTAGTGTATTTAAGTTTTGGTCTCGCTTTGATGTTCCTATTGCCAATCTTTCTAGTATTCTATATCTATTGGCTGAAGTATGATAATGATAATTCTTTGTCCTTTCGGTTTTAACGGTGGTCCATCTTTAATACCCCATCCTTTGTTTTGCACATGATTGGTTAGGATATAGCTCTCATCTGTATATACAATATACCGATTTTCTTGACGGTATTGGAGTAATTTTTTCAGGTAACTGAATCGTAACTTTTGAATGCCTTGCCTCTCTATAATTACACGTCTGTTATCCACCGTTTTTCACCATTTGTATCCCAACTTTAGCAAAACTGTACGCAGAGTCAAAATACTTCCACCATAGTTAAGTTTCTCTTGAAATATTCTTTTTAACTTTAGCAAGGTAGGGAACTGGTGATGTTCAAATGATAATTTTGAATAGTTGAACGTATAACATCAACATTAAAATTGTCTAATTCCAACTTCTTTGCACGTTTTTTGCGGTCTTTATACGGAGATTTAAATTTAGAGTCAGTTTCTTTTCCTTCTGCCAATATATTAGTTATTGTTCGCTCTGATACCCCCCCACTGCCATTGCCGTTCTCTTTCGCACACTATTTAAATGTTCACTCAATTTTGATATTGAATTCAGTTTACGATTCATTTATTGTTATTTCTTTATTTACCGCCGGTTCATAAAGTTGATGCTACCGAGAAGAACACGGCAAGAAACTCGGTAGTAACTCTTTTCAATATTTCCAATTAGTTAAGCATAATGACAATTAAATGGTTTAAACAATAAATATACATAACGATATTTCCATTTGGTCAAGCTTAATAACATTAAGCACTTTACAACAAAATGGTTAAACGAATATACTTAACTTTTACAGTGAAGTATCCACTTATCAGCAACTTGTCTTTACACTAAATTACTGAACTTCAGCATGTGCTTTCAGTGTGACGGTCGGAACCTAAAGATTCCCTATAGACCACAGCTAGCCCTTTTATATCGAATGACAATGTACCTACCATATTAATTTACGCTACAAACAATACTTACAATATTTGCAAAATTAATACATTTATATCTAAGAAATTGTGACTATGACATCTTATTTAATTACAAATCATTGTTATATTGGTATTTAATAAACCACATACAGAATAACTTCCGTGAAACAGTTGTCAACACCTTAAAAGGGTCAAATGATAGTTCTAATTTATATAGTTAAATAATACTTACAATTCTTGCAAAATTAATACATTAACATCTAAGGAATTGTGACTATGACATCTTATTTAATTACATTGATATTTAATAAACCACATACAAAACAACTTCCGTGAAACACTTGTTATCGCCATAAAAGGGTCAAATGACATTTCTAATTTGTATCCACTTCAAAGATAAAACATTTGAATAACCTATTCTGTAAACATAAGCATATTAGGATATTTATCAGCAATATGATTTTCGTTACATTGATTGTAATAAAATACAACACTTAGACAAACTGTCAATTCATTGCCGACATTTTTAAAATAGTCAAATAGCATTCCCAATTTGTATTAACTATAAGCTTCGATCAATAATCCTATTGATCGAAGGCTGTAAGGTAAAAACATTTAAATTATTAATTTTCTAACCAAAAGCAAATCCATTTAATTTCTTTGAGTTTGATTGAAGCTATTACTGTTTACTAAATAAACAGTAATAACTTCTTTAAGAATTGTCTTCAAACACACATAGATAACCTTATCACACGCAATCACTAAGAAAATTCACTATTTTTCAGCCATTCCGATCGAAATTTTTGTTTATACATATGTGGTTTTTTTACAGACCTTTCTATTTTTTGAAGGCCCTCCACCTCCACGCTTCGAGTGGAAGAGCCACGCCACTGCCACGCAGACAAATACTCATTAAAACAAAACGGAAATTACCCGGTAGAGTTCTGAAGCAGACGTTATTAGACATAAATTTTTTGAAGCCTGGCATGTTTAGTGGTCCACTGAAGCAGACGTTTCAGTCCATTCATTCACACGGGAAAGAACTCGAACGGGGGCCAGGAGAGCGACGGAGGCGTTTACACGATATTGCAGGTTCCAGTCCTTGCTAGGCGAGAAAAATTTTGTAACCATTTACGATTTCATCTGAATAATTTTTAACAATAATTAACCGAAAGTAAAATCATATTCGTCTTGACTATTTGTGTTTGATGAATCGTTGTTTTCTTGATATTCTGTAGCTTGATCCGAGTTAATGACACTATGCGATGAGTTTGGTGTAACAATACACCAATTCCTTGGTGCAAGTCGATATCTTTCCATGGGGATGTTTTACCGCGGTAAAAAGTAGCCTACGTCACTCTCCACCCTCCTCACTATCTCCACACATAAAAAACATACCATATAATAGCTTCGTTGCGACGTGAAAGCCGGACAAACAAACAAACACACTTTCCCATTTATAATATTAGTATATAGATTTGTGCAAAAAAAATTGTATCTTCGTCGAAGTAAGTGGCTTACGTGAGTTTGAGTTTTCAACGTTTGTCGATTTTACGTTTTCTTTAATACATTTTCTTAGGTTCAGTTTTTTTCTTTTCATCTCTCCATAATTTTCGTTGTTTTAAATTTTCTTCTTCTGTTAGATCCGTTATCTTTTTCCGAGTCTTTTTAGTCTTGCCAAATGTTTTTGGCGCTGAACTTGAAATTTTTCAGGATTTTGCTTTAATTTTTCACGATATCTTTTCGCCAATTCTGCTGCCGTAAGCGCCATTCTCTCTGTAGGGGCTGAGACGACACCCGTACGATGTTTTGGAGGGAATCGGTAAATGATACTCTGTGCACGGTAGGTTGAATTTGATAAGTATTTTATTAGGATTAGATTGATAGTTATTGATATAAATAATGATAGAAATGTTGATAATGATAGACTGATACGCGTGATGCGGGAAACGAGTTCGTAAACGCACTGCTAACTGTTATTATGATAGATTTGATAGATCGCGAGTACGCGGGACCTGTTTGGTCGGGGCAATTATGCGCACTGATGCTCGTTTCACCGCTGTAGCGTAAACTGCTGACACTGCTTATGCTACAGCAATGTACGTGGCCCGTACACTCTCTTTTAATAAAAAAAATGAAATAATTACTTTCTTTCACAACTATTGATTACTTCCTCACACACAAATCTTACACTCGTCCTCGGGAAAATGATTATAAGTAGAATGCATACAAAAAAACACCAAAAAATGGAGCTCTGAAGTAATTTTCTGATATTACTTTGACTCATCACCAAAGTCAAATGCTGCAGATTCATACTATTCTTGTTTTTTTGCCGACATCCGTAAGGCCGGGTTCCCACTACGCCGGAGCGGCAGATTTGCCGGACACCGGACACAGATGTTCACATTACACCGGATCCCACAAGAAAATCGGACAAGCACCTCAGTTGAATTTGGACCTGTGCCCACAATGGACGACGAAATTGTTGTGTTGTGGTGGTAGTGGTACAGAAGGCAAAATAAAATAAGAAAGTATTGGGTACATCCTATTTTACGGGAAAGATTTTCACTTGGGACATTTGAAACATTGATGGGTGAACTTAGAAGTGACGGATCAAAGTTCTTTAATTATTTTCGAATGACAACAAACACTTTTGACGATTTACTGGGACCACTTTCACCAGGCATAAGAGTACGAAATACAAGTTTCAGAGAATGTATTTGCCCAGAACAAAGATTGGCCATATGTTTAAGGTAAGAGTGTGTGTGTGTGTGTGTTCTTTTGACAATAATTATTAATTAAAAATGCAAATTAGTCATTTAAGTATTTATTTGTACTCAAACTTAAAACCTTTCAACATCTAAATATTCTGACTCTTGGGAGTATATGGAATGAGTACTAGATGCTGTTGGCGAAACTGGATTCGGATTGGATGACTGGGAAGAAGTTGATGGTATAGGTGTTGTTGCCTGTTGGTTGCTACTATTGTGTAGAGTACTGTAGAGTATCCAGAGTGATGATCTTGCGTAGGTATCGCCTGTTGATTAGGATGTGTGTCCAGAGTGAGTATACTGATCTGTTCCGGTCATCTGATTATAATGACGCCAATGTCCGTAATTTGGTCTCTCATAATTCCTACTTTTAATTTTTTGCAACATTGTCAGGACGCTGGCTTGAAACTCTAAAGTCTCTTCGATAGTTAAAGTGTTCAAGATTGGTATAATGCCTTTTAAAAAAGAAAGATGATGGTTTTCTTTTTCTGGGTTCATTCTGGAGTCTAAAAACTTGGACATCTTCTCATTTACTACTTTATTATCAATTGTTCTTTTATCTTTAATTAAAGGTGAATGAAAATCTGATTCCATGCCTCCTTCAGTCTCGGTTCTTGCTTTTTTTGAACCCGACTCCTGAGGAGGTCGAGGTTCGGAGACTTTTTTTAAAAACATCAGTTGCTCGTGATATAAATAATTTCGTGTCTTTTTGGCCGAAGATCCAGATTTAGACTCATCTTTTTGTTTTTTCACCGTCTTAAGCCACGAATCTCGTACATTATTCCATTTAGTTGAAACCAGTTTTCCTGAAATAAATAAAAAAATATTAGAATAGAATTTGTTTATTGGTGACATATAATGTAATTATGTAGTAACAAAAGATACTTTTTTTTTCAGATATTTAGCTTCAGGATGTTCATTCAAAGAAATACATTACTCATACAGAGTGGGCGTTTCGACAATAAGTAAAATAATAAAAGAAATGAGCCACGTCATTTGGGAAAACCTACAGACAGATTTCCTTAAGCTGCCTGATACTGAGAGAGAATGGGAGGACATCGCTTTAAGTTTCGAAATAAAAGCCAACTTTCCTCACTGTATTGGAGCAGTAGATGGCAAACATATTAGAATTTGAATTGAAGCCAGCCAAGAGTGGTTCTATGTTCTTTAATTACAAGGATATTCCTTGTAATTAAATTAATTCTTTTGTATTAATGGCAGTTGTCGATTCAGAGTACCGATTTATTTTTATCAGTGTGGGCTCGTATGGCAAGGAATGCGATTCCACTATATTAAAGGATAGTACATTTTGGAAAAAGATCAATGATGGTACTTTAAATTTACCAAAGCCTAGACCACTTCATACAAACATGCACGAGGAATTACCGTTTATACTAGTTGGCGATGAAGGCTTTGCTTTAACATCTAATCTCCTACGTCCGTATGGAGGTACACATTTGAATAATGATAAAAAGATTTTTAACTATAGATTAAGTCGAGCAAGAAGGTACGTTGAGTGCGCTTTTGATATTCTAGCAAATAAGTGGCGAGTACTCCATCGGCCTATAGATCTGAACGTAGACACAGCAATTCAAGTAATTAAAGCTTGTACAGTCTTACATATATTTGTTAGAGAAAAAGAGGGTATAAATTTTGAAAGTTACCAAAATATAGTCAAAGTCAAATAATTTATTTCGATATGAGGTGATTAGACACGCTTAACGAAAGTCTAGGTACCTAACTAAAAACTACTTAAACTACTAACTGATCTATATAAGGCAAAGGATTAGCTATTGATTATTGAATGAATAGCTAATCCTACACAGGTGCCTAACTTGCCTTAGGATAAATTTACAATAATTACCTACCACTAAGCTAAGCTCTAAGTCACGATAGACTATCTATATGGTCATCGGCTTTAGGAAGAATTTACAATATTCTTATCCTATGCCATAGTGTAGGCCGAGAGAGAAAAAAGCCGGAGGAAAAAACTCTCGGTACTCTTTTAAAATTCAAATTAATTTTTACAGAAAAATGTACAGAATGACCATGACATGATTAGGACAGACACGAGACAGCCAATCGTGTATGCCAAGAATCACCCCATATGCCACCTGCTTACAATTTTTAGTATAATTAATACAGAAGCATAGTGATGCTGTATACTATACCTGTCAGAGTTTAATTCAGTCCCATGCCTTTATATCATCCAAATACTCCTGAATATTATAATAAGCTTTTCGACATAATGTTTGTTTGATGGTTTTTTTAAACCTTTGTAAAGGCAGAGACTGAACCGCAGCCGGGACTTTATTGAATACTAGTGGTCCGCCCCGGCTTCGCACGGGTATTTTATATAAAAATCAAAATTATAATACACACACATAAACCCTATTTGCGTCAGGTTACTAAAAAAATAAAAATTTAACACGACTTTATTTTACATTATATAGATTATAACAATAGTTTCGTTTACGCCTAGTAATATTATATAGCCTATGTCACTCAGTGAAGATGCAGCTTTCTAATAGTGGGAAAGAATTTTTGAAATCGGTCCAGTAGTTTTGGCAGCGCACGCCAGAATAGCTCGCAGATGGTAGATTTTTTCCTACTTACCTACTTGACACTTATCGTCATACTTTGGACAATTCACACAATATCTTTATAAATTTTAGCCTGTGTGTTATTCTGATGTATAAGCTACATTATTGTAAAGTTTCATTAAAATCCACTCAGTACTTTTTACGTGAAAAAGTAACACACATCCATCCATACATACATACTTACAAACTTTCCCCTTATAATATTAGTAGGATAGGATTAGTAAGGATTATACCTTATCAACAGCCTAAAATTTAAGTTTTATGCTTCTAGTTCTGAAAATGACAATACTTTCATACAACCTTTCATCTCCCATTTCAACCCATTAGTAAAACACTTTTCCAATTAAAAAGTGTCTATGTCCTTTGTCAGGCTCTAGACTGTGTACCAAATTTCATTTAAATCGGTTCAGTAGTTTTGGCGTGAAAGCGAAACAGACAGACAGACAGACAGACACTTCAAAACCAATTTTAATCATTCAAAGACCAAATATTATCTACATAAACTGTAAATGTAGTCCAAAAAAAATTCAAGATAAAAAAAATTTTTGTTGTGCCTCACTCGACATAGATAGGTATAGTGTGTCGCGGACTTTTTTATATATATTTATAAGATCTACAATTAATTACAACATTTTATGTTTCTATCTTTTATAGTTTAGGCAGCGTACGCAAAATAAGTAACTTTTCTGGTTGATTTTTTACACCTTGTGTCCGAAAAACCCAAATATCTTACGGAACCCTATTTTTTTCCAAAATAAAATTTAGCCTATGTCACCCGGGGATAGTGTAGCTTTCGAACAGTGAAAGAATTTTTCAAATCGGTTCAGTAGTTTTGAAGCCTATTCGATGCAAACAAACAAACAAACAATCAAATCTTTCCTCTTTATAATATTAGTATAGATTAGAATAGACATTCCTATGAAGGAACGACTTTTCTTACTAAGCCGGCATTTAGGAAACGCTAATTTGTGGCCGTTCCTTAGTGTTACTTTGCGTAAGGCATTTAGGTCACTACGACTTACAAACTGATGCCTATTTTTATGAATATACATAATATTCTCATAGATGTACTGCGATGCAAGGGTTAGGATGTTTATTTCCTTAAATTTTTCTCGAAGGGAGTCTCTACTTTTCATTTTGTATATATAACGGATAGCCCTCTTCTGCAAAATAAAAATAATATTAGCATCAGCTGCATTACCCCAGAGTAAAATGCCATAGGACATTACACTGTGAAAGTAACTAAAATATACCAATCTAGCGGTATCGACATCCGCCAAACAGCGTATCCTTTTAACCGCGTAAGCTGCAGAACTTAGTCTATCCGCCAGTCGACAGGAAATAAATTGTTCAAAATGACCGCCGTTTTCACGAATACATAAGTTCACTAGTTTTTTTACTGAGCAAGTAGCAGCGGATAGTTTTCTTTGATGGATATTATTTAAAATCCTCGTTAATGCCTCTTTCAGCTCCTGAACACTGTCGTACTTCCTTTTGTAGACTTCATTTTTTAGGTGGCCCCACAAAAAAAATCGAGAGGCGTTAGATCGGGGCTGCGAGGTGGCCACTTAATTGGACCATGTGTTCCTATCCACTGTGTCCCGAATCGTTTGTTCAAATTATAACGCGTAAGACGGCTGTTATGTGGCGGTGCGCCATCTTGTTGAAAATAAACTTTTCGCAGTGCCGTCAGGGGCCATTCATCCAACTGGTTTTGAAGATTCTCTAAAATGACCTCGTTATACACAGCCGAATTAAGAGTTACCTTCATAGTATTCCATCATTACAACACGGTTTGACATTAGAGCACACCAACAGATAATCACCCGGATGTAACGCTTGAACTATACGCCCCTGTCGATAGCATTTATAGTCGTATTTTTTTCCATGTCTTTAACACAAGTGAGTGGGAAACACCACTTCAAGAGCAACCAATCTGACACTGTACCTGTACACGAGGCTGCCGCACTAATTTATTTTTGAAAGAACCATTTTCTTCAAGATTCTTCAAAAGGTTTGTAATTACCTTTCTTGTTGGTACATGTCGGAATGGATATTTATTCACGTACCACAATAATGCAGCTTCTTTGTTTCTATTATTTACAAAATACGCTTCAACTTAGTCTAAAAATTGCCGATTTGAAGACATTTTTAACAGAAGTTTATAAATTGTAAATCACAACGCAAACAGAAGAATTACGGGCTTGTACACAAAACTGCGATGCGACGCGATGCGAATTCGCAACGCAGAAAGTTGCGACACGAATGGCGATGCGATTTCGTGCGGCAAGGCATCTTCCTTCCACGATTAAGGTGACCATTCCTTCGACGACCGTCAACCGTACTGGACGTATTTTGAAAACTAGGTCGTAACATGGATCATAAAAAGAAAAGTGCACTTTTGTTATTGCTTATGAGATACAGGCAAAATAAAAAAAGAAGATTTTGGGTTCATCCATTTATTACTATTAAGAACGCCGAACTATTTTCATCGAAAATATGAAGCTTTGAAAACCGATGAAAAATTTTTTTTTTGATAATTTTAAAATCAGCATATCTTTATTCGAAGAGCTTTTAAGTTTATTATCACCACATCTTCAGAAACAATCGTACAAGGGGAGAGTTCCTGTTATGCCTCTGGAAATGATTGGCCTCACTATCCGGTAAAACAATAATTCTTTACATTAGTTTTTATTGAGAAAAGAGTTTTCCAAATATTACAATCGATAAAATTTACGAAAAATCAAAGTCTTCTTCCATTGAAAGTGTGCTTAATATGCTCGAGTTAGAAAAATCATTAAATGTTAATGTATAGAATGTTTGATTTCTAGGTAGCTTAAGTAAAAAGAAGTAATAAATGTATTTGTCTACATACCAAGTTCAGTTTTTTCACTGTTTTCTTTTTCCTCGAAATTTGAAAATAAACTTTTACATATGTTCTTCCAAGTTTCTTGTTTGATGAATTTATTTTTATAATCTTTTTTTTTTACATTAAACTATACGTCTTGCCCACACACTGTCTCAGAGCCGACTAAAAAATGTTGTCAACAAGTGTGACGTAACATCGCAGGAATGCGCGATGCGAATCCATTCGCAAGTTCTTGCGACGCGACGTGCGAGCTCGCAGGTTTTTGCGATGCGACGTCGCATCGCAGTTTTGTGTACAAGCCCACGTAGAGATATTCTAATCGAATTCTAAATTCAAAATTTACTTTCAAACTTCTTTTTTTATAGTTTTTTACTTATTTTTTTTTAGGAACAAATAAGGTTGTTTGGCGATAATGAATATTACGAGTTGATTTATCGTTTTTGAGTACAAAATGTATGGAAAATGTTTTTAGCGATTTCTGACATTTATAGTACTCATACCTTAAATGGTCCCATAGAGTATTTTGATCCCCATACGAAGTAGGATCGATAAGCATAAAAATATTTTTTTTTTAATTTTAGCACTTTTTTCGCTGACCGTACAATTTTTCAAAAATCTGTGAATGCAGTTCAGATTATCTTAAAAAGTTATGGATGGTCTCCTAGGAACGTTTTCCTGTAATTATAACGGTTAAGGTACCTGCCCTTACAGACCCGTCTCAAAAATCCATCCTGTATATTGTCTGTTCGTCATGTTGCTGCTATGGAAAAAATAATGTTTACCTTGAGAAGTACACAATAATTTATGCCGTATAATGATTGCATTTATAAACAAATTGTGTTCCGGTTGAATTATTACTGTAACCTTAATATTAAGTTACTGCGAGTGGCTCTGCCTTGTATTAGCTCACTTTGGGTACCTAAAGTAGAGACGCTCTCTGGAAGCTGTTCTTGAGCTGTTTCCTCTACCTCAATGTGACTTCGTGGAGGTAACCCTGCATCTGTTGCCATATAATGCAATATAGAACATGCCAGGACAATTTTATTTATTTATTTATTTATTTATTTATTATTTATTTATTTGGACTTAGGAAAAAATTAAATAAAAAATCTGTGAATTTCAGTTTTCAGGATATAATATGTGTATTTAAGTTCACACTGCCGTGTCCTCTACAACCAAAATTAGTAACACTTATTTAACATTTGGCTATCAAATCGCTTCATAAAAAAGTTTTTAACTTAGATCAGATTAGATCAGTTAGGAACATGAATATGTATGTAATGTTACATGAGTACGTTACTCGTTATAAATTCTTAGGCACTAAGTATAATAATATCATTTATCCGAGATCCAAGATCTTTTAACACATAATTCAGTCGTAGAGACTAACCTAACTTACTTTCTATGGAAATCCAAAAAACTATTTCGACTTTCAACTAAACATAGCCGTGCATTGCATTTTTGACAAAAATGGCTTTTGGTACAATTTCTAGAACCGCCTTTTGTGGTGAAAGTAACAAATGGCCTACCAGGTCGTAACAAGTGGCGTCATCTGGCCTTTCTGCAACTTGCTTCTCTACCTTCTTTACAGATTTCGGTAGAGCATCAGATTTTAAATCAGAAGAACTCCTCTCAAAACAGCACAATTGTCTGAAAAGCGCGACGCGAAACTTTTTGAGAGGCATCAGTTTTTTACCACTGTTCTCCTATCGGTAAAGCAACCAGGCATTGTTGACACCAATGACCAGAAACTGCGAGAATAGTGGTAAATACCAACGATGACCTTTCAAATTTGTTCGGTATAATGCCACTAACATATCTGCTAGATCCACCCCACCCATATTAGCATTGTAGTGCTTTATTAGATTTGGGCATGTAACTGGGCCCTTCTTCTTTTCTTCTTTCTTATAACGCACTATATTCTGTACTGGATGGGCATCAACATAAGTACTTGCAGCCAAGACAAACTTATTGTCGAACCACTTCACTACAGCGATGTTGTGTTCGTTGGACACAACTTGTGCTAAAGCTCCCCGCCCTTATTTCTTCAATTCTTTGTCAGATGGTAGTTTATTTTCTGCCCCTCGGAGACGATTTGCCCGGACAGTTAACCAACAAGTGCCCAACGAGAATATCCTATATTCATTTCTGTTAAAATAAATCATGTTATCTTGTTCTTAATACATCAAATAAACAATAAAAGTAAAATGTCTATGGTAGGTTGATCTATGCTCTTTGATGAATATCTGTCATCGTCCCTTTTGCTTCCTGTGTCTAATAAATGGCGTGCGTTCCGTGAAACCAAAAACGTGTTTTATTAGGTTATGGGCCCAGTATGCCCCGTAATTAGCTTAAAAGTGGTTATTTTAGCTAGACTAGGTAATGGCATCAAATACATTCTTGGGTAATGTGCCCAAATTGATTGGCCGTGAAAATTACCACGAGTGGGCGTTCGCCGCAGAGAATTTGCTAGTCTTGGAGGGCATGGTGAGTTGCATCAAACAAGAAAGCCCTGAAACTGCAGCTGCGGACGATGATAAGGCGAAGGCAAAATTGATTTTAACGATAGATCCATCGTTGTATGTGCATATTAAAGATGCATCAAGCACAAAGAATTTGTGGGCGAGACTTAAGAATATGTTCGATGATTCTGGAATCTCACGAAGGATTACTTTGTTGCGAACCCTAATATCAATACGCCTCGAATCATGTGATTCAATGACCAACTACGTGACGCAGATAATGGAGACAGCCCAGAAATTATCCGGAACAGGATTTTCCATCAATGACGAGTGGATCGGCTGCTTAATGTTGGCAGGTTTACCTGAAAAATACCTACCAATGTTAATGGCAATAGAACATTCGGGAATCGCCATTACGGCCGACATCGTGTAAACAAAGCTGATCGACATGGCGGGAAATGATAAGGATTCCGAGGGCGGCGGATTAGCATTTATGGGCAGAGGGCAGCACAGTCGGCCATACTCTACGGTTGGTACTACTGTTGGCGGCAACCATAGCCATAGAAAAAATGACAGCAACACTAGTCATCATGGCGGCCCAAGTGAAAATAACAACAAGAACAAGATGAATATTAAATGCTATCGGTGTAAGCAATTCGGGCACTATAAAACACAGTGTAAACAGAAATTAAATCATCCAGTGAAGAAAACGAACGCGTTTTCCGCAGTATTTCTAAATGGAAATTATAACAAACAAGATTTTTACTTGGACAGCGGCGCGAGTGTTCATATGATAACAGACGTAAACATGATGAAAAATGTATCGCAGAATTCAAGCATAAAGGAGATTATAGCAGCCAATAATAGTGCTATGCCTGTGCTTTGCGAGGGAAATGTCGATATAGTTACCATAACTCCGACCAGTAAATTTGAGGTTACTCTTAAAAATGCGATTTGTGTTCCCAATCTCGCTACGAACTTAATATCGATAAGTCAGCTGCTGAAAAATGGAAACAGTGTGGAGTTTAAAGAAAAATACTGTAATGTGTACAACAGAAATAAAAGTTTGGTGGCAGTGGCCAAAGAAATCAATGGTGTTTACAAATTAGAAATTGACAAAAAGAAATGTTTTTTTTTTTTTTTTTTCTTAATCTAATACCATAGGTAATATTTGGCACCAAGGTGGGATCAATGAAATACCCGTAATAATTATAGGCTATTAGGAACTTGTAATAATGTCCCTGATCATTAAGTAATAAAAATAAATCTAAAATATAAAAATATAAAAATTATCATATTATAAAAATGTGACGTATGAAAGGCAGGAATGTAAGAGTGATGACCCATTAGTTAGGTCCTGAGAGCATTTGTTCAGAGTCAGATCTCCTGGGTCTATCTTGTTTTCTCTCAGTCGCTTAGGTTTCTGACTATTTTCACTACCTCACTCATGATGGTAGTAGGGTCCTTAGTCTTTTTATACTCCGCCTTAAACAACTCGAACAATTTCTCCGGATGGATATTAATGAAGATTGAAGAGTCATCCACCCCTGACAACATTTGGTTCACCCTGTTTGCGATCCTCTGTTCTACAGGGGTAGGCACTCTGGTGAACTCCACAATGTGGGAGTCCTCTGTCTCTTTATACATGTAGGGATCAAATGCCAGTTGTCGAGGCTTAGAGGTCTCTTGTTGAGCGGTCGCAGTTGGTCGTTGTAGAGGGGTTGGTTTCTCCAGATGGAGCCTCAGCAACTTGAGGCTTTCTTCCAACTTTACCATGTACCCGGAGCACAAAGCTGATTGGTCCCTCCATACTCCTTCGGCCTGCCTCATGGATTCTAGGAATCCTGCCACTGATTGGGAGGCCAAGCACAGGTCAGCAGATATATTTGCTTGATTTTCAAGCACCTCATTCATGAGGTCCTTCTGAGTAGTTCTGACCGCCGCAATCATGCCTGTCACGTAGAAATAATTACTGTCACTCGTTACCAGGCGATTGGTGGAAGATTTAGTAAGCTGAAATTCAACAAATTCACGGAGTCTGTCAACTCCGAGTAAGTCCCAGTTCCCGTCTAGTAGATCTAACGTATCATCATCTATCAGGTCCGTGTTTCGAAGTGTTGTCAGGGTCTCGCACCTCATGGTTGTGATCACAGTCAGAGTTGAATGTGGGGCAATACACTGTTTCCTTAATAAGCCCCATTCAGCACAGAATCTACTCCTTGACTCCTTAATCCTCTTTCTTGTTTCTTCCTCAATTCTCTTCACAAGGGCTTCATGATCTGGTATGGTCTCAGTTTCTGACTGTTTAACAACATGCCCCATGGATGTAATTAGAGGCGCCTCATACCCCACTGCTTGCTCATCTACTCGGTCGATCTCAGTAGGTATCCCCATGTCAATCTTGTTAGAAAGAAAGTTACCAGGAGGGGTAGACATTGCCGAGTTCTGCCGCTTTGGTATGGGAGGGACGATTGATATGATTGGTTTTGAGATTGGTCAAATCAATCTCTGTCTTTGAACGGAATGGTGGCTGGGTCGAGGGAGAAAACAAAGAATTATTGTTTAAAGTATGTAAAGGAAAAACCAGAGCTTGTAGGTTTTGTTGATGCCGATTGGGCAAGTAATACTGTTGATCGTAAGTCATATACTGGTTATTGCTTTGTTATGTCAGGCTCACCTATTTCTTGGGAGAGTAAAAAACAAAGAACTGTAGCTTTATCTAGCATGGAAGCTGAGTATATGTCTATAGCAGAATCTTGTAAAGAGGCTATATACTTGAGATCTTTGTTATTCGAATTTACTAGTGATTTATACTCTATAACTTTATTTAATGATAGTCAGAGTGCACAGAAGTTGGTGGCAAATTATGTGTGTCATAGAAAAAGTAAACATATAGATGTGAGATATCATTTCATTAAAGATGTAGTCAATGATAAAATTATTAATTTAAAATATTTGCCCACAACTGCTATGCCAGCTGATGTTTTAACAAAAGCCTTAAGTCCCATGAAGCATTATAAATGTATAAAGGATATGGGGATTAGTCAGATAGGGGATTAAAATTAAAGTTACTAAATAAAAGATTGTTTTGTTTATTTGCTGTAGTTGGGGTGTTAAAATAAATCATGTTATCTTGTTCTTAATACATCAAATAAACAATAAAAGTAAAATGTCTATGGTAGGTTGATCTATGCTCTTTGATGAATATCTGTCATCGTCCCTTTTGCTTCCTGTGTCTAATAAATGGCGTGCGTTCCGTGAAACCAAAAACGTGTTTTATTAATTTCGAAGATGATGCAGCAATTCAACCGATGTCAAGAAATTGTCGAAGTACAGAACCGAACACGGTTTTTGCTTTATAGGTTTGGCCAAAGCTATTATAACTTTGGCTCCAAGGCCCATATTTTTTTCTATTTTAATAAAAGTATGGTGTCGAAATGTGTCCTCTCCTCCATAAATGATGAAGTCACGGACCAGACCAGATGGCGAACCCCTAACGAATATCTTGAAACTCCATTTCTTGGGTTTATTCCGTATATATTGTTTTCGACTGCCAGCCCTGGTGCCTTTGTAAGGCACCATCATCTCATCGATGCTGAAACGTTTCCCTTCAGGTATGTTGGCTGCGCAGTTACGACGAAGTTTTTCCACCAGTGGACGTATTTTATAGTATCTATCACCATCATCTTTCATGTTGTCATTGAAGTGTATGTAACGGCGAATTGCCTAAAATCGTTTCAGCGTCATCACATCAGAAATTTTACTATACTTGGAAGTCATTGGACCAATAATCAGTGTAAGACTTAAGTTGTAAGTAATCAGTGTAATATCTACTACGCCCATCAGAATATTGATCGCCAGGAAATCTCTTATTTCGTCGTTGATCACATTTATGGACGAGCCTTTTTTCTGCACTGAATAGAGGTTGGTATGATGCACTATCAAGTCTACAATATCATCCGAAATGAATAACTTCAAGTATTCAAGCGGTGACTTCTCAAGGTCAGTATATTCAAATAACGTATCTTCTATTTCTGCTGTAGCAATTAGCTTCACTTTTGTCCATTTTGGGAACAATTTGGTGGGTTTCAATATAGTTTTCTTTACGATCAGTCAGTATTTCTTAGAATGACCTACTCGGAGAGGCGTAGTAGTTTCAGCTGCAGGTGCAGGACTGCAGATTGAATCTACAGACGGTGATCGCGGGATGTAAACTGATGGTGATGGTGGTATTACGTCAGGATCACTTTGAAGAATTGGGGTTGAATTTGGTGTAGTATCAATCACGTTTTTCGAACGCAAGATAGGATGTGCAAGTCGTGATACTGGTTCTTCATGGATGGCAGAAACGGTATAAACTTCTCGATACTTACCGTCATCACTGTCGGAGATGTTTATGTTTTCAACAGAAGATGCCCATTATCGCACATTGGAACTCTCGTCGGAGGCACAGGGGCGTGACATGCACATTTTGACTTCCTCTTCCGAGGATTCGCTGGAATCTTCATCAGATTTAGCTCGGGATTTAGGCACCAAAGCAAGGATATTTTGGGATCTTGTGCTCTGAAACGAAAGCAGTGAAAGCTAAGCGATGTGGGTTTGGTTATAAGTGTTATTTGCGTTGGAGTTGTATGCCTTATGCAATTATTTATGGTAGTTGATTTTAATGAACAAGCGGTCATGTTACTGGCAATGTACATTATAAGATAAATTATTATGTGTAAAATAATAAATGTTGTACTCCATAGGTCAGGTAGTGTGCATTAGAAGATATTAGACAAAAAAAATAAAAAAAAAATATATTGTTGTATATATTGTTATAAAACGGTATATTACTGAGTGACCATTTAAATATACATAACAAATAAAATTTCAATCACATAGCAGCGAGCGGTGTGCATTTAAATGCACACACAAGAAAAATCCAAAATTATGAGAAGAAATCGAAAAGATATTTCACAAAAATATTCCTTCATACCTATGCATAGGTAATAGCTTCGGGTTAGTTGAATGCAAAACTGTTATATATTTGATACAATAAGTTAGATAAATCTAGATAAAAATCGATATTTACCTTGAAGTGCGTGGGAGCAGACTGACGGTTCGCCATTTTGATCACCACTGACAGAGAGTAAGCGAGACGGATACAGTTTTTTTTTTCTAGCATTGAGGAGCGTTCAGAAACTGTGTTTACATCCGAAAATAAACGACGCGATAGTAATGATGGCCATATTATTTTTTAATGTTAGTGTGCATTTAAGTTCACAGTGTCAAGTAACAGGACGGTAATTTAAAATCATTGCAGAGTCTCCAAATGGTATGCTTATTGAGCCGAAATCGGTGTATAAATTCTGACTCCGACATCTATAACATCTTCTCTACGACGATTTAATCTTTGTCGACGCCTAATCCACGCTTCTTCATTATTTGAGGCCCATAATAAAGGCAGATGATGATGATGCCGCCGCGAACGAAGTAGAGGGGGACGGGGTTCGAACCCGTCGCTGTTGTGTTACAGGTTGTTTATGTTGTGCACTAAATAATTCGACATTTTCTTGGGTTAAGGCAGACACGCTTGCTATAGAAGAGCCCGGTGGAGTCGCCAGGACTGGAGAGACCAATGGGTTGGATGTTCTTTGCACCCCCGGGGGTGCAACCTCCCTTGAAGGGGAATTGCGTGGCGTCGGAGCCAGCGCAGCATAACTGGTCTCGTCCAGTTCCGGCGGCTCCGAGCGGGATCGCTGTTGCAACGGAGAGGGGGAGGGAGAACAAGGGGGAGAGTTGAAAAATTCTCCCCCTGGCACGGGCCTAGCCACATGCACCTCCCCTACCCCCTGCCCCGACGACTCCTCCGAAGAAGAGTAAACCAGCGCTAAAAAATTATTAGGAGGTGAGGCCTCGTCTCCGGTCGACCACCTACGCTGCGACTTGGTAGCTTGAGGGGCGAGCGGAGTGGATTCTTCCCTTCCTGTGGGATTTATTTTTCTCTTGGGGGGTGGGCGTTTTTCTTTTCCCCACCCTTACTATTTTATAGCTTGTGCTTGTTTTATTAACTTTTATTTTTTGTATAGGCTCTTCCTTGTACGCTTCCTCCGGGTCCAATACAAGGCGGCCTTGCTCTTCATCAGAGCTGGCTCCGCCACTGCTGTCCTCCTGGGGGGGGGGGGGGGGGCAAGGGTCCTTCGGTTCTGATGGTCCTGCTGCTGCTCCTTGGGTCCCTTCTGGGGTTGGCCGCGTCAAATCGTGGACCGATCCCAATGATCGGACCTCGCCCGTGATGGTATCGCGGACGACAATCTGCCGATTATCGGGGTGTGGCCCAGGTTCCGGACAGGGAGCCGGAACCTGGGCCACTTTCGGTCCATCTTCTTCTTTCTTCACTCTTCAGTGGGCCTCGCGGTCAGCCATGGGCCTCCGCTGCGGTTAACAGAATGTTCTGGGAACTGGCGTGGCCATCAACCGGCGCCCTTTGCTCATCAAAGGGTTCGGTGATGATTTAGCCAGTCTGCTGTAGCTTCTTCTGTGTGTGGAGGAAGGGAGGGAGTTTTCCTCCTCTGCGTATCATTTCCTGGCGCTCTCAACAGGCCTCCTGTACACACTTATTGTATAAAGATTACTAATTTGTGTGGTAATACCAAACCAACCAAGTTGAAAAGAGTGTTGGTTGTGTCTGGTTGACCAACAGCTCTTTTAGATAGTTATGGTTTAGTTAGATGGAGCGAGAAAAGAAAAGATGTGAATGTGAATAACAGATATCTATTGTTTTCTTTCACAAGATATAATATTAATGAAAATAACATGAATTGAATTAACACAAAAACAACAGCACCTTTTTACCTCACCTAATACGCGTACGTCGCGAGCGAAGTGCCATCTTGTCTACCAGAGCGTCTGGTCTCCTTGACTGTCGAGCGACTACTGTTTTTCGGGACGGAGCAGTGTTGCCAACTTTAAAATTTGTCGGATGGTAGAACTCTTCGAAAAATACGGTAGATTTTCCAAAATTGTTGTAATTTATATTTGAAATACGGTAGAATTACCTTGCCCATTTATTTTTAAGTTAATGATTAGAATTGTAATAAAACTCATATTTTTATTCAGAATCAGATAGTATTATTGTTTCAATATTTTTGTACATATCAATATTATGTTTCTCAATCATATCTTTAGTGGGATTAAAATCAATACATTTTTTTCCGTGTCGCTGTATGGCCTGTTGCGTTAAAAGGTTTCCCCTGATGGTTTTCGTAAGGAGTTTACTCCGTTTTCTCGTTTTGATGTCGTTGACTCTGCTGAAGACTCTTTCGCACTCGGCATTCGAGTGTGGTAGAGACAAAATGGCCAACATAAACTTTGGCAATTGTTTGAAATGGGTTGATTGGGCATCCTCTTCACTAACCCGCATTTGTCCTACCTGAGAAAAAAAATATGATTAGGGTCCCGTTGCTATAACAACAGAAACTAATATGAACGGAGTCGCCGACCTCGCCGCCTTGTGTCGGTCGGGTCCAAAAGGGACCGCCGGTGCACCTGTGCCTATGTCATGCCGCCCGGCGGCTGGTATCAAAGGGGAAGCCGACGCTTTCCGCTTTGAGTCCATACCGCTACCGTGTGTCGGCGGACTCAAAAGGAGACACCGACACCTTTGGTAATGACGCGCGCCGACCAACAGCTTTAAGGCCGCGCACACCCTTGCGCGTTATATAAGTTATTTACTTATTGCAGAATAAATCCTAAAAAAATAAATCTTTGTAAATAAAATCAATAAAAGTGTTTTCTTTCCTAATAATTTCAACAGTTACTTAATCAAATCACAACCTAGAATCATTGTATTTACACATATTAATAGTAATAACAAACTAAACAATCTTTGCTTATACCAAAAACATTAACAATTTATCTAATAAGGCACATATGAGATCATTCTTTAATTAAAGTAACCTATATCGCAAAACATAAAAAGCAGTTGTATTTTATATCCTTGGTCGTGTGTTTCTAGTGTTTCTGTGCTGAGAAGATAGGTCTTGATAAAATTAAAAATCTGATGTAGTCATCACTTTTACCATGTTTTTCTTCGAATTTGACAATTTTACAGCATCCACAAAATCGTCAAAATCATAATTTTTAATTAATTTTAATGATTTCAACATGGTGGTGAAAATGGTCAGCTGACATGCGGCCGGGTTCGAAATGTGTATTTTATTGTAATAGATTCAGTAGCAATCAGATGACAGATAACAATGTTTAAAAGACATGAACGACCAATTTTAACCAGTAATGTTCACAATTTGACACATTTTTGATGAAGTAAAAATATTTTGTATATTGCAAAGCTTTAATGCATACCAGTTTGAAAATAAACTTTATTATATTATAACGCACACCTAGATCTAAACAGCGATTAACTCAAAAAAACACTTTTTTCAGAAAAGGTGAAAAACCGATTACCATATCCCTGTGCGCCGCAGGAGTTTTCTGTATTGATCAATGCTTTTTAAATGCAGATAGAAGAAAGGTGTTAAAGGAATCTAGCGTTTTAATCGTATATTGACGCTGAAAATTGGATTTTCGCAGTTATTTCCATACTGACACCATTCCTGTGACCAACAAAAAAACACTGAACCAAGTACTCAAATCAAGCAGTATCTATTTTTTATTAATAATTAATTACGTCTTCATTATGTAAGTACTTATCTACCCTAAATAAAATTATGTTATACAATTCTAATTCAACTTAAAAATATATAGGAACCTTCTGTTCTACAAAAAAACACATTTTAAATGCTCATCTAATCGCATTTGAAAACAATAACATTTGCCAGAATTTCTCTCCATTTTTTTCGACTTTCGATTTCCACATGATTGGTTATCGTACTCTCTTTTTACCCTTTATTTCTTCTATCTCCGGCTTTTGGGCATTCGTTTCACAAACCATTGCATTTTGAGTATCAAGTTTTACATGAAAACTAATAGAACTATCATCTTCGGTGCCCGACGAGCTATTAAAACTTGATGAACTCTGATGATTGCTATTGCTGGACAATGACAACGATGAACTGGACGGTACGACCTTAGATGGCATCTTACTTCGCTGCGACCCATAGACGTCCCACTGTTGGGCACGGGTCTCCTCTCAGAATGGGAGGGATTAGGCCTTAGTCCACCACGCTGGCCAAGTGCGGATTGGCAGACTTCACATACCTTTGAGAACGTTATGATGAACTCTCAGGCATGCAGGTTTCCTCACGATGTGTCCTTCACCGTTATAGCAAGTGACATTTAATTTCTTAAAACGCACATAACTTAGAAAAGTCATTGGTGCGTGCCACTGGGGTTTGAACCCGGACCGCTCGAGTGAGAGGCGAGTTCGATAGCCGCTGGGCTGTCACCGCTTGGCGAAATGTAATAATTTGATGTACCAGGCTGTTGCTGTTTAGACGTGCTTGGAATTGATTTATCAACGACAGATATGGTGGCATGAGTTGCCTTAGATGTTTAGCCCTTAATGACATCATAAGGTTATCTTCCAGCTGTGGCTTGTTTACAAGTAGGTACTGTCTCCTTCTGTGGTATTTCTTCAATCGTCTGTTCTTAAGGTCATCTGGTTGCATGTTTTCATATTGAGTGATTAAGCTAGGGCTGATGTTCTCTTTGTCCCTTTTTTCAATCATAATTATTTACTAAAAATGCCCACGATTCATTCTTTACCTGAAATAGAAAATGTAAATTTCACTAACCGTCGGATCGGGTATACCACAACGATTTAATAAGCCATCGATGTACCTAACGTATTCGATCTCATGAGTTTCGATGTAGTGAAATTTTATGTGCCGCACCGAAAAACTCATTTAAACAGATTTAACTTAAAACTGTTCAGTAAAAACTCAACAAGCTGTGTTTTTACTAAAATGATAATAAAATATACATTCAGATGAAAAAACTTCAATCGACATGATCAAAAAAGTTCAATATATATATTTGTTTTTTAAAGAAATGTAAGAGTTTAAAAAATGACTAAACAAAACAGAATATCTTGAGTTAAAATAATTTTCAATATGAATTTTATAAATGAAATACATAATGGATGTGCAAAAATATTTTTTTAATAATACAAGAAACCCACAATAATTGTGATACATTAACAATTCAGAAATGTAGACTAAAATCATAATAACAACAAATAATTATTGAACTTTCATAATAACACACCAACATTCATTTGATTTATAAATGAATTCATTTGATTTATAAGTAAATAACGTCATTTCTGGTGAAATTGGCTTGGCAAAGGCACTCTCTTTTACATTTGGTACAATTAGCGGAGGCCTTTGAAGAAAAGGTATGTGTTAACCTTTTAATATTTGGAGAAGGAACTTCGGAGCGCCGAGCTCCTCCCAATATTGGATAAAGTGAGTAAACTGACCGGCCTTGAATTTGGTGAGACTCGAGTCAGAACTTTTGCTTTTTAATATTGTTGTTTTTCGAGCCACCGGCGGATGCGCTCTGATTTCTGGCTGATCGTTTTGTCGCCCAGCTCTAGATCGAAAGGAACCCCTGATATGGGTTGCCCCTCTTCGATTAGAATTGTTGCTAACAAATCCCCGAGGATATTGATAATAATGACTCCCCTGCGGAGGAGCATTCTGTAATGGATGTGTAGCTTGCGCATGCCAGCATCCGGGTACTGTACCCTGTGAAGGGCCATTGTAGGTGACCGCCCCCTGCGGAGGGCGGTTATTAGATACAGCTCTGCTAGACCCAGCTTTAGAAACTGATCCGTCAGTTGATTTAGGTGGTAAGAATGCTTTTCTAATGCCACCGATCTTCTCGAGAGCCGTGGTAAAAGAATCGGCATTAAAAAGATTCCTGCATGAAGGTATTTTACGTAATGACGCTTTTATAAGCGGGTCTCGTATGAATTTCGCTATGCCGTCACGCCTCATTTGAATTATTTCAGCTCTATGACCACATAGTAATTGTAAAAGATCGGATGATACTTTGTGTACATCACCTTTTAAAAATAAATTAATAATTTTTTCTTGTAAATTATCCATAGGTCGCTGGTTCATATTCGGCTCGAAGGACCAAAAAACTGTAGGGGGTACTACAGTTTGGGGATGGGCGAGCCCAAATAAATGAGTACACCCAGTGAGTGCAGTTTTAACACTAATTTATTTAAGTAAAAATGCTTATATGATATGATGAGTATGTGTATATGTGTAGCATTAGCACGACACACACACGCTGGAAAGTCGCCACGCGCCAAAGGTGTTTTCTTACAGCACGTGTACAGTTCATTGCCTCGTACAGTTCAAATTTTGTTCATCTTTTGCCCAAGTCAAAAAACGTTTTATAGTATCCTGCAAAGCCTCCCTTAGTTTAAAACAGAATGTTTGGGCAGCATAATCCTTATCAGCTTGAGCTAAATATCGGGTGGAATCTAAGGCTTTAATTTCTTCGTTAACATCTAACTCTACAAAACCGGGAGAATGACTATATAATTTTTGTGTGTCGGCATAACAAACTTCACACCACTCGCTATTATCAGTGTTCAAGTGGAACGTTATGATGAACTCTCAGGCATGCAGGTTTCCTCACGATGTGTCCTTCGCCGTTATAGCAAGTGACATTTAATTTCTTAAATCGCACATAACTTAAACTACACTCGGCGTCAGAAAAATCGCACCTTCATGTTTTTTTCAGTAAATTGCCCCTAGAATCCAGCACATAAATACCACGTGTGAAAAAAAAATATCATTGTAAAGTGCACTTCAATACCTTTACATTAATTACCTGTATCATTAAGAAACCAATTACCATTTCTAACTAGGGACCAATCATTAAGATGTTGGAAAAAATGCTGTAATAAGGAGCGCTAGTTGAGCTACCTTAAAAGGGTATAAAAGGTCATATCCAGGTAAAAAATGGGTCAGCCGCTACTCAGACTTTAGAGTGAACACCCCAGAACAACATACGCAAAATAACAATACCTGAAGATGGATACAACCCCTGAAGAAGCCGCTCAAATCATAACGCTATTGCAAACAGGACTGCGACAGGTTGATGTTGCTCGACAGTTGAACCTTAGCCGATTCTCAGTTCGACGAGTATACCAACGGTTCCGTGAGACTGGTGGCTATACCCGAAGACGTGGATCCGGAAGAAAACGGTGCACATCAGAAAGAGACGACCGCTTCATTGTGTCCACGACGTTGAGCCCCCGCTTCAGCAATGCTGTTGAGGTGCAACAAGAGCTCCGATCAGCTGGCAGAACGTCTGTGAGTGTCTCTACGATTAGAAGAAGATTGAAAGAAAAGGAATTAAAAGCTCACAGACCTGCTAGGGGCCCAAAATTGTCCGTGCAGCATCGAAGAGAGCGGTTGCAATTTGCTCAGGAGCATGCCAACTGAACGCTTGACCAGTGGAGGGCCGTTCTCTTCACCGATGAGACACGAGTATGTCTATTTTGCAACGACAGGTGCAGAAGAGTATACCGAAGAAGAGGAGAGCGTTTTACCCAGGCTTGTATAGAGGAATCCGTCGAATACGGAGGTGGTTCCTGTATGTTCTGGGGTGGCATATCCGTCGAAGGGAAAACGGAGTTTGTGTGCGTCTCTCGGACTGGCGGTGGTCGCGGGCAAGGGTCGCTGAATGCTGGGCGGTACATAACGGAGATCTGACAAGTCCATGTGGTCCCGTATGCCGGTTTTGTTGGCGATGGGTTCATATTAATGCATGATAACGCCCGTTGCCACACTGCGTTTGCTGTGCGGGACTACTTGGAAGAGGTTGAGATCCCTGTTATGCAGTGGCCAGCACGAAGCCCAGACCTGAACCCGATCGAGCATTTCTGGGACGATGTAAAGAGGCACGTACGAGCACGAGATCCTGCTCCCACCACTCTCCAAGAGCTCCAGGATGCCGTGACGGAAGAATGGGAGAACATACCCCCAAGAGAGAGTGGTGACCCTCGTGACGTCCATGAAGGATCGGATGGAATCTGTCCTCAAAGCAAGGGGAGGAAACACTAGATTTTAAGGACTTATTTGTAATTTTTCTAATGTTTTTAATTTTATTTTTTGTAACTTTGTCCCTTTTTTAAGTTTTTTTTAATTAAAAGATTTAAAACACATACACAAGTTTTTAATTTCGAATAGGCAATTAAATTACCATTCCAATGATATCCTACAACTATACCCTTACTATTGACAAAGTTTGAGTAAAAGTATTTTAAAGTTGCTCTTTTAAAAGGTGCGATTTTTCTGACGCCGAGCGTATTATTAATTGCTAGACTTGACATTTATTTTCTAATTATTAGGTAAATTATGTTTTGATTTATGGAAAGGAATTGTTGTAATGCAACCAAGTAATTACAATAATAATGATACTAGTAAATCTTATACTTCTACAATAATATTAGATACAATTAAATAAGTAAACAAAGATAGAATTATTAGTAAATAGAAACGTTGAAAATGTGATTATGATTACAACGAAATCAATAGCATGTAGTAATAATTATTAGTAGTCAATAATAATATTAGTATTTCTGACATATTTTGTTATATTCATAAAATGACTCAAGCTTTGCAAGTTTTAAAATTTATATAAATACACTTTACTAGACATACCTATATTTTTTTAAACGATTGACAATTTGAACGGAAATGTTATTATTTAAGTAAAATCAATGTAATTACTGGGTCAAGGTGGACATAATTATCAATGGTTGAATGACTGTGTTTCATAGATATAAGTATAGACTGACATATTAACTATTCAAATTGTATAAGTGTAGGTATATTTGTAATGTACATACTTCAAAATTTTTCTTTGATTAGGTAATTGTTGATAAGCTATTTTTTTTTGTTTTTTTTTTTTAATGAGAGGATTGTCATATATTGTGGGTATAAATATAATTAAATCAGTCTTAACACCGCAACCAGATGGTTTCATTGAGCTCCGTATATTATAAAACTTTACAGGTTACATAGACAACAAGGTATATAATGTCAATCGAGATTGACAGATCGTGGACTGTAGAATATGTAATGTAATGTACTCATCAGCCATCTTTTGTGGTGTGATTACTGACTCGGCTCGCACAAACCATACCCTGGGCTGGTCAGTCCAAAAATCAGGTATGCGTGATGACACCGAGATCACTGCTATCTCGTTTTCTGGTTGTATCACTTCACTTTTACGTTCCAAAGTGGCGGGTCCTGGCACTTGCATCGGCGGAAGCGGAGGCGTCATTTTATTTAATTTATTTCTTTCTTCGCGGGGCTGTTCGTCGCGGGGTCGCCAATGTTATGTATTGTTATTTAATGTTAATTAGGATATTATTAAAACGTTGTATATAGTTTCACTACTATTTATTTGTTTTAATCAAGCCGCGGGAACTACGTGTCTCCGGCTGTCGATACACAATAGGGGAAGGGAGGGCAAGTTGGTTCACCTAACAAGAATCGTAAGTAAAACAAGCTTTGTATAGAAATTAAAGAAACATTTATCATATAAAAATCAACAATTGTAATTGACACAAGGTTCACTATTCAAAATACGGTTTGAGTACGGTCTGCGTGGGTGATAAGATTAATACACGCGTGTCAACTGTTCGATGTTTTATTTGCGACTGATTTGACATTTGATGAGTATAATGACGTAACATTACAACAATACTATAGACTTTTAAAGTAACCTTACAAATGCTTAAAATATTAATCACAACCCGGACACGAGATCAAAAAGTAAAGTTGTTGAGTTGGTCCATCTTGCCCTACCATATAGGGTAAGATGAATCATCGTATAGGGCAAGATGGTTCGGGAGTATAACGAACATTACAGATCTTGACAATCATCACAAAAGTATGTTCCTATCCCAATATAAGAAGAACACGCTTCGTGAGTCCACTCTTTGCACTCGGAGCATTGTATCCAATCCTCAGCTGGAGGATGAACATATTTTTCTTTACAGACTGTGCAGTGATAGTCACGGGAACCACTGAGAGCTGATTGTCATTTATTAGCTCTAGATGTAGATGGTTTTTGCAATTTAATAGATGGTGATTTATTCTCTTTTGCCTTTTTAGTTTCTTCACGCTTTTCAGACTTGGTAAATCTTTCTTTTTGCTGCTATTGATAAGTGTGGATGTTAAAATCACAGCCTTTTGACTCTTTCTTTTTCTTTTGTTCACTATTTGACCCACAGCTTTTGGAATAGGGCATATGGATTCGAGAACATTATCAGCTCTTGACTTCATATTCATAGTTGTAAGGGTTGCACGGCTATCTGATGTAACAGTACCCTCATCTGATGCAACCGACGGAATTGATGGAGGCGTTTTATGTTCTGGCACTTGAAAACTGACTTCTCTTATAAAACTTCTCTTATAATTTGAGACCATCTGAAATAAAATAAAAATGTGTATAAATCAAATCGGGTAAGATGAATATGCCCATATTCATCTTGCCCGATAGGGCATTTAGTAGGTAAAAAAATACCATAAAATTTTATGGCAACAGAAAAATCCTTTACTAACTATATACACGAATTATCTAAAAAAATATGTTAAAACTTACCGTGACAAAATATTTTATTTAAGTTCGTCTTTTCTGTTTTTTGTCACTGAGACGTGCGCTCTCTACTCGGCAGCCGGGTTCGCACTGGCTTGTGAAGCCCGCCCGCACCGCACGTCCCACCGCGGTATATGTGTTCATGTACCGAACAAGTAGGAGAATCTACGAGAGTGATTCGTGTTACCCGCTATATTTATCTTGCCCTTCCTTCCCTACAACTCAATAGACTGCCACCCGGCCAGACACGACCGAATGACACACATGCACATTTTATTACATTCAATAGATACACCCACACGTTCATTCCTAAGAGGTGAACGCTTTGATTTGATTAAAAACTTGCCATTGGTACATACCAGTTACATAGATGCTATGCAAATGGTTGCACATTTCCTTAACTAGAAGTTCTGATGTTTTCATTTTTTATTTATGATTTTCCCTAGCTTTTTCGTTGTATTAACTAAATTAAATATATAAAATTAATTAATACCTATGTATATTGCGTTAAGTAAGAAGTTATTTAAGTAATGAGCTAGGAAAATTATTGCTTGGTACTGTAACTTTGCATCTTATGTGAATGTTGTACATGCCTATAATTGATGTTCATACCTATCATATACCTCTGAAGTTATCTGCAAATGTTATGTATATAACGTCATTTGCGTGTCTTATAAAATAAAATAAAAATGCTAAACGATAGGTATCATAATAACTATTTAATTGTAAGTGAGCACATAGGCGAAAACTAAACCGGTTCCATCCCAATTAAGACAGTTTATATCCAAAATAAAACAAAGTCTAGCAACACTTAAAAATTTAAAAGCAAAGGTAAATGAATAAGATTCTATCTTCATTTGTATTTTTACTCGTAAAATAGATACGCATACTGCCCATGCATATCAACTCGAACGTGACCAGAAGGTAGAACCATCTATAGCAGCATTCCTCGAATTCCTGGAGCAGCGAGCTCTGGTTATGGAAAAAGCAATCTTAGCTGCACCGGGTATGTCCAAGCAAGCAGCGATCAATGCAGCTGCCGAGCCCAAGCAGGGATGTCACTATTGTAAGTGTTCCGATCATAAATTATTTTCTTGTAAAAAATTCAAATTGTTACCGTCATCTCAACGAGTAACATTTGCAAACGAAAAGGGTATATACAGGTTTAAACATACATCCTGGCAAATGTAAATTCCACTTTAGGTGTGGTCAGTGCAAGAAACTCATAACACACTGATTCTTACAGAGGAAAACAGAGTGAAACCAGTGATTATGTTATCTGAAAAGCAAAATAATATTTTACTTCCCACAAACCGCATAAACCTATATTCTAAAGACAACAGGGAGGTGCATGTGAAAGCCATTTTGGACTCCGCCTCTCAAGCTTCACTCATCACCAGCATGGTGATAAATGTGTTAGGTTTGACCCCTGTGCAAAATAACACAAATATCATAGGTGTTATTATCATCATCATCATCACTCTATAAATAATACAAGATAACTATCAATTTACCTCAAACAATGATTGATCCGAGTACAATATCCATTCCTCCGAATATTGTATTTGCTGACGAAGAGTTTTATAAACCATCAGAGATCAATATGTCGATTGGTGCGGATATGTTTTTCGGTGGTGTTGCAGCCGAGTGACGAGCATTCCCAGGCGTCACCAGCCCAGCAATATAATTAGGGAGTACCCGGTATCATAAATACAAAATTTGGTCATATCATTGCCGGTGGGTTACCACCGTAAGAGTATGCCGGTGGGTTACCACCGTAAGGGTATGCACCAAATGTGATTCTAATATACATAATACTATTAAAAAGTTTTGGCAGACCGAAAAGGTTCCAGAGATATTTAAAGAACATTCCACAGAGCAACAATTATTTGAAAATATTTTTCAATCAACTGTAAAATTAGAAAATAACAAATTTCAAGTAGATTTGATCTTGAAAATAACTCTAGAAAATGTATATGATACTTTAGGCAACTCATTTGATCTTGCATTGCATTTTCTAAATCTCGAGAAAAAATTACATAAAAATCCAAATTGATTATCGCAAGTTTATCCATGAATATGTTACATTAGGGCATGCACATATTATTGATATCGAGTCAATTAAGTTTGAAAAAGATCCAGTATGTTTCTTATCACACCATGCAATGTTCAATGAAAATAGTAAAACAACACGTACACAAGTGGTATTTGATGGATCCATGTTAACAAGTAAAAAAGGTTCTCTTAACAATATCTTATTGAATGGACCTACTGTTCAAAGAGACCTTTTTGATATCATACTATTGTATATAATTGGAAATGATACTATCAATTCAGCTATTAAAAAAATGTTTATAGGCATTTTTTATTAGGCATGTCTCAATTAATCCGCTTCACATGTCATTGCAAAACATTTTATGGCGCGATAAACCCGACGAGCAAATAAAATGCATCCGCTTAGATACTGTCACTTATGGCTTAAAAAGCTTAAGCTTCCTCGCCACGCGATGTCTGATTGAATTGGCAAATCGGCACGATAATCAATTTCCACTTGCTATATTCATACTAAAAAATCCAGTACAAACCCGGTCTATCCGGGTTTGTACTGGATTTACTTGCTACGCTAAATCAACTAGGCCATTACCAATGATGACATCAATTAACATTGTGATAAAGCTCACTCACAGCTCATTTTATAAATGAAAACTCAGGGCTGAAATCAGTATTGTTAGGATGTAATGAATTTGATGAGCAAGACTGGAGAGAATTTGGGGAGTTAGAAGAGATATCGAAATGGGGGATCGTTAACAAAATAACAGGTATCATGACCGATAACTTTTAGATCCAACATAGTGGCGGCTGTGCATTACACTGGCTGGCGACATTTCTCCTGCTTTGCTCACGATTTAAATCTAGTAGTATCCTATAGTCTGGCATCTAACATTAAAGAGCTACTGGAGAAAGTAAAAGCTATGGTGCAATATTTTAAACACAGCTCATACGCCGACCACAAATTAAAAGCAACGCAATCACATACACAGCTACTGTCTTAAAACACCATTTGGAGTGAAATGCCGCTTAAAATGTTCTCAAATCATTAGCACTACGAAAAAGTTTAAGATATTTCGTAATTTCTGGAAATTAGGTGACTTAGGTGAGCTGAGAGCTTTTATTAATTCGTCTATAGTTGATCTGATGCCCCAGCATACATCCACAAACGCAGAAAAGTCAAGAGCTCCAAACAAGGCCTACTACTTAACCTCGAAGAATATCATGATTAGACTGCAAATTATTTTTCTCTAGATGTGATTGACCGCATGATACATACAATCCAGCACTAAAAGATAACACTGGAATAGTTCAAGGAGACCGTCAAGGTAAGCATGGGAACCACAGGCAATTGAGTAAGGAGTTAGTTGCAGATATAAGGAAACATATCGATTGTAGACGGCGGAGTAAGGCAATGACAAGGCGATGTGTAACTTTGCAAAAACGGTTTATTTTTCGAAAGGTACAAAGTACAAAGTGCGGTAGAAATTTCACTAGTGGCGCGCGCGCGGTGTCTTAGGAGGCGATCGTGCGACTAACTAACTGGCGGTCATCGACCCGCCGTGCGGCCGCGGGCCAGTCCCGGCCGCTGCGCCTTCGGCCCCCGCGCGCCCCCCTCCGCTCGCCGATGAAACGCGTCGTTAACACGCCCCACCCCAGTGCTGCTTAGCAGCACTCTTCTGCCATCGGAATTCTGGCAATATGTGAATGGTCTTTGGTGATGCGCCATTCTGGCTTCCGGTAAGTCTCCGATTCTCGGTATCTCTGGTTTGCATTTATTTAATCTACAGAGCATGCATCTTGAAACGACGTCTTTTACCGTCGGACGTAATCTCATAATCCAATACTTCTGTTTCAGATTATTCACCACCAGTTCTTGGTTTCCCTGCGCGGCCAGCACGTGGTAATATCTGATAATTAGTCTGGTGATGTAGTCTCCTCCATCTAAAATTACAGGTCTTTTTATTTCAGGTGCCACGTCGGCGGCGGCGTCAATTCTTCCAGCAGCGCGAAGGACGCCGTGTTCATCGAGGTACGGCGACAGGGTAAGTAGTTTACTGGTGGTAGGTATGCTTTGCTTATTTTTTAATATTATTATTTCAGGTCCAAATGATTGATATTGAGAATACCGTAACAACAGGATCTCAGCCTTCTCCAGACCAGAGTCTTCATAATTGTAAGTAAATTTTCTATCTTTAAATTTTTTGTTTACTGCTTTGATTCCTTTATGTATAAATGCAATAACTATGTTTGTGGTTCTCAGACGCAGCCATGAAGGAAAACGCGTTGGTTCCGGCACAGGTAAGTTGTTTTGTTCTATTTGTATAGTAGTTACCCATTCTAATGTAGTTTCATCTATGGTTGGGCGGATGACGTCGAGAGGCCACTCGTCTTCGTCGTTAGCGTTAACAATGAATGTCACACATACGCGGCCCTCGCTATTTTCCCAGCGCCAGTAAGCCACCGCGCAGAATGCTTTAGTTGACGCGTCGCAAAATATATGTATTTGTAGGTTCTTATAACAGCTGTGAGTCTCGTTCCCGCTAGTGACATGCGTAGGCGCAGAACCGGTTTGCAATGTTTGCATCGAACACGGCGTAGCAGATGGAATGGACGCCGCGGTTACTACGCTGCGTAGCGGTTTCGTAGCTATCGGCGTAGCACGCTCCCGTTTGTGCGAGGGAGACGGTGGCTCAGTTGTAGGTGCCGGCGAGTCCGTCTCGCTCGCTCTGGTCGTAGCCGATGCAAAGTGTCTCGGGAAGCGTATATTCTTGTTTGGGTTCCCCAAACCAAAATGTGGTAAATACCAAGTCTTTGGCGTAACTTTGCCCTCTTTCAATTTTTCAGCGTAGTCGTTGTCCAATAGATGCTGTACTCGTTCTTGGTATTTTGTAGCGTAATCTTTGCTCTTCTTCATTTTTATTTCTACCCCTTGCAGCCTGGCCAGGGCGCGGCCGTATGAGTCGGGCATTACACAATTAACGTCCTTCCAGGGCAAGCCGACGTGCCACTTGCCATCAACGAGCCTGGATGTGGCTTCCAGGTAGTTCCAGGCCCGTTGGTCCTCCGAGTTCTGGCGGGGCTTCGCAGAAGAGACTCCCATCGCGTCGATTGAGAAAGAGCGTCGTACTTCTTCGTGAAGGTCAGTTAAATTTCCAGGCGCCTCGTCATCGGTGATGCACAACGTGGAGTGGTAAGTAGATGATGATGCCATCACTCGTCCATGCAGGCACCACCCCAGCGGTGTACGGGTCGCGCACGGCTCGTGAGGGTTGCCGGCTACCGTCTCCAAAGGTAACATCAAATGGTAATTGTCCTGTCCTATTAGTATTTCAGGTTTTAGGCGCCCGGTACAAAGTTCATCGCGGAGACCCCTCAGGTAAGTATAGTTATCGTAACTAACATTAGGTAGGTTTTGTACAGGTAAGTCTAGTTCATTAATACTTCGCGCACTGATAGTGTATATAGTTCCGTATGTATTGGATAAGGTAAGGTCCACTTGTTTGGTTTCACACGTTAGTCCCGTATTGTCCCACGCTCCGCGGACGTGTAATGCTCGTTTGCGCCCGCGCAGCTGCGCCCGCGCGGCGAGCGCGGCGCTTATCAACGTCACCGTAGAACCACTGTCTAAGAGCGCGATTGCACTAATTAAGCCGTTCGGTCCGTGAATGTTTACTTTTACCACTTGTAGCAACACAGAACAGTCGTTCGATTTTATATGCGTCACTAGTCCAGTGTCCCGGTTAGATTGCGAGTCGGCCTCCGAATCGTTATCGCGTACACGGTCTATCACTTGCACATCAGCTGTTCCGACGCGAGGCGAGTTAGGCACGAAGTGTAACAGGCGGTGGTGCGACTCGCCGCACGAGTCGACGTCGCAGGCGGCGGCCGGGCACGTCAGCCGGTCGTGCCGCGATGACAAACACTTGTAGCAGATCCCGGCGCGCTTTACATAGGCCCATCTTTCTTTTCGTAGCGATTTTTTAAACTTCTTACAATCGGGTAACTTGTGTTTAGATACGCGACAGAACCGACACTTCTCATCTGTTGATTTTTCAATCGATTGTACTAGCACGGTCTGCGTTCGGGGATGGTGATTTTCACTGTATTTCCGTCTGTCCGTTTTAATGTGAAGTAACTGAGCATTGCACGTAGATATTTTTAACGCTTCGTCGCTGAGGAACTCTGACAAAATTTCCATTCTTGTTTTGCCGCCGGCGATTATGTGTGGGTAACTGTAATCCGTCCACTTGGCCAGTAGCACCGTAGGTAGCTTTGAGAGTATTATATTCGCCACACTCACTCCCTGCAGGTATTCCTCGCGGTTCAGTGCACGTACTGCTGCTACACAGTTCTGGACTCTTATGGAAAATGTCACTATTTCCTTGTAGTAATCGTGGGGCAACGGTGTTACCTTCTTCATATCTGATATAATCTTAGTAATTATTACTTCCGGGTTTCCAAACTGTAATTCTAACGTGGCCATTACTACTGTCGGGGATTTGGCGGTTATGATGAGTGCTGAAACCGCCTCCTTCGCGGGACCACGTAAACATCTTCTTAGTCGCCAAACGTTTTCCTTCTCCGTAAAGTGGCACAGCGTGGTAGACTCCTCGTATGCCTGCTTGAACGCCAACCATTCCATCGGGTCCCCGTAGAACACGGGGAGGTCTCTCGGTGTGCTAATACGGCTAAGCAGGTGACCATTGTTGTTAGCGGACGTGGAAGATCTGACCAGCTCCTGCATAGCGCTCACCAGCTGCTGCACTGGACCATCAGTGCCGTCGGGATCCGGCGGCGGGTGACGCAAAGAGCCTTTTGTAATTCCGTTAGTGTCTCTCTGGGTCTCCAGGTGCTGCTGGCTCTGCTCTAGCCACTTCTTCACGTCTTCTCCGCTGTTCCCGCCACTCCTTGACGGGCCTGGACTGTATTCATCTAGTGCCGCTATGTCCGCCGCTAACCTCTTGTCTATCAGCTCCATTTGGATCCGTGCCTTCTCTTGTGCCGCCTCCAACTCCAATCTTTTCTTTTGGGCTGTGACCGAAGATGCGGACGAAGCCACGGATGTCCTTTTCACCTCACTTTTCACGTCGCTTTTCACTACGCGTGCTTCCTCCGGTTTCTCTTCGGCAGGCGTGGTACTCGACTGCTGGAGCGCGAGTTCGTTTTTAGCCAACAAACGTCTTTCGTGGCGCGCGGACCGCGTGCTCGTCGACATTGCCTTACTGTGTGGCGGACTGCGGATCATGATTCGGCTCGAAGACCACTTTGTAGACGGCGGAGTAAGGCAATGACAAGGCGATGTGTAACTTTGCAAAAACGGTTTATTTTTCGAAAGGTACAAAGTACAAAGTGCGGTAGAAATTTCACTAGTGGCGCGCGCGCGGTGTCTTAGGAGGCGATCGTGCGACTAACTAACTGGCGGTCATCGACCCGCCGTGCGGCCGCGGGCCAGTCCCGGCCGCTGCGCCTTCGGCCCCCGCGCGCCCCCCTCCGCTCGCCGATGAAACGCGTCGTTAACATCGATTGTATTCCTCGGATTAAGTCGCACTCTGTGGAGAGTCACTACTTCTAGGCAATAGACGATAGTATAACAACCAAAGATTTATATGAAGATTTTGCACAAAATCAAATAAAGAAGAATAGGGAAATAATATGACATTTTATAATATATTTAATGGAATTTAATTTAAGCTTTTTTCAACCGCGTAGGATCAGTGCGATCTGTGTACTTCTTATCCTAACTTAGATGAAGAGCAAAGAAAAGATATTGAAGAGGTATACGAAAAACATTTGAAAGAGAAGGGAGTTAAGCAGGTGTGAAAAATTTACAGACATGCTGAATATACATAGATTTCATAACATCTTAGCAGTATATGACCTAGGAGCATTGCTGCAATGTCCTAGAGGTACATCGGCATTTTACTACAAATCCATTCTCAACTAGCCAAATCAAGAACTATAGTGCAACACTGAGAAAAAATTAAATTGTGTGGTTTTATGAAACCACGGTAAAAGTAAAACTTTTTTTCACATTATAGACATTTCACTAAAAATTTTTGAAATAATATTCCATTAAGGGTATAAAAATCGCTTTATCAATCTTAATTTTATACTTGGAAAATTGGAATGATAATGGGAAATAAAATAACAAGCGTCACTACACTATTAGCCGTTCAAAATATATGTCTAAATTTCAACAAATTCTATTGAGTACGCTTGGTCGAACGGTCGAACGGTTGGTAAAAACAACCTTCTACGCCGAGTACCGATTCGCTGCCCAGTGTCTCAACAAAAAATAAAATTTTAGATTCAATTTTAAAATGTAATGCGACATGTGTAATGCGACATGCGACAGACATACCAAAATTTTCAGAACGATGTAATTAAAGTTTCACTTAAAGAAGCATACAAAAATGTTCACTGTTATTTTTGGTCTGAATCAGATGCAAAGAGGGGCGCGATTGAAATTGCAATTTTTTTCTGGCATTATCCACGTGTGAGACTCATGACTCTGGATAACATCGTCTCCTTGAGCACTGGTGTTGTTGGAGGTCCGCAAATAAATTGCCACAAAGCGCAATCAATTGGCCTGGAAAGCTATAATAAAATCGTTAGAAAGCTATTTGCGGATATATCCTTCCCACGTAAAAATCGTGTGCTTCCTCTATCGGCTGCCACATCATTACTGAAAGTCCTTAATACTGTCGTCGCTGTTGATCCGATTGTACTGAATCAGCGAATTTCTTTTACCAAGGAATCTCAGGAGCAGCTAAAATCATTCTTCGCGTGGGAACTGTGACCGTACCCTTTATCTCTCTTCGATGAAATCGGCATGCGTAAAAGCAAGAAATCTGCAATTTTCAAATTGTTTTCTCCAACTAACGACAATGTAGCTGAAGGAGACGTGCTGTATGTCGTAGACGGTGGTCATCTGTTGCATAAAGTTGTATGGCGCAAGGGAGATACGTATCGTGACATTTGCAACAAGTACATCGACTACATCAAGAACAATTACGTTGATTCAGTGAAGGTTGTTTTCGATGGCTATCCTGAAGATGCTGCGGATAGGAGTACGAAAACTTTAGAACGGCTACATAGGCGACTGAAACCTGCTTCGGTGGATGTTATTATTGACGAATCAATGCCATCGACGACCATTCCAGAGAAGTTTTTATCTAATGGCAAAAACAAGGCTCAATTAATAACTTTATTAAAGTCAATGTTGCTGAATGTTGGATACCATGTGAAACAGCACAAAGAAGATGCAGATACATTAATCGTCTACACTGCTCTGGAGGACTATGCAAATTATGAGACAGTCATCATCGTGGGAGAAGATGTTGATTTGCTCGTCATTTTAACCGGTGTAGCAGAGGACAGACACAAAAATGTGTATTTCATGAAGCCCGGAAAAGGAAAATCTGCAACATCCATTTATTCCTCAAGCAGTCTGAAAAAAGAAAACTTAGCCGCACATATTCTGACCTGTCACGCTTTCTCAGGATGTGACACAACTTCAGCTCTTTTCAACCAAGGGAAAACGAAATTACCCACGCTTGTCCTTAAAGATTCGCAAATTTAGGAAGCCGTTGAATGTTTCAAAGTACCAAATGCGCAGCCAGACGACTTTGATTATGCAGGAGAAATCTTTAAAAAAAAGATTTTTGATTTTTTGTAATTTTATTATTACTAATTATAATCACATTATATTTGTAAATACATAATAACGTTAAATCTATATACATAAAAGGAGAAGGTGACTGACTGACTGACTGACTGACATATCAACGCAGGGCCTAAACTATAAGGGCTAGAAACTTGAAATTTTGCACAGGGGTTCCTTTTATAACGTAGGGGAGCACTAAGAAAGGATTTTTGAAAATTCACCCCCTAAGGGTGTAAAACGGGGGTGCAAAGTTAGTATGAAACTTTGCCGTTTTTGAAGTTGTTAGACGGGTAGACGTCGTTAATGGGTCTAATTATACGCGAGCGAAGCTGCGGGCGTCCACTAGTTTTATATAAATTTGTTATGTAAATATACAAATGTTAATATTCTGACGAATGTCGTAACACGATATTAACAACATATTGTCAAACATACAATGTTGTACTAACCTTTGTACCACTGTTTTTACTGTAAAATTGAGGTTTTATAGTTATAAACAATATACATACTGCTTGTTGCACAATGACAACACGACGAAACGGTTTCAACAAAATAATTGCAAATTTGCAGCGCTAAACTAGCTTTTTTTTCTTGACTGATGATGAAATACTTTATTTTGTTAATAATAAACAATGTTCTATATGTTGAAAAACGCTGCAAACTTAATGTTTTAAAGGCTATGGAATTCAAAAATAATAGCTTTGATAGTCTGCTTCCATGCAACCGGTTTCTGCTCTGAATGATAGTGGCTCCTGCCTTGGAAAAAAGTCGTTCAGAGGGGACACTTGTCGCCACAATCGGTAGATGACTCATTGCCACTTTAAAAAGGTTGGGATAGACAGTTTGCATCTCTAGCCATGTTTCAGGAACAATTACTTTTAATGTGTTTACCGCAGCAGAAGATATAACGTAAGCTCATCATCACGGTCATTTTTTTTTTCTTTTTATTTGCATGTGAGCTAAAGATTTGTGGTGCTTCCAAAAATCGAATTCACCTTTATCTTCATCCTCTGAAGATGTTGAAGAAGCTGTTGCGGCTGTTTATTTATATTCTGAAATTAATTTTCTTATTTTTGATATTGCCTTTGCACATGCGTCAGGTTTCCTAAAATGTAAGTTTTTGAAACGAGGGTCTAGCAATGTCGAAACTGCAAACAGCATATTATATTCCAACTGGCTGAAACGCTTTTCTATTTCCAGACTAACATTTCTTCAAATCGCCGGCAAGGCTTGAAGTTATTGTTAATTCATTGTATTGATCAATTGCACAACTCACCATAGGCACATCTTTTGAAATAGTGACATAATTTTCAGCGGAATCCTCTTTCGTCATAGCTTCCAGTGGTCGCATAACATGAGCTACATCTTTTATGATGTTGAGCTCAACTGCAGTCAGCATGGTGGGTGCATCAATCAAGAAAAATGATATCACTAATGTATGGTGCCAAATCAATAAATCTCTGAAGGACGTGTATATGTATAATCAAAGCTCTGAAGCATGTAATACAACGAATTCCATCGTATTTTTACATCAAGCATTACTTTCAAAGCTTTTCCTTCAGGTATTTTATTTTCCGTTTGCTTTCTTTTCAATTCTAATGTCATATCTTGTCTTTTCTTTATATATTTCACAATATTCCTCACATGATCTATTATGTCACTCAATCCGGAAGTTTTTCTTATGGCCTCTTCAGAAACTCTATTTATCACATGAGCAAAACATGGGATATGTTTGTTTGCCCCAAACGTGTCTCGTGTCACACACACAGCATCACCTTGTAGCGAGTTAACCCGGGTTTCGCCACAGTCTGTGAAGCCTGACCGGCCTTTGACCACGACCTTTTTCGCACGTTCTTGTCGTACGTGATCCACTTTTCATCACCAGTTATCAGCTTCTTCAAAAATGGTTCGGTTTCATAACGTCGTAATAAAGAATCACAAATGAGTACACGGTTCATTAGGTGAGCTCGTGAGGTACCCAAATATCGAGCTTTTTTGTGTACCCAGTTTTTTTCAAATGCGCCAAAACTGTTTTGTGGTCAATTCCCAGTTCTTCAGCTACGTCGTAACTACTGACATGCCGATCTTGCTCCAGTTTTTAAAAAATGGCATCCATTTTATCCGTAATTGGGCGACCAGAGCGACGTGCATCTTTGACATCAAAATTTCCGGATTGAAAACGCTTAAACCAAATTTGTGCTACTCTCACAGACACTGCACTAGGTCCATAAACGTCGCAAATTTTTTTCGCGGCTTGCGTTGCATTTTTACCTTTTTTGTAGTAAAATTTTAAAATGAATCGAATTTCTTCATTAGAGTACTCATCTTGGCGGTACGAAAAACAAATGAAAATCACACATTTTCCTAATATGAATTTGGAATTATGTTCTTTAAAATTTAAACTTTCAATGATACCAAAACCAGCCAGATACAAATAGTATAGCCAAAGAGTTTTTATTACAAGTTCCTACATACTATAATGCGAAAAGACTTTTTCCCCAACCTATTAGTTGGTGCAGACACTGGTGTAGTTGCTAATAAAATATTGTTGTCTGGCTGTTGTAAGTCCTCTGGTATCTGGAACATTAATAAAATTATATATAAATTCCCAAAATTTTAAATATTATTGAATATACAATATTATGGCATAATATTGACTCAAGTATACCTTAATAATTTCCTGAGATTCACCAATTTGATCATTTTCAGGCAGCGTTGGTGTCCGTCATTCAGTTAGAATACTCGGTCTTTCTAGCTGTGACTGCAATAACCGAATAATATTTAAATTGCTTTAAATAGTTTTTTCAAATTAAGAAAGCGCAGTAAATATCCCATCTCAACCTAAAGGTGTCATGGTAGGACATTTATTTAAACCACCACAGTAGAATTATCTGTGTTGCACGTGACAGACTCACAGAATGAACAAACAATTGAACACGAACCAATGAGCTGTCAATACATTCCTACTTGAATACAACTGCTAAACTTCAAAAGTAAATACATACCTGTTTTATGGTTTTCATATACAGACTGTCACTATCGAAATGATTACTATCAACTATGAATTCATTAGGTAATGCCTGTATGATAGCTAGATCTTCTGCTGATGGGCTTGGTGGTGGAGGCCCCCCACCTGTTACTAATCTAGCACGTATGTATTCAGACTCACGGCTTTTAACTTTGCCCTTGGTATTTCTCCACTGAGTCATTATTTGTGTCAGATCCCTTTTATTTTTGTTATGACTGTTGAAACTGTAAAAGATATTTGATGAATTAATGATAATGTTGATGTGCTCAGTATTGGACCTGATGGGTTGAATTTAGATAAGTAATACGTAAATAATATTTGATAGTTAAATACATTCATCAACTTACCAAGACAAAACATCTTGCCAAGCCGCTTTCTTCATATTGTTGGTATTCGTTGAAGTGTCTTTATTTTCTATTAAATGTATTTTCTCTGTGACTAGCTGTGTTAACAATCTCTGTAACAATATATAGCAGATGAACAAAAGAAAAATAGGTATATTATTACCTAATAGAAGCGAAGTTGCCGTCAGGAGCCGCTGTCTGAGTGGACTCCGCCACCGCTGACCTGCACACGCTGCACCGTCGGCGACGATCTCGGAGGACGAGAACAGTGATAGTGTGATTAGTGGTCGGAAACACCATCGGGCGTGATCGCACCCACGACCCCTAGTAGTTTTAATAATTTTCTTCAAAAATCATCAGTTCTTTTTTTACCTTTTTTTCTTTTTTTATTCTTCAAAAATATAACAACTTACTATCGCTGCGACCCATAGACGTCCCACTGCTGGGCACGGGTCTCCCCCACAGACGCAGCTGCGGGAGGTCTAGAGCATACTCCACCACGCTGCTCCAATGCGGATTGGTGGAGGGGTTAGTGGCCAACCCAGTGTCGAATGTTCTCAAGCCACTCGAAGGTCTTCGACAAGGCTTAACGACTGTTTCCAACATTGAAAACAACCGGGACCGACGGCTTTACGTGCCCTCCGAAGCACGGTAGCGTCCATGAAATTTTTTGCCACTAGCGGTCACCCATCCACAAACTGACCGCGCCCGTCGTTGCTTAACTCTTTCGATCACATTGAATCGACCCGAGCCATTGGGCTATGGTCGCTACCTTGTACGGACCCCGCATTCCAGGGTCCAATTTTCCTGTTACCTGCGAGTACTTGATGCGTTGACTGCGATGACAAAGACTAAGTCATTGGACATTAAACTGCCGTGGCGCGGTTCTATTTTGATTGACAAGTTCATCTTGGCTGGATTGGTTCTTCTGGATTCTCCTTAAGAAGCTTTTGAGCTCGAATTCTATTTAACTCTCGAGTACCTTCTCTATTCACACTGGATTCTGGCATCGCGAAGTAGTGACCGTATTACCGGTGTCGTTGCGTCAACAACAATAAGAAGTGTTACACTCTCAATTATAGGCGAGCGTGAAAGAAAATTTAAGACTTGATATAGTCAATTATAGGCGAGCGTGAAAGAAAATTTAAGACTTGGACAAGTCTAAAATACGGTAATACGGTCACTAATTCGCGATGCCAGAATCCAGTGTGAATAGAGAAGGTACTCGAGAGTTAAATAGAATTCGAGCTCAAAAGCTTCTTAAGGAGAATCCAGAAGAACCAATCCAGCCAAGATGAACTTGTCAATCAAAATAGAACCGCGCCACGGCAGTTTAATGTCCAATGACTTAGTCTTTGTCATCGCAGTCAACGCATCAAGTACTCGCAGGTAACAGGAAAATTGGACCCTGGAATGCGGGGTCCGTACAAGGTGACCAAGGTCCTGCCGAGAGGACGCTACAAGTTGGAACTGCTTGCCGGGGGTTATGGGAAGGAAACGCAGGCTGCTGCACAGTTCATAGTCCCGTGGCAAGGAGAGTGGTGTCCGGAAACATGCGTTGCATTTTTCCAAAGTGAGTACTTTTTATTTCCGTTCAGTTACAGCTTCATACACGACATTGCTTTCTTTCTAATTTGTCATATGTTATATGGTCAGATCGATGGACAGTTAGAATTGCAATAAGTTGGAAATGGCCGCGTCGTGTGTGAGGTTAATGGATGAAATGAATGTATGTTGGTTCCCTTTCTGCATAGGTAGCATAGTGAGTCACCATGTTGTTTCCCTTTCTGAATATGATGCATAGTCGGGTGGGTGTTAGGACCATGTTGTTTATCTTTCTCCATAAGATGCATAGTCGGACTGGCGCACGCGATGTGTCATGTTACAGGTGCGCTAGGCGGTTGCGATGCTACGGTGACAACAGCAACAGCCAGCGGAGAGTGATTGGATAACGCACCTATCTACTAAGAACAAGTGTAAACAAGAACTAAGGCATATTTTGAATTCTTTGTTTGTTATGATGGTAATGTAAAATCAAGTATGAGAGAAGGTATTAAATGAGACGATGTATGAATTAAATGAAAGGTTTATTGCAAATAGAATAACCGGAAGAATGACGCTTGTGTTAAAATAAGTTCTCATTTCAGGCAATCCTGAAAATGATGATCTCCATTAGCTCAGTGGACCCTGGCCCCGGACCATGTAAAATTTTTCAAATACTTGAGTAAACATTTTAGTAGCCTACTCATCGACCACTAAAATAGGTTTGGCAAAAATCTTATGGGTTTACAAAATTAAAAACCCCTCTGAGGCGCTAATTAATAAGTATCACTTCCCAGTTTTACTGAAAGATTTACTGGACGGAATTCAAATCTCAAACAAAGAAAACATAAAGGCGGGTTTTAGAGCCACCACCCCCTAAAAGTTCTAAAGAAATAACCTGACTATGAAGAAGAAACAAAATATAAAATAGAAACAGCAATTCTACTTCAGAAAAAAAAACCCAACGCGTCTGATCCCGTTAAAAGGACAGTGCCAAATAAGAAATTAAAAGGTGAACCCGCAAGTTTGATTGCATCGCAAGACGCAAAAAATGTCTTGTTAAAAGAAAAAACATCAACTACTAAGTCGAATGAACCTAAAACGAACCAACCAAAAGCTACAGGAAAGCAAGTTACAATTTTATTAGACGTTCGAATTTCTCCAGAAAACCAAGCTTATATTGATTTAAAACAGTGTACATCACTCGATTTAATGAAAATTGATGCAATATGTACCAACTCACCCTTGAAAAGACAGAAGCTTAAAATATAAAGAAGAACGGCAAGTTCAGTGTCGCACAATTTTAGAAGCGAGCGGAAACAAAATTATGTACATTATATAGAACGATTACAGTAGATTATTTTCTTAGCTTTCGTTTTTTTTTTATTTAATGGGGTAAGGAAAAACCATGATAAATAAATTTATTTATTTATTTATTTATAATTAATAAGAACGGATCACCCAATTACACTTATTAATAAAATTGTCAAGAGTTAGAAATTAGGTACATGATAAAAATAACAATCAAATCAAATGTCATAAACAATACATACTACTAATACATTAAAAAAAAATTAAAATTAAAAAAAAGAAATGTTCACAAAAATAATTCAAATAGATATACATACTTACAAAATAAAAAAATTTACAGTGAGATTCATCAATGAGATTTCCTAAAGTCCATAAGTTCCGTTCATTCATCATTACACATTCATTTCACAATATTGCAAGCACACTGACATAATCATTTTCCACTCATCTGCGAAAAGGTCACAATAGGGCGTGGCTTTTAGGAGAGCATTGAAGGCAGTTAGTGCTCGTGGAATGGGAGATTTAGATCGAGCTAAAGTTCGACACCTCGGAACTGCAAACAGCTCATGCTTCCTGTTGCGACGTTCCCGAAGGTAATCGTCGGGAGCATAGAGCCTACACAAACTAGAATGTACCTCTGGGGCATCCACCATGCCTCTTAGAATTTTACACATTACAAGGATTTGATCCTTCCACCTCCTGACCTCTAATGAGTTATAATTGAGGCACCCAAGGATAAATTTTGATGGGTACATGTATGGGTAGTAGCCAAAGGTACGTTTATATAGGTACCTTAAAAAGGCCTTTTGCACTTTCTCCAATAAGAGTGCATACGTACTCTCGTACGGATGCCAGACGCATGCACTTGCTTCTAATTTGCTGCGAACTAAAGTGTTAAAAATTAATTTAATCACGTTCATATTTTTAAAGTCCTTCGAGTTTCGCAAAACAAAACCTAACCGTCGAAAGGACTCCTTGGCCAACATTCCTACGTGATCATGAAAATTGAGTCTGCAGTCAAACGTAACACCTAAGTCCTTAACGGAAGATAATCTCAATATTGTTTCCATGTCTAGTTTGTAAACGAATTCGATTGGATGTCGTCTTCGTGTGTATGTGACTGTGGAACATTTCAGTGGATTAAATTCCATTTTGTTGTCCACGCTCCATCGAAACGCTACGTCAATGTCACGCTGAAGCAAAAGGCAATCCTCTTCCGTTTTGACTTCAATAAAGAGTTTCAAATCATCCGCGTAAAGTAAGCATTTGGCATACTTTATGATCGCAGGTAGGTCGTTGATCATCAGCGTGAATAATAAAGGGCCAAGGATAGATCCTTGACTGACACCGGAACGCGTATGATAGGGTTGCGACTCGTAAAGGCCCAGCCGTACATATTGCTGGCGGTCGCGCAGGTAATCAGCGACAAATTTAAGGAGATCTGGTGTAAAGCCGAACGCACTCAGTTTTTCCAGAAGCCTATCATTGTTAACCCTATCGAACGCCTTCCGGAAGTCAAAATATACGACATCTACCTGGCTTCCACGATCAAGGGCTGATGAAATAAATTCGACAACTGTAAGCAGATTGGTGTTTACAGACCTTTTCTTTCTAAATCCATGCTGTTCGTCACATAGAAACGGTTCAATTTGTCGGTATATCTTATTATGAAGGATATGTTCAAATACCTTTGCTAATGTTGAGAGTATAGCTATAGGACGATACTCTTCAACACAAGTCCTATCGGAGGACTTAGGAATTGGAATCACACGAGATGATTTCCACTGAGAAGGGTATTGTCCATGCTTCAGGGCGACATTGAACAGGTGACATATTGGCTCAATGAGAAAATCTTTGTGTTCTTTAATAAACCAGGGCGGAATACAATCGGGTCCAATTGAACTTCCTACTTTAAGATTTTTAATCCCTGTGGCAACATCGGAAGTTGTAATATGCTTAAGGCTAACATGGAAACTTTTTGAGTTGAATTTTTCAGGGGTTGTAACATCAAGTCTAGGGGGTTCTGTTAAGAATACACTAGAAAAATACTCCGCAAATGCTTCAGCAGCTTTTATTCCACTCACTATGTGGCCTTTATATTGCACGTTAGGCTCAAACCCCCCTTTAGATCGAAGACTAGAAACGTGTTGCCAAAACTTTCGTGGATTTGCCTTAATATTATTTTCTGCATTGGCCACATAACTATCATAAGCAATTGCAATGCGTGTCTTTAAATCTGCCCTTAAAATAGAGAAGGACTGATATGACTCCGCTGTCTTTGTCTGTTTCCAAATACGGTGCAGTTTCAATTTACGATTAGCGTCCTTTATTATTTCTTTCGTAAACCACACAGGGTAGCGCACACTCTTGGATGATGGGCGCCCTTTTTTAGGTATACAAACATCAAAAAAACTATAAATTTTGTCGTAAAGATATGTCGCACAAATATTAGGATTATCAATTTTTAGTAAATCATGCCAAGATTCTTCTGATATAATTTCACTTAATAAACCGCGATTCACTTTTGTAAAATTCCAGTCTTTGTTTTTATTAATATTGGAAGGTTCAATATTGTCTGAGTGTCGGGAAGTACCGAACTTAATGTCAATTTCAAGTGGAGGATGATATGCATCTGGTGGTACAATACTATCAGTTGGCCTAACGCAAGTATCTCGCACATCATTGCCCTCCCGTACCAAGACTACTCACTACTACCAATATTTTGATAAACCTGAAGTAAATGTAGCAATAACTAAACGAAAATTAACGACGGTACGTAATTTATTACCATATTCAATAGCACAATACTCATTAGTAGAAAATCAATATTGGCAATGGCCAGTGAGTTTACAACCAGTGGTTAAAAACTCACTTTTATTTTACTAAATAAAACAAAATAGGATATTTTGGACATACTAACCAGTTATCGATAGCGATAAACAAAATGTATAATTGATTTAAAGAAATATTTGTTATATTCGTATGTTTCTAGAGTTTTTACCTGGCAACATTAAAATGAAGTGACAAATGCCAGATCAAATCAAATGTCAGTTGAGCTTACAGTTTTGAGTTCCTGCGCGTTGAATGCTTGTGTTATTGGACACTTTAGTTTGAGACAGGACTCCGTTTTATTGTTTGTTATTGTTGAATACTTATTTGTGATATTGGACACTTTAGTTTTTGTTATTGTTAACGGATTTTTGTTGTTTTTTGATTATTGAAACATGTCTCGTTTAAATATTCGGTGTATTAATTGTGAACTGCGGTTGACGCAAACACGTCATCGACTTGCTGACGAAAATGAAGCCCTTGTTAATATTATAAGGCTTTGGACATATCCAAGGGAGGTTAGTAAAATATAATCATATAAATATTTAGATTCTTGTCAAAACAAAATAATTTCAATGTAGAAAATATATATACAAACCTAGAAAATATTATGTTGACTTGTAGAATGACTAAGGCAACAAAAAGAACAAATAGTTACATAGTAGATTGATTTGGATCATATCATTTAAGTATTAATATATTAATGAGTATATACTTTCATTAATGAGTATTTATCATTAGATTTTGATTAATTATTGTGTTTCTTGCAGATAACTGACTCTGACTTTATATGCCAGGCTTGTTGGGACTTATCGAATCATGCAAGTGAACAAATAGTTGCTCCTGAAAGACAAGTTGGCCATCAAAATGTTTGTGTTGGTTGCGGACGTTCTATTTTGAGAAGCAGAAGCCGATTAGTATTGAGACCTGACTGGACAGATGAAGAAAGACAACTTGCTGACATAATTTCTCAATGGTTACACCACCGTCAGGTAAATATATTCTGATTAAAATAAGCAACATGATTAATTTCTTGTTGTGTTACTGCAAACAAGATTTTTAAGAATATCTTCAGCTTTACTAATTATTCATGCATTGATTATTGTTGTAGCTTTCTCCAACCGATGAAGCATGTGGGCCATGTTGGCTGCGAGCACAAAGAATATTGCGTCGCAACACTGGCATGCAAAGTGCACAGCCACACAGTAATGCAACAGAGGAAATGAGGAAATTGTATGGTACCTAGGCTATGCTCGTCATCAGGCTGGTATTACGCCGCCTGCTCAGTTTCTCGACGACGTTTTACTCAGATTAGAGGTGTAAACATAATTATAGTAATTTGTAAAATAAAAGCTGTGTGATTATAAAGAAAGTTTCATTTTATCCATTTTTTCTTACCTGTCTTAAAATATAAACAATCTTTTCACTACTTTGTTGTAAAAATATTAAAAATGTATCTAGAGTTTTTGTATTTTATTTATTTTATCTTTTATTTTTATTATATATATTTATATATTATTATATATAATTGCCTATTTTTAAAACACTGAGACAGATAAGAAGGATGGAACTATAATCCTTGATAACTACCAACTTAATTCCAAAACCCCCTCCCCTCTCCCTCAAATCCGGGTGTTAAGCTCATGATAAATACATATTATCATCATTATCACCTCAACCCATCGCTGGATCTCCACCGAGCATCTGTCTCTTGGAATGAGAAAGGTTTAGGCAGTAGTCTGCCACGCTGGCTAGGTAAGAGGCAGCCTGCATACACATTTGAAAACATTATGGTGAGCTCTTTAGTTATGCAGGGTTTCTCACGATGTTTTCTTTCACCGCTAAAGCAAGTGATATTAATTGCTTAAAACGCACATACCTACTTCCGTACAGTCAGGCGTGCCTAGGACTCAAACTGACCACCTCTCGAATGAGAAGCCGATATCTTCACTACGAGGCCACACACCGCTTTTACACAATTATTTATTTATTACCTACCTAAAGACCCACATATTTGTTCCAAATTGAACTCACCTGCTCAATAACAGTTACCTAACCTAACCTAAAAATTATGAGTCTTTAACTTAGTTTTCCATTAAAACCCCATTTAAAAAAAATATGCTGTGATTACCTTTTGTTTTAATAGGCCTTAGATCTATCTTTTTAAAGTATTTCTACCAATGTACGCGAAGTCTAAGTGCGACACTGATAATGCACGGGTGTTTGCCATTCTTCTTTGTATGGAAGTCCTATGATGGCGGCTTTGCGCTCTTTGCTCGACATGACGACCACGTATAACTATTCTAGCCATAAATAATGTTACATAAAAACTTTTCTTTTTTTCCACTTCTTAATTATTTTGAACTAGTGGACGCCCGCAGCTGCGCTCGCGTGGAATTAGACCCATTAACGACGTCTACCCGTCTAACGACTTCAAAAACGGCAAAGTTTCATACTAACTTTGCACCCCCGTTTTACCCCCTTAGGGGGTGAATGTTTTAAAAATCCTTTCTTAGTGCTCCCCGACGTTATTAAAGTAACCCCTGTGCAAAATTTCAAGTTTCTAGCCCTTATAGTTTAGGCCCTGCGTTGATATGTCAGTCAGTCAGTCAGTCAGTCAGTCACTTTCTCCTTTTATATTATATTATTTAAAAACTACTTTCGATTTTGCGCCGTTTCACATATTTTTTCGTGTTCATTATTGTTCGGAACGATCTCTTAGCCTTTAATTTAATATGTAAAATTATAGTGCATAGACATAGTTTATAATCATTAGTATAGAAATTAGAATAAGTTTTGAAAATAAACAATTATAGTGTTCCGTCTTTTATTCCCTAGTAAATAGAGTATTGTAAAAGCATAGTACCAAGAAATAAAATATTTTAGGCAGCGCATTGAAATTGCTAGATAAGGATAGATATAGGAAGTGTGAACGAAATAGCGCCGCATCAGATCGGCCCATCACATTTTAATTAATAAACTGCCTACGGACGGGGGTTTTGCCTGTCGACCGGTCTGTATAAATATAAGCCGATTCGCGGCTAGCATCGTTGATTCGCGATTGCTAGCGCAGCCGCCGTAGAGTGAAGACGCACGGGGGCCTAGACAAGTGGCAAAACGCTAGTAGAATAGAAATAGAATAGATTAACAAATGTATGGGATTGACATTCGCTATCGACTAATTAGTCGTAAGCGAATGTCAAACCCATACATTTGTTAATCTATTCTACTAGCGTTTTAGCCACTTGTCTAGGCCCCACGGTCACTACTTTGCAGCGATACCCACAATTTCGTTGAGAAAATTATTTCTCAATTGTAATTGTACCGTCGGCAAGTTTCCGACGTGGGGACCACCTAGACCGCGGAGACGCCGCGCCGCAAGCCCACCTGCAGGGCTGCGGTGCTGGTGACGCGTCTGCAATGCGCTCCACGAAAGAATCCAGCGAAGGGAAGACTCCTATGCCGCCTCCGCGCCCGACGCAGCGCGCGCGCGATCGCCAATCTGGCTGGGACGCGCGCCGCCGCTGCTCGAGCGCGGGCAGCCAGGACCTCCCTCCACGCAACCAGCCAGGACCTGCCGAAGCCGCTGCGCCCACCGGGGAAGTAAGGGAGCGGGCGCTCGCTGAGCCGAAGAGCCCGCCCCATTCCAACCCGAGAGGCGCCGCGGCCCCGTCGCAGACCCCAGCATCGCCTGACGAACCCACTCCGGGCCCGTCAGCCCTCAAGAAGACCCCCACGCCCAGGCCGCGAACATCTCCGGCCAGCCAGAGGAGCACGCCCAGCAGCCAGTCCAGACGTGGACCCACCCCATCGCCGTTTGCGGAGGACGCCTTCATTAGTAAGGTGTTTTCCTCGCAAACCACTCCGATCGTGAAGCCGCAGCCGCAGAGGACCCCTCGGCGCCCGCGCAGCAGCACGGAAGACCCCCAACCGGAACAGGAGGACAAGAGGCCCTGCCTCTTGCCCACCCCACCGAAGCCCTCCCCACGAGACCCGCGCCTCCGCGGCGAGCACGCGAGGCAAGTCTCCGACCCCGGCCCACAGGCCATGGACACCAACCAGCCGTTACCGGCTGCCCCCGGCGTGACTGCGCCGCCGCCTGCGTACTCCTTCGCGCAGGCTGCCGCGACTCCGTCCCGCCCGTGCACGGTAACAGCTAGGACGCCGCCTTCCCTGAGAGCTGCCACCCACCGCCCGCTTCCGGGCGACCGCCTACTGGCCGCCGCCCCGACTGCCGCTTCATCCACCCAGCCGCCCCCACCATCAAAGAAGAGGCTTCCCCCCTTGGTGGTGGAGAAACTCCCGAACTGGACCACCCACTTCAGGGCCCTCAAGGACCTGCTTGGCCGGGCTCCCAACGCCCGCCCATACCAATAGGGGGTTCGTTTCACCCCCCTTGACGAAAATGAGCTCCGCGTGATCCAGCGCTACCTCGAGAACCTTCGGCATGAGGACATCAGCTGGTTCTGCTATTCTCTGCCGGAGGACCGGAACCTCAAGGTGGCCATTAGAGGCCTGCCAATCAACACGACCGCCGAAGAGCTGGAAGATGAGCTGCGGGCGATCGGATACGTGCCGGAGTACGTTCGTCCGATCCGCGCCCGCTTCGGCCGCCCGGGCTGCATCTTTCTAGCAATACTGAAGAGGACCCCGGGCATCACTCCAGGCATTTACAACGTGAGGGAGCTGCTGTGCATGCCCGGGATCACCATCGAATCTTGGAGGGGCAAAAAGGGCCCAGCGCAGTGCCACCGGTGCCAGCAGTTTAGGCACTCGAGCCATAACTGCCACCGGCCGCTTGCCTGCGTCCGCTGCGGGGACCCGCACCCCGCGCATCAATGCCCCCGCCCCCGAGAAGAGCCGGCGACCTGCGCCAACTGCGGAGGCCCTCACCCGGCGAACTACCCGTCCTGCCCCTCCTTTCAACAGGAGGTAATCAACAAGAAGGTAGGCCCGACGGCTTCTACCTCTCGCCCCATCGAGAGGCCCGCACGCAAGAGCGCCCCTCCTGCCCCAAAGGAAGTTGATGTCGCCGCCCACGAACCGCCACAGAGCGGCTCCCTCATGGCGGCGGCAAACGACGTCCCCCCGCGTGGAGCTAGCTCCGGCCGCTCTAAGCGGGGCAAGAAGAAAAAGAAGAAGAAGAGCGCCCAGAAGGCGAAGGAGTCCGAGGCCCAGGTGCCTCTCCCTCCCCCCGCCCCACAGAAGTCCACGGAGAGGCCACAGCCCGAGGAGGGCCCTGCAACCGCATCCGTTACCATCACGACAGCCGCCCCAGCACCGACCGGCCACCAGGCCTTGGAAGGAGAGGAAGAGGCACCGCAGTCAGTGGAAAAGATAGCCATCCTATTATTCGCGGAAATTCTCGAGGGGATCACCGCAGGACACAACGTCCTGCCGAAGATAATCAGCGCGCTACAGCGCCTGATTCCCCTCTCCAGCTAGCGCTCCGGGGCCCTATAAGCCGCCGCCCGATCGCTGGCGGGCTCCTGCTGGGCTTCCCATCAAAGGGATTAACCCGGTAGGGCCTGACCGCTCGGGCGGCGTGAAAATGGGGAGATCCCCCCCATGGAAACACCACCGACCACCGAAACCAATACGACGCCTACAGCTTCAACAGCCCACCTTTCCCACAAAAATAGAAGAACCACGGCCAGAAAGGCCACCCCAATGACCGAGCCGCCTTGACGGCTTGCGGAAGCCCCCGCGGAAAAGGGACCAAATGGTCCAGGAACCGCTTCTCCACGCCCCCGACGGGACGCGTGAGACAACCCAACTAGCATCGTTATTCTCGCGGCGGCCGGCGGACAAGCAAGACCTCTCTGGCGCAAACCAAACAACACCGGCCTTTCATTCCAAACAACCCTTCGTATCTTCTATAGCCGCCTAGCCGCATTACTCGTCAATCCCAGCAACAAACTCCGAATGTACGGGCGGGTGCGCCGCTAACCAAACAACTCTCGTCCCGTACAATTATCAAATTACAATATGGAATGGGGTGTTATAGAAAATAGGATTGCAGTGATCGCCTTGCACAAAGTGGGTATGAAGCCGTAGCTCAAAGTAGATATTAGGAAAAGAGGCTAAGCTTCTTAAGAACGTGCAAATCGGTTGCACTACTACAAGCACGCGGAGCATTTCCGTGACCACTGGCTGCATGTCGCGCACGCGGCGAGACTGGAAAAAACCGACTGACGCTGTCACATCCAGTTGACAATCTCAGGATAATTGCTACGCACATTGTTAGTTTTGTTAGTTGCAAGTTTGAATAATTTGAAAAGAATTGAAGTGAATATTTTAATATAAAAATGTGGTATTATTAATAATAGTTGTTTATTGTACTAGAAAAAATAAAAATATATCATACTTTAACCAAGGAGAGCAATAGGAAAGTAAATATTTGATTATTACTTTTTCATGTAAGAACCTTTATTTTATTGTATGATCCTTTTTTGTAATAAGAAACTACACGGTGTGTTTTTACCTTTTTATCATTATTACAATCTTTTACTAAACATTTGTAGGTATGTGGATGGGTATGTTTTAAGTTTAAGTATTGCAAGTAGGGAATGCAATCTCGGCCCTTTTCTGCGAGATTAATCTCGGCCTAAAAATGGGCGAGATCTCGCGAGATTAGCGAGATTGAACTCGAGCATGAAAACGTCCTATTTGACGCGCAGCAGCGCGCGAACTGACACGACCGGCACGGCAGGCAGGTCTCGCTCACTCAAATTTCGATGCGTGTGATTGGTTGAAATTTGAACCTGCGGCGTGCATGCGTTTGTTTACCTACCAGATTTTGTTGTCACTTGTTGTCAATCCTTGATTTAATTAATTGAGTTATAGTGCTATTGTCGCTTAAAAAAATACGAAAAAGTTGTTTGTGATTCACGAAGTATTTAATAACGGACTATGTCGGCGAATATAGTTTATAAAGACTATAGAAGTGTGTCGGTAGTATGGAAATACTTTTCAAGAGCAGAAAATGGATTGAGTGCCAAGTGTAAACTTTGTAAGAAGATTCTGAAAACCAAAGATCGATCTCCGCGTGGCTTACATGTGCATTTAAAATCTATCCATCAAATAGACACCAAAACGAAGAATGTGGAAGTCAGCGAGGTGCAAGGCCAGCAATTGCCGCGATTGCCAGGACCATCGTCTACTGTTCAAAACATGGAAGTAGGTACAGCAACCACCTCAACTTCGAGTGGTAGCACGGAATCACCAGAAACATCGGCACCAGCGCCACCAGTGAGCAAAAAGAGGCAAAAAATAACTGATCACTTCGTTTTGTCTGAACCTGAAGATACTTCTATGGAAAAAAGAATATCAAGAATGGTGGCAAAAGACGGTCTACCATTCCGTGTATTTTGCTCGTCTAAAGATATCAGAGACCTGTTCAATTCTTCGGGTCAGAAACTTCCCAAGTCTCCAAACACAATTAAATCTATAGTTATGAACTATGGCATGACATTAAAAATGAAAATAAAGCGTGAACTGGCTCAGCTAAAGGAGAATGATCACAGATTTACGCTTACATTTGATGAGTGGACTTCTTCTATGAACAAGCGATACATGAATGTAAATGTACATGGGAATGATTTTTTCTGGAACTTGGGGCTGATTCGCGTCTATGGTAGTATGCCTGCTGAGAGTGGGGTCAGTATTTTGAACACAAAGTTAACCGAATTTGGACTTATTCCTAGAAAAAGATATTGTCAATATTACTACAGATGGGGCCAGTGTGATGAAAAAGTTGGGTCGATTGATAACGCCTTTACATCAGCTCTGCTATGCCCATGGAATCCAGCTTGGCATAATCGATACTATTTATAAAAGACCAACTAATGTTGATGAGCAGCCTGAAATAGAATCTGAAAATGAAGAAAACGACGTTGAGATTTCTGATGAAATAGACGAAATGCCCTGCACAGACTCCGAAGATGAAGCTTTTCATTGCTCTATACCAAGAATAGAAGTGGACCTAAATGAAGAATATGCGGGTATCATTGAGAAAGTTAGAAACGTGGTGAAACTTTTTAAAAGATCACCGACTAAAAATGACACTTTGCAAATATACGTAAAACAAGAATTTGGACAAGATATAAAATTACAACTTGATTGTAAGACACGATGGTCGAGCCTAGCAGACATGATTTCTACATTCAATAGAATCAAACTATGTGTCAGCAAAGCTTTAATCGATCTTGGCCTGGAAGCTAACCCAAACTACTATTTGAGTGCAGAAGAACATGCGGTTTTAGCGAACTTAGACAAGGTATTTGAACCCGTAAAGCTGGCAGTGAAGGTGCTATGTCGTCGAGATACCGACTTGGCTACTGCTGAGAAAACACTTAGGTTTATGATTCGTAAACTGGAAGAGCTAAAAACACCATTGGCAGAAAAACTAACTGATTTCTTGAGAAACCGCATTGCTGAGCGTCGGACGAATTTAACGGCATGCTTGTTATATTTAAGAAACCCAGCTAAGTACCAAGAAGATAAAGAAGAGTTTGCGAGAGATGAAACCTTTAAATTACTTCCGAAAAGTGTAGTTCGCACTACCAGTCGCAGTACCACCGCCCGCCACGGTACCTAGTACCATTTCTGCCGTGTAATAATTGTTTTTAAAGCAATTGTGGTCCGGTTGGAAAGGTGTGGATTCCGGTTACACTTCTTTAGAGGCGACCATCTTAGTCCTCAAGGGTAGCAACACATCTGTGACTGACATAGAACGAGACTCCTACTAACAAGTACTAACTGGACTATTACTTACTCCAACTAACAGGACTAACTATCACTAACAGTCCCTAGTCCTCATACCTACTAACGAACTAACCAACTAATGTTCTAATTAACTCTCTCAACTAATTGGACTAACCATCCCAGTCCCTAATTGAGTCTTGTTCAAGGTCAGTCACAGTTGTCATGGGCGGCAGCGGATGGGTGGTGCTGCAAGCTCGTTTGCTATCTTTTATCCATAAAAAAAAAAAAAAACTTAAAGCATTAATACAGCGCCTGCATTCGCAGCATGGTATAAAACAGACTGAGTCAGTCACATCAACATCACCTGCGCCTGCGCCTGCTACCACTGCCACCCCTGATGAGGATGATGAACCCCTCTCATCCCTTTCCCAGACTCTGCTGAATGAAGCAGGCAAGCTTTCTTTGCAAGAAGAACTAGAGGAAGCAATAACTTCCTGCAAAGACCCTAGGAAAGCAAAGATTTCGCTGGACCAATTGTTGAAGAAGGAAATGAATCTATACGAGTCCGGGGGGTCTAAAGGAGAACTTTTGCAGTTCGCTGATAACTGCCTCAAAACTATAGTACCAACAAGTGTGGAATCTGAAAGGGCATTCTCAGCGGCTGGCTATCTAGCCTGCAAAATAAGGTGTAGGTTAGGTGACGATACCTTAAATACGTTGTGCTTTCTAAGAAGCTACTTCCAAAACAGTTTGTAAATAATTGTATAGCGAGATGTTGCTAATGTTCCTAATTTGATTGTTTTTAATTGGTTTTCACTTTATATTCTATTTCTCTTTTTAGTTTGGCGAAATGAGCCTTTGATTTGATCGATCTCAACTCAAATTCTATTTTTTTTTGTTAATTAATCTTTTTGAATTCGTAAAAATAAATGTTGATTTCAAAATACCAAATAGTTCTTTTTCTTTCAATGTCCCGGGAGTTCTATATCTATTTTATTAGTGAAATTATTTGCAAAAATTGATAATCTTAACTACCAATCTCGCGAGATCTCGAAATTGCCGAGATCTCGCGAGATTGATTTTCATAATCTCGCGAGATCTCGTCCGATCCTCAATCTCGCGAGATTGCATTCCCGAATTGCAAGTGAGATTTGAACCACATCCAGATGTCTCATTGAACTGAAATTTTTATTCATGCGTAACTTCGGTGACAGTACAATAATATGATAGATATAACCTGACGCTGCAGCCAGGATTGTTTCCTCCCTAGGGAACTTCTTCAACTGCACTGACACGAAACTTTGCATTTAAATTAAATTTTTTTTAAACAATAAAAACGTATTTTTTGTAATAGTAAATTTGATATGCCATGTGAGTGTTTTCCGTTACATTACTTGAAAAAACTATATATTAGATCTAGAATTTACGACACCATTAAAAGAAATAGTAAATTATTAAAAAACTAAAATTATAAAAAGAAAATTATTACAGTAAGTAATTTGTATGCTATTTTCTATTCTGTATTAGTTCTTATTGTTGTATTCTTTTTATATTCTGAATAATAAAACTATTTAACAAATGATTTCTTTAATTTGTCTTAACCTGTTGTGACAACCCTACCAAAATAGGTAAAAATTTTGCACTTCATATGAAGCTTTGCCTCTGTTTCTGATATCTACTTTGTGGCCGTAGGTTATATTCCAGACACTTCAAAATCTCGGTATTAGCCGTATGTTCGTATATCGTACTATCAACAGATATAACAATACTTCCTCTGTCGAAGACCAAAAAACATCGGGGCGCCCGCGTGCTGTTAGAACTGCAGAGGCTGTTAATGCTGTTAAAGCCAGAATTCGTAGAAACCCCATTAGGAAGCAAGAAATCTTATCGCGAGAAATGAAGATTCCCGCTAGGACTCTGTCGCGTATTACAAAACAAGACCAGAAGCTCGGTTCTTATCGTCGATATACAGGACATCCTCTAAATCAATCTTTACAATTAAATAGAGTGGATCGATCAAAACGCCTTCTGTCGCGATACGCAGGTGAAAGGCACAGAAATATCCTCTATAACGATGAAAAAATTTTCACGATTGAAGAACACTACAATAAGCAAAATGATAAAGTGTTCTCAGTTCTAAAGAAGCTGCTCAAGTGGTCGGAAAGGTACAAAGTGGTCATCTCCTGTGTCAGTGATGGTTTGGGTGGGGCATGTCATGTCTTATCAAGGAGTCACAAAACTACATTTTTACAACCTTTGACCGAAATCAGACCGCCAAGCCGACCTACAGTTCCTGAGGTCGACGACTCCGAAGGCTGTCTGGAATCTTTTGTTATTCCAAAATCAAAGAAGTTTAAAACAAGTGATGGCGTTGATGATGCACAAAACAAATTATACGAAATTTTAACTGAGAAATTGAGTAAAGTCACGCCCACCATTCAACATCCAGATCAACATTTTATTACTTTCGCTTTTTTCACATTTTAATTCCATAGAGAAATAATATAAACTCGATGCAAAAGCTGAAATGATAAATTTGCTTCGCAAATATAACAATATGGCACAAACGTCTGCATACACCAGTAACAATGAATATCAGTCTGGATACCAAAGCGAAGACACAACTTCTACTCGTACAAGTACTGAAAGTAGCGAGCATGTAAATAAACAATAAACTAATGTAACATTATAATCGGATGATTTGGAGCCTGGCCACTGAATCGCTTGCAAGTACTTCTGGCTCGAAAAAGAGACCACGCTAAGCAAAGATGTTATTACGGTTTTCGAAGAATATCTTGAAGAAAAAAGAAATACTACACCCCGTGACAAAGCATTACGTAATTATTTTTTGTCTATGTGTCTCTCTATTGTGTCTATACAGTGGAAACATTTACAAAAGAAGTCCAAGCACGAACTAAAAGGCGCGTATTTAACATTTTTAATGAAGCTGAATTAGGAATGAATATAGAAGAACTGACTATCGATGAAGTTAAATCAAAAGTATTCGAAATACGTACTATTTGGAACTCAACAAAATCTACAAGATCTGAGGCTGGGGGAGCGTTTATAAGCCAAAGGCAAAATGGTTTGATGAATATGATTCGTTTGTAAAGCCGTATAATTATTTTTTTTGTTTATTTTAAACGAAAATTACATTTAAGCAAAATTATAAAGTCACTTGCAGGTCAGATACACACCTACTCGTCAGGTACGAATGTAGTATTCGTAACAAAATAAGTTAATGTATTTGATCTGTATACTAATGTATGCTATTTAATAGCCAAGGAACTCTTTCTTCGTTATTAAACATATTTTTTTAAACTTCTCTTTTATCTCTTGCTATTTCTGCTGAATGATTGCTTCCTGGATTGGCAATGCTCTGTAGGGCATGTATTTTGCTCCTCCATGAACCGGGCAGAAAATTTCCCTGTTCATCTTCCCTGTCAACACAAGTAGCGGTGTGATGTAAGAGTTTGATTTCTTTCGTAGCCAATTATGAAGGGCACAATAAGCACAAACGATTGCATCTACTGTTTCCAAGTTAGTTCGTGTTGGCTTTTCTAACACCCGGAATCATATAAGATTCCAAATACATTTTCGATTATGCGTCTTGCCTTCCCAATTTTATCGTGAGTATACCCCCACGAAAAAAAAAAGTCTAAATGTATAATAAAATATATTAATAAAGTAAATTATTTTTCCTTTCATTTTTATAATATTCTCCTCCTTTTCTAATAGGTTTTATCCTACTATTCTTTTTTTCACTTTTTACTATTTTTAAAGGCGCGCTCAGATACAGATATCTTACCATATCTGCGTAGTGTGTGACACGCTTTATCAGATTCGGATTCAGATTCATTTATCTTTCATTATATGGTATTTTGTATACGCTTAATGAACGTCATAACATTTTTTATCTACCGCCGGTTCACAAAGTTGATGCTACCGAGAAGAACACGGCAAGAAACTCGGTAGTTACTCTTTCCCAAATTTACAATTTTTATATATATCGTTACAGAGTAATGTGCCCCATATTTTACGATATGAGGGATATTCATGTTGATATTAGTATCCAATAAAGTTTTCATCAAATTATTTTTCTCTGAAGTTAGATCATCTAATTAATCAATGTTTTTCAATATGTTACGTACGGACAAGTCAATTGGTTGTGTTGTGCTGACTGTGCATCTCGAGATCCGAGAATCGCTGCAGGTGTCCGGTAGCGGTTCCCACGCAAGACATTCCCGCGCCTAACTTTGGACGGGTATCACCACTCTAGATTTAGTTTAGTAATAAGTTAAAATGTAATTTTCTATAGAAGAAAATTAAATTAGTTATAGTAAATCTCGTCTCGTCTACCTAATTTCACCCTGCCTGCCGCCGACATGTAACTAATAATATAGGAGGCACATTATTTGTTATATAACGGGCTTTATTAATATCGCAACATGAGTCATTGATTAAATTAAAATTTGTAAACTTAATTGGTAAAGATAAATTAAAATTATTGGAATTAGTCATTAGAATGGTGCTTTTACAATATCCGGTACAAAATCAGGGTACTGTTAAATTAAGTAACCAAGATCCAAAATTGAGCAATTGGGTTTTGTTTGTTGTTTTGTCTGACGTTCCTTCGTTATCGAATGTGCAACATAATTTACATAAATTGAGAAACCAATCATTAGGAGTTAATAAAACAGTTTTCAACAATTTTGAAGAAGTGGAAGTGCCATTAAAATTTCATAATTTCATATTAGCAGATGATTACTACGATGAAACGTATTATACTTTTTTGTAGCCTACATGGCTACAAAAAAGCCATGTAGGCTATGTAGGAAAAATATTTTTCATAATTTTTATTCTTAATTCTTATCTTAAATTTTATTCTCTTTCTTTTTTATTTAATATTTTTCCAATAGGAAAAATATTGGAGACATAAAAGAATATTTTTGTGATGCAACATTCACTTGTGGTCCTGAACCATTTAAACAATTATATATCATTCATGGCGATATGGGAAGCACCATCACAACTACAAAAACAGCACCATTAATTTATGCATTAATGCCGAACAAAAAGCAAGATACATATACAATTATTTTCGAACTCATTAAACGAGAACTGCCAACCTTCAAACCAATAAAATACCATTGCGACTTCGAAAAAGGAGCAATAAATGCAATTTCGGAAGTGTTTCCAAAAATTAAGTTGACAGGTTTTTACTATCATTGGAGTAGAGCAATTTGGAAAAGGGCTAAAAAGTTAAAACTAAAAGGTAACAAGGAAAAAAGGCTGGTAGAACTGACTGCAGTTCTGCCGCTTTTGGCGGCAGAAAACATGACTGAAGGATTAAATTCATATTCAAAGAATATCACCCACTACTCAGCTTTATTTTTGTGAAGATCACTTTGACGTAATAGTAGGAGAGCTGGCACCAATGTTTCGGTAGGTATTTGAGGCAAGCTGAAAACTTGTCCTATACCTCTCCTATTATACCCCAACACGGAACTGCAGACCTAATTCTAATAAAGAATACAATTTATTCCATAATATCCCATTACCTTTACCTCTTAATACTGTTGAATCAAATTCTTTTAGTTTAGTTATTCCAAACAAGAGATAAATTGGAATGACCAAAGACAAATCGTATTATTGTAGTTTGGATAATTTGAATGAATGTTTAGTTGTTACAAGTGGAAATCACTTATGTGAAGTTAATGACATTTATGCCTCAGAAGCAAAAAGTGTGAAAGTGATCTTTTAACTTAAGTCGTTAATTTATTGCCTAAGCAATGTAATACAAAATTATGACAAGTTCGATATCTGGAAGAAACTTTCTGGAAACGGATGGATTTTTGTACAATCCAATTCTAATAAAATATCCATTGATTGTCAAAATATAGAAACTTCAGAAGAAACCATAAATTTGGTCGCGGGCGGGTTATCAGAGGAGGCGAGAGAGTTATTTTCCGGGCTCTTGCTAATCGAGCTGCAATCATTGCTGCTTCCGATAAGCGGCCGGATGACGTTTGACGTAGCAGGAGACGCCGATAAGCTGGGCCAGGAGCCCAACGACGTACTGGCAGAAGTCGTTGCGTCGAAACTGGTGCTCGCCAAGAGCGCCGTTTCGATCAGGCAAGTGAACGGCGTTCTGTTTGTGGAAAAGTAAGTACGCGTCGCCACCTGGCCCCACCCTGACTTGGCTAAACTTAAAAGAAAAGGCCTGGGAATGGTTAATTATCAGTGTGAAGACCGCATTGCAGGTGGTTCTAAAGGAACGAGCTCCTAAAGAGGAAGCCTTCAATACCTTCTTGTGTGAGGTTGAAAATATGATTAATGGGCGTCCTCTAACGCACGTTTCAGTTGATCCTCGCGACCCCGAGTCATTAACACCAAACCATTTTTTGATAGGGTCATCCTCTAACCTACCACAAGCAGGAGTCTTCGATGACAGCGACCTGTACTTAAGAAAGCAGTGGCGAATCGCTCAGCGGTTGGCCGATCTTTTTTGGTCTAGATGGCTAAAGGAAGTCCTTCCTTGTTTAGTCCCACGTAAGAAGTGGAACCGCGAGGGCACGCAGCTGTGGGTAGGTGACGTAGTCTTAGTAGTAGATCCGGCTCGAAGGACCACTTATGTTGGTGGTGGGGCTGGTGTGCAGCAAAGAATAAAGGCTCGGTTACAAATGGTGAGCCTGGTACGAGGAAGAAACAAACTATCGTGCGTTCGAAGACGCCACAAAATATCTTTGCTATCTAACCTAACCTAACACTACAAATCCCCCTAAATTTTGGTCCTTCGAGCTTTTCGTAGCGGGACCTTGGGATTCGGGAATTTACAACTCTCGCGTTTCGGGGTGAACCAGCGCCGCGCTGCATTGTAGTGTTGGGCCGAGGGAAAATAGTAGCAGAACAGCAGAGCACAGCAGAGGAGCAGCACAGCAGAACAACAGAGAAGCAGTCAAGCAGAGCCGCGCAGAGTACAGCGTAGAGTATCCAGTATCCAAGTAAGAGCTTTCCATTTTTAATTTTTATGTTATTATGGAGAAGCTCTTTACTAATATGAAGAAGGCCAGGAAAGAAAAAGTTTGCCTGCATACTTTAAAAACAAATCAGAACTCTTAGAGCAGTATTGGGCGGAATACAGCAGCAATCACCAAAAGCTCCTCCCTTTTGAGGACAAGAAGATTCCGTACTTCGTGCGCCGGGAGGATGAACGAACGGCTACGTTAGACACTGAAATAAAAAATTATATCACGACGGCATCAGAGGCTTTGGCAACTAGGGCCACCACACCAAAAATAGCAACGCCACAACCTACAAGATCGGGAGTAATGACGGGGATCGTAAGGGAGACAGGACCAGAGGTAGGTCAGTCCCAATTTACTAACGAAAGGGGTCATCGAGTGCAGTTGATCAGATGCTGCATAAGCAAGCAGGTTATTTTAGAGCATTTATGAGGACGGTACGTAACATTGATTTAGAAAATGTGTCGGAAAAATGGAAGTTTGAAGAAATGATTAAACAAATAGAATCACGTTGGTCAATCATTGATTCCCTTCACTGGGAAATTGTCAGCATCACGAACGGCGACGATGAGGGGTACGAAAGCAGCTTCACCGAGCACGAGGTAATTTACCACAATTTAAAAGAGGCCATTAACACTAAACTGTGGTCGATGTCACACCGGGAGCGCATCGCAGGTAGATCCCTCAGTTCACGGGCACATATAAAGAATGAGTTTCCTTTAAAAAATTGTTTAATGAAGCGGTACACATGAACCCAACATTATCCAATTCCCAGAAGATGCAATATTTAAAACGTAATGTACAAGGCGAAGCTGAGCGCCTAATAAAACATCAGCTTACTTGCTGGGAAATTATGAACCACCGGTATGAGAACATAAAATTAATCTTTTCATCGCATATTAATATAATTTTAAATCTTCCAAATAAGCAAGTACAGTCCCTCAATTAAATTAAAAGAAAGCACGATGCAACTAACGAAAGTTTAAATTCAATAAAGAACCTAGGTGTCGACATTAGCACGTGGGATCCAATCTAGGCCATCTATCCATTTAGCATGCCTATTATTTGGCATCATTAAGCATAAATGTCCTTCATACTTGTATAGTAAGCTTGTCTGGTCAAAGCATGTAAATACTAAATATCATACTAGGGCTTCATGCAATCTCTTACTAGTTCCAGCACACGGTACAGCAGCATTCCGTGGCAGCTTTAAATACAGCGCCACGTAATGCTGGAATAATATCCATCCTCACCCTTCTTCTTCTTCTTCTATATATAGAGTTAGGACATATGAAGATATCCAAAGGTTATTTTTCAAACGAAGTTTTCCTGCCACACCACGCCGTCTTATGAGAATCATCGAGTACCAGCAAAATTCGCGTAGTATTCAACGCATCTGCGAAAACAAACACAGGTAGGAGTTTCAATGACGTCGTGTGCAAAGGTCCCAACTTGCAGCGGGATTTGCAAGCAATAATTCTAAAGTGGCGCCAGTATAAATATGCCTTTACGGCGGACATCGAGAAAATGCACGGGCAGATCATGATTAATGAAGCAGATCAGTGCTTTCAGAAGATAATCTGGAGGGACCACCAGGAGCAAGAGCTCCAGTCATTCCAGTTGACTACCTACGGTGATATAGAATTATGTCTCTCGAACTTTTCGTCACTGCCTTCCAGGCTTTGTTGTTGGCTCGTCCCGAATTAGGCTATAGAGTCTCCGGATACGCCAAGGTCACCGATCCTGGTAATTCAGTGACATATAGTGTCAGTCTTGTTCCCAAAACAGACATTTTTCAACTGCCTGAAGTCTACGTTCCAACATTCCAGGCTCTGCAACTTGACGGGTTTCGGTTCGTCAAGGTGCAAACGTTAGAATTCTCATCAGCTTTGTCCCTGCCTAACCTAAGTGCTCTACAAGATCTAGCTAGGGCCATCCTTAGTGATCGGCCTGAAGCGGTTAGGCTTCCACGCAATCCCCAAAAGTCCTCAAATCGCGTCCCGAAAAAGACAAAAGTAACGCGTTCTGCTTCGCGTCTTGAGTCGGATTTGGACGAGATAGTCGTACCCTTGCAAGCCGCGGCTATCGAGGAGAGCGTTCTTTTTGCTTCGCCGGATCTAGATTCCGCTAATAATCTGGATCAGTTGGATCAGGATATGGCCATGCAACACGGTTATCAGCCGTGGGGTACGGCTCAACGTATTCTGAGCAAGCAAAGGTTCGTCGAGTACGACGCGCTTCTCGATTTTGTCGTCTCTCACCGGTTTATTCAGTTTAACGTCAAGGCGAATAGAGATAGGATCAGAACATCTTTCTGCGCACTGAGAACTGCAGCACCTTTCGCCAAGACTGTGCGTTTTCCCGAAGACGCCACTTTCGTGCATCTCGAGAACACCGCCATTGACTGTTGGTTGACTCAACTTCTACAGGCCTTAGACCTGCCTGACAGAGCGTTAGAGAAAGGCTCCACGGGAGTGGCTGACGGAGGTGTCAACGACGCCAAACGATCGGCAAATGTAGCCTTTAACGAGTTGCACCGTGTTCTTTGCAACTTGGAAAACATGACAGCTAATGGAGTCTACGACAGAGACTCTTTTGAGACCCACTTTAATCTCGTGTGGTCGTAACTTAACTTGAATATGATACTTTAAAATATACGGATACAAAGCAGCCCCGTTCTTAGCCATGCAAACCTTGAGACAACTAGCATCAGATGAGAGGGAACGATTCCCGGAAGCTGCAAAGGTAGTCGAAGAGTCATTCTACATGGATGACCTAGTTTACGGTTCCTATTCGATCGAACAATGATAACAATTAACATCTAATTTAAATTGACTGCTGAAATCAGGTGTTTTAACTAAGAAAATATTGGTCATCCAATCGATCGGAATTATTATCTAGCAACAGCGATGAAAACATAGAAGCAAATATATTTTCCTTCAAAAAGTAAGATATTGAAAATATAAAAAACATAGAGATACCGCACTGGATTGGTTGCGCAAAGGAGGACGTCATCGAGCTTCACGGATTTTGTGACGCATCAACAAAGGCCTATGCAGCCGTCGTCTACGCGAGGATCCCAAAAGAATCCAACTATTATTATATTTTAATCGCAGCGAAAACCAAACTCGTGCCGCTTAATAAATCAGTATCGCTCCCGAGATTAGGACTATGCGGGGCGCAGTTGTCTGTCGAATAACTGACGTTGGTTTTGTACCAGAACTTCCTAAAATAGCTAGATGGCATATCATGAAAATTTACCATGATGATAATGGACATTTGGGACTTGAGAAGTGTTTAGATGCAATAAAAGCTAAGTATTGGTTCCCTAAATTACGAAAGAAAGTAGGAAAATATGTATCTAGCTGCATTGGATGCCAATTTAGTAACACACCTAGGGATAGGATGCATCATACATTTCTTGATTTTGCATGAAATAATACTAACAACAGTGCGAACGCCCGAGGACGCCATGGACCGGTAGGGATGGTCGTGGCATGCGTAGAGGAATGCAAACGCGCGGTGGGAAACGTGGTGTGGTCGTCTCGAAAGGCTTTCGGTTTCTGAACCGTAAGAACCCCATAATACTAAAACCCAAAAAAATATTTGTTTTGTTTCATTTATTTATTTTTACTAACTTTATTTCGTGTTGTTTTTCTTTTAATTTGTTTATCGATTTCTTTCATAAATATTTACTTTAATGCCAACAAATATTTCAGATTGTTCTCTAGTACACTGGAGAACCTGCCAGAGGGCCAAGCTATGGAGAAGGCAATTCACCCTAAAAGGGTGAGGCTGAGGGTCCTCCCGGTCCCTGAGGCGACAAACTCAAGGTTAGTATTCTGATTGTTTTAAATATTTATGTTCATAACGGCAAAACAATTATCTATGGCTTTGATTTCAGATCAGAAACTTTGTGGTCGTTATTTGACACCATCGTCCCATCGACTCCAGCAACCTCTCTCGAAGAAGAAACCCTATCGCCCATGCCTTCTGTGCCATCACCTGCTCTGTAATTATTTACTCTTTTTTTTTATGTTATACCCATTTTTAAAAATTCAATTTTTTGCAGATATGTTGAATATGGTGCGAGCAGCGTGTCGAGTACACCAACGACCAAGCGGACTGTGTAAGTATTTATGAAACAAATGTTTTTTACGTTTTTTTTTTCAGGAATCCCGGCGAGCGCAAATAGGCGTCGAAGTCTGTAAGTTCATCTCGGTATATCACTCGCTACATAAGCATTGATTATTTATTATTATTGATTATTATAAGCATTGATTAAAATACCTTTTTTATTTTTCAGATTCCCTTTGTTGTCCACTGTCAGACCTCAGCGATTGTGAAATCAGCAATATATTAAATTTTTCGGCAATTGTGGACGTAAAATACCCATTCAAATCGAAACCAGATATTGTAGCGTGACTTCAGCTTTAGCAACAATACATAATTTCGTTCATTCTCTGTTATTTCCTGTTATTTTAGGTTAATAATTGTTATCTGTTATTGGTTTTATAGTTATAGTTGTTATTTGTTGTATTACTAGTTGTTTTTGTTATTTTTTGCTGTTTTATCTAGTTGGCTATTATGGAACGTATATAAATTACTAACTTCAACTTACTTTGTCTGACGTTTTCTGCCTAGTGATATAGCAAAATTACATACTTTTTTAGGGTTCCGTACTAATATAATTTAGAAAAAATGTAATGACTCCGCAAAAGTGTCCTGTAAAGACCTATTGAAATGCAGTTTTCAGCAATAGATAGTGATTCAAGAGGAAGGTTAATATGTATAATACATACATATTATAGTACAAAAATGCCGAAAAATTCCCCACTCTTTCACGCAAACACTACTAAAGGTTGACTGGCACAGAATGCTTTAAGCATTAAGGGCCGGTTTTTTGATCCGTAGTAAAAGTCAAGCTAACCATTTGTCCAACTGACAAAAGCTTAGACAACAACCAATGGTTAAACCAAGAGTATGTTTTTTGATAGGTATTTAACCATTAGTAATATTGACCAATGGTTAAATATGTTGCCATTGTTATGAGTACTAATAGACCCCATTTTCTATCGGGAGTAAATATTGTTACATGGCAGCACTGTTTATGCTGAACACATTTTGACGTTTATCGCGTTTGCATGTGTCAAAGTTGTCATTGAATGTCAACCGTTTGTTGTGGTTAATTTTGAAAGTGTTGGCGAGTTGGCGTGGTCTTTTATAATAGTTTAGCGAAATAGACTACATAAGTTCAAATAATGGCATCAAACAAGACAGGAAACAGCAAGTAAGTCATATAAACGCAATCGTTTATGTTTTACGTTTATGTTTACGTTTATGTATCGCAGTGATATGTTTGCACAAAACTTACTGTTTTGCTTATCTAAGTATTTACTTACACCGTGTGTTTCAGAGATCGTACTACTAATTTTAATAAAGACGAGACAGCAAAATTAACGTGTTTACTACGAGATTATGCTATAATTACTAGTAAGAAAACGGACAATGCAAGCAATCAACAAAAAGATGCAGCCTGGCGATCGCTAGCAGAAAAATTTAACTCGGATGCTCTTGTATATAGAAGTATAAAGCAATTACAACAAAAATTTAACAACATGAAAAAAATGGCAAGAAAAGTAAGTTCTTATTTTTATACCAAATGAAAATCGTTATTATGCATGAGCTTAATAACATGGATTAATACCATATCATTTTGGTTTGAAACAATAAATATTTTTTTCTTTACAGGAAATGAGTGCAGAAAAAAGTGGTAGAAGGCAAACTGGAGGTGGACCACCACCCCCGAAACCATCAGAGACTACAGAATGGTTGAACACCATTATGGGAGAGTCAATTTCTGGCTTACCAGCCATATATGACAGTGATGTATTAAGTATGTATATGTATATATGTATAAGTTCATAACAGTCATTTTAATTTAATGAACTGTTTGTGTGAATGCGTATAAATAAATACTACAAATAATACATACTTGTAATTTTTCCCTTACAGTTGAGTGTGAAGTAACTGATGATAAACTAAACAAATCAGGAACCAGCACTGTTCTAGAGTTTATCGAACATGAAAAGTTAGATATAGGTGGGTATCAGAAAACAATTATGTAAGTATATAATTGTATGTGTATAAATGTGTTTAATTTTGTATGGCATTGTACTGATGTTTAATACTTTGATTTCAGCAAACTGTAACAGTAAAAGAAAGCAAGCCTACACTCCACTGGAAGTGAGAAAACGCATTGTAACGCATTTCAATGAAAAAAAAGACTTGTTATTTGAGAAAAGGTGCAGAGAAGAAACAATCAAAAATTATGCACAAGAAGAGCATCAGCAAAACCTAACAGATAAGGCTGAAAAGCACATTAAAGAAATGTCTCAAATGGACGAAAAACATTTTTTGTTTATAAAACAGCAAACAGAACTACGAGCTGGATTCTGCGAGTGACCTCTTTCGAGAAAGAGGTCACTCGCAGAATCCAGCTCGGCTGGGCAGCGTTCGGGAAATTGCGACATATCTTCTCATCTAAATTACCTCAGTGCCTGAAAACGAAAGTTTTCGAGCAGTGTGTGTTGCCAGTGATGACATATGGATCCGAGACGTGGTCCTTTACCGTTGGTCTGATCCGCAAGCTCATAGTCGCTCAGCGAGCTATGGAGAGAGCTATGCTCGGTATTTCTCTACGGGACCGGATTCGTAACGATGAAATCCGTAGAAGAACGAAGGTTACCGACATAGCTCGTAGGATCAGCGAGCTGAAGTGGCAATGGGCAGGCCACGTCGCTCGACGGACTGATAACCGTTGGGTAATAAAAGTCCTCGAGTGGAGACCGCGTCTCGGAAAACGAAGTATCGGCCGCCCCCCGACGAGGTGGACTGACGACCTGAAGAAGACAGCGGGAAACCGTTGGATTCAGAGGGCGCAGGATCGGGAGGAGTGGCGACGATTGAGGGAGGCCTACGTCCAGCAGTCGACCCAGAAAGGCTGATGGATGGATGGATGAAACAGAACTACACGAGCTCGAAGTAGAATTTAAGAAAAAAATGCAAGCATTACTTTTAGAAAAAGTCAGATTAGAAATTGAGCAAATTAAAAACTGATTTCTATCATTTTTAATTCTAATTTAATTTTATCCCTAATCTTAAGTAGATTTTAGTTTGTATATTTATATGTATTTCTGTTTTAATTTAAAGCAATTAAAATAAGTATCATTTGATTTCTAGCAAGTAGTACTTCTAGTAAGGAACAGTTATGAACATTTTATGTGTAAAATAAATAAATAAATCACTTAAAAACAGTTTTATTTGTAACACATTCTAATAACAATTATTTTTAGTCATCTGAGTTGACCAATGATGTAAAGTATGTATCAATTAATTGTTGCCTATACTGTTGATCACTTTGAGTTGATGTTAAAATATTAATTTCGTCCACATCTTGAATAACATTTTGAGCTAGGGTACTGTCTGGTAGAATATCATTCCTGTCCACACAGATATTGTGTAGAATTGCAGTGCTCACAATTATTGCTTGTACATTGTGTAGCTTTACCCTTAACTTTGATCCTACACAAGGGAATCTTCTCTTCCACACACCAAAGGTTCTCTCGACTACATTCCTCGTCCTTATATGGCTTTCATTATATAGCTTCTCAGCAGAATTTTGTGGGTTGGCCAATGGTGTGAGTAAATATTTTTTTAAGGCATAACCTCGGTCCCCTAACAGACAACATCTACCAAATCTTTGACACACCATTTCATCTTTAATTGCACTGCTATTAAAAATTGTACTGTCGTGCACAGAACCTGGCCATCTTGCAACTATGTTCCTTATCTTTAGTTTTGCATCTACAACTGCTTGCGTGTTAATAGAAAATACATCCTTCCTATTTCTGTATAGCTCTGCATTATCGCCACCTGGGCTCGCTATGCGTATATGAGTGCAGTCTATAGCACCAATGACACTTGGGAATCTGGCCACACTATGAAACTGTTCAACAACATCTCTTATTTCTTCAACCGTACTCGGCATTGCAACAAAATGCTTTAATTTTATGCAAATTTGTCTTGATACGGCGTGAATTATTTTGCAGGCAGTTGATTTTGATACTCCAGAAAGATCACCGGAGCATTGTTGCATATTCCCAGTGGCATAAAATCTTAAAGTGAGCAGTAATTGCTCAAGTGGTGTAACTGCGAAGTTTCTTGTAGTGGGCGTTTTCAATTCGTTGCTTATTTTTTCAACTATCCAAATCACGGTTTCTTTAGATAGGCGATAGCGCTTACAAAAGTCTAGATCGTCCCAGTGTTCCAGAGGCGGATTACGCGGTCGAAATATCTTGGGTCTTCTCATTAAAATATATTCCGCAGCAATTTCATCATCAGATGAACTGTCCGACATGTCGTAACGTGTTATATTTAAATTCATAACTAAACTTTATTGTAAACAACACCGCCAAAGCACAGAATAATAGTACAAGTAGACAAAGGCAACATCTGTAGAGCAACTAGTTAACTAGCCGCCATCTTGCTAATCCCTTGTTCGAGCTGTGGTTAATTATTTTAACCATTAGTAACTTATTTAACCACTGGTTGTGTTAACTATGGATCAAAAAACGAATTTGACGGAAACTTAACCATTTGTTGTTATTTTTAACCATTGGTCGCCTTAACTACGGATCAAAAAACCGGCCCTAAGTCCGCCTTTTGTCCCTTAATTTTTTTTTTAGGTACAATAAAGATTCAATAAATAAATAATAAATAAATGGATTTTGATCAAATTTGGCGTGGATATAGACTATAGGTACGTTGGAATAACACATAGGCTACTTTTTATCCCGTTATTACTGCGGGATCGGGATCTACGCGGGTAAAACGCGGGTTCTTTTACAAATTGATAACAGGAAGTTTTACTGAATAATGAGTTACACACTATATTAACTTTTTTTTTAGTTGGTGAGTCTCAGTTTATCTGAAAAGAATACGGTGATAAATTGTATATGAAATAGACGTGGCCAACTGAAATGTATCGAAACAACAAAGATATTGTGAAAAAAAAAACGGCTGATATGTTGGGTATCAGCGTTTCATCGGTCTATAGAATCCTCAGAGATTATAAAGAAAATTGACAAATTACTCCACCTATCACCAAAAAAAACAGACCGACTTTTAGAGAAAAAATCGATGATTTTACAAAATCGGCCATAGAGAAAGGTACATTAGTTTTTTTATAAAAAACGAACTGCCAACTTTGAAGCAGGTACTAAGTGAAATCAACGAAGACGACACTCTACCTAATTTTAACCGCACAACATTTTATAAAATATTGAAGCATTTAAAATTCAAATATATTAAAAGGCAGAGAAATAATGCAATAATTGATAGAGACGATATTATATTGTGGAGGCGAAACTATTTATATAAAATAAAAGACTTTAGAAAAGAGAATCGACGTATTTTTTATACGGACGAGACATGGGTAAACGCGGGTAAGTAAATCCAGGTTTCATATTTTTTTACTGACATGTTTCGAATATGTATGTAATATTATTGATATAAACATAAAGCCTTTAAGGCTCATCACTCACATCACACAATACGGACGGCTTTACGATACAACTTAGAGTAAATTGGATCAAGTTCAAGCTGAGCAGTTAAAAATGCAGCAAGTTTAAATTACGAGTACGCCGATTATCAGCGCCGGTGAGATCAACGAATCAGTCCAGCGCCAGAGCGAGAAGCCGCCAGAACCAGCGTCTTCACAGCGTGAGGAAACGAGTAAGCGCGTGATGACGCGCCGCGAAAAAGCACGACTGATGACGAAGAGCGACGAAAGCACTGTAGAGCGAGCCGCCCGTGCTGAGCCAATTGCGGCTTTAGATGTCAAACGCCCGCGGCCGCTCAGCAAAGGAAGATCGCGTCTGCAACCGGCCGTCAACTATCGTCGGCGCGTACGCACGCCAAACATGTCGCGGCTCCATCGACGCGGCAGTACGGCGATGCGGAGGGCGGTAACAACGCGACGGAGCAATGGATTACAGTTACGAAACGTAAACAACGACCGCGACGTCCTGTTATTCGAGGTACTGGTGATACCGATGCGATAGCGACCTGGCTGCGGTAGAAAAAACGAGAACCTTATATGTATATAATAAATAAATAAATGTATGGTCCTTGCGCTATGATACTACGCCAGAAAAGTTGCAAGCATATATGCTTAAGAAAAGGCCATCAGATGTCCCTTATGTAATAGAAAATCTTGAGTTGAAGCACAAATTTTACGCATCGTTCATAGTGTCGGTCCCTGAAAGCGCGTTCAAATTGTTTTTGTGTGCAGAAAATTGGCCGCCAAACACGGAGCTGAATGAGTGGTTTCGTAAACGAACCTCATTTCAGGTACAAAAATATTTTTTGTGAAATATTTAATTGTTGGCACGGTTTCAAATATCTAACCGTTTACTACCAGAACGTCCGAGGCTTAAGAACTAAGCTGCATGGAGTCTCTACAGAAATTAATGTCTCAAGGTCAGATGTCTATTACTGTCTGAAACCTGGTTAAATGCTAGTATTAGAGATGAAGAGCTCGTCCCGGCCGGATACCAGATTCATAGGGGAGACAGACGAAGCCCGCGGCGAGGTGGTGGTGTGGCCATTATCGCGTCACCATATTTTAGATTTTCAAATACTTCGTAACATAGATTATCGTTTGGTTAAACCAGAAATATATTTTTTATAATAGAACCAAAGATAAGTGTATATTTATTTTTATTTAAATGACAGTTCCGCGGGCAGAAGCTAGTTTCACTATAAAATTGTTTGTTCTTTCTGTAGGGAATCCTACATAAACATTATGCTTGAGTAAGCAAAAGGTCGACGACGAAAGCACCGACTTCCCACATCGTCATGACGAACGCTAGTGTAAAGAGATCAATATACTTATATGTATTTTCACCGTAGTTTCTATTGTGCAACCTTACAACAAATAACTAATATAATATAATAAATAATACAATAAATTGGTGACCCCGACTGAACATTTAGAACTTTTGGTGGATTTTAGTGACAGGTTAGGGAACGGCTCATCGTCACACTAGCGTTCGTCCGTCAGAATAATAAAATAATAGTTGCGAAATTTAATAGAAATAGTTGCATTCGCGTTATAGACAGTACAGTGATATCAGACAGTTTTGTGAACAATAATGATCGACCCTGGTGTGGGTAGTGCTACTTCCGCCGCGGTGAAGGTAGAAGACAGCGGTCTAGCAGCTATATCGCTTTCGTCGCGTATCCCGGAATTTTGGACCGATCAGCCAAGGGCCTGGTTTATTCAACTGGAAGCTACACTCGCGCCACAGAAACTGTGATCATGCTAAATACGACCTCGTCGTCTCCAAGGTCAGTAAGGATGTCATATTACAAATTACCGACATACTTATCAAACCGCCGGAAGAAGGAAAATACATATAAGTATATTAATCTCTTTACACTAGCGTTCGTCATGACAATGTGGGAACGACTGGCGTGACCGACGTTTTGCTTACTCAAGCATAATGTTTATGTAGGATTCCCTACATTTCTTTTAGACCCTGGTGAAAATTCTCCGTCAGCTGTTGAGAATATAACACGACATCCATCTCCATTGTCATCGATGGGGTTCACCCCTGGAGCAATTGCCTCACCGATGGGGTTCACCCCTGGAGCAATTGCCCGGATAGAAGGACCATCCTTAAATCCGAATTCCCTCACGCAGGAGCGCTCACAGCGCCGCGAAAGAGGAGGAAAGGTTTCGTTCGTTCTCCAGACTGTACAACAAATCATCTAGATTTTGATTGTGAAATTGTGTGTCTTTTGTCCTTATTTTGTTGAAAGAGATTGTTCAGTCAAAATTGACACCTAGTTCATATTCCGTAAATGCGTACAACATGAGACTCGAAGGTAAACTGAGACTAAACTTCCATGGCATATATTATTAGAAAGAAGAAAGAAAGAAAGAAAATTTATTTATTTCGTAAGAGCTGCATTACAAAAATAAATGAAAAAAAGGAATTATAATTAAATTAAGAGGAAAAATTAATTACATAAAAATAAATTACATGTAGTATCATTATTATTTTGGCAACACTGAAAGTTCAGTTTCAAATTTGTTGTGTGAGGTTCCATACTTGCAGTCGTGAAGGATTTTTTACCAGGTAAGTAGTATTTTTTGAGAAATAGACATTAATTTGTTTGTGAAATATATAGTTGTACTACATATACCTCAGAACTCTGATAATTGACTTATAAGTACTGTGATTTAAATCGATTAATCAATCCCATCTTGTAAGCATGTTCCCATAGACAAAAAAAACTCCATGTTTTAGACTATTTGTTAAATGTTGCCAGAATAAATTTAAAATTTCCTCAAACTGGACGCATTTTATTTTTATGATGGAAAATTGAGACCATGTCTCAAATTAGGTGCTTATGAGTCAAATTAGGTGCATATGTCTCAAATTTTATTCAAATCGTTAGTGGTTCAATTTCAAGTAATTATGATAATTATTGATGATACATTATTTTTTTTTGTTTCAGTAATTCTTCGCGAAGACGAAGAGTTCTCGGGGCGAAACCCTACCGAAATTATAGTGAGGACACTTTGAAAGCTGCTATGGCAGCAGTTGACACTGGCATGACTTTGAGGGAAGCGGAAGAAAAATTTAAAATACCTCGAGCAACTTTAAATAGAAAACACCGAAGGCTACAATTAAACAAAGTCGGCCGTCCTAAAGTTTTCAGTGAAGCTCTGGAGGAAGTCTTTGTGCAATCAATCATTACAGCTGCTGCTTGGGGATATCCACTATCAGGTTTAGACCTATCTTTACTCGTGAAATCACATCTAAATAGGCTAGGTCTAAATGAGACACGTTTCAAAGGTAACTTACCGGGACGATATTGGCTGGAAGGTTTTCTACGGCGCCATAAAAGCACTTTATCTGTAAGGCTCTCAGAAAATATTAAACGCCAAAGAGCTGGAGTTACGCAGGAGACATCAAAATCATACTTCCAAGAATTAAAAACCACCTTGGAGGATGTAGATCCGGCCGCAATAGTAAATTTTGACGAGACTAATATGTCTGATGACCCGGGACGCCAGAAAGTGTTGGTACGTCGAGGTATCAAGCATGCTCATAAAATCATTGGACTCATCAAAATCAAGTACCTCCGTAATGTTTGCTGGGACAGCGTCAGGTGTTCTGCTTCCACCGTACGTCGTTTATAAAGCGGAACATTTATATAATACTTGGACGGAAGGAGGACCTCCAAATACAGTTTACAACCGATCTTGGAGTGGATGGTTTGACACTACAATATTTGAGGATTGGTTTTTGAAGGTCATTATTCCTTATGTTGAATCGTTTAATGGCAGAGGACCCGTGGTTGTAATTGGTGACAATCTGAGCAGTCATTTTTCATTAGATGTGATACAAAAGTGTACTGACTATAATATTAAATTTGTTTGTTTACCGGCAAATAGTACGGGGTTGTGCCAACCCCTCGATGTAGCAGTGTTTCGACCATGAAAAATAAAATGGAGGTCTGTTCTGCTGTCTTGGAAGGAAAAAAATAGAGGAGTAATGCCAAAGCATGTTTTTCCGAGGCTTTTGAAGCAAATTTTGGATAATATAGAAAATATGGGAAAAAATTTGAAGTCCGGATTTGAAGCAGCTGGGATATATCCAATTAATGAAAAAAGAGTCTTAGATAGATTGCCTACACAGGAAGATCCAGAAATCCATAATAATGCATCTCAGCAATGGTTAGAAACGTTTAAAATGTATCTCGAAGATATGCGAACAAAAGAATGCCCAGCCCCGAAGAAAAAAAAGGTGGCAGTTATTCCAGGTAAAGGTGTAACAGTGGAGGACTTATCCGAATCATTAAAGACTAAGACGAAACGTAATAAAACGAAAAAACAAAAAAAAAAGATCGTCGATGATGAAAGCACTTCCTGCAGTGATTTAGAAGAATGGAGGGAAGCAGTTTTGAATACTGCAAACTCATCATCCGATGAAAATAATGAGTTCGACGTGTTTTTTGATGATGTTCATGACATGTTTCCTGATGATGATGAAAGATCGGCGTCACCACGTATAACTAACATCCCACATAATGAGAACCAAGAAAATGAAGATCCACTCAATGTAGACCAATCGGTCTATACTGACGAACAATTTAAAGTTTCTGTACCTAGTGATGGTGGTGCTGGTTGCTCTAAAGATATCGATACAGAAATTGTAAATAATTCGGAGATTTCACCAGATTCTTTTGTTGTTGTCGAATTACTCTACAATGAGAATACGAAAAAACAAACTGAAAAGAAGTTTATTGCTCAAGTTACGAACATGGTTAGCGACGGAAAAGTGACCTGTCGCTTCATGAGATGTTTTTCAGCTACAAAGGGTATTTACATATTTCCAGCAGTGGATGACATGATGACAATTGACACTTCTCGAATAATAAATACAATTAAGCCCACTCAAGTGAAAAGGGGAAAATACATTTTTAATATTAATATTTAATTATAAGACTAATAAAATTGTGTAAAATAATATTTTTTTGTGCGCACTACAAAGCGTAGGTATGCCTAGGTATAGCCTATGTATCGCAATAATATATCGCAATAATATATATCAAGTCAATCCATATATAAACGCATATTCAGAATAACAATATAGTCAGAAACAATTATATTAAATTCAGTGTCGTCAGTATATTATGTAAAATATCAGCAGTGTTCAAGAAAAATAAACGTGTAAATAGAATTTACCGCATTTCATTCAGATTAATCAGAATCAGATCGCTGCCATTAGACACATTATTTAGTGGTAAAGAGATATCACAAACATTTTATGGTGGCCCATGAGGGGAAAAGACTATCTCAATCTCATTATATCAAGTCAATCCATATATAAACGCATTAATATTCAGAATAACAATATAGTCAGAAACAATTATATTAAATTCAGTGTCGTCAGTATATTATGTAAAATATCATCAGTGTTCAAGAAAAATAAACGTGTAAATAGAATTTACCGCATTTCATTCAGATTAATCAGATTCAGATCGCTGCCATTAGACACATTATTTAGTGGTAAAGAGATATCACAAACATTTTGTGGTGGCCCATGAGGGGAAAAGACTAGCACGAGCAGACTAGCACGATTAACGAAAAAAAAACTAGCACGATTACTCAGAAATCAGATTAACGGAGAAACTTAGCAGATTACTCAGAAATCAGATAACATCAGAACAGCACGATATCGACATCAGACATCGAAAAGAAGATTCAGGCTTCAAGGAAGATTTCAGTTCAGTTCAGAAAATCAGCAATTCAGTCAGGGCATCGGGCAAACGAGCATTCAATCAAGCAGCGCCGTGCCGGAGCGAGTTATACCTACGACTTTGGGAGCGCCGACGCCGCCGCCTCGCTACTAAGTACCTACAACTACGCGTGAATCAGCGAATGTATTGTTTTTAAATCAGTTATCAAACTCATCATTGTACTCAGGTATTATCAGTGTTAATTAATATAGAACTATTATAGTTGTCAGTGTTATTCAGTAATTCAGATTTTGTATCAGTTAAGTAACTTGTAAAAATGAATGCCAAGGAGCTATCAAAAGGTAAGGCTCAGTTCTCGTTACATTATGCAATGCTAACAACATGCCACAAAAACATTCAGAATGTAGCACACTCAATGCTGCTGCAGCAGCAGCACATAGGCAATTTAAAACATACTTTCCTCAGTTTCTTCATAGCTACGAAGCTATTCTTCAAAATCAGGCCGGATCAAGTGAACCGGAACCTCAATCAGAGCTAGCAATCATACAGGCCCAGTTCAACGAGGTAAGTATAATGTCCATTCAGATAGAGGAGTTGGTGCTGTCAGCAGGAGCAGCAACATCAGACATCACATCGACATCAGAAACATCTAAGGTATAATTACCACCAATAAAACTACCCCAATTCAGTGGGAACAATTTGGAATGGTTAGGTTTCAAAGACCTATTTCAGTCTCTCGTGGACAGCAGGTCTACTTTATCAGATGCTGAGAAGCATTACTATCTCAGAACCTCACTCGGTAGTGAGGCATTATCAGTGATCAGTCACCTGCCAATGGATGCAAGCACATATGAGAGTGCTAGGACTCTTCTTAAGGCGAGGTATGATAATTCACGTGCCCTTACAGACACATACCTCGACCGTATTTTCAGTCTGCCTAATATCAGTACAGGCACTGACATCAGAAGGGAGTTTTATGACCCTCTCAGAGAGAGCATTCAAGCTCTGGGAAAACTCTCCTGGCCAATCATACAATGGTCTTATTTACTTGTGTTCATAATACTTAAAAAACTACCTTTCAGGCTGCGTCAGACATTTGAAGAACGGTATGGGAAGGCCAATGATAGCCCACCTACCTTTGATCAGTTACTGGAGTTACTAGATGAACAATGTAGACTTCAGGCTATTGTGTCATCTCAGAACACGTCACGGGCACCGGATCAGAACCCACGTCAGACCTCAGACAGATGCAAGCGTATGGCTGCGGAGAAGCCACGCCATCATATATCATCAGCTGTTCAACCTACCGGTCATGGAGCAAGACCCAATCAGGTGAATTGTTCCTATTGTAATTTTTCAGACCACACACTATATAAGTGTAGAGAATTTCTTCAGTTGCACCCATATAATCGCATGATATGGGCGGCAAAGGAGCGACTATGCAAATTATGCCTCAGACCTCACTCAGGCAAGGAGTGTGATCGCAGCAGTTGGTGTAAGCACTGCAATTCAGTTTCACATAATACGTTGTTATGCTACAAGGATGCTCCTAAGGGTGAACAACAACGTTCAGAGCAACGACAGCAGCAAAGGCCAGCTGTTCGCTTCAGTAGAGATGTCGCTCAGTTCAGTTCAGATCAAGCACGCTATAGTCAAGCGTCACCTAGATCATCACCTAGATCGTCACCTAGGTCATCACCACCTAGGTCATTAACACCCAGGTCATCACCACCTAGGTCTTCACCACCACCAGTCAGTGGACATCAGAGGAATAGCTCACCTCAATCAGAATGGAATATGTACAATCCATCAGACAACCAGGGGTCAGAACAAGGTTAGCAAACCATAAATTTCAGGAACTTCGGTATGGCCAATGAGGGCCTGACCCACACTCAGAATGAGATCAGTTGACTGTCGCTGCATTAACGCCTTCAGACGGACTTTTTCCAACGGCGATTGTAAATATTAAAAATAGTTTAGGTAAATATATTCAGGCTCGAGCCTTATTAGATACTGGGGCAAGTGTGTCAGTAAATGAGATGATAAACTTTCGAAATTTGAGTGATTTTCCAATAGAAATTATATATAAATGTCAACATTATCTGAGTTGTGTGTGATACGAGTATATAAGACAGTGCTTAGTTAATTTCTTATATTAAAAGTTAATTTCTTTATATCTACAAACTTCAATATTTTTTTTATTGCTCAGAGCTGGAAGATATTGCTTTTAGCATTGATTAATGTGCAGTTATGTACAATTTGACACAAAGGCACCTTTGTCAAATTGTACATTTTAATAAATATTTAAGTAAAATAATAAATAAAATGGCAAACAGTATAGTTTAATGGGTACTGTTTGAGTTTAAACCTCTACAGAACCTGATAGCAGATATTAGAATAAAGATTTGTCATCACTGATGTCTTAGATAAATTAGTAAACAATAGTTTTAATCCTTTATCAAAGGATAACTTACCTTAAAACTAAATACAAATCTTCCTCCTCTATAAAACCCTTCATTCAATATTATTGATCGATTATAAAGAAAAAGGTGTTTCTATAACCGGAGAATACTACGCTTTAACATTAAAGAAAAAAGACGGGGAAAATTGACAAAAGGTGTGCTGCTTTTGGACGACAACGCGCTCGTCCACAAGAGCAGCGTTGCGTTGGCTGCCTTGCATAAGGTGGGCTTCGATATTTTAAATCACCCACCCTACAGCCCAGACCTGGCCCCGAGTGATTATTACCTCTTTTCAAAAATGAAAAAAGAGCTGCGGGGTAAAAAATATACGACCGATAATGAAGTCAGGGAGGCATTTTCGGCGTATTTTCAAGATTTTTTTTATGAGGTTATAAACAAATTAATTGAAAGTTCTGAAAAGTGAATCCGTCTTGCAGGTGAATATATTGAAAAGGAAAAATAATTTGGTTTTTTTTATTTCCACCCTTTATCCCCCATTCCGCGAATATAAAAACGCTCCCTCGTATGATGCCGTGCTCACGACGCCCTTCTCAACTTGAGTCTATTATAGCACTTAACAAAAGGAACATGGCTGTACCAGAACTTGATGGACTCGTAGATCCTCATGCCTTAGGTGAAAGATTGGTCACACAATTTATGAACTCCTACGTTGCGGAAGACAGGAAGTGGTTGTTGAATGAGTATAAACTCACACCAATCAAACCAAATCCCGAGATCGTTGAGAAGTGGTTAGAGACTCAACTACCTTCTGTTAGGAAGCAGACAGTGTCCAGACACAGATATTTCCGATTGGAAGTGTGGTATCCGGAACGCAGATATATTTTGTTTGTAGTTTTGGTTAGCTTACAAAATGGCTACTTTTACTTGTGTTTAAATTAATTAATAAAGATTTGCGTTTAAATTAAATATCTGTGTTTAAATTAATACACAACAAGCTGGCGACGAGGATTGTTCAAGGAATTTGAACACGTACAAATTTGTGATTAAACCGACGGTGAAACCAACTTTGGATCTCACTGCGCCTCACGTAAACAACGCTTTGCAAACAATAGCTTGTCAAGAAAAATACCATAATGCTATATTTTGTCCGATTTTTAAAGAAATGGATCGTAGGATTGAGGCTCTTTATTTGGATACATTTAAAGTATTTACACGTACCACCAATGAAGATTTCGAGAAGAAAATGGGTGAAATACTTGATCCAATGATGTTTGAGGATTTAATTAGCAAAGGTGCGCAAATGTTAGAAATAGATATTTCAAAATACGATAAAAGTCAGGGACTAGCGACATTAATTTTCGACTGCTTGATGATGGAAATTCTTGGAGTAGAAAAATTTTATATCGACTTGTGGTACTTGTCACATGCCCACACTTTATTTATTTGTTATTATATAATGAGGTGTGAGTTACAGATTAAACTATCAACGTAAATCCGGCGACGGTTCAACATTTTGTCAGAACACCAGGTTTTTGATGGCGATTGTTGTTGCAACAATGTTTGAACCACGCGTATTATTCACCAAAACCTCAACCGATAAATCTCTCTGTGATAACAATAACAATGCGACGGTGGCAAATTCTGGACAGTAGTTCGAAAACCAATACAACGACAACTTACCACAACTCAACAATTACGACATCATTGACTAATTAATTACATTACAATTTCGAAATCAAATCTTCCCAACGTGTTGAGCATATAAAAGAGTAACATTTCTACAATATGGAAAACAATTTTCATCCAAAAATTCATATTATTCCAGATCTGGAACAAATTGTTTTTTTGAAAAGAGTCAAAATTACTTTTAGATTTTTTATTTTATTTTAAACATGTTTTATTTTACCTATTTTGAGAAGTAATTTTTTTAAAGACAATTAAAAATCCATGCAGTAAAGGGTTAATCGATAAAGCTATCAAATTAAAATTAAATGGACTTAGATGTTCATAGTACAATTACTAAATGATATTGCCATGAGTAGGGAACCGCTTTTGGTTTATAACCAAACCAACCATATTACCTTAAAAGGTGAAAAGCTGCCAGCACGTTTTCAATAATTCAATTATTAATTTCTGCCTTCATAGTATCTGAGCAGCTATTCAAAATTTCCAATATATCGCGACTTGCGCATTCAGCGTCTATAGATCTCATAGAATTTAATCTTTCAGTGACATGTCTACCAAAGAACCAGTATTGTTGATCTCCAGTGCAAGTAGCATCAATGCTGGATGTGATTGGTGCCATGGCCATGATGATATCATCTAGTAGTCCCTTACACTTCTCAGTTCTATTTGATATTGGCTGATAATTAATTCTTCGACGAGGCCGGTCAGTTCGTGTACCACGCTGTCGAATTTTAAGTGTGTCCTCTAATTCTTCTTTCACATCCATGCAGCTTGTAGCGACTTTTGAGTCTGACTGCATTGTGTAAGCCTGAAAGCAAAAAAAAAAAAAATATTGCAACTGTGTTATGAATTTTCAACTAAATAACCATTAGTTCAAAGGAAGAGTGAAATCTAAACATTTTAACATTGCATAACTCCGAGGCACAGTGATGAGTGACCGTTATGTTGAACCCCCGAATACTTATTAGTGTGATAGCATCACACACTAACACACAAAGAAAATAAACACAAAAACACAATACATATATTACAATTATTATTAAATTAAATTAAAAACACAATTATCACAAAGTAGATTAAATTTTATAAAAAGCTGCTACGTTTGTGGGGGAACCAGTACCCAGCAGTGGGATGTCATGGGTCGCAGTGAGATTGAATATTTTTATCCACATATTATAAATATTCAATCTACTTTGCCAGACACATGGAGCTAAGCCAGTTACTCAGATTATGGGTGTTTATTTGTGTTGACACCTGTGTCTTGCAATACATCTGATCTTTCATGTATCAGCCTTTCAGTCCCCTGCTGGACTTTGGATTTCCTCTACCGATGTGACTCCATCCGATTCCTAGCTATCTGAATCCAGCGGTTGCCTGCTGTCTAGCCGTTGATCTTAGTTTAGGTGAAAAAAAAATAATGAATTTAAACAAACCTGATAGGGAGGTATTTCATCTTTTCTTGATGTTTCTCGAAGGAACTGCAGAGGCTTCCATAAAGGCCAGCAAGGTACATACACCTCTGCCGGCGACTGTGCTGTCTCCTTAGACTTATCCACTCTCCGCAGATTGTGATTGAATGTACTTCTAATGTTGACCCATCTGTCTCGTACAGAACGTGCTGGAACCATAAGTGTGCTTTAAGAATCAAACACATGTTTTCAGTTTAACCTTACAATTTTTACAAACATACATATTATAATCTAAGTCTTTAGAAATAAAAAAATCATTTGTTTCTGATTAATCCTAAATTAAACGTTCAATATTAATTGCATTTTTTATTTCAAACTGAAAAAAAGTAAACTAAGACCTTTACTCGAGGTCAATTTTCTCCAATAGTTGTAGGCCTGTTGCCTTATGGCCAACCCCACAGCCTTTTCTGAAATAGATCTTTTTATCCAGAGTAGTAGGATTTAAAAAAATTGTAATTGAAGTTTTGAAACAAAAATTGCAATTGATATTGAACCTTCCCTGTTCAAATGAGGATTAATCAGAAACAAATCATTTTTTTTATTTCTAAAGACTTAGATTGCCTGCATGGTGGACTAAGGCCTAATCCCTCTCATTCTGAAAGGAGACCCATGCCCAAAAGTGGGACAAAGAAATGGTTGTGATGATGATGATTGACCCACTTCAAAAGAGAGCCAGTTAAAAACCAACTACCACAGGTTCTACTACCAAAAATATACATACATTTGTTAAGCAATTTTGAAATAACTAGATAAATCAAATTCCAGGTCCAATATAAGATTTAAACACAAGGTTTCTACAACATTTGTTTTCTAGCTGCATTTAAAAAGCAATTATCAATACAGAACTCCTGCAGACAGGCATAGGGTTATCAAATTTTTCCTAAAAAAAGTGTTTTTTTGAGTCACTGTTTAGATCTAAGTGTGCAATATTTTTTTTAAACATTATTTAGTGGCATTGAATGGGTTCACTATTTGTTTAGACTTTTTTTTATGGATACTAGATAGCAAAGGAGCTTGCAGCACCACCCATCCGCTGCCGCCCATGACAACTGTGGCTGACTTTGAATAAGACTCAGTTAGGGACTGGGATGGTTAGTCCTTATCGTGTAGAGAACTGAACAAAGTGTAATTCTAAATACTATTGTAATAAACCAAAACATGCGTAAGGCAAATAGAACCTAGAAATTCTATGTTACATACTTAATAAAATATTAACATCCATAGCCCCGTGGATAGCATCCATAGCCCAGTGGCTTGCATAGATTCAATGTGATCGAAAGAGTTGGTTCCAGTTTGTGGATGGGTGACCGCTAGTGGCAAAATTGTATGGACACTACCGTGCTTCAGAGGTCACACGTTAAGCCGTCGGTCCTGGTTGTTTTCAATGGTGGAAACAGTCGTTTAGTCTTGAAGAATACCTTCCGCTGTCTTCGACACTAGGTTGGCCACTAACGATATACGAATTGGAACAGCGTGGTGGAGTATGCTCTAGACCTCCCGTAGCTGTCTGTGGGGGAGACCCGTGCCCAGCGGTGGGACGACTATGGGTTGTAACAAGGTATCTGTTGTCTGGTTTTTTTGTATTAAGTGTAATCTGTGCTGATTATCTTACCAGTAAAGCCACGGCCCAATTTAGCGGCAAATTCGGCGTAAGCTTTGTATTTCTGCTGGATGTGATGGTTAGTATTTCCAAAAGGCCTCCAAATAAACTCTCTAGCTCGAACATACTCCACTAGGTCTAACTCCAGTTTGCGAGTCCAGTAACACGTTTTGCGAGGCATCACCTAACCAACAAACTTCTATTACTGATGTCAAAAACGCCAGAATATAATTTAATTTAAGACATATGATCAAAGAGTACAATTATTCCCTTTGTTGATAAATACTGAAAGATTAATATATTTGGTTGGATGGAGTTATGTTTCAGTATATCTATAGGTACTCTGTGGAGTTATGTTAGTAAAATAATTTCTATTTCAATTCTCAAGACTCAAGCTAAGTTCACTCAACAAATTACAGTTTATTAAATCTATAGATAGCACAGATTTATAAGTATAGATAGAATTTAAACCCCAAACAAACACAAACTAGCTAGAGATTATGAATTACCACAGACTAGGTCGAGATTTTCAGTATGTAAAATGTACTCTGTGGTAGAGATCACAGATGGGCTGAGCGCAACGAAACCAATAATATGTAACAAATATTTACTCTGTGCTCCTAGCTGTGGTCGTCCACAGACTAGGTAGAGGTTAGAGATACTAAAGCCGGGTCATCAGGAGAGTAATAAATCTATGTCAGTTAATATGTATCTGATGACGGCGGTCACTCACATGTGCGCGAATACGCGAACCCACATGTATAGGACGACCTTCGCGAATGCTTATGCGAAGTTTTCGATGCATTCGAGGTTTTCCAAGCTGTCTCGGTTTTATGTCAAACATCAAAGCGCGCGAACCTTCGCGTAGTCTCCCACTCATTCGTGGTGTGACCAGTTGAAAAAAAGAAAGAAAAGCTATTATTTCATAGTACTCTGACGCATGTGTAGCAGTTAATATTGGAAAACTTGGCTTTGTTAAGTTGCGCACGCGATTGCAAAGGTGATGGATGTGCTAATTTAACGTGTTTCGTTCGTGGCGTCTAATCTTATCATTTTGTATTGAAAATGGATTGGAATAACGATAACATATTGGAATTTATTGAATTATTGCAAAGTGAACCCTCTATTTTGGACCCTGAAAAAAAAAAATATAAAAACAGGCTGTAAAAATAGTGAATGGTGCCTGGAAGAGAATAATATTAATAATAAAATCGCGTGCAACACTGGACATTCGTTAACTCATTTGCGAACCCATTTGCTTAGAGAATTCCTGACAGTCCTTCACATTTGTGCAAACATTCGTACAAATGTCAAACGTTTGCACGCATGTGAGTGACCGCGGTAATATAAGTGTTGATGATGCAGTATAATATGCAGATATGTAGGAAAATTACAATAAAAATAAAATGTAAATCATGTCATTGTAATAAAATAGTTGTTATAGATTGTGGTTTTAATTTATTTTTTCAATGTCAATACAGTCAACCTGGGTAACATTGGCCCACTTTTCGGAATTAAAATGCAATAAATGTTTAAATTAGTGCGGAAGACTCATCCAAGAAGACTTTTTGATGGCTTTGAGAGCCACTGATTCTATAAACCTAGCAATATAATGATAGTTTCTTAGAAAAAAGAAATGAAAAAGTAATAAAACCCGATGGGTCAAAGTTACAATTAGAGTTGGGGTAAAATTGACCCAGGCCTGGCCTGGTGCATGTTTTTTATGATTTCTCGCAAAATAAGTGAACTAGGTAGCATTGGCCACTAAATACTAGCAGAAAAATATATATACTACATCCAAAGTCAATATTTTTTGTGCCTTAGTTAAGGTTTTTAAGGAAAATTTAGGTATGAAATAAAATGTTGCCCTATGAAACATATTTTTTTATTAAATCTTTTATTATTTGGTATTGATAGGAAAAATAGGAAATCAGGCTGTTACGGCCCTTCAAAATATCAAAATAATTGTTAAGAAATAAAATTTTAACCGAAAAGTAACTACTTAATTAACAAAAAATGCTGTTAAGTCATCCTTTCTAAACATCCCATTCCATCGCCAAAAATCATCATTTATCTCAAAATAACTGCCTTTTTGAGTTATTTAAGATTCATTTAAGACTTATGATTATTGTTAATTGATAATAGCACTATTTCTGGTCGATTCGTTGGCCAAATCCAACAATCTGTAGCCTTTGTCATTAAAGAGATTCGTCCTGAGGCATGATATCTTTTTCTGTATGGAAAAAAGATTTTTTCACGATATCGAATGTACTACATACATATTTATATCAAATTCGACACATTTTCCAAAATCTGGCAACATATTAGCATGATAGTAAAATATTAGTGTAACCTTATCCCGGGCCAATGTTACCCTGATATAGTAACTCCAAAGTAGTTTTGTAATATTTTAGATGTTTCTAGTAAAAATACTGTATTATTTAATGCAAAAAAATTTATTAAATGATAGGCAGACAAGTTGGTAACACAATACATTGCAACTTACCATTCAAAACCTATTATGAACAGCGCTGAATGCTACTTTTTAACACTGAGAAAAGTACCGTCTATATTGCACTCACGAAAAAGGCAACTTTTGAATTTTGTCATTGACAAATGACACATTTCGGCGGGTGAAATACGTATACGAAGATACCTTCTATCTTTTATTTGTAAAATTATTTTTTTATCAAATAAGGCAATCTGTAAAAAATAATAATAATCGGAAATATAATTTTGGGCCAAAGTTATAACTACGGCCAAAGTTACCCAGATTGACTGTAATATAAATAACTCTCATTACATTTATTTTGAAATTATCGACACAATAGGTACTACCCTATTGCATTAAAAAAAAGTCGGCACTTCACTACATACGTCTGTCGACGGTGGCGTCAAGATGGAGCTTGTAGGATTTTGGAAACTGTCGTAATTTTACTGTCGCATCTGTAGCTAGCTATTAATATAATTATGCTGTGTTACAAAATACTCTGAATAAGGCATTAAGTCCACAATTATAATAAAAACTACAAAATGCAATACAGAGTGACATCTGTGAACATTTCTACATAACTTTTCAAAGGCCTTCCTTGTATATTCTTAGGGTGCATAAACACGTCGAGAGGTGGCACTAAAACTGATACTTATAATGTTTGTATCATTAATGAATACTTATGGCCGGTTTCTGAAGTCTTCAGTTATATTATCAACAGCTATTGAATCAATAAAGTTAAACGTAAGATATATGTCGGATAACTGTCACTGGGTTTCTGAACACGCGAAGAGCCTTCCATTAACTATGAATCCGATAACGAGTACCTTAAACTGCCACTAGATGGGTCTCTTCAAAAGATCAAGTTTAAAATAGATATTCATTGTAGTTTGTACCCTAGGAATAGTCTTATTTGTAAGAAATATTTTTTCCATAGTCAATAAGTAGTAACACCTTGTATTATTTACCAAATATTGTAATTTGGTATTTATTAGCATCTGTGCATCATAGTCAAATGTGAACAATATCTACAATTCTAATGAGCCGAAATTGTCAGTCACTTTTGACAAAGTCAAAAGTCAAAGTAAAATAATTTATTTCGATATTTCGATGTCCTTAATAGAACTCGTATTGATCTATTGTTATGTCCTACGAATAACTGTAAAATGTTTCACCGGGATTTCTAGACTAAATTTCAATACTATTTTAACACGTACTTATGCAATAATACCTTATAAGTTTTTGTAATTTGTCATAGAAACGTCAAATAAGGTTAACGAACCGGTAAACGGCCATATTTCGTCAGTTAAGTTAATCTAAGTATAAACGGAGTTTATCTTACATTGGGTTGTTCAGAAACACAATTTGAAAAGTTATCGAACCGATTGCGCTAATGAATAGATAAACTGCCGTCAAATGGACCTCAGAAACCGGGCATAGTCCGACATTCCGGATAAAAACGATAGGTAAGCAAAAAATGAAAACTAAGACAAACTAACTAAGAATATACTAACTAACTACAAAATATATTTTTAAAACGACAAAATGTAACTTATCTACTAAATAATTCCACTAGATTATTTTACATATTAATTTCCGGATCCGGATTATGTCGCCTATGTTACGCAGTTAAAAGTTTTTTTTTGTAAATATAAGATAGCAAACGAACGAAGCACCATCAGTTAATCAACTAATATTAGTAATACCTAGTAGTAAAATGTAAATGTCAAGTCTATCTTTTCCTATGTCTTTTTTTTTTATATCTCATCAGTAAGAAGCCTAACTCACAGCTTCCTTCAAACTCATTTCTTTACAAATGTGTACTAAAAATATGAATAGAAATGAGTTTGAAGGGAGTTGTGTTAAATTAAATGTATTTTTTAAGAATTTTTTTAGTAAATTAAATAGTACCTACCTACCTATTATATTGACCTCATGGTGAATTCATCTTTTTACAGGGGTCGCTATAACCTCAAAATTACGATATTTTACAGCAATAATATAATATATGTGTCCGTGTTTTGATTACAATAATATTGTGAATTTCGATGTTATTTAGACCAGAATATTAACTCTTCCAGTGTTTGCAAATTCTGAGACCAAGTTAATATGGACAGTGCCAATTGTCCTTTAGACGACACTAATCATTTCATACGATACCTACACGTTTAAAAAAGCAAAATTAATAAAAAATCCAGGCTAATGATTCCCCCACATGATTTATAGTCTGTGGATAAAAAATTGGCGGTCAAATTAAAATGGCGGGCGTATGTATGTTGGCAAGTTGTCAACGACACCTCCAAGTTGGCGTGATTAATTGCGGCGGGAAACTTGTCAAGCGGTGGTATCGGGCACAGATCTGTCAAGTCACGGATTCGGTAGCAGACTGGAGAAATTGTATCGGAATATCTAAATAACGGTGGATCTAAAATCTAATCTAGCTAGCTAGCCATAGACGTTCCACTGTTGGGCACGGGTCTCCCCCACAAACACAGCTGGAGATGTAGATCATACTCCACCACGTTGCTCCATTGCGGATTGTTGGAGGGACTGTGTTGAATGTTCTCAAGCCACGTATTAGCGATTGTTTTTAGTATTGAAACAATAATTTATAGATCTCTATTGGCAGCGGATGGGTGAATGCTTCGTTCGTTTGCTATATCTATTTTATAAATAAAAAATATATATTTTTATAAGTAAAAAACTGCGGTTAATCCAGGATAAAATCCCCGAAGCATAGGTATATCAATGTTTTTTCTAAGTTACGACTAAAACACCTGTTTAATTAATATTAATAATTTAAATTAAAATTTAATTAATTGATTTAACCTGTAAATATCCATTTTTCATTATAAATTTAAAAATTTTAAAAATATATATTTTTTTTTAAATCTTTTTGTTTCTTTTATTAAGATTTGTCGAAGACAATCGGGTTGCTTGAGAACTTTCGACTGCGTTGGCACTAACCCTTACACCGCAGTGTGGTGGAGTATACTCCGGACTATCCAACTGCGGCTATGGGAGAGACCCGTGTTGTAGTAGGATATAAAATATCTTGGACATTCTCACACACGCCCATTGGACCCCAAAGTAGGCGCGAGTCTGTAATATGGGTGTCAGAGACTGACATACACACATAGATATTTTTAAATACATACGTAAATAGATAATATTAACATCCAGACACAGAACAAATACAAGTGTTCGTAACACGAATATTTAATTTTGTTCTGAGTGGGATTCGAGCCCACAAACCCTGGCACAACAGGCAGGGTCACTATTTGCGTCAACGGGCCTTTAAAATCGCTATTATTGATATGACCACATCCTCGTCACTACAAACGTACATTACGAGAATATTTATCAGCTGAAACGGTCACTTACATTAGGCCGCAGTATGTGGGGCCTCGGATGCGGAAGTTATAAACCATTCGGGGGCGTTCGATAAGCGCTAATGTCATACTGAACCATTAACGTTCCGCCGTTACAGCTATGCAAATTTTAATATACTTCACGGGCGTGTTTGCGCTTCGTCGCACTTAATGCAGTTTAATTTATAAGTGTTGAGTTTCAATAAATAACGTATGAGAGCATTTCCGTTGTTCCACTTTATATGCGTGGACCAGCAGACTCGTGGGTTTGTTATAAAATGTTACTGAATCATCATCATCATCATCACAACCCTTTCTTTGTCCCACTGTTGGGCACGGGTCTCCTCTCAGAGTGGGAGGGATTAGGCCTTAGTCCACCACGCTGGCCAAGTGCGGATTGGCAGACTTCACATGCATTCGAGAATATTATGATGAACTCTCAGGCATGCAGGCTTCCTCACGATGTGTCCTTCACCGTTATAGCAAGTGACATTTAATTTCTTAAATCACACATAACAGAAAAGTCATTGGTGCGTGCCGCTGGGGTTTGAACCCGGACCGCTCGAGTGAGAGACGAGTTCGATAGCCACTGGGCTGTCACCGCTGTAATAATTTATTTAATACACCGCTGTATGATATATTTAAGATTATCTACACCTATCCTTCCGATTTTCCCGTACGTGCCGTCTGAATCCAAAATTGTCAAAAATCATCATGTCATCGGTCCACCTCATCGGAGGGCGGCAAATTAAAAAAATTGTATGAAGCTTGAATAGGGTATGGTAGTAGGACATTGAATGTGTTTTAATTTGATAAAATTAAATATTTTGAAGAAAAATAATAATACAAAGCACTTGTGATACCCCCGGTGTCGCACGTGTCCATAGGCGACGGTGACCACTTACCGTCAGGTGGCCCGTATGTCTGTTTATCCGTCTATACAAAAAAATAAAGTGTGTGTGTGTAACCTTTACGCGCGACTGAAGTAAAACTTATTATAAGTTATTGTTATATGTTAGATATTCAAAATAAAACAGCAAGCGCACCGTAAATAGGTTCTACCACCAAAAAGTGTCAGAACTTTTAGTCTTAATTTTTTCCGTCTAGCCCCCTTTCGCAACACGCGATAAGGAACTTCGTTCCAAGAGTAAAAAGTACTCGTTAGATTAAAATAAATCAATAGTTTAAAAATAAGCGTCAGATCCTTCAAATAAAAAGTACTCGTTTGATTAAAATAAATTAATACATGAAAATAGCCGGAACATCCGTCAGAATCAAAAATCTGAGTTACTCCCTAGTCGCGCCTAAACAAGTTTTACTTCAATTATAAAAAACTAGTGGACTGCCCGCAGCTTCGCTCGCGTGGAATTAGACGTAACATAACCTAAATACAAAATTTCATTGAAATAATGTAGGTATACACGAAAAACTTTTATACCGACCTACTTACTTTGCACCCCTCTTTTACTCCCCCTTAAGAGATGATTTTCGAAACTCAATAAAAATCCTTCATAGGTACTGAATTTCATTCGAATAACATCAAAAACGGCAAAGTTTCATACTAACTTTGCACCCCCGTTGTACCCCCTAGGGGGTGAATTTTCAAAAATCCTTTTTTTTAGTGCTCCCCTACGTTATAAAAGGAACCCCTGTGCAAAATTTCAAGTTTCTAGCCCTTATAGTTTAGGCCCTGCGTTGATATGTCAGTCAGTCAGTCAGTCAGTCAGTCAGTCAGTCAGTCAGTCAGTCACCTTCTCCTTTTATATATATAGATGTATTACTCATAAAAAAAACAGAATAATATTTTTTGTTAAATCACTTACCTACTAAAGTTGTTTTTATGGCATGTCTTATACATCCATAACAAAAGGTTATGATGACAAGGACGGAAGTTGCATACTCGAAGCCTTAGATTTAGACTCAAAGCCTTCATTAGTTGGAGAGTTCGCCGCTGATAAGTTTTTTTGTTTCATCTGCTAAGTACCACTGACCTGATTTTAAATCTATGCCAATTTGTTCTATCTCAGCGAGAGAACAAATCTCACAGATAACGTTATAGCTACTGTGGGGCTGGATCTTTTGAATAGCATTCGCATTTTTTAGGGTTCCGTAGCCAAATGGAAAAAACTGAACCCTTATGGATTCGTCATGTCAGTGTGTCTGTCCGTCCGTATGTCACAGCAGCTTTTTTCCGAAACAAGTTTCAACAGTATAACAGTTATTAATACTGTTGAAACTTGGTAAGTAGATGTATTCTGTGAACCGCATTAAGATTTTCACACAAAAATAGAAAAAAAAAAACAATAAATTTTGGGGGTTCCCCATACTTAGAACTGCAACTCAAAATTTTTTTTCATCAAATCTATACGTGTACTAATCAACCAACCAATTAGGTTTCATATAAAACCTATTTGGTTCCCTATAGGCTCTACCACCTCAAGACCCGTTGTTCCCAGACCTCTCGAGTGAGAGGCGAGTTCGATAGCCACAGGGCTGCATTTTATCCCAGTGTATAAAGCAAGCTCAACCCATTTGTATAACATACTTAAATGGTGAACAATGGATATACTACCACCTCTGCCAATCACTTCAGGGAAAGGCATCATCATCATCATGCTGAATTTCAGTACCTATGAAGGTTTTTTTATTGAGTTTCGAAAATCATCTCTTAAAGGGGGGTGCAAAGTTAGTAGGTATAAAAGTTTTTCGTTTTTATTTCAATGAAATTTTGTATTTAGGTTATGTTACGTCTAATTCCACGCGAGCGAAGCTGCGGGCGTCCACTAGTATATTATTATTGTGACACGTGAAAAGCTAGTATTAAGTAAACAGGAGCCAGAATAAGTAGCCGACGACACCCCTACTAGCATCAATATAGCTCTCAACATAATATACGCTTGAAGCTCACTCCGCACTCTTTATGTCTTCCTGTTCCGCTGATACCGCGCTATCTGCTATGACGCCTAAATGAAACTCGTGTTGCTCATGGTATGTACTTATATATTACTAGTGGACGCCCGCAGCATCGCTCGTGTGGAATTAGACATAACAATAGTTTCGTTTACACCTAGTAATATTATATAGCCTAAGTCACTCAGTGAAGATACAGCAATCTAATGGTGAGAATTTTTGAAATCGGTCCAGTAGTTTTTGTTTGAAAAAATTACAAACAAATCTTTCCTCTTTATAATATTAGTATAGTCTTCGATCAATAATGTACTTGATCGAAGAGTATAGTAGGTACTCGTAAACAGTCTGGGTTCCATGTATGTCAAAGACACGTCACTCCCTAATCTGTGGACAAAGAAGTGTTGCTATCCTTGTATGATTCTATTACCTTCTTCTTGAGGACTATTAATTGCCGCTAGATAAATATAATAAAGCCAATCTATCAAATCAGAGCACAATTGCTATTAAAATATTAATTTCGCGGCATAAATGGTACATGGTACCTGACTGGGCTCCACCAACCCGCATTGGAGCTGCGTGGCGGAGTATGCTCTAGACCATCCGCAGCTGCGTCTGTGGGGGAGACCCGTGCCCAGCAGTGGGATGTCTATGGGTCGCAGCGACCTCACTGGTTGGCAAACACCAAATAGAACTAGTACAAATTACATAATATAGGCTCTACATTCTACATTACCTGCATGCCTGAGAGTTCATCATAACGTTCTCGAAGGTATGCGAAGTCTGCTAATCCGCACTTGGCCGGCGAGGTGGACTAAGGCCTAATCCCATGAAACCCGAGCCCAACAGTGGGACAAAGAAAAGGTTGTGATGATGAATGAGGCTCTACATGAACACGGCTCGCGTTGATTATAATATGTGATAGACGAAATTAAGCAGGTCAGTATGTGGATGGGTGACCGCTAGTGGTTGTTTTCAATGGTAAGAAATTGTTTTTACTATTTTGTTTTAAACCTTTTAAAGCCTTTAAAGGATTTGCTAAGCCTTGTCGAAGACCTTGAGTGGCTTGAGAATATTCAACACTGGGTTGGCCACTAACCCCTCCACCAATCCGCATTGGAGCAGTGTCGTGGAGTATGCTCTAGATGCTCAACAAGACAGTTGCTACAGGTCTCCCGCACAGACGGGTGGAGACCCGTGCCAACATTGGGACGTCTATGGGCTGTAGCACTCTGCCAACTGAAAGCAACTTCAAATAGAACCAATACAGGTCACATATAGGCTTTACATGAACATGGACAATATACATACATAGATGCATAATCAACCGGTTCCTGGCTCAGATACAGACAGAAACCAGACGCCAGAATTATTTTTCAATTGCCTGAATGTTTTATGTCACTATAAAATTTATCTTGGACATTCTCACACACGGCCATCTGACCCCAAAGTAGGCGCGAGCCTGTGATATGGGTGTCAGAGACTGATATACATACATAGATATTTTTAAATACATACTTAAATTGATAATATTAACATCCAGACACAGAACAGATACAAGTGTTCGTCACACGAATATTTGTCCTGAGTGGGATTCGAACCCACGACCCTTGGCGCAACAGACAGGGTCATTACCGATTGCGCCAACGGGCCTGTCAACTTTATGTATAGGGTGCACTTTAGTTATAATAATGTTTAGTATGTTTATAGTTAATTTAATGTTACATGCACAGATTTCTTCCTTCATGGTTACATGTAATGTTTTGGCCGTAGCTGTTAATTACGTGTAAATATGTATTAAAATAAATAAACAAATGAATGTTTTAGAGGTGTGAAATAACGAAAGCATCGCTTTCATACACGAAAGCGTTGCGTTTTTGCTCTACTTAGTTCAAAAGTCCAATAACCCAGCTTTATCCACCGAATAACCTATTTCCAAGCGGTCACGTTCTAAACTTTTCAAGATACGCCCCGAAAATGTTTGTGACAAGCACACGGGCTTGAGAATTCTTAATTTAAATTGTAATTCAAATTTAGAATGTGTTTAATAAATAAACAGCGATGGAATGAAGCCTACCGCATTCGCGCCGTCAGTCGCTCTTTCATCGTGAAGCAAGGCGCACGTGTCGTGTGCACGTACGTTCATACAATATTTAAGGGAATTTCGAATTTCGAAAATACGTAAAATCGAATTAGTGAACTGTTTTGTTAAGGCGCGAACGGAGTGTTATGACAGTGAAGTGTGTGCAGTGGAGTGTTGAATGAAAATTGTTTGTGTTTTGTGAACAACTGGTTGCTGACTTATAGGTAACTAAATATTTTTAGTAATAAGCAGTTTTAGCAAGGGTGTAATAGTTATTAAAAAGCATTGATTGTTTATTTATTAAGTTAACAATGTTTATTGTTATGGGTTCAATAAATTAGGTAGAGTTTTTTAACCACGAAGATTAATTAATGTTCTGACTAAACCAATAATGTTGCCAATATTTTAGTGTATTATAACTTTAGCTTAAACATTTCGGTAGTTAATTAAACTCAAGCTGTTAAGTCTCTACCAAAAGTGTTTTTAAGAAAAATATTTTATAAAAAAATTGGAAATTAATATTGAAAATTGAATCTAAATAACATTAATAATGTGACCTAGTGACTATCGAACTCGCCTCTCATTAGGGCTGTGGGTTCAAAGCCAAACGGCACGCACCTATGGCTTTATAAGTTACTAGTGGGCGCCCGCAGCTTCGCTCGCGTAGAATTAGACCCATCAACGACGTCTGCCCGCGTTCAGGTTGCCCACTTGACTTCAAAAACGGCAAAGTTTCATACTAAATTTGCACCCCCGTTTTTACCCCCTTAGGAGGTGAATTTTCAAAAATCCTTTCTTAGTGCTTCTCTACGTTATAAAAAGAACCCTGTGCAAATTTTCAAGTTTCTAAACCTTATAGTTTAGGCCCTGCGTTGATATGTCAGTCAGTCAGCTTCTCCTTTTATATAGATGATATAGTTATAGTTTATTGATTGATATAGTTTTCGAAGGCATGCGAAGTCTGCCAATCCGCATTTAGCCAGTGTGGTGAATTTTACTAAGCTCTTACCACTCTGACAGGAGACCCGAGCCCATCAGTGGGACAAAAGCTTCTTTGTGGATACTTAAACGAAAATGTTGATAAATGTCATCAAAATATAACTCGTTTAATTATTAAAACTTAGGACTAGGCTGGTCTGTTGGTCCGTCTTCGTAGTAATAATAATACTTTATTCAAGTAACTATGATTCATTCTGGATACAAATTCTAATTTAAATTCTTTATTGCTGTCTGTTGTTAGTTTAAGATGGTAGTGTCAAGTATGCTCAACAGAATGGGAGGGGTGTAAATACATGATTTAATTAATTAATTTATACACAATATATGTATTTTAATTAATTTTCCTGATATACTGATTTGCTGATTTGCTGATTTTTTTACCGGTCTGGATTCCGAGTGTTCTTAAGATATATCTCTTTGGCTTTTACAAAATACTGTTAATTATTATTTAAATCAATATGAGTTATAACCTATGTTAGTAGCAATATATTAATAATTTTAATTTCATTTTAGGCAATTTTAATAGTCAGAACAATTTTAGTAAGTACGATTGAAAGTGTTAGCTTATAATAGATAGTAGGGGTCAATATAACTAAAATTTATAACTACGAGTAAATCAGAACATCAAAATTTATTTTATACCGAAAATTATCCTGAAATGCCCTGAAGTTATATTGGTGTCCTAAATTAAAATATCTATCTATATATATAAAAGGAGAAGGTGACTGACTGACTGACTGACTGACTGACTGACTGACTGACTGACTGACTGACATATCAACGCAGGGCCTAAACTATAAGAGTTACAAACTTTAAATTTTGCACAGGGGTTCCTTTTATAGCGTAGGGGAGCACTAAGAAAGGATTTTTGAAAATTCACCCCCTAAGGGGGTAAAACGGGGGTGCAAAGTTAGTATGAAACTTTGCCGTTTTTTAAGTCAAGTGGGCAACCCGAACGCGGGCAGACGTCGTTAATAGGTCTAATTCTGCGCGAGCGAAGCTGCGGGCGTCCACTAGTGTACTTATATAACTCGAATCGTTACCCGTTTCATACTGTTGCGTAGAGCGTCTACAGCGTAGTAGACGGACTCTACGCCGTAGGCGTAGCGTAGCGTAGAGACTACGGCGCCCTGCATAGTAATTCTACTTCTAGGTACTGAAACTTCTGAGTGAAGATCCGTATCCACAATAGTAAACGAGCATGCAATACTACCGTGCTTCGGAGGGCACGTAAAGCCGTCGGTCCCGGTTGTTTTCAATGCTGGAAACAGTCGGTAAGCATCGTCGAAGACCTTCGGGTGGCTTGAAAACATTCGACACTGGGTTGGCCACTAACCCCTCCACCAATCTGCATTAGAGCAGCGTGGTGGAGTATGCTCTAGACCTCCCGTAGAAGTGTCTGTGGGGGAGACTCGTGCCCAGCAGTGGGACGTCTATGGGTCGCAGCGAGATGCAATACTAACCGTCCGCTGCTGTCCATAATTGTAATAAACCTGTAATAAAACTGTGATAAAACTGAAATAAACCTCAAACAAGTCACTCAAAGGAACTCGGAGCGTTAGTCTAGTTAGTAAAATATGTTAATAGGAACATTATTTTGTAAGATCGTAAGTATGAACTAATAAGGTTAGGACTGTTATCGACAATTAGTCCTGTTAGTTTGTCTTAGTAATAGTCCAGTTTAGCTGTAGTAAGAGTCTTGTTACAATTCGGTCACAGATGCGTTGCTACCCTTGAGGAATAAGAAGGCCGCCATTGTACAAGTTTAACCAGAAATCACTTTTTGACCGGACGTTTTAATAAAATACATTTTAACTTGTACCATTTCTACCGTGCAAAAATTGTCTTTAAGACAATTGTGGTCCGGTTGGAAAGATGTGGTTTCCGGTTACAATTCATTAGAGTCGACCATCTTAGTCCTCAAGGGTAGCAACACATTTGTGACTGACTTGGAACGAGACTCATACTAACAATTACTGGGCTTTTACTAACACCAACTAACAGGAATAACTATCGCTAACAGTACCCAGTCCTCGTGCCCACTAACGAACTGACCAACTAATGTCCTAATTAATTTTCTCAGTATAACTGAAGAAAGATTTTTAACTGTTCTATAATTTTTTTGGTGTAAAAAATTATATTGTATCGTATTGTATTTGTGGTGGTAGTATAAAAATTCTATGAACTAAAGTAGTAGGGGTTTCCAAGACTACGGTTTAAGTTGCAAAGTAAATTGAAACTATCTTTATAAAGAAAGATTTTTTATCTGTTCTATTATTTTTTTGGTGAAAATTGTATTTGTGGTGGTAGTATAAAAATTTAATTAACTAAAGTAGTACGGGGTTTGCAAGATTACGTTTAGAACGTTTGTTGCAAATTTGTTTGTTGCTGTTCTGTTTTTTATTGTGCAAAAATATATATTGTATTGTATTGTATTATATTGTATTGTATTTGTGGTGGTAGTATAAAAATTCTATGAACTAACGTAAGACTAACGTTCTAATTTCCATGATAAAGGCAAGGAACTCTATTTACAAAGGTTGGTGCGCAATCGGTCGCGTGCGACCGTTCTACCGTGGCTTGCGTTCGTGTTCTAGAGAGTTCGAAAAATATGCTAGTCACAAAAACTGTGCCGTTTAATAATCATGCTTATTAGAATTATTATTAACTATTGGCGCTCAAGCGGTGACGGCACAGGGGCTATCGAATTTGCCTCTCACTCGAGCGGTCCGGGTTCAAACTCAAGCGGCACGCACCAATGACTTTTCTAAGATATGTGCGATATAAGAAATTAAACTCTCCACCAATCCGCATTGGAGCAGCGTGGTGGAGTATGCTCTAGACCTCCCGCAGCAGTGTCTGTGGGGGAGACCCGTGCCCAGCAGTGGGACGTCTATGGGTCGAAGCGAAGAAATTAAATGTCACTTGCTGTAACGGTTAAGGACACATCGGGAGGACACTTGCATGCCTGAAAGATCATCATAATGTTCTCGAAAGCATGTGAAGTCTGCCAATCCGCACTTGGCCAGCGTGGTGGATTAAAGCCTAATCCCTACCATTCTGCGAGGAGACCCGTGCCCGACAGTGGGACAAAGAAAGGGTTGTGATGATTGCACGCCCACATTGCTCTCGTGGATAGACAAAGTGCTTTGTTTATTACTTGTTATCTTCCTTAATGAAATATTAATACATGTTATTTAACCTTGGAAACATTTCTACCGCTGGTAGGATTCGAATCCACGACACCTGAATGTTGTCGAGCCAATTCTGAAAACACCTAAAGTGTTCGGCAAGGCTTAACGATAGTTTTTACAATTGAAAACAACCGGGATCGACGGCTTAATGTGCCCTCCGAAGCATGGAAGTGCCCTTGAAATTTTGCCACTAGTGGGTCACCGAACGCGCTTAACGTTGCTTAACTCAGTCGATCGCATACGGTAGACGCGAGCCTTTGGGCTCACTCACTTTATATTTAGGCTCACCATCGACGTACAACCTACGATTTAAGAGGTTTTTCATTATGCTCTCTCTTAATATATTTCTTGTGTAGGTACGTGTGTATGACAGTGAACTCCTCCTAAACGGCTGGATAGATGTTGATGGAATTTTTTGAGTGTGTTAAAGGGGATTCGAGGATGGTTTAGATTCACAATTTGGTCCACTGGAAAATGTTTTTTAAACACTATTTTAGTATTTTTATTTTTAACCGTCGCCGCGTCGTTCATTGACGTGAAGCGTCGCGTCACTTTCACATTTCATATGGTAGAACAACGTTTGCAGGGTCAGCTAGTAGAATATAATATCATCATTGTATTCACGAGAATAATCGCATTAACTCATCGGCACATGTGCCTACTCTGCCCACACTAGATGTAAACTTAAATTACGATCAAAGTTAGCACATAAAGAGGGTATAGAATCACGCGATCGCGCCATTATAGGATATTGTTGTGGGACCGAAACGGTTCTCAATCAAATCGAATTTAGCACCTAGTGTGGATCGATCTCGCTAATGATAATACGAAAGAGGAGTTCGCAAAATGGTCACACAATTTGGAATTACTGTTGGGCAAGCAGTGACGGTAGCGTCCATAGCCTAGTATCTCGCGTCGATTCAATGTGATCGAAAGTGTTAAGCAACGACGGGCGCGGTCGTTTTGTGGATGGGTGACCGCTAGTGGCAAAAATTTCACGGGCGCTACCGTGCTTCGGAGGGCACGTAAAGCCGTCGTTCCCGGTTGTTTACAATGCTGGAAACAGTCGTTAAGCCTTGTCGAAGACCCTCGGGTGTGAGAGCATTCGACACTGGGGTGGCCACTAACCCCTCTAACTAATCCCTCCCATTCTGAGAGGAGACTCGTGCCCAACAGTGGTACAAAAAAAAGGGCCGTGATGATGATAATGATGATTATTTCAACTGTAATTACTAACATTTTAAGGCTAAAATAAAAGTAATAAACTTTTATTTATCTATTTATTACTATTAATAACAGATATGAATATAATACTGACATGACAGTTAAAAATTATAACGAGTGTAAGAAATAAATTATTAGCAAATTTCGCATCATGGCTTTACGTCACATACATTTCGCTGGATTATAGACGGAGCGCGTACAATTTGGTAGAGCCAGCGACGGTTGCCTTCAGGATTAAGGCTCAATTACGCGTGATCGAATCTAAATAACTGGATGAGCGTCAGTGCGGGAGTGACATAACAGCCTAACACAACATATTTTGAATATGAAACGGCAAAACATAAAATATTTGTTTGTTTGTGAAACGATGCGTGATAAGCTTGCAGCTTTCGCTTGCACGAAGCTTAGTTTTCACGTCGCAAGCGTAGCTAAGCGTTGAGGCGTTACGTTAGTGATACCCAAGTGATCCCATGGCGTTTCATTCGGACGCTGAAGGTCAAGGCAATCTTAGATATTTTTTATGATTAGGGCTTAGCTTAGTGGTAGGTAATTATTGTAAATAGTGGACGCCCGCAGCTTTGCTCGCGTGGAATTAGACATTCACTAACTTCAAAAACGGCAAAGTTTCATACTAAATTTGCACCCCCGTTTTACCCCCTAGGGGGTGAATTTTCAAAAATCAATCAGTCAGTCAGTCAGCTTCTCCTTTTATATATATAGAAGATTAAGCAAAAAAATACATTAACACAGAGTGTTTCAGCTATATAAGTACTACTTACAGCTCAGTCACCCTCCTTGCTACCTATTAGTATATCTAAGTAAGTGTATGTAAGTATAAGTAGCAACAACCAATACGCTGGCGCCCTAATTCACCTAGCATAACATACAGGATCTACCATCTAAAAACCGCAAGTCCCACGAAGCACGTATTTTCCCTCACGTCCGCCATAGCGTAATAACTCCCACTCGTCCGCTCTACAAAGGTCGCCTTCTGCCATTGATTCAGCAAATCACAGACAGAGCGTCGTAGAGAAACATTGATGTGTAAATAATTTAGCGCCATCACTCCGTACGCAGCGCTAAAAGATGAAATATTTATTTCTCTTCTGTTGGTTATTTCGCATCGGGTCGGAGTTGAAAGAAAAGAATGAATTATGCCCTATTCACCGACGAGATTAATCCTTAATCTTCCTTGTTCCGAGGTGTGATGGATATTTTCGGTTTCAAAGGTATCACCACCCTAAACATTTCAGCCCTGTTATCATTGTATTCTTATTACGTTCGGTTTGCTCATCTTTAACGGTTCGAGGATCGTAATTTCAGCTCGTCAGTGGATGGGTTGATCACGGAGCAGAGGAGGGAGAGGAGATGTAGAATGCGAGAGTACTTTGCCGCCTAAACTGTGTCTTAGTGTGGTGGGAGGGTACGCGGGGTAATTCATCAGTAGTTAGTTATTTGCTTCGGAGCGATGGTGGATATTAAATCCGCCATCGCTTAAAAAATAATAAATAATTCATAATCTTTTATTTCAGGCGATATGTGGCCTATATAATTACAGTTGAAATAAACTGGGTTAGTAGAACAGCTTATAATAGATTGTGAGTAGATGAAGTAGAAACTATAACTAAAAGATATATAAGTAAAGACTTATAACTAAAACATATAATATCATATTTAAGTGGACATACACAACTCCAAGTGACACGACAAGTGGAGGGATGCCAATCTTGTGTATCATTCACGACCAATCTAATTTTATTTTCATATTCTATTTATTATTTAATAGCATTATATCTCTTCTGTTTAAGTAGTTTGTTTGTTCTAGACTTTCGTTAAGCGTGTATAATCACCTCATGGCGAAATAAATTATTTGACTTTGACTTTGACTTTGACTTTATTTCATTTATTCGCAGTATTTATTGCGTTTGGATGTAGGTTAGCCCACTCACGAATTTGCGTGGCGAAATGAAATGACGCGATGTTGATCGATTTGACACCTTATGCACCTGTGTAGGATTAGCTATTCATTCAAGGATCAATAGCTCATCCTTTGCTTTATATTAATCAGTTTAGAATAGCATTATATCTCTTCTCTATAAATAGTTTGTAGTTACCTAGACTATGGTTAAGCGTGTGTAATCACCTCATAGCGAAATAAATTATTTAAATTTTGAATTTTTGAATTTTGAGATCCAAAGTTTTGTCATGCTATCATTTCACATTAACGATCAAAATTTGGCCGTACATCGTGCTGTTTGGCGTGAAGGCATGAAAATGATGGCCACTAGAAAAGAGCACCTTTTAAGGTAATTAAGTACGAAAAATGTGCTTACGGCTATTCCTCTCTCTTCTGTACTTTGTGGTTAATATGTAAGTGTGGAAGGCAATGTCTTAGAGGATTCTGAAACAGATTTCTGTTTTAAATGAACTACTTATTTTTATTTTTTTTAATGAGTCATTTGTTATTTTATTTTATGTTTCATCTTCTACCTATCTGTTGCCTTACATAATATTTAGAAGCGATATCATCATAAAATACGTGTTCGTTTAATTAAATAAATTTGGGTAAACTCGGGTAAAGTGGGGTAAAGTTGGGTAATCCGCGGAATGTTTCTGAAGCGCTGAAGGATCAATCTTCCTTAATTAGTTGTACTCGCGATCGGCTTTCGGAAGTGTCGCTCCATTTAATTTTGACGGATATCGAAGCCACGCGGTTTGTGTCAATCGTGACTAATTGGCATGGCAGAGGTCGTGCAGTATACGCGGTAGGATTAGCCTCTTGGATATACGATTGCAAACGAGCACGCGTCACCACTCATTCGCTGCCGCCCATGACAACTGTGACTTTATTTATTTATTTTTTCATTTATTTATTTATTTATTTATTTATTTATTACACACCAACAGCAGTACATACATTTGATTGACAGGCAGTTTCATACCTAGGGACAAAAGGCAGGTACGTATGCCAATTACAGGCGTGAAAAACATTTTTATGTACGACGTAAAACTAAGTATAATTAAAACATATTCTTAGATCTGTTAGATAAAATCTTAAACTGCTGCTAGTTTAAGATTTTATCTTTAAGATTTTTTATTCGAAGAATATGTCAATGCTTGTATCTATTGTAGGTACATAATCTGTTATACTCTGCGCAGATGCTGGGAAGTGGGGAATATATGAGGACATTGGTTCTACATCTCGTGACTTTGACGTGAACAAGACTCATAAGAGTCTCATTCAAAGTAAAAGTCTATAATTAACATATTTTATTAGTACGTAACTAAATCGGTATTAACTTACCTTTTGAAACAGTCCATCTAAAGGTAGAGCGTTGAATTTATAACAATACTAAATTATAGTGTCGAAAGCTTGTCACGAACTTCGGCAGAAAGTTCGCCGACTCACTTACACATAATTAAGACAAATTGGGAACGTTCCTTCTCGGTAATTTCTGAAAATTTGTCAGGAACAGTTCCAGTGTGAAAGATACGTTTCATCATTCTTCATTGGGTGCGTAGTACTGCTGCCCACGCCTATGGGGTACCAGTGTTGGGCACTGTTGGGCACTGGCCACGGCAGTAGCCGTAGCTGAGTTCTAGAGCATAATGGGCTGCTCCACTGCAGATTGGTGGAGGGATAAGCGACCAACCCAGTGTCGAATGTTCATTACCCGATGGTCTTTGACAAGGTCTAACTGACGAAATCAGGCTTCGATAAGGCTGAAGTGTAATTGGTTGTCACCATTGATCAACCAATTCCATCATCAGCATCACAACCCTTTCTTTGTCCCACTGTTGGGCACGGGTCTCCTCTCAGAACGGGAGGGATTAGGTCTTAGTCCACCACGCTGGCCAAGTGCGGATTGGCAGACTTCACTTGCCTTCGAGTACATTAAAAGAACTCTCAGGCCTGCAGGTTTCCTTACGATGTATCCTTCACCGTTACAGCATTTAAATTAATTCCATAATTCGCACATAACTTAGAAAAGTCATTGGTACGTGCCGCTGGGGTTTGAACCCGGACCGCTCGAGTGAAGGGCGAGTTCGATAACCACTGGGCTGTCGCCGCCATCAACCTGCCACAAATACACCTGCAGTTAGTTTTTTATTATATTAATCCTATTCGCTACATGGGGTTATCCGTTACATGGAGAATGTAAGATCAATTTCGTGAGTATTGATCTCATATCTGCGAGACGAGTTGAGAACCTTGAGACCTGAGGTGTAGACCTTGGGCACTAACAATTTAATACTAATACGAACAAGACTAAATCATCAACACTTCCAGTCTGTAGTCCTTATTGATTTTTGCCTTTGCTGGGGAAGCCTTACACAGGTATACCTACTTAACCGTGTATATTAGATTTAGTTCAATTTCTATGTCATAGATGTCAGTGTGGTAGAGTGGTAGAATAAACGATAGAGCCGATTTAATAACCCTAGTTAATGTGCGGAACTGTGTGTTAGTACCTACTTTTTGAATAACTCTCCTACGATCTAAATTGAAGTTATATTGGCCGGAACTCTATTAGTAGTTGTATAAATAATAAATGCAGTTTTATTGTTCTAATTTACATGGCAATAAAATGAATTTAAATTAAAATACCTTTCATATATTGCTGTAACAACAGAAATATGCTTTTACACTGTACAGCCATAAAAATAATTATACTCTGTGTACAATTATTTTTATGTCTGTGTAAAATTCGACACGGAAAAAATTCTATTCCCTTCAATAATTATTTGCTTGATTCAGGAGGTGGTCCCACCAGTGGGACAAATCAGTGGGCTAAACAGTCGCTTGCGACCAACGTGGTACCTAGTTAACATTTTTAATCCACCAATAATGATTATCGTAAATAAACAATTGTTTGTCGTAATACCTTTCCCGCGCAAATCCCCGTATGGACCGTCGATATCGTTAAATGCAAATGAACCGCGAAAAAGGAGTTATCGAGGCATTCCGCAAATTAATGTTATGTCGAGCGTTTTAGAATTGACACTGTTTTTTTGCAATCCGCATTTGGCCAGCGTGGTGGACTAAGGCCTAATCCCTCTCATTCCGAGACCCGTGCCGAACAGTGGGACAAAGAAAGAGTTATGGTGGAAAATCTCCTGGCCACTAACCCCTCCGCCTACACGCTCCGGAGAATGTCCAGGCTTTTTTTGTAAGAAGAGACTTGTTATCAGTAAATATATACATTTTTATACAATCTCTACCATCCGGAAAAATACGGATTAAGACCATCTATCTACTCGCTATAAAACGCCAAACAGTTAAAACATATTCACGATTAAAACTGCGTAAAATTTTAACGTTGGGGTGAAAAGAGGTAAATGCGTTGCACGGCAATCTCTTTCATTAAGTGCACACCATTCCGCTAATGAAGTATCCTTGGAAGTTTAAAAGCTGAGTTATTTAGCGCGTAAAACAACATATTAAATCAGTAGTGGCTGTCGAACTCACATCACACTTGAGGGTGCGGGTTCAATCCACGCCCGCGTTGGTGCGTTCTATAAAACTAAAGTCAACTTTTGTAGAGTGAAGTAAAACATCGTGAGGTAGCCTGCATGCCTCAGAGTTATCCATAATGTTCTCGAAGGCATGTGAAGTCCGCCAATCCGCACTTGGCCTTTAGACTTTTGGCCTCAGCCCTCTCATTTCGAGAGGAGACTCGTGCCCAACATTGGGATATTGAAAAGGTAGAGATGGATAGATAGTTAAGAGGAAATACCAGCGCAGGAACATTTAAAAATCCAATTTAAATCGAAACTATTGCCGTCGCGCTGAGCTGTCCGTCTCACCCCTTATAACTTGAGCGGGACAACTGCAGCTAGGACTGATAATACCTACACAAAATTGACGAAATCGGCATTCAGTATTATACTGTTCCCTCCACGAAAACTGAACGGATTTTGAAATTTTTCACAGGATAATATGAATAAGGAACTTGGCTATGTTGGTATGTTTTTTTTCTTTTTTTTTGCATTTTATTTGGTTTTCTCGACGTCTGAAAACGATCGGCATCGGAAAATTATCGGCAAATTTTGTCGTTTTTCAAGCTTCTATAGTAAATAGTTTATTTAAAAAAAAACATACATGGCAGTTGTAGATATGTATGGTTTTTCAAAAAATATTTGCTCTAATGTTAATATCCAGGGAGGAAACAAATAAATATGTTCGTATGGGCTGTACCGTGCTCCGATTTCCTGTTAAAAGTAATATTAATCCACTTGAATAAATCTAATTTCAAGCTACTAGGCTAACGTCGCTCTAAGGTCTGTCACCTCGTTGTAAAATATTGTTCTTACAATATACCACTGCAGGCTTTGATTAATTCTACGCACAAGACATATGCCTTAAGAGGATATCAGTCGACCGTCACTTTTGAAGAATAGGTTTTTACCAAAAATATTGCCGTCGCGCTGAGCCCCTTAGCGTGCGATAAAGAGAAGTGCAGTCTCGAACTGATTTTACCTACGTAAAATTAAGAAAATCGTCCTTTCGTAATCCCCTGTTTCCTCCTCGAAATCTAGACCGATTTCAATATTTCTTTCAGTTAAAATGTAGAACAGGGTCTAAGCTATGCCCGTACGTTTTGCTTTTTTGGGATATGTTAGTAATTACCAGTTTGCTTGATGTTTGAAAATGTATGTAAAAAAAGTCGATTTTTTTGATTTTAAATGATTTTTTTTCTCTTCTATTAATCAAATTATGAAAAAAAACAAAACGTACAGTCATGGCAGAGGTACGTATAAATCGTATGGTATTTTTTTCTCTTCTGTAACTTCTTTATCCTAGGAGGAAACAGGGGACTACGTTTGTATGGAAAAAGTGTCGACTTGTTCGCTTGTGATATCCTCTTAATATCCGTTGAAAAGCGTAATGGAGAACGTAAAATAACATTTGTTCAGATCTAATATTTTTATATTAAAACGAATATATCTTCTTGCGATATTGCTACAGTTGTATTATAAGCGTATTCAAGCTATGTTAAGCTGCATCCCATAGACGTTTCACTACGCAAGGCAAGGGTCTCTCACAGACACAGCTGCGGTATAAAGCATAATCCACCACGCTGCCCCAATGCGGATTGGTGCAGGGTTTAGTGGCCAACCCGTTGTTCAATGTTCTCGAGCCAACCGAAGGTCTTTGACAAGGCTTTAGGACTGTTTTCACCATTGGAAACAACCAGGTCCGACGGCTTAACGTGCCCTCCGAAGCACGGTAGCGTCCATGAATTTTTTGCCACTAGCGGTCACCCATCCACAATCCGACCGCGCCCGTAGCATAACTCTTTCGATTACATTGAATCGACTTGTTTAATTAGCTTCTTTATGAAGACATGAAGCCTTGAAAAAGCCATTTCGCTGAGTAATCAGTCATCAACTCCTAATCTTACGAGCCAGGTGCGATCAATGTCCATCCATCCATCAATGTTGATGGATTCGCCGCGTACTGATCTCAAAATATAATGACTTTTTTGTACGTTTATGTTACACTTGAGGACGCCCGCAGCTTCGCTCGCAATAGACATAATAATAGATTTTTTTAACGCGTTAACTTTAGCTAAGGACAATATTAAGTCTAAATCCACGCGAGCGAAGCTGCGGGCGTCCACTAATAATATATAATGGTTCGGAACACTTCGTGCGCGAGTCCGACTCGCACTTGGCTGGTTTTAATTTTTTAAGAAATTGTGCTCCGGTCGGTTTCCGGGAGCATTTTTCTGGAGGCGACCATCTTATATTCGCGGTTTTTTTATCAATAAAAAAGTACACCTTAAAATATTTATGAATCTGCCGATTGCACCGCCATTGATTCGAACCCGAAACTCGGGTCAGTCCAGTCACGAACCGCGCAGGCTTGTTCAGTTGTCCAAATTGTCCTCGCAAATTGGATAGACACCGATTAAGCATAGGCGCAGTAAGCATCCACACGTAACGACAAAATTGAATCGCCAACAAAGCCGAAACGGCCATTCGGAGACACTGAACGCTCATAGAGATTTGTTCATCTTGCGGACGAAATTCCGTCGAAACAATACGCTGAAACACTGACCAGTGCTCCGCTTAATGAAGCAAGTTTGTCAATTTCAGTCAGACGCTCAGCTCACTTTACAGTCATGTTTAAACTTGGCGATACTTGCGTTTTATGCCCTCGTTCGATGTTCTGGCTCAACTGCGGACCACTGGAGACTTGGAGACTTCACTTTCCAAAGTTACGTGTGCGAACGATAAAATCTTACTGTCGCAAGATGAAACTGAAGTTAAGAACGTGCCTGAGAGTAACAAGGCCATTCATTGCTTAACCCAGTAAATGACAAATTTAAATATTTCGCTGCGACCCATAGACGACGTCTCATTGCTGGGCACGGTTCTCCCGCACAGACACTGCTACGGTCTAGAGCATACTCCACCACGCTGATCCAATGCGAATTGGTGGAGGGGTTAGTGGCCAACCCAGTGACGAATGTTATCAAGCCACCCGAAGGTCTTCGACAAGACTTAACGACTGTTTCCAGCATTGAAAACAACAGGTACCGACGGCTTTACGTACCCTCCGAAGAAGAAGAAGAAGATATTTATTTTTCACGAAGCACGGTAGCGTCCATGAAATTTTGCCACTAGAGCACACCTATCCACAACCCGACCGCGCCCGTCGTTGCTTAACTCTTTCGATTACATTTAATCGTGAGTCATTAGACTATGGACGCTACAAATTTTATTTACTGTCTTATATTTGTACACCACTATAATCTAGTCTAGTCTAGTCTAGTAATGACTAACAGTCCCTAGTCCTCATACCCACTAACGAACTGACCAACTAATGTTCTAATTAACTCTCTCAGTCAACTGGACTAACCATCCCTATTTGAGTCTTATTCAAAGTCAGTCACAGTTGTCATGGGCGGCAGCGGATGGACGGTACAAGCTAGTTTGCTATCTTATATCCATAAAAAAATGAAGCTACGGTGTGCACGCAGCTTTAGGGCAATTTATTCATCGAACAATGACAGTCAAGAACGATTAGAGTTGCAGTCGTCCAGCAAAAAGTCCGCATTTTCCACGCCAGAACACCATTCATTCGGCGCTGCGGGGAGTCGTTGCCGTTCCGTTCAAATGCGGGTAGTTAGTCAACTGCGGACATAACACGGTAGTCATTGTTGCTCAGTTTTAAGTCAGGGTTCTGTGTAGCAAATTATGCTAACAGAAATCGCTGATTCACTGTATTGAGTATTGTCATCTGATAAACAGATAGTGTGTCATTTCCGGTTACACTTCTTTTGGGGGTGAAAATTTATTTCCTTGGGGGTGACCATCTTAGTCTTGAAGAGTAGCAACGTATCTATGACTGACGAGACTCTTACTTACAATTACTAACTGGACTATTACTACTTAGTTGATTTGTATATTAGTTTTTCCTCTTATTCATCTTTATTATATTCCTAACGTAACATAACATCACGACCGCGACAGACAGACAGACAGAGTTACTTTCGCATTTATAATATTGGTATGGATTGTTTATTTCTCATATAATAATAAAATAAATAAAACAGTTATTGTTAGTTAATTCTGTTAATAATTCGGTAGTTGTGTGGTACTGCCATGTGGGGAACGTACAGAGTAGGTACGTAGGTACGGAACCCTCCAAACATCCACTCGAACTTGACCGAAACTTTCGGCATTATGATTTACGTATGACGGCTGTTATTGTATAAAACATTAATTTACTAAATGGTTCCTCATCGGCATTGGAAAATCGGAATGTCGGAATAATTTCCTCCGCAAATAGGGTAATGGTGATTGGTTGATTAAAATATATATTGTAATCGATATCAATAAACGTATTAATCTACTAGGAAGTCATACTTATAATGTAGAAGTTGTAACGGCGAAATCTTTCAACAGAGTGTTTTCCACACTCTTTGGAAACCCACCTCGAGATGTTCTCGAAGGCATGTGAAGTCAGTCAATCCACACTGGTGGACTATGGTCAAGCTGAGAGGCCGAGCCCAATAGTAGGACAAAGACGTGAGTGGTTGTTTAAATAATTATCACTTCAAACAGCGCAATTCATCATCAATCATCAACTTGTCATCATATCTGACTGACAGACAAATCAAAGCTTGCTCGGTAATATTTGTGAAATAAATCCCCTGAATATTTGTTAAATAAATCTCTTAAATATTTGTTAAACAAATCCCCTAAGTGTTAACGTTTTCCGTATTTCAATATGCCGTCCATAATGTTTTGGGTCATAATATTTTACGATTGGACCCCTCCGCTGGGCAGTCAGCGCACGTATGCCGTCCACATTACGTGATGCCGTTTTATCGAGGCCGGAATACCATGAAAAATTTGCTGTTTCCAATTTAGAATTATAGGGAGTTTCGTTTCTTTTAGTTCTGATTTGATTTCTTAATCTATACTAATATTATAAAGTAATAGCGGATATAAAAAGTATGTAGCGGTGACAGCCCAGTGGTATCGAACTCTCCTCTCACTCGAGCGGTCCGGGTCAAACCCCAGCGGCACGCACCAATGACTTTTCTAATTTTTAAGCGATTTGAGAAATTAAATGTCACTTGCTGTAACGGTGAAGGACACATCGTGAGGAAACAAACCTGCATCATGCATGCCTGAAAGTTCTTCATAATGTTCTCGAAGGTATGTGAAGTCTGCCAATCCGCACTTGGCCAGCGTGGTTGACTAAGGCCTAATCCCTCCCATTCTGAGAGGAGACCCGTGCCCAACAGTAGGACAAAGAAAGGGTTGTGATATTATAAAGTGGAAAGATGTGTTTGTAATGTTTTCACACAAAAACTAATGAACCGATTTCAAAAATTAGAAAGCTGCATCTTCACTGATTGACATAAGCTATATAATGTTACTAGAAACTATTGTTATGTCTAATTCCACGCAAGCGAAGCTGCGGGCGTCCACTAGTTGATTAATATTTCAATAATAAAATAACCTAGCTTTATCAAAATGGTCATAACAGATAAACCAGGGTACTTGCTAATGGGATATGAACCCAAGCCCTAACGAGTAAGTGAACTTCACTAGAAGGTCGACAATTTGAATACGAACAGTCGAAATAAATTAACGTCAAACTTGAGGCCCAAAATGGGTAAGAATAGGCGGAGGAAATCGGCGACCTGTCAAAGTGTGTCGCTCGCTTGGCTTAATGAAGAAACTTTGACCAGTCAGGCCTGTCTTCGAGTTAAGTTGACTTTAAGTTGGAGTTTACACGGTGTTTGGTAAGGTTGTAACTTGAGGATAATCTTTAACAATCCCGAACAAAATGAGCTTTATCAAACTAAGTGTTTATTGGGTTTATTGACCCATTGGAGTTATTGGAGGCATTGGAAGTTCACTAATCTTCTATATATATAAAAGGAGAAGGTGACTGACCGACTGACTGACTGACTGACTGACTGACTGACTGACATATCAACGCAGGGCCTAAACTATAAGGGTTAGAATCTTGAAATTTTGCACAAGGGTTCCTTTTATAACGTAGGGGAGCACTAAGAAAGAATTTTTGAAAATTCACCCCCTAAGGGGGTAGACTTCAAAAATGGCATAGTATGAAACTTTGCCATTTTTGAAGTCAAGTGGGCAACGCGGGCAGACGTCGTTGATGGGTCTAATTCTACGCGAGCGAAGCTGCGGGCGTCCACTAGTTTAATATAATATCCCAATAATCCATACTAATATTATACATGCGAAAGTAACTCTGTCTGTCTGTCTCTGTCACTTTCAAGCCAAAACTACTGAACCGATTTAAATGAAATTTGGTATGCAGATAGTAGCTAGCCTGAGAAAGGACATAGGCTACTTTTTAATTGGACAAAAGTGTTGTAAAGGGTTGAAAAGGGGGATGAGATTAGATAACATATTTACGGATTCATTACAAATTTGTGGAGCAAAAGTTAACGCGTTAAGAAGAATCTATTATTATGTCTAATTCCACGCGAGCGAAACTGCGGGCGTCCACTAGTATTACAATAATTTGCCCCTCCTTGTGAACAAAATCGAAGGTATTTTAGTTTAGCAGCCGCGACACCACAGAGCCCAGTGGCTCGTGTCGATTCAATATGATCGAAAGAGTTAAGCATCGAGCGAGGTTGGTTTGTGGATCTGATTGTGATCGGTAGTGGCAAAATTTCATGGATGCTACCGTGCTTCGGAGGGCACAATAAACCGTCAGTTCCGATCGTTTTCAATGGAAACAGTCGTTAAACCTTGTCGAAGAACTTCGGGTGGCTTGAGAACATTCGATATTGGGTTGGCCACTCTCCACCAATCCGCATTGCAGCAGCGTGGTGGAGTACGATCTAGACCTCCTGCAGCTTTGTCTGTAGGGGAAACCCATGCTAAGTTGAGTGACGTTTATGGGTTGTAGCTAAACACGAGACCAATGAGACAGTTTTGTCTTATTATCTGACCAGAACACGAATATACTCGAATGGAAAGTATTATTCCAGCCAGCGGCTGCCATTGAATCAATTTTGAAAGTAGCAACTGTGCATTGATAATTACTCTTACTGTCTTTTTATTACATTTTATTGTTCAACTAGCTTTTACCCGCGGCTCCGCCAGCGTGATCAAAGGGAATTAACAATGAGTTGTTTAACATACATGACACATTTGTGGTGGATGAATAGTGACAGTTCCATAATTAAAAGATACTTAGAGGAACCTGAGGTAATGCTGACCGCAGATAAAGTGTACGTTAACTGGGTTACTGGAGCAAATAAAAAAACATCGATATATTCAAATGGGGATGTTTTACCTCGGTAAAAAGTAGCCTACGTCACTCTCCACCCTCCTCACTATCACCACACACAAAAACCATACCATTTAATAGCTTCGTTGCAACGTGAAAGCCGGACAAACAAACAAACAAACACACTTTCACATTTATAATATTAAGTATGGATTATTTCCCGAAAAAAAAAGGAGACAAAATTTGAATTTGAATAACGAACTGCTGATGCCAAGAAACATTGATCCTTTCGCCCGTTCTATGTTATCTTTGGAAATCTAAATAAAAACATAAAAGTGCTGAATGACTAGTGTTCGTTGGACGACGGCCAGGCGGGTTGAAAAAAAAAAAACGAGACCAGTTCGAATTTACATCTATGCCTGATGCACGGCAGTAGGACGTGACTTCCAGGACTCGACTGGTTTTTCGGTCGTAAATTTTTGAAGGCTTTCAGCCATATTGGCTTGAATCTGTTGCCAATACGACCCGTTGCATGTTTAATGGGAGGTTCGCGCGGTACTTTAATTTTAACTAAGGATTAATGTTAGTTTCGCTGCAGTAAATTACTTTGCGGTAAACCGCTGGATTCAGGCACAGGACCGGTCGGAGTGGCGTCGTTTGGCCTATGTGGGCCTTATCAGGCTGGTGATGATGGCGATATTACTTCGCATTGCTTCTGAAGGTAGTAGACATGGAAATTGTACAGGTTCTATTAAGAGTTCACCCAGGGCAGTACAAAAAGCAGCCTGTGCTTCGCTTGCGTAGAATTAGACCCATTAACGGCGTCTGCCCGCGTTCGGGTTGCCCACTTGACTTCAAAAACGGCAAAGTTTCATACTAACTTTGCACCCCCGTTTTACCCCCTTAGGGGGTGAATTTTCAAAAATCCTTTCTTAGTCCTTCCCTACGTTATAAAAGGAACCCCTGTACAAAATTTCAAGTTTCTAATCCTTATAGTTTAGGCCCTGCGTTGATATGTCAGTCAGCTTCTCCTTCGGTATATATAGATAACATTACGAGTATCTCTGTTGCAGTGAGTGCAATAAAAGGTGGGTGATTACTGTGTGACGGTGTGAGGGCGTCAGATGTGTTGGGGGTGAACTGCAAACGGCATACACAATGCAGTCCACCCCACCTGTCCACACCGAATGCGGTCGCGAAGAACCGCAGACTTTCAACAATATTTTATTGGAAACGAAAAGAAAATTGCATTTTCAAGTGGTTGCCGAGATCCGTTTACTTTGTATCTTCGGCCAATCTCCTTTTACTTTCGCCATATTTTTCTTGAAAACAATCTTGGAAATGCTATTGATATTTTTCGACTGTACCTACGTGTATCGGCGGATGTAATGTATTTGGCGATTAGGTTCACCAGAACCGATGTTGTCCCACTGTTGGGCTCGGGTCAGCGCTTGGACTGACAGTGATTAGGCCATAGTCAACGTTAGAAAAGTACGGATTCGGAGCTCGTCAAATTTTGTCTAAATCCGCTTTGTATTTTTTTCGTAATTGATATATATACAAAACTATATACAAAGTTTTAATTACAATTAATAATAGTAGTTTGTTTTTAATTAATTAATTTAGTTTGTAGATTGTAGGGTCCATAGCCCAGTGACTCGCGTCGATTAGTCAGTGATCGAAAGAGTTAAGCTACGACGGGCGCGGTCGGTTCGTGGATGGGAACCGCCACCCTAATGGTAAAGCCACTAGCCAATTTAAACTAATATAAATTTCCTGTCTCGGGTCTACTGGAAGAAATTTCAGAAGAAATAAGTGGCACCCTTGTACCATTTTCTTCCTGTGTTATATATTTTACCTTTTTGCTAACTAAAGTGTGTACATAAATTATTAAATAAATAAATAAGAATAGAATAAGATTAAGAATGTTTTTATTGGGACCTCTAGAATTTACATATGTACCTACTTAATTTACTTAAATTATATTACTATATGGGACGTAAGTGTATGCAACTGGGCCGTGATATCCTGTAGGAAAGATGTCTGCAGGAATATCATTCTATGTAAAGGTGTTTGCCGCCCTGGAGCAGCGTAACGTTCCCTCGGGACTTTGTGTCACACATTCGCAGCATGCGATCCGATGTCACGTAGCCATAGAGTAAGTATTGTTCAGAGGGTTTATTTTGTTGCGCGGATGACCATTGTTGGTGTAGGAGTAAGCAATCTCAAGATATCATGGACCTACGAGGTTCTATTATCGATATCAAATACATAGATAGTCCAGGCCATATATGTACAATTGCTCCATTTATATTTATAGTGCCGTGTCAAAATCGCCATTGGTGCCCATGCTATAATGTCACAAAAAAATTATCAGTGTTTATATGTTATAATTATACACGTAGTCATTGATATATATGGTTTATTTAAGTCAGTGCTCGTAGTAATTTTGGAGTCATTGAGTATCTTGGTTCTATTTTTAAGTTCACTAGGCGTAGCACCACTCAAAGTACCATCCACAAATCATCATCTGACTAAGAACGGGGATCTTACTAACATTTACTATGATCTATTAGTCCTCATACTTACTAACGATTAACCAGCTAATGTTTCTGTTCTATTTCTGTTTCTTTTCTATATCTTCAAATTTTTTCTCATATTAACTAACGTGACGTACCTTGGACTTTTAAAAAGGTGCCTCTGTGGACATCTACTCTACGGCGACACATAGGTCGCGCTCGCGGATCAGCAAAATGCATATTTATGATGCTCGTATCAAAATATACAAGGTTCTTTGCGCGTAACGACGCCGTATGTTATAGGAGCCGCCTTTGACTCGCAAATTGTTTTTAACTGCTTATTTGATCACGTGTTTTTATACGTTTACGAGTGTAAACTGGGGTTTGTAAATGACAAACGAACATGCAGTTCTACCTATCCGCTGCAAACTAGCAAAAGTATGAAAAAATAAGTGTCGCGCAATATAGGAAAGTAACTGAACATATAATTGTAATACGGAATTTTATGGCATGCCCTACGTCAATACAGGTTAGATTTCGTATTTGGGGTAGGTACTATTCCATATTTGGTTACTTTCCTCTACTCTATACTTTTTTATTGACCGATATTGTCGCCGTACAGTGTCGTAATATTGGTCTAAGAGCCAGTGAACGGATACCTGTATGTATTTGACCAGACTTGGGTTTTTGTACATTGAGACCCCTATACCTACCGTACATGAGATGGGGACTCACTAAGCCCAAAGTGGTGGACGCGGCTAGTGCGCAGGTAAGACAGGTATCGATTTTTGGCTATTTATAAATGCATTTGACCACGTCTGCCGTTTTGATATATGAAAATATATTATTATTATTAATGGAAAATAACAATGGCAGACCATTATCACGCGTTTAACATTGCGGCAGACAATTTTGAAATCGTCAAAAAAATATTTTTTTTTTAAATTAATTGACCAGATCTGCCATCAATATATTTTATTTATTATAGTCTTAAAAACTTATATTGATAACGGCAGACGTATTCATTGCGTATAAACATCAGCAGATAACAAAATCTGAGATACTACCCGGTCAGTGATGTATGCATATAGCTATCTTTCTTCTTTCTCCCATGTATTACTATTGTACTAATTCTAGCTTATAGTATTAAAACCTTTTACATTGCTAAAAAAAATACAGAATTCCAAGAAGCATTTGCTGCTCTTGGTGAAGAAAATTTAACAAAGGACCAACTACAAGACCTATTTAATGTTATTCAACAATTTGTTTGCCAACTCTACAATGCCAAAAAATCTCAGGACGTCGATGATGGAAGATTCCAACTATTTGTCCGCAATTACAAAGCTTCAGACATCAATGAAAATTTCAGCAAAAAAGTGCAAAATTTAGACACAACCTCAATTCCACCGTGTAAGAGTGAACTTTACCAACAATTTCTGAGAGCTCATTATATTTCTATGATTTGGAAAAATGCTTACAAAAAGCAACCTACTGCTTTAAACCCATTGGATTATGATTCGATTGAGCAGGACAACAAATTAGTCTTCAAATGGTTCGAAGGAGATCAACTTCCATCTTTTGTGAGTGACTATATCACCGATGTTCCTGGTAAGTTGATAAAAATCAATTCTTTATCGAATATGTTCGAATCAATTTACGAATTATGTATTTATATTTTAAAATTTACGTTTAATTTTGCAGAATCCGATTCAATGGATGATGAAGACGAGTTCAATGATGATAACCATGGCTCGGATGATGATGATGATGATTAATGATGATCAAAATCAATAAATATATATACCTATATACATATATATTGATTTAGTAATGCATGCATGATTGTTTTTTATTTATCTAACGTTTAAATTTTGAATTCAATAAATAAATGTAAAAAATAAAATACAAATTTAAATTATTTTTTGTTCTTAGCAGTAGGTATACTGTAATATTAAAGATTTTTTCGTAATGTATCTCCTTCTTTATCGTTTAACTTTAAAAGTTTAGTATATAGACTACATGCAAAGTATGAATTTCATTAAATACAGTGATTAAGTAGTAAAACTGCTATCATAATATATAGACATCTGACCGGGTAGTATCTCAGATTGTGTTATCTGCTGATGTTTATACGCAATGAATATGTCTGCCGTTATCAGTATAAGTTTTTAAGACTATAATAAATAAAATATATTGATGGCAGATCTGGTCAATTAATTTCAAAAAAAAATTTTTTTTGACGATTTCAAAATTGTCTGCCGCAATGTTAAACGCGTGATAATGGTCTGCCATTGTTATTTTCCATTAATAATAATAATATATTTTCAAATATCAAAACGGCAGACGTGGTCAAATGCATTTATAAATAGCCAAAAATCGATACCTGTCTTACCTGCGCGCTAGCCGCGTCCACCACTTTGGGCTTAGTGAGTCCCCATCTCATGTACGGTAGGTATAGGGGTCTCAATGTACAAAAACCCAAGTCTGGTCAAATACATACAGGTATCCGTTCACTGGCTCTTAGACCATATGTTCTCAAGCTACCCGAAAGACTGACAGGGCTTTACGATTTAGTTCGTTCATCATAAATTAAAATGTTGTTCACTATTCGTTTTTACGCTTCTATACCTAAAGGGTGACATATTGAACCCTACATGCCTCCGCTGTCTATCTGACACAAGGCTCTATCTGTTGAACGGAAATAGTAGACACCTGAAATTTTCATAGACGACACCACATATTCGACACCTTAAAAAATCATGCTGTGTTAGGGAACCCTTTTTTTTAACGCTGGGTAATGCATTTACGCATCCCACCCATAACCTTGTCGGTCAGGTGGGTATGTGGGACTCGCTGATTTCAATATACCCACTAAAACCAAGCGGCACCCTCAGTGTCGATAAGAGACGTCACGGGATCGCTGACGCATTGCTACCGTGGTCATTATTATTATTTACTACCGTATTATGGAACCCTAGTTATGTGAGTTTAAGTCGAACGTTTTGTTTTATTCTATTAAAAAAAAAAGAGCTTTATCGCATACGCGAACATGCAGCCCTGGTTGGAGAAATCACAAACCTACTAAAATTATTAAAAGGAATTATTGAAACTATTATAAACAGGAATTAAAACTAAAACTAATGATTTATAGGTCTACTAATTAATTTGGACAGCTTTTTGCCAGATCTGAAAAACTTGAAGAAAAAAACAAAAAAAAAACGAACTTGACTGGTTTATCTTACTCCGTACTACATCGTTGATAATATCGTTCCTAATTGATATTGTAAGACTGGCAATATGATACATCGTTGGAGCAATATCGATCATATTTCCAACTATATTCGGGACAATCGAGGAGCTAGCGGTCAACCGCGACCGCGGCCCGTGTCGGATAGCACACCTGATTTAAAGACGTCAGGGTAACACGAGAATGTTCCTAATTAGTCTTTCACGTTGATACAATGTGATCGACCGAGTAAGAAACGACACGCAGATAAATACACACACGCAAACAGACAGGCCCGTTGGCGCAATCGGTAGTGACCCTGTCTGTTGCGCCAAGGTTCGTGGATTCGAATCCCACTCAGGACAAATATTCGTGTGACGAACATGTATTTGTTCTGTGTCTGGATGTTAATATTATTTATTTATTTATATATATTATTCAACGACTCGAGCGATCCGGGTTCAAAACGGCACGCCCAATGATTTTTCTAAATATGTAATTAAGTAATTTAAGAAATTAAATGTCACCTGCTTTAAAGGCGAAGGAAACATCGTGAGGAGAAAGACATCGGCTCGAAGTGAAGTCTGCGAATGCGCACTTGGCTAGCTTGGTGGACTAACTACTGAATGGGAGGGCATTCCGAGAGGAGACCCGTGCTCAACAATGGACAAATTGTGGAGGTGGTGGTACTAACCTTACTTCATAAATCATTTTTGGTCTCTGGTCTGAGTGATTCAAATATATTTATTAGAATAGAATAGAATAGAAAAATGTTAATTTCGACAAAATGCAGCGTACACAAAACATTAAAGAAAATACAAAAAGAAGCTTTAAAACATCGGCTCGAAGTAAAGTCTGCGAATCCGCACTTGGCTAGCTTGGTGGACTAAGTACTGAATGGGAGGGCATTCCGAGAGGAGACCCGTGCCCAACAATGGACAAATTGTGGAGGTGGTGGTACTAACCTTACTTCATAAATCATTTTTGGTCTCTGGTCTGAGTGATTCAAATATATTTATTAGAATAGAATAGAATAGAAAAATGTTAATTTCGACAAAATGCAGCGTACACAAAACATTAAAGAAAATACAAAAAGAAACTTTAAAACATCGGCTCGAAGTAAAGTCTGCGAATCCGCACTTGGCTAGCTTGGTGGACTAAGTACTGAATGGGAGGGCATTCCGAGAGGAGACCCGTGCCCAACAATGGACAAATTGTGGAGGTGGTGGTACTAACCTTACTTCATAAATCATTTTTAGTCTCTGGTCTGAGTGATTCAAATATATTTTTAGAATAGAATAGAATAGAAAATCGTTAATTTCGACAAAATGCAGCGTACAAAAAATATTAAAGAAAATACAAAAAGTAACTTAAAACACAAAAAAAAGATGCTACGAGTACATAACGTGAAAAACGGACGCACTCAGCTTTGCTACGGCGGTGCTACCCGCAACGCTGGTTTTCAGTGCGTTCGTCAATGTCGCGTATTTCGGGTGATGGTGAAGCTAAATATATTTATTAATATTTTATACATAGTAAATTTTCAATTCCGTAGTCCATATTATAAAGAATATTAGTGCAGAGGGTTGCGTGTGTAGGCGTTTAATTTACAGACACAAAACAATACTCAGTAAGATACAGAGCGCTAAAAAAAATATGCCGCGCATAAAACAGGGTTGGACCACACGAACGACCGCCATTATGAAAATAATAAATTGACGTGAAATAAAACCGCGACCCTTACTTATCACACTCGACTGATAAAGCAACGTGGGGCATAAATATCCCATCGCCCCGAAATTTTTCCGCGTGGGATTTCGCCCAGCTGTGGTTTATTGGCGTCGCTGGACCCTTGTTAGCGAAAGTGTCATACGCAAAACATGCACGGAGTCCCGACACCGCTTGTTTAATTTATCTTGATATTGTTGCCGCGTGGCTGCATTAGGCTGGTAATGGACTCGCGATTTTTTTGCGACAATGGTGCTTTTTATTGCTATCTTATGTTAAATTGTTATTATTAAAATATGACGGCTTACTATGTATATGTTTTTGGACTGAAAGATTGGACATAACATTTGCATTACTTTTAAGTTGTCTATCCAGTCTAGCTCCATTCAGAACTAAGTTGTATAGGCCTACGCATTCCAGGATTACGTCAGCGGCTGTTTCTTCGGCCGACTAAGTGGTCAATGTCTAGTGATGTTGACCACGATTATTCGTAGGGCTCTCCTGTCGAAAGACAACTATCCCCGTCAAACGTGCAGGATAAAGCACTATTTCCCAAGAATGTCGACCCGTATTGGCTCTTGCCCTTTGATCGGAATTTCACTTTAATTATTTTATTCTTTGACGTAGCCAATTCCAAAGCTAGTTAATTAGTTGGGACATCAAGAGAAAATAATTTAACTACCAAATCATGGCTACATGGTCAATGAAAGGGTAATGATGATTAAAAGTTAGCAATGCTAGCAGATACTTTGCTAGGTACTTTATTTTCCATATTACTGAAGTCAAACTGAAAGTAAATTCCAGTGTTCCTATGATTTACAACAATTGTTAAGCCATGTCGGAATTCGCTATCAGCCGTGAGACCTATTTTCTGTAGAAGGTCGTTAAGTGTTTCAATTTCATACTCGGTTGCAAGTGCGTATCGGCCTTAAATACCATTTTTAAACGTCTGACTCAGCGAAACTCGCCAATCGACTGTGAAATTTGTTGCTTTCAATGTTATGTAAAGAGATTCAGCGATTCAGAGGACGGGATTAATGGCGGGCGTTTGGGAGGGAATTTCTTTTCAATGTTTGCTCGTATGGAAGGGCGATTTGCATTTTAATAAGAATTTTTGGAATATCAAGAATTTAAACAAGAAAATGAATAATTTGTTGCTTTAGCTTAGCTTATACAGTTCTTATCAATTGCTCGCAGGCTCTGTGATCAAACTTGAACAAGAAAAACACACTACATCACGTCTGTACTTGTCCATAGTGGTAGGCAGAGGCAAACACCCACTTTTCACTAGTTATGTTAAGCCGCACATCGCGGGCAGAAATATAAACTACAAACTACTACTAAGAACCTAATATGATTGCCCGTATCGAGGATAGCACCCAAGATATCGTATAGTTTTTTTTAAATATAGACGGACAAACTACGGGCCACCTGATGGTCAGTGGTCACCGTCGTCTATGGACACGTGCGACACCAGAGGTATCACAGGTGCGTTGCCTGCCTTGAAGGAAACGTTTCACACTCTTTTTGAAGTGCTCCACTATCTATTTGCGACCTCACAGTCATATATTCAAAACCTGTTCGTTTGCCTACAACTGAGCTCTATTCAGTCTCTAAGGTTTAGTCGGTTCGATAGCTATTCATTGCACGAACCCTTCTACGCAAACATCATAGCGAACCATATGTAAAACAAGATACGAATATACTAAAAAATTCTATCCATATATACCAAAAAAAAAAGAAAGACTGCAATTGCTTGCTGCTGTTATAAATATCTCGCGACACTTATTTTTTGATGATAATTTTATTTATTTCTTCCTTAATTATTTTATATAAATTGTATATACCTATACTTAATTTCTTTTAATTTTTAATATTTGATTGTACCTAGGTGTGCGTAAATAGTGGCGATACAATTAATAGTACACCTGCTGTTTACGATCTTTCGAATCTTAAATCGTTTCTGTCTGAAAAAAAAAAAAACAAACGAGGCAGTCTATGGTATTCTACGTAATAATTCCTAATTTCTAAAACCATCATCCCGCCTGCTACCAATGAGTTTATAAAAGGTCTGTGCCCACTTCCTGTCCAATTAATGTCAAATAACATCCCTTCTTCCGCTTTCCATTAAAAATGTTAATTTGATTTTTCCTCCATTTGCCGTTACTTATGCGTTACTTCAAATCAACATGGCGGTCTTCAATAGCCATAAAAATGATAATGAAACGGAATACATAATGACTGTGTGATAAAATAAAGATAGAGGTAGAGTTATTATGACCAGTTAGGGTCGAGTCACACTGGCGCATGGTCGAAGCGACGCGACGCGTCATGTTTTTTCGCCTACAGCATATTCAGCTCTATTGTGTGCGCCAGTGTGAGTTGACTCTTAAGGTCCCATATATGATAAGTGGATGTAGCGTCCATAGCCCAAAGGCTTGCGCTATTTGATCGACAGAGTTAAGCAACGACGGGCGCGGTCGGTTTGTGGATGGGTGACCGCCAAAAATTCTAGGGCACTACCGTGCTTCGGAGGGCACGTTGAGCCGTCGATCCCGGATTTTTTAAATGTTAAAAACAATCGGTAAACTTTGAAGACCTTCGGGTGGCTTGAGAACATTCGACACTGGGTTGGATACTAACCTCTCCACCAATCCGCAGCATGGTGAAGTATGCTCTAGATCTCCCGCAGCTCTGTATATTATAGGACCCGTGCCCAACACTGGGACGTCTATGGGCCCGCTAGTTAGCAGGTGGACGCACGTAGCTCGACGGACTGATAAACGATGGGTAAGAAAAGTCCTTGACATGAGATGTCGATACAATTACCGGCCAAGTGCGAGTCGGACTCGCGCTCGAAGGGTTCCGTACCATCATCTATACAAACGGCAAAACAATCATGTCTGTTGTCTTGCCCTTAAATATTTATTTTTCTATTTTTTAATATTTGTTCTAATAGCGGCAACAGAAATACATCATTTGTGAAAATTTTAACTAACTATCACAATTCATAAGATACAGCCTGGTGACAGACGGACAGACGGACGGACGGACAGAGCGACAGCGAAGTATCTTATAGTATAGTAAAATAGGGTCCCGTTTTACCTTTGGGTACGGAACCCTAAAAGGGAGTATTGACTAAGCAAATGGATCAATGAGCTGAAGAAGACGACGGGAAACCACTTCAGAGGGCACAGGATCACAGAGACGAATACCGCTTGAGGGAGGCCCAGCAGTGGACTATAAAATGCTGATGCATAGATGGATAACAAACACGAAGGGTCCGATATAAAACCGAGGAACACCTACGGTATCGTGCAGTACATTTGAGTACAAGAGTTTTCACCCCTCTGTCTGGAGGCTACAAAGGAAGATAACATCATAAAACAATTTTTGTGTTGTTTACAACAGTCTTTCCAAGGATTACTTTTTACTGAGAAGGCAGATATTTTTGTTACTCTTTCGTATGATGCCCGAAGCTTGGTCATCAACAAAGGCGTTTGAAAAAGGAAAAGTGAATAACTGTGATCGCACCTCCATTTGTAGTTATGGTTGCGGCAGGTGGCGTGGCCGACTCGCTCGTTCTTATAGGTTATCGTCTTGGTTTTATTCATCATGTTTATGTTAATTTGACCAAGGTTCAAATTAATATGCATGAAAGTCCGTGCCGTTACGTGACATGTCATTGCTTTCGAGTGACTCCAACAGAAAATATACTGTAAAAAAAAAATCTTTTACAACTTTTATTTTATTTTCGTGCATTGTCATCGGAACCAAATATGTGTGCCGAATTTCAGCTCGATAGCTTCAGTGGAAGTGGGTGTAATATTGATTACAAAATTCCAGGACATACATTACATACATACTCGTACATACATTCATACATACATACGAGTGAGGTTAAATAAAAAACGAACAAAAGTCGAATGAGAACCAACTCCTTTTTTTTGAAGTCGATAAAAAAGTGATAGGGTCGACACTCTATCTATACCATCTGGCGCATTATTCTTCTATCCTACTCTTTTCTTTTGCCTGTCCGTAACAATATCGTTAGAATGTATAATTAAAACTGGTAGCATTTATTATAAACAGGCAACCCTAAGTCGAGCTTAAAAACCCATAATTCAACTCTCTATTAGCACAAAGAATCTTGTTTAATCCCGAGGTCATTAGAAAAGTCTTCGCAATGAAAAAATATCTTCGCTTCGGTTCACCTAACTAAGCTCGTTCGCTCTAGTAGTGGTGGGAATATATCGATGTAATATTATCGATGTAAAGCATCATTTAATGATTTTTAGATAACATGATATGGATGTTATGTTATGTGAAATATCGTCAATAAACGTTACGATTTTATTGTAACACAATATGACAAACTACAGCAGACATACATACATGTCACCATTGTTATGGAGACGTCACTATCGTCACAGCGGATTGATGGAGAATTTTCACGTTTTATATTTTGAAAAATATCTTATATCTAACATAGAGTTTAAACTCTTATAATTAAAATATTTGAAATAAATATTAGACGAAAATGATAATCAATAGAACTTTAAGTAGTAGAAGTTTGAGTATTTTTAATAACTAGAAAGTTTCCTGCAATAACCAAATACAGCCTTTACAGCATTTACAGCATTTACTTTATCACCATAAAGGGAGCGCTGTAACTAATAACTGTAATTTTTCAATAAAATTACTAAATAATGTTTCAATTAGTTATTTAAAAAAAATCAAAATTTAGTGTCTTCAGATCAAATTTATCGATACTTTATATGAGCATTAAACGCACATCACAAATGACGCTGCAACACCAGTACTATTTTCCTTTAGTAAGTTTATAAGAATTAGTCGGTCACTAAGTTTTATTTATGAGTACGGAAATTTTGATAACTTATAAATAAAAATATTTTATGGCTGTAATATTTTTATTACCCAACTTTATTTTTTGACTTGAATGTTTTTTTATGAGAAAAGTTACGTTTAGCGGTGAACTGAACTTTGTCTTTGCAAACTTATTCAACCCAATTTTATATGAGTACGGTACGAATAATTTCCTACTTGAAAATTAATAGGTACCTACTCATTTTTGTGAAGTTATTTGGCGTAGATGACATATTGACTCGTTGATATACACTGTCCCACTGTTGGAAACTCTGGGCAAGAGCAAATAACGAACTTACTTATACATGAAAAATTTAAAAAAAGACCTGTGTTGCGTGTGGCGGACACACACAGAAAATTCAATAATTCAACATCTATGTATATCCCCAGTACAAATATTTATCTCCGAAATAAATATCTTCCCCGCCGGGATTTGAACCCGGGACCAGCGGTTTGGCAGTCATGGACCACGGCGGCGCCACGGAGTCGTCATTGAAATATATACGGATACAGATTATAGAAAGCTTAAGCATGCAGTTTCCTCACGATGTATTCCTTCCTCGTTACATTTAATTTATACCGCACATAATTTAGTAATGTTGGTAATTTCATTGGTTTTATTGGTATGCATTGATATAGAAGTGAGAAAAGGTATACATATACGTTAGCCTCGTAGTATTCAGTGACATAGCATTATTCATAATAACAACATGTCACGTGCTACAGTCTCTCTCTCAAAGCCACCAGAAGGTCTTCAAACAGTATTATCGATTGTTTATTCAATTGTTTTTATTGTATTTAATGTAATACATACAAAACAGGCAGAATCTACCTGGTAGATAGAGAAGGCCACATCCGGCCTTTATAAACATCAAAGATAATATACGTAAACTTGTTTAGCTTCAGGGCTAAAAGTTTAAAAGAACACCCCACTGCCCAAAGTAACCACAAAGAATGAATGATTCATCCAGTATTTAGGATCCCGAGCCCGTATAAGCCTTTCTCGCTCGAACGTGTGAGAGGGAGGAAGACGGACCAATAGTTAATATGTCGCTGGGGTTCGCCTGTATAAGATTCCTGAAAGATAAGATTTAGATGGACCCTGTTTTGGGCTTGCAATTTGAATACCTAAACCTTGCAGACACCTTCGTGTCTAGGTGCGGTTATATTTTATAGACAGTTATGTAGTACTCCTGACTATATTATACTCTACTAGCTTTTACCCGCGGCTACGCCCGCGTGGTTAAATTACTTGTTCATCATACATGACACATTTGTGGTGGATGAATAGTGACAGTTCCACTATTAAAAGATACTTAGAGGAACCAGAGTTAATGCTGTCCGCAGATAAAGTGTACGTACACTGACATACTGGAGCTTTATAGTAGGGGAGCCCAAGAGGGGATTTTGCGGGATACTCAAGCGCGTAAGTTTAATATACAGTGGGATACCTTGTACCCGGTTAAGTACCTCCACCAAATATGAGCCCCATATATAAATGGGGCCGTCAAGGATAAAGGATCAGATTAGTAAAAAAAAAAAATTTGTCATCAGAAATTCTTGAGCGCGTTAGATTAAGGTAGGGTGAGTTAATTACATGCTAAAAAGTGTATATTCCACTAATCTTACAATTTGAGAGTAACGTAAAGAAAGGGGAGGGCTACAAAGTTACTCTCAAATTGTAAGATTAGTGGAATATGGGCTACAAAGTTGTAGCCCTCCCCTTTCTTTACGTTACTCTCAAATTGTAAGATTAGTGGAATATACACTTTTTAGCATGTAATTAACTCACCCTACCTTAATCTAACGCGCTCAAGAATTTCTGATGACAAATTTTTTTTTTTTACTAATCTGATCCTTTATCCTTGACGGCCCCATTTATATATGGGGCTCATATTTGGTGGAGGTACTTAACCGGGTACAAGGTATCCCACTGTATATTAAACTTACGCGCTTGAGTATCCCGCAAAATCCCCTCTTGGGCTCCCCTACTATTAAGATAACTTCAATAGAAGTGTGCTGGTGAAGATTTATGCAGGATCCAGGGATCCTGCTTACGTGTACAGGCAGTGTATTATATGTGGGGATAGAATGTAAAGATTCTGGGCATTGGACACACGCGCACATGCTACATATAATTGACCATATTAATTTTAAACCAAAACAACAATTTATCCAGCGCGAATTCAAAATTCAATTCAATTTATTAGTTGCCTATGACTTAATTAATTTACATGTATCATTTGTTAGCGTGATTCAGAACTTGCAAATGAATTTTGCTTGCCATCTATTAAATCTATTAGCCTGCATCACTCTCCACCCTCCTCACTATCTCCACACACAAAAACCATACCATATAATAGCTTCGTTGCGACGTGAAAGCCGGTCAAACAAACAAACAAACACACTTTCACATTTATAATATTAGTATGGATATGGATGGTAGTACTAATGTTATGTAAGCTGAAAGAGTAATAAGACGCTTTGTACGAGTAGGTTTATATTGGAATTTAATTTCGTTCGAAAATCGAATTATAAAAGTACTGTTAATATTATAAAATTAATGTTCTAGTTCTACTCGTCGTGAACGGTTATACTAAGTGTTATACTAAGTAAATGGTAAAAATGGCTAAGGTTATACTAAGTACTCCACCACGCTGCTCCAATGCGGTTAGGTGTAGGGGATAGTGGCCAACCCAGTGTCGAATGTCGATTGTATGTGATCTACCGAATTTAGCAAGACGAGCGCGGTCGGTTTGTGGATGGGTGACCGCTCGTGGCAAAATTTAATGGTGCTAACGTGCTTTGGATGTTAACTCGTTGGTCATTTATATGTAAAGTAGAAACATATCTGCTGGCAGTTCTGGCTAACTCATATAATAAATCTATGGGGGTATCAACAGGTTTCGAGGTGAACAAATCTAGATTTGGATTCAAATCCAGGACACCGCTAAGCAGTGTCAGCGCGTGAACCAGCGGTGATTCCCGGACCAGTACCAGCCTACATCCCGAAACTGAAAATAACTTTTTCTTCCTGGGTTTTTGTTCATGTTAGGAACGTTTATCGAAATTAATTCTAGCACCGAAGGTTTCAACAATTCGCCTCTAATGAGCCGATAGAAGTGCACCAGTGCTATTTCACGCCTTAACTCGAGTGAGAGTCATACCCCAACACGCCCTGCAAGAATAAGGTCGTATAAACATAGTGTGGTTATAAACATTACAGCAGTTCCTCTGCCTAACCCTTCTTGGAAATACAGGCGTGATGTTATGTAATATACCGTTATATAACACTTTCGGAACAACAGTACTTACTTACTAGTAAGGGGACATGTTCAGTTTTGCACGACGCTGCGAACATGTCCTGAGTGGGCTCGCGCCATGCAAATATTTAACGGCGTCGACTCGTGAACAGCGAGAAACTTGTTGATTAGTAATGGAGTGTTTTAATTAAGTTACTTAAAAGTGAAGGAATAGTAGATAATTTTTTATTCAATGAATCTAGCGGAATTTCTAAAGGGCGGATCTAACGCTTAGGTACATTTTGCCAGCTTAAATTTTGGCGGTAAATTTTTTAATAATAAAGATAAACAGTAAGGTATTTAATAAAAACGTTAATACATAGATATTTTTATGAAGAACATAGAATACAAATGAAAGGAATCCTACAATTTATAAATTAAAGATATTTTTATCCTACCCGCCTGCGTCATTGGTTCGAGGAATTAGATATTTTCGTTTAGTAGGTATACAATTTTTGATGGACACCTATCTACATACCCAAATGCGAAAGGCCATAGTCCTACACTCTGGCCAAGTGATCATTGGTAGACTTCACATTTCATCGATAACATATTGAGAACAAATGGATAATTTTACAATACAATAAAACATTCAATCATACAGGTGTCCTCACAATGTCAAATTCATAACTCAAAATAAATCTTGTAGGCATCACTAGATTTTGATCTTATGAAAGAGAGAGCTCAAATTTCAGCAATAGGCTGTGGCATCTGTATCTGTGTAATAAACAAAAAAAGATATAATTTTACAACAACACATCAATATATGTATTTACAAGCCAGCGATGTTAATTGGAGCGCAAACCAGCTTAGAACATGTTCCATAGCGTCGCATTATTCAACATGTCGCGACGCGTTCTTAATGTAAATGTACATAGTTCATGCAATGTTGACATCGTGTTAACTGTGCATGCTTCAGATGTCGAAGGCAAAGCGGTCAGTTTAGCGTTGTTTGGGTAAGAATGTACGGTTGTGGACATCAAAAGGACGGATAGATTTCAAGTATAGTAAGCGCCCGAATTCCGATCTATATCATCAAATCATTACATAGTATCATTATATATAGTACTAATCATTAATCTACTAATCATTATGTTTGAATTTGTGTTTGACTTTTTTTTTGTGTATGTATATGTATTCCATTTTGTTGTAGTCAAGAGCAAAATAAACATTACATAATTAAGTTAAGTCAAGTACATCGTGTTTATCTATATATATAAAAGGAGAAGCTGACTGACTAACTGACTGACTGACATATCAACGCAGGGCCTTAACTATAGGTAAGGGTTAGAAACTTGAATTTTTGCACAGGGGTTCCTTTTGTAACGTAGGGGAGCACAATGAAACGATTTTTGAAAATTCACCCCCTAAGGGGGTAAAATGGGAGTGCAAAGTTAGTATGAAACTTTGCCGTTTTTGAAGTTAGTGAATGTCTAATTCTACGCGAGCGAAGCTGCGGGCGTCCACTAGTTTTTTAATAAAGATAAAAAAGACATGATTCACATTAAAGAAAGTGAATTAAACTCTCTGCATCACAAAAGAACATGCAAATAATGCTGACTTGTGAATAACTCTGCGTTGTTTAAACCGCGCGAAACCGCTTTCAACATGATTACGCTGTGTTTCGCATTGCTCAACATGTCGCGACTTCCCTAATTTATACATACAACGTCTTGGGTTTACTGAGCATTAAGAGAGCCTTCAGATTTTACTTTAAGCTTTATTGTTGAGTCATTATTGAATCAGCGTTTTTAATTATATTTTATCTTGGAGAAATTTCACTTATATTTGCAAGGCATGAATAGACTTGAATAGTTTTTTTATGGTAAATAAATAATTAGATTCATAGAAGAAATTTGACGAATAACCAATAACCTTTAAGGGAAAATGAAGTAATATACGCTCACAACTTCGGCCGCAACTCGCGGCCGGACAGTCACGCCACGCGCTAGCTGTGAGCAATTTCGGACGTGCGTCGGACGCATTACATACTCCACCTATTGAGTGATCAATGGCGTGTTTTATTTATCCGGGTCCCTACAGTAACATTCCACTAATCATTGTTCATTGTTAGTCCACGCAATACTGCTGCCAGCATTCAGTGCTTCTATGTAAAGGGTTGCAGCTTTACGCAGCTGATCCATTGTGCACGTGAGAATATCTAAGTCAGTGTCCTGCCTAGATATTTCGTTGAGAAGCCGTAACGCCCTCGGTTTCATTATAAAACCTATCTGTCTCCATACGTAACTCAGAAACAGTTTGACAAAATCTCACTCGCTGACGCGTTCCTCCGACTCCCCCTAATTAATGTACTTACGTCTGTATTGTACTGTACCGCTCACCCTGTATGTTTTGTCTTTCGTTTTAATTAGAAGACCGTGTTCGTTTCAGAGACGTGTCGTCACAGTTCAGGCGCGAAGCAAGTCTCATTACAAGATTCATTAATGAAATTTACCTAATTTACTGTATTTACCCATAATCATTATTTTGCCTGCATAATGAAGTAGGCACAGAGTGTAAGATGATACGAGTATATGAGTATATGAAGATATATGTAGTATTGAAAATATTGGAAGGATATTTAGTCAGATTTTATGTGTGTGTCCGCCACTGGCAACACAGAGCTATAATTATACTAGAACGTGTGTGTGTATTTATTTATCTATATTTTATTATATCATTTGATGATTACATAGCGATGGCGGCACAAAGGTCAAAAACCTCCAAATGTACCGACCGAGTGACTGTTACCTAAAGCACAGAATAATAGTACAAGTCCTAAAGGTTACAAGAACGACAGCATATTTTTTGTTAATATTGACCATATTGACATAAATTCTATATTTCCTATATTGGTATAGTCTCTCATTTCAACCTTTGACAATATGTTGGTGCAATTAGCATCGGTTTTAAGCTTAGAAAAGTATTCATCTATACTAATATTATAAAGAGGAAACATTTGATTGTAATGTTTTCACCCAAAAACTACTAGACCGATTTCAAAAATTCTTTCACCATTAGAAAGCTGCATCTACACTGAGTAACATAGGCTATATAATATAACTAGGTGTAAACGAAACTATTGTTATGTCTAATTCCACGCGAGCGAAGCTGCAGGCGTCCACTAGTCACTGATAAAACATATTCTTATATGCTTTTGTGATGAACTTATGTAATTACTCGTAACCACAACCTAAATAATATTTAGGTAACTATACATATTAGGTATGTATACATATTATGTAACCGCACCTATGTAGCAAATTAAATATCAGTAATTAATGGATTCATTACATGCTTCAAATGACACTCTTAACCTAGAAAGATTATTAAATTTACTTGTATATAAAAATTAAATGAATTTTTCAAAGGGTATGTTTTTCCTTACACTCTCATTAATTTTTCCACCCTGTATAACAAGAACGTCGAACTCGAATTCAAAATATTCGGAATAAGTCCAGACCGAGAGTTCCTGTGCTATTTGATCTTGCATCTCGTGCACTGCCTCTTGCCTTATTACCTTAGAAATAGGGTTTACATTGCCACAGTTAGATGAAACTTCCCTGGACTGATGCCAAGACTTTTGCATATTTCGAAGCGCATATCTCCATACGAGATGTAACTGGTTCCACACGCTTCAGGTAAATTTGAAAATGATAGTGGATAGCGGGTAGCTATTCCATTCAAAATATTTAAATGGGCAAATCTGGGTAGTTTCTCAATATGATAGAATGTTGAACAAATTTTATAGGGCAAGCCGCCGGGCTATTTCTGCATTTTTGTCGATCTTACTATGCGGAAATAGGCCTTTGACCTCAAGGATAGCAACCTTTTTTGTTTTACTAGCTGTTGCACGCGACTTTGCCCACGTTTAAAATAGCTCATGGCACTCCGTTATTATCTAGCTTGTGGTTTACCTATCTCCGGACGACTTGACTTTTTTCGACATTTTCACTATCGTCATATTGAAACCCATTTACAAAATTCCTTAACAAATTATACACCTAACCCTTTCTCATGAATTTTATTTTAATTTATGTAATAGAAACATGTAATTTTAATTTTCTTTCATAATACCGGTTTATCGTATATCGAATAGCAGTATCGTAGTTCATAACGTCACTAAATGTCATTGACTTAACTTGTAACGACGTCTTTGCATATTTTCAATTCAAATGCAATTTATTTACAAGAGTAGGAATTTAGGTTGAAGTAATGATTATATAATATAAAATTGAACGAGGATTAAATCGACATTGAATTCAAGAGTAGGGCAGTAGGTATATTTGGATGAATATAAGCATTTTTATGCTGGAATGGTTTTTCCCGAATATCAGGAAGCTTTGTATCGCGTCGCCGCGGGCGTGGAACATCAGATATGAACCGTCCTATGAACGCAAAATAAAAGTAGACAACTGGAACTGGCATTGGAAAAGCGGACAAGCAATACATACGAAAACATAGGTATAAGTTACATAGAATTATACGTCATGTAAAAGAATTAACTGCTTTTTTGAAAGCTTTTATTTAACTTCACTCGTATATATCTTGTATGTATGTCCTGGAATCTTGCAATCAATATTTCACCCACTTCCACTGAAGCTATCGAGCTAAAATTTGGCACACATATTTGGTTCCGATGACAATGCATGAAAATAAAAATAAAGTTATAATGAGATCTTTTAAAAAAAAAAAAAATTTAATGGTATAATTTATATAAATTGAACGTGATTTTTGCCCATTTCAAAACGTCAGATCAATTTGAAACTTTGCATAGGTACATATCAAGGACCGATGATAATGCAATAATTTAAAAATCCCTGCACAATACGCATTGGAGCAGCGTGGCGGAGTATTCTCTAGACCACCCTCAGCTGTATGTGGGGGAGACGAGTGCACAGTGGGATGTCTATGGTTTGTAGCTAAAAGTTATACAATTTTGTTCGTTAGGGAGGACAATATGTGGATTCCTTTTACACTTTTCTATAGGCGATCATTAAGTCCTCAAGTGTAACAATCCATCTGTAATGTGTAACAACCCTAGTGAGCAACTTGACTCATATGGGTCTGCATGCTGGTTCACTATCTCAAATCCGTAAAAACCATACCTGAGAGTACTCAGTATTTACGAAATCATGATTGTAGTCTGCTAATCTGCATTTGGCCAGCGTGGTGAACTATGGCCTCTCATTCAGATACGATACTAACTGGTGGAGGGTTTTATAACTTAAATACTTTAACTGAACTTGGACTCCTTGAGCTATATGCTATTTTTTTATTTACAGATTGCTTCCGGATTTCTTGGGAATGGAAAAAGGCTTACAAATTAGCAAAAGGTATGTTAGGTATTTATTTTAACCAATATGACACCATATTGGTTCGCATCGCATCGCAATCGCATTTGCAGAAATATATCGTAAAAATTATCTTGGCTCTATGTACACTAGTGCGTGTACAAACACATTTAAACTACATATATTTTTGTTGGTAATTTTAAAATAAAACTGCTAACTACGAGGCTACGAGTATTACTCGAATCTTCGCTTTTATGGGCGAATATTCATCGAACACCGCATGAAGTCTTTGCTAGGGTTGTCAAATTTAAAACCATTTACAGAGGTGGGGTAAGATCACAGAAATTAATCAAGATAGAGCGATGAACTGGGCGTATACCCCGTGCCGCAATCTTGCAATATACTGCAAGATATCTCGCAAGTTCGGTCAGTGCACGTCGATACTTGTTATGGTACGTTACGTTATCGATAGATTTGATTACATTTTAAACGTGTGTGTCACATCACTGATTACTATAGTGTGACGTCATAGTGTAGGCGGGATTTGGGCAGAGCTGACGAAAAATCACACACTCGACAATCGACACGCGTCGTTTGTATCAAAATAATATCGCCATTCTCTCTTGATTAATTTTTGTGCTAACTTAAATATTTCTTAGTATACATTACTATTCTAACTTACTTTGTCGGTTAAATGGCCAAAATCAGTAACGGCACAAAATTAACTATTCCATATTTCTTCTGTGAATTGATTCTGTGACGGCCATTTTGCCTCCTACAATTCACGTCAGTAACCTTCGGTTAACGCAATATTTGTAAAGTACCCAAACTTCCTTACCTATATCAAAGGGCAAATTAAACGCTAAACGCTCACAAATTAACTGTTCTATTAACAATTTAAATATTAAAATAATATTTTGTATATAAATTCTATCTTAATACGGAAAGCAATCAGGTGAAATTGTAACAGCCTACTTTAGGATTATTCCCTAGATAAATTAATTTTACAATTCTCAGATAAGACGCCAGCCCTAGTCCCAAAAGTCTGACCTCTAAAGGGTTCCTTTAAAAGGATTACAAATAAGTAGATAGGTATCTCCGGTCTATTATATTTATCGTCGGTCCCCCAGGCAGACCCGGTCGGGAGTCTTAATATTCTGAGAACGATTCAGTACGTCAGAACGTGAGTGAGAAGCGATGGGCGATGTAATGTTTTACCTTTATGTTGATAGTGGTAAAGGAAAGCAGAGGAAGCGCTAGGAGTTGTTTCGAGACATTATGAGCCGATCGATAGTGTCAACGATATCCTGCACAAAATTTTCCGGAATTATCATAATCTAATTATCTTAATACTAGTGGACGCCCGCAGCTTCGCTCGCGTGGAATTAGACATAACAATAGTTTTGTTTACACCTATAATATTATATGCCTATGTCACTCAGTGAAGATGCAGCTTTCTAATGGTGAAAGAATTTTTGAAATCGGTCCAGTAATTTTTGTGTCAAAACATTACAAACACATATTTCCTATTTATAATATTAGTATAGATTATTATTAATGATGACTTAAAATCAATAGTAAGAAAATTTACACACGTTTTAGTATTTTCTTATTGTAGGATATGTAACCAGAACAAAATACATTAACAACGTGAAAAAATAAGGATTCTTTGAAGCTGGTGAAAGAATCTTTGTTTTCTCGCGCTACTAAGTATATGAATAAAGCTTTTGCTTTGAAAACTAAAATAAGTTATTGATGATATTGTTTGACTGTTATACGACCAGTGCCTTAGTCTAAATTGCTCTCACGAAGCACTAATGTATTACAGCTGAATATAATTAACGTTATCGAGGTGCGATAATTTAATAAATGCCTACCAAGTTATATTCTATTAAGTATCGGATTATCGGATTTTATGGAGAACGTTTGACTTTGCCTGACATTGAAATTCACGAACTAGTGAGGTGCTACGGGCAAACCATAAAAAACATAATTATCTTATATATATAAAAGAAAGTCGTGTTAGTTACACCATTTATAACTCAAGAATGGCCGAACCGATTTGGCTGAAAATTTGTCGGGAGGTACCTTAGAACCGGGGGACTGCTATAGGATACTTTTTACACCGTTCCGTTTTATTTTATTTTTTAGTGACAGTTGATACTTTGACAATTTGGAATTTTGGTTCGACCAGTTGATGTGTTTGTTTTACAGAGTACATTTTAAATGTTTGTTTCGAGTTTCTAATAACTTATTGTGTCGATACTATCATTAACAATACCATGCCGCGACCAAGACAATCAATTCTTTTCCGACAAAGCCGTAATCCACCTAGGATTCGAAACATTGCGAATCAAAGGGCACGTGAAGAGCGCCGCGTTAGTATGGCGACTTCGTGCTTCTCAATCACAAGAGCAAAGCGAGGCAGCCACTGAAACGGCTAGGTTGGCAATACGAAATCGTGGATCAAAGCTCGGAGATCAAGAACTAGATAATTTTAGAAGAACAAGAAGAAATTTATCAAGTACTGATTTGAATCGAGCAGCGTTTCAATACGATTTCAGAACTGATTACTGTCCGCCACCTGAACCATTACATTCATTGTTTCTTGGCGAAACACCAGAATCACGACATTTTCTAGCGACTAACATTCGAAAATATAATAGTTGTTTCCAAATGACATGATTTGGGGCAGTCATTATGGAAGAACGAGGATTTAATCCGACATTAAAGGTATGTATTAATTTATTTAATTTTTGTACTTACAAAGAATAAAGTAGAACATTAACATACTATAATTATTACTATGTTATGTATGCAAATTATAAAAAATATATTTATAAATCAGTAATACTGACTTTGCTTTTGATTTTGTAGATACAAGGACAGACAGATTTACCATTGAATCGGATCATTACAACCTCTCGAAGATGCACAAAATATTTTTTTACAATTATACTGCATGGGCAACATGATCGACGTCAAGAGATTCAGCAATGAAAAGAGCAATTAAACATGATCTGCAGCAAATACTTCATGAACTTCATGCGTTGGTCAGGTTGTTCAAGAGTGCTTTGGTTGGAGCGCATGACAAATGAGGACTACAAAGTGGTGATCATAGCAGATAAACAACCATCTGGAAAACACGAACGCACATTTAACGCTCCAGATTAAGTTAAATTAATAATTTATTAACATTAATTTAAGATCATCTGCATTATTTGATCTTGCGCATGAAAATAAAACGAGAAATGTCGTCTATCACAAGGTACCTAATATATAAATAAATGGTCAATAAAGAATCATTAAAATAATTAATTTGTTTTATTTATATTATGTACTATGCTAATAAAAATAAAATCAAAAATATACTCATTTATTTCCTGCGCGGAACAAAGTTCGCGGGGTTAGCTAGTATTACATAAAACTGTGCCCATTTTTCTTAGACGACTGCGTCTGGTGCTTAGTGAGTTTTTAGGTATGTAGTCAGTCTTTTAATGTTTTATATTAAACTTCTGCCAACCCGGCTATAGATGTCCCATGCGAATCCTGTGCCAATTCCAGCACCAGTTATTCTGAAAACGCACCATCATATGTAAATGTCGTTCTTAAGAATACAACTGAGCCAGATAAATGGTGGCGTGTCACCCAAATCCGACGACGCCAGGGACTTCATATCAATCCGGAGATTTAAGGATAATGTCAACTGAAAATTGAAACACTCCATCGGCACGCTCGTACAGACTTCGTTCAAGTAGAAGAAAGTGGAGCAAAGAAATCAAATAAATTACAACTGTGAACTTGAATAAATTGGTCTAGTCGTTTTAATCGTAGCGTCCATAGCCCAATGACTCGTGTCGGTTCAATGTGATCGAAAGAGTTAAGCGACGGCGGGCGCGGTCGGTTTGTGGATGGGTGATCGCTAGTTGCGAAAATTTTATGGACGCCACCGTGCTTCGGAGGGCATGTTAGGCCATCGGTCTCGGTTTTTTTTTTCAGAAGCCGTTAACCTTGAAGAAGACCTTCGGGTGGCTTGAGAAAATTCGACACTGGGTTGGCCATAAACCGTGGAACAGCGTGGGAGAATGCACTAGACCTCCCGCAGCTGTGTCTGTGGGGGAGACCCGTACCCAGCCGTGGGACGTCTATGGGTCGCAGCAGTCGTTGTAATCGTAACTGCTAAGTTAAAGGTCCTGAGTTCGATCCCCGGGTTGGCTATAGCATTGGACATTGGACTATGGACGCTACATGTATGCCATGCCTGGTGTATGTCCGGTGAAAAGTGGGTGTCCAGTTACAGTCAGTGTCAGTTTACACTTTCGGGGAAGTACTTACAATGTTATATTAAATCGTATACACGATTCGTACTTTAGAGTGTCTGTTTCCTTATGCATCTTCTTTCATCAACAAGTTTTGACTACAGCTAACTGACAAGGCCCCTGGTGTGCGAAAAGTTGTTCTGATATAATGTTGGGGCGTTGTTTGATTGCGTACGAAAGCGTTTTTTGAAGTATCAATACATAGTAACAAAACAGCTTATTCATAACAAGTTAATAAACATATGAGAGCAATATAGTGTGTTGTCAAATTCTGAACTGAGCTTAAAAAGAAAACAAAAACCTCCATTGCTAAAATAGGTTTAATAATTTGTTATTAATAAGAAGAAAATACTTTAATATAACTATATGCCACTATAGCAAACAAATACCATGTTAGTATAAATAGTTACAGTTTAGTACATTTTTTAATTAAATTGAAGCTATTGTTATAAAATGGAACAATATTTTGAAGATAAACAATTACTACTATGATGAATAAATAAATAAATAAGTAAGTAATATATATTGGATATTTATTGTCTTTGATATCGATAAAAAGAAATAATATCTACAACTCATATTTATTAAAGTTTGAAACCCATTCTTAATCCACAAAAAGGACTTGAAATTGTGTAAAAACCAATCAAGATAATTAATTTAAAAAAAAATTGCGGTTTGATAAGTAGTAATTGTTTCAAAATGTGTTGATAAGTGTGATTTGTGGTAACAATTTAGTAGAGACAACCATCTACGAGTAAGTCAGTGCAGCAACGCATCTGTGACAGAGTTTTAACGAGATTATGAGTCCTGTGTCGTCAGTTGTCATGGTCAGCATCCTGTATAAAAAAATCCTTTATTCATTCGTTCATTCATTCATGGACAATTTTATCGTTAATCGCTACTCGCTCGCAGTGAGACCGGTTCACGAGGCGCGGAGCTATTTTAATGAAACTCATCGTTGCTTTTATGAAAACACAGTTGGCCGGAGGCTGCGGTTTTCTACACTTCGGTTCCTAAGTGAACTTCAGTTACTGCTGTTTTACTAGTGTTTAGGTTTCAACCGAAGGCTTGTATAGACTTTTTTATGGGGACCAGGAGCTATATTTTTGATTGAGTTTGTTGAGTGAAAACCGGCCAAGTGCGAGTCGTACTTACGCACGAAGGATTCCGTACCGTTATCTATAAAAACAGCAAAAAAATCATGTCTCCCTTAAATTTTTATTTTTTCTGTTTTTTAGTACTAGTTGTTATAGCGGCAACAGAATTATGTACGTCATCTGTGAAAATTTGAACCGTCTCACTATCACGTTAGACCAATTAAAAAGTAGCCTATGTCCTTTCTCAGGCTCTAGACTATCTGTGTACCAAATTTCAATTAAATCGGTTCAGTAGTTTTGGCGTGAAAGCGAGACAGACAAACAGGCAGTCAGAGTTACTTTCGCATTTATAATATTATTCTATGGTATGGATACAGACGCAAACTCGTTCATTTTATTATATGTATAGATAATTAATGAATATTTAAGTTTATCAGCAAACTCTTGTACTCGTTAGTGATACAAATCCCTGCTTGTTTTTCAACAGACGAAAAAACAAAATGAGAAAGAGGACGAGAGCTAATGCTGTAACATAATCGAGAGTTAAATGTTTGTGGAATGCCGGAGCTAATTACACTCAAAGCTCAATCTGTTGCCGGATTTATTTGGCTAATGAATCTGCCTGCGTTATTCGTTTTTCGTTTAGGCTAGAAAACAAGCATGCACGATGCACATTTACTTTCGTATTTATAATATTCGCTGCGACCCATTGACGTCCCACTGCTGGGCACGGGTCTCCCCCACAGACACTGCTGTGGGTTTCTAGAGCATACTCAACCATGCTGCTCCAATGCGGATTGGTGTAGGGGTTAGTGGCCAACCCAGTGTCGAATGTTCTCAAGCCACCCGAAGGTCTTCGACAAGGCTTAACGACTGTTTCCAGCATTGAAAACAACCGCGACCGACGGCTTTACGTGCCCTCCGAAGCACGGTAGCGTCCATGAAATTTATAATGTTAGTATGGATTAATTGTGTACTAGTAGTAATACTACTTAGTGCCCCGCCCGCTGTCGAGCAACAAGTAGCGGACAGAGCCTTAAGGCTTCGCGGCCTTGGGAGGCCCGCAATGCGGCTACTAAACGTTTGAAACTCGCTTTAGCACCGGTCATTGCTTGGCTTTAACCCATAGACGCAGGGCCAGATTAAGAGGTATGGAGGCCCCGGGCAACAAAGGAGTGGAGGCCCCCTGGGCCCAAATTATTTTCCAAATGAGATGAACAACTTTTTTCAGTCGAGTTTTTCAATCAATAATTTATTGTGAAACCGAGTAGATTCTTTTAGTATTTAACAAACATATAAAAATATGGATAAATTATTTCTGTTAGTAATATTTAAGAACAATATAATCATGTTTGTACAAAGGTAAAGGTGAAGGTAAAACAGCGAAAAAAAAAACAAAAGAAAAGTTGTTTACTAGTCGGAATTGGAAACTTTTTTTATTCCGAAGTCTCTATTGTGGGGGCCCCTCTTTTGTGGAGGCCCGGGGCTGTAGCCCCGGTTGCCCTCCCCTAAATCCGGCACTGCATAGACGTCCTCTGCTGGGCAGGGGTCTCCCCCACAGAAAAATCAGCGGAAGGTGTATGAGAGCATGTACCACGCTGCTCCAATGCGGATTGGTGGAGGGGTTAGTGGCCGAACCGATCTTCAATTAATGCTAGCGCCTTCTGTTAGCGCTGTGCCAAACAACATTCTAATAAATGTGCGAATTATATCAATGGAACATATTTCCGGGATGAAAACAGGGGATACGTTCTATTATACCTACCTACTAAATTGTTGTACATGCTACTATCTACCTACTAGTATCCCTTGTTCTATTATACTCTATATACCTTGTTATATTTTAGATTATATTATTAACAGACCTGTTGGCGCAATCGGTAGTCACCCTGTCTGTTGCGCCAGGGGTCGTGCATTCGAACCTCACTCAGGACAAATATTCGTGTGACGAACTTTTGTATTTGTTCTGTGTCTGGATGTTAATATTATCTATTTAAGTGTGTACTTAAAATATCTATGTATGTTTATCAATATCTGACACTCATATTACAGGCTCGCACCTACTTTGGGTTCAGATGGCCGTTTGTGGGAATGTACCTACATGATTTTATTTATATTTATTTTATTTATATCTACCTGTACATCTACATCTATCTATATGCCAAGTTTCATCCAAATCTGTTGTGTAGCTTTTGCGTGATTAAGCAAATACACCCAGACATACAATCTTTCCCATTTATAGTAGGTAAGATACTGTAATAAATAACTATTGTTAGCACCCTCGGAAACTTGGAATAGCTGCAATTACAAAACACTATACAGCCTATTCCGGCAACAAGGTCCATGGAGGCATGACTAATGACTTCCTTAACTCGCTGCTTCCCCCGGCAGCGCCCGTATCCGCGGTTCGGAAGAGCCCGCGACAACCAACCCATAACAAGCCATAACAAGCCGTAATGGCGAACGGTCACGCGAAAGAACTAGGTACATCAAAACGTTCGGTGCGATGTTTTAGGAGAAATCGAGAAACTATCACTGAAAAATACTGAGAAAGAAAGAAACGAAACACTGAGTAACAGGACTTTTTTTTTTGACACACGGCCATCTGACCCCAAAGTAGGCTCAAGCCTGTACAATGGGTGTCATAGACTGATATAGATTCAGTTTCAGATTCATATTCATTTATTTTTCATTAAGTTAAGGATATTTTGTATACGCTTAATGAACGTTATAATTTTTTATCTACCGCCGGTTCACAAAGTTAATGCTACCGAGAAGAACACGGCGAGAAACTCGTAGTTACTCTTTTCAAAATTATGCATACATAAATATTTTAATTACATACTTAAATAGATAATATTAATATCTAGACACAACAAACAAGTTTAGTGTTCGTCACACGATTGTACTTTTACAACTTTATTTTTATTTTCGTGCATTGTCATCGGAACCAAATATGTGTGCCGAATTTCAGCTCGATAGCTTCAGTGGAAGTGGGTGAAATATTGATTGCAAGATTCCAGGACATACATACATACATTCATACGAGTGAAGTTAAATAAAAGCTTTTAAAACGGGTGTATTAAACACATCTGCCTACCTCTTCTGGGAAATGCAAGCGTTATTTTAAGCTATGTTATAACCATATAGTTGCTGAGTTGGATCAGTAACTATATGGTTGGTTCGGGTAACCGACCGTTTACAGGTACTGCCCCAAACCAACAGTATTAGCATAGTGTAAAGGTTATTAGGTATTAGGTACCATATATAGGGTTGCCAACCGTACTTTATAATAAAGTATTGTTCGTTATTTCGGGTAATTGTACTCTGTACTATAGGCCAACGATACTACGCGAAAATACTTCATCTTGCGTCTATCTAATTTCTTTGTAAAACACTTGTCTATTTTGTTTGATTGATTGTGTGCAATAAAAAATTGTCTAAAGTGCAATAAATTTATAGTAAATCATGGAAAGGGACAACTTTTACGTACATTTGATTTTAAAATAGATAGTAAAGAGTATCTACCGAATTTCTTGCCGTGTTCTTCTCGGTAGCATCAACTTTGTGAGCCGGCAGTAGATAAAAAAAGTTACGACGTTCATTAAGAGGATATCAGTCGACCGTCACTTTTGAAGAATAGGTTTTTACCAAAAATATTGCCGTCGCGCTGAGCCCCTTAGCGTGCGATAGAGAGAAGTGCAGTCTCGAACTGATTTTACCTACGTAAAATTAAGAAAATCGTCCTTTCGTAATCCCCTGTTTCCTCCTCGAAATCTAGACCGATTTCAATATTTCTTTCAGTTAAAATGTAGAACAGGGTCTAAGCTATGCCCGTACGTTTTGCTTTTTTGGGATATGTTAGTAATTACCAGTTTGCTTGATGTTTGAAAATGTATGTAAAAAAAGTCGATTTTTTTGATTTTAAATGATTTTTTTTCTCTTCTATTAATCAAATTATGAAAAAAAACAAAACGTACAGTCATGGCAGAGGTACGTATAAATCGTATGGTATTTTTTTCTCTTCTGTAACTTCTTTATCCTAGGAGGAAACAGGGGACTACGTTTGTATGGAAAAAGTGTCGACTTGTTCGCTTGTGATATCCTCTTAAGCGTATACGAATACCTTAAAATGAAATAAATGAATCTGAATCTGAATCTAGTGCATACACTACGTCGAAAAAAAAAAACAATTAACAGTAGGTACTTTATTTTGACTCAATGTCCTTTTTTTTACCTTTAATATCCAATTTACTTTTGGACAAAAAAAATGTGGCAACCCTAGTCCCAACCCTCTATGAATAGCCAAATACGTAATGATAGTTTACTGTGACCCTGCAAGTTAATTATTCCACAATCGAGTCCTACCTCCGCCGACTTAATTATCACCATTAATTTAAGCTGAAGTTTTTTGAGCGAGTGAATAAATAATCCTAGGTGTTGTTACGTTGAAACTTGGTGCTATAACGGCTATTGTTTTGGTTTCTTTTGTACTTTTCGGGGCTCTTAATTACCTGAAGGGTGGATTACGTGACACAGGTACAGTACAATCGTAATTCTCGTATACGAATTTACGTAAACTGCGGGCTAAAATAAACATCTTGCGCAGACAACTGGCATTGAGTCAAAAATTTATTGTCAAATTACACATTTCCATGGAATAAGTTACTCACTATCAACAATAAGTTACTCACAACCTGCGGCTCTTTGGATGTGAAGCTGACTCTTTAGTTCCATACGCAAGTATAATTTATTTTATATATTTTTTTTATTGAAATATGGAATCTGAATCGATAAACGAGGATAAGGCATCATTTATATCTCTCAGTGACTTGTAGGTACTTGCTTTTCACCGCATGCATAGTTGTATTGGTTTGTCCGTATTACCAACATCGATTTTTTTTCGTCTAACTTAGTGTTGGGGTCGTTTTGTCCGTACGTTTCGTGGTGGGTTTCTGCCTTGTGGTATTTGACCTTCGCGTGAAATTTGTTTATGCCGTGCTAACGCAGTAACTCTTACTTTCCGACGTTAATTATGTAGTTTTATACAATACCTACGATCACCAGTAAGCTAGGCGTGGTGACAAGTTGAACGGCTATATTATTCAGGATTATAAGTCTACGCGAGCCCCTATTGAGTAACCAAACAAGATTGAAGCTTTGGTAAAGATCTTACTTACAAAAACTATTGAGTGATGAATTGAAATTGAATGGCTCACGTAATCCTTTGGGCGGATTACAAATAGAATAATGTAGTAGGTAATAGAAAAATTAATTAATAGTTTAAAAAAAATTGAAAAACACGCTTTTATAAATGCACGTAAAAACCAAAAATAAATTATTACTATGTGCTTTTAATTATAATATTTGATTGTAAAAGCGTGAGGCGCTGGAACGTATCTATGGAAGCGTATCTATGGGAATACTACGCAACAGAGGAGCAGTTACGAACACACAGTAACTTTAAAATAGATGTCCATAATTAAAATATGTAGCAACTAACGAACCTACTGCAGTCAAAATCCACGCGAGCGAAGCTGCGGACGTCCCCTAGTATAGTATAAGTCTAATAAATAATCTTTCCTTCGCCGTAATGATACCGTACAAGCATTGCATGCTAAAATACTACCGCAGTGAAATCCGCAGTAAAGATTCGACCACCGAGACACAAAGTTAACTACAAGTTAGTAAGTTTGTAAGTTAACCAAAGTAAACTGAGTCGGAATTCAGGCGTGGCGTAGACGACGCTGTAGTTGCAGTTTTAATGGATGCCCATCCATCCATCCATCAGCCTTTCGAGGTCCACTGCTGGACATAGGCCTCTCCTAAACGACACCACTCCGACCGGTCCTGTGCCTTCTGAAACCAGCGGTTTCCCGACGTTTTCGGTCGGTCGCGTCGGTCGGTGGCCGTGGGTTCTATCCCGCTCAGGACCAACATTCGTGTGAATGTGTTTGTTCTATGTCTGGATGTTAAATCCATACTTCCATACTAATATTATAAATGCGTAGTACACAGATAGTCTAGCTAGAGCCTAAGAATGGACATAGGACATTTTTAATTGGAAAAAAGTGTTGTAAAGGGTTGAAAAGGGGGATGAAAGGTTGTATTGTCATTTTCAGAACTAGAAGCATACAATTTAATATGTTTTAGGCTGTCTATTATTATGTCTAATTCTACGCGAGCGAAGCTGCGGGCGTCCACTAGTATTTATTTATGTATGTATTTAAAAAATATATATCTATGTATGTAAACAAAAAAAGGCTATATATATATACAAAAGTGTTATTACATGCTAGTGGGTGTCTGTACTAGTTGGCAAAGCACCTGTGTTACACGGTACCCCGCTCATATCCTCCGGTATATCAATCTGACAACCATAGTATAGGGTCTGCATAGTTTAGGAGCATAACTTCAATCGTGCTAGTTAGAGAATTTAGGTCGCTCGGGTACTGGGGTCCCCGAAAGGGGCCTAACGATACTGTTAACCCTGGGAAAGTAAATGTTTACAAGTAGAGTAGGTACTTGGTTGTCGTTTAAAAGCAGGTGCAAAGCATGTCAATGAGTTCGTTATCAATAGAGGGGACATCCGCTTTCATATGTATTCATGTGTCCTCCGCGTGGTACGTTAGGTTGGGTGATACGTACGTTTAACCCAACCTGCTTCACGGGGGTTACGACCCACGGGAAGCAGCCTGTCCCAAGTCAGGATAAATGGGGAGGGCTAGGAATGCATAACTAAGCTTTTGGGCTTACTTATGCATTCTAACCTACACTACACAAACACACACACACACACACACACACACACACACACATACACACACACATACACACACACACATACACACACACTCACACACACGCACACATACACATACACACACACACACACATACACACATACACTTCACACAACACCGCCCCAGTAAAGGGAGGAGGCTTTACCAGTGACCTTGCAGCTAAAACAGCAGCAAAAAGACTGGTAGGTCCTGACCCGTGGGTGTGTCGGACCGGCATTCCTGTAATGGAGTGTAGAGCCCACCTACGTGTTGTGCCGTGCGTAGTTGAGCATCGTGCGGGGGGATGAAGGAGTCCTGGAGGGTTGAGCCTACCATAGGTCGGGTTGTTGTTACCTATGGCGGCAACACGCCCTCTTTGGTCCGGATTTCCTCCTAAACGACAGCCTCGGGGACCAGCCAACCTGAGGTAATCGGCAAAGTCGCCCCTTAAGGGCGTCTGGCGAGGATCGCAGGATCATGAGGTGCGCAGCCGGCGGAGCGCGGAGCCTACGGCGAGTACGGGTTAGAATCTCAACCCGACAACCGTAGTCCTTCTCGCATCGTGCGGGCTCGCTGCATCGCGGATCCTGGGTCCTATACTCTCTGTGGTAGGTCCTGGTGCTTAAATAAGCATCCCCAGCTGCGGGCTCCCTGGAGGGTGGGACGCCACGGAGAATGAAGAGAAACCCATGAACCAATGGATCAAATGAGTAATACCGACAAACAACAAACTTCAACGGACTTTGACCATTCCGATGGTCTAGCATCGAATCGACACAGAGTGCAAGTGCACGAGGAGGTTCTTCCGCGTGTCTCTCTGACTAGCAGAGAGCACAGTGGAGAAACCAGTCAGGGGAGCGTTGAGGTGACGCAGGTTTTTGCGCGTCCCCCAACTCCGAGAATAGAGACTGATGCAGATTTATCGGACTGCTCACTCTTCTCGACAATATCGACCGCTTCTGGAGCGGGTCGACCTCAAAAACGGAGAGCTCCATCTGTTAAGACTGGACAGGCTAAAAGGAAAGCTACCATGGACGAGGACGAAGTGTTTGATCCGGCAATAGAACCAGCAGCGACACGGGCAAAGAAAAACCTGCCCACGATTGGAGCCCTCCAAGAGGAAATGAGGTGTAAAACTACCGCTGACCTAAATGCACGAATTCTTGAATGTATGGCAACGGTAGAGAAAGTTGCGGACACATCCCGTAACCTGAAGGGGACCTTTGTCCATACTCTTCGAGTCATGGCGCGCACGGTACAAGCTGCTACATCGGAAATAGTGCAACGGTTGTCTCAGCCAGACGTGGAGAGGCTTGAAAAGGAAAACAGCGAGCTTCGGTCTAAGCTTGTCACTCTCGAGACAAGACTGTCGTCTTTAAATGAGGAGGTAGTACGTCTGCGTGAACCGTCTCAGGCGACGCTACAGGACTGTTGTGACACAGGTCGACAGAACGATCCATTGTTACAGCAGATTTCAGTAATGATGGATCAAAAAATGGATGCATTTCGGGCAGAAATCTTTCCCGATAGAGCCATAAGGCCACCACTGGCAAAGAATAATCCTGCGCTATCACAGGCGCGGAAGAAAGAAGCGCATACAAAGCAACCAAAGCAAGTGCCACAACCGCCGCAGCGTGAAGTTTCCAAGACGGTTCCGGCTTCGGCTCAACAATCGGCAAACGAATGGCCGGCACCTACGCCGTGGACTGCCGTAGTAAGCCGGAAAAGTAAAAAGAAAGCGGTGCCACAGACAAATGAGGTGTTTGTAACCCAGCAATCGGCTTCCGTAACAGCTGCTACTGCTGGCTCAACACGGCAGAATAAAAGAGGACCAAAGCCACAGCGAGGACCAAAGCCACAGCGAGCACCTACAACTGCTGCTGTTACAATTACTGTGCCGGAAATTTCGACAATAGGTTACGGTGAGGTCATGGCCGCTGCGAGAAAGCGTCTGAAATTGGCGGAGTTTGGAATAACTGAACTCCGACAAAAACGAGCTGCTACTGGGGGTCTTGTCCTGGAGGTCCCGGGACCTGACAACTCCGAAAAGGCGGACAATCTTGCCGGGCGCCTTCGAGAAGCCCTCAGCGATATGGCGGTAAAAATTGCGCGCCCTGTAAAATCGGGAGAATTGAGGATCATGGACTTAGACGAGTCTATCACTCGAGAGGAAGTTGCGGAAGCAGTAGCTGAAGCGGGCGGATGCAGTCCGGATGACGTGAAGGTCGGAGAAATCCGTCTCAGTCCGACTAGATTAGGGACAGTCTGGGTTCGATGCCCATTGACAGCAATTCATAAAGTTGCTGTAGATAAGCACATTAGAGTGGGATGGATAAGAGCTAGAGTGCAGGTGCTTGCAACACGAAAACTGCAATGCTACCGCTGCCTCGAGATGGGACACGTCCGCCAGCAGTGCCGGAGCACCGTGGACCGGAGCACATGCTGCTACAGCTGCGGGGAGCCGGGCCACAAAGCCCGGGAATGCACAGCTGGAGCCTATAAGTGCCCCGTGTGCTCAGATCTGGGTCTACCTGCGGACCACCGACTTGGAGGTGAAAAGTGTTCACCCCCTAAGAAGAGAACGACGAACCCGAGAGGAGTGCAGGCTCCTCCCTACAAAAACAGAGCACCGGTGCCAGCACCATCGACATCCCAGTCGACAGAGGAATTAATGGAGACCCAAACATCGCAGAATTTTGGGTCCTCCAAGGCAACCTGAACCACTGCCGTGGGGCGCAAGCCCTGCTAATGCAGTCCCTTGCGGAGTGGTCGGTTGCCTTGGCAGTGGTAGCTGAGCCCTACGACGTCCCGGACCATCCGCGCTGGTTCGGTGATGCAGGGAACTCTGTCGCTATATATTGGAATGGTGGGGAAGAAAACCCCTCCTGCATCTTATTAGGAAAGGGACCAGGGCATGTCGCGGTAGAGTGGGGTCCACTGGCTATTATTGGCTGTTACGTCTCTCCCAACTGCGGCTTAGCGGCCTTTGAAGCTTACTTGGATAGGGTGGCTGTCTGTATCCGCAGTTGCCAGCCACGTCCCGTAATAGTTCTGGGGGATTTCAATGCGCGTTCAAGGACTTGGGGAGACACCCGGAATAATCAGAGAGGGGAGACACTTCAGGAATGGGCAGCAGGACTAGACCTTCTGATCTTAAATAGGGGATCTGTAAGCACCTGTGTTCGGTGGCAGGGGGAGTCGATCGTGGACCTCACATGGGCGACTCCTCCTGCCGCAAGCCTTGTGTCAAGCTGGAAGGTTGCCGAAGAGTTAGTAACACTATCTGACCACCGTCACATAATCTTTCATGTGGCCTTGCGCCGACCCGGCAACACTGCTCAAAGAAGAAGGGGCCCATTGCGACGTTGGTCCCTCAAGCGGCTTGATCGAGACCTGCTGGTCGCCGCTGCCAACGTGGCAGCCTGGCAAGTGGACCTCAACTTTTCCAATGCGGAAGAAGAGGCGGCCTGGCTACGGGTCACCTTGACAGCGCTATGCGATGTCTCAATGCCCCGTTCCGGGCCGGTTAGGTGGAGGGCTGTGTACTGGTGGTCTGAAGATATAGCAAAATTGCGAACGGCGTGCTTAAGGTCTAGACGCCAATACACGAGAGCCCGGAGAAGACGGCAAGCCACTGCTGAGGATATAGCCAGAGCCTATATGGTATACCGCGATGCTACCAGAGCGCTCCAAATCGAGATAGGGAACTCGAAAGCGCGGTGTTGGAAGGAACTGCTAGAGGGACTCAATAGGGATCCATGGGGGCGTCCTTACAAAATGGTACTGGGCAAACTAAGGCCATGGGCTCCACCATTGACGGAAACCCTGGATCCTGATTTGATGCTGAAGGTAGTCGATACACTATTTCCGAGTGTTCAGGATTGTCCTTCATCATCGTCGATAGACCTTCCCGTATGGTCCGAGGAGTTGGTTGTGACGGAGGAGGAATTGGAGCAAGCTGTGAGGCGTCTCGGAGCCCGAAACACCGCACCCGGTCCGGACGGTGTCCCGGGCAGAGTGCTGGTGTCAGCTCTGGCTATCTTGGGGTGCAGGATGAGGCAGTTATTTAACAGCTGTCTCCGTGCGGGAGTATTTCCATCCGATTGGAAAGAGGCAAAATTAGTCCTCTTGAAGAAGGAGGGTAGGGCTGCGAACTCTCCCTCTGCGTATCGGCCCATATGTTTGCTACCCGAAGCTGGTAAGCTATTCGAGCGAGTGATTTCTGCTCGACTTAGCGATCATCTGTCACGTGTAGGTCCCGACCTATCCGATAGCCAGTTCGGTTTCCGGCAGGGAAGGTCCACAGTGGATGCGATACTTCGCGTTCGCTCCCTGTCAGAGCAGGCTATTCAAAGGGGTGGGGTGGTGATGGCGGTGAGCTTAGACATCGTCAACGCTTTCAACACCCTACCCTGGAGGGCTATTAGGGAGGCTCTAATCTACCACAATGTGCCTCCCTACCTGCGTAATATAGTCGGGGCATACCTACGTGGTAGGTTTATTCAATATATGGGCCGGGACGGAATACATCAGAGGGGGATTACGTGCGGGGTTCCACAGGGTTCAGTATTGGGGCCTCTTTTGTGGAATGTCGCATACGACGCGGTCCTGCGTACCAGCCTCCCCTTAGGCGTCAGCGTCGTTTGCTATGCGGATGACACGTTGGTGCTGGCCGAAGGGGATACCTTTGAGAGGACGGCTAGGCTAGCCGAGCTTGGAGTGGCATGCGTGGTTGCCGAAATCCGCAAACTGGGCCTAAAGGTAGCGCCTTCGAAAACGGAGGCGTTGTGGTTTCATAAGCTTCCCAGGCGAATGGAACCACCCAGTTTGATGATCCGCGTGGGTGACGTTGACGTCCAGGTGGGCCAGTACCTTAAGTACCTGGGCATCACCCTGGACGGTCGCTGGGGCTTCGAAGAGCACTTCGAGCGGCTAATCCCCCGTATAGAGAGGGTGGCAGGGGTAATGCACCGTCTGTTGCCTAATCTAGGGGGACCTCAGGAGGGAGTTCGCCGTCTCTATTGCGGTGTCGTGCGATCCATTGTTCTATACGGTGCTCCAGTATGGTCGCACAGACTATCGGGTGTCCGACGCTGTAGGAACAAAGTATATGGCGTACAGCGCCGGATGGCAATCCGAGTAGCGCGGGGATATCGCACGATATCGTACGAGGCGGCTACTATTCTGGCACGATTTCCGCCTTTGGATATCTTGGCGGATATGGACGCGAGGGTGTATGCTCGATCGCGTTCCATGCGCCAAAGGGACGGTCAAAACGTGTCAGATGCCAACCTGAGGGTGCTCAGACAGCAGGCGCACCGACAGGCACTCGTTGAATGGCGCGTGCGTCTGGAGGAGGAAAGACGCGCCCGTCAGCGAGTGGTGGGTGCAATCCTGCCAAACTTCGAAGCCTGGCTGGGAAGGAAGGCGGGTAACGTCACCTATCGGCTGACACAGGTGCTCACCGGGCATGGCTGCTTCGGTGAATATCTGTGTCGGATTGGACGCGAGGCATCACCACGATGCCACCATTGTGGAGGGGACCAAGACGACGCTCAGCACACGCTTGAGGAGTGCCCTGCTTGGGAGCCTGAGCGCCGCGCCTTGGTCAACCGGATCGGCAGAGATCTCTCTCCGTCTGCGGTTGTAGCAGCGATGCTGGCGGAAAGCAGCTCCTGGATGGCGGTAGCCTCTTTCTGCGAAGCCGTTATGGTAAAGAAAGAGGCTGCGGAGCGTGATCGGGAGAGGGCCGATCCTGCTCGGAGACGTCGGGGAGTCCGCAATCGCCCCGCTCCCGCTAATAGTCCTGATGGGGCTTTGAGTCGCGGAACGATTTAGGTGGGGGCCTTAACCGTTCCTATTTCGCGACTCCAGGAAGGTCATACACAATAGACAGGGACTTAAAGTTGCCCGGGTCGGGCCCACTTCTGGGCGAATAGCAGGGGGGGCACCGGTGCGTTCTTAGGAGATCCCGGAGCCTCCCCAGATGCGCAGGATGGCTGACGAGGGGGTTTTAGTGAGTAAAAATCTCACATACCCAGCCTCAACCCCCTGAGGCTGGGTATCTTTTGAAGATTTCCCCCCCGATACCAAAAAAAAAAAAAAAAAAAGGGTGATACGTTTTAGCTTTACTGATTTTTGCGTCCACCTATTTCTTTGTTTAGTTTTAGTTTAATTAGCAATAAAAAATAGGTAATTTGAATACTTTGTGGTTTGTTTTCTCGTTTTATTTCAGGTATTTATATCGTATTATATCAATAACTTTGTATACTAATACTACAAGTAAGAATGAAAGAAAAAAGAAGAAGTTTGTTAGAAGTAGATATATTCTTCTGGATGACGAAGTTTTTCACTTCACGTAATAACATAATAATATGAGTACAGTATAGAAAAGTCGTTGATCTGTTCAGGGTGCAGTAACCATCGAATTCAGGTCACTTGAAGCACTGGTCGACGAATCTATTTCCAAGCGCCCCAAGCCAAATGCTTCTAAACTCAGAGCCTGCGGACAAAACCATTGCGAAATGGATTTTTACGTTTGGAATTGTTGAGAGGATGTTGACTGATGTGCTGTTTGCCACACTTTATCGAGTAATCGATATATCGTTCTTTCCTTTCATAAAACAGTGTTCGCAATAGAAAAGTGCGAAACTATGCTTAGGTATATAACATAATCTAATCCTTATTATTATCACGGACTACGTTACTAAATTAATTAATTTTTCGTACTAAATAAGTGTCTGACGGAACAGCGCCATCTGCAATAAATATGATTTCGGAGTTTTTTCGAGGTTACGCAGTTTTGTATGAGCATTGTCACTCTTCTTTGGTCCTTACTCTATGGCCGTGTGTGAGAATGTCCATAGTATTTGGTATTTTATTTATTATATGAATCATATTAAATGATAACGAAGGTATTGTTTCGGCTAAAAGTCGTGTCGCTCAACGATCTACCTACGTCGAATTGTTTCGGCTAAAAAGTCGCGTCGCTCAACGACCTACCCACGAGTATCGAGCAAAACTGTCGGTACCCATCGTTAGCGAATATTGCGTATTTCGCAATAGCGGCCTATTGACGGCCCACGTGACACATTGTCGTCCGCTATCCTATTGAGGAAAGATTTTTCTCACAAAGCTGCTATTCGATATTTCGTCGGCGACTTCCCGGAATACTACCGGTTTTTCAACATGTATATTGACAATTAAAAATGTGAATTCATTTCACTGCCAGGTACTGGGTTCGATCGCCGGATAAGGCAAATTACTTTGCCGCCCCCACTCCGGTTTCCCACTCTTAAAAAAAAGGTTTCTCACAGCTGATGTACGGACTAATATAATAACTACATATAAATGTACTTATTGTAGATGTAGGTAAACGTTTATTATAATTGTTTTATGAGCTTGTTCCATTAAAACTTTAAAACAACTTAAACGCGAGTCCATTTCATAATTCAATACGAACGCGACAACACAGAAAACGTCGTATTTCAACAATTCCATCGCAACAATTCCATTCAAACGAAAAGTTCAAAGTCAAAGTCAAAGTCAAATAATTTATTTCGCCATGAGGTGATTATACACGCTTAACGAAAGTCTAGAACAAACAAACTATTGAGGAATTATCCGTCCGCGGCCTGGAAGACTTCGTTTCGTATACAATTGCCCGGATTTAGGTCCGCTGGTTCTGCAATGGCTCTGACCTGATCTCAATGGTAATTTTTCTTTATTGGTAGTACTCGTAAATGCGGCGTTTTTTTACTAGTGGACGCCCGCAGCCTCGCTCGCGTGGAATTAGACATAACAATAGTTTCGTTTACACCTAGTAATATCATATAGGCAATGTTACTCAGTAAAGAATGGTCTCCACCAATCCACATAGGAGCAGCGTGGTGGAGTATGCTCTAGACCTCCCGGAGCATAGTCTGTGGGGGAGACCCGTGCCCAGCAGTGGGACGTCTATAGTTCGCAGCGTACTCAGTGAAGATGCAGCTTTCTAATGTTGAAAGAATTGAAATCAGTTCAGTAGTTTTTGTGTGAAAATATTACAAACAAATCTTTCCTCTTTGTAATATTAGTATAGATTTCAAGCTGGTATGTAGAAGCGATGGCCTTTTGGTTGGCTTTTGTGCACATGTCTCCTCTGAGTCTGAGGCATTCTACCACTCTGGCCAAGTGTGGGTTGGTTAGCTCTCAAGCTTGCAGGTTTACTCAAGAAGAACTAGTGAGAAAAATCAATTTTTAACGGGCACTGGAGAAAGACATGCACTCCTTTGCTATATTATATCCATAAAAAATTAAGATTTGATAAAAAAACTCAGATCAAATCGCGTGCTTACCAGATGCACTTCCGCTGGTGCTATTTAATTCTACCATCATTACGGTGATAGCACATAGAAATAGGTATTCTTTGAACCGAGCCTGCAGATAGATGTATTGTCGTAAATATATTTTCCGAGATCCATTCGAGTTTGCAAGGAAATAAGCAGAGGCCGGCGCGATCTAATTCCGAGCCAGTTTGGATCAAATGTATTGGAAACCCGACTCTGGAACGTGGCGTGGGGTTTTGTTTGGAATGGAATTGTTGGCATGGAATCCTGGAATGCCTTGTTGGTGTAGCAGTCGTAAGCGCGACTACTATATTGATCAGTCAGACCTTATATATCCGACCTTATATCGATCAGATTGGAATAGCATTATATCTGTTTTCTTTAAGTAGTTTGTAGTTACCTAGACATTCGTTAAGCGTGTCCAATTACCTCTTATCTAAATAAATTATTTGACTTATGTGCGATTTTAGAAATTAAATTTCACTTGCTGTAACGGTAATGCATCGTAAGGAAACCTTCAAACCTGAGAGTTCTTCATAATGTTCTCGAAGGCATGTGAAGTCTGCCAATCCACACTTGGCTAACGTGGTGGACTATGGCATAAGGACAAAGAAAGGGTTTGGTGGATGCCAACTTAGCTGGTTTAATTGGTATCAATTAGTGTATCTTAGCTCTGGATAAATTTATCTTTGGAATCGTTTTCCGAAAAAGTGGCCATTTCGAAAATGGAATATACAAAATACATTTTAAACAACCCCATAATTGTAGGGGTAGGTAGTTGGAAGGCTCTGAATGGACAGCTATTAAACGCAGACGGAGCCACGGGTAAAGCTACTCAAATAATAAAAAACTCACCATTACGAACGGTAAAATGTTTTTTTTCTTACGAAGCCCAACTTTTTCATTCGCTCACTTTGCATATTCATACCGACATTCGGACCAACTTTGTTTCTTGCGCACGATGTTTGTGGATGTGCTTGCTCCAGTTTTTTAAAAGAGCACCGTATTTCTGGCCTCGGGAAGTTTGGATCAGTGTTTTTTATAATATTTTCTCTGCCGCATTGATATTGTTGTATCGCTGCGACCCATACACGTCCTACTGCTGGGCGCGGGTCTCCCCCACAGACACTGCTGCGGGAGGTCTAGAGCATACTCCACCACGCTGCTCCAATGCGGATTGGTGGAGGGGTTAGTGGCCAACCCAGTGTCGAATGTTCTCAAGCCACGCGAAGGTCTTCGACAAGGCTTAACGACTGTTTCCAGCATTGAAAACAACCGGGACCGACGGCTTTACGTGCCCTCCGAAGCACGGTAGCGTCCTTGTTAAATTTTTTTTTTCTTAAATTAATAATTTTTGTTAAATATATTACAAACTTCACATGTAGCGAGCTTAAGATATAAGAGCTCTATAATCTGTATATACCTATGATGACGAATCACACTGAACTAAATATTGTACAAATTTTTTATTAAAATAAAATATGTTTAGTTATAAGTCGCTGGTCTTAACTCTTAAGTAAATAAATAAATAAATCTTTATGCCTGTTTGCTGTTTATAGATACTTTTCCAATGCAAGGCTGAGTGGTGCCATATTTATTTCTGCCTAGGTTACGCACCTACCTAAGCCTTTATACCTTTTAATCCATATAACGTACAAAACTATCAAATCGGAAACAAAGTTGTACTAAATACATTATGAACATGCCAAACACTCGGTACCCGTTGAGTGAAAAAGTTCCGCCGACCGCAGCTGGAGCTTTAAGTTTTGATAAACGAGCTTTTTAACATGTACAATGATTTAGTGTATTTTAGCACTACAACATTTTTACTTACTCAATAATATTTTTTTTAATTTGCATAAGTACTAATATTTTTTAAAATATTAGTGTAATTTGTGTTAGCGTTCATGAACCAACTGAACGCTGAAACTGAGAACTTCCAACACTGGGTTGATCATATAACTAACCCCTCCACTAATCTACATTGCAGCAGCGTGATGTATTCTCTAGACAAGATCTCCTTCACCCGTGGGAGACCCGTGCCAGACAGATTTATTATATCTAACTTGTTACCTCCAGGTAACAAATCACTCAGTGTTATTGAAGCAAACTTAATTTATGAAAAGGCCGCTTTATTTACAAAAAATCTCTTTCGTACTACTACGGTTATATCAGTTACTATAGGATACCCTAAGTGGATACTATAAATATGCAGAATCTCGGCCCACAGAGTGAAAAAGTTGTGCCGCTCGCAGATGTGGCCTTCAGTTTTGATGTACAAGCTTTTTACACTCAGCTGTAATATTATATTTTTAGGAAAAAGGAGGAGTTTCTATGTTCGACTGCTTGTATATTATATAACTAGTGAACGCCCGCAGATTCGCTCGCGTGGAATTAGACATAGTAATAGATTCTTCTTAACGCGTTAACTTTAGCTCAACAAATTTGTAATGAATCCATAAATGTGTTATCCCCTATTTTTATTTTTATTTTACACCCTTAAGGGAAACGTTTTTACAAACGTCGAATGCCATATTTATTTATATCTAATCAATATAATTTTTATGCTTCTAGTTCTGAAAAGGACAATATTTTAATACAACCTTTCATCCCACTTTTCAACCCTTTACAACACGTTTTTCCATTTAAAAAGTAGCCATGTCCTCTCTCAGGCTCTAGACTAGACTATCTGTGTACCAAATTTCATTTAAATCGGTTCAGTTTTGGCGTGAAAGCGAGACTGACAGACAGACAGAGTTACTTTCGCATTTATAATATTAGTATGGATATGTATGTACAGTGATAACTTCGTCGTTTACTAACCAATTTTAATAATTATTTTTGTGTTTGGTAGAATATATATCGAAGTCTCCTCTCGTCTTATTCCAAGTCAGTAACAGATGTGTTGCTACCCTTGAGGACTGAGATGGTCGCATCTAAAGTGCTACCGGAAACCACACCATTTCAACCCAACTACATTGATTTAAAAACAAATATTACACGGTATAAATGGTACGAGATACCGTGGGCAGTACCGGCGGTGGTACTGCCCCGGGTGAAATCTATGAAAGAAAATAGATTTGATATAAATCTTATTTGGTTCCCTATAGGCTTTACCACCTTATGACAACAACGCGACTAACCAATTACCTAATAACTAATTGTATCAGGCGTTTCTTTGCGAAACTCCATAGACAACGACGTAGACACGGTCGTGGAGTCTACTTACCCTGAGGATGCCTTGTTTTGGGGCCAAACACGCGTTGGTGTGTGTTGGTGTATGTTTTCACTAATCGCGTGTGCATGTTTCCTGTGTGGGAGGGAGGTGCTGCGTGCATGAAGGTATACACCTCCATACATTTTTGTTCGCGGATTGTTGCAAAGTAGATTAAACCTTGGTTTGCAATTACCTAATATTAATATTACGAAACTCTGCAAATTAAAGTAACATAACGAACTAACATAACTTAATGTTCATATTAACACAGATAGACAGAAAGACAGGGGTATATTAATATAGTGTCTGTCAGCTTACACTTAATCGTTTATACAGTAGGCCGCTGGGTGAAAGCCTTGATATTCAATTTATTTAATTTCCACCGAAGTGTAAGCTAAGTGTAAGTGGGCTAAGTATAAGTGGGCTAAGTGTAAGTGGGCTAAGTGTAAGTGGCCACGCCTTGTTTACTTTGGAAGTTACTTAGTCAAGTCGCAGGTGCCCGGACGAAGCTATCAGAAGTAAGAGCGACTATGACCAAGCAAGAAGTGTCCGAACTAAATATACTACCTATGACGGGCTCGTTCGCGCAATCGGTAGTGACCCTGCCTGTTGCGCCAGAAGTCGTGGGTTCGAATCCCACTCAGGACACGCACGCACCAATGACTTTTCTAAGTTATGTGCGATTCATGAAATTAAATGTCACTTGCTATAACGGTGAAGGACACATCGAGGAAACCTGCATGCCTGAGAGTTGAGGCATGTGAAGTCTGCCAATCCGCACTTGGCCAGGGTGGTGGATTAAGGCGCCCTCCCATTCTGAGAGGAGACCTGTACCCAACAGTGGGACAAAGAAAGGGCTGTGATGATGAAGTTGGATTTGAACCCGGACAGACCACTCGAGTGAGGCGATGTGTATTGTATGTGCTAATGGATTTCTTAAATCAGTTTTCGTTCAGAATTGTGAAATTACAGACGGGTCGAGGTGAAAGCAAGTTAAAATTTTATATGACTCATTTTTAACTCTAAAATACTACTACTGTGTGAATTTAATCGGTTCCCTTTGAGGCCACCGCAATCATTCGCTCTGACGTTCCAAGTATGTTAAGAGGAATCCTTTAGTGCCAAGAGGGTTTATGTGTGCTTAACTAGATTTTTAACCTCATGTAAAGGTGTATTTACACTGGCGAGCTTCTGGCGAGAGGAGAGGAAGATGGGCAACATTGATTAATTCTAGTCTCAGGAATGAGACCTTTATAAATAAACTAGTGGACGCCCGCAGCTTCGCTCGCGTAGAATTAGACCCATTAACGACGTCTACCCGTCTAACGACTTCAAAAACGGCAAAGGACATTGACCAGCGCCCATACAAAGTTCGCCTACGAACCAACAGTCATAAAACATACTATAACGGATCCAAAATAGATCCTTTAAACTATTGAAAGTAGATTTAAACAACGGACACTTCTGAGAATTTATTTATTACCAAAAATATTTTTGATTTTGAGGTTATATTTTGAATGACATCGCTGTTCGATCAGTCGGTAGTGAATTAAGGCCGGGTTCCCACTACGCCGGACTGGCAGATTTGCCGGAAGCCGGACACCGGACAGAGATGTTCACATTACACCGGATCCCACAAGAAAATCGAACAATAAAGTTCAGTTGAATTTAGACCTGTGCGCACAATGGATGACGCAAGGTGAGTACGGGCGGGGCGAGCGGGGGACAGATACCGGCGCAAGCTCGTTCACTTTACTCCGGTCCGGTGGTTTTACCGGCACTTCACAGTGACAAAACGCTCGGTAAAAATGCCGAGCTTGGTATTATTGCCGGATCCGGCATAATGTGAACAGCTTCCTATGAATTGTACAGTCACTAGCCCTTCCGGCAGTTTTACTGGTCCAGCATAGTGGGAATCGTGCCTTAGAGAATATTGTGTGAATGTGAATGATGACATTGACAATGAGCGATTCCGTCTGTCAATCAATACTTTGATACAAAATGCCTGATGCTAACCTGTCAAGTTAGCTATCTCTGCTTTTAGAGCTGCGCACAGCGCGGCAGCGCTTTACTTTGCTTCGGCAAGTTTTTATTACCTACGGATCAAGCGCTGCAGCGATGACTTTGAATATTTTTCGGAGAACAGGGAAATCGGCGTGAAGCGAGTTAAGTGTCCATTTATTTCTTTTTTAACAATCTGAAGTGTCCGTTAAATTCTAACATATGGAATAACGGGCATTAAATAAGCTAAGAATTACTGTATATATTAAACGTCTGCAAATTCTTAGGCGAAAAACGACAATGTCCTTTCATACTAACTTTGCACCCCCGTTTTACCCCCTTAGGGGGTGATTTTTCTTAGTGCTCCCCTACGTTATAAAAGGAACCCCTGTGCAAAATTTCAAGTTTCTAGCCCTTATAGTTTAGGCCCTGCGTTGATATGTCAGTCAGTCAGTCAGTCAGTCAGTCAGTCACCTTCTCCTTTTATATATATAGATTAGTTTTAGTCTCAAGAATGAGACCTTTATAAATAAATTAGTTTTAGTCTCTGTACGAGTGTGTACACTGTCCTTTTCATAGCTTTAATCTCAGAGATACCTATAAAATAACATTCACTGCGACCCATAGACGCCCCACTGCTAGGCACCGGTCTCCCCCACAGACACAGCTGTGGGAGGTCTAGAGCATAATATTAAAGTATGCTCTAACTAGCTAAAAAAAACTTAAAATAGCTATGAAAGCTAAAAATAGTCATTAAATAACATTAGGTACCGTTAATTTAATGTTCACACGCGAGAAAATTTTAAACATAGATCTGCATAAACTGTCACAATTATAATGAAACTAACATAATTAATCCTATCAACGATAAGATTTTGAAAATTCAAACCCAACATAATTATCAGCGTACGCTGTTTTTCTCTCGTTCGAATGATAAAAATAAATTCTCACTTTCGTACGATTTTTGGCTATCAATTATTGAAATAAGGATTTTATAAGTTTATTCAAGTTCAACAAAATTTGAATATGCGTCGTTTATGTGAGAATTAAGTGTAAGTTATCGGCAAATAGCGTCGTTTTGCGTTTACGCCGTTTTATGGTTAAACTTTTTTTCCCGACAATTTTCTTCGGCTATTACGATGGACCTAAATATTCAGGAATCGGTTCTATTATTTTTTATTGCCAAAGTGTTTGAGTTTTTTGCTTGGGTACAGTGGGGAAAATTGGTTGTATGTTTTGTGACCTATTAAGGAACGAGTCGTGGCCCCTTGCGTTTTCCTACCCCATTGTTATAAAATGCTTTTATATTCCTTTGTACCTACTTCATTTTATTTTATTAGTATTTAAAAACCATTCATTTTAAAAATACACTTCAAGAAATCGGATAAATGCAAAGTAAAAGGTATGATATTAAACGCCCGTTGATTGGTTATCTGTATGTTTTAAAAATATTTGTGCGTATTAAATAAAAAAAAACAAAACAAGAAAGCAAAAGCAACGCGGTGTTAGTGCGAATAAAAAATATGAAATAGGTCATCATCTACATCTACTACATAGTTTCGCTGCAACCCATAGACGTCCCACTACTGGGCACGGGTCTCCCCCACAGGCACAGCTGCGGAAAGGTCTAGAGCATACTCCACCAAGCTGCTCCAATGCGGATTGGTGGAGGGGTTAGTGGCCAACCCAGTGTCGAATGTTCTCAAGCCACCCGAAGGTCTTCGACAAGGCTTAAGTAGTTCGTACTATCTTAAGACTAATTTAAAATCCCTTAGTTATTTTATTTATTACTCATAAAAGAATAGAAGTGTTTTTGAGATTTAAATGTCTTCTAAATACGTACGAAATAAAATTTCTCTGCCCTTATTCCGCAATTCTCGGGACTAAAATCACATTATTTGCCTTTGCTTTGACTACATGAGTATGTAGATGGGATTTAGAGCAGTCTCTTGAGAATAAAATAACACAACTAAAAGCTGAAGGTGCCATAATTTGTTTTCTACGTTTTAGTGTAAGTACCTACTTAGAATCTTATTTTGTCGTATCATTTTTGTTTTATTTCTTACACGTTCTAATGATTTAAACTGGTCGTTTAACGATCTTGTGAGATTATTGAAACATACCTACTGAATCATTAGTAATGATAGACAAAAACTAGATCTGATTTGAAACGCGTTTTGGTAAACGGTTGCATATTTACATCAGTAGTGGATGCCCGCAGCTTCGCTTGCATTGAGTCAGACACAACGGGAGGAGGACCTCAAGGAAACATCCAGATAAACTCTAGCTCTTGAAATTCACATAAAAGGTATTAACAGGATACAAAGTGACCTTTTTAGTTCAAACTATATTCATTTGAAAATTTAACGAAAGTCAGCGGTTCTTATTAGATATTTAATTTATATTTTGCGTATATACATAAAATATAGTTGTATAAAAATTACTTGAACAATCCCCCGATGACCATCTAATCTCAAAGCTCGGAGAGCGAATAAATTCTCCATTGAAACAGGAATCAAAGCCTCTGCAGAACCGACTAGATTTGCTTAATGCTCACCGAACCCTTTACGGGGCTTACTATGAAAACGTTACGACCGTTTAGTCTTAACAGATTTGCATTGATGTCACCAGAAAACTATATCGGTGTGTAAATGAAACCAATATAACGAAAATTTTTTGTTGAATCTACCGTTTCCAAGTCGTTTATCAACATCATCACAATCCTTTCTTTGTCCCACTGTTAGGCACGGGTCTCCTATCAGAATTTGAGGGATTAGGCCTTCGTCCACGCTGGCCAAGTGCGGATTGGCAGATTTCACGTGCCTTCGAGAACATTATGAAGAACTCATGCATGCAGGTTTCCTCACGATGTGTCCTTCACCATTAAGTTAATAAGAAGAAAATTTCACTTGTTATAACTTGTTTCTTAAATTGTACATAACTTAGGGTTTGAACCCGGACAGCTCGAGTGAGAGGCGCGTTCGAGAGCCACTGGGCTGCCACCGCTAGCCTCTAGTTGTTTCATAGTATTTTACAATTAATTATTAAAATTGCAATGTTTCTTGCCAGAGTGGTAAGAGATATAAGTGATTGTTAGTAATTTTTGTTAATTTTTTGTGCGATTCTAATAATGTTTAATTACAATTACTTATCTCATGTTTGTCAGGCCGTTTGGGGAGATTGCTAACAGACCGAGTTTTGCTATACATTAATTGTACTATAGTCTCTTTTAAGAATCAAGTTTTTGGTTTTGCTTTTAGTTTGTTATTATATTGTATGATATTTTCAGGAATTGCTCTTTTATTATAAGCATTTATAAAGTTTTCTATTCACTGTATATTGTACGTTTTCAATTGCACAATTGAATTGAATTACCCATAATGCATATTAATAATCTTGTATTAAATGTTTTTAAACCAAATATCATTTCACTACGACCATTGCTGCGTTGGTTCAATTTTCATATTAGAGGCCCGGAATCGTTTACGCCGCGAGGGAAGCGTTCAAGCGTGCAATACAACGCCTATGGCACTGTACAGGAAGTTCCTAGCAAGCGTTTAAAATATTGCTCACAGCATTAAAGGATTTTACGGGTACAAACGGACTGCCATTGAAATCACTTTCCTGTTTTCAGGTAAAATAAATGATCCGACAAGGCTTAACGATTGTTTTACAATTGAAAACCGTACCAACGACGGCTTAACCTGCCCACCGAAGCATAGAAGCGCCCATGAAATTTTACCACTAGTGGTCATCCATCCACAAAATGATCGCGCCCTACTTTACTTGACTCCGTGGATCATATACCGACCTGAGCCATCGGGCTATGGACGCTTTTTTGTGATAGGTGATAGGTATGTTGCAGATATTAAAAATTATAAACTACAGCCCTGAGAAACCTAAGAGCTTAAGAGCCTAGCAAAAGCGCTTTTATTGATTTTAATAAACCATGTGTCATAAAATACTGCACTGAGAAACGACAAACGCCGCTAAAGTTGCTGGTAAAGCTAGTTGTTAATAAATGTTTTTGATTTTATTTTAAAATATAACATGAAAATAAGTTAAAACTTAAAATTGTAAACAAAGTCATATTTAAATTCGAACAACTATAAAGTAGGCCTTAGTAAGCAAGAATCGATGCACCCAGACTCACCCGCCCCGGTCGAGCGGTCGAGCCGTGACAACGTTACCCCACTTGCCTCTCAGCGCGGTCGTCGACCTTTGTGTGTAACCAATTAGCGAGTAGGCGCATTTTCACTCAGTTTAATCGGAACGCAGCTATTTAAGCTCAGATATATGAATTAAGTATTATGCTCGAGTAAAGTTTTATCCGTATATGTAGCGTCCATAGCCCAATGGCTCGCGTCGATCCAATGTGATCGAAAGAGTTAACCAACGATGGGCGCGATCGGTTTGTGGATGGGTAATCGCTAGTGGCAAAATTTCATGGACGCTACCGTGCTTCGGATGGCACGTAAAGCTGTCCCAGTTGTTTTCAATGGTGGAAACAGTCGTTAAGCCTTGTCGGAGACCTTCGGGTGGCTTGAAAACATTCGACACTGGGTTGGCCACTAACCCCTTCACCAATCCGCATTGGAGCAGCGTGGTGGAGTATGCTCTAGACCTCCCACAGCTGCTCCATGAAATTTAGCACTAGCGGTCACCAATCCATAAACCGACCGCGCCCATAGTTGCTTAACTCTTTCGATCACATTGAATCGATGCGAGCCATTGGGCTATGGACGCTACTGGCAAACCAACAACCGCTGATTTTCAGGGCGACCTGCTTGTAGTGGTTACTTCGGGCTTCTGTGGTTCTATTTGACGTACAATGTACAGTGTATCTCACTCCATAATGTTTATAATGGGTTTAAATGCAGAAAGCGTGAAACAACAGCTCAACAATACATCCTTGGTTAAAGTGCATTTGGCTGTAGGGCAGCATTTTTCCTCATTCTGACTTCCCCTCTAGGTCTCAATGACGCTTAACTTGAATACAAATACAAATAACATAAGTATACACGACTGTGAAGCGTCCATAGCCCAATGGCTCGCGTCGATTGTATGTTAAGAGTTAAGCAACGACGGGCGCGGCCGACCGCTAGTGGTAAAACTTGGGCGCTACCGTGTTAATCCGACGGTCCCGGTGGTTTTCAATAGTAAAAATAACTTTTAACCCAAGTCGAAGACCTTCTGGTGACTTGAACCTTTTGGTGACTTGTGTTTTCCCGAAGGGGTACGAGATGAGTAGTTTTACCGACTTTTAACCAGTGTCGTTATATCCGTGTAGGTGTGAGCCTATCGCCACAGACTAGTCTTTTCTCCTGTCATTTATCGTACACGTCACAGGTCTAGAGTCCACGGGGTGAGGGAGAAGGGACGGCGTACCGACCTACATAAGATCGTTCGGTACTTGCAGCACAGAATACTTAATGGGCTCGCTATAGACCTAAGGCTCTTGAATTTGTTATTGGTGTTAATTAATGGGTATTCTTTAGGCTTAGCTTAAACGTTTAAAAAAATTTTTTTTCTTGTCGGAGACGAGTTTTGAATTAATTATGAAACAAAAAAGTTTTCACAAAAATTGCGTTTAACGGAACGTAATTGCGGTCGAGTTGGTCTGTAGGTAAAGGTTAAATGTCAATAATGAGTAAAATGGAACGTTAATAATTTGGCGGACATCTTGTGATATCTGTCATTTTTGCCACTCCGCCATTCCGTTTTTCTCATTGTTACGCGAATGTGCTCTCTTGTGTTTTATTTGGATAATCGGCGAAGCGAAGCGGTGTTCCGTCGACATTTTGTGACAGAGTCCGACTTATTAAATTAGGTTAGGTTCAGGTTAGGCTTCTTTAATTTACACAGAAAATAGAACACAACGGTAAATGAAATTTTTGTAAAATTTAATATTTAAAAAGTGACACATAATTACATATCAATTAAGAGTACATATAAATACAGTAGGCATATTAAAAATTTTATCAATAGACATTAGGCTTAAAGAAAAATCATTTTCACATCTTATGCGATGAGCTAACGAACCAAACGAGGCATTGCTATTATTTTATCATTCGCCTCAATTATGTTAAAATCATTGAAAATTAAGATTTCTTAACCTTAAACTTCAAATTGAATATCTCTGCGATATTCCGGCAGAAAAAAATTTATGTGGATGGTCCGCCCTAGAAATTATTAAATTGTGTTTTTTCTGTGTGTGTGCCAACAATACATGCATATGCATAGGTCTTCCGCAGGTTTGTGAGTGTGTAACCTTTTTTTTTACATAAAATGGCCCGCCAGAATTTTATCAAAGAAGAGATTCTCAGGCAAAGCTTAGGTACGAAAGTACGAAAACTTGACCGTTATTTCAATTCGAACGACTTTGTTCCGTCTAAGTTTGCACTTGTAAGATCTTGTTACAAAAAGAGCTTTCGCTTAAACTAAGTTTTCATGCGAATAAGCTCGGCGAGACTCTTTAAAGTGGATCAAGTCCGTGGACTATTACTTAAAAGACTTTTATCGTGTTTTATATAGGTTAAGGAGGGAAAAACTCAAGGCGAATTAATTAAAGTTGCTTATTAGCATCTGATGGGGAGGAAAAACTAAATGTATATAAACATAGCTAATAACTCGACTTGCTATCTCCCTGTTTCCTTCTCGAAATTTTTCTTTCGTACTTATAAAATTATTTATATGTGCACGATTACCTCTTAAGTATTTCTTTTTTTAATTCCAGATTTGGAGTTTACGAAAAGTAGTTAAGTAAAGTAGTAGTAGTAAGTAAGTAAAAGTAGATAAGATAGTCGTAAGTTACGAGTACGCCTAACTACACACGATACATAAACTACTTTCATAGTCCATCGAACATACCCAAACATTCAGTTGGGATTCATTTGCTAAGACTTCGGCCAACTGAAATATGTATCGGACTTAGGGACTTCTGATTTTGATTATGAAAGTTTGCTAAACAAAGCCTACATTATGCGATGGATTTGAGTGCTCTCTAATGGGTTAGAAGCCTTATGTTAATGTGAGATTCAAATGATGATTGCTAAGGCTTGTTGTTTGTTTACATTTCGGTTATAAACAATTTAGTTTCGCCACAATAATAGGGTCGGTTATGTAAACTTTGGTTAGGATTTGTTACTCGGAAGTAAGTTCTTCGAAGGAAAGTTCTAATCTACTTAAGATTAGAACTTTTCACCAGGTATCTTTAAGCTCCATGTACTAGGTGGAGAAGCCAAATCTAATCTCCGAAGTACTACTGAGAAGTTCAATTTGGAAAATGTTTTTTAAATAACAACAGAATTACGGGACGGGCGGAATACTGCGAATTATTTGATGGATACTTTTCATCCCGGAATTATGTTCTCTTGGAATGCTTCGCACGTTTATTGGAAAGTTGTTTGGCACAGCGATAACAGATGGCGCTGACACTAATTATGAATCGCGGTAACGACTTTATACTTACCGTATTTTCATTTACGGCTTAGTTATTGCTACTGATTTGATTTAAAAATTGTTTAAATCTAAGATAAGGGTTAATTTAAAAATTATATTATTATTACAGAAATACATAATTTCTAATCAGTTTCTTAGTTTAATAAATAAATAATTAAAAGCTTTTTTTATGTTATTTTATTTCTTTACTGTTGATTCTTAAGTTTTAGAATGTGACGATAATTATTTATTGAAAACCGACGTATACGCGGGCGGTGCCGCAGGAAAAGCTACTCATCCATATCCATACTAGTCCATACTAATATTATAAATGTGAAAGTGTGTTTGTTTATTTATTTGTTTGTTTATTTATTTGTTTGTTTGTCCGGCTTTCATGTCGCAACGAAGCTGGTATGGTATGGTATGGTTTTTGTGTGTGGAGATAGTGAGGAGGGTGGAGAGTAACGTAGGCTACTTTTTACCGCGGTAAAACATCCCCATGGGAAGATATCGATGTTTTGTTATTTGCTAGATATTTAGTTCCGGATGTTGTTAATAGATGGCGTTTATTTAGCGAAAATTTAGTTAAGTAGTTAGTATAGCAGTTAAGTAGTTAGTATCTTTTAATCGTGGAACTGTCACTATTCATCCACCAATAAATGTGTCATGTATGATAAACAACTCATTGTTAATTCCCTTTGACCACGCGGGCGGAGCCGCGGGCAAAAGCTAGTATAATAATATACTAACAAAAAATGAAATGAATGCAGATATTAGATAGATAGAAAGAAAATTATTTAATTTTCATCAGCAATTAGGTACACTAAAATACATAGATACAAGTAATAGATTTAAAAGAATGAAATTTTGGACGCCCTCAGCAAATGGCCGTGGCAAACCAACAACCGATGATTTTCAGAGCGACCTGCTTGCAATTATTACACCTGACAATATTGAAAGGAGCTTAGATCACAATTGGGGTAAAAAGAGTTGTTTTTCAGGGCTGGCGACGCATTGGCGACCACTCTGGTGCTACTCATGTCTATAGGGAACGGTGACTTCTTACCACCTTACCTTATTTATATTAAAAAAAGATTTCCAAAGTAATCTTATAAAGACACTTAATTCTCGAAATAACTCTCCAGACAGCCATTGTCGTAACGAAGTAAAGATAAAATGTAACATGAATATTGTTATGATTTACGATCCATTTTACGCCGGCCTAGTCGAAAGAAATGTTTACATCCATACTAATATTATAAATGTGAAAGTGTGTTTGTTTGTCCGACTTTCACGTCGCAACGAAGCTATTATATGGTATGGTTTTTGTGTGTGGAGATAGTGAGGAGGGTGGAGAGTGACGTAGGCTACTTTTTACCGCGGTAATACATCCCCACGGGAAGATATCGATGTTTTGTTATTTGCTAGATATTTAGTTCCGGATGTTGTTAATAGATGGCGTTAGTAAAATTCATTTTCAAGTTCTTATCTATGTATGATAAACAACTCATTGTTAATTCCCTTTGACCACGCGGGCGGAGCCGTGGGTAAAAGCTAGTTCTAAATAATATTCAAATTCATTCAAATCATAGCTTTTGATCGTATCAACTGAACCTTTATCAGCGAATCCGTGACCGAGTTTAAACGTGAGACTGAGTGGTTTTATAATGAATACAGGGTTTTTTTTATGGATACAAGATAGCAAACGAGCTTGCAGCACCACCCATCCGCTGCCGCCCATGACAACTGTGAGGGACTTTGAACAAGACTCAATTAGGGACTGGGATGGTTGGTCCAATTAGTTGAGAGAGTTAATTAGAACATTAGTTGCTCTGTTCGTTAGTATGGGGACTGGGGACTGTTAGTGATTGTTAGTCCTGTTAGTTGGTGTTAGTAATAGTCCAGTTAGTACTTGTTATTAGGAGTCTCGTTCTAACTCAGTCACAGATGTGTTGCTACCCTTGAGGACTAAGATGGTCACTTCTAAGAAGTGTAACCGGAACCACACCTTTCCAACCGGACCATAATTGCTTTAAAAACAATTATTACACGGCATAAATGGTACTAGGTACCGTGGCGGGCGGTGGTACTCCGGGCGAATTTCCGCTTTCCGCTCCTCCTCCCCGCTCCTATTTAGCCGCGGCTTTACGATCCAATCTAGAGCATGGCGTCTGTTTCGTAACAACGGTAAGAGGTTGGCACGACTCCAAGCGGACTCTACCAGTAATGATTCGAACATTTCAAAAACAATTTCTGTGATGGTTTTTGTTTGTATGCATATTATGATGCATGTGGAAGTGCTTCTAGCCCGATTAGTGAGACTAGTGGACGCCCGCAGCTTCGCTCGCGTAGAGTTAGACCCATTAACGACGTCTGCCCGCGTTTGGGCTGCCCACTTGACTTCAAAAACGGCAAAGTTTCATTCTGACTCTGCACCCCCGTTTTACCCCCTTATTTTTTTTTTATTTGAAAGCCACTCCATTTAATTCGTAACAACGCTATGCACATAGGCCGCAGATGAAATGAATGAATCTGCAAATACGAGAAGTATGAACAAATTGCATTGTTTGAACTGAGCTCGCGAACCGTCATATTTACTTGGAACTACGAGTATATCCGTGCATTTCAGGTTTACCAACATTTAATTTAAAGCAATCACGAACCAACTGACAGCTGTCAATACTCAAGTGTGGTTACAATTGTTATTTTTTTAATTTTTCTAGTAAGTCTAAGTCTAGTCTGAGAAATACCTACTGCCATTGCCTACTGCTATTTTATTGAATGATAATCAAATCAGCTTTCAAGCAAAAAAAATCAAGATAAAAATCGTTTCATTCGCTTCTAAACTACGAGAGTGATGCCACATACAAACATACACACGACAATCTTACAATAATACCTATCCATTTAAGGTTTGTGGGTTAAAAATACAAATGTAATCAAAATCCTTTAAACCCAACCAATTTGTTGACGCTACAATGAAGGCAGTGCGTAGATAACAAAAATTCCCTCGTCATTCGACGCACAAACTCGACTCTTTATCAAACGCCTTTGTTGATTCTGCTATTTGTGCGTCAAAGGATGTGTTGGGGCAGTGTCCGAAGATTGGCCGATACCCCACGGATATCCAATTACGGTGGACTCGAGGGAAATAGGCGTTTGTAGAAAGGCGACATGTAAATCGGGGGCAATCGTGAGATGCCTTGTGTATCTGCGGTTAAACGCTTGTTAAATATTTTATTAGTAGTTTTACTAGTGTCGTTTATATACCTATCTCTCCTCCTAGGTCTCCTATCAGAACGGGAGGGATTAGGCCTTAGTCCACCACGCTGGTCAAGTGCGGATTGGCAGATTTCACACTTCGAGAACATTAGAAGAATTGTGAGGCATGCAGGTTTCCTCACGACGTGTCCTTCACCGTTACAGCAAGTGACATTTAATTTCTTAAATCGCACATAACTCAGAAAAGTCATTGGTGCGTGCCGCTTGGGTTTGAACCCGGACCGCTCGAGTGAGAGGCGAGTTCGGTTGCCATGGGCTGTCACCGCTGTAGGTACCGTAGTCTGAAAAATTTTACTTCCAAAAACTCTGTGGATAGAGATTGTTATGACATTTTTCTTAATTTTAAACTGGATAAAATTATATGATAAAACTTGATGTGGCATGAAACGACTAGAAAATTCCTTTGAAAACTTTCTAAACTTTATTTTGGATGACTCCCGTTACGCTTAGAGTTGATTAGATTTGAGTGAGTTCAGGGAAGAATTCATTTAAGTTAAAAAACGCCGAAGATTTCCTGTGACCTGAAAACCAGCCAAGTACGAGTTGGACTCGCGCACCAAGGGTTCCGTACCATTGTCTATTAAAACGGCAAAAAAATCATGTCGGTTGTATGGGAGTCTTCCTTAAATTTTAATTTTTTCTGTTTTTATAAGCTTTTTATTTAACTTCACTCGTATGTAGGTAGGTACCTATGTCGATCCCGTGACGTCTCTCACATCAACGCTGACGGTGCCGCTGGGTTTTAGTGGGTATTCCGTTTTCGGTGAGTCCCACATACCCGCCCGTCACTTACGACCGGGCGGGATGCGTAAACTGCATTTCCCAGCGAAAAAAAAAAAAAAAAAAGGTAGGTACCTATGTCCTGGAATCTTGCAATCAATATTTCACCCACTTCCACTGAAGCTATCGAGCTGAAATTTGGCACACATATTTGGTTCCGATGACAATGCACGAAAATAAAATAAAAAGTTATAAAAACCTTTATTTTTTTTTAAATACTTATTTAATAATTCATTTAGTATTTGTTGTTATTGCGTCAACAGAAATAAATCATCTGTGTAAATTTCTACTGTCTAGCTATCACGGTTCATGAGATACAGCCTGGTGACAGACGGACAGCGGTGCCTTAGTAATAGGGTCCTGTTTTACCCTTTGGGTACGGATCCCTAAAAAATATCACAGTTAGTTATAAGGTTATAAGAGAGTTAAAATATCGGGTTTCATTATATTCTAGGTCGCATCGTTTTTTTTTTAAATGATTTTTTGGACACTGGGTTGGCCACTAACCCCTCCATCAATCCGCATTGGAGCAGCGTGGTGGAGTATGCTCTAGATCCCCCGCAGCTGTCTGTGTGGGAGACCTGCACCCGTCTATGGGTCACAGCGACTTTAAATAGCAGCGTCTGCCACAGTTGTCATGGCCAGCATCCGATCAATAGTGCTACGTGCTCGTTCGCTAACTTATATTCATAAATATAGAATTCCCCGAATTTGTGTGTCCAATTCTGTCTTGTCGCATCCCTCGGCAAAGTAATTTCCCTATTGAAGGCTTATCACTGTGATCACAGGCCAAAGAAACCGACCTTATTCAAAATATCTTATCCTTTTTGTCTTCAAATAGGAGACAAAGGCTACTTTCGGTCCACATTATTATGTAATAAAGATGGGTCCGACAGTCGAGGTTCTTGGGGAATTCGTTGAAATTATGCAGAGGAAAAGGAAATTATTTCAGGCACTCGCAAGAGGCGTGTCACACATTACGCAGATGCGGTAATATTTTATCTGCGTATAAAAATTAACTGATCTGAAAGTATCACACACTTCGCAGATACGATAATATACGAAATGATACATTCACGCGGAATCCTTCAAACTGGCTACACTTGTTTTTGGTGCGGATCATTATTATACAGTATGATCAATTCTGATACAAATGCCATTAATATGGCAATGATTTCGCGTTTATTGTTACCACATTCAATTCTAGATCAACCTCCGTCTCAGTGCAAAACAAACTGAATAAAATCTGTTGCATCGGCAGATGTTATCTGCCCATCTTTTGATATATGTCGGTGCCTACAGATGCTTGACGGTAAAATATAAGTGATCTGCGTAGTGTGTGTTGCTCCTTGAGTTTAGTATAGAGACCGATATGGACAGATATGCGCTCCGATACAGATATCTTACCGCATCTGCGTAGTGTGTGACACGCTTAAAATTGGTTACATGTTAACACATGCTCTGTTCCCACAAACGTTATTAGGGTTGCCCTTGGCCGTAAAAATAACTCGCTTTGAAAACACGTACGGATTATAATAATTGCTTTGTCAAGTTGGAATCTCAAGCAGCTCACCTTAATTAGTGGCGGTCTTATCAAAATATGTGGGAACAGTATTCCGTGCGCAACGTATTGAAGTTTCTTGTCACGTAAGGTTTGCAATATTACCTTCAGAAATTACGAGCCAATCGGGGTTTAACTAAATACATACGACTCTTGATGCCACGCTACCTGCTTCATATTTAACTTCATAACGATATACGATCATAGCCCAATGGTTCGACGATTCTATGTCGAGAGTTAAGCAACGTCGGGAGCGGTCGGTGTGTGGATGTGTGAACGCTCGTGGCGTTTCATGGGCGCTACCGTGCTGAGGCTAATCCATCGGTCCCGTTTGTTATGTTAAAACAATCATTAGGTTCTCAACCAATCCGTAATGGAGCAGCGTGGTGAAGTATGCTTTGCTTTAGACGTCCCGCAGCTGTGTTTGAGGGAGAGACCAGTGCCCAAAAGTGGGACGTCTATGGGTTGTAGTTGTTGTTGTCTCTGATGTGCCTGCTTGGTAAAATTTATTACCATTACGGCCTATGGCATTCAACTTCGTTAAAAAGGATGAAAATTATACGCCCTCTGCAAATGGCCGTTGCAAGCCAACAGACGCTGATTTTCAGGGCGACCTGCTTGCAATGTTTAGGTTCCATTGGATAGGTGGTAGACCTTACACCGGGCACAAATCCAGACTCCGAGCTGCTACCGGGCATTTCAAGTTAGAACAACTATTACCTGGCCCGTGGAATTGAACCCAGAACCTCTGGATTAACCGTCGTGCTAACGACCACTAGACCAACGAGGCAGTGATCCATACTAATATTATAAATGCGAAAGTAACTCTGTCTGTCTGTCTCGCTTTCACGCCAAAACTACTAAATCGATTTAAATGAAATTTGGTACACAGATATTCTACATTCTGAGACATAGGCTTCTTTTTAATTGGAAAACAGTAAAGGGTTGAAAAGGGGGATGAAAGGTTGCATGAAAGTATTGTCAATAACAGTTTAATGCTTCTAGTATACAGATACAGATATAAATAAATATGGCATTCAAAGTTTGTAAAAATGTTACCCTTATGGGTGTAAAATAAACATAGTGGATAACACATTTACGGATTCATTACAAATTTTTGGAGTGTTAACGCGTTAAGAAGAATCTATTAATATGTCTAATTCCACGCTAGCGAATCTGCGGACGTCCACTAGTTGACTATAAAGCGTATTTTATATTTGTACAGTCCGTACACACAGTACGTACATTTTCCATTCGATGTAACGAGCATACAAGCAATACTCCCAACAGACAGAAGATATCCCTGAAATGATCCCTATTTGATAACCTTATTTAGAAAATAACAAAAATAATAATACTCGCATTACGTATGTAACGCCGCTGTTGATTCTGTAATTTACGGCTGAATGGATGGGTCGAGGATGGCTTGGGGTCGTTGCGGGCGTCCAATTACATGTACACATGTTATGCGGACATGTGAAATGTGTTTGTCTGGGAATAATGGTTCATCGATTCTAAATAAAGTGATACTTTCTGATGATACTTTATCTTGCAAAAATCCTTCGTCACATTAAATTGGGAAATTTTGTCATTTGTGGAAATGTTTTATACGTAAACAGTACAAGTCTGTTGCGCCAGGAGTGTTTAATTTGTTCTGTACGTCCATATAAGTATGTATTTAAAAATATATATGTATGTATATCAGTCTCTGATACCCATAGTACAGGCTCAGCCTAGTTTGGCGTCAGATGGCCGAGTGAGGATGACCATGGTATTTAATTTGTTATGTATTTCTTTATTTACGTTAAAATAAACCTACTTACTACTTACGTTGATTCCTGTATTCTAGTATTCTGAAGGGCAATCTCATAAAGGCCTCCTTACAATAGCATTTGTAGATAACAAAAGAAAACGATCTTCAAAAGCTTATATCTCAAAAATTCTTCGGATGTTGACCCTTATCCATAAGGATATCTATCTACTAGTTCCTTCCTAGTTTTGTTTTTAATATTCGCCCTCCGCAAAAATATTAAATATATTTGGTCTTCGACATATTGGCTGGGTTAGGTTATGATTGGGCTTTTTTATGCAAGCTCTTAACGTAAAAAGCGTTCAAACGCAAATAGAATTAGTTAAAAGTATGTGATTGTAGGACAATTAAGTTACACGTGATGTCTGACTTTTTTCTTTTTAACCCCCGACGCAAAAAGAGAGGGGTGTTATAAGTTTAACGCGCCTGTCTGTGTATCTGTCTGTGGTATCATAGCTCCCAAACGGATGAACAGATTTTCGTTTAGCTTTTTTTGTGTCATAGGACAAATAGGTTTCGTTGTACCAATATAAACTAAGCTAGTCTTGATGACGTTTTCACCATTCAACAATAAAATTATTTATCAAAAGGTACAATCATCTAATCGACATTGGTTCGTAGTTAAATAATTAATATCATAATTATAGGGCCGGTAATAATAGCTTCATTGGTACGATTAAATCATAATTATTAGATGGTTATCGTGTAACCGACGCCATCGGTAGTGACCCTACCTTATGCCAGGGGTCGTGTTTTCCCATTCAGGATAATCATTTATTTCACGAACACTTGTGTTTGTTCTGTGTCTGGATGTTAATCCATACAAATATCATAAATGCGAAAGTAACTCTATCTGTCTGTCTCGCCTTCACGCCAAAACTACTGAACCAATTTAAATGAAATTTGGTACACAGATAGTCTAGAGCCTGAGAAAGAACATAGGTTACTTTTTAATTTAAAAAAAGCGTTGTAATGGGTTGATAAGGGGGATGAAAAGTTGTATGAAATTATGGTGATTTTCAGAACTAGAAGCATAAAGTTTATATTTCAGGCTGTTGATTAGATATGGCATTCAAAGTTTGTAAAAATGTTACCCTTAAGGGTATAAAATAAACATAGGCGATAACACATTTACGGATTCATTACAAATTTGTGGAGCTAAAGTTAACGCGTTAAGAAGAATCTGTTGTTACGTCTAATTCCACGCGAGCGAAGCTGCAGGCGTCCACTAGTAGGTAGGTATATAATTCAATCAAATCGGGATGTCTAGTCCAGAACTAAAGACTTCCGACATTGAGTCTGACATAAAGTGTCTTCAGTATGCCTTCGTAATAGTTTACACATCAAACAGATCATAAACATCTGCTTTCACACGTAGCGAGGAAGCGAACAGCGAGCAAATTACCAACAGTATTAACCACTTACACCCTAAAAACAAAAATGTAACTAGTACCTGCATCGAAGTATTCCACTTAAGAGTTCTGGGTTTAAATACAAGCGGTAAGCACCAATAATTTTCTTGTGTAAATGCGTTTTATGAAATTAAATGTCTCCTGCTCTAACTGCATAATGTTTTTATTTATTAAATCTTTATTTAACTTTTAAAATATTAGGGACAAAAGGCGGACTTACTGCTTAAAGCCAGTCAACCTTTGGGGAGTCATAAAACAATGTGAGTGATATGGATGTCAATATTATCTATTTAAGTATGTATTTAAAAATATCTATGTATGTATATCAGTCTCTGACACCCATATCACAGGCTCGCGCCTACTTTGGGGTCAGATGGCCGTGTGTGAGAATGACCAAGATATTTATTTATATATTTATTTAATGAAGGTGGTATTCTAATCACACAAGAAAAAAGAATCATAGTAAATGTGGAAAAAAAAGTCAATTAGGTAACTAAATAGAATTAAAATTCATATCTCTCGGCACCACGGCACAGGCTGAGAGAAGTCCTATTTAGTCTCTCTCCTTTTTTAATTTACATGTTTGGCATATTTTTGTTTTGTTTATTTTATTGTGTACATTTGAGACAACATAAAGATTTTCTTTCTTTTCTCTATAATCGTAGACAAAAAAATGGTGTTGAAGTCTGCTAACATAGACTTGGCCAGTGTGGTTCAATATGGAGGGTGGTTAACATTGGCACAACCATTTTTAATGAGCTGGCCATTTTTTTGATCACCGGATTTACCAGCCACTGGGCCACTTCATTTGTCACAGGAACCGCAGGTATTTTGTTTCAGAAGCAAAAGTTTTAGGTTTTAGGGTAGTTTAACAAAAGTTTGGTTTTATATTTTTATGGAAGGTAACGTCTACGCCCCACTTCCGAGATGCTAATAACGTGGAATTCTGGTGGAAAAATTCTCTGTGCTAAATATATATCGCCTATCGCTTACCTCCAGCGGTAGTGGTAGACCCTGCAGCTGCCAGCAGACATTTACACGCTCCACTCTCCGCTCATGACGCCGAAGCATAAAATCTTTTGAGCAAAGCGGGAAAAAATTTCGAACGCTCACTCTGCACTTATTTTATACGAAAGTTGGCGAAAAGAAAAACAAATGAGGCCCCCAGTAAAAAGGTTTTTGGAGCGAACTTTTTCTCATAAGACCGATTTATGCGTGACATACGGGTTACTCGAATTTAGAAAATATTTAGAATGAAATCGATGTGCTGTCTTAGCATTAGATACGAGTACGGTGGTAGATACAAAAATGGTATGACGTTCATTAATACAAAATACCGTATAGTGAAAAAAAAAGAGAATCTGAAAGTACCTACTTTATATGTCGTTCGGCAATCAAATTATAAGCTTTTTAGCTAACTTCCGATTGCTGAGTACAGGTGTAGCTTTTGATGTGAAGATAACAATAGTAATAAAAATACTTCCTTTAAATTGTTCATGAATCAAATACGAAACTTGAGTTTTTATAGAATAATTTGTTTCTTAAACGGAACGAATAATAATTGATTGACAAATTGATGGATGGATTGATGTTTTTAAAATTACGCCTTCATTTATTTTTTAATAATATTATTGGCTGCACCCCATTCGCAACCCTATCGCACGGGTCTCACAATTCCTAAACCTACCTACTACTATCAGTAAACCCGGACAAAACTATAATAGTACCATTTACTAAAAGGAGACAGCTTGATAAGCTTATGCCTCCCAAAGTGAATGGCATTACTATACCCATTTCCAAAGAAGTCAAATACTTGGGCGTCATAATCGACCAAAAATTGACATGGAACTCCCATATCGACCACATAGTACACAAGGCCAAAATGGCAATGGGTCTATGTTGCCGACTCGTAGGGGTCCGTTGGGGGATAAGCCCCAAGGCCATGATCTGGCTCTTTACCGCAATCATCAGGCCCATAGTATGTTATGCCTGTATTACATGGTGGAAGAAGACAGATCAAAAGACTACGGTTGATAAACTTAATGCCGTTCAAAGGACGGCATGCATGATTGCAACAGGAGCTATGGTTTCGTCTCCCGGAGCCGCCTTGAATGCTCTTCTCGGCCTTCCACCGCTGCCTATATTCATACGCAGTCAAGTGAAGGCCAGCATTATTAGGATCGGTTTGGGTAGGAAGAAACCATGGCGCTCCCAATCGTTTAGGACCTTAATTGAACTAACAGAAAGGGAGAAGACGTTCTGTATGATTTCTGACGTTATGATTGCAGAACACAATTTTACCAAACACTATCGCGTAGAATTCCCTACCAGGGAACAATGGCAAGAAGGCCATATGTCCTATAGGGATAGTGATCTCGTTTGGTATACTGATGGTTCCAAAATGGGGCCTGACGTTGGATCTGGCGTCTATGGTGAGCGACCGAAAGCGGCAGTGTATGCCCACCTGGGGAGATACGCAACCATATTTCAAGCCGAGGTCTACGCCATAATCCTTTGCGTAGAGACTATTATCAAAAGAAACTACGCAAATCAAAATATTTTTATCCACTCGGATAGTCAAGCGGCTCTTTTGGCCTTGAGTTCGTTTAGCATCGAATCAAGGCTTGTCAAGAACTGTATAGAACGGCTAAATGTACTTGGATCTAGGAACAAAGTCGTTCTAAAGTGGGTTCCGGGGCATTCAGACATTGTCGGCAATGACAAAGCTGACAATCTCGCACGTAGAGGTGCTAAAGGCACCCTCATAGGTCCGGAGCCTTTTTGTGGTATTCCAAAAAGTACGATCCGTCAAAAGCTTCTAAAACAGTGCAGAGAGGAAGCTCTTGAATCATGGGTTAAAGAGCCCGGCCAATCTCACTCCAAAGCTCTGATTAGAGGCTATGACAGGAAATTATCTGATGAGCTACTAAAACTCAGCAGACCCAATATTAGAATTATAACTAGAGCACTCACAGGTCACTGCAAACTGGGAAGGCATATGTCCTTGCTAGGACTTAGTGCCTCTGAAGTTTGCAGGTACTGCCTGGAGGACCTAGAGAGTCCGAAGCACCTCATCACACAATGCGGTGCTCTTGGGCGCCTGAGGAGCATTCATCTAGGAGCGCACGAATTGCATCCAGATGAAATTAAATCCATCACCATCGCCAAAGTCCTAGCTTTCCTCAAAGAAGCAGGACTAGATGGTGAACTTTAACTGGCTATGGGCACAAACGATCAGTTATGGTCGAAGCGCCCGGAGCTGAATAAGCTCGAGCCAATAACTCCAAATAATAATAAAAAAAAATACTCCGCCACGCTGCTCCAATGAAGTTGTTAGAGAAAAAAAACCATGTCAAAAGATCCGAGTAGTGCTGATATAATTCGCTCTAACTTTATTCCGCGTGACATGAACCTAGCTAAACGGTGACACTTCATAATCAGACTTCGATGCCTATTCTACCAATTCTGTATCTTCTGCCTTTATTGCTATCCAGTCGTACATCCCGTGTGTCGCGCTTACCTAATTAGGCACAATGTTATCCGCGAGATATAAAACTTGCTACACTTATTAAGCATATTGAAGCAACGGTAGATCGTTTGCCGGACCAATGTTTTCTGTTCTTAATGCTTTCCATTCTATCAGTTCGTGTGTCGCGGCGATGTAATTCGGCACAACTGTATTCCGCGCGATATGAAACTCGCGAGACGTTACATCTCCTGCGGCGTATTAAGACCGATGCTGTTTTTTTCTGCTGACAACAATTTTATGCTTCGTTGCTAGCGAACCGCTCTATATCTTTATTGTTCAGTAAGCAAACCGTGCTTCGATAAAATGCTTCGACACGCATTCGAGAACGAAGTGTATGAGTTTTATGTAGTCAGAAAGTTTGTATTGTTTGACTTGCAATCAATAAAAATCAGGAATTTATCAGGGTGTTACGTACGGACAATTCGATCGGACTTTATTATACATACAGTGTTGACTATGCATCGCGAGATCCGAGAACCGCTGCAGATGTTGCGTGTCCCACGAACAAGACATTCCGGTGCCTAACATTGGACGGGTCTCATCACTCTAGGTTAAGTTTAGTAATATGTTAAAATGTAATTTTCTTTTGAAGAAAATTAAATAGTTTATAGAACCTAACGTCTCGACCATGTCCTTATTTCCCTGAAGGGACAGAACCTACTCAACCAGTTATATTAAGGTTTCTTAGTTTGAGAATATTAACATACCTAGCGCCACCACTACGTTTTAATCCCATTGTTTGGCACTGGTCTCCTGTCGTGATGGGAGGAGTTAGGGCTTAGTCCTCCACGCTGGCCAAGTGCGAACTGGCAGACTCACATATGTTAAATTTTGGAGAACTCGGCATGCAGGTTCCTTCAATATCTTTACTTATATAGGTGACTAGTGGCCCGCAGCTGCGCTCGCGTGGAATTAGACATAACAATAGTTTCTTAACAATAGTTTCTAATGGTGAAAGATTTTTTGAAATCGGCCCAGTAGTTTTTGTGTGAAAACATTACAAACAAATCATTTCTCTTTATAATATTAGTATAGATAATTTCTGAAAAGGCACATTAGGTACTTGCAAAAGCCATTTTTACAAAAGTCTTTGGTGCCGTTTGGATTTGAACCTGGAACGCGTGAGTGAGAGGTGAGTTCGATAGCCACTAGGCTGTTACCACTACTGCCATACCTAAACCACACAAATCCAGACTTCAAGCAGTCTGTAATAACACAGATTATGTCTGTTTTCTCTTAAACGATGTCACAGTAGAGATGTACTCAAAAATATTTTTTTTTATCATCACACCTAAGTTGCAACGACCTATTTCCAGGAGCTCCATTTTAGAAACACTCGCCGCACATCGATCGTTAATCTTTCTTGATCGTAAGCGACAATTTCGTACCTACTTTCCATCCGTCCATCCATCAGCCTTTTGAGGTCCACTGCTGGACATAGGCCTCTCCTAAACGACACCACTCAGACCGGTCCTGTGCCTTCTGAAACCAGTGTATCTACTTTGGGATCACTTAAATGAAACGAACTCGCCGGCAGACTAAATAGAACGGCGTTGTTTGTATCGAACGAAAATGTACCGCAGTCGATCGACTCGTGACGTGTGATTCAAAACTAGACCTCTAGGTCGAGTGCAAACACATTTACACTAACAAACGCTGAACTCACAGCGCCTATCTCGTTATAACTTTGTGTTTTTATCTTCCGACAATATTTTGACGGTCAACGGTGACAATATTTTCGCGATCGGTATGTGTGTGTGTTTGTGACAGCATTATATGACAGTATCCGTGCTTCGGAGCTGTCAGTTGTGGTTGTTTAGATAATAGATATAGAATACTAGAAAGATTGGCAATAGGAACATCAAAGCGAGACCAAAACTTAAATACACTAGTGTGCGTGTAATGTGCACACATGCAAGGAAAATAGTGTTGCGCCATGCGCCTACACTATGATTATCGATAAAAATTGAAGTGGTTTTTCGGTTGCTGATTTATTGTATTTGCACAGTAATAATGTCAATAACTAAGAGAAATTAATAATAAAACTACAGTTAAAAGAACAATGGCGAACTCCCATACAAGATTTTAGTTGAGATGTAATTTCGACGTATATGAATGAAAAATATTTCAAAAAAGTATGTATTCATTTCTGAGTTCAATTCAATAAGAATTTTTGATTTTCTTAATGGAGAATTTGATATAATAAAGTTTAAACATTTTCAGATTATGTTGATATGTTGAAGTGTTAGTTTTTGACATTTTGAGAAATAAAATAAGTAGGCACCTATCAGTTTATTTCACAGAGTACTTTGTTGTTTATATATAACTCAGACATTTTAATACTGTTAGGAAATCTCATTAAAATAATCAAAAGGCCACCACTCAGCATATGCTTCGATTCATTTTAATGAGTCGTCATTAATTAATTTAATCTTCATAATCTTCTCTTAGCATGATATTATCTAAAATTTCTGCAGGTGCTGGTATATTTTGTTCATATCTGGCCCATCCTAGATACCAAACCAATGTCATTACATGTGCGCAGCAGCCTACAGTGCGCCGACCAACTAAGCAAATAAAGCAACACTCAGTAATTCCGGTCCAGCCAGGAATATTATTTTCTATTAAAATATAAACATAATACTGCTTCTGCTGTGATTTTATTTTGCCTGCCAAGTCACAAAGCAAGTTCGGTGTCCAGAAAGAGAATAGCAGTATGTATCGTAACGGGAAGGAAATATCGAAGTTCATAAGCTGTCCGGTTGGTAAAAATATAGGTAAACGATAGATAACAAGCACAGCACAAAAGCAACACACAAGAACTCAGCAATCCAAAAGCAACAGTCTTTATTTGATTGTCTGCATTTATCTAATGTTGCCATAACATTTTTGTAACTGCTGCTGTAGTAAAAAAACGTAAAACGTAAAAAAAAAGTAATTGAAATAGAAAAATAAAATCGGATACAGAACAAGAATTAGTTTAGCCTACTTATTTTAAATATTTTTATTTGGTCGTAAATGTGATAATATGACTTTAGTGATAATATGTAAGAATTATTAATTTTAACAAATATATATAAGGACGCAAAGGTAGCTAATACACACGGTTGGATATAAACGAATGCGTTGCAGTAGCAATAATATTATTATTCGTATTGCAAATATTAACATTTTATAATTAGGAAATAACATACGGGCATGAATAATGTGGGTATTGAACCAGAACGCAACTTCACTCTTTGAGAGCTCCTATTAGAAAAACATTTTGGTTCAAAATGTCTGCTGCATATAGATGAATATTTTCTAGGGGTCCAATTTTCTCTATTTGTCATCTTTAACCATTTTTGGCGAACATCATTATTTTGAGGGAATCTGAAATATTTTAAATTACTTATTATATCCTAGAATTAATGAAATAAAAGCACTGTGAGAATAATATAACATAATTAAGTCCGCCCATTATATATCTCTTTAGAGGTGTCAATAAAGTTGAATAAATAAATAAATATAACAATGCTATTTATAAAATATAAATTTGTGAAATTTTAAAAAGTATAATTAAATAAAATGCTCTATGTACGATACACTTGTCACTTTACATATCGATAAGCGGTTGTCGATATGTCAATCTCTATAGGATTGAGGTGAGAAATACTAGAAATTCACGTATTTGATAACATTTTATATTCAATTCCTATGCATTCAGAGCATTTATATATTAAAATGTCACATTATTGGCCATCCATTTGTTATTAATTTCTTTTACAAAGTTCTCAAACATTGCAATAGGAGAATAAAATCTTTCAATCGTACTTACATATGAAATGTATAATTCTGTGGATTTTCTTGCTTAGATGAGTTACATCCTGGTACTGCACACGTAACCATAATTATTTACGTCTAAATCACACCAAACCTACGCTTTTAAACGTGGGATTTAGAAAAATAAGCCAAATTTGTTTCGTTCACAACTGTCGTTAGCCTATCCAAGCCTATAGAGTATTCGAAAATGGTCTCGCCTATCTATCTCGCTCTAACATATGAGTATCTATGTTCTTTCTCTTTCGCATTGCCGATCTTTCTCTAGTATAGAGTAATAAATCTATGGTTTAGATAAAACAATCGTATAAGCTTCTTACATTCATAACTTCTTACCCTACTCTTTCGTGTACTTATTCATTCCCGACTCTTATCACTATTTCGCTCACTCATCCGTGCGTCCCTCTTACCCCTAAAGGACATCCGTACTAAATGCACCCATTGTGCCGAATTCCGAAAAAAATCAATAAGTAAGCACTTAAACCGCAACCAGATATATTTTACTCCTGCTCCCGACACCTGAATATTTAAGAAGAGATCCCTTTCCCGGAAACGAAAAGGGCCGGCAGTAATCCTTTGGGAACCGGGAACCCTTCCACTCTGCACTTCCTTTGTAATATACCTACTGAAAGTGGAGCGAATGTCGACGTCAAAGTTGTTACGAAAATCGCCATTTTGGTGATTTTCTAAAGACTTGAAAAAAGCTAAATTCGTTCATAATTTTCGGAACATTTCACAAAAACAAGTTGAGATATTCGTTATGTGTATTATATGTCATAGTATGTCATCATAACAGGTAAAAAAGTACAATAGATAATGAAGAAACATGTTTTATCTAAGTTTAAAAAGATTCCTAGTGTTTGAGCCTTTTAATGAACTACGTTTTGTCAGTAAACCTTTATTGTAGATTGTTATTTAGAATCTGTTAAGTTATCGTTCAAAGGCATTTTAAAATTGTAAATATAGTATTCGTTTTTGTAAATATTTGATTTTAAATGTAAATATGGTAAAATAAATCACAGAACAATTCTAAACGTTTGGAAGGTGATAAAATAAATAAATATTCCGTCTCACGCCAATCCACGGCGATACCCGGTACACGATGAGCCGCTGGCAGCCGGCTGCAGACCAGCAAAGTCGCCCCGGTCCGCAGAAGGTCGAAGGTCAACCGGCGTTCCCGCCAACCTGGAATTAGTCGGCCGAAAACTGCTAAATATCGCGTAAAACCTGGCGCGAAACAACTGTTTCTAATTGATATTATTGTTATTTACGTGTTTTAATAATTTACTTAACAAATCTAGTCGGAAATTGCAAAAATAAATTAACTTTTTTAGAAATAACAAAATGTAGGTAGGTAGGTATCTCACAAAAAAATTATAACGTGATTTGCACAATTGAATTTATGGATTTGATGGATTATTTTGTAGAAAATGCATGGATGGATGGATTTAGTGATGTTAAGGAAGTAAGGATGGATAATCAGGGCACTTAACTTGTGAAATAATGCTGCTAGGTGACGCTTTCGATGCTACACTGCCGGGCGGTGATCACGGCAAAGTCCCGTTATATCCTCTTCCGCGCTGATATTTTCTTGTTTCTGCTATTTCTTCATGCTTGCAATCGTGAAACAGGATAGCAGCTGGCACGTAGGGCTCTTGAACTGCTTGGCAAGGTCTCGAAATCCGTCCTTTTGCCGGGCGGTGATGACGAGTTTTTCACGACGTTGCAGACGAAGATTTCTCGTTGTGGACTTAATTTCGAAGAAATCCTGCACGGTCGCCAATGTTTGAGCCTTTTGGGAGCCCAATGGAATCCAAATCAAAGACTCGAACTCAAAAAATAACTGATATATTGATGCAAAATACAAAGTGACCGTTGCGGTGTAGGCGTGACAAAATACTAATTAATAACGCTAGAGTAATAAACGCGACACGTCATGCGCGCCTGTAAATATCGTCCGGCAATTGTCCGCTCCGCCGTGCTGGGATGCGCATAGGCGCATACACCTAGATTGTTGAGTAAAAGTTTATCACAGAAAAGTTACAAGTATTTTGATTTTCATGAGTGTTAACTGGCAGATATAAATTATTATTAGCAGGACTTTTATTTTTATTAAAGTATTGAATTTAACCCTGCACTGGTTCTTCATCCACATGACGCAAATATTAATAATTAATACTTAAGGCGCCTAGTGGTGCAAAATGACCTTGAGAATCGGTGCACACATTCTCACAAACGACAACAGCGCCTCTAACGGAAAACCTCAGAACTACCTTACAGAGCATACAATGACATGTCATGAGGTACTGTATTAATCGCCTGTATAACCCGCGCAGATAGAGAATAGATCTGAAAATGGCACTTAAAATACAAGCACAACACACAACACAAGCAAGGGTACTTAAAACACTGGATTGTAAAATTTGCCTTTATTAATTGTGACATTTCAGAATCAGATTATAAAAATAAAGAACAATAGGATGGGAATGGTATCAAAGGTTTTATAAACCGCTTGGTCCAGCAGTGTCCTGGTCATCTGTACCCATTACTGGTTCAATTCCCTCCATGAATTGGTTAAAATCTTCCATGGACTGGTCACTTTCACAGTCCTGGTCTTCAGAGTCGTCACTTTCATCTTCGGTGTCGCTGTTCAATTACATCACAAAATGTCAACGTTCGTAACAAAAACTTAACGAAAATAAATAACAATCAAATGTAACGCAAACAAAAACAACAATATCAACGAAAACAACAATTACTCGGAGTGCGTCAAGTAGCTTAGAAAGCGAATCCCGACTGATTATTTGTTTGCAGCTCGTACTTCACTGTGTGAGTATAGACAGCGATAGAGAGTGAGCGAGAACGCATGCGAGAGGACGCCATTTTCAAATCTATTCTCTATCTGCGCGGCTTATACGGGGAAGTGTTTCAGTAGATGGCGTTTATTTTAAGTAATAATTGACCTAACAAATTTATAGGAAGGTACGACAACGTAATGAAATTAGTTTTATGCAATTTTTTTAGTTACTTAAAATAATAACAAAAAAAAAGTCATAAAAAAATAAAGAAAAAATTGAAAAAGAAAGGAAGTGTAACTGGAATTTGAACCCGAGTCTCTAGAGCGAGATTCTTACTCACTGCTAATGTCTATAATTTCCCCGTTATTGATATTATCTTTGGATTCTCTTTTCCTGTAATAAATACATATTATGACATATATAAATATTATTAGCTTTTTTTCATTTGCATAAAATAATAACAAAAAAAAAGTCATAAAAAAATAAAGAAAAAATTGAAAAAGAAAGGAAGTGTAACTGGGATTTGAACCAGAGTCTCTAGAGCGAGATTCTTACTCACCGCAAACTCCCAACTACGCCATTTACGGCTATACGATTTAGGTTGAAAAACTGTGTACGTATCTATCTTTTTGTACTCTACAGGACTGCAGAGAACAATGAAAATTAATAAATGTTTGACAAAATTTAAATCTTTACGTCATTCATGTGTGTGACGTTTGCTTTATATGAACACTTTTGATTTATTTCCCATGTTTATTTACAAAATAGGAGTCCGTTTACGCCCTTCTAACTTAAAAAAATACTTATAACGTTAAATTATTTATATAAATTAACCTAATGTAATAACCAATCAATAAAAGTAATGAAATAACGTTGGAATCTTGCAGAAATTTTGCGGCAGAAAGCGCGACACGCCCGTCTAGCAAGAGGCCTCAGCCGCGACTGTCGGTACACGGCGTTTACTCACACATGCTCGCGAGTTATGTTCGAAAACACTGCGCAAATGAGAACAAGGGTTTTTTGGAAATTCTACAAAATGGATTTAAAAAGTGGTATAACTGATATATTGTATTTATTGTGATGAAAAATATATGTTAAATTGAAAAAAAAAACACGTATTTTAGAAGGGATTTGATTGTTTAGAAGATTATTTTAGAGGTATCTTCGTGATTTTTTTCTATCGAGTCAACATAAATGTATTATGTTTTGAAGACCGTAGCAATATAACATATATCCCCAAGAATACCATATATTTTTTTTATTTGATTCTCTGCAATGGTTCGTGTGATATCTTGTTTATAAAACTCGCGTTTAGCCTCTGTAGTCCTCTTAATTAAAATATTAATAAACGCGTATTCGATTCTTGCATCTCGGTTAATCTCCCGGGAAATAATAAACCTTAAAATCAGTAAATCAAAAATTTCCTCAACACGAGAATTAATCCGTGACTCGAACTGTAAAAACGTATTATTTTGAATTGGGAGCGTGTATTATTAAAGTTGTTAAGATTTAAGATTAAGTTGTTGCCTTGTCCTCATCTTCTCTAACCTTCTTCTCCAACCTCTTCGGTGTCCTCCGAATTCAGCGGTTCGAACTTGCGATCTCTGTGAGCTATGGCCAACTGTATAATAATATGATGAGTAAAAGATGGTATGGTAAGATAATGTTTATAGCCGCTCTGAAAGTAGTGCACTAAATCGGATTAAATTTGAAAAGAAAAGAAAGAATTTATTTGTCAAAAAAAAATGGGTGGAAAAGTTATGTTATAATTATGTCGCAAATAGGTCTGCACTCAGCCCAGTAGCGACATAACACCGCAACACTGATTTTCAGTACAGTCTGTTTAGTAGGTGAAAGTAGCTCGAACTGGCTAACAGTAGGTACTCTTCTAGTTTTGCATAGTTTCGCGTCACTACGTGACTGCAACGGAATGCCATTTCCGAACATGGAATACTTTGAAGGTAATATAAGGAGATATCTGTTTTACTTGAAAAATTGCTAAGGTGGTAAGCCTGTAGGGAACCAAATAGGTTTTGCATGAGACCTATTTTGTTTCATATAGAGTTCGCCCGGGGCAGTACCACCGCCCGCCACGGTACCTACGCCGTGCCCGCCGTTCAGTGAACGCCGTGCCCGCCGCGAGCACGTTCACTCACGTTTCAACTATGAATATAGTCACCCACGAATCGTTCAGTAATAAAATAGACTATTACTAATACCAACTAACAGGACTAACTATCACAAACAGTCCCCAGTCCTCATAACCACTAATGAACTGACCAACTAATGTTTTAACTAACTGGAGTAACCACCCCAGTCCCTATTTGAGTCTTGTTCAAATTGAGTCACAGTTGTCATGGTCGGCAGCGGATGGGTGGTGCTCACAGAACAGATAAAGTATCTGTTCTGTGGTGGTGCTGCAAGCTCGTTTGTTATCTTATATCCCTAAACAAAATATGTTCGGTGAACATTGTTGACCCATAAATTTCGTTCTTTCTGACTCCAACCGCTCTGGCCAAAACATAGTTCTACAAACCAACAGTAAAGTTTGCACGCAATATCCGTTCCTCAGGCTATACCCCATTTAAGAACCCCCATCAGGAAAATAGCCACGTAAGGATTGGAAGGTAAGGCGAGACGAATGCGTAAAGTTTACATTCGGAATGCTGTTAAAGAAAAATGGCGGTCGTTTGGCCTCTATACCAAGTTACGTACAGAAGTGACAAGGCGGAAGTGATACGTAAATTACCTTCCACCACACAAACCTTTTATTTGTCCCACTGTTGGGCTTGGGTCTCCTCTCGGAATGGGAGGGATTGTGCCATAGTCCATTGGCATATTCTTGACATGCGTTCGAGAATATTATGGTGAGATTTGAGAGGTTTCTTCTCGATGTTTTTCTTTACCGTTATTTATGGGCCTATTTTTTGGTTACAGCTGAACAGTATCAAAATTCGAAATAGCCTTACCTATAAATATATATTATGAAGTGTAAAAAAGTGACACTCTGCAATAGTTAGTCAGTTCGTTAGGTACTAACGAACTAAGAGATGGCATATATGTACGTATATGGATAAGCATGTTGCGTGTAATTCTTGTGCCTGTTGTACCATTTTATTTAAAAAGGTTCCTACATATAAATATATGTTTGTATACTTGATATAATATTGTATGATTCATATGAAAAACAACGTAAAACCACATATGTAGGCAGTAACCAATCTGTAATGCAACGCCGATCCCTCTACGTCTTCCCTAATCTATGATTCTCGCATTACGGCCCGTGCCATAAAACATTCATGGTATTACTACGAGGGCAGCATTAAGGACTTTGTATTTTACGTATTGTTTGATAGCACCTTGTAACTCTTGTGTAGGCTGAAAGTAAGGTGGTGGTAGAATCTGTATGCGGTTTAACTTGATGTATGAAAGAAAGTTTGAATTATACCCAGATTAATTATTCACTTCATTTCACCCACATACAGAAGAGTATCGGCGGAGTAACGGTATCGCTTCGGAGGGCACGTTAAGCCGTCGGTCCTAGTTGTTTTAAATGGTGGAAAAAGTCGTTAAGCCTTGTCGAAAACCTTCGGGTGGCCTGAGAACATTCGACACTCGGTTTGCCGAATTAGAGCAGAGTGGTGGAGTATTCTAGACTTGCCGCAGATCTGTGGGGGAGACCCGTGCCTAGCAGTGGGACGTCTATAGGATAGCTATTATTAGCTTTTTTTCTTAGTTAACACAACAATATATAATAGCTATCGGATCGCACTTAAGATTCAACCCTTCTTATTCCCTTGGTATTTGAAGAGAAAGAAGCCTTTCTATTTAGATTTGAATGAATGAATGAATGAATATAATATTGAAGATTTCACCATCAAATACAACTCTTCAACAGTATCTGTATCACGACAAGGCAGATCAATAGGTTTGCAACGGAGGCTATTTGCTGGGAATTTAATTCCGCTGGAGCTATACTCAATCAGATCTACATTGCGCTCCCAATGGATTCGATGCTGATAGCTTGGTTTCTTATAAAGCTTTCAAGGAAGTAGCCTAAGTGGTAGGAATGTCGCCTAAGTCGCCATGACCTGCGGATCTTACTAACGCTGGATTTCAATAACCTATCTACGGATAGATTTGGCTATCGGAAATTTGACATAAGTTCCATATAAAATGTGTCGAATTTCTATCTCCGATAGCCAAATATATCTGTAGATAGTGTTACGTGTTAGGGTTCGAAGGATTTGGAGAGAAAGACCTGCTGACTCAATGAAGACTTTATTCACTAGCACTAACACAAAGCACTAAGTCCAAACACTAAACACTAGGTCCAACACAAAGCACTAGGTCCAAACACTAAACACTAGGTCCAACACAAAGCACTAGGTCCAAACACTAAGCACTAACGATGTCCTAGGTCGTAAGCCAAGTCGTAGGTTTCACTTGTATCACTCCGGTATCACTAGTTTTCACTTCGAAATCGCCTCGAAAGTAGCTCGAACTGAACTGAACTCGCGGCGCTCCCCGCGACTATTTATACGTGCCGTCGCGAGTACTAGACGATTCTGGAAAGATACCGCGTGTTCCCGAACACGCGAGAATACAGGCCCACTAACGCCATCTAGTATCGAGTCGGGATATCACGTTGTCTATGCGTTCACTGAGTGGTTCCACCAGCGGCGCTAGATGGCGCTAGCTTCCCTGTGCCTTCGTAACACCACTCCCCTCTTAGCGATGCTCGTCCCGAGCATCGTTGTTACTGCCATGGTAACGAGCCAGACGGTCTATGTGTACCACTTTGAATGCTCCTCTTGGTTGCTTTTGAATCCTATAAGTCACATCATTCAGTCGGGTAACCACTTTGTATGGACCGTCCCACTTGGTCTGTAACTTTGGAGATTTTCCTTTCCGGCGAGTTGGGTTATGCAGCCACACCAGTGACCCTTCCTCGAAGCCGCTCGTGTTCGATTTCCGGTCGTATCTGGTTTTCATGCCCTCACTTGACTGTAACCCATTTTCCCGTACCAAGGCGTGTATATAGCGCATTTTTTCCCTTAAATTGCAAACATAGTCTTGTACGGTCTCTGGTCCCTCCGGTGACCCTCCTGTCAATAGATCTACTGGTATTCGTAGTTCTCTACCGTAATTGACATACGCCGGGGTAGCTTTAATGCTCTCATGCTCGGCGGTTCGGTACGACAGAAGGAAGAGTGGTATATACTTGTCCCAATCCTTTTGTTTGTCGTCTACCACTTTTGCCAAATGCCTCTCCAGAGTCTGGTTAAACCTCTCAACCATTCCATCAGACTGTGGATGGTACGCGGTGGTCCTCGTCTTATGCATGCCCAAAATTTTGCACACTTCCTGGAATACCTGCGATTCGAAGTTCCTGCCCTGATCAGAATGGATTTCTAGAGGCACACCAAAGCGACATATCACTTCTTCGACTAACTTAGAAGCGACTGTTGTAGCTTCTTGGTTTGGTATGGCGAACACTTCGGGCCATTTGGTGAAGTAGTCCATGACGACCATAAAATACTTGTTTCCCGATTCCGTTACAGGAAATGGCCCAGCTACGTCAACTGCTATTCGTTCCCACGGTGCACCGACGTTATACAACCGCAGGTTCCCACGGCTCCTGGTCTGTGGTCCTTTTACAGCAGCGCAGGTAGTACATTTGCGGCACCAATCCTGTACATCATCTCGACAATGCAACCAGTAGAATCGTTCTCGCACTTTTGTTAACGTCCTCTTGACACCTAGATGACCTCCTGATACGCCATCATGTATTTCACGGAGAACATCTGGTACTCTCGTTCTTGGGACAATTATCTGAAGATGGAACTCCCTGCCGTTAGTCTTCTCCCATTTCCGGTAGAGTATTCCGTTTTGAAGTATCAGACTGTCCCATTGCGCCCAGTACGCCTTAGTGACAGCGCCAGTGGGTGCAACCTCGCTCCAGATTGGTTTTACGTCACCCCGTTTCTTCCATGTGATGATGTGCCGAAGGTCTTCATCTCTTTCTTGAGCCTCCCTCATAGCATCGTTCTCCCAGAGACCCAAAGGACCTGTTCTCGTTAATTTTAATGTTACTTCATGAGATTCCTGCTTAACACAATGTTTGCAGTCTTCCGAACACGGCCTTCGTGAGAGTGCGTCAGCATTCCCATGCGTCTTTCCGCTGCGGTGTTCCGTCTCGAAGTCATACTCCTGGAGCTGTTCAATCCATCGAGCTACTTGACCTTCTGGGTTCTTGAATTGCAGTAGCCACTTCAAGGCTGCATGATCAGTTCGCAGTAGAAACGGTCTGCCGATGAGATATTTGTTGAAATGTTGTAGCGTCTTTACAACCGCCAAGAGTTCTCTTCTTGTCACACAGTAGTTTCTCTCTGGCCTGGATAAAGATTTGCTGAAATATGCAATAACAACTTCTCTTTCACCCTGTTTTTGAGATAACACCCCTCCGATGGCCGTGTTGCTTGCATCCGTGTCGACTATAAACCGACCTTCAGTTTGTGGATACCCCAGGATTGGTGTTTCACATAGATGTTTCTTCAGTCTCTGAAAAGAATCTTCACAAGTCTCATCCCAACTAAATTGTCGTTTATCTTCTGTCAGCCGATGTAATGGCTTGGCTATCTCTGAAAATCCCTGAACAAAACGCCTGTAGTATGAGCATAGGCCGAGGAATGCCCGCACTTCGGTTTTGTCCTTAGGGGTAGGCCATTTTTGAACTGCTTCCAGTTTCTCCGGGTCTGTCTGGATTCCATCACTGGAGATAACATGGCCGAGATAATTGACCTTACTCCTGAATAAACGACACTTTTTCGGGTTTAACTTTAATTTGGCTCCCTCTATTTTTGCGAAAACTCGCTCCAAGTTTCGCAAATGGTCCTCGAAGTCACGGCCGACAATGATGACGTCATCTAAGTAGACTAAGCAAGCCTCTCCAACTAAGCCTGCCAGTACACACTCCATGAGTCGCTCAAATGTGGCAGGTGCGTTGCACAATCCGAAGGGCATGACGTTAAATTGCCATAAACCTTTTCCGGTCGAGAAAGCTGTCTTCTCCTTGTCCTTTGGATGAATTTCCACCTGCCAGTATCCAGATTTCAGGTCTAGGGTCGAGAACCATTTCATGCCACTCAAGGTATCCAAAGTGTCGTCGATTCGAGGTAACGGGTAACTGTCCTTCTTAGTGACATCATTGAGACGCCTATAGTCCACACAGAATCTCGTGCTACCATCTTTCTTCTTCACTAATACAACAGGTGAGCACCACGGACTTGCAGACGGTTCAATAATCTTATTCTTTCTCATGTCCTCCAAAAGGCCTTCAACTTCTTTTTCCTTTGCAATTGGTATCCGTCTTGCTCGTTGACGAATTGGTCTCTCGCTTCCGGTATCTATCCTGTGCTGAACCATCGACGTTCTTCCAAGGTTCCCTTCTTGACTGGAGAAGATATTCGCGTAGCGCTGTAAAAACTTCTTAGCTTTCATTTTCTGCGAATAAGTCAGATTACTCTTGCAGTCATCGAGTAGCTCAGTCACTATTCCGTATCTGGATTCAAGTGCCTCCATCAGGTCTTGGAACCCATTTCCTGTATGTGCTTCCAGGACCGACAAAGCTTGCCCTCTGAGCGCAACAGTGAGAGCGGTCAGGCATTGTTCTTCCGTCCATCCGTTGGCAGCAGCAACAGTCTGGAATTGCTGACGATAGGCGTTCCAAGAAGTAGTGCCGTCGTATGGTGGCACTTTCACTCTTGGTCCTTGCGCCACTACGGTAGTTCCACTAGACATCGCAACTCCCGTGGTTTCAAGGCGCACTACTTTCTTCTGTAATTCAGTGAGGCCGGTTTTCATGTTTTCCACATCCAATCCCAACCCGGTAACTCGTTCTTCCACCATGTCGACATCTTTTCGAAGCTTAATCACCGTGTCACTAACATCATTTATAGCCTGAAGCGCTTTTTCTTGGAGGTCTTTTTGTTGCTCTTGTGATTCTCGAATCGCTCTGATTTCAGCCTTTTGAAACTCTTGCAAAGCACCGAGCTTGCGTTCTTGTGACTCTTGCAAAGCACCGAGCTTGCGTTCTTGTGACTCTTGCAAAGCACCGAGCTTGCGTTCTTGTGACTCTTGTAAAGCACCGAGCTTGCGATCTTGTGATTCCTTCATTTCCCGAATTAATACAAACAAACTTCCTAATTGAAAAGGGGCTGTAGAAGCTTCGGTGTCACTGGTGGGCGTGGCCTGTTTGGTAGGCGTGGCAAGGTGGGCGGGGCTAGTGGGCGTGGCTTGGGTCAAAGTGGGCGGAGCCTGGGGGGCGTGGTCAGTGGGCGGAGCCTGGTAGGCGGGGCCAGTGGGTGGGGCTTGGCCCACAGTGGGCGGAGCTTGGTCCCCAGTTGTGGCCTCCGCAGCTCGTTGTGCCCTTGTCCTGACGCCCTCCTGTAAGTCCTCTCTCGGAGTCAATGGCATCTCCAAATCTCACTTCCGACACCAGTTGTTACGTGTTAGGGTTCGAAGGATTTGGAGAGAAAGACCTGCTGACTCAATGAAGACTTTATTCACTAGCACTAACACAAAGCACTAAGTCCAAACACTAAACACTAGGTCCAACACAAAGCACTAGGTCCAAACACTAAACACTAGGTCCAACACAAAGCACTAGGTCCAAACACTAAGCACTAACGATGTCCTAGGTCGTAAGCCAAGTCGTAGGTTTCACTTGTATCACTCCGGTATCACTAGTTTTCACTTCGAAATCGCCTCGAAAGTAGCTCGAACTGAACTGAACTCGCGGCGCTCCCCGCGACTATTTATACGTGCCGTCGCGAGTACTAGACGATTCTGGAAAGATACCGCGTGTTCCCGAACACGCGAGAATACAGGCCCACTAACGCCATCTAGTATCGAGTCGGGATATCACGTTGTCTATGCGTTCACTGAGTGGTTCCACCAGCGGCGCTAGATGGCGCTAGCTTCCCTGTGCCTTCGTAACAATAGGTTATTGAAATCCAGCGTAAGACTCCACACTGAATATAGCATAAACACTTACACTGTAACACGTTCACTGCGGATCATAAAAAATCGGCCCAATACGGTGCTTACCGCTGGTGCGCACGGTGAAAACTATACTCCGTTTTTTATGTTTTTCTTATTTAGTAAACAAACATGGCGGACTGCTAATTTCAAATAGTAATCCATACTAATATTATAAATGTGAAAGTAGCTCTGTCTGTCTCTCGCTTTCACGCTAAAACTACTGAACTGATTTAATTACACAGATAGTCTCGAGCCTGAGAAAGGACATAGACGTTTTAATTGGAAAAAAGTGTTGTAAAGGGATGAAAAGGGGGATGAAAGGTTGTATGAAATTATTGTCATTTTCTGAACTAGAAGCATATAATTTATATTTAAGGCTGTTGATTAGATATAAATAAATATGACATTAAAAGTTTGTAAAAATGTTATAAAAATGTAAAATAAACATAGGGGATAACACATTCATTACAAATTTGTGGAGCTAAAGTTAACGCGTTAAGAAGAATCTATTGTTATGTCTAATTCCACGCGAGCGAAGCTGCGAGCGTCAACTAGTAGACAATAAATAGGGTTGCGATGTTTCGATGAACGAATTTGGTGAACTAAATTGAATAATTTGACTTTTATGGTTAAAAACTTGAATAGTTTGTGTTAAAAACTTTTCGTGCCTCTAATAACATAACATAAAATCACGCCTGTATTTCCCCGAAGGGTTAGGCTTGGGTACACCCATTATTGCCATACCAAATCTAGTTTCCGAGCTACTACTGAGAATTTCATGATAGAAAACCCCAAATATATCCGACCCGCAGATAGAACCCAAGGTGTCTTAACAGTGGCGCTTACGAGCACTAGACGTAGGCAAAAGTCAATATCAAAAGTCAAATAATTTATTTCGCCATGAGGTGATTGGACACGCTTAACGAAAGTCTACTAAACTACAAACTACTTAAAGAAAAGACATAATAATACTATTCTAAACTGATCAATATAAGGCAAAGGATTAACTATTGATCATTGAATGAATAGCTAATCCTACACGGTTGCATAACCTTTTATTTACACTTTTACTTAGCACTTGACGTATCAAGCATTATATTCAACTTCGACATTCACAGTGAGAGGCGGATGACGCCCGATAGGATTTGCGGCGACAGCTCCGCTCTGCTGAGAATTGAAATCCACTGGCTTTATACAGATCCACTCTGCGTTTCTAGGGTTCCGATGCTATGATGATAGCCTCATAGAAGTTGTTACTTCAGTGCATGTTCTACATAGGTTTTTTTATTTACATTACCCGATTGGGTAGACCAACCGCTTTCTTGAGCAGTTGACTGAGAAAATCAGTGCTGACAGATGGAAATATGTATTGCGCACTGAATCAGTTCAAAATATTAAATTAAAATTTTACGGGTCAAATAAGACTTGGCACTAAATTCATGACTTGTATTATAACGATAGAAGGTAGGTCGGATGGCTAAAAATTGTTAGTTATTTTATTATAGGTTTTTTTATTTGTGTTAACCGGGTTAAGGCCCTTTGGAGGCAGCTTGTATTTCCGGATAGGAATTATCAACACGGACAAACGGTGAATTTTTTTTATATTTATATACTTACCTACTCTTAAGCTCAAAACATTGCTTGTTTACAGGTACTGACAAAAGGGCTGTTTACATGAAAATTCAAAGGTAATAGTAGTTTAGTTAGTCGACGTTATTAAAAACCAGAAGCAGTCTTTTAGTACTTTTGTAGTAGGTACTTTATTTAATTTTTTGTACCTACCATGGATTCTATTCAGATTAAGAAAAGGAAAATATCTTGAGAAAACGTGCATGCCTGAGAGATTTGCATGATGTTCTCGAAGACATGAGCAATATGCCACTCCAAGTGTAAAAACGCCATGTACCATTTTCTTCATAAAATATTATCGGTACCACAGCACGATTCATTGGTCCGTGTGTACCTATATCAAAAGGAACGTTTCGATGAAAGAAAAGCCTACCTGTAAGTAACGAATCGAAAGACTTCTCACCCATTCACTGGAGTGTATAGCGGAAGAGAAGTGTTCATTCACAAAGGCACTTTGAAGAGGAAATAAATACCTTAGGCAAACACACACAAGTTGATATTTTGCCGAAAACAGCGTATCTAAGAACCACTTTTGAAGATTTGACGAATCTCTCAAGTTATGACCTTGAGTCTTTTAGTGTAAGAACTAATTTATTTATTAACAATCAACAGTTTACTTACAGCTAAACCAAACATATATGTGAAACTAGTGGACGCCCGCAGCTTCGCTCGCGTGGAATTAGACATTCACTAAATTCAAAAACGGCATACTAACTTTGCATACCCGTTTTACCCCCTGTAGTGCTCCGTGTCACCCTTGTCATAAAGGGTACGTTAATTGGCTCGTTACCACACCAGTGCGTCAGCAAACGTCCGTTCTCGCCCGTGGCTAATACGTGACTGTTTACGTCACTCCCGTGTGCTCGAGACAAACGTCATGTTTAACAGATTATATATAGATCGCATACACTACATCCCTTCCTTATTATAAATTTAATAATCGAGAACATAGTCCACATTAAGATAGCAAACGAGCTCGCAGCACCACCCATCCATTTGTTAATTAAATTAATTTTTTTTTTTTTTTTCAAAGTTCACTAACATTGCAATTGGAGAATTAAATATTTCAATCTTGCTTACATATGAAATGCATACTTCTATGTATTTTCATTCTAAGATGAGTTACCTTCTGGTACTGTATACGTAACCATAATTATTTGTCTAATTAACACCAAATGTACGCTTTCAAACGTAAGATTTAGAAAAATAAGCAAAATTTGTTTGTGAACGCCGTGCCCGCCGCGAGCACGTTCACTCCTGAAGATGATCATCACCAGAGACCGAAACCAGTCGGACCATTCTCGACTCAAACCACACGTGAGTAAGCCGGTAACTTCAACCATGAATATAGACACTCACGAATCGTTCAGTAATAAAATTTGTTTCGTTTACAACTGACGTTGGGCTTATACCGGCTGATAGCGTGTACGCAATGGTCTCGCTTATCTTTTTCGCTCTAATATGGGTATCTATGTTATTTTTCTTTCGCATTGCCAATCTATTAAGTATTATAAACCTATGAAGGACACCAGTTGATCAGATCGTTAGTAACAGTCCAGCCAGCAACCGTCAGCAAGTCGCTTCATGTCAGACATAAACACGACACGCGCCGCGTTTGATGCGTTGGTGGCGTATTTGTAATATAATGAGTATTGTTTTTTGGATTAGTCATCAACGGATATCATATACTATATAGTCGCAATTGCAGTCAGTAGGAAGTACTAGGTTTCTAGTTGTGTTTTCACAAAGCCTAAGATTGTATTCGATCTTGTAAACTGGCATGTTACACCATCCGGATGTCGATACTATATATTCAAGCATGTTTTTAAAATGTCCATACATGCATATGAGACTCCGACACCCATAGCACAGGTCAGTACCCAGTTTAGGGTCCATGATTTTTATTTATTTTTTATTTAATAAAGTATCGCTCTAAAAATCCATATGTAGATCTCGTAGATTTATGAAACAACTAGAAATAAATGAGCTAGGTACCTATCTCACGACGAGTAAGTACATTCCTTACTACTACATCCATCCTTCAAAAGTGTTGGATACTCGGCGTGCCGTTTTCTATCACCATTACAATGGCCCTATCCCAATACATAAGTCACAAAAAGGTATTGAGTAAAGAAAAATATCAGTATAAAATAGACATTAATTGATACGGACATAGGCCTTTCCCAAAATGCAGGCCTCCAAAGCAATGCCTACGGAATGTGTATTAGAATTTATAATAAGATATCCGAACCTATACAAAACTTGTTGATTTTTTTTTTTTTTTGACAGCATAATCTAAGTGACCCATTAATTTACCTACTATGACATTTGCATACCACAAAGTGGTAAGAGTGAGGGACTACCTTTAATTGTAGCATCAAATTGTGCTACTTAAAATATGGAACGTACTTACAGCAAAGCAGCGTAGTTTCCGACACATAGCATAGGTACCGACAACCTTACCCTTCGACGGCTGAGCAACCATACCCTTCGTTGGCCGCGTTTGGCTTTTTATAGGCACGGTCGGGTAGTTGACCGCTTAGTGAGGGTCGATCGTGCACCGTCCTCGGCTGCACCTTGGACTTTTTCAGGATGTAACTTTTCTTTAGTAGGTAGGCATTATCCAATCATTTGTAACCACTGGCTGTTGCAGCTGTCACCGTAGCACCACGACCGCCTAGCGCACCTGTAACACGACGCATCAAATGCGCCCGTCCGACGATGCATCTTGTGCAGACACGGGTATTCCCATTACAAGTGCTATATCCGATCTAGGCTTAAGAGTACGTACGCGGCGCCAGCATGGTATGCTCTGGCGGCGCCACGCAGCGCAAGCGTCTCCAGGCCCAGCCTCGCCCTGCGAGAAATCACAGGAGCGGGGCGCTACGTCCGGAACGCGGTGATAGCGCGCGACAGCAGGCTGGACGTGTTATGTATAACCGCGCCGACAATGGGCCACATCCTCACCTAAGAGGGACAGCGCCGCTGCACGCGCGCAACCCTGAAGGCCGACCGCTACATAGAGAGCTGTTGGACCTTCTTCCCTCCGACCATCTAGGGGGAATTCGTGACATACGGCTAGTCGCGTGCGCGACGTACGACTGGCTCTCACGCTCAACAGCGGGGAAGTCACCAACGGGGTTTACCCCTGGAGCAATTTCCCGGATAGAGGGGATCTCCCCTTATTCCGAATTCCCTCAGCGCAGGAGTGCCTACAGCGCCGCGCAAGAGGAGGAAAGGTGACAGACCTGTCTGGTATTCCCACTACGAATCCTGTGCAAAAGGGAAATAACCTGGTGACCATCATCTTTTCCATTGCTTAAATCTTAAAGCAACTGTAGCGTTGTCTCCTTCGAAATTCAGCTTTTCCGGAGCTGGCAATAAGTTTGTAATTTTCGTGGTAGGTAGATATGGGGCGACCTAGAACTGAAGTAAATCTTGGTAACTACAAGTTTACAGTATATTATTAATTCATCCCCACATCTACATACAGTCAACTAGTATCATAATGCATTTACTGCCTGATACGCAATCACGTACGATTTACAATTTCATGTAGGTTCGCACTACCTAAACACATGATCACATACGATTTACAATTTCATGTAGGTTCGCACTACCTGAACACACGATCACGTACGATTTTCAATTTCATGTAGGTTCGCACTACCTAAACACACGATCACGTACGATTTTCAATTTCATGTAGGTTCGCACTACCTAAACACACGATCACGTACGATTTTCAATTTCATGTAGGTTCGCACTACCTAAACACACGATCACGTACGATTTTCAATTTCATGTAGGTTCGCACTACCTAAACACACGATCACGTACGATTTTCAATTTCATGTAGGTTCGCACTACCTAAACACACGATCACGCACGATTTACAATTTCATGTAGGTTCGTACTACCAGTTACACACGATCACGCACGATTCACAATTTCATGTTGGTTCGTACTACCAGTTACACACGATCACGCACGATTCACAATTTCATGTAGGTTCGTACTACCAGTTACACACGATCACGCACGATTTATAGGTTCGTACTACCTAACACACGATCACGCACGATTTACAATTTCATGTAGGTTCGTACTACCAGTTACACACGATCACGCACGATTCACAATTTCATGTAGGTTCGTACTACCAGTTACACACGATCACGCACGATTCACAATTTCATGTAGGTTCGTACTACCAGTTACACACGATCACGCACGATTCACAATTTCATGTAGGTTCGTACGACCAGTTACACACGATCACGCACGATTCACAATTTCATGTAGGTTCGTACTACCAGTTACACACGATCACGCACGATTCACAATTTCATGTAGGTTCGTACGACCAGTTACACACGATCACGCACGATTCACAATTTCATGTAGGTTCGTACTACCAGTTACACACGATCACGCACGATTCACAATTTCATGTAGGTTCGTACTACCAGTTACACACGATCACGCACGATTCACAATTTCATGTAGGTTCGTACTACCAGTTACACACGATCACGCACGATTCACAATTTCATGTAGGTTCGTACTACCAGTTACACACGATCACGCACGATTCACAATTTCATGTAGGTTCGTACGACCAGTTACACACGATCACGCACGATTCACAATTTCATGTAGGTTCGTACTACCAGTTACACACGATCACGCACGATTCACAATTTCATGTAGGTTCGTACGACCAGTTACACACGATCACGCACGATTCACAATTTCATGTAGGTTCGTACTACCAGTTACACACGATCACGCACGATTTATAGGTTCGTACTACCTAACATATTCTTGCTATCTGCGAAAACTATTGATGATAGAATAAAAATTAAATAATGTACTACGACTTTGCAGACACCTCATTATTTACAAAAGTGTCGCGATACCATATATCCAACTACTGTAGTTATGCCACTATAACAACTTTTTTACATTTTAAAAGTTGATATAATTTGCTCAATATAATCAAACCACATTATTCATACCTCTGTATCAGTCCTTATCGCATTAAATGATATTTTATTAAAGACCGTTTCAATACCCGTAAAATACAAATTGTTAAAATCGGAAATTCCATTCAAAACATACCAATAACGAATTTAAAATGTCCGTCTAAGGAAAATAATGCATTTATAAAATAAAGCGGTGTGGGTGGGCCCGCGCAGCGTAGTCTCAGATATATTACTTAAAGGATGAATAGAATTGATGAATTGCTTCATATTAGCAACAAATGTTTGCAGTCGAATTAATTAATAGAAACATAGGATATGTAGGTACCCTTCATCTCGATGATCCCCGAAGAGTATCTGTATCCATGTTACATGTCACACATGTCCACAATACAGATTAAAATCTTTTCGTTTTACACCCATATGAGCAATTCTTCAGGTAGCCAATCCATTTCACACAGTACAGATTAAAATCTATACGTTTTATCCCTTTAAGAACAATCCTTCAGGTAGGTGTAAGTACCTGGTTATGAGTTTATGATACAATTTATTTATTTATGATTTTGTTATCACTGAAATAAGAGCCTATATCATCTTGTCTACTTGAAACTTATATAATAATAATATAACTTAATATAATATGCCTTGGCCAAAGGCAACGAGTTTTTTGTAGTAACTTACATAAAAAATGCTGTAAATTCAATCTATTTATAAAGCGTATTTTTTATTATGTATTGGAATGAAATACAACACAGGTAATACAACAAAGAGCCTACCTACTCTTTTTGAAATTCATAGGTATTTGTGAAATTTAAATTTTTATTATAACTAGGTAAATATAAATAAAATTTTATTTTTGAAATTAAAAGTATTTGTGAAATTTGTGTAACGAAAATTGTAATTATTGTGCTTGTATTATTTTTCATGGAAATAAAGGGCTATTTTATTTTTTATTTTTATAATATAATATGCATGTTCTCTGTGTAAGTTGTGCTTCCTTGTAAGTGACATTTTCACTCTGGCACACAACACCATTTAATGTAATTCGTATAATAATCTGTGAAATGTTGTTGGGATGCCTTAACTCTAATAATTAAATAAATACAAGAAATCAACCTATCTAGGTCAATACTTAGTACCGTTAGGTATGGCTTATTAAATTACCAGCTTTAGTTGTAATTCATTAAAATTATTGATTACTAAAGTCATAGCCTCGAATAAATAATAGCATAACTAGTGTTGCCGCTGTTGTTCCGGTATAATATTACTCAAAACAATATAAAACCACCACCACCAGTTTACGGTAAGTAGTTGTAATGTATTGGAAAACAATGGCGGTTACATACATGTTACGTACGGACAATTCGATTGGTCGCGTAGCGGTCCCACGAACAAGACATTCCGTGCCTAACATTGGACGGGTCTCTCACCACTCTAGATTTAGTTTAGTAATAAGTTAAAATGTAATTTTCTATTGAAGAAAATTAAATAGTTTATAGAACTTAACGTCTCGACCACCTAATTTCACCCTGCCGCCGATATGTAACTTACATACCTACACGATACATAATTCTAAGTGTTCACTGAGTGCGATGCGTTATAGTGAAGAGTAGGACGCGAATCATACATGAGTTTGTAAGAGTAGCCTATTTTTTTTTTTTTGTAATGAGCGCGCACAATGTCCCACCTCAAATGAGGCGAAGTGTATATTGTTCGTCGCGATACATTTGAAGTACTGACTAGAACAACTAGGAATTCGAACTCAATTTTATGAATAATAAAAACTGTAATAAATTGTTTACAATAATCTGCCGCGATACCTGCCTACCGCATAGCAATGCCGCGACACGATGATTAGGTAATCGGGATCCTTATGGACAGAGGTATGTATATTTATTTTATGTTGATCCATCAGTAATTTAACAATCAATCCTAAAGTAATAAACATCCAATGCATAAAGTTCTTAGACCATCCAATTTTATTTATGTACCTACATACTTATTCAACCTTCCTCTCTTCGTACTTCGAAAAAATATTTTTAATATTTTTAATTTACCACTAACCTTTTATTCTCGTCGCCATATGTAGTGCTCCGTGTCACCCTTGTCATAAAGGGTACGTTAATTGGCTCGTTACCACACCAGTGCGTCAGCAAACGTCCGTTCTCGCCCGTGGCTAATACGTGACTGTTTACGTCACTCCCGTGTGCTCGAGACAAACGTCATGTTTAACAGATTATATATAGATCGCATACACTACACCCCCTTTGGGGGTGAATTTTCAAAAATCATTTCTTAGTGCTCCTTTACGTTATAAAAGGAACCCCTGTGCAAAATTTCAAGTTTCTAACCCTTATAGTTTAGGCCCTGCGTTGATATGTCAGTCAGTCAGTCAGTCAGTCAGTCAGTCACCTTCTCCTTTTTTATATATAGATATTGACACAGATAATAATTCATTCGTACTTTAAAACTCTTTCAAAAAATAAAAATCTAAAAATTATAATCTATCTTTAAATCATTCTAAGTAATGTCACAAAGTAGATATTAGGGTAATGTTTTTTTACTTGAAAGAAGAAAATGCCTATTCCATTTACAACCGTCTATATACCACGATCGATCATAAGCGCTCATAACTCATTAGTTACGAGTACATAACAACCTTCATAGGTTGTTATGTACTCGTAACTAATCATTTACAAAGGAAATGTTTATAATTTACAGTCTTGAAATTTAAACACCTTGTAAACCGCGTCAAAGCGGCAAAGTCTATGTTTTAACCAAATGAACGAAGTAGGGTATGAAATAAGATTATCGTGCTTGTAAAATATTAAATCTAAAATTCTGTAGCGGTAACTGAGGGTTCGAGCACAGAGTATTAATATGTGCGCTCATTAAGCTGCGGTATGAGGTATTTGGCTTGCGTTTATTCAATGGTAGCGTCCATAGCCCAATGGCTTACATCGATTAAATGTAATAATAATAATAAATATCTTGGACATTCTCACACATGGCCATCTGACTCCAAAGTAGGCGCGAGCCTGTGATATGGGTGTCAGAGACTGATATACATACATAGATATTTTTAAATACATACTTAAATAGATAATATTGACATCCAGACATAGAAAAAATACAAGTGTTCGTCACACGAATATTTGTCCTGAGTGGGATTCGAACCCACGACCTTTGGCGCAACAGACAAAGTCACTACCGATTGCGCCAACGGGCCTGTCAAAATGTGATCGAAAGAGTTAAGCAACGACGGGCGCGGTCGGTTTGTGGATGGGTGACCGCTAGTGGCAAAATTTCATGGACGCTACCGTGCTTGAGGGCACGTAAAGCCGTCGGTCCCGGTTGTTTTCAATGCTGGAAACTGTCGTTAAACCTTGTCAATGACCTTCGGGTGGCTTGAGAACATTCGACACTGGGTTGGCCACTAACTCCTCCACCAATCCGCATTGGAGCAGCGTGGTGGATGCTCTAGACCTGCTGCAGCAGTGTCTGTGGGGGAGAGCCGTGCCCAGCAGTGGGACGTCTATGGGTCGCAGCGGGCGATGAGGTACATACGTCTTTCAACTTACTTATTTACCCTGTGCTAGGCCGGCAACACATGTGATGCCCCTGGTGTCGCACGTGTCCATAGGCGACGGTGACCGCTTACCATCAGCCCATAGTCTTGTCTGTCTATGTTTTAAAAATATAAAATTCACTTTTCAATGTACCATGGCGTTTCCAACGAAATAACCCGCCCGATACACAATGTGGTTTATGCACAAACAGTGACCTACAAGGCATTAATAAAGTTCTCGTTAACCCAGTAAAACCCTGCAATGCGTTAGGCAACCAACAATGCTGTATTAATTCACCGGGCGATAATGATTTTTCAAACATTGAAGTAGGTACAACAGGCAAACAGGGAATTCGCTTTGTTCGTCAGACTACACCACAACCTCTTTTTCCACTAATGGGCGCGGGTCGACTCCCAGAATGGGGGCTAAGCCATAGTCTACCACGCTGACTTAGTGCATATTGGCAGACTTCACATGCCTTTAAGAACGTTTTAGAGAAACGAAAGTTAGCGGAAAATCGCTGGACTCAGAAGGCACAGGATCGGGAGGAGTGGGCCACCGTATACGGGAGGCCTATGTCCAGCAGTGGACTTTGAAAGGCTGATGGATGGATGGATGATAGAGAACCCGCTGGCACGCAGGTTTCCTCACGATGATTCCTTCGGCGGTTACCCATTCACAAAACGACTGCGCCCGTCTTAGACCATAAGATAAGATAAGATACATAAGACGCGATCCATTGGGCTGTGAACGCTTCAAGGTAGGTGAGGCTTGTAAATCTATCCAACCTTGCGATTGGTTACGGGCAAGATTTAAGCCCCGGGATATCCTAATACCTCTAGGTCGTGCCACACGTAGCAGTAGCAGTAGTAGCACGTAGTTGGATAAAGAAAGATAGGGTGGAAAAGGTACCTGGTTCGACTGTACCCCGCGTCGAGGTGGTGATGACGCGTCGGAGCTCCGACCTTTCTTAATCGTCCATTTGATGATTTTGCTGATTTCCAATTTCACGTATCACTGTAGATTCACTAATACGTGACACTCACATAAAGTTTTTGCTACTTTGCAACTAATTCTGCGGCGAAATCGACGGGAACACGGGAGTTCGTCCGGACTTGACGCGCGCAGCCGGCAGAAGAGAACTGTCACTTCCTACCCCCAAATAGTTGGTTTTTTGTTGACGGGAAGGAAGTTGAGATGAGGGTAGGGAATCGGATCGATTGCGTTCAGAAATAACCATCATACCGCCCCCCAAAGAGCGCCTAAGCTCTTTAGTATAAGCATGAGTTTCAGCTAGCAAAGAGCTGACCAAAAAAAGAAAAAAAAAAAAAAATTGTTTAAGAGCAAAAAGAACTAAAAATTGTATATTCAAATTAAACTAAACTAAGGTAGATAAGATGGCAGCTACAGACTATTGAAGGCATGGCAACAAGGGACAGAGCTTGACTACTGGCCTAAGCATGGAACCAGTAGAAGTTTTTACCTCTACCACCCTAACAGTACCGTCAGAACCTGGACATACGCGGATCACTCGAGCCTTTCTCCAATGAAGCGGAGGCAAGTTGGGATCTTTGATGAGAACCAAGTCTCCTACTTTTAAGTTACCAACTTTAGCAAGCCATTTAGGACGTTGCTGCAATGTATGCAGGTACTCAGCTTGCCAACGCTTCCAGAAATGCTGAGTGATCTGACGTAGTAGCTGCCAGCGTTTTAGTAGGGAAGTATTTTCCTTTTCGAAGTTATGTTCAGGCATAGCTAATAGAGGTTGTCCTATAAGAAAATGGCCGGGCGTTACAACTTCTGAATCGTTCGGGTCGCTACTCAAGGGACACAGCGGACGAGAGTTTAACGCGGCTTCTACCTTTGAAAATATGGTGGCGAGCTCTTCAAACAGAAGTGGGCGATCGCCAATAACGCGAGCTAATATTAACTTCGCGGATCTAACCGCGCTTTCCCACAGGCCGCCCATATGTGGGCTAGCAGGGGGGTTGCGGTGCCAGACAATTTGTTTTTGTACTAGAAAATTTTGAATATCTTGTTTACTATTTTCGTGCAACCTATAAAGCTCATTCAAATAGTTACGTGCGCCGACAAAATTTGTACCACAGTCGCTAAATATGTCAGAGGGAAGTCCTCTTCGAGAAACAAATCTATCCATGCATGCCAAGAAAGCCTCGGTCGACAGATCAGATACAATCTCCAGGTGCACACATTTGGTTGTAAAGCAAATGAAAATGCACATGTAGGACTTAATAGACCTTGCATTTCTGAGGCGTGAAGCCTTGAGAAGAAAAGGACCAGCGAAGTCGACGCCCACCTTTTGAAAGGGTCTACAAGACGTAACTCTATGGACAGGAAGATCTGCCATGAATGGCTCGACAGATTTAGGTCGCAGTCTGTAGCATTCGTGACATTTAAATATTTGCCGGCGTGCTACTCTACGCGCAGAAAGAATCCAAAACTTTCGACGAAGTAAATTTAGAAGCGTGTTTACACCAGGGTGTAGAAACATGCGGTGATAGTGGTCGACTATAAGATTGGTGACGGGATGATCCTTGGGAAGTATGAGTGGGTGCTTGGCATCGTAGCCGAGATCTGACTTGGCGATCCGACCGCCGACTCTTATAAGACCTTCTGAGTCGAGGAATGGATTAAGTCGCGCCAGACTGGTCTGAAGAGGCTTATTGTCACGTAGTAACCGGACTGCTTGGGAGAACTCTGAAGCCTGAACCAACCTAATGATGATTCGAAGACTTTCGTTCAGCTCCAAAACTGTCAAGTAACCCGTATGACGATTTGCTGGATTGCGTGTGTTGTGCAAGAATCGATTGCACCAGGCTACAACGGATTGTAACATGGGAAACGAACTGTACTTGCACAACACGGGCAACTCTTCAGAAGTCTCGACGACATTCGACACGACTACCGAAGGCTTGAGACCGGGAAGCTCGGCTTCGGTTAGAGTTTGAACGTCTCCAGGCCATGTTGATGGATCTGCCTTAAGCCATGCTGGAGACCACCAAAGCGCATTGGCCACCAATTGAGATGGGAAAAGACCACGACTCGCCGAATCAGCAGCATTAAGTTCGGAGGGTACGTGCCTCCACGAAACGTTTGGCGTCAAGGCTTGTATCTGTGACACACGATTTCCCTCGAACGTTTGTAAAGCGTGAGGAGAAGTCTTGAGCCACGCCAGTACAATCCTTGAGTCACACCAGGCAGTAGTGCTGCTGACCGGTAGTTTGCCCTCCAGGATGCGAGTTACGTGCTCGAGCAGGCGAGCGAGAAGAAGGGCACCAGATAATTCAAGCTTGGGAACAGTAAGCCGTTGCTTGAGCGGAGCGACTTTTGATTTTGCAAGCAAGAGATGAACGAAGACGTTACCATCGCAAGTCTGAACGCGCAGGTAGACGCATGCCGCGTACCCGCGTTCAGACGCGTCACTGAAACCGTGAACTTGATGACTCACAGGTTGATCAGTGGCTATCCAACGTGGAATGACGACTTCGTTGAGATTACGAAATTCGGACATAAAGGACGACCAAACTTTAAATATGTCACTGGGCAGCGGATCATCCCAACCACACTCTCGTGACCATAAGCCTTGCATAATGTGTTTCGCATAGAACGTTACTGGCGCCATGAAGCCACATGGGTCATACAGGCGAGCTATGTTCGACAAAACGCCGCGCATCGTCATCGTTTCGTTCATCTTCGGAACACGATAGACGAAGCTGTCGTTGTCAGCGTTCCATTCCAAGCCTAAGACCTTGAAGATTCCATCTCCTTCCTTCTCAAAGCGGTAAGGCTGCTCGCAATGGTCGGGTGCGAACAGACCAAGGAAACCCTTGGAATTGCTGGACCATTTGCGCAGGAGAAAGCCGCCTTGAGATAGGATGTCGACAAGGGCCTGCTGAAGATCGTTGGCGGCACTTAGGGACTCGGACCCGCTAACAACGTCATCGACGAAAGTGTCTTCTAGAAGAACTTTTGACGCTTCAGGATACTTCTGAGAATTTATATATGCAAGCTCATGGATAACACGTATTGCTTGATACGCAGAACTAGACACGCCGTAAGTGACGGTAGCTAATTCGTACTGCTTCAGTGGATGATCAGGAGATTCGCGCCAGAATATGGTTTGATACTTGCAGTCAGAATTTTCTAAACAGACTTGGCGATACATCTGCTTTATATCGCAGGTGAAAACAATTTTGTGAACTCTAAAGCGCAGAATGATGTCCTCAATGCTTTTCTGCAACTTGGGACCTGACATCAGAACCTGGTTGAGTGAGACACCCGTCGAACTGGGACAAGAAGCGTCGAAGACCGCGCGCAACTTAGTCGTGCTGCTGTGTTCGCGTAGCACACCATGGTGAGCAATGTAGTATCGTTCACTAGGGTTAGTACACACAACTTCGCGCATGTGACCTGCGTCTATGTAGTCACGCATAAAGGCAACATAGAGTTCGCGCAATCTGACGTCCTTCAACAGGCGACGCTCTAAATTGTAGAACCTCTTCAGCGCTGTGAGGTAGGTGTCACCCAAAGGTTTGTGGTCGACCTTGAAAGGCAGACGAACAACAAATCGACCCGTGGCATCCCGCGTATAAGTGTCACAAAAGTGCTTCTCACATAAAATGTCCTCTGGATCGGACAGTGGTTGACTGGGTGGTTGTTCAACCTCCCAGAACCTCGTGAGCGCAGATTTAAGATCTGTTGTGCAGGCCATCGAAGCCACATGACAATCATGTGGTGATGCTGCTGGAGCCCTACCCATGATGATCCACCCAAATGTAGAAGAGTAGGCAGTAGGCAAACCTATACCTAGACTGTACTTCCTACCATCTAGAATTTGATCATACAAATCAATACCAAAGAGGAGGTCAATTGGTCCTGGAACCAAGAAGTTGTTGTCGGCCAAGACCAAATTTTCACAATGTTCTAATACCGACTCATGAATAGGAACCGAAGGAAGATTGTTTGTGATCTGCTTTAAAATTAAAAAATGCGAATTTAAATTTTGTGAACGGTGTGTCACAGCCCTAATGTTGCAGCATACCATACCACGAGTCTTTTGAGCAGACGAAGCACCTAATCCAAATACTGCACCAGAATTAGTCCGTGGAAGATTGAGCCTTCTGGCAAGGCTGTCCGTCATAATGGACACTTGAGAGCCACAGTCCACCAAGGCGCGTGCCGTGTGATAATTCCCTAAAGCATCCTGTACCTCCACAGCAACGGTACCTAATAACATGGCAGACGACGTGTCGATGCCATGCAGGGTTTGGTGTTGGACCGTGGAGCTTGGAGCTTGTGGGTCAGCATCACTGCTATCCGTAGAAGTGATAGCCTGCGGGCTGCTGGATGTGTGCAATTTAGTATGATGTCGACCGCGACAGACTTGGCATACGCTGCTGGATGTACACCGGGAGACATGATGCGAACGCAAACAATTAAAACAAAGTTTGTGCTTAATTACAAGGGCCTTTCTTTGTTCTGGAGTCTTAGCGTTGAACTCAGAACAGTAGTAAATACTATGGTTTTCCTTGCAGCACGGGCAACACTGATTTGAATGAAATTTAGTAGGTGCCTTGTAATCTGAAGATACTACATTAAGTGAGCTGTTTGTTGTAGGCTTTGAATTATAACTAGATATATTTTCTGTAATGCGCAATTGTTTTTCTAGAAATTGTAAAAGTTCATCAAACTGAGGTATTTTGGAAGGATCTATTTCCATTTCAAATTTAGTCCTCATATCTAAGGATAATTTCTTCAATATAATATGGAGTAAAAGGAAGCTCCATGACTTAACATTAAATTCTAAAGCAGTTAAAGCACTTGTGTTTTCTTTAATAACATTGACAAACCTATTCAAGAACTTGAAGTTGACCTGAGACAAGTTTGGCAAATTTAAAATGGCTTCTACATGTTTGTCTGCTATGACCCTCTTGTTTTCATACCTATCTGCAAGAAGTTGATATGCTACACTATAGTTATTACTAGACAGCTTCAAATTTTTAACTAAAGACAGAGGTTCTTTGTCTAGGACACTCAGTAGATAATGCATTTTTTGTATTTCATTTAACTTGCTACTGGTGTGAACCAGGCTATTGAACATAGATATAAAGTTGGGCCAGTCTGTGTATGAACCTGAAAACCTAGGTAATGAAATTTTAGGTAAGCAGAATTCACTGTTAGGACTACATGTACCATGCTCAGGTTGTGACGCTTCGGTTTCAACTAGGCTCTCATGCAATGCATTGATTGAGTAGTACATGTCATTAAATGTTGAATAACTTTTTTGTAACTCCTGTCGTTTGACTTCGGTTAATGACTCGATGTTTGCAAACAGTATAGAAATAGCGTCCTCCACTTGTTGCCGATACCGTTCAATATCCTTATAGCGCACTATAAATTGCTGTTTGTCGGATAACTTGGAGGATTCCGAGTTAACCTTACCTGCTAAATCATACAAGTTTCTCATATAATTTAAGGCCATGTCGTATTTGACCGTCATAACTTTGACTTGTTCCATTTTGTGGCAAGAAAGTACGACTTTTTCGGTTAAAAAAGTAAAAGTAAACAAAGAAAAGGATAAGTAATTTAGTTAACCTTCAAACAGAAACAATAATAAAACTGACTTAAAATTAGAATGAAGGATTGACGTCAGTCAGTGTCACTTGATGTCACTCTCGTTTGGACGTTGACAGATTATTGATAGACAGATGTACCGAATGACTGAACGTTGTACGAAGTGAAGTGAGCCACGGATGTGACGTCACGCGATGATTCGACACCTATGATATGAGTATGAGATTTTTAAGCCGGTACTGGCCGGTAGGTATTGGTATGATGATTAAGGAAAATAGGGAATCTATAGGATAGGATTCGGTTCGAAGGACCAAGGAATGTTGGATAAAGAAAGATAGGGTGGAAAAGGTACCTGGTTCGACTGTACCCCGCGTCGAGGTGGTGATGACGCGTCGGAGCTCCGACCTTTCTTAATCGTCCATTTGATGATTTTGCTGATTTCCAATTTCACGTATCACTGTAGATTCACTAATACGTGACACTCACATAAAGTTTTTGCTACTTTGCAACTAATTCTGCGGCGAAATCGACGGGAACACGGGAGTTCGTCCGGACTTGACGCGCGCAGCCGGCAGAAGAGAACTGTCACTTCCTACCCCCAAATAGTTGGTTTTTTGTTGACGGGAAGGAAGTTGAGATGAGGGTAGGGAATCGGATCGATTGCGTTCAGAAATAACCATCAACCGTCATCTACATTCGTAATGTGATGAGGGTAATCGAGGAGTATTCATATGCCAGAAGCACCTCGGGGTAGGAATTGAATACCAATTTACAAGGTTAGATGGTAAATTTTTTATGAATACAACATAGCAAACAGGGCATGCAGCACATCCATCCACAGCCATCGAATACACGTGACAGACAATCTATTACAGGTGTGTTGATAGCAACACAAATAATATTTAAAAAAATAAAAATAAAAATTAAGAACTACCTTCTTCTATCAAAATACAATATACAAAATACAATCAATATATGTACAAAATACAATCCGCATGGTTAGCCATGCGGACTGTGATGGTGAATTGTATTTTGTTACATGTGTGCAGTAGATTTATGTATTAAAACATCTCACCCTTTGTCGATAGATGAAGGTAGACCTTCTTAATTTTATTTCTTAATTTTTTTAATATTTTTTGTACGTTTCATTTAGTTCTATTCGTACAGTATTGTCAATTTAATGTCGATACCCAACATTGAGTCCACTGATGGACATAAACCTTCCTAAAAAGGCGTCAGTGCCTCCCTCGTGATCCTATGCTCTGAATCCAGCGCTATCCCGCTGTCTTCATCAGGTCAGGTCCACCTAGTGAGAGGGGCAATCCTTTCATGCCAATCGGTTATTACTTCTGCGAGCGACGTGGCCTGCCCATTGTCACGTCAGTAAATCTTCGAACTATGTTGGTTACCTTTGTACGTCGACGGATTTAATCATTGTGAACCAGGTCATGACACGACCTGTGTCAGAGTCAATCATGCGTCAGAAACAGTTTATCTACGAAGGTTGACTGTGAATGCATTGTACAGAGTACCAATGGATACGTGAATGTGAAAATGTTATTTTGTGTAGTGTTTTTTGTTCAGCGCTCACCCAAAATTTAATTGTACTATCAATACTGTTTACACAAAAACAATTTGTATAACGAAGCTAAATGTATTTACTCACGCAATTGGATATAACTGTCAGCGCTTTCGCACAGGAGGGTCGATTTCAACCTGATTTCAACCGAAACCCAAAGGTGATATGAGGGACGGATATAAATTGTGAGTGGCACACTGAAATCCATCTTACATATTACTGGACAGTCTGACTGCAAGCAATATGCGAAGAAATTTGTTTAGTTGAACAAGGCTATTCTTTTTTTATTATTATTATTATATACTAGCTAACCCCGCGAACTTTGTTCCGCGCAGGAAATAAATGAGTATATTTTTGATTTTATTTTTATTAGCTAGTTAGTAGGTACATAATATAAATAAAACAAATTAATTATTTTAATGATTCTTTATTGACCATTTATTTATATATTACCTTGTGATAGACGACATTTCTCGTTTTATTTTCATGCGCTAGATCAAATAATGCAGATGATCTTAAATTAATGTTAATAAATTATTAATTTGACTTAATCTGGAGCGTTAAATGTGCGTTCGTGTTTTCCAAATGGTTGTTTATCCGCTCTGATCACCACTTTGTAGTCCTCATTTGTCATGCGCTCCAAAGCACTCTTGAACAACCTGACCAACGCATGAAGTTCATGAAGTATTTGCTGCAGTTCTTGTTTAATTGCTCTTTTCATTGCTGAATCTCTTGACGTCGATCATGTTGCCCATGCAGTATAATTGTAAAAAAATATTTTGTGCATCTTCGAGAGGTTGTAATGATCCGATTCAATGGTAAATCTGTCTGTCCTTGTATCTACAAAATCAAAAGCAAAGTCAGTATTACTGATTTATAAATATTTTTTTTATAATTCGCATACATAACATAGTAATAATTATAGTATGTTAATGTTCTACTTTATTCTTTGTAAGTACAAAAATTAAATAAATTAATACATACCTTTAATGTCGGATTAAATCCTCGTTCTTCCATAATGACTACCCCAAATCAGGTCATTTGGAAACAACTATTATATTTTCGAATGTTTGCTAGAAAATGTCGTGATTCTGGTGTTTCGCCAAGGAACAATGAATGTAATGGTTCAGGTGGCGGACAGTAATCAGTTCTGAAATCGTATTGAAACGCTGCTCGATTCAAATCAGTACTTGATAAATTTCTTCTTGTTCTTCTAAAATTATCTAGTTCTTGATCTCTGAGCTTTGATCCACGATTTCGCATTGCCAACCTAGCCGTTTCAGTGGCTGCCTCGTTTTGCTCTTGTGATTGAGAAGCACGAAGTCGCCATACTAACGCGGCGCTCTTCACGTGCCCTTTGATTCGCAATGTTTCGAATCCTAGGTGGATTACGGCTTTGTCGGAAAAGAATTGATTGTCTTGGTCGCGGCATGGTATTGTTAATGATAATATCGACACAATAAGCTAATAGAAACTCGAAACAAACATTTAAAATGTACTCTGTAAAACAAACACATCAACTGGTCGACTTCAAAAATTCCAAATTGTCAAAGTATCAACTGTCACTAAAAAATAAAATAAAACGGAACGGTGTAAAAAGTATCCTATAGCAGTCCCCCGGTTCTAAGGTACCTCCCGACAAATTTTCAGCCAAATCGGTTCGGCCATTCTTGAGTTATAAATGGTGTAACTAACACGACTTTCTTTTATATATATAGATTATTAAGTATATAAATAAACTACTGGATGCCCGCAGCTTCACTCGCCTAGATTTAGACCCATTAACGACGTCTGTCCGCCTTCGGGTTGCCCACTTGACTTCAAAAACGGCAAAGTTTCATACTAAATTTGCACCCCCGTTTTACCCACTTAGGGGGTGAATTTTCAAAAATCCTTTCTTAGTGCTTCCCTACGTTATAAAAGGAACCCCTGTGCAAATTTTCAAGTTTCTAACCCTTATAGTTTAGGCCCTGCGTTGATATGTCAGTCAGTCAGCTTCTCCTTTTATATATATAGATGATATAGTTATAGTTTATTGATTGATATAGTTTTCGAAGGCATGCGAAGTCTGCCAAGTTTCATACTAACTTTGCACCCCCGTATTACCCCCTTAGGGGGTGAATTTTCAAAAATCCTTTCGCTCCCCTACGTTATAAAAGGAACTCCTGTGCAAAATTTCACAGGCCCTGCGTTGATATGTCAGTCAGTCAGCTTCTCCTTTTATATATAAAGAAGATTGAATTTATCTTTTCTCGTTTGCAGTGAAACCAGACCCTTCGCGTCAGCGCTATGGAGACATCGAGGTACTAGGGGCCATCCATTTCATGACAAATCACGTCTGGAATTTGGTTTTTTAGAATTGTAACACACGACACAGAATCGTGTATTCAAATCAATAAGAGAAATGTATTCTACTAATATATAAATTGGAAAGTGAGTTTGTTGGTTTGTACTTATTCTACTCCGTAACAGAATGACTGATCGATATGATTTTTTGTTCAGAAATAGCACAGAGCCGTAACATATAAGACTGTACTAAAGGGGAAAGTAACCAAATATGGAATAGTACCCCAAATACGGAATCTAACCTGTATTGCGGTAAGACATAAGACAAAAATCTATATTAGGGGTACTATTACATATTTGGTTACTTTCCTGTACTATATACTTTTTACCCCGTTAAAATTGCATGGTTCCTATTAAATTGACAAAACACTAAACGATTATTTAATTGATCGATATTTGATCGATAATTAACTATTGATCAAATCTTAATCGATAATGGCTACTTCGAGTTATGATCGGCCGAACTGCGGGTGAAGCTAGATTTTGATTAGTGTTAATCTTTGGAGATCCCTTGGGATATGGGATAGAAGTTTGTTGTAGTATATGTAAATACTTTTAATCCCGGTAATTTCCACGGGATTCATTCCCGTGGAAATTACCGGGTTAAAATGCCTAACATCACCTACTATAGTTATTTCCAGTTTATAGCAATGATTTTGTGATCGCTGCGACCCATAGATGTCCCACTGCTGGGCACGGGTATCCCCCACAGACGCAGCTGCGGGAGGTCTAGAGCATACTCCACCACGCTGCTCCAATGCGGATTGGTGGAGGATTTTTTGGATTGGAGGAGATTTTGTGATACTTGTCCAATATTAGAAAATTTTATGAAAACATTATAGGAACGCATATTTTCTCAACGTATTCAAACAAGCGTCGAAGCCGTTGAATTTCTGCAACGCAGCGAAATCTGGTATTAAATAAAATTTATGTTTCTGTGGCAGAATTGTAACATATGCTCGATTCAGCTTTGCATTATGATATCTTTTGTACTTACACAACGATCCGTCGTCTCTTTTCTATTCCAGGATAATAATGTTTGTAAAATATTCCAGCTAGGATTTCAGGTACCGACTGAAGAGCTTTAGGTTTGATTCCAAACCAGAAAACTTCTATGTCACATAATAATATTTGTATTCAGGTTTGGTCGTTCCGCCGTCATTATGTCCAGTGTGATCATATTGTGCACAAATAACAAATATTAATGGGAGAAAAAGGGAGTGGTCGTCCATCGGCTAAAACTTGGTCTCTCAATCTAGAGGGCCCGGATTCGATTCCAAGTAGTGACTTTTCCAGGTTATATATGCGAAACATCAGGAGGAAACCGGCTAGTCTGAGAGTTATTCATAATGTTCTTGAGACACGTAAAGTCTGCTAATGTAAGCTTGTCCAGCATAGTAGATTTCCATCACAACCCTTTCTTTGTCCCACTGTTGGGCTTGGGCATATTCTCAAAACTGAGAAGCTTGGAGCGTACTTAATCTGGCTACAAAAGTGGATTGGCATTTGTTCCTAATACTTCTGGAAAACATCATTTCTTTTATTCCTATCAACACCACCACAACACTGTCAAAGTCCTTTCATCCCGTCTCATCCACTACACTACACTACTAGGCTGAGCGGCGATACCAGCAGTGACCATCATACTCGCCTCTCACTCGAGCGTTCCGGGTTCAAATCGTCGGCGCGCACCAATGACTTTTCCGTACAAGACGTGAAAGAAGAAAGTGTTTTCAACGTCATGCTTACTTCCGCCTGTTACACTAACGTTTGGCTATGGGATTCACTCCGAGCTTTCAAGAGCTTCCGAGCCCCAACAAAATATAAGCTCCACATTAATTAACTCCCAGAAACTGGAGTGTAATTAGAGTTCCGTCGACCAACTGAATACATTATAACAGTTAACTAGCACCGAAAATATTTAAGCTGCCGGCACGTAATCACTAATTACAATCACGCCTTTACATTTTTATCGCGGAGCAAACAAAAAATAGGCACGAAATGAAGAGGAAATTCGGGAGTTATTTTTCGCTTTCGTATTAAAATAAATCAGGCAACATTTAATGAAATGTTAAGCGTTGTTATCCTTAAAAACTCGACTTCATAAATATTGGTTTATTCTATATTTTTGGTCGTTTGAAGCGCTCTTATTTGCGCGGCTTTCTGCCTATAATAATACTAGTTGCAATATTTCGTGACCCTGCATCGGAAGGCACTTCCGCCATCGGTTGCGTAGCGTAAAAAACGGTATCTGTGCCTCTCAGAGTCCTTTGGATGGTTTTAAAACTTGTCTTGCTTTGAAACTCACTTTGCCATAAGGCATTAAGTCCGCCCATTGTATATCTCTTTAGAGGTGTCAATAAAGTTTAATAAATAAAAAAATAAAAATAAAAACTAACCCCTCTAATCAGCGCTGGAGCAGCGTGGTGGAACACGCTCCGGGCTAACACAGGTATACCTGTGCCTTGCAGTGGACCTTTATTACAACCTATACCTTTTACTTTAAGGTGGATACGTGCAGGTGGACAAGAATAATAATTAAATACCTCATAGGGTGGCTGCTTCGCTCCGAGGCGGGAAATTTAAATCAAAATATTTTCCGTATTTCCACACCTCACTAAATTTATTTTGTCTTCAGATATTCGATCCACACAGTACAACATTTAAGTCTCAATTCCAGTCTTAGACGCAAGTAAAAATAAAAAGTAATTCTACCAAAAATATTCTTAATTAATAAGAGCTCTATCAAGACTCAGAGAATAAAGATATTACCCGCCCAATAAAATAATAACGGACTTACAAGCAGAAGGAAAATTGGGAAATTCTTGTCATATTTTTCTTAATTCCCAAATTGTAGCTCTCTCTGAGATTATTTGCGAAGTCCTTGGCATTCTTAGATATTATTATGAGTCTTGTTATTATTCAGAAAAGCCTGTACAGCGTCGTTTGAGCTCTGGTATGTAGGTTATCTCGTGTATACGTTTAGGAGATAATGCACGCAGAAATCTCTGAAATTTAACCTCAATTTAACATACGTTTTTATTAGCTAGTTGTTCTGTGCATGTTTAAATTAACGATAATTTAAACATCGTTTATCTGGTCAAGTTGTCGAAGTCAAGTATACATTTTGCCTTTGTTTGTGTTTATTTCTATTCAAAAATAACCATTTCCTTTTGCTAGTGATAACATTTCAAGGGCGCTATCGTACTTTAAATGGCTGGTTGTTTTTAATTGTATAACAATCGATTGTTTTCCAATTAAAAAGTAGGTCCTTTCTCAGGCTCTAGACTATCTGTGTACCAAATTTCATTTAAATCGGTTCAGTAGTTTTGGCGTGAAAGTGAGACAGAGAGACAGACAGACTTTCGCATTTATAATATTAGTATGGCAGTAAAAGAAACGGTAGCTGATTACTAAACGCCAGTCTCTTCCCTTAATGTGTGGCTACAATTTTACAACATTAAATCTAAATCTAACTACAATATAATGTAAGTAAATTAACAAATTTTTGCTTAAAAATGTTGAGCCCTGAACAGTAAAACGCCTTTTGGCTGTAGCTTTTATTCAATAATCAATTGTATACATCGCTAATTTTAATTTTTTTGTAAAAATTAAGTAATAATTAACTATGAAATTTTCTCTTTAATTACCTTAAAATGAGACCCTTTCTTTATTTTCTTATGACGTTTTTTTTTGTTGTATATTTTTGACATTTACCAATGGCTGGTGGTATGTAATCGATGATTTTATTTCTTTAATTTTTTGTAATTGTAAATCTAAATATGTATACAACAATTATATTAAAAATGACATGTAACTGTCGTTACCAATAAACTATGAACTGACTATACCCTGTACAACTTAGCTTGATCTTTTTGACAATTTAATATTTATACAATTTTTAAAATCATTAAATTAAGAAAATAATATGTTCGTCATTGCAAAGTTATGTCGATCAGAAAATTTACATCTGTCAAAAAGATCAAGCTATCTTGTACAGGGTATAACTAAGTATGTACGTGGATATTTTTTATATTTACTAGATACGATAAACTTCACGTGAGGCTTTGTTGGTTCCGCAAACACTGGGGCGAAGACGACACAATGTTAAAGTTACTTGTTGCTCTAGAACTTTCTCAGCTTTGCGAGTGATCACTCATTTAAGAACGTCTCCATTGCCCGACTTGCAATGTAATTGATTTCCATGTATAATAATGTACTAACCAAAATCTTTTCTTTGTCTCATTATTTGACTCGGAAAAGGTTATTTCAAAGTCCACCACGTTGGCAAAGTACAGATAGGCAGACTTCATATGCCTCCGAGAACATTATGGAGAGCTCTCAGGCATGCAGGTTTCCTCACGACGTTTTTCCTTCACCGTTACAGCAGGTGACATTTAATTGCTTTAATCGCTCATAACTGAAAAAAGTCATTGGTACACGCTGTTTGTATTGGAACCCGCGACCCCTCGAGTGAGAGGCGAGTTCGATAGCTACTGGATTGACACCACTTATACTCACTACGTACTGGAATATTCAAGGTCACTAAAACTGTGAGCCAAAAGACAATGCACCTTCCGGTTAAACTAATTCTATGTCCATTTCTATGGCAGAACTGTCAAAATAGCAAAAAAATTATCATCGCCTGAATTTATTAAGGGGCCTCCCTTGAGTAATGAAATAAAAAATTAATAAAAATTTAACCGCTGAACGATAACCGCCTTACAAACCAACCTAAGTTCGTAATATTATATTAAAACAGAATCACAAATTGATATTTTCAGAGCACCTCTGCTAAGCCCGGGGCACTGTTGATAAATTCATGGCACGGAAAATTTATGGCGTCGAAGTGAACTTGCTTTGGCTTGACTCCAACAGTACTCGCCGACGTGTGTTTCCTGGAAAATAATGTACTGTGAACAAGGTAGTCTGGTGAGCGAATGGTTAGGATTTTGGCCATATATTCAGAGGGTCAGCAGTAGTGGGGACCCTAAACCGCAGGGCAATTGATACGTTTGTTTAGACGTAATTGCCTTCATGTTCGAACTAAGATTGTCTAATGCTGGATTTCAATAACCTATCTACGGATTGATTTGGCTATCGGAGATAGAAATGTGACACATTTTATATGGAACCTATGTCAAATTTCTATCTCCGATAGCCATTCTATCCGTAGATAGGTTATTGAAATCCAGCATAAAAGGGTGAACATGACAATAAAACAATACAATTTAACGTTTCGAGTAATTTGTCTTTAATCGTGGCAATGTGGCAATACATGTAATTGTATTACTTGTACTAATGTAATGTGTAATATAAATTGTGTAATGTACTTTGACGGGACCGTTGGCGCAATCGGTAGTGACCCTGCCTGTTGCGCCAGGGGTCGTGGGTTCGAATCCCACTCAGGACAAATATTCGTGTGACGAACACTTTTATTTGTTCTGTGTCTGGATGTTAATATTATCTATTTATGTATGTATTTAAAAATATCTATGTATGTATATCAGTCTCTGACATATGGGTCTCAGACACAGGCTCGCGCCGAGTCGCGCCTACTTTGGGGTCGGATGGCCGTGTGTGAGAATGTCCAAGATATTTATTTATTATTATTATGTAAGGTTATGCATGAAGGTTACAACCTTGCACCTTCTTTAATATTTCCACGAGCGAAGCTGCGGACAAGACCTGACCAATGTCCTTGATAACAGACATTAGTAACTGGATAATCACAGGGTGGTTGGCAGCTGCTGGTTTTCAATGCGATCCATTACTTCGCCATATAGTTTGTAGGTTAGTTTGCTACCACATAACTATTTCATTCAGGTACGTCGGAGGCATTTAATATCTTTTAGTATAATATATCTATTCTATTTATTTTTAAGTCTGCCGTCAATCCTTCAAAGGTTTTATTGAAAATGTAAATTGAATTTCAGTCCCGCGAACGGAATGGCCACAGGTGGTGCGATCGTATTGAATGCAACTCAGACTTACATTTTCCCAATGGACCTACGTTATATTGGTATATAGTATAGCGATGGGAAAAAAAGAGGGCCGAGGGCTTACTCCGCCGTTTACACTTCATTAGTCTAGTAGTATAGATAACTAAATAAATAATAGAATAATAATAACTTGTAGACAGGTGTTTTTGAAATTCGGAAGTAGCCGAATACGAGCTCAAATTTTATTCCCGATCTTTCTCAGTAAAATGTACTTCAAAATTCGAACACAGGATACCACAGAGTACACAAAAACACTGAACAATATCACAGTTTAGATCACAATGATTCTCAATCTTTTACGAAGTGCTGACAGTGTTAAGCTACATTCTTAATCTCACTAAATTACTTTACATCACTTTGATTTGAACCCGGGCCACTTGTTTTTTGACAAATTTCAGTGTTTTATTTTTTTTACGAAGTTTCAGTTCAATATTTTTATTGTTTTTTTTATCTGTTTAGCTAGTTAGACTTTCAAGCTTTCAAATGAGACTATTTTGAAGATAATTCACCGTTTCCATCCATCCATCCATCCATCAGCCTTTTAGGGTCCACTGCTGGACATAGGCCTCCCTCAATCGTCGCCACTCCTCCCGATCCTGCGCCCTCTGAATCCAACGGTTTCCCGCTGTCTTCTTCAGGTCGTCAGTCCACCTCGTCGGGGGGCGGCCAATACTTCGTTTTCCGAGACGCGGTCTCCACTCGAGGACTTTTACTACCCAACGGTTATCAGTCCGTCGAGCGACGTGGCCTGCCCATTGCCACTTCAGTTCGCTAATCCTGCGAGCTATGTCGGTGACCTTCGTTCGTCTACGGATTTCATCGTTGCGAATCCTGTCCCGTAGAGAAATACCGAGCATAGCTCTCTCCATAGCGCGCTGAGCGACTATGAGCTTGCGGATCAGACCGACGGTAAAGGACCACGTCTCGGATCCATATGTCATCACTGGCAACACACATTGCTCGAAAACTTTCGTTTTCAGACACTGAGGTAATTTGGATGAGAAGATATGTCGTAGCTTCCCGAACGCTGCCCAGCCGAGCTGGATTCTGCGAGTGACCTCTTTCTCGAAGTTGGACTTACCCAACTGGACCACTTGTCCCAGGTAAACATACTCGTCAACAACTTCGAGAGCAGCGCCGTCAACAACAACCGGTATAGGTTTGATATGCACATTGGACATGACCTTAGTCTTGTCCATGTTCATTTTCAAACCCACCCGTTGTGAGGCGCTGTTCAGGTCTCCTAGCATGGTGTTGAGGTCGTCCAGCGATTCTGCCAAGATGACTGTATCATCGGCAAATCGAAGGTGTGTGAGGCGTTCTCCGTTGATGTTGATGCCGCGACCTTTCCACTCCATCAGCTTGAACACGTCTTCCAACGCAGCGGTGAAAAGCTTTGGGGAGATAACATCCCCTTGCCTGACACCTCTCTGCAATTGGATGGGGTTCGTGCTTCTGTCGTGTACTCGGACTGACATAGTGGCGGCATCATATATCCACTTCAACACCTCGATATATAGCTATAGTCGATCTGGCACCGCTGCAGAGACGCCAACACCGCCCAGGTTTCGACAGAATCGAAGGCTTTCTCATAGTCCACAAACGCGACACATAACGGCTGGTTATACTCCTCGGTCTTCTGTATAACCTGTCGTAGTGTCTGTATGTGGTCCATGGTACTATAGCCTTTTCGGAAACCGGCTTGTTCGGGAGGCTGGAAGTCGTCAAGCCTGCGCGCTATGCGATTTGTGAGGACCCTCGAAAACAATTTATAGACGTGGCTCAAGAGCGCAATAGGCCTGTAATTCTTCAAGAGGGTTTTATCGCCCTTCTTGAAGAACAGTACTACCTCGCTCGTGCGCCACGCCTCCGGGGTGGTTCCACTACTGATGACGGAATCGAACAATTTCTGGAGAGCCACTAGGACTATTATTCGTCGAATTCACCGTTTACAAACAAAGAAACAAAGTAAGAACAAAAACATGAGGTTTTCGTTAGATAAAAAATTAAAGTGCCTTTATTTTTTAAATAAAAATTTTTTTCGTATTTTTATCGACAACTTCTTGTCTTATATCCGAACATTTCGTTTGATCAAGTTTCAACAAAACACATCTAGGTATATACAAGAAGGTGACTGACTGACTGACTGACTGACTGACTGACTGACTGACTGACATATCAACGCAGGGCTTAAACTATAAGGGTTAGAAACTTGAAATTTTGCACAGGGGTTCCTTTTATAACGTAGGGGAGCACTATGGAAGGATTTTTGAAAATTCACTTCCTAAGGGGGTAAAACGGGAGTGCAAAGTTAGTATAAACTATGCCGTTTTTGAAGTCAAGTGGGCAACCCAAACGGGGGCAGACGTCGTTAATGGATCTAATTCAACGCGAGCGAAGCTGCGGACGTCCACTAGTTTATTATAATCACAATTTAGATCACAATGATTCTCAGTCTTTTACGATGTCGTGACAGTATTATGTGATATGCAAACACAAAAAACCCGTACATAGTGGTAATGATAGGGATTCCGATCCAATAAACATTTATTCGCACTGACGGGAGCAATCTCCCTCCATTATTTTTCAATTTGTAACGCAAAAGGGCTGTCATCGGGGCAGTAATCGTAAAACTCGATAAAAGTCGGTAAAGACATCCCCTATAATACATTTGGTTGTCGGTGGAAATACGACGCTGTTTTAATATCGATTACAAAGGTCGTATTTATGCGTCGTAAGTTTTACTGTTTATAAGGTTTTATGCAGGCTTTACCTAAGCTCACCTCATAGTCAAAGTCAAAGTCAAAGTCAAAGTTAAAGTCAAAGTCAAAGTCAAATAATTTATTTCGCTATGAGGTGATTAGACACGCTTAACGAAACAACAAACTACATAAAGACACTACTTAAAGAAAAGAGATAGTATATTACACATAGTATAGTATAGTTTAATATAACACATCTTTCCTCTTTATAATATTAGTATAGATGTAATCTAAACTAATATAAGTAACGCCTAAAACAATATTGTATCTTATGTATTTATAAAGAAAAACTAGTGGACGCCCGCAGCTTCGCTCGCGTTTCATACTAACTTGGCACCCCCGTTTTACCCCCTTAGGGGGTGAATTTTCAAAAATCCTTTCTTAGTGCTCTCCTACGTTATAAAAGGAACCCTTGTGCAAAATTTCAAGTTTATAACCCTTATAGTTTAGGCCCTGCGTTGATATGTCAGTCAGTCATTCAGTCAGACAGTCAGTCAGTCAGTCACCTTCTCCTTTTATATATATAGATGCATTCTCAGTGAGCACTTGACATAAAAAGCGAAAACTCTATCAACTTATGCCCGTATCAGCAGATAGAAATTTTTCTCTAAATGAATTCCGACGGAAAATTACCGCAAAAAGGGAACCGCGATCGTATTGAGGTCCGTTACATCTCATTTCGTTCATTCGTTTAGCAATTTCATTAATTCAGTTAGTCAGTTTTGCTCTTCGCCTCAATTCGGAAATGTTTTCTCCGAATGATGGATATAGAAATGTTTCAAAGTTTCATTCGCTTCTGTTGAGACTGCCTTAGAAACTAAGTTACAAGTCCTGTGTTCGATGATATTCTAGATTTAAAAAAAAAAACCATGCACATGCACACACGGCCATCTGACCCCAAATTAGGCGCGAACCTGTACTATGGGTGCCAGAGACTGATGTACATAAATAGATATTTTAAAAGCTTCTAATTAACTTCACTCGTATGTATGTATGTATGTATGTACCTATGTCCTGGAATCTTGCAATCAATATTTCACCCACTTCCACTGAAGCTATCGAGTTGAAATTCGGCACACATATTTGGTTCCGATGACAATGCACGCAAATAAAATAAAAAGTTGTATAAGCATTAAAAAAAAATTACAGTATTTGAATTTAAATACATGCTTATATAGATAATATTCACATCCAGACACAGAACAAACACAAGTGTTCGTCACACGAATGTTTGTCCTGAGTGGTATTCGAACCCACGACCCCTGGCGCAACAGGTAGGGTCACTAATGATTGACTAGATATTACTTGACACTAGATATTATACTTCACCACGCTACTAAATTGCAAATTGGTGGATTGTGGGATGTCAACCCAGTGTCGAATGTTCTCAAGCCACCCAAAGTTCTTCGACATGGCTTAACGATTGTTTTGCAACTAAGAACAACTGGGATCGATGGCTTTACGTGCCCTCCAAAGCACGGATAAATTTGAAGCGCTTATGAAATTTTGCCAGTAGCGATCTCCCCTTCACATCCGACCGAAATGAGTTGAATTGAATTTTAAAAAAATTACCGCACCCGCACTGTGTTTGTGTGTTGGCCACTAACCCCTCCACCAATCCACATTGGAGCAGCGTGGTGGAGTATGCTCTAGACCTCCCGCAGCAGTGTCTGTGGGGGAGACCCGTGCCCAGCAGTGGGACGTCTATGGGTCGCAGCGAGCAGCGACCGCACCCGACTTTGTTTTACGACCATGAACGACACATGACCGACCCGAGCCAAAAATGCCAAGAGCCACACCAAAATTTAATAATATAACATAATGATAATAAACATACATACTTTTAATAAATAAACAATGAAATTTCACTAACTCCCAGGGACGATAATAATTGCTCGTGTCATTTATCAAACGTTTCCCGGCAACACATAAGTTTGTATAGTGTATAATTACTATGTATTATAATTGATTGAAAGTTCTGTAATATATAATTAGTTTGTTTTGTGTCGCAGTGACCAATTATAAGTGGCGAAGTAACTTTTACCAAACTAATTATTTAAATTACATGTGACTACCGAAATTCTGTGTTCAGAAAATAGTGACAGTATTTCTGTTGTATCAAACACAACGACGAAACTTTGTGTAATATGTAGGATTATAATGTTTTGTTGTTTATTTATATCTGCTGCAACCAATACGTCCCACTGCTGGGCACGGTCACCACAGACAAAGCTGCGGGAGGTCTGGAGCATACTCCACGCTGCTCGATTGCGAATTGGTGGATGCATTTCTATCTACTGGGTTGTAAGTCTTGGATGTCATGCTTCTAGGTACAGGAATTGAGGTTTTATAGAATGTAACCATTCATCAGAAAGTTTTTAAAAAAATTGTCCAATTATCATGTGATTCAAACTAAAGATCTTAAAATCGTCAATCTTTAATTATAAAGGTTGAATATTCTAAGATCTTTAGTTCGACGAGTTTAATATCCCTTCCAATTATGGTAGGAATAGTAAATTCGTAGATAAATATTTAACTGAGTTATTACTTTACTCTCCCCTATTGACTTAATGTTGAGGTGAGTGGGCGAAAAATATTATCAGAAGCTTGTTCTAAAATAATATTGTGAGAATATATATTTTTACCCAAAATAATTTTCTCACTGATATTATAGTCATAAAACTTTCTCATTAGCCACACACCGATAAATTTTCGGAGAAAGAACCTAATATCTCTGGCCGCATGTTCAAGGGCGTTATTCTAAAGGCAATCCATAAGCATTTTGAGGTCAACTACTGGACAATGGCCTCGCCTAAACAACGCCTATTCACATAGTCTAGTTAGTAATTGTTAGTTAAATTCTCGTTCAAAAGAAGTATTACCGGAAAACACACCTTTCAAGCGGATAACCATTGCTTTAAAAATAATTACACAGTAGAAATGGTACTACCGTAACAAGAGCTGGTACTAACCGGGCTAAACTTCAATAGAACCTATTAGATTCTTTGCAGCCTCTACTACGCTAGTTCCAGTCAATAAGAAAGAGCTTTTCGTAGCTTTCCTAAACATCTATCATACATATTGCAGTAGTCTTGTCTTCGAGCGCAATCTCGTTCTATTCAATTTAAATTCCGCCCCGAAAGAATTCAACTTGGAAATTCTATAAACTCGTCACCCGCCATTGTTCTCGAATGGAGTTATTTATAGGGAATAGTGTCTCTCAAAGTCGTCAATGGATTATTGAAAGCCCTGTGAAATACTTTCGCTGCTCGCTGCGACCCATAGACGTCCCACTGCTGGGCACGGGTCTCCACAGACGCAGCTGCGGGAGGTCTAGAGCATACTCCACCACGTTGCTCCAATGCGGATTGGTGGAGGGGTTAGTGGCCAACCCAGTGTCGAATGTTCTCAAGCCACCCGAAGATCTTCGACAAGGCTTAACGACTGTTTCCAACATTGAAAACAACCGGGACCGACGGCTTTACGTGCCCTCCGAAGCACGGTAGCGTCCATGAAATTTTGCCACTAGCGGTCGCCGGTCACCCATCCACAAACCGACCGGGCCCGTCGTTGCTTAACTCTTTCGATCACATTGAATCGAACCGAGCCATTGGGCTATGGACGCTTTTAAAACTCGTTTTCACTCAAATAAAATGCTATGTAATTATGTTGTATGTTATGTTATAGTATATTTTGTACATTTACGGTTTCTTTAACACTTTGAGACGTGAGCCCTGTCCCAATTACATTCTTATTAAAATTCTCTTTTAAATAGTACATAATATTCTGAAAAGTCTCCAAGGGATTAAGGTAAACGGAGCTCAGAGGTCAAAATTTAAACCACTCAAATATCTTCTCCGTAATACATTTCAAAGTCATAAAGTAAAGGACTTCGGCTTAGGAAAATCTCAAGAGAGCCCTCGTTGTCGAAGGATGGAAAGAAAATTTGTTTTTCGTCAATATCCACGACTTGTACAATAAGAATCATTCTAGATATAATGCGGAGAAAAGTGAAGTTAAATTATTAATATAGTACAGATTGTAGCGTCCATAGCCCAATGGCTCGTGTCGATTCAATGTGATCGAAAGAGTTAAGCTACGACGGGCGCGGTCGGTTTGTGGATGGGTGACCGCTAATGGCAAAATTTCATGGCTACCGTGCTTCGGAGGGCACGTTAAACCATGGTCCCCGTAATCGTTAAGCTTTGTCGAAGACCTTAGTGTGGCTTGAGGATATTCGACACCACTGACTCGGGATCAGATTAAGCCGTCAGTCCTGGTTGTTTTCAATGGTGAAAACTTTATTTTTATTGACTATTCTTTCAATTTATAAGGGACCACCTGATTGTACAATATATCTATCACAAAAAGAATCATTAAAATAGAATCATTACTGGCGCAGATATTGCGTAACACACACAAACAAATATACAGTCAAATTCATTTGGAAATCGGTTAACAATAAAATAAAATCCATCATAGACCTATCCAGAAAAAGTAGTAGCCAATTCCGTTAAAACATAGCAAATATTGTTGCTGGCTGAAAGCTTTAAGTGTTGTTAAAGCGTTCACTTTGAGTTATTTTAGCTGCCTTTGTTACGTTGAACATAGAGTGACTAAATACTATGGACTGGATACCGGATAAACCCGAGGTTCAAGTGTTCAAGCAATTATTTATCTGTAGTTTTGTTTTAGCATTTTATTAAGTTTTATTGATTTGTTATTAAACTTGTAAGTATAATTATATACGGTTCTGATCCCTTGTGCGAATAGTTTATCTATTTAACAAATTCACTTATACAAAGTCACTTATACAATTTAATTTTTTTTTAAATCTAGACATAAAAAAACCTTTGACATGAAAGACAAACTATTAATTGTGGTTTTAAAACAAAATATGATTATTTTTTTAAAACAACAAATAATATGCCATGGCATAGTACCTACTACACAACCTAGTACACAAGATGCTGGACCATTTTCTCATTATGTAGATTGCTTCACAATGAGTAAAAGCTGCTTATATTTTGGGCGAGAAAACTGCAAATTGATAATTAAGGCACTTTACACTTTCCCTAAGTCTATGTACAAGCATTTAAAGGATGTTGTTTTGAAGTTTCGCGTACAACCTCGCTCGTGTAAATGTCGCTTAAGCACTCGGCTACGTGCGAGGTTAAAATGTTTTCCGATTTTTTTTTCCGATATTTTCCGTGCCGTCTGACAGTGCGGCGACATAAAGTCGAGAGATTGCGAGATCGCCGCCAAGTCGACAGTACGGCTTTTAAATACTGGGAAGATTTCTTACAAAATGTTTTCCGATTTTTTCAACGCCGTCTGATAATGTAGTATTTAGGTTTAGTATTTAGGTCCCAAACAAAGTTAAAATCGTACTCATTAATTCAATCGTAAAGTTGTAAACGAAGTAATTTGGGATTTGTGTACTAAGCGTTATTAATAGGATTGGTAACCAAGGTGGACGGATGACCTGAAGAAGAATGGGAAACCGATGGATTCAGGCACATTACTGGTTGAAGTGGTGTTGTTTTAGAGACCACCAGTGGATCTCAAAAAGCTGATGGATGGATGATTGGATACTAATCTTAATGATTATAATTATTAATAATTCATATTATTATATTGATTTTTGGTTGGAGATTTCCAGCAGGTATTACCAACAATAAAATTACATTATTATGTCTAATTGCACGCGAGCTAAGCTGCGGGCGTCCACTATTTATGATTATTTCTGACTTTTTTAAAGTCGTTTTTTTAAGATATTATTATTTATTTGCCTACTTATCGGTGTAGGTATTAAAATGTTATTCTACTGGAAACGACAATATTGTGCAAACCTTTTTGCTAACCAGGTAATATTTAACGTCATTCTTACGTCATTATCCTCCAACTCATATTTATTAGCACACGATTCATAAAAAATGTTCCTTTGGAAAATATCTCGACAGTCGCGAAGTGAATGTCAATCTGAGTGGTATCAGTATCTCGAGAATTGTCTTTTAATAAAATATGATATTCCTTTCATTGTATATCGGGTGTGGGTTAAGTTGTGGGAATGGCGTTGTGGACATGCATGTATGAAATATGTGTTTGTAATGTTTTCACACAAAAACTACTGGACCGATTTCAAAAATTCTTTCACCATTAGAAAGCTGCATCTTCACTAAGTGACATAGGCTATATTTATTTGAATATATTTATTTGACATAGGCTATTTTATTATTAGGTGTAAACGACACTATTGTTGTCTATAATATGTGTTAATAATTATGTTCCATATAATTCACTATACTCGCTACAACTTGTGCCACAAGTTTGCTGAGATTTCTTATATGAGTTTCTATCAATATTGTCTTACAAAGACCGTATCGAATGTATTTCTTTTATAAAGTCCTTAAATATGTCGTCGTTCTGGAAGCACTAAGAAATATAAAAATGTTTTATAGAAGGAATCTGGATTTAATATCTCTTTTTTTGTACGAATAATAAAATTGTACTGAAATTGTCTGTGTAAGAAACCTATAAAACCTAGAAGTGCCACTTCTATATCCATGCAGGTCTATTACTTCCGTGAAGTTATCTATAGATTACAGATTCCATAAATTACATTAACATTCCATTATTTACATGTGACATGTAACATGTAAATGCCATTGAATCCAGGTAACCAACTATCAAATATTTTGTGTCAAACCAATGGTAGTGCAAGAAAGCTGCATCTTCACTGAGTGACATAGGCTATATAATATTATGGGTGTAAACGAAACTATTGTTATGTCTATTTCCACGCAAGCGAAGCTGCGGGCGTCCACTAGTATCAAACATTTTTCATTATACACCACAGTAACACAAGACAAACTGCATTTAATATAACTGAAAGAGAATAATTTACATTTAAGCCGACATAATTAAAGTTACTTTAGCTAAATATGTTTGCTCACTCCTCACCACTCATTACCTTATACATAGTCAGGTCATAAATTCTGTCACATGTTTAATATAAAATAATTGAAACAAGTTTATTCATTATGTAATCATTTATATACCAAAATGACCTTAACAAAACATAGATTCCTAGGACAATAAAGTTTATTCAAAATGACCTCCGTGATTTTGAATACAGGCCTTCAATCTGCGCGGCCAGTCGTCTATCGCAGCACGAACGAGGTCCATGTCAATATCGGCGGCTGCCTTAATCAAGGATGTCTTGAGTGACTCCAAATTGGGATGAGGCTTTGAGCACACCTTTTCCTCCAAGTGTTGCCATATCTTGTAATCTAACGGACTCAAATCTGGACTGGACGAGGGCCAGTCTTCGTGCCGGATGAAGTCGATTTCACGCGCCGCCAGCCAGTCTTGTGTGCTCTTCGCTCTATGAGCTGGTGCCGAATCTTGTTGGAATACCCAGTGCCTGTTATTGAACATGGTATGAGAAACAGGTTCCACAAGGTTCGTCAGGACTGTATTTTGATACACAACTGCATTCGTTTTTACACCTTTCTCACAAAAATGTACCTCTGTTAAGCCCCAATAAGAAACTCCCAACCATACCATGAGCGAGGATGGAAAATGACCTCGTTGGACACGCGGAATACGGTTGCTCGCTTCTTCACTACTGTGTGCGTACACCTTATCATTTTGTTTGTTGTAGCTCTCTTCTACGGTAAAAATTTTTTCATCCGAAAAAAGAATTTCCCGATATTTTTTTCCCGCGTACCGCTTCAACAAAGCGCGGCATCTCTTCAGTCTCAGGTCCATTAGACGAGCATTTAAACGATGTCCTGTTTTCCTTCGATATGCCCGAAGCCCTAAGTCTTCATTTAACACCCTTTTCACCGTGGTTCTGCTTAACCCCATCTGAAGGGCCAACAGTTTCTGCTTACGTTTGGGATTTCTTTGAATTCGCGCCTTCACAGCTTTTATCAATGCTGGAGTCCTAACAGACCGAGGGCGACCACTTCTCAACCTATCATCTACACTAGAGTCTTCATTGTATCGTTTGATGGTACGATAAACGAATCTTTTGGTTATATTCAAATTTTTCAATACGTCAAAAATTTGAATTGGCGCGTAACCGCAAAGATGCAACGCAATAACTGCAACACGGTCTTCTTTAAGCGTCCACTCCATATTTAAAAATGAGTAAAATTCTAAAAAGCATACATTTTTATTTTCAAGAACAATTCGAAATTCGAATTCAATAAACTTTTTTATGGCCAGCATTCTAAAAGAAAAGTTTTTACTGTGTGACAATACTTATGACCTGACTATGTATATGCCGGGTCGGTATTTTCCGCATCAGCTTCGTATACATTGCAATAAGCTATTTGAATCATGACCTACATGACTGGAGGCGCGGCAATGTAAACTGTGTATTAAATAGTCTCGCCTGTTTATACACGAACGCAGTTCAGAGGTTATTCGTAGGTAATGTGTTAGGTAGTTTAAGTATAGTTGTTAGTATGTTTCCGAGTAACCTCTGGATTCAGATGGAGTGGTACCGATTAAGGGAGGCCTATGTCCAGCAGTGAACAGCGGTGCCAGCCCAGTGGCTATCGAACTCGCCTCTCACCCGAGCGGTCCGGGTTTAAACCCCAGCAGCACGCACCAATGACTTTTCTAAGTTATGTGCGATTTAAGAAATTCAATGTCACTTGCTATTGCTTGCACGGTGAAGGACCGTAAAGATACGTAAAGATTGCATCGCATCATTATCTGTACTGAGTATATAATCAATTAAATATCAGCATTATTATGTTTACCTCCGTAAAGATAATGACGCAATCCTTAAGTAAGGTAGCAAAATTAAAAATAAATATCAATTTTCTTGAATACCCTGCCTGAAACATGTTAGTGAATATACAAACAGCATGATATACATTGCTGCTAGCAATAAGAGTCATGACCCACTTGCCTGCAGGCGCAGTAATGTAAACTGTAAATTAAATTGGCGCCATAAATTATACACGAACGCAGTTAATGTACCAGCTTGTTGGTTTAATGTGTTATTATAAATTTTTTTAGGAAATTAATAATATTATATCGAATGATTCTAAGCGGTGACAGCCCAGTGGCTGTCGAACTCGCCTCTCACTCAAGCAGTCCGGGTTCAAACCCAAGCGGCATGCACCAATGACTTTTATTATATGTTACTAGCTGATCCCGCAAACGTTGTTCTGCCTTCTATAATGTCAAAGTGCGCGACGCTTCACGTAAATGAACGACGGTTAAAAATAAAAATATTAAAATAGTGTTTAAATACTATATAACTTTTCCAGTGGACCAAATTGTGCATCTAAACCATCCTCGAATCTCCTTGAACACACACAAAAAATTTCATCAACATCTATCCAGCTGTTTAGGAGGAGTTCACTGTCATACACACGTACACAAGAAATATATATATTAAGTTGTGCGATTTAAGAAATTAAATATCACTTGCTGTAACGGTGTGTCCACATCGTAGGGAAACCCGCATGCCTGAGAGTTCTCCATAATTTTCTCGAAGACATGTGAAGTCTGCCTACCTACGCCTACTCAACGAACTCAAAATGTGGCTCTTGACATGATGACTCGTGACAATGATTTAGCATGTGAAATAATAATATGATAGATTATTATCAAATCTAGATTCAGGTCAGAGCGACAGTGTAACCTACTCTGTGGTGTAACCATCTCGCCATTAATTATACACTAGCAAAGTTCGTGCTCTGTGCAGCCAGTTAATGTGTCAGCTTGTTTGTGTTCTTCGCTTTGCAGTGTGAGCTATTAAATTAATAAAATTACTGTTATGATGCAAGCTATTAGATGTGTTTCCACGGCACGGTAATAATGGGGCCGTGGTCCTATTAGTAGAGATCTACTGGTAGGACCATGGTATATCAGTATGGTCCTACTGGACTGAGTGTGGGTGAAATCAATATATTTTATGTCTGTTGAAATTACCGGCTTACTCAAGTCGGATATAGGCCGACTAGTTTCGGTCGATTACGATGACCATCTTCAGGAGTGAATGCGCTCGCACTATAAATATAGGTAGACACTCGCGAATCATTCAGTAATAAAAAAGATGTACTCGTATGTCTGTATTTTTATCGATTAAATATTTAAAATTATGTATTTAAAGAATGAGAAAATCACAGCCTACGGTAGAATAGGTGAGCGAAGTTTGTGTGGTAGATCAGTCCCATTGTCCTACCAGCAGGAATAATCGGTTAGCCGTAAATGAGGACTATAATATGTACTTATGTAGTTTATTTATGTTTTGAAGCTTTTCAAAAGCTTTAACAAATGAAAGTGTTGAATTGAAGGACCCGTGAAGTCTACCGTACTTGACCAGCGTGGTGGACTATGACCTATATCCTTCCGAGAGGAGACTGGAGCCCAACAGTGGGACAAAAAAAGGATTGTGGTGGTGAATCTTACGAATAAGCTGCTAGTCTTATTTTAAGTCCATAAACCCAGGTGTTTCAACTTAACTGTAATTAGTTGACGAGCTATCATTAATTAGTGCTTCTAATATTAATGTATAATTAACGCTCAGCCCGTGTAAACATTTCAACGGGTATCGTATACAAGTAGGTAATAAGCTAATTAATTCATTAACATTTCATGTGAATATCGTAACTTCGAAGCAGGAGCATCGACATGTATGGTAATTTGTTTGGTATGAGCGCGACTGTCTCAGAACCAAATTACATAGCACTCTTTCGGTACTATTATAGTAGGTCGAGTGTAACATTTGAGTGACGCATTGTCAGTCAGTCAGTCAAGACTTTCGTGTCTCTCACAGAACCGAACTACATATCACTCGTTCGGTACCGAGGTATCGAGTGTAACATTTGAGTGACGCATTGTCATTCAGTCAGTCAAGACTTTCACGTCTCTCACAGAACCGAACTACATATCACTCGTTCGGTACTAGTATCGAGGTATCGAGTGTAACATTTGAGTGATGCATTGTAAGTCAGTCAGCAAGTCAAGGCCTTGGCGTGTGTCATAGAACCGAACTTCATAGCATTCGTTCGGTACGAGTAAGTTGAGTCAGATTTGAGTGACTTACTAACAAATATGGAATTTAAAAATATTTAAAAATGTCACATCCCTGCGGCAGTTACAGCATTTCACGAGACTTCAAAGGCGATGGTTGACTATCGGCTTCCTACGGTTCATGATACTGCAGATTATCACGGACTTGTCTGCGATTTTACCGACGACATATTTTATCATCCCACGGTGCGTCCGTCCTTGTCCGTCCACATCCGTCCGCATAATCACGCACCGTGGGAAGCCGCCCTAAGTACTTCCGTTGTACATACGAAGCTATAGTTTTTATTTATCGTCATTTTAGATAAAGGTTATATCGCAAGCGCCATTTTTACGATGCCAGCATAAAAGCTAACACTCTCACCTTTAACGCTTAACGAGTATATTTGACATTTTCCAACTTTTTATGTTCATATCGACCATGTTTGTATCAAGATTTATTACATAAAAAACCTTCCTTTCAAATAGATTTTCTTACAAAGTTGATACAACATAACTGCTTTACTTCAAGGTAGTTCACTGCTTTTTATTAGTTTATAACTAGCTTTGTAACCTTACTTTGTTTTAGCCTTGATTAATTTTAGATATGATCAAATTATTTTTAATTCCATTTCATACCAAATTTGTTTTTATGTTATGCGGGTATGTTAAAAACTTTGTGAAAATTCACCTTATTTCAAGCTTCACGCGCGAGGCGGCCTCGATGTTTACGATAGCATCAAAAAGGCCCCATCGTGTAACGTAGTATGACGTAAACTTTGCATTTTACGATACCGCCCGGCGTTCTTGAAAGAAAAACGAATTTATTTTGCGAGTGAGAAAATGTGGCAAGTTCGTCTGAGTTAAAATGCTTACCTCTATCGATATGCAGTCCATCCATCCATCAGCCTTTTGATTTCCACTGCTGGACATAGGCCTCTTCCTAAACGACACCACTCCGACCGGTCCTGTGCCTTCTGAATCCAGCGGTTTCCCCCCGTCTTCTTCAGGTCGTCTGTCCACCTTGTCGAAGGGCGACCTGTGCTCCCTTTTCCGAGTCGTGGTCTCCATTCGAGGACTTTTCTCCCCCACCGGTTGTCAGTCCTTTGAACGACGTGGCCTGCCCATTGCCACTTCAACTTACTAACTCTGCGAACTATGTCGGTGAGCTTTGTTCGCCTACGGATTTCATCACTCCTGATTCGGTCTCGTACCGAAATACCAAGCATAGTTCTCTACATAGCGCGTTGAGTGACTTTGAGCTTGTGCAAGAGGCCGACGGTAAAGGACCACGTCTCGGATATCTCGGTCATCGATATGCAGTGACGGTAGGGAAAACATCGGTAGAAAACCTGTATGCCTGAGTTCTCCATGTTGATCTCAAAGGAAAATCCTTTTACTATTTCACTGACAGGCATGGCATCTTGAAATAGATAGAGGTTTATAAGCGGGTTTATATTTGTCTGACGTATCGTGTTCTACTGATGAAATAGCTTTTATTGATTTTTGAAAAGATTTGCCAAGATCAAGGCTATAAAAAAAATCTATACTAATATTATAAAGAGGAAAGATTTGTTTGTATGTTTTCATACAAAAATTACTGGACCGATTTCAAAAATTCTTTCACCATTAAAAAGCTGCATCTTCACTGAGTGACATAGGTTATATAATATTACAAGGTGTAAACGAAACTATTGTTATGTCTAATTCCACACGAGCTAAGCTGCGGGCGTCCACTAGTCTATCTATATATATAAAAGGAGAAGGTGACTGACTGACTGACTGACTGACTGACTGACTGACTGACTGACATATCAACGCAGGGCCTAAACTATAAGGGCTAGAAACTTGAAATTTTGCACAGGGGTTCCATTTATAATGTAGGGGAGCACTAAGAAAGGATTTTTGAAAATTCACCCCCTAAGGGGGTAAAACGGGGGTGCAAAGTTAGTATGAAACTGCCGTTTTTGAAGTCAAGTGGGCAACCCGAACGCGGGCAGACGTCCTTAATGGGTCTAATTCTACGCTAGCGAAGCTGCGGGCGTCCACTAGTACCTATTATATAAAAGGAGAAGCTGACATATCAACTCAGGGTCTAAACTATAAGGGCTAGAAACTTGAAATTTTGCACAGGGGTTTCTTTTATAACGTAGGGGAGCACAAAGAAAGGGTTTTTGAAAATTCACCCCCTAAAAAAACGTAAAACGGGGGTGCAAAGTTAGAATGAAACTTTGCAGTTTTTCAAGTTATTCGAATGAAATTCAGTGCCTCTGAAGGTTTATCATTGAATGTTTCGAAAATCATCCCTTATGTGCAAAGTTAGTAGGTATAAAAGTTTTTCGTATTAACCTACATTATTTCAATGAAATTTTGTATTTATGTTATTAGTTCCTAATAATTATTATTGGCGATATCCTACTCAGAGTTTAAAGTATCGGATTCGAAACTGTCTAGCGGGCCGCGGTGCTGCATGAGGTAGGGGGGCGGGACGTACTACAGACGTCGTTAATGGGTCTAATCCACTAGTATCATTATAAAAACAATCAGTCTGATGATTCATGGAAAAATATGGGGCACGTAGCACGGGGCATAGCCCTCTTGTAATGTATATAATATCATTATACGAGTAGCTAGCACTGTATTGATTCAAAATATCATCAGAAGCCATCAGAACACACATATGAATGATAATAATATTTTGTCAGAGAATACCACAAAACGATATGCAATATTATAAACCCTTCTTTAGTCTATCACACTGGCCAAGTGAATATTGGAAGACTTTACATGGCTGCTTGTATAACATAACTACTCTGTATTTCTCGAAGGACAAACAAAGGGATAAATAGGTAGTCTGCCCACATTTTACCAGAACAATAATTAAGATTGAATACTTTTAAAAAGCGTAGCGTCCATAGTGGCTTGCTTCGATTCAATGTGATCGAAAGTGTTAAGCAACGAAGGGCGCGGTCGGTTTGTGGATGGGTGACCGCTAGTGGCAAAATTTCATGGACGCTACCGTGCTTCGGAGGGCACGTAAAGCCCTCGGTCCCGGTTGTTTTCAATGGTGGAAACAGTCGTTAAGCCTTGTCGAAGACCTTCGGGTGGCTTAAGAACATTCGACACTGGGTTGGCCACTATCCCTTCCACCAATCCGCATTGGAGCAGCGTGGTGGAGTATGCTCTAGACCTCCCGCAGCAGTGTCTGTGGGGGAGACCCGTGCCCAGCTGTGGGACGTCTATGGGTCGCAGCAGCAAACATGAAATAGAAAAAATTGTGTTAATAATATTTTAATGAAAAAATTAAAATAAATTTTATCCAAATCTCTGTTCAGTCATTCTTCTAATTTTTAATTACCATTCCGCCATTCATTCGCAATTCGTTCGCCTTCATCTGCGGCCGTTCCGAATGGATTTGATGGATGAATGAAATAAATGTGTCATTAATCATCCGTTCGTTGGTTTCTGCGTATTTACGTTTCAGCTTTGAGGGATTTGCTCGGTCGTAATTTAGAACAAGTCTGCCGACTACAGCTAACTGGCTGTGGGGTATGAAAGGATTGAACTTTTGTAACTATCAATTAAAACTGCACCATTTTACTAAAGCTGGCAAATCGGCACAGTAGTATTAGTCCATTTGACAGGCCAGATGGCGCAATCGGTAGTGACCCTGTCTGTTGCGCCAGGGGTCGTGGGTTCGAATCCCACTCAGGACAAACATTCATATGACGAACACTTATGTTTGTTCTGTGTGTGGATATTAATATTATCTATTTATGTATGTATTTTAAAATATTAACTTAACTTATTGAACTTAGTGTAGTCCATACCAGTTTAATATCTTATGTAATATATATAGAAGACTTGAACGTGGATAAACATAAACACTTAAAAGATAGCACCTTGAAATATGTCGTGATAAAAGGCATATCGTAAAGAATAACTGAACTGCTTACGTGACACTATGTCAGGCTTGCGTCGCGGTGCGTGACAGCGAGGCGATAGCGACGCCACTCTATAAATACTAACTAAATATAAATAACTAACATAATATCACGCCTGTATTGCCTCAAAGGGGTAAATTTTTTATGGATACAAGATAGCAAACGAACTTGCTGCCGCCCATGATAACTGTGACTGATTGAACATACATTTATTACCGGGATTGAACCCTGGCCACCCGGTGCGGCATTCAGTCACGTATCATCGCGCATCACAAATCAAAAGTTCAATCATAAAAAAATAAAGATAAGAATAATAAAAAAGCTTATTTAATGTTTTTATCAAATCTACAATCACAAGCTAGTTAATGTGCTATATATGTGTCACGTCAAAGCTGGTTCTATGGCGTGACACTCCCATACGTACGTGACCTCCCATAGTTCGTGGCCTGTCTGCTAGTTTGTTAGGCTGAAATGTATTAAAAACTTTCTTAGTAGATACCTACTAATAATAAATTAAATTACATATTACCAAATTCCAAGATGACTGTCTGGCAAATAACTATTTTATTACTGAAACTAGTGAACGCCCGCAGCTTCGCTCGCGTGGAATTAGACATAATAATAGATTCTTCTTAATGCGTTAACTTTAGCTCCACTTTGTGATTCATCCGTAAATGTTTTATCCCCTGTGTTTATTTTACATCCTTAGGTAACATTTTTACAAACTTTCAATGCCATATTTATTTATGTCTAATCAACAGCCTAAAATATAAATTGTATGCTTCTAGTTCTGAAAATTCATACAACCTTTCATCACCCTTTTCAACCCTTTACAACACTTTTTACCAATTAAAAAGTAGCCTATCTCCTTTCTCAGGCTTTAGACTATCTGTGTAGGTACCAAATTTCATTTCAATCGGTTCAGTAGTTTGGGCGTGAAGGCGAGACAGACAGAGTTACTTTCGCATTTATAATATTAAATTAGTATGGATAAATGGCTCCCAACGGTATTCGAACCCAGCACACGCAGGTAAACATTCAGGGTCGCCTCTACTCTATCATGGATACGCGCCACGTATTTTAAGTGCATACTTACTCTTAAACTCTAGACTTTCAGTATGTGATCAAAGAATTTTCATTACAAACCAAGGATTAATCTACTTTGCAACAATCCGCGAACAAAGATGTATGGTGGTGTATACCTTCATGCACGCAGCACCTCCCTCCCTCCCACACAGGAAACATGCACACGCGATAAGTGAAAAATACACCAACACACACGCCAACACGTGTTTCGCCCCAAAACAAGGCATCCTCAGGGTAAGTAGACTCCACGACGGGTAATCGCAAAGTGAAAAAAATTTCACTAGACTATAAACTTATTTATAATTATTACTTACTTACTTTAAATATGAAATTATGTTCACCTGCCACATTGTTCTCACCATCACCTCGACTGGCAGAGAATGCCTACGGACATTTCTGCCCTTTGTTAAACCCTATTTTAAGGTTTACAATAAATTTATAAATAAATAAATAAACCATCAGTATAATTAAGCCGCATTCACAAGCAATAAAAACGTATTAAGCGGCACTTTCAACAAATCTACGCTACCTAAGCTGAAAATGCCCTCGCGTTAAGCCGCTCGATGCCGTGACCTACGGTATGTTTAAGCTGTGACAGCCCAGTGGCTATCGAACGCACCAATGACTTTTCTAAGTTATTATAATAAGTAAGATTTAAGAAATTAAATGTCTCTTGCTATAACGGTGAAGGACACATCGTGAGAAAGCCTGCATGCCTGAGAGTTCTTCATAATGTTCTCGAAGGCATGTGAAGTTCTTAATATACGAATGTACCAATCCGTATCTGAACATCGTATATTATGTTCAATTTGTAAGGAGATCCAGTTCACCACCGCCACAACCCTTTCTTCGTCCCACTATTAAGCTACATATACGCGCCATGACAGCACTGTAGTTAAAGAAGAAAAATGTTTAACGTTCAAACGTAACCGGCTCCTATCTGAAATATAGCCATTACTCGATGCTATAAAAATGAACAAGCGTTCTGGCGCAAGCCAATGAAAATTCATGAAGACCCATCACTCTTCACCTCGATGCAAGCGCCGGCCAGCAAACACCTAGGACTAGTGGAGCCAAGAGAACTGACAAGCATTTTTAGGACTCATATTAAAAAGAAATTGAAATTTGAAATGAAATTTTGCCGGGGCAGTACCACCACCCGCCACGGTACCTCGTACTGTTTCTACGGTGTAATAATTGTTTTTAAAGCAATTGTGGTACGGATGGAAAGGTGTGGTTTACGGTTACACTTCTTTAGAGGCGACTATCTTAGTCCCCAATGGTAGCAACACATCTGTGACTGACTTGGAACGAGACTCTTACTAAATACTACTAAAATTTACTCTTTCAGCTGCGTGCGAAAAATATTATATACATAAGAAAACTGTCGCGAGCCATTGGGCTATCTATGGACCTAGCATATAAAAATATCTAGGCTGTGTCTACGTACCAGTACGTAGACTGCTGACCATGCCCGCCGTTGCTTAACTCGAGCTTTTTTATTACTGAACGATTTTTTATTACTGAACATAACTCGAGCTTGCCGTCATATAATGACTTTTCTGAGTTATGTGCGATTTAAGAAATTAAATGTCACATCGTGAGGATGTCTGAGAGTTCTTCTAATGTTCTCGAAGGTATGCGAAGTCTGCCAATCCGCACTTGACCAGCGTGGTTGACTAAGGCCTAATCCCGCCCGTTCTGAGAGGAGACCCGTACGTAACAAAGAAAGAGTTGTGATGAACAACAACACCCGTTTACAGTAAAAAGTTTATCTTTAAAACTCCCTTGTTCCGCAGTAGAACAAACCGAGGGGTCCCGTGTAAATCAGGTGCCTGGTCACCCTGCTAGGTGACCGTCGGGTCTATTAATCTCACTTAATGTCGCACTCGACCCGCTCCGCAGTAAACTAGCGGCGTGATTTTGTAGTTTTTTTCCGCTTCGTACATTTTAAAACAAAGTGTTGGAGTGTGCGATCTTAAAACCGTCGCATTTTTTGGTGTCTGAAATATCGGAGGTATAGTATGGATTTTTATTTATCTTATTTTTATCGCGGGTCTTTGCTGAGTTTTACTGAAATACGAATGAAACACATTTTTGTGTTCAGGTTTTGGAGTGTATAAAATGTTATATGCGCTCTGAAAGTGTCACTTTGAATCTGATTTTACTTAGACTTCTCAAAGAATTTCTAGTCTACAGTTTAACGTTTTAACGTAGTATTTGACGTAATCTTATACATACATTATAATGTCAATGAAATGTGCCATTTTTGAATTCTGGATACTAAGAAGGCATGGAAGTATGGTCTTTGTCATAGCCATGTATGTTATTGAGATATGAATGTTGAAAATAGTATATTTGATTCTTATAAATTTCTCAAGAAATTGGTTATCAGACGTCACTCTGGCTCACTTCAGTCTACATCAGCTCGCTGGATCTGCCTCTGCCAGAGTCCACATTGTTGGACAGGCCCGTTGGCGCAATCGGTAGTGACACTGTCTGTTGCGCCAGGGGTCGTGGGTTCGAATCCCACTCAGGACAAATATTCGAGTGACGAACACTTGTATTTGTTCTGTGTCTGGATGTTAATATCTATTTAAGGATGTATTTAAAATTATCTATGTATGTATATCAGTCTCTGGCACCCATAACACAGGCTCGCGCCTACTTTGGGGTCAGATGGCCGTGTGCGAGTATGTCCAAGATATTTATTATTATTATTATAGGCCTCTCCCAAGGCACGCCACTGAGACCGATATACAGGGTGTCCCAGAATGAATGGATAATCCTTGAGCCCCGCACAGAACTGCTCTCCAGCGCTTAGAAAAAAATATCAAAAAAAAAAAATTCCAAGTGATACCCAAAATATGATTTTTTTTAGAAAAACATACGTTATTTTAGCTTCACTTCACATTAATTTACACAACTGCCACAAATTAATGATATTCTTGGCGTTTTTGGTGTCATTTTATTCCTGATAGACTATACTACTAGAAATACATCAAATAATATATGTATCTGTGATACTTTTTTTATAAAAAAAATAAGAACTTGAATTTTTAACATGAATTTTGATACCAAAATAATTTTGACATAGTTTGAGAGTGTTTTATGTAAAAAAAAAGTATGAAAACGTAAGTGACCAGCTATTTTAAAAACATGCGCAGTTAATACAGATTAAATAATGGTATAATACATCATTTTATCTAATACTACTACGAAGTTATTGCTATTGAGATGCAAAACGAGTAAATACGACTAAAATTAAAAAGTTAATATCTTAATACATTTTAATAATAATAAAACATTTCAGGTGTCGCTGCGACCCATAGACGTCCCACTGCTGGGCACGGGTCTCCCCCACAGACACTGCTGCTGCGGGAGGTCCAGAGCATACTCCACCACGCTGCTCCAATGCGGATTGGTGGAGGGGTTAGTGGCCAACCCAGTGTCGAATGTTCTCAAGCCACCCGAAGGTCTTCGACAAGGCTTAACGACTGTTTCGTAGGAGGTAATGGAATCCCATTGGTTACAGAATGATGGCTGCCCTGCATATTATGATACAAACGTCCGGGCTTATTTAAATGCCACGTATCCAAACAAATGGATTGGTCGTTTGGGTCCTATTCTGTGGCCTCCTCGATCTCCAGATTTAAACTGTCGGGATGTTTTTTACTGGGGCTGTCTAAAGGAAGAAGTGTACTCGAAAACAATTTCAAATGAGGAATTACGCAGCCGTGTTCAAGAGGCCGCTTCAAAAATAAATGAATGACTCTACGCACGGTTTCTTAGTAGAGCCTATAAAAGAAGATGTCGAGCGTGTATTAGAATCGGTGGCAGACAATTTGAACACCTGTTGTGAATAAAGATTGATGTAATGTACACCTGAAATGTAGCGTCCATAGCCCAATGGCTCGCGTCGATTCAATGTGACCGAAAGAGTTAAGCAACGACGGGCGCGGTCGGTTTTTGGATAGGTGAGCGCTAGTGGCAAAATTTCACGGACGCTACCGTGCTTCGGAGGGCACGTAAAGCCGTCGGTCCCGGTTGTTTTCAATGCTGGAAACAGTCGTTAAGCCTTGTCGAAGACCTTCGGGTGGCTTGAGAACATTCGACACTGGGTTGGCCACTAACCCCTCCACCAATCCGCATTGGAGCAGCGTGGTGGAGTATGCTCTGGACCTCCCGCAGCAGCAGTGTCTGTGGGGGAGACCCGTGCCCAGCAGTGGGACGTCTATGGGTCGCAGCGACACCTGAAATGTTTTATTATTATTAAAATGTATTAAGACATTAACTTTTTAATTTTAGTCGTATTTACTCGTTTTGCATCTCAATAGCAATAACTTCGTAGTAGTATTAGATAAAATGATGTATTATACCATTATTTAATCTGTATTAACTGCGCATGTTTTTAAAATAGCTGGACACTTACGTTTTCATACTTTTTTTTTACATGAAACACTCTCAAACTATGTCAAAATTATTTTGGTATCAAAATTCATGTTAAAAATTCAAGTTCTTATTTTTTTTATAAAAATAGTATCACAGATACTTATATTATTTGATGTATTTCTAGTAGTACAGTCTATCAGGAATAAAATGACACCAAAAACGCCAAGAATATCATTAATTTGTGGCAGTTGTGTAAATTAATGTGAAGTGAAGCTAAAATAACGTATGTTTTTCTAAAAAAAATCATATTTTGGGTATCACTTGGAATTATTTTTTTTTGATATTTTTTTCTAAGCGCTGGAGAGCTGTTCTGTGCGGGGCTCAAGGATTATCCATTCATTCTGGGACACCCTGTATATGTCCATTACTCGAATAGGTACAAATATTTATCAGTGAAATAAATATCTGCCCCAGATTTAAACAAACCCGTGGAATCCATACTAATATTATAAATGTGAAAGTGTGTTTGTTTATTTATTTATTTGTTTGTTTGTTTGTTTGTCCGGCTTTCACGTCGCAACGAAGCTATTATATGGTATGGTTTTTGTGTGTCGAGGGTGGAGAGTGACGTAGGCTACTTTTTACCGCGGTAAAACATCCCCATGGGAAGATATCGATGTTTTGTTATTTGCTAGATATTTAGTTCCGGATATTGTTAATAGATGGCGTTAGAACAATTTAGAAGTAGTTAGTATAGTGGTTAAGTAGTTAGTATCTTTTAATCGTGGAACTGTCACTATTCATCCACCACAAATATGTCATGTATGATAAACAACTCATTGTTAATTCCCTTTGACCACGCGGGCGGAGCCGCGGGCAAAAGCTAGTACAAGATATATTCATCCTTACATTACTAGCAGAGTCGAGATTGTTCCCGTGAAAGAATTCTCACGAGTTCATCTTGATTCAAATTGGAGTTTATTTGATTTTGTACGTCTCACTTTGCTGACTGACGATATTATTTTTGGCGCACAGTGTGTCATATGTATATTGTTCTGATTTCAATGGGCCGTTTAGAAAATCAAATCTCATGCGTAATGTCGTTTCTTGGAAAAAGAATCAAGAAAAGCCTATTGCCGAAGTTAATATGCTTAGCTGCTACTATAGAACAGACTAATTGGTAGTCTTTTTTACAGTCGGACACGTCTCAACAGGTCAATCACTACCGAACTGATCAGACATCAGACAGCAAAACAATTAAATAAATAATATTCCCTCCCGTTCCATTCCGTTCCGTACCGTTCTATTCCGTTCCGTTCCGTTCCGTTCCGTTCCGTTCCGTTCCGTTCCGTTCCGTTCCGTTCCGTTCCGTTCCGTTCCGTTCCATTCTATTCTATTCTATTCTACCACGTGTCGATAGTCCTAAGATCAGTCTCAGGTCTTCGACACTGCATGACGATTATTTTACAATTGGAAACAACGTCGCATTGACTTTTGTAACCAATTTTGTTGTTGTTTTTCTTCACTCATTCATATACTACAAGCCGTATGGCTAGAAGCGCTTTCCCAACCAACAGTATAGAGCAATTATTGACTGTTTCATGCTCAAAGCGGTAAGCAAGCAACTCTCCATCGAGGGGCCTACCTTCGCTATAATCATCAAATTAACTCCCCACTTTTAATTTGTATATTTGGCCAGAACCGTCTATTAAGTACACAATAAACAGTATAATAGATACCTATAAGGCGCGGTCCACACGTCATCTATACTAATATTATAAAGAGGAAAGATTTGATTGTTTGTTTGTTTGTTTGTTTGCATCGAATAGGCTTCAAAACTACTGAACCGATTTGAAAAATTCTTTCACTGTTGGAAAGCTACACTATCCCCGGGTGACATAGGCTCAATTTTATTTTGGAAAAAGTAGGGTTCCGTAAGACATTTGGGTTTTTCGGACACAAGGTGTAAAAAATCAACCAGAAACGTTACTTATTTTGCGTACGCTGCCTAAACTATAAAAGATAGAACCATAAAATGTTCTAATTAATTGTAGATCTTATAAATATCTATAGGAAAGTCCGCGACACACTATACCTATCTATGTCGAGTGAGGCACAACAACCATTTTTTTATCTTGAATTTTTTTTGGACTACATTTACAGTTTATGTAGATAATATTTGGTCTTTGAATGATTAAAATTGGACGTTTGGTTTTGAAGTGTCTGTCTGTCTGTTTCGCTTTCACGCCAAAACTACTGAACCGATTTAAATGAAATTTGGTACACAGTCTAGAGGATAGAGCCTGACAAAGGACATAGACACTTTTTAATTGGAAAAAAGTGTTGTAATGGGTTGAAAAGGGAGATGAAAGGTTGTATGAAAGTATTGTCATTTTCAGAACTAGAAGCATAAAACTTAAATTTTAGGCTGTTGATAAGGTATAATCCTTACTAATCCTATCCTACTAATATTATACGGGGGAAAGTTTGTAAGTATGTATGTATGTATGGATGACATCCATCCATACATACATACATACATACGTGTTACTTTTTCACGTAAAAAGTACTGAATGGATTTTAATGAAACTACAATAATATAGCTTATACATCAGAATAACACACAGGCTAAAATTTATAAAGATATTGTGTGAATTGTCCAAAATATGACAATTAGTGTCAAGTAGGTAAGTAGGAAAAAATCTACCATCTGCGAGCTATTCTGGCGTGCGCTGCCAAAACTACTGGACCGATTTCAAAAATTCTTTCACCATTAGAAAGCTGCATCTTCACTGAGTGACATAGGCTTGAGAACATTCGACACTGGGTTGGCCACTAAGCCCTCCACCAATCCGCATTGGAGCAGCGTGGTGGAGTATGCTCTAGACCTCCCGCAGTTGTCTGTGGGGGAGACCCGTGCCCAGCAGTGGGACGTCTATGGGTCGCAGCGAAATGCAGGCGAGGTTCAGGGCTTAGCCCTGGGATGAGGGAGCGCAAGGGATATTAATTATTAATATTACTAGGCGTAAACGAAACTATTGTTATAATCTATATAATATGTAAAATAAAGTCGTGTTAAATTTTTATTTTTTTAGTAACCTGACGCAAATAGGGTTTATGTGTGTGTATTATAATTTTGATTTTTATATAAAATACCCGTGCGAAGCCGGGGCGGATCACTAGTATCAAATATTTTCTTAATGTACGCATATCAAACGAACATGCAACTTCAATCTGTTACATTGGGGATGTAAGTTCAATTTAGTAATAATGAGATTTGAATATTCGATAAATTCATTAACCAGTTATGAGGTGTTCAAGTCCCATAAGTTGTTATAATAAGTTGTCCTATTGCTTCGTACCGTACGTCCCATGCTAGAAGGAATTTAAAGTAAGCGTAACCGGAATTTAGAGTAAGCTTAATGATTCCGGTTTTGGCATAATAATCATGCCAAAACTGGAATCATTTTATAAGGGAACTAGTGGACACCCGCAGCTTCGCTCGCGTGGAATTAGACATATCAATAGTTTCGTTTACACCTAGTAATATTATATAGCCTATGTCACCCAGTGGAGATGTAGCTTTCTAATGGTGAAAGAATTTTTGAAATCGGTCTAGTAGTTTTTGTGTGAAAACATTGCAAACAAATCATTCCTCTTTATAATATTAGTACTTTTAGACCACAAAGAAGCCTTTGTCCCACTGCTGGATATACAAATATTAGTATAGAAGTATAGATAAGATAGCAAGCAGCCGGTGACTAAATTTAGGACTGTTAGTAATCCAGTTAGTATCGGGTTTACCATCTTTTAGGCCCGTCTATGCAGTGCCTAAGGAAGTCATTTGTAACAAGCAATAATAACTCAATTTCGTGACTCGAACTCATAAAGCCTGCCCTACATTGAGAGCGACTAACGAATGGGGCGCGTCTACACGAAACCTGTGACAGTGTGTGCCACTCTGATAATACTAGATATCTGTCTAGGTGAAAAACGAAACAAGGAAAAAATAATATTTTGTAAAAAATATGCGTAGAAATCCTCATTATATTAGGTTGGGGAAAAAGTTTCTTCGCATTTTTTATGAAAATTCCAAACTTTTTTTAATATAGTTTATTTACATTTAACTAAAGTATGTAGGTACCATTTTGTTCGATAACTTTTTGCCATCTTGTAGGTAGGGACATGATCCCATTCCTATAGAAATTTTGGGACTTCTGATCAAAATACCGCGACAAGTGGTTTTGGCAGTCCTCTCGTGATGTTAACCTGACACTGCCTAAAGAATTCTGAAGAGACCGAAACAGGTGGAAATCTGAAGGTGCAAGGTCAGGACTATACGGCGGATGCATTAACACCTCCCAGCCAAACTCTCTTAATTTTTGCTGAGTGGCTAAAGATGTGTGAGGTCTAGCGTTATCATGATGAAAAACCACACCCCTTCTGTTGATTAATTCCGGCCGCTTTCTCTCAACTTCTTGCTTTAATCTCATCAGTTGTTCGCAGTAGAGTTCAGAATCGATGGTCCTGCCTGGTGGTAACAGCTCATAATGAATAATGACCTTCCAATCCCACCACACACACGGCATCACCTTGTTGCGAGTTAACCCGGGTTTTGCCACAGTCTGTGAAGCTTGACCGGCCTTTGACCACGACCTTTTTCGCACGTTCTTGTCGTAGGTGATCCACTTTTCATCACCAGTTATCAGCTTCTTCAAAAATGGTTCGGTTTCATAACGTCGTAATAAAGAATCACAAATGAGTACACGGTTCATTAGGTTTCTTTCAGTGAGCTCGTGAGGTACCCAAATATCGAGCTTTTTTGTGTACCTAGTTTTTTTCAAATGCGCCAAAACTGTTTTGTGGTCAATTCCCAGTTCTTCAGCCACGTCGTAACTACTGACATGCCGATCTTGCTCCACTTTTTCAAAAATGGCACCCATTTTATCCGTAATTGGGCGACCAGAGCGACGTGCATCTTTGACATCAAAATTTCCGGATTGAAAACGCTTAAACCAAATTTGTGCTACTCTCACAGACACTGCACTAGGTCCATAAACGTCGCAAATTTTTTTCGCGGCTTGCGTTGCATTTTTACCTTTTTTGTAGTAAAATTTTAAAATGTATCGAATTTCTTCATTAGATTCACTCATCTTGGCGGTACAAAAACAAATGAAAATCACACATTTTCCTAATGTGAATTTGGAATTATGTTCTTTAAAATTTAAACTTTCAATGATACCAAAACCAGCCAGATACAAATAGTATAGCCAAAGATTTTTTATTACAAGTTCCTACATACTATAATGCGAAAAGACTTTTTCCCCAACCTATTAATAAGAATACGGCAAATAAACAGTACTTGCTGCTGCTGCAACCCATAACCGTCCCACTGCTGGGCACGGATCTCCCCCACAGACACAGAGTCTAGATCATACTCCACCACGCTGCTCCAATGCGGAGTGGTGGAGGGGTTAGTAGCCAACTGATTGTTTTCATCATTAAAAACAACCAAGACCGACGGCCCTACGTGCCCTCCGAAGCACAGTAGCTCCCATGAAATTTTGCTTAAATTAAATTTGCGGATATAAGATAATTTAAAATTGTCTTATATCTGCACATTTCGTTTGATCAAGTTTCAAAAAAACACATTCTGACACCCATAGTACAGGCTCGCGTCTAATTTAGGGTCAGATGGCCGTGTGTGAGAATATCCATGATATTTATGATATTTAGTCTATTCAAATTGCTAGTGAAATCGGACCGTATTGAAGGTGTAAAACTGGTCACACAAAATTTTCATTCAACCAGAAACCCAGCTCAAATCCACGACAAATCCATCACTCTCGCCCCGAGCTACCGTCACGGAGTCTGCAGGTGCCAGTAATGGATCTTCGCTTCGGGTCGTAAATACCGGGCGCTCTCATGCCCGGCGCTGCTGAGTACAGCAAAACCACAGCCCGTTGCGGACTGCTGGCGTAGCTTTGTACTGTAAGCTGTAGAATGCGATTCTAAAGTGAAATAAACGGCTGCATTCTGCTGTATTGTAATGTATTTATTGTATTCCTTTTTTTAAATTATTATTATTGTCAAGTTTTTTTATCGTGTCACGCAATTCTTCAAGAGAGACGCAACCAGAATTCATTTGCAAGAAGTGCAGGTTTAATGTAGCAAAACAATAAAATTAAGTAGGTACTTTTGAGTCACGTTTGACCCCTGGCGCTACAGTATGGGCGCTCATGGGTTCGAATTCCACTCAGTACATTCGTGTGACGAAAACTTGTGTTTGTTGTGTCTGGATGTTAAACTAAGTATGTTTTTAAAAATATCTCAGTACATATGTCAATCAGTCTCTGCCACGGCTCTGCCTAGTTTTGGGGTTTGATGGTAGTGTGTTAGGATGTCCATGTTATATTTTTTTGTAAAACCGCTAAACCACAGTATAGGTGGCGGCAAGTGTAGACTGTTTTTCCGGTGTAGTGTGGCCATAACTACTCCAAAAAGGAACTGCTCATCCGAACACAATTCGAGAAAGGCTTTGTTAAGTTACTCCCGGAACTAGGTCGCACGCAGTGCGGTGCCGTAAAGCCATTTTCGCCTTTTTCATGCATATATCAAAGCCTTGAAAAGTGCGTTAGTTCCCTTTGCTCTTTCGTTTGGATTTAATTAATGTTCCCCTTAATTATGCATGGGCTATGTTGTTATATTATGAACATTTGATTTAGTGAAGTTCCTGCCTTACTCGGCTTTTAAATCTTTGCAACATAAGATCTTTATATCTATACTAGTGGACGCCCGCAGCTTCGCTCGCATGGAATTAGACATAACAATGGTTTCGTTTACCCCTAGTAATATTATATAGCCTATGTCACTCAGTGAAGATGCAGCTTTCTAATGGTGAAAGAATTTTTGAAATCGGTCCTGTAGTTTTTGTGTGAAACATTACAAACACATCTTTCCTCTTTATAATATTAGTATAGACAAAGAAGTCATTGGTTTTGCCCTTTTTTTTATGGATACAAGATAGCAAACGGGCTTGCAGCACCACCCATCCGCTGCCGCCCATGACAATTGTGACTGACTTTGAACAAGACTCAAATAGGGACTGGGATGGTTAGTCGAGAGAGTTAATTAGAACATTAGTTGGTCAGTTCGTTAGTAGGTATGAGGACTGGGGAATGTTAGTGATAGTTAGTCCTGTTAGTTGGTGTAAGTAATAGTCCAGTTAGTACTTGTTAGTAGGAGTCTCTCTGAGATTTGAGTATTCCAATTTCAACCGCTGTGCTATCACCGCTCTAAACTGCTATTTATTCGACAGGTGAAAGCAGGATATAAGCGGGCCGTAGGTATAGTTTAACTGAATCTGTAAACGGATTCAGCTCAAAATTAGCTCGCCAGATTGCGCTTTAAGCGGCGAATTAACACCTAATCTGTATCTACATTCCAATCGGCTTACTGATGTTTCGTCATGTGTTTGGGATTACTAATTGATTATACAATTAATTTTGACTATAACGAACGACACGGTTCTCGGCCTCAAAGAAAAATAATGTTCCCAAACAGTTCCTAAACAAGAAGTTATGATGTATGTTATGTTTATGTCATGTTATTTGTAAATGTTACGTTTTTGTCTGTTACGTTTTTGTCGTCTCTTAAAATAAGAAAAAGAAGTGTTAATGTTTTTTTAGCAAGTTGAGAAGGCCAGCTACGTGAAGGAGTGAAGTTTTTTTATGGATTTTAGCTAAAGTATATAAATTTAACACACTTTTACATAGAGTGCATTAAGAAGTAAGCAATATAAAAATATCTACAATTTATTTTATTATATAAAGGAACATAAATTCTAACTATGTTGACATAAATAAAGTTAAAACTGAAATTTACTTAGATATTATTAAATTATTTAATTATATAGAATCAATTGCAACGCCCTAGCAGGGTTTCATGATGTAATGTTATTGTAATGTAATTTAATCTTATCTATAAGTACTGCGGGCGTCTACTTCATGAATAATTGAATGATCAATGCATTAACTGCCTCGTTGGTCTAGTGATCGCAAGCGTGACAGCGTTGCTAGGTCCAGTGTTCGATTCCCGAGTCGGGCAAAGTAATATCGGGTTTATCTAACTTGAAATTCCCAGTAGGTAGTGGCTTGGAGTTTGGAATTGTGTCCGGTGTATGGTAATAAGCTCATCGAATATTACATGGGGCCTAAACATAGCCTAAGCGGTACAGCCCAGTGGCTATCGAACTCGCCTCTCACTCGAGCGGTCCGGGTTCAAATCCAAGCGGCACGCAACAACGACTTTTCTAAGTTATGTGCGATTTAAGAAATTAAATGTCACTTGCTATAACGGTGAGCACATCTGAGGAAACGTGCATGCCTGACAGTTCTTCATAAATTTCTCGAAGTCATGTGAATTCGCACTTGGCCAGCGTGGTGGACTAAGGTCTAATCCCTGAGAGGAGACCCGTGCCCAACAGTGGGACAAAGAAAGGTTTGTGGTGGAAAAATGACCCTTTAGAAAAGAGACAAATCGGCCACTACACAAAAAATATAATTCGACAGAATCGAACTCAGAATGGTGCTCTCGGAATGGTACTCTCGGAATGGTACTCTCGGAATGGTACTCTCGGAATGGTACTCTCGGAATGGTACTCTCGGAATGGTACTTTCGGAATGGTACTTAATGGAGGTGCAGTCCCAGGAGAACTCTCTTCTCTCTCTCTCGGCTCTTGCAAAGCCACGTTAAGTAGCAGGCAGGAAGGCGTAACATTTAAAACCACAATGACGTCATTACTTTTATGCCTTTCAAATAATTGTTCGACCTAACCTAATTAATATGTTAAACGTACGGCAGGAATAGCCTATTATGTCGTATTAATTGTAACTTAATACTTTGAATATCAAACGCCAAACACGTGCAAACGACATGAAAATGCAAACTGCGATAAAATAGCAGTTCAGAGTTTTATAATCCGGAAGGGCGAATATAATTGCAATGAGCAACTTTATTTGCTGACTGAAGCGTATTTATACCCTTTATGCTTATTAACTTTAATACCTACTGTTTGGAATTTGCTATTAGACTTCGAATATTATAGAATAGAATAGAATAAATCTTTATTTTCCTTTTTCACAACCACAAGAAAACAAAATAATAGTTTAAGATCCCGCTATACAACGACCTTCACCGAGATGCTTATTTAATAAAACGTATTTTATATTCAATTTAATATGTCAATAAATATAGTACATATGGGTTGGCTAACTAATTTCAGTCCAGGATATGATTAATTAATAATTTAAAAAAAAAATTTTTTTAAACATTTCACCGGTTTGATTATTAGACAAATTCTATACCAATCGAAAGTATGAAGCCCACAGATTATGCAAACGTTAGGTTGGCTATTCTTTTCCGGTCACAACTCTCGAGTAGCCAGGTATAAACAGGTAAATCGATCGATATCGCATTTTGCACCGGTCTGATTATTGAATTAAAATTAAATGAAATTGAAGATTATTCCATTATGAACACGGTGGTATAGGGTTGACTGCGAAAAATCAGTCCCGAATTCCAGTTGTCGAATTTTTCGAAAATAGCTGAAAAGGTTTTACTTTTCCTTTATTATGGGCGGACTTTAAACAGCTGCTATGCTGTGTCCTCTTCTATCGCATGGGATGGTTGGTTGGGACCTCTCAGTCGCACACATTCACTCGCAGCAATATCTCACTTTTGAAAATTCGACAACTGGAATTCGGGACTGATTTTTCGCAGTCAACCCTATACCACCGTGTTCATAATGGAATAATCTTCAATTTCATTTAATTTTAATTCAATAATCAGACCGGTGCAAAATGCGATATCGATCGATTTACCTGTTTATACCTGGCTACTCGAGAGTTGTGACCGGAAAAGAATAGCCAACCTAACGTTTGCATAATCTGTGGGCTTCATACTTTCGATTGGTATAGAATTTGTCTAATAATCAAACCGGTGAAATGTTTAAAAAAATTTTTTTTTTAAATTATTAATTAATCATATCCTGGACTGAAATTAGTTAGCCATCCCGTATGTACTATATTTATTGACATATTAAATTGAATATAAAATACGTTTTATTAAATAAACATCTCGGTGAAGGTCGTTGTATAGCGGGATCCTCTACTATAATAATAAGACACTATGTATGAAACGTAGCGTCCATAGCCCAATGGCTCGCATCGATTCAATGTGATCGAAAGAGATAAGCAACGACGGGTGCGGTCGATTTGTGGATGGGTGACCGCTAGTGGCAAAATTTCATGGACGCTACCGTGCTTCGTAGGGCACGTAAAGCCGTCGGTCCCGGTTGTTTTCAATGTTGGAAACAGTCGTTAAGCCTTGTCGAAGACCTTCGGGTGGCTTGAGAACATTCGACACTGGATTGGCCACAACCCCTCCACCAATCCGCATTGGAGCAGCGCGGTGGAGTATGCTCTAGACCTACCGCAGCAGTGTCTATGGGGGAGACTCGTACCCAGCAGTGGGACGTCTATTGCTCGCAGCGACCCACTGTGTGGTGTTTGCTATAAGTCTTCGAATATAATAGAATAGAGCAGAATAAATCTTTATTTACCATTTTCACAATCACAAGAAAACAAAATAATAACAAGACACTTTATTGGCAGCTATGTTTAGGTCCCTTGTAAAAGGTGGTTATCTGTGGTTGTACCTATTACATGGTTATAATGTTATAATAATAACGATTATTTGATACCTACCTACTTTTTGCCCATCGTATGTACATAGTGTACCTACTTTATCATGAAAATAAAGATTATTTGATTTGATTCTGTACAAATCCAAACTGCCAGGAATCGAACCAAGGACCATGTCATGTAGTACCTTAATCGTATTCTCTTCTCGTGCTCTATAAAAGCAGAAAGACTTCCTCGCAAATAACGTAATTCAAGCTAACCGTTCAGTTTTAACGTCAACTTAATTTTAATTTTACTAACCTATTATACGCCAAAGAATTGATGCGTTGTAATCCTCAGACGGAAATCTAATCTTGAGCTGCAAGTATCCGACCTGGGAATTTGAGGCGTCGCTTTAGTAGCTTATGGTACGAAATTCCCATTAAGTCTTCCATTTTGATCGTTGGGAAATTCCGGGAATAGTCGGCATAGTCAGAATCAAAGGGAATGGGTTCGTTGGGGCGCAAAATGACGCAGACAGATATGACAGGCGTTCGGATGTTGTTGGCGAGGGTTCACTGCAGTACCACCGCCACGCCCGGGGCAGTACCACCCGCCACGGTACCCAGTACCATTTCTCATCATCATCACAACCCTTTCTTTATTTTATAATTTTTTTAACTTTAATTTGTTCATAGCAATATAAATTATAATCTTTTGACCGATTTTGTACTGGAATACTGGAATACACACCTTGGTCTATGCTTTCGGTGAAATACAGACATAAGTGGTTTAAGAAACTATATTAATTTCCCATATAGAATTAAACAATAATTCACTTACTGAGAAATATCAATACATTACTAACAACTTAAATAATAGCAAGCGTAGCTAGCGGGTGGGCTTAAAAATAAAAGTACCTATTACTTTTACCCTCGTATTGCGTGATTTTATACTATTCTTTGTGACTGCGTAAAAACAAATACATGGATGTACAAAGTGATCGACATCTCTGGATGTGGTGTGGATAAAGGTTATATAAGGCTCTACCCACCTAAAAACCTGACTTCACGTGTGAATTGATTTCTTACTTGTAAGCTTGTTGCTAACAATCTACGGTCAGTAAATAAATACAATACTATCCAGAATATTGTCCACGCCATTGCGCACGACTGGGAATCACTTGATATGCGTCATGGCGACCTGTTCACGGTACTGTGACTTGATCTTGAAATGACACTGATTCACAGCGTAGACGGACATTAGATATTCTGCAAACGTAAATAAGTCTGTCTGCGTTTGATATTATAAATGGTAATGTAGAATCTGTGATATTTGAAAATGGTTGAGAATGCCAGATACTAGATCCACCAATCCTTCCTTTGTCCCACTGCTAGTTCGGGTCTCCTCTCAGAATGAACTTAGTAGAGCCTATAGGGTACCAAATAGGTTTTGTGCATTATTGATCTAAGGTTTTATATGAAACCTAATTGGTTCCTTAAAGAGTTCGCCGGGGGCAGTACCACCACCCGCCACGGTACCTAGTACCATTTCTGCCGTGTAATAATTGTTTTTTAAAGCAATTATGGTCCGGTTGGAAAGGTGTGGTTTTCGGTTGTGGGACAAAAGGGTTGTGATGATATCAGATCTCAACTCAGCTACATGTGTGCATGGCAAGTTAACTGCTCAAACTAAAGGTGGAATAGTTAATAGTTGCAAACAAGTCACAAAGGAAAATACAGCGTGGTCGACTAACTTCTGCCGAGTTGATTGTTGGTCAAAGGAAATTCCCCAAATGCATGGTACCTACCTACTGCAATTTGTGTAGTTTGTGCGGTAATATATTTCTCGGTGGATTTATATTTAATTACTTCAAAAGCGCCTTGAATTTTTAGATATAGACTAGTGGACGCTCGCAGCTTCGCTCGCATAGAATTAGACCTATTAACGACGTCTGCCCGCGTTCGGGTTGCCCACTTGACTTAAAAAACGGCAAAGTTTCATTCTAACTTTGCACCCCCGTTTTACCCCCTTAGGGGGTGAATTTTCAAAAATCCTTTCTTAGTGCTCCCCTACGCTATAAAAGGAACCCCTGTGCAAAATTTCAAGTTTCTAACTCTTATAGTTTATGCCCTGCGTTGATATGTCAGTCAGTCAGTCACCTTCTCCTTTTTTTAGATATAGATTATTCTCAACATCCACTCACCGCTGTATCTCTGACCTGATCTCTGATATACATAACAGCAAGCCTGTATTTTCCTGAAAAGTAAGGCACTACCTCGCAATGATCAAGAATGAACATTCTTCATTCCTAATTTTTTTATGTATGCAATATTGGAAAATATTGGAAATATGGAATCCTGTTTTCGAATTTCAAATTTATAATAACTTCAAAAATGCTACGAAAGTGAAAATATTAACATTGCGTTAAACTATTCGCAGTCGTTACGCAAATCAAATACTCCCTCTAGACTAGAGGTATCGTGTGTAAATAGTATAAGTCACTTTTAAAAAAATAATTATGACTGTGCACTTGCACATAGATTAAAAATCATATTTTTTTTTTAAATTAAGTTCATAAGGCAGGCTATGCAAATGCACTGTATTTGATTTGTTACTGCATCTTTTAAAAGTGACATTTTTATCAGGAATCTGATGTGCGTTCGTGTTATTAGCGGTTTATTCCACTCGACACATTTTTTCACTTATCGATTACCATATCACAATTGGTTCCGCTTTTAAAATCTGTCGCGGAGCGTGTAAAGGATATGCAAATTCTCAGCCAGCGCAGGTTTTTTATGAATAATTTATGCCTGAAATCCGAGCGCGTTCAACGTGTTCTCCCGTTCGGATTATGATGAATTGGAGTGTGAGCTCAATTTGATATTGCGCGAATAACTTTTTATATCAGATACAAACGAGTATGTATCACATTCGCTGCGACCCATAGACGTCCCACTGCTGGGCACGGGTCTCCCCCACAGACACTGCTGCGGGAGGTCTAGAGTATACTCCACCACGCTGCGCAATGCGGATCGGTGAAGGGGTTAGTGTCCAACCCAGTGTCGAATGTTCTTAAGCCACCCGAAGGTCTTCGACAAGTTTCCAGCATTGAAAACATCCGGGACCGACGACTTCACGTGCCTGAAATCAAGTATAACGACATTTTATTCCTGTGTAGACCAGAATTTGCGAGTGCTTTTTCAATGCAGTGAAGTGAAAATTATGGTGTATTGAGCAAAGCGAAGTAAAATGATGAAAGGAAATGAATTTTTTTTATCACTATTATGACAATGTACCTAATGTTCATTAATAAAACACATTAAAACACCGTTTATCAGACACATCGCCTTAAAATTATCCCCAAAATCCTAGCGTGTTACGTATGCTAATCTATTCGTATTATGAAGAAAAGGTACATTAGCCGAGTTTAACGACACGGAAAGATATTTTGTGCGGGTCTTCCTTTGTGGAGTGTCGTAATTATTTCGGCTATGCAGGTAACGGCGGGCAGAATTAAAATGAGATTGATTGCGTGTTTTGTTCTTTAAAGAATGCCGGATTATGTTCTCAGGTAGTAATGGTTGTGTTGTACTGCATTAAGTACTGAGAGAATAGTGCGTGGGAGACGAGCTGAAATGAATCCTTTTCTTTGAAGCGAATGGTTTATCTATATATATAAAAGGAGAAGGTGACTGACTGACTGACTGACATATGAAATGAAATGAAATGAAATGAAAAAGTTTTATTTCTACAAAATGCAGCATACAAAAAAATTTAAAAAAAAAAACACATATACTTAAAAAAAAGAAAGAAAAAAAAAAAGCTACATTAAGAGAAAAACGAACGCACTCAGCTTTGCCGCGGCGTTGTTAATGCCGCGACGCTGGTTTTCAGTGCGTCCGTCATATCAACGCAGGGCCTAAACTATAAGGGCTAGAAACTTGAAATTTTGCACAGGGGTTCCTTTTATAACGTAGGGGAGCACTAAGAAAGGATTTTTGAAAATTCACCGCCTAGGGTCTAATTCTACGCGAGCGAAGCTGCGGGCGTCCACTAGTTCCTTTATATTCCTATTCGTTTATTGTATTCTGTATTGCTAGCTAGCTAGTTAGCAGCAACCTATAAGCCTCCCACTGCTGGGCGCGGGTCTCCCCCACAGACAAGTATGCTCTCGCATACTCCACCACGCTTCTTCAATGCGGATTGGATTTAAACTATTCAATTCTAGTAATATTTTCCTCAGACCGCAAATGAAACGACCAATATTTTTCATACATATTTTCATTATGTTGACTTGAGAATAGATTCCAACGACTTAATTCGCTGGTATCACCTCCTGTTTTTGAAGTCGGTTTAATATTAATTTAAAACATCACAGCAGAAAGATTAAGACGAAACAACACAACGCACTGAATATAAATTAAAACCTGCTGTACTGAAAGTTGAAAGGCACTGTAAAAAGGAATCTGCCATCAAACCTGTAAGCCAGTGTAAGTTACTTATACAGTAAGACCTCGTAAGACCTCGTAAATGTGTCTGGAACAAGAGTAAATTTAAGAGTGGCTTTTAAGAAGGTCAATTTAACTTAAAAGCGGGGTGTGAGATGAATATTCAATGGCGCCGTAGTATCGCTTAGCTTGGGTTGTTAATCCCGTCTTGGGCAATCGTAGACGAGTTAGTGTTAACAAAGACTTGAATAATACATTGTTAGTGATAGAAAAATACGCTAAAATTACATCCAGCACCTTTTTTTTGTTTAACGAGAGGGAATCCTTGAAAAGGTACCAGGAAGTCGTGGGAGCGATGCCGTGTTATGTGGACTTTCACCCACTAAAACCCGCTCGGTGGCCTACTCCGGCGCTACAGGTGGGCTCCGGGATCTCTTGTAGACGAGCCGGTGCATCTCTATTCAAAATGTTTAGGCTTAGGCCATATTTTAATACACTAAGTGTGGATTGGCAGACTTCTATGCCTTCGATAACAGTAAGGAACTATTGAGCATGCAAATTCCCTCACGCTGTACTATACCTTCCATTCTGAGGAGACCCGTGCCCAACAAAGAAAGGGTTGTGGTGGACGGTTAATCTTATTGGAATGATAATGGAATGCTTGAAGATTTCATATTACACAGATCAGTTCTTCTGAGAGTTATCAGACGTCGAGTTACCACCAGCACTTTGTTTCTAACTAAATGTAAGCGCTGCAGCACTTAATGGTCGACAGTGGAAATGTGTTCATGCTTGTTTGCTAATTTATATCAATTTAAGAGCCCCATATTGATATGACTAGTGGATGCCCGCAGCTACGGTCGCGTGGAATTAGACATAACAATAGTTTCGTTTACACCTAGTAATATTATGTAGACTATGTCACTCAGTGAAGATGCAACTTTCTAATGGTGACAGAATTTTTGAAATCGGTCCAGTAGTTTTTGTGTGAATACATTACTAGTACAAACACATCTTTCCTCTATGAAATCCATACTAATTATATATGCGAAAGTAACTCTGTCTATCTCGCTTTCACGTTAAAACTACTGAACCGATTTAAATGAAATTTGGTACACAGATAGTCTAGAGCCTGAGAAAGGACATAGGCTACTTTTTAATCTATTACTATGTCTTATTCCACGTGAGCGAAGCTGCGAGCGTCCACTGGTATTAGTATAGATAGGTTATAGTATTATTAGAAAACCCATATGCAACGCCTTTGTGTGGACCGGTGCAATAATGTTCCATTAGAAATTGCGCTCGCATACAAGCCAAATCGATTATAACGTCTGGTTACAATGTAGTTATTATGTGTTTGCTGGTTCCTTGGTTAACTGGTCGGAGGTTCAATCAATCAACCGGTTCAATCTCGGCCTTTACAGTGGTTTAGTGGTTGGTTTAAGCAAACATTAAGTTTTCCCTTGTTAGTGATATCCGGCACGTGCCTATAGACGCATACCTACTCATTCACATGGTGAATTATACGTTACTGTTGTAGCTTCCGTGATCGAAGCGCCTTACTGTGTGAAGCAGTGACAACAAAGTAAATATGGCATTCAAAAACTTTGAATACCATATTTATTTATATCTAATTAACAGCCTAAAATATTAATTTTGTGCTTCTAGTTCTGAAAATGACAATACTTTCATACAACTTTTCATCCCCCTTTTCAACCCTTTAAACATTTTTTTCCAATTAAAAAGTAGCCTATGTCCTTTCTCAAGCTCTAGACTAGACTATATGTTTATCAAATTTCATTTAAATCGATTCAGAAGTTTTGGCGTGAAAGCAAGACAGACAGAGTTACTTTCGCATATATAATATTAGTATGGAAGTATGGATTTGTCCGAGCTTCCGACCATTGAACCCGGGACCTCTAGCTTGTAATCAACGAGGCAGTCAACGCATGATCATTAGCAAGCAACCGAAAGGTCCTTTGCAATTGAATTCCGTCGAGCTCGTGTCAAAGTGAATTCGTTTGCAAAATCGTCGTATTTATGCAAATGCCGCCCAAACATGCAGACGCTAATTCGGACGGTCGCCCTAAATAATCACCCAATTTGCCTCTGAACATAGACTACCATAGACAAAATTATATTTGAAAGAGCAAGCTCGTCTCTCTGGTTACCTACCAGCGTAGGATAACCGTATAATGGGTGCGGAAATCATGGTTTTTTTACAAGCTTTTATATCTAACTTCACTCGTATGTATGTATGTATGTATGTATGTGTGCATGTATGTATGTCCTGGAATCTTCCAATCAATATTTCACCCACTTCCACTAAAGCTATCGAGTTGAAATTTGGCACACATGTTTGGTTCGAATGACAATGCATGAAAATAAATAGAAATAAAAAAAATAAAAAAAATAAAAAAAGGTTTTTCAAAAAAATATTTTTAATTGTAATTTTGTGTAAGGACAGTAGCAAACTCTATTCATAACTACTGAATAGCTAACTTATAGCATGAAGCAATTATAAGCTACTCATTTTTCGGCCTGAAACTCAGCGGTGGTTAGTACTCGTATGTTGTAGCCATTCGTTTCGGGCGTCCTTTTTTGGGTTCCGTACCAGGGTAAAACGGGACCCTATTACTAAGGCTCCGCTGTCCGTCTGTCCGTCTGCCACCAGACTGTATCTTATGAACCGAGATAATTCAGACAAAACTATTATTGTGAATCTTCGGCGTCATCTCGGGAGGCCAGGTTGGTAGCCGATTCCCCTTGGCATATTGGCAGACTTCTCATGCTTCGAGAATATTATATAATACCCCCGCGGACTATCTGTCTATGTGTCACAGGGCTCTATGTGTTCTTGAGCGGAAAAAGTTAATAGATACCTGAATTTTTCACAGAATGCGTGGACGCTACAACAAATAATAAAAAATGGAAAAACACTAACCTTAAATTATTGAATTGTGCATTGTCATCGGAACCAAATATGTGTGCCAAATTTCAGCTCGATAGCTTTAGTGGAAGTGGGTGAAATATTGATTGCAAGATTCCAGGACATACATACATAAATACATAGATACATACGAGTGAAGTTAAATAAAAGCTTTTAAAAATAGCTCGGTAGTACGGAACCCTACGCTTGCAAGTCCGACTCGCACTTGACCTGTTTTATTACGATGTATAGAAAACAGAACCCAATTACCAGTTATTGCCTGAGAACAATATGCGAGCTCTTCATTTACTTTTTCCTGCTCCCGGTATATCGATGTACATTTTGCAGTTTTTCCGATGATCCTAATACTGATTGATTTAAGGTTCAAATTCAATTGGAACTGAATCTTCAGGAATGATCATTAGGCCGAATTAGCTTTGTTTTTCAATTTGCCTCTTGTTTCCTGGTATTTGACGAGGGCTCAGCTTTTGCATTGAATTGTGTTGTCATGTATTTGTGTTGTTCACAAGCAAGTTATGGTAATGATAATGTCATCAGTCTTGTATTTCCCCACAGTGGTAGGCAGAGGTGTGTCTTCACCAGTTTCTCACTTTTCATTTTCAACCACTTTTCCCCAGTTTTTTGCTATAACCAATTGACGTACCAATGTTGGGCGTCTAGCGATTCCTGACATAACTGAACAGTAATCGATTCCGCATATATGGGAAGGAAATGTTGATTGGCCCGTTGGTGCAATCGGTAGTGACCCTGCCTTCTGCGCAAGGGGTCGTAGGTTCGAATCCCACTCAGGACAAACATTCGTGTGATGAACACCTGACTCATTTCCGCCTCAGGTGACCGGAGGGCTGGCATCTTTTTCGCTCAAAAAATTTGCCTCGCTATATATACAGCGGGGCAATGCTGCCAGCGTTCTGGGTACAATGTCACAAGCTGTGTTTGACATATTTATTTTGTGATTAATTATTTTTAAATATTTCTTTGTTTAGAATGTGTTTAAAAATATCTATGTACGTATATCAGTCTCCGTAACCCATAGTACTCTGTCTAGTTTGGGGTCAGATGGCTGTATGAGGATGTCCATGATATTTATATTTTATTTATTTAATGTGTGCGTTATCAAACCGGGCGGCCGTACAAAGGCGTTGCTGTAGTTGCAGATTACATTACCATACGAGGCTCCCCTGTGTGAACTTGACCTAAATTCTACTAGGCCATTACTGTCGTCATCAACCAGATTAAGTTCGAAGCAATAGTAGGAGTGGATAGGGTTCTATTCTAGATCTAAAAACTTATTTATTTACGATCGACTTGACTTGGGTATTCGCACCCCTCGATTCTCGCTCGTTAGCAGTAAATTGGAACACTGTCTGCCCTCGCTGTAATTTACAATTGTTTCTCTTCCGTTGACATTTGCGGTTGCTTCTTTGTCTAGTCTTTGAACGTTCGGTAAGCTATTATTCTGTGGTGGAGGAAATAAGTATTTAGTAATCTACTGCATCCCTTGTTTATTTTCGTAGAATATCTATCACGGTTGAAGTTCGTAGCTGGTTGTATTAGCGTCCTACTATACAGGACTTTTGTCACTGAAGATTGGAGCATATTCCACCACGCTGCCCCAGTTCGGATTTTTCGGACACACAGTTTTTAACTTTATGCAAATAAAGTTTTGGAACTGGTCTGCAACCCTGTAGCACCCATTTCCTCGGGCATAATGAATCGTTTTTTACTCGATTTAACCGCAACGTCTTCAAACCACGAGGCCTCGGTAGTCAAAAGCGCAGGGAGCAATTTGCTGTTGGCAGCTAAGAAGATTTCCGCCGTATGAATACAAATCAGATTACGTTAAGTGCACTTGTATGGGCTCGATACCTCGGTAGCCTAGTTCAAGAGTATTGGCCCGGTCATATTTATGTCCATATTATGAAGTTACTTAGTTATTGGCTTGTTGACTGTAACCCATTAGCGACTCACTGTTGGACTCAGAGCATACTCCGTTCGGATTCTTTGAACACACAGTTTATAACGTTATGCAACTAAAGTTTTGGACCTAGACTTCAACCCTGCAGCACCCTTTTATAGTTACGCCCTTAATTGCATGTTTTTTAATTAGATAAGTAGATTCAATTAAAAAAAAACTCTTGAACAAAAATACCAGCTAGTTCATACCTCTATCAGCGAAAGGTAAAACGGAAAACCGAAGCTAGTAACGCTCAAGAAATCACTTATGAGAACGCTCCTTTGCCTAGTCTGACACTCAACCGAATCCGGTACAGCTTAACACTGTATAGCGTATAAAGAAGCTATAATGTTTATATTTAGAGTTATCCCAGGGTAATCCCACCGCTACAGTACCTATGCAGAACTATTTCTGCCCTGTAATAATTGTTTTTAAAGCAGGGCAGCGAAAAAACAAACAAAAAAAATACTGCTGCCGCTGCAACACAAAGACGTTCCACTGCTGGACACGTCTCCTCCATATACAAATCTGCGGGAGGTCTAGAGCATACTCCACCACGCTGTTTCAATACGGATTGGTGGTGAGGTTAGTGGCCAACCCATTGTCGAATGTTCTCAAGCCACCTGAAGGTCTTCGACAAGGTTTTCACTATTGAAAACAACTGGGTCCGTTCGGTTAATAATCTCTCAAGCCACAAGTACTTGATTGCCTCATTAACGTGCGTGTGGCACAAATCTGGAAAATGAGATTTAGACTCATAGATCCAAGTACCAATACACTGTACCTACATTATTCTAGCAACAACTATTGGTACACTGCAATAAAGTAACGAAGCAACGAAGAAGTAATTACCACTGTTAGCGTCCTTGAGGTTTATGAATCGTAAAGTGGGGAATAAAAGGGGAGTGAAACAGCGTTTGCGTAATTATTACGTAAAATCGAGAGTACGGTGAGGTTCAAGGACGTCTCTTAAGTTTTGATTGGTACAACTAATACGTACAAAAATACGTTGTATGGTTACAAAAGAAATACACTATAATGGGATCTCCCAATCGACGTGATTTTTCGCATATCTAAGTAGTACATTTTTTTGTTCTTTTGTACAGAAGAAAAATGAATCATTTATATTTCACTTTGCTATATTTTGTAATTTACTGCCTATCCCATGTCATCTTATTGCCACAAACATCCGGGCACAAACACCGGGCTGCAACTGAGAATATCAATTAAAAAATAAAATTATTTGCCCAACCCGGGATCGAACCCAGTAGCTCTAACATAACAGCCACGCTTGCGATCACTACTCCAACAAGGAGAGACAATTGAATCTTCTTTTAGCGCACGTGCAAGGCGAGACATTGAGTGTTTTATAAAACGTTAATCGGCAGAGGCAATCATCGGGAAGTTGTTCGAAAAGAAATAAAATCCACATGAGAACGGAAGCCGTAATGAGGTTAATAGGCACTTTGTCGATTCTCTTTTCAGAGGGCGGGCAGCGAAAGTACGGTGTAAGGAACAGGGATGTGATGCGGTATTTAAAAAATCGGATATCTGAAAAATTACACACCACTCAGGGCACGGATCTCTTTCCACTACTTATGGTTAAAGAAACTTTATTCTCACTTAGAATTACATATTCACTTATGTGAGAAATTATGATTCTAAACATCTTCTAATCATCTTCTAATTCATCTTCTAATCTTATTCTTATAGTACCTACTTCGAGTATTGTTTAAAACAAAGTGGGTAGTAATAAAAAATATCAACAAGCACAGTGATCGAGCGCGCGGAAGGCAAAACATAGATTTCACTACTTTAAAAACTTAGATCATAAAATGTAAGAAATAATGCATTAACTCGTTATTCAATATTTCAACCGCTACTAAAAATTTGACATCGAAGTTACGATTTGGTTTTATCCATTTCCGTTCACAGTAAATTTCTAATTCTTTTAGGGCGGTAAAGAAAATTTAAAGGACTAGCTTTTTTGGATTCTTAGTAATATTTTGGTGATAAATATAGGTGGGTTGAAGGCTATTAATATTTTAAAGTTAATCTGTACTAAAACCATAAATTGTATCCGAAAAATTTCCGTATACGAATGTTAACCCTTTCAACTCTAACGAATTGTGAGCGACTGAGCGCTACCGCTTCGAAATTCGATAAACTGGTTTTTGTGTAATTGCCTTTCCGACTTCATAAAATATTTAATTTCCGTATACATTAAACTGTAACACATTTAAACTCGTCTGAATATTATGATACTTTTTAAAGAGATATTTTTACGACTATATTCACTCCATAATGTTTTTTTGTTTATGATATCTAAAATAATATAAATAATGATTTTATTAATTTCAAGGAAAATTTTACAATCATTTGTCTATACTAATATTATAAAGAGGAAAGATTTGTTTATAATGTTTTCACACAAAAACTACTAGACCGATTTCAAAAATTCTTTCACCAGTAAAAAGCTGCATCTTCACTAGGCTATATAATATTATTACTTATGTGTAAACGAAACTATTGTTATGTCTAGTTCCACGCGAGCGAAGCTGTGGGCGTCCACTAGTTTAAAATTAATATAGACTGCCTTGTTTGTGTAGTTGACGCAAAATTGATTTCTGGGCAAGGATTCAATTCTCGGATCGGACAAAGTAATATTGTATTTTTCTATCATGAAATTAGTAGTTGCTGCTGCAACCCATAGACGACCCACTGCTGGGCGCGGGTCTCCCCCACAGAGACAGCTGTGGGAAATGATCTCCTTTGATACTGATTAAATTCATTTAAATAAGATATTTTTACACTAACTTGTGTTTTGCGTCACGCTAAGACGTATGTCTTGAAAAAATCGATGTTTGTGAATTGGGCCGCGGTGGCTCAGTTGGTTAGAGCGCTCTCAGTACCGATGGGTCGTGGGTTCTAATCCCACCTGACCTGCGGAGATTTTTTTCAAGGTTTTAATGAGAATGATGAAATTATTTTAAGAGGCTTCCAATAGTATGTTTTTGAATTTTTACAAAATAATTATTTCTGTACAAGATGCTATATTTTGTATTCTACAAAATTTAAAAAAAGGAATAAAACTTCAGTTGAGAACAAGTCTTATACCACTCGAGCTTAGTAACGAAGCCAGCAATAAGTTATTTAAAAGTAACTTACGCAAATTTACCCTTCAGTATAACGTACCAATAGGGTAACTTACGCAAAATTACCCACAATACGTGGCAAGGTACGAATCGTCGCGTCGGCAACCCTATTTCACGAGTCAGATCGTTCGTACCATATCGGTCTATTGAGCGTTGTGCCTCTATGTGCCCGATACCAGTGCCGTATAACTGCGTGTTATCCACTCATGTAATCTAATTAAATTTATGCTGCGCAATCTACTAGATCTAATCCAGACATGTTCCACCGAACTGATTGGAGGAATTCATGAAATTTGTGAACGTTTTTCAGTTCAAATATACAGACGTAATTGATATTAATTGCGTTGGAAATACACAAAAAACCGGCCAAATTCATTTGTTACAAATGCGCTCTTCATTTGTCGAAATATCTATAATGGTCTCGAAGCTAGCATTAAGGGCTGTGATGGAAACGGTGGCAAAAAAAATTGCAAGATTATTAATTAGTTAAAGACTATTAATAGTTTATTATTTGTTCTGTGGTCGTGATTTAATGGAACCAAGCTTCTAAGGTTACCTTAAACTTGTCACTGCCACATTACTCACCCAACGTAATATTAATTTACACCAACCAAAGTAATATTAATTGAGTTTTAGCTATTTATAGATAATTGAGTTTGAGCTTGGCTCATGACTACTAATGCTGGGGCTACACTATCAGGATTCGGCGTATATTTGCACTATCGCGATAAATGTGACCAGTAGGCGATCTTCTACGACATTTAATAAAGTTATGTTCAATGTATGTACATGTCACACCTATACCGGTGGTATTTTAAAACTAAAAAAAAAAAAACCTTAAAAATATAATCTAAAAAAAACCCGGTGGTTATTGATTGCACTGCTCTCGATGTATTCAATAAGCATATTCACCTGGGACAAGCAGTTCAGATGGATAAATCTAACTTCAAGATAGAGGTCACTCGCAGAATCCAACTCGTCTGGGCAGCGTTCGGAAAATTAAGACATTTCCTCACATCCAAGATACCTCAGTGCCTTAGTCGAAAGTTTTCGAGCAATGTGTGTTGCCAGTGATGACATATGGATCCAAGACGTGGTCCTTTGCCGTCGGCCTCTTGCACAAGCTTAAAGTCACTCAACGCGCTATGGAGAGAGCTATGCTCGTTATATCGCTACGAAACCGAATCATGAAAGATGAAATTCGTAGACGAACACTCTCACACTGGCGCAGAGTCGAAGCGACGCGACGCGTCATGTTTTTCCGCCTACAGCATATTCAGCTCTATTGCTCTATTAAAGCACAGCTCGACTCCAGCCCGCTCGACACCAGCCAAAGTTAATAAGTTAATGTGGCAATTGGCAGGCCACGTCGTTTGAAGGACTGATAACCGGTGAGGAAAAAAAGTCCTCGAATGGAGAACACGACTCGGAAAAAGGAGTAGGTATAGGTCGCATTTCGACGAGGTGAACAAACGATTCAGATGGCACATTACCGGTCGGAGTGGTGTCGTTTAGGAGAGGCCTATGTCCAGCAGTGAACCTCAAAAGGCTGATGGATGGATGGAAAACCATATTAACTTATTTCCGACCGATATTTACTGTTCGTTTGAAATCCACGTTGCTTTGGCGAGCCTGTTAAATGTTTCGAACTTAAAAATCAACTTTACCGTTCAGTTCAGCGTTATCGGCTTTCACCAGTTCACTGACTGTAACGGCTGCGTGCCAAAACCAGATAACTGTAAATTGTATTACTTAGTCCTATTATTTGATCTTCTTTGTTTAGTTAAAATAAAGCGAATCATCTCGTTATTAAGAAATATAATATTCAAATGACGCGGAGTATGCTGTTAATTCAAAAATGTAACTTCTTGAACTGAAAGTTTTAAATAAATTTATTATTTTTGTTCAGGACGTGTTATTCATGTCAAATATAAAAAATATTTCTATGGGTTACTACGAACACATGTTAATTGATTCTAAAAATATTTTCAGTGAACAAAATGTATGAATAATAAATCCGTCTAAAATTTCAACACTAAAACCGTTTCAGTCCTGGAACCAAATATTTTTTGTACCAGGCTCACACTGGCATTGAATAAAAAAATAATTACTTTTCTCTGGCAAAAATTACTGTTACAAGAACACACCTTGTCGAACAGAAGAACGTAAGTTTTCTCTGGCGAAAATGCATACGTTGTCAAACTTGAAGAATGCAGAGAAAAACCGCTGGATTTAGAAGGCACATGAACGGTCAGATGGCATCGTTCAGAGAAGGCACAAACAGGCACTAAAACATGGTGTTACAAATCTCAATTTATGTGTGCAAAAGACAACCAAATACCAAGAAATTTTTATAACTTTTATTTTCATCTTAATTCAAAGCATCATTTGGCCACAAAACCCTACAATAAACACTCCGACTACTTGGTACTACTGACAGTAACAAGGATTCCGGATTTGTGCCCGGTGTATGGCAATGGGCTCACCTATTACATGGGACCTAGCGTCCATAGCCCAAAGGCTTGCGTCGATACAATGTGAACGAAAGAGTTAAGCAACGACGGGTGCTGTCGTTAGTCAAGTCAAGTCAAGTCAAATAATTTATTTCGCTATGAGGTGATTAGACACGCTTAACGAAAGTCTAGGTACCTAACTAAAAACTACTTAAACTACTAACTGATCTATATAAGGCAAAGGATTAGCTATTGATTATTGAATGAATAGCTAATCCTACACAGGTGTCTAACTTGCCTTAAGATAAATTTACAATAATTACCTACCACTAAGCTAAGCTCTAAGTCACGATAGACTATCTATATGGTCATCGGCTTTAGGAAGAATTTACAATATTCTTATCCTATGCCCTAGTGTAGGCCGAGAGAGAAAAAAGCAGGAGGAAAAAACTCTCGGTACTCTTTTAAAATTCAAATTAATTTTTACAGAAAAATGCACAGTATGGCCATGACATGATTAAGTCAGACACGAGACAGCCAATCGTGTATGCCAAGAATCACCCCATATGCCACCTGCTTACAATTTTTAGTATAATTAATACAGAAGCATAGTGATAGCCTGTCAGAGTTTAATTCAGTCCCATGCCTTTATATCATCCAAATACTCCTGAATATTATAATAAGCTTTGGATGTTTTGTGGATGAGTGACCGCTATTGGCAAAATTTCATGGGCGCTACCGTGCTTCGGAGGGCACGTAAAGCCGTCAGTCCCGGTTGTTTTCAATGCTGGAAACCGTCGTTAAGCCTTGTCGAAGATCTTCAGGTGGCTTGAGAACATTCGACACTGGGTTGGCCGCTAACCCCTCCCATTGGAGATTCCCCCGTGGTTGAGTATGCTCTAGACCTCCCGCAGAAGTGTCTGTGGGGGAGAACCGTGCCCAGCAGTGGGACGTCTATGGGTCGCAGCGCTTACATGGGACCTTACCATAGGTGAAAAGTTGGTGTACTTCTCATCTCTGCCTACACCTGGCTACATCAGGCTTGATGTTATATATAAGAAAATAACTTGCGAGGGTTTTGAAAGTTGCTCACTGCTTCGTTTTATACCATCAATAAAACATTCTTATTCTTAATAAAACATTCTTATCTTCCATGTTACTTCAGTAGGTACATAGGTACTCTTATTTGTTCACGTCAGCTAATCCATTACGTAAACTAAGACCAGACGTTCCGCCTACAGCTTGACGATATAAGCCGAACGGTATGCTACAATACGAGTATTCTGTGTCCCTTGGGCCACTGCGGATTATCTCGGAGACGTCAGACATGTCTAGCAATCCAAGGTATGCTTTTCATGCAGTAGTCTTCGATGTCAGAGTTATTAAATAAATAAATACAATGGACATTCACACACGGCCATCTGACCCATAATTAGGCGTGAACTCATCTATTGGTGCTAGAGACTGATATACATACATAGATATTTTTAAATACATACTTAAATAAATAATAATGACTTCCAGACACAGAGCAAACACAAGTGTTCGACACACGAATATTTGTCCTGTCGACGTCGTTAATGGGTCTAAACTACGCGAGCGAAGCTGCGGGCGTCCACTAGTAACAATATAAAAACCGCCCATTAGTACTAGAATAGGGTCGGGGCTCATTGAACCTCGTAAACAGTATCATTCTCACTTGCCCTGAGGAAATTGCCTCCGTGACGCGGTAGTTTTCTACGCAATGAGAATAATTTGCCGTTACCATTACCAGGAATTACCTAGGTAAAAGTAAAATAGAATAATTGCTTCAAAAATTGCTAGGAAACAAGACATTTCCTGTAATTTGTACGTAGGTATATTTACTCTGTGGTGGAGTAATTAATTTTTTTTAAAAAATAATATTTGGGAAACATACAATATTTTAAAAATGTTAAATATAGAACAAAGATAATGACGCAGAAATCAGAGAAGTTTCCACTATTAAAATCTGCGAAGTTTCCACTATTAAAAATCAGCGAAGCTTCCACTATTAAAAATCAGCGAAGTTTCCACTATTAAAAATCAGCGAAGTTTCCACTATTAAAAATCAGCGAAGTTTCCACTATTAAAAATCAGCGAAGTTTCCACTATTAAAAATCAGCGAAGTTTCCACTATTAAAAATCAGCGAAGCTTCCACTATTAAAAATCAGCGATTTTTCCACTATTAAAAATCAGCGAAGCTTCCACTATTAAAAAATAAGGGTAGTTTCCACTATTAAAATTAGGGAAAGTACTCAATTTTACACACCTCTTCCTACCCAGTCGGTGCAATACAGGCGTGATGTGTTGTGTTCAATGGTAAAAACAATCGTTAAGCCTCGTCGAAGATCTTCAGGTGGCTTAAGAACAATCGACACTGGGTGGCAAGTAACCCCTCCACCAATCCGCATTAGAGTAGTGCGGTGGAGTATGCTCTAGACCTCCCGCAGATTTGTCTGTGGGAGAGACCGGTGCCCATGTGACAGTAGGACGTCTATTGGTTGCAGCTATATTTAATTTTTGTATTTTATACAATTATATGTTAAAATTTAATTGACCTAGTTTTTTTTTGGCACCAATCCTCCTCTGAATCCAGGGGTTCCCTTCTCTTCAGGTAGGTACTCTCTCTCTTCTCTCTCTTTGAACCTGAGACAGTTCAGGCTAAGGACTGGACGGTAATGAAGAGCGAGTATGATTAGGCGTTTAACTAAATAAAAGGAGAAGCTGACTGACTGACTGACATATCAACGCAGGACCTAAACTAACCCTTATAGAAACTTGAAATTTTGCACAGGGGGAACACAGGTTTTTTAACTTAAAGGAGCACTAAGAAAGGATTTTTGAAAATTCAACCCCTAAGGGGGTAAAACGGGGGCGCAATGTTAGTATGAAACTGCCGTTTTTGAAGTCAAATGGGCAACCCGAACGCGGGCAGACGTCGTTAATGGGTCTAAATCTACGCGAGCGAAGCTGCGGGTGTCCACTAGTAGCGAAATAAACAATTTCAATTTCAATTCATCAGCCTTTTATAGTCTTCAACTGGAAATTCATCCTATAGTCAGTACCATTCCTTCTCTGAATCCAGGGGTCTCTCTTCAGGGGTCTCTCTCTCCAGCGGTCTCTCTTCAGGGGTCTCTCTCCAGGGGTCTCTCTTCGTCCACCTAGTAGGAGTTAAGGGTCGGAGCAGTACTTTGGATCTGAGACAGTTCAATTCAGGCTAAGTCTGTCCGTTCCATGGACGGTAATGAAGAGCGAGTATGATTAGGCGTTTAACAAATGCTGCGTCATGGAACCAATTTCCTCGTAGCGATACAGTAGGTATGCGGCTTGATGAACCCTTAATAGAAACGAAGGTCACAGTTCCCTATGCCGGGTCCAGGATTCATTCCCAGATTGATGAAATGTATGTATAATAAATAAATATATAAATATCTTGGACATTCTCACACACGGCCATCTGACCCCAAAGTAGGCGCGAGCCTGTGATATGGGTGTCAGAGACTGATATACATACATAGGTATTTTTAAATACATACCTAAATAGATAATATTAACATCCAGACACAGAACAAATACAAGTGTTCGTCACACGAATATTTGTCCTGAGTGGGATTCGAACCCACGACCCCTGGCGCAACAACAAACAGGGTTACAACCGATTGCGCCAACGGGCCAGTCAAATGTAGTATGTGGATAGTTAGGCTAGATTTTTATTTACAACTTAGTGTTATAATATATAAATATAAACACCTGTTGCGCCAGGGGTCGTGGGTTCGAATCCCGCTCAGGACAAATATTCGTGTGACGAACACTTGTATTTGTTCTGTGTCTGGATGTTTATCTATCTATGTCTCATGCATAAGTCCCATACATAAGATATGAGTTTTTTTGCCGATTTTATAGATTTTATTACCTGTACGAAACCGTTCGTGAGCGAGTCCGACTCGCACTTGGCCGTTGTTTAGTGCGTTTATTTGAAGCATAAAACCATACTAATAATTACAATCAAATAAATGGTTTAATAGTAAATTTTCTGAACAGCAGAATGTTAATTATGGTGGCAAATGCAATGTTATTAAGAGGGATTGAAAAAAAAAGAGGGTCGTATTTAATTGCATTGCCGGTCTAGCGAGCTCCGATGTATATTTGCACACAATTAAACGTTGATTGTAAAATATGCTTTTTTTGTCGTTTTAATCGGACGATATTACATTCTAGTTCAGTTATTTATAAAAACGTGTTTTTTAATTTTGATTTGTCACCCAATATCCAAACTTTTTGACTTGCGTAGATACAATTTTGTAAAACTTAACAAAATGTGTCTTTTTGTTACAGATATAATGCCATAACAAAAACGTCCTTCAATGAAATTTAATAAGGTAAATATTTTTTTCTTCAGTATGGTCTGGTTCGCGGCAAATATGCAAAATCAGTTTTTTACTCAAAAATACATTTATCACTGTCTAGTAAATAGGTAGAGACATTATAATCGTCTAACTATAATGTCTGTATTCTTAGTTGAAGTAACCAGCTTACTCATGTGTGATTTATGTCGGAAATAGGCCGACTAGTTTCGATCGATTACGATGATCATCTTCAGGAGTGTACGCCGTGCCCGCCGCGAACTATGAATATAGACACTCTCGAATCATTCAGTATTAAAATGTCTGTTTTAAGGGCTCTTTTACACTAATGACTTAGGTGTAAACAAGCCCCAAGACAGGTACGTATTACTGTACGGTTTCCATTTTACATCGGATGAAGTTTAAAAATACTACATCTCAAAACACGTGACACTTTCAATTTACAGCGAGTAGAAACCAGGTTGTTACACGAACGATATTTTATCTGTTGCAGAAACATAAAACAGAGGAGTTTTAAGAAAATATAACCGTTGCGGTTGCACCAAACCCATTTGCGGGATTGGCGGGCCGCGTTCTAATTTCAAAATCCAATACGTGTTACAGTGCTGTCTTTGATATCGCGTGGTTTTTAAAACAGGAAATTCTTCTTTCTTTCGACTTTTTATGTTCGTTCTGTGCTGTTTTACCTAAACTACCTATAATAGGGTTGGCACAAAGTAAGTAAAATTATTTAAACGGTTTTAGTAGGATACTTTTTGCGGAACAACTGTACCTACCTAACATAGTTGCATTCAAAGATTCTACTAACGTGTACTTATTATATCAGAAAATACGACCAGTTTTGGAACTAATAACGAACAGTTAATATTATATTCTTAAGAGTGATTAAAAGCTATAAACGTAAAATCCAAATGTTTCTAAGTAGTACAATTTAGTTACTAACCTATATGAAATTAACCTATATCTTTCGACATAATACCTACTCAATTATATGTTTTATTGAAATCTAAGATGTAAAAACATAAACATTTTATTTAGCTACTATTTTATCTAAGTTTTACCACAGGTTTTACTGAATAACAATATAAATTCAATTTATTTGTTCAATTTAAAATTTCACGTTATGATTCACTAAAGTCGTATCAATTTCTGTAATAAATAACAACGAAACGAATTTCGTGTCAGAATAACACCTATAAAATATTATCATCGCAAGTCAACCGCGGCGTTCTGCCTCTGACAAGCCAAAATGGAGGACGATAACTGACACTACGTACGAGGAAAAATTAGGTAAAATGTTGGTTATTTCTGCAAGCAAAATTAAATGACAAAAATTTGGTAAAACGTTGGTGTTTTCTGCAAGCAAATGACGAAAATTAGGTAAAATGTGGGTGTTTTCTGCAAGCAAATGACGAAAATTAGGTAAAATGTTGATGTTTTCTGCAAGCAAATTACATACATAAAATGTTGGTGATTTCTGCAATCGAATAACGAAAATTTTGCACAAAATTACATAATATCCTTAAAACAATCTTTATGTATTGTTGAATACCAGTTGGCTCGATAATTTAACACTGGGTTGGTCCCTAACCTTTCACAGTCGGCATGGAGCAGCGTGGTTGAGTATGCTCTATACCTCACTCTGCAAGTATGCATTTAGAAAAAAGGTTCAAGTGGGACAAGGTATTTTGTTATTGGTGCTGTGTTATGGCATGATATTGACTGATAATGTTTTAAAGAATTAACTTTTTCTCACTGTTTCACTTTCCTTCAGAAAATGGTAAGACTCACTTTTTACATTGTTATGTTTAAAAGAGATATATTACCTGAAGTTAGAGTTTCTAATAAAAAAATAAAATATAATAAAAAACGAAAATGAAAATTTATTCCTTTGATGCATTTGACGGGCGAAAAACTGACACATTAAGAGGATATGAGTCGACACTTTTTCCATACAAACGTAGTCCCCTGTTTTCTCCTAGGATAAAGAAGTTACAGAATTTAAAAAAATACCATACGATTTATACGTACCTCTGCCATGCCTGTACGTTTTTTTTTTTTCATAATTAGCTTAATAGAAGAGAAAAAAAATCTTTTAAAATCAAAAAAATCGATTTTTTTTACATACATTTTCAAACATCAAGCAAACTGGCAATTACTAACAAATCCCAAAAAAGCAAAACGTACGGGCATAGCTTAGACCCTGTTCTACATTTTAACTGAAAGAAATATTGAAATCGGTCTAGATTTCGAGGAGGAAACAGGGGATTACGAAAGGACGATTTTCTTAATTTTACGTAGGTAAAATCAGTTCGAGACTGCACTTCTCTCTATCGCACGCTAAGGGGTAAGGTTGGGGGTCAGCGCGTATTAAACCTATTCTTCAAAAGTGACGGTCGACTGGTGTGCTCTTAATACGAGGAAAAAAAAATGAGGTAAAATGTTCATGTTATTTCAACGATAAAAAATTTACACGAAATTTTGTATTTGATCGTAATCTCTATAGATTGAAATGAACAGACAACTTTATTTAATCTGCTTCATTTTGGTATGTTGCTCTGATAAATTAAAATAATTTTTACGGACATGTTATTTTATATGAGAAAACAATAAGGAATTATTAATAATAGTTTGTGTGTGGATGATAATGAAGAAAATTTTTAATCATGACGGTGAAATCATACCTGTGAGATTTCTCCATAATGTTACTCCAAATTTCTTCTTCATGTCGGTGGTAAAGAATGGTAAAGAATGGTCTAAGCTGGTCTAAAGCAAAACTCTCCTATTCCGAGAGACCTATATTGCCTACCAGTGGGAAATTCGTAACGATGTACCCGCCCGTCGTCGGCCGTCCGTGATAATCTGCTGAATTTCGGGCCGTTAGCTGCTGTAACAGCGCACCTTCCGTAATCCGTACTTATTAAATCCATAACAATTGCATTTGATATTACTGTTAATGGATCAACAACTTCGCCTCGCTCACAGATATGATACGATGGATATTTATCCGATTACAGCAGACACAAAGCCGCAATACAATTATGTGTTCCTCACAGCTGTGCCAGCGGCGCGCGGCGGTCGCGTTTTGATTGACAGGCAGAATAATGTGAATTGTGGCGAAATTATGTTGAGCTAAAACAGCTAAAGCTATTAGCTGCTCACGGGACTCTCATAACTGAGGTCTGGAGCGTGTGGAGTACGCGCTGCTCTAGTGCAGATAGGAATGTTTAATGGCCAACCCTTTTTTTTTGTTTAACGAGTGGGAAACCTTGAAAAGGTACCCGAACGTCGTTGGAGTGACGCCGGGATATAGGGGCTTTCACCCACTAAAACCCGCTCGGCGGCCTACTCCGGCGCTACAGGAGGGCTCCGGGATCTCTTGTAGAACGCGCCGGTCCCCTCCGGCGCTGCGCCCAAGACGGGCTCTTCCCGGTTTACACAACGCTGTGCAGCCACAAACAGCGTCGTCTATCGTCTTTCCCGGGGTCACATTGGACGATTCGAGCTCCCACTCTCACCGCCCGCGACCCCAGAAGCCCTCTTTTAGTCGCCTTTTACGACAGGCAGGGGCTACCGTAGCATTATTCTGGTCCCGAGCTACAGGGACGTTAATGGCCAATCCTAGTGTATTTTTCGGCCTCCGAAATGGCTAAACGACTGTTGTCTTATCAACAAAAGAGAAGCTGAACGAGCAGAAGCGTCGTCCGAAGCAGTGAAGCTGTCAGTGACGCTCGTGTGGTTAAGCTGCACCGGTTACGGTCGGCAGTTGACTTGATCAGCTTAGAATAGCATTATATCTCTTTTTTTTAAGTAGTTTGTAGTTACCTAGACTTTCGTTAAGCGTGTCCAATCACCTCATAGCGAAATTATTTGACTTTGACTTGACTTGCTGTTAGTGGTAAATGCGAGTCCAGTGGCTATTGAGGTCCGGGCTCAAATCCAAGCGGCACGCACCAATGACTTTTCTATGCTATGTGCGATTCAAGATATTAAATATCACCTGCTGGGTGAAGGAAAACTCAGTGAGGAAATCTACATCCCTGAGAGTTCTCCATAAGTTTCTCGGAAGCATGTAAAGTATGCCATGGACTATGACCTAACCCATCCCATTACGAGGAGACCTGAGCTCAGCAGTGGGACAAAGAACATGTGGTGGTGGGGACGGATTCGCAGCCTTCAAGGGCTACTTGCCAGTTAATAATTTAAAGTGTTTTAAATCGTTTTGGATCGATGTAGTACTCGCCTAGTTATCTTTAGACTGATAGCCCTTTCTTCATTGTAGCCCTTTATGTTATGGCTATAATTTGTCATAAAACGTATTTAGTTTATGTGAAACAGTAAAGAAGCTAATTCTATTTTGTCTAGTCAATTCACGTCTTTATTAAGTTATAACTCTAGACACCGGTCTATTTATTATTATTCATCAAATGATTAACTTCGTTGTAAATTCTGAAAAGGAATTTAATATAATGTGATATTTCTGTATTATTTTCGTCTTGGATAATCTTAATAAAGGCACTTATACTTATACACTTACTAGTGGACGCCCGCAGCTTCGCTCGCGTGGAATTAGACATAATATGTTTATTTTACACCCTTACAAAATTTTTACAAACTTTGAATGCCATATTTATTTATATCTAATCAACAGCCTACAATATAAATTTTATGCTTCTAGTTCTGAAAATGACAAAACTTTCATAGAACCTTTCAACCCCCTTTTCAACCCCTTACAACATTTTTTTCCAAATAAAAAGTAGCATATGTCCTTTCTCAGGCTATCTGTGTACCAAATTTCATTTAAATCGGTTCAGTTGTTTTGGCGTGAAAGCGACACAGACAGACAGACAGAGTTACTTTCGCATTTATAATATTAGTATGGATATTATAAAGGCGAAAATTTGTAAGTGTGTGTTTGTATGTTTGTTAGGTACTCCTTCACGCTCAAACGGCTAGAGCAATATTGAAAAATTGTTGTTATGTAGACACCCTGGATTAACATATAGGATACTTTTTATCTCGATTACCTACTACAATACAATACGAAACAATGGTGGTGGCCAAAAGGCGGTCTTATCGCTCGATTCTGTGTTACCTTGGGATAAAAAATATATTTCAATATTTTAAAATATATATAAATATACTATGAATTCCAAGCTGGCGAAGCCGTATGCAGCAGGTAGTCTACGTATATCACTATCACTTCAACCCTTTCTTTGTCCCACGTTTTGGCTCAGGTCTCCTAGAGAATAAGTAGTAAAAGTTAAAACAAAATTCGACACTAAATTGGTCACTCGCCTCTCCACGCATAGTATGCTCTAGTCTAGAAGGTGGGAGCTAAGCTATGGTAGAGACCGATGCCCAACAGTGGGACGCCTATGAATTGTAGCCTTGTAGCTGTGCAATGGTGGTTCTTGACAAACGTACAAGTTAAAAAATCTGCGTAGGTAGTTCACTAGTGAAAGGGTTTCAATAGTATAATTAATATAAACCACTATTCACTCTGCTCGAGAGCAGATTCAAAGGCGTCGCTCTTTGATCAAAGAGACTATTGAGCGCAGCGAACTAATGAATTTTTATTTCATTTTTAATATTGCTCTTCATCAGTATATTATATTATATGAAGTAGGTTTATCTATAAACTAGTGGAAGCCCGCAGCTTCGCTCGCGTGGAACTGGACATAACAATAGTTTCCTTTACACCTAGTAATATTATATAGTATAGCCTATGTCACTCAGTGAAGATGCAGCTTTTTAATGGTGAAAGAATTTTATAAATCGGTCCAGTAGTTTTTGTGTGAAAACATTACAAACAAATGTTTCCTCTTTATAATATTGGTATAGACTAGCAATGTAAGCATTGCCAGACTTCACATGCCTTCCAGAACATTATGGAGAACTGAGGCATGCAGGTTTCCTCACTGTTTTCTTACACCGTTACAGTTTACTACTACAACAGGAAGTACTCCATATAGCTAAGTCATTGGTGAGTGCCGTCTGGATTGCACGCAGACTCCCGAATGAAAGACAAATCAGATGTCCACTGGGCTGTGATCTATCCAATAGATACACAGATAGACAAACAAATCGACACACAGATTTTTTTTATGGATACAAGATAGCAAACGAGCTTGCAGCACCACCCATCCGCTGCCGCCCATGACAACTGTGACTGACTTTGAACAAGACTCAATTAGGGACTGGGATGGTTAGTCCAATTAGTTGAGCGAGTTAATTAGAACATTAGTTGGTCAGTTCGTTTGTGGGTATGAGGACTGGGGACTGTTAGTGATAGTAAGTCCTGTTAGTTGGTGTAAGTAATAGTCCAGTTAGTACTTGCACAGATGCTCACGTCAAATAACACCCCGTTTTGGCTAAGGTTAAATAAAAACTAAATACGAACATCAATATACGAGTAATTTTCCATGTCAATAATTTCTCATTCAATACCGCCTCCTCAATAACCCGAATATATGGAACACTAACAGTTTCTGTTATTATACGAGTACATATTATAGCCGAGTGTTTATCAATAAACCTAAATCATTACAAGCCTTGATTAATGACCTAGAATAAATCTAGATATATCTCAGAATATTCCCTTGCAGCTGCAGCTAACCGTACCACCTACAAATTAATTTGGACAAAGTTTAATTTGCGCAGTTCACACGGGTTGATTTTCGGAAAAAAACCATCTACGGTATTAACTAAGTTACAAAATTTTTTACTACGTTAAAATCCATACACGTTATTAAGTTTTATTTTATTTTATTTTATAAGACACGCCAACAATTTTACATACATAATATTTACAAATAACATATCAAAGGTATTGGATAGGTATGAACATCAATTACAGGCATGTACAACATTCACACATTATGTACCACGGGTTAGATCGAATAGTATCGTTTATGCAATTAATTAAGCTGGTTGTATAAGGTATAGATGAATAAGTTATGGATGGACGTGTGGGTTGGATGAATGGATTACCCCATTATATAATGATATAATGATAAAAGGTTGCATGAAAAAAAAAAAGTTATTTATGCATTCAGAAATAAATATCTTATTTTTGTAATATATACTTTATATAATACAAAAATATTTAATTCGAACCGTACTTTTTGATTGATTTTCACGAGTATTTTGTATTTTTTCAGTCAAATAACATTCCATGTTCCTGTAAAATCAATCCGTGTGAATCGCACTTCATTAAAACAAAGCTCTGCGGCTTGTCTAAGTTTGCACCGTAATGTTTCCGATTCTAGTTGTAAAGTCTCAATCGTTGTTAGTTCCTTGTTAGTTCTGCATTTACAGGGATCACCTTTAACAGTTTGTTAAGTAACTAAAACGCCGTAAGCTATCTTCTCTCGAAGTTGTATTCAAGGTTGTCTGTAGAATTATCACTCCGTAACAAAAAATCAAGATTAATTGTGCTCTACTCGGAAAACTGTTTATTTGTCTGCTCTAAGTTCAAGATGAAAACCCAAGGACATGTCGGTACAAAAGCCAACTAGCCAAAGTGTCATTTTGGCAGTAAACTAAGTAACTAATCTCACATAAATTAGTTTACCTTTGTAGAATTTGTACTTTTTTCAGTGATGCAGAAAAACGATTCGTAATATTATAGTAGAGGATCCCGCTATACAACGACCTTCACCGAGATGTTTATTTAATAAAACGTATTTTATATTCAATTTAATATGTCAATAAATATAGTACATACGGGTTGGCTAACTAATTTCAGTCCAGGATATGATTAATTAATAATTTAAAAAAAAAATTTTTTAAACATTTCACCGGTTTGATTATTAGACAAATTCTATACCAATCGAAAGTATGAAGCCCACAGATTATGCAAACGTTAGGTTGGCTATTCTTTTCCGGTCACAACTCTCGAGTAGCCAGGTATAAACAGGTAAATCGATCGATATCGCATTTTGCACCGGTCTGATTATTGAATTAAAATTAAATGAAATTGAAGATTATTCCATTATGAACACGGTGGTATAGGGTTGACTGCGAAAAATCAGTCCCGAATTCCAGTTGTCGAATTTTCAAAAGTGAGATATTGCTGCGAGTGAATGTGTGCGACTGAGAGGTCCCAACCAACCATCCCATGCGATAGAAGAGGACACAGCATAGCAGCTGTTTAAAGTCCGCCCATAATAAAGGAAAAGTAAAACCTTTTCAGCTATTTTCGAAAAATTCGACAACTGGAATTCGGGACTGATTTTTCGCAGTCAACCCTATACCACCGTGTTCATAATGGAATAATCTTCAATTTCATTTAATTTTAATTCAATAATCAGACCGGTGCAAAATGCGATATCGATCGATTTACCTGTTTATACCTGGCTACTCGAGAGTTGTGACCGGAAAAGAATAGCCAACCTAACGTTTGCATAATCTGTGGGCTTCATACTTTCGATTGGTATAGAATTTGTCTAATAATCAAACCGGTGAAATGTTTAAAAAAATTTTTTTTTTAAATTATTAATTAATCATATCCTGGACTGAAATTAGTTAGCCAACCCATATGTACTATATTTATTGACATATTAAATTGAATATAAAATACGTTTTATTAAATAAACATCTCGGTGAAGGTCGTTGTATAGCGGGATCTTAGACTATTAGAATTTATATTTGAAATGCCACAGATACAATATTTTGCCACAGTATGCGTTGTGACAAGATATTGATGTCATGTAAAAACTGCCAAAATAACACTTTGGCTAGTTGACTTTTGTAACGACGTTATATGCGTTACTAAGATGTTATATGCGTCATGAGCCACCCATACACGTCCCACTGCTGGGCACGCCACGTCCCACTCTCTCCTACAGACTCATGAGAGCTTGCGGGAGGTCTAGAACATACTCCACCACGCTGCTGCAATGCGGATTGGTGGAGGGATCAGTTGTCAAGCCACCCAAAGGTCCTTGTCAAGGCGTAACGATAGTTTTTACCATTGAAAACAACTGGGACCGGCGGCTCAGTAGTTCCCATGAAATTTTACCACTACTGGTCATGGTCACCCATCCACAAACTGATTGCGCCCGTCGGTGCTTAACTTATTCGATCACATTGAATCGACGCGGGCCATTGGGCTATAAACGCTTCATTATTATCATAGACTAATGTACAGAGATACTTCCCGAGCCAGATAGATACCTACAATAATTATAACTATTTGCTGGAAAGTTCGCACATTTCAATGGCACATCTCGCAGATACGACTGCCATGAGATCATTAGCATTTAACAGCCATGTTCAAATGTTATGACATTGCGGTGAGAACGATACCCGGGATCGCAATAATAGTGGAGCACACGGCCTGAAGGTATTATAACAGCCTGATAACTTGTCTTGTGTTATATAAACTGTTGTGCTTAGTGTGTGGGAAGAACTGCTATTGTTCCGGGAACCTCAAAGGACTGTAATTTTGGAATTAGATACGTATGTATGTATATTGAACTAGCTTTTACCCGCGGCTCCGCCCGCGTGGTCAAAGGGAATTAACAATGAGTTGATTATCACACATGACAACGCCATCTATTAACAACATCCGGAACTAAATATCTAGCAAATAACAAAACATCGATATCTTCCCATGGGGATGTTTTACCACGGTAAAAGTAGCCTACGTCACTCTCCACCCTCCTCACTATCTCCACACACAAAAACCATACCATATAATAGCTTCGTTGCGACGTGAACGCCGGACAAACAAACAATCAAACACACTTTCACATTTATAATATTAGTATGGATTAGCGGTGACAGCCCAGTGGCTATCAAACTCGCCTATCACTCGAGCGGTCCTGGTTCAAACGAAAGTGGCACCCACCAATGACTTTTCTAAGTTATGTGCGATTTAAGATATTAAATGTCACTTGCTGTAACGGTGAAGGACACATCGTGAGGAAGGGATGTGAAGTCTGCCAATCCGCACTTGGCCAGCGTTAATTTTATCTGTGTTTTCACCAACACATAGGATATTGTATTCTCAGTTTTAATTGATTTAATCTATACTAATATTATAAAGAGGAAACATTTGTTTGTAATGTTTTCACACAAAAACTACTGGACCGATTTCAAAAATTCTTTCACCATTAGAAAGCTGCATCTTCACTGAGTGACATAGGCTTTATAATATTACTAGGTATAAACGAAACTATTGTTATGTCTAATTCCACGCGAGCGAAGCTAACCAACTCCTAAAAAAGCGTGTTAAAAACAACTTGTAGGTACGCGATTCTTCATTCAAATTTCAACTCTACAAGTCTTCAAGCTATTTAAACTAAAACATCTCCGCACAAATACTTATTTAGAGCCTTAGAAGCCTTGTACGATTCCAGTGTTAAGCGTAAATAAACTCAGACAATCTACCATTTTTAGGGTTCCGTACGCAATGGGAATAACGGGACCATTACTAATGCTCCGCAGTTCGTCTGTCACCAGACTGTATCTCATGAACCGAGATAGTTAGACAGTTGAAATTTTCAAAGACGATTTATTTTTGTTGCCAAAAAACGGAAAAATAAAAAAAAGGGGCTTCCATACAACAGACATGCTTATTTTGCTGTTTTTATGTGGACGCCCGCAGCTTCGCTCGCGTGGAATTAGACATTCACTAACTTCAAAAACGGCAAAGTTTCATACTAACTTTGCACCCCCGTTTTAACCCCTTAGGGGGTGAATTTTCAAAAATCCTTTCTAAGTGCTCCCCTACGTTATAAAAGGAACCCTTGTGCAAAATTTCAAGTTTCTAACCCTTATAGTTTAGGCCCTGCGTTGATATGTCAGTCAGTCAGTCAGTCAATCAGTCAGTCAGTCAGTCAGTCAGTCCGCTTCTCCTTTTATATATTATATAGATATAGATAATAGATGGAACGGAACCCTCAGTGTGCGAGCACGACTCGCACTTTGCCTGTTTATTCCATGTACTCTGTTTACTTAAAGCGAAAGCCATTAAGGCTTCGGCGCGGCTACAACACTCAAAATAAAGAAATTCTGCTCTAGCCTACGGCCTGAGGTGAATGAGTGGAATAATTTAAAATATATATCCTTAGGTGGTAGAATCTGCACAAAATTATATTTAAGATAGAACCACATTGATGAGATGTATCAAATCTATATCCATACTAATATTATAAATGCGAAATTAACTCTGTCTGTCTGTCTGTCTCGCTTTCACGCCAAAACTACTGAACCGATTTAAATGATACACAGATAGGCTAGAGCCTGAGAAAGGACATAGGCTACTTTTTAATTGGAAAAAAGTGTTGTAAAGTGTTTAAAAGGGGGATAAATGGTTGTATGAAGTGAATGAAATGTTTAATAAGCCTTATTCGACGTGAGCGAAGCTGCGGGTGTCCACTAGTAACCTATAAATGATCTATTTCAATAGATAGAGATAGCTGTCAGCTGTCAGACATGTAGTAACGTCTCCCTATTAAAATTTGTTTTTGTAATTCAAAACTGCGTTAAGTAATTAAAATAACGTGTTAGAAGTATTGATTTAGATATTTAACGTACGTGATATTGTTATTTAGTGAATAAAACAAGTCTATAATTATTTTTTCTACAACCATAGCTCAGTGACAGTGACCCGTGATAAAACCACTTGCAAAGTTTCGACGTATATATTTCCCAACTGTATTATTTAGCGTGAGTACTGAATTAAATAACAAAGTCCTAAACAAATAATATAACAAAAATCTTCGTGATTTACGTTTTGTTTTGCTTAATTTTAATCTTTACCCTCAAACTGCGTAACCGATATTCATAATAACAGTCGGTGGTTCGATATTAAAGTATCTAGTGGCGTATTTTGTACTCTCTCGATATTGATCGCCGCGCGGCTAACGTGGGTTCAAATCACTGATGACGAAGTTTGATATTTTTTTTTTTTTTTAATGAAATTTCTCTTTTTTTTAAGGTTATTTTTTTTGTTTGTCAATAAATTAATATTAAATTAATTTAAAACAAAAAAATTAATAGGGAGACGAATTAATCGATTAATTAATTTTATTTATCGTTAACAATCTTAAATTTATAAATATTTTTTTTTCCTTAGCGATTTTGACCCTTATCCATTATTTCTAATCTCGCCACATTGTCTCTCTGCTTCTTGAGTTTCCTCATTGTTTTGTGTTGATTTACACCACTTAAAAATTATTGAAAATGAACACACGCAGCACTACGGCTCGCCAGCTGGAAAGCCAACTCCAGGTCGCGCTCCAAGAGCTTAGCGTGTACAGGAAGCAGTGCCAACAATTGGTGAAAGAGAGAGAAGATAGTGAATTAGAAATTATAGAAATTATTAAGAAAAACAGTGCTATTAAAAATGATATGGTTGAGCTACATGCGCAGCTCCAGGAGATTCGAGAAGAACGGGACCGTCTCAAACGGCAATCGAGGGACTTTGACCAGTGCTGTACCGAATATGATAGTAATTTAAAAACAATAGCCCTACTCCGTTCACAACTCGCGAGTGCCCTGGAGCGCATCGAACAATTCGAACAAGAGGCATCAAAGACCACATCACAATGTACACAAAGTTTGTATAATGAATTAATAAATGCACGCGGCACCTCTTCAGCGTCAGGCCAACCTGTTACCATTGACTTAACCGCCGACGACTCAACAGCATGTGTAACGCCGGCGAGCGTCACCCTCGGTAGCAGAAATAAACTCAAAAAATATGTTAAACTAGTGGACGCCCGCAGCTTCGCTCGCGTAGAATTAGACCCATTAACGACGTCTGCCCGTCTAACGACTTCAAAAACGGCAAAGTTTCATACTAACTTTGCACCCCCGTTTTACCCCCTTAGGGGGTGAATTTTCAAAAATCCTTTCTTAGTGCTCCCCTACGTTATAAAAGGAACCCCTGTGCAAAATTTCAAGTTTCTAGCCCTTATAGTTTAGGCCCTGCGTTGATATGTCAGTCAGTCAGTCAGTCAGTCACCTTCTCCTTTTATATATATAGATTGCATAAATTCATTAAGAAAACTAAGAAATTAATTAAAAAGGACAATGTGATTAAAAATCATGGGTATTTATGTAAAAAATATAAGAAAGTCGTGCAGGAATGTCAAAAGTCGAATTTAGAGTTTGAAACAATTAGGCAAACGTATGAAGCTGAAATCAGTACATTAAATTTAAAAATTAGTAACTTAAGTTGTTCGCTTAGCGAGTTGACAGAAAAATACAATTCTGCCCGAACGGAAATAAGTGATTATGAATCGGCCTTGGATGAACTCCTTCAGCTTTCCAAATATAATGAGGAGCGCTTCGAATCTCTTGTACAACATCAAGAATGTCAACGCTCTAACATAGTTCATACAAAGCCTTCATGTGTAATAAAACAGAAAACTGATGTCAGCTCCGTAGTCCCTAAGTCTATACCCAAACACAATGTATTAATGTATAGTGACGAATTAGGTAAAAATATGGGTACAAAATTATATCATCTGACAGGATACCCAATCTGCAACTATTGTATGCCAGGCGCTACTGTAAGAGAAATAATGGATAAGGTACTAAACTGTACATATGACCCTACCACAGTCTTAATATTGCTCTTTGGTAGTAGGGGCAATGTTAAGCAACGCCAGCTGGCATATTATTTAGAAAAATTACAAGCCCTTAATGTAAAACAAATTATCATGTTTACATTTCCTTATATTAAGGGCGACTTCCATGAAAATAGCATAAGACATAAATTAAACTTACTACTATATAATAATATAGGAAATAATAATGTGACATTTCATAAAAATACGGACATTTTATTTAATTTAATTGATGTTAATAGTATTTTTAAAAATGACTTTTTTTTGACCAGACAGGATAGATTGTATCTATCAAATATATTTTTTACACAGTTAGCAAAGTTGCTATCTTATAATTTACAATTTGACATAAAAAATAATTTATGTAATTTGACCACTGCTTCTATTGAGCAGCATAATATACTGACATTATGTAGTAATACATGTAGTACTACTACACATTCTATGACAAGTTTGGGCGGTACCCAAAGCAATTTAAATTAAAAACTACGACAACAGAGGCATCGGTCTCTCGCGATCATTTATGTAGTAATAGTAATAACAACCACCTGTCGAGCTTAGTATTAAAAGATAAAAATTGTCTAAACTTGGTGCATCAAAACATGCAAGGCTTACTAGGCAAGGAACACGAGTTAGAACTTTTTTTAGGAAATTATAATATTGATGTAATTTGCATTACAGAGCATTGGCTGAAAGATTGCCAAATTGTTTTCAATTTTGATAAGCACCAAGTTGCGAGTTCGTTCAGTAGGAAGACAGCGATACACGGTGGCTCTTTAATCATTTTAAAAAAAGACCTGACATTTAAGGTCCGTAAAGATATTGTGAGCCTTTCCATTGAACGAACTATAGAGATAGCCTGTGTAGAGCTAACGCATTGTATTATAGTTAGTATCTATAGACCACCTAGTGCATGTTATGAAGAATTTGAATTAGTTTTGGAACAATTATTATTAAAAGTATCAGGAAAAAAAGACAAGGACATAATAGTGTGTGGAGATTTTAATATAAATTTATTGGACAATACATCTTTAAGTGTTAAGTTTCTATCTTTATTTAAATGTAATAATCTTATTAACCAGTTCTTAGAACCAACTCGAATAACAGATACCACAGCAACATGTATTGATAACATTTTCACAGATGGGACACCTGTCTACTCGGGTATTATCCATAAACTCAGTTCTGATCACTGTGGTCAGTTGGTTTCTTTTAAGTATAATAAGGATAAACAGGTTAGTAAGAGCAGTGTGGTCGTTCCTGTGACTGAAAAACGAATGGAGAGGTTTAGGAACATAATGAAAGACCGGATTACAATACCATCTAATGAAACTGTAAATGAGCAATATAGTTTATTATGTTTTCATATAAATAACGCCTATAAATCTGTATTTACTGGCAAAAAAATCTCTCCGAAGAATTGTAAATCGTTCAATGATTGGGCGACTACGGGAATCTTTAGAAGTAGGCAAAAGTTATATGACCTTTTACACGAGAAGTCATATAATACAAGTAAAGCCTTTAGCGACTATGTAAGAAATTACTCTAAAATATTTAAGGTAGTTTGTTCCACGGCTAAGTCAATGCACATAAGAAACAAGATTAGAAATAGCTGTAATAAAATTAAAATGACTTGGAATATTATTAATGCGGAAACTGGAAGAGTCAGAAAACGCGATGGTGTCAGTGAGCTTTTCATTGCCAATTCTTATAGTAGAACCGATAAACAGATAGCATCAGCATTTGAAAAGTACTTTGCTGACGTTCCAGTTTTAACCACTAAATCGCTGGGGTCTTCTCCCGACGTCGCTGAATCGTTGCTTAAGAAAAATGTAAATGCATGCAAAGGTAATTTCTCTTTCCGACCCACAGACGCCAATGAAATAATAAAAATATTTAAATCATTAGAAATTAAGAACACCACAGATCTATGGGGTATATCGGTTAAACTTATAAGTACAATTATAGATGTAATAGCACCCCACCTAGCTTTAATATTTAACAACTGTATTATAAGTGGAGAGTTTCCTGACCTAATGAAGCAAAGCAAAGTGATACCTTTGTTCAAGTCCGGAAATAGTACAGATCCAACCAACTACAGGCCGATTTCAATTTTACCGGCTTGTAGTAAGATATTTGAGAAAGTAATTCTTCAGCAACTTCTTAGCTACTTTACAAGTAATAAACTCCTGCATAACAAACAGTTTGGCTTTACAAAAGGCCGTTCAACAACTGATGCGGGAGTTGAACTATTTACTGATATTATCAATGCTTGGGAGGATTCACTAGATGCACTGGGCATATTCTGTGATTTATCCAAGGCATTTGATTGTGTACAGCATGAAACCTTAATCAGGAAACTCAATCACTATGGCATTAAAAATACCGCACTGAAACTTCTGATTTCTTATCTCAGCGAAAGAACTCAGAAAGTCGAAGTAAACGGTACAAGATCGTCTGGGTCTTTAGTACAGATGGGGGTCCCACAAGGATCGATTCTGGGTCCATTCCTGTTTTTAATATATATTAACGATCTACCATATATGGTAGAGAATAATAACGAGATTGTATTGTTTGCGGATGACACCTCATTAATTTTCAAATTAAATAGGCAACAAACTAACTATGACGATGTGAACAATGCTCTCTCTGAAGTGGTGCATTGGTTTAGCGTTAATAACCTACACTTGAATAGTAATAAAACCAATTGCATAAAATTTTCAGCACCTAATGTGAAACAAGTAGATAAGCAACCAGAACTAAATGGTGATAAACTGAACTTAGTTAGCTCGACTGTTTTCCTTGGTATCACCATTGATTCGAAGTTGCAGTGGGGACCCCATATCTGTCGACTGGCGGATAGACTAAGTTCTGCGGCTTACGCGGTTAAAAGGATACGCTGTTTAGCGGATGTCGATACCGCTAGATTGGTCTATTTCAGTTACTTTCACAGTATAATGTCCTATGGCATTTTACTCTGGGGTAATGCAGCGGATGCTAATATTATTTTTATTTTGCAGAAAAGGGCTATCCGTTGTATATACAAAATGAGAAGTAGAGACTCCCTAAGAGAAAAATTTAAGGAAATAAACATCCTAACCCTTGCATCGCAGTACATCTATGAGAATCTTATGTATATTCGTAAAAATAGGCATCAGTTTGTAAGTCGTAGTGACCTAAATGCCTTACGCAATGTAACACTAAGGAACGGCCACAAATTAGCGTTTCCTAAATGCCGGCTTAGTAAGAAAAGTCGTTCCTTCATAGGAATGTCTATTCTAATATTCAATAAAGTCCCGGCTGCGGTTCAGTCTCTGCCTTTACACAGGTTTAAAAAAACCATCAAACAAACATTATGTCAAAAAGCTTATTATAATATTCAGGAGTATTTGGATGATAAGAAGGCATGGGACTGAATTAAACTCTGACAGGCTATCACTATGCTTTTGTATTAATTATACTAAATATTGTAAGCAGGTGGCATATGGGGTGATTCTTGGCATACACGATTGGCTGTCTCGTGTCTGTCCTAATCATATCATGGTCATACTGTACATTTTTCTGTAAAAATTAATTTGAATTTTAAAAGAGTACCGAGAGTTTTTTCCTCCGGCTTTTTTCTCTCTCGGCCTACACTAGGGCATAGGATAAGAATATTGTAAGTTCTTCCTTAAGCCGATGACCAGGTAGATAGTCTATCGTGACTTAGAGCTTAGCTTAGTGGTAGGTAATTATTGTAAATTAGCCATAAGGCAGGTTAGGCACCTGTGTAGGATTAGCTATTCATTCAAGGATAAATAGCTCATCCTTTGCTTTATATTAATCAGTTTAGAATAGCATTATATCTCTTTAAGTAGTTTGTAGTTACCTAGACTTTCGTTAAGCGTGTGTAATCACCTCATAGCGAAATAAATTATTTGAATTTTGAATTTTTGAATTTTTTTGAATTTATAGACTGCCTCGTTGATCTAATTGCAATCGCTACTGCTTAAGGTTCTCGGTTCGATCCCCGGGTCAGTCAAAGTGCCATTGTGACTTGAAATGCCTATTAATAGGTCTAAGTAGATTGTTTGTTTGCTATCAAGTTAACTATTAAAATATTCAGATTTATTCTACCTCGAAAAAATTCACCGCAGGTGGGATTCGAACCCACGAGCTTCTCATAAGTACTACCTATATACCGGGATTGATCTAACGCGGGCCGTTCCATTAGCAGTGAAATTTTACAAGGCACGTACTCGTAGCAAACGTGACTATGGGAAGGTTGTGGGTACGAATCCCAACTGCGGTGAATATTTCAAGGTAAAATAAATAAATATCTTGGACATTCTCACACACGGCCATCTGACCCCAAAGTAGGCTGATATACATACATAGATATTTTTAAATACAAACTTAAATAGATAAATTAACATCCAGACACAGAACAAATACAAGTGTTCGTCACACGAATATTTGTCCTGAGTGGGATTCGAACCCACGACCCCTGGTGTAATAGGGTCACTACCGATTGCGCCAACGGGCCTAAAATAAATCTGAATTTGATTTCATAACACTATTAACTGTTAAAATGTAATATGAAAATGAAAATAAAAATATTGTTACTAAGGCAGGTATGACCTATATTAAATTGAAAGACATTAAAATAGTCGAGGCGATTTGAAAAATGCTATTCCCTTGAGAACGGCGTAGTTTCACTCGTTAATGGCGCGGGTGCGATATTTAAACACAGTGATAAAAATATCATCAACTTCAAAATTAGGTACTTACATAAATTATTAAAGTAGGTACTTACAAAAACTTAATTAATTAGTGATTGAAGCGTCCCTAGCCCAATGGCTCGTCGATCGTATGTGGTCGACAGAGTTAAGCAACGATGGGCGCGGTCGGTTTGTCGATGGCAAAATATCTTGACTGCGGCTTCGGAGGGCTCGTTAGGCGCTCGTGGGCCCCAATAGTTATCTTAAGTCGGTTTTTTTTTTAAGTCGGGTTGGATTCCAGGACATACATACATACATACATACATACGAGTGAAGTTAAATAAAAGCTTTTAATAATAAAATAACCCGGCGTCGCTCCCACGATGTCCGACGAAAAACTGTATTACGTACACCTCAATTTCACTACAAATTTAACCAATTTTACCTTAGTATACAAATTTAATCAATTCAACCTCAGCATGAAAAATTACTGTAGGTACTATGTATATCTTTTATAGCCTTAATCACAGTCTAATTTATTTATTTTATGTTATAAACTACAAAGGCTAATAAATAAGATTACTATCTTCAGCCCATAATACTCGGGGTAATTGTGAGCAATTAAATTTATCCTATACAGGCGGCCTATCTAGGATCTAAGATCTAATTCTATGTTGGAGTGCTGAAACCACTTGCAGAGTTCTATAATGAAAGTTATCCACGCGAACTATTTTAAGTCAAAAGTAAGCGCTTATATCCAGTGGCCTCATTGGTGTACTGGTTGCAAAAAGCAGCTGCTAAGCAAATATATTATAAGCGGTGACCACAGAACAGATAAAGATCCTTTATCTGTTCTGTGGCGGTGACAGCCCAGTGGCTCCCGATCTCGTCTCTCAATCGAGCGGTCCGGGTTCAAACCCAAGCGGCACGCACTAATGAGTTTTCTAAGTTATGTGCGATTTGAGAAATAAAATTTTGAATGAAAAGAAAGTAAGAATCTTTTATTTGCCACAATCGTTCATGCAACACAAATAACTAAAACAAGTACATGTTACGTTTAACAAATATTACCTACATAATTATTTTATATTTAGATTATAATTAGATTCTATGTTGCAGTGACCGCTCAAGCAAATACGTCTACACTCAGCATAGCTGCAGTTGTTCAAACTGCAACACTTATTTTCAGTGCAGCCTGTGTGGTGTGTCGCTTGGATTTAAACTAGGACCGCTCCAGTGAGATGCAATAGGCATGATGACAGATTTTGAAATTGCCTCGTATAATGTAGGTCCACATCCAATATTTCGAAAAAAAAAAACATTATTTCAGCAATAAATTGAGTTTTAACGCTAATTATTGCAGTTTTTCCTATCTACTGTAAATTTAGCGCGAAAACGCTCATTGGTGTAATGGCGTCCGCATCGACGTCACGCTAGATGTTATAACAAAATATGCCGTGGTATTTATATTAGAAGCCCAGGCAGGTGCATTTTTACTCAACCATGACGTCATCCGCTCTGATTGACGTTTCCAGCTGTTTCAGTCAACATGGCCGATTGCTGTTACATACTTGTTCCGCTAAAACCATTTATTCTTTACTAGCTTTTACTCGCGGCTCCACCCGCGTGGTCAAAGGGAATTAACAATGAGTTGTTTATCATACATGACACATTTGTATAGTGTATAATTTGTTAGCGAAATTCAGAACTTGCAAATGAATTTTACTAACGCCATCTATTAACAACATCCGGAACTAAATATCTAGCAAACAACAAAACATCGATATCTTCCCATGGGGATGTTTTACCGCGGTAAAAAGTAGCCTACGTCACTCTCCACCTTCCTCACTATCTCCACACACCAAAACCATATAATAGCTTCGTTGCGACGTGAAAGCCGGACAAACAAACAAACACACTTTCACATTTATAATATTAGTATGGATTTTTTTAATACTGTCATCGTGCCTATTGCCATTAGGTTGTCGCTAGAACCTTTACCTACCAGGAGGCAAATATAGTAAATAAATTTCATTTTCAGCCACGTGGGCCGCAATCCAATTAGCCGTCCACGAAGTCCGAAAGCGAATTTTAAAACACCAAGTAAAGTGGTGAGTCGTGGAAATTATAAAATCTATTATTCAGAGCAATGAGCCTCCGCTGAAATGCATTCGTTGAATGTACGTGTGTAAATTGTTGAGGGATTTCAAGCCTAGGTATTTTATGTTGCTGGGATAGCAAACGAAACTCTAAATTATACCGTAAATTTTTTTTTTTTTAAAAAGCTTTTTAAAACTTTTTTTTTATTTTCATGCATTGTCATCGGAACCAAATATGTGTGCCAAATTTCAGCTCGATAGCTTCAGTGGAAATGGGTGAAATATTGATTGCAAGATTCCAGGACATGCTTACATAGGTACATTATGGATACATACGAGTGAAGTAAAATAAAAGCTTTTAAAATAAAGATTTATTCTATTCTATTCTGTTCTGTTCTGTCCCATCCTGTCCTGTCCTATCCTGTCCTGTCCTGTCGTGTCGTATCCTATCCTATCCTATCCTATCCTATTCCATTCCATTCTATTCTATTCTATTCTTAAAACAGCACATTAACTTTTGTGACGAATCTTGAACGGACATGAAAGGACTAAGGGAAGTTAGTGCAGATTCCTAAAGACATCTAATAGTGGCAAAGCCGCACAATATAATTTTCAACCGACTTCAAAAAAGGAGGAGGTTCCCAATTCTACTGTATGTTTTTTATCTACTACTAACTAAGAAGACCGGGGTTTAATCCCAAAAAAATTTTTTTACCACAACTAGCTCAGAGTTTTGACTTATGTCCGTTGTATGGTAAAAGGTTCACCACACCACCAATTCATGGGGTCTAACCATAACAGTTGAAAAGTGGAGATACGGGTTGAATATTAAGCTATGTCCACCTGTCTCCCGTCTCGGTTCCTTAATTTAGTAATTAGTTATTAAGAAACAATAGTTGGTACTTAATTACCTTTACGTTCACACAAATAGTAATTGGCAACCCTATATGCTCACACAAATAGTAATTGGCAACCCTATATGCTCACACAAATAGTAATTGGCAACTCTAGACGTGCTCACCCTGGTACCGTGGGTGGGCGTATGTTAATCAAAACGCGGGTAGCGTTTGCGCCGTCAGACCGCTCCGTGTAAGTAACCGTCAAAACGCACCCACAAACATTTGCATGGAACAACAAAAGCCGGGTAGTTCACACAATAGAACAATTTGCAGTATGTTTTTATTTTCCAGGACAAAACAACAGGAATATTGATACTCATCCGGAAACTCAACCGTGAATATGCATGTACGTGGCTTTGTTAAATTGTTGGATGATATTTCTAAATCTTTATAACAATATACTCCTAGCTTAAAAATTCTAGGAAAAAGCTTATTTACCACATATTAACAGAAGCTCTAAAATAGTCTAAATTATGATAAAACTTTTTAATCAAAATATAAGAATTTGGATTTTCAATTTGGTCCACTAGAAAATGTTTTTTTAAGCACGATTTTATTATTTTTGTATGAACAATATCCAAATATTTTAACCGTCGTTCATTGACGTGAAGTCATTTACATGATGTGTCGCGTTTTCATATGGCAAAACAACGTTTGCGGGGTCAGCAAGTTTAAATATAAAACCTGGTAAATAACATACATAAATTCACGCCTTACATATACCTACAATAAAAGTCACGCCTGTTATCCACTGGGTAAGGCAGAGTCAACGGATTTCCCTGCGGCTTGCACACTTTCTTACTTTCTTAATTTCCTTGTAAAATAAATAAAGTCCTACAAACAGTCAGTTCGGCGGTCAGGGTGATCCACCACCACGCCACGGAAGTAGTAAAATTTGATAAAATCTGTTAATTCATCACTCTGATCCCAAACTTTTGGTCCTTCAAGCGGGATCTGACGAAAAAAATACACCCCTTTCTTATCCAGCCTGAAAAGCGCAAATGCAGAACACTTTGCGCTCTTTTTGTTCATTCTATTGAAGTCTACACATTTCGTTAGAAGCCCGCACAGGACGTTCGAGAACGATCGATGCTGATGAATGGTAGGAAATTATCCTTTTATGTTGGACGGGATGTTTGCACAGGGTAAGTGTTTTGTGCTTACTTTGTTATATAGTTGAAAGAGGTCCATTCAATGTTCTAGTTTTTATGTGGTAAATATACTTCAGATTTCTTTGTGTGAATTTAAGCTTTGTGGAAAGGGTAAGAACCTTACAATCACGTACACGACCTTCTATGGGTCTCGTATTATAGAATGTTCCGGTTTGAGTACTTCTTATAAATTATTATGTTGTATAATACATTGATGATACTGTGCATAATATTAGTTTTGTTAAAAAAACAAACTGTCAGGACTGATTTGTTTATCAGATATGTTTATAATTTTTTGCACTTTCCAGCACCACCTACATAGCCACGCCGGAATTGAAAGACTATTATATTAAGCCACCCATATCAGATAGACAATAGATAAGGCCATCCATACAAACTGTTGTACCATTTATTGACAATCGCGTCATGGTAAAAACTCGTAGGCAGGTAATTAGGAATTTAGGAATTATGTGTTTTTGCTTTGGTATACAATAAAGTATTTTTGTATTGTATGGTACTGTATTGAGTGTTTGCAAATGCCACATTTTATTGACATTAGAATCCGTAATGTATACTGCTACTACAAATTTTATCTTCTTTTTCTTACCCTTCATTTATCGATGGTATAAGGTAACATACCTAATTCTACCTTTGCCCTACTGTAAGCAAGTGCGAAAACTTCGAGAACTCTTATGCATGCAGGTATCCTCACGATGTTCTCCTTCACCGTAAAAATACAATACGACAGTAAGTTCCTTACTTCGCACACAACTTAAAAAGTGCGTGCCACTTGGATTTAAACCCTTCCCCAAGTAAAGGTGAGTTATATATTTGCTATTTTCTGTATAAAGTAACGCCATGTTAATATAAGTCACCTGCTATATGCCTGAATGGCCAACACTGGGCTATTCACAGCGTGATATCCAATTGGCCAATCCATCACCCAGTTAGGTAATTAAGCCGGATGCTGGCCATGAATCATCCCCGAGATGTGCCGATCTAATGGAATTATACACTTCTCTGCGTATGGGACCGCAAAATTGGAAGGCTTTGTTATCAATCTGTATAATATAGTTCAGTTATAACTAGGGTTTCCTGTGTAGTACAATTACTTCAAAATACTGACCCAGTGCGAGTGAGATTTGCGCATGATGGGTTCCGTACCATTTTATATAAAAAAGGCAAAAAAATCATGTCTGGGTCTCGTTTAAATTAAGATCTCCTTTAGGACTGGTTCATTAATTATGACATGAGCTTCTTAAAAACGGCGTAAAAAGAGATTTTCAAGGGCGACAACGCATTGGCGACTCGTATGGTTATGTTTCTGTTTGTAAGTGACGATGAATACGACTTGTTCAAAGAATAAAGTTCGATGATCATAAAGCAAATAAAATCGGGAACCGTGCAATTTTCCGGGATACAAAGTAGCCTATGTCACTCTCCAAGCCCTACTCTATATCTATACAAAAACTTACCTCGATCCATCATTCCGTTGACGCGGAGAAGAAGGACAAATTAACCAACACACTTTCCCATTTATATTAATAAGGATAATTATCTATTTAGGACTGAATCGAAACATCGCCTACTTCTTTGAAGAATAATTCTTTTAATAATTTTCCAATTGAAAACATCTGACGCAAAGTAATCACAACTTTTCTCTGAGCTTACTAATGAAGCTTAAGTTCGCAAAATATAATTTAAGGCGAAGTTATTTAGGAAGAAAAATACGTGGATCTCGGAAGAGAGACGACAACCAAAGGTAAACATACTCTTGGGAAGATTAATTTTGATGTTTTTCTCGCCGCGCCGTGCCCGACGTTGTTTTACTCCGTTGATCACGTACAATCGACGCGGACGCTAAATTATGCTACTAAATAAAAACAATTATATATTTGCTTAGATAAAATTAATCACTTGCTGTAACAGTGAAAAACAACATGTTGCGGAAATCCTGATGCCTGAGAGTTCTTTATAATGTTCTCGAAGGCATGTAAAGGCACTTGGCCAGCGTGGTGGACTGAGGCCTAATCCCTCCCATTCTGAGAGGAGACCCGTGCCCAACAGAGGGACAAAGAAAGGGTTGTAGTGATTTACTTAGATACTAATATACATGGTCAACTCATAACTATTTTGACTTATATGAAGTTCTTGCGACTCGAGACATTATCAACCAATCGATCTTGTTATAACTGTCGGTATCACTCAACATCCATCCATCCACTCATCCATAACTACCTTTAGATAGATCAGTAACCGCTAAGGAGTAGTGTTATAATGCAGATATACCAAAACCCACAAACTAGTTAACAATCACTTAAATCTATATTAAAGTGAAATCACCTAGTAACTGCTAAGTGAAAACTAAAGCACATGTCGTAGAACCAAAGTGTAGCGATGAGCGAATGATTTTTATTTCGATCGTCAATTAATTTGATAAAATAGGGCTGTAACCGTGTAGATACCACTGCAGGCGAGTACCTTCTCTCAACTGATAAAGCCGAGAGTAAGATGCGAGAGACTGTTATGCTACACTGCTATGGATTTGGAACAATTTTCTGGTCCGAGATAACATCGTTTTGCGAGTAGTAACTCGTTTCTAGTCGAACAAGTAATAGTACTTAACTCGTTTCTAGTCGAACAAGTGGTAGTAATTCGTTTCTAGTCGAACAAGTAATAGTAACTCGTTTCTAGTCGAACAAATAGTAGTAACTCGTTTCTAGTCGAACAAGTAATAGTAATTCGTTTCTAGTCGAACAAGTAGTAGTAACTCGTTTCTAGTCGAACAAGTAATATTAATTCGTTTCTAGTCGAACAAGTAGTAGTAACTCGTTTCTAGTCGAACAAGTAGTTAAAAAGGGAGAGGCAATAGCGACAGTTTTCGTGAAAAACCGCATTTACGCCTAAGTATTTTAGAAATTGAAAAAACAAATACATTTATTTTAGTACTAATTAATTAAGCTTTCACGTTGGGAAGAGACTGGCTTCTAGTACTCAGCTCACGCTTCACTAGAAGTCAGGGCTCACTCTTATGTAACTTTTCCTTTATAATATATGCTTAATATTTAAGTTAATTAAGTACATATGTAAATTCTAGAGGTCCCAATAAAACATTCTTATTCTTCTTATTCTATTCTATTATTTTAGGTTGTACAATGTAAGGTATTGATCACTGGTCACTTGGTCTGTCTGTCTATTATCTCTTGAACGGAATAAGGTAGAAGATAGAGGTAAAAGGTAGACCTGAAATTATCACAGACTAGTGGACGCCCGCAGCTTCGCTCGTGTGGAATAAGACAGAATAATAATTTCGTTTACACCTAGTAATATTATATAGCCAATGTCACTCAGTGAAGACGCAGCTTTCTAATGGTGAAAGATTTTTTTAAATCGGTCCAGTAGTTTTTGTGTGAAAACATTACAAACAAATGTTTCCTCTTTATTATATATACCTATAGATAGTTAGTGTGTTAGCGGTACACTAACTACCTATAGATAGTACCGCTAACACAGCAAATAAAAAAGTGGTGGTGGAACCCACCACAGTCTATTTCTCCCAACTCATGGGCTCGGATCTTCTCTCGGAATGGGTGGGTTTTGGTTAATCAACCACGCTGTCCAAATGCGTATTGACAGACACATGCCTTCGATAAATTTATGAAAAACTATCAGGCATAAATATTTGCTCACGATGTTTTCCTTTACCGTTACAGCAGGTGAAATTTAATCTAAAACGACGAATGACATTTTAATTTAATCTTAAATCACACATAAATGAGAAAAGAAACTTGAATTTGTACCCAAGCACCTCAAGCGAGATGCGAGTTCGATAGCCACTGAGTTGGTACCGCAACCCTTTCAATAAAACCCTTTATTTGGACTATTGGGTAATGGTCTCCTTTCGAAATGGAAGGCGTTAGACTACAGTGGCCCACGCTGTCTAAGTTGGACAGACAACCATGTTCAAGCTATACTGCAGCAAAACCATGTAATTTGTAAAGAGTACAAGTAAGCATTGTTCGCCGAGGCAATCTTTCACCGCATTACTCTATCACAAAAGAATTTCAATTCAACTGAAAGTACGGTAGACAATGGTTCAGATGTGGTCGCTAGTTGCGCAACACTACTGTGGACAGGTATGAAATAGCTAGCTATAATAGATACCTACTAGCTTAACCCTCGGCTCCGCCCGTGTTTAATCATTTTCCGTTCAGAACTTTGCGTCTACCGGAATCATTTAATTAAAATTAAAAATTAAAGCCTTTGTTAGCGAGCTACGCCAAAGATTACTAATAAACAAAATCTAATCAGAAAATAAGCGCTCACAGCCCAGTGGCTATCCCCATTGAAGGAGTTGCATAGTTGTGGAATTCTTAAGTGGAACCACTATCCTAAGCATAGGTTCAGGAATTGTATTGTTATGCCGCCCTTGGCTGGAAAAATTTCCTGAGCGTTTCCGTGTCTCGCAGGGCACGTTCAACCAGTCCTTTTTAACCTTTCACCTTTCCCTCCACTTTTCTGAAAATCTTAACTAAACCAAATTTTCCAGGCCAATAAATCAGCAATATAAAATCCATTTAAGCGTAGTTAGGTACAAATATCATTGTACTTGGGTCCACGGGGAAATCAATACATCCTTATGTAAGGTACCAGTAATTTGATTGGCCCGTTGGCGCAATCGGTGGTGACGCCTGTTGCGCCAGGGGTCGTTTGTTCGAATCCCACTCAGGACAAATATTCGTGTGATGTACACGTATTTGTTCTGTGCCATGATGTTAATATCTATATATATAAAAATGTTATGTTGGTTTGTGTACGCTTCAAAAACTCAAAAAGTTCTGCACCGATCGAGCTGAAATCTTAGCATGATATATAATCCACATCAAGGATTGTTTTTATCAAATTTTTGCATCAGTCTTCATCCCTTAAGGGGCGGGGGTGCAAAATTAGTATGAAACTTTGCCGTTTTTGAAGTCATGTAAGCAACCCGAACGCGTGGGTCTAATTCTACGCGAGCGAAGCTGCGGGCATCCACTAGTTATCTATGTTTGTTCTGTGTCTGGATGTTAATATTATTTATTTACGTATGTATTTAAAAATACCTATGTACGAGTATGTTTATCAATCTCTGACACCCATATTAGGTACACTAACTTAATATTTAAAGTATTCTTTAGATATAAAGCACTTATATAATGACGATTAACATGATTTTCCACCCTAAAGGTCAAGGTTTTGTTTAATTACGTTGCAATTAACCTTAGCATAACTCTTAGGTAAGAAAAAAATTTCAACTTTTAAGAAACAATTTTCTTAGCTGCTTACAATTAACTTACGGTCTATTTTTAGGTCTAAAGTATACAGAGAAAAGCTTTTAAGAAGATAGAAGCTTTTAGCAAGGTAAAGTGTTTCAAAATGTTAATGCAATTAATGATATTGTAAGTAATTAAAACCTTCTAGTCGCAGTAATATAATCTATTCCTTACCTGTCCTAACCGTACTACTCGCCAAGGTTTAACCCACCACCAATCCGCATTGGAGCAGCGTGGCTGAGTACCTATGTTCAAGACCCACAACCAGAGCTCCGGAGAGACCCGTATCCGGAACGTCTATGGGTATATACGTCTATATCTAGCTAGTCTAATAATTGTTAACGGATATCGTATACTATCATAACTTTATTCAAATCAATCACTTATTCATAACTTTATTCAAAGTTAAGCAATCAGTGCGCCGAGGTTGGTGTCGATGGTTCAATTAAGCGTGGCACTGAAAAAACCTCCCAGTGGAATTTACAACTAGAACATAATTGCGAATGCCGATAACTATCGGTCACAACAATAATATTTTCCTATTAAATTGAGTTGGTTGGATAACTGTACTATTATTAATACCAACTAACTTCTAACTGACATAGAAATGTTACCAATCACAATAAGCATCGCTGCGACCCGTAGACGTCCCACTGCTGGGCACGGGTCTCCCCTACAGATACTGCTACGGGAGGTCTAGAGCATACTCCACCACGCTGCTCCAATGCGGATTGGTGGAGGGGTTAGTGCCCAACCCAGTGTCGAATGTTAGCTCCTGTATCACTGCAGATTACGGTAATAACGTTCGGTAGGTAAAAAGTTTCGATAATGTGACTGAAAGTTCTACTGTGAGAATCCATTGGTACTGAAAGAAAATTAGATGAATGAAATACCTATATCTATAAGTAAAAAGTTCAAATAAACACTCAATTAAAAAGTATCACGTCGCGATACGCAACCTCATTAAGCTCCGGAGATACGGTCAATCGAGGGAACTTCACAAGCTCAGCTTTTGCAAAGCTCGTACACCAGTTTACACTTCCTGCAATTTAGAGCTTTCGTTCGCATCTTCTCTTCACTAAGCTCGCTTCTATAAAATTTTAATTATAAATAGTGTTTGCAAAAGGTCTGACGTTTTTATATAAAACGTTCATGGTTAAATTAAATGTAGTATGAGATGTGCTATAAAAATACTAAAATTGAGAAATTTGTTCTAGTTTTATATTCAAGTCCTTTTATCGATATGATCGATCGACGGCTTTACGTTCCGAAGCACGGCAGCATCCAGGAAATTTTGCCACCAGCGGTCACCCATACACAAACCGACCGCGCCGTCGTTGCTTAACTCTTTCGATCTTAACTTGCTGCTGTATATACTTTAACAAATTAGCTATTGAAGAGTAAAGGCTAAAACTACTTGGCCGCTAAGCCAGGAAAGTATGTCAGTAAAAGTATTTTTTAATACAGTTGCTCAAAAAGTGGCATATTACAGGGACGTATAGCGTTCGGGAAGTGAGCTATTACACACTCGTGCTTTTTCTTTACCTTTTCCGAACTCGTGCGTTCTCTTTCCCAACTGTCAAAATAATGTCTATTAAAAAGAAAAAACCAACCACGAAAAAAAAAATTCGTAGAAGTTTTTATGTTTCATGGAAATATTTCTAAAAAGAAGCTACTAATTTGTTTCAATATCAGATTTAATGATTTGATTCAATGAATTAGGTTAGGTTTCATTTAATTTCATCTCATTAAATTTCATGTCAATAAAAAAATTCTACTGAAGACTTGGCTGTATGGGCATAGTTCCCTTTGCCTACCCAGAATGGGTGAAGAAAACAAAAAAAAATCTCTGCAATACTCTGTATTCTTTTATGGTTGGCGCCATTTTCCAAAAATGTTCGCTGCGAGTTTAGTTTGTGTTTTTATTATTTTATCAAATTGCTTCATTTTTTCGCAACTGTATTAAAAATAGTTGTTCAGTACACGTGCGGAACCGTCATTGCAACTTGTTCCGACTGTCAACCCTCGCCTTCGACTCGGGTAGACATTTGTCGGAACTCTTTGCAATGACAGGCTTTCCGCACTTGTAGCGAAATATACTATTTTAATACAGTTGCTCAAAAAGTGGCGTATTACAGGGACGTATAGCGTTCGGGAAGTGAGCTATTACACACTCGTGCTTTTTCTTTACCTTTTCCGAACTCGTGCGTTCTCTTTCCCAACTGTCAAAATAATGTCTATTAAAAAGAAAAAACCAACCACGAAGTTTTTACTAAAAAAAAATTCATAGAAGTTTTTATGATTCATGCAAATATTTCTAAAAAGAAGCTACTAATTTGTTTCAATATCAGATTTAATGATTTGATTCAATGAGTTAGGTAAGGTTTCACTTCATTTCATCTCATTAAATTTCATGTCAATAAAAAAATTCTACTGAAGACTTGGCTGTATGGGCATAGTTCCCTTTGCCTACCCAGAATGGGTGAAGAAAACAAAAAAAAATCTCTGCAGTACTCTGTATTCTTTTACGGTTGGCGCCATTTTCCAAAAATGTTCTTTGCGAGTTTAGTTTGTGTTTTTATTATTTTATTAAATTGCTTCATTTTTTCGCAACTGTATTAAAAATAGTTGTTCAGTACACGTGCGGAACCGTCATTGCAACTTGTTCCGACTGTCAACCCTCGCCTTCGGCTCGGGTAGACATTTGTCGGAACTCTTTGCAATGACAGGCTTTCCGCACTTGTAGCGAAATATACTATTCTCGTCGCCTAATCCTTCTACCGAGTGTAGCGAAAAGTACAACATAGATAGCCATTTAAAAGTTCTGTTAAAACAAACTAAACTGCACCGAATACCGGAAAATGCTGTTCCGGAAAATGTTGATTAACCAGATAACAACATCCAGGGGAAAATTGAAGACTCTAGCGCGTTTGATTGACTGTTTTGGAAACGTTTTAGTTCCCACTGCTGGGCACTAGCCCTTTTTCACAAATAAGAAGGCCAAGTGTGTCGTCCACACTGCTCCAGTGCAGTTTGGTTAGCGACCAGCTCGATAAAAAAATTAAAGAGATAAACACTGGACTCAGTGTCGTACCTTGGGGTATGCCTAGCAGTGGCTGTTGCGTGGTGAAGAGAGAGAGAAAGATGTAAGAGAAGTATAGAGATTACCTTTTCCATTTTTATAAGATAGCAAACGAGCATGCAGCATCAGCTGCTACCTACAACTGTGACAGTATTTGAACTGGAATCGAATACGACCGGGCTTAATTCTTATTAGTTGGTCAGTTGTAGCGTCCATAGCCCAATGCTACGGAGGGCACGTAAAGCCGTCGGTTCCGGTTGTTTTCAATGCTGGAAACAGTCGTTAAGTCTTGTCGAAGACCTTCGGGTGGCTTGAGAACATTCAACACTGGGTTGGCCACTAACCCCTAAACCAATCCGCAGTGGAGCAGTGTAGTAGAGTATGCTCTAGACCTCCCGCAGCAGTGTCTGTGGGGGAGACCCGTGCCCAGCAGTGGGACGTCTATGGGTCGCAGCGAGTTGGTCAGTTCGATGTTCGTAGTTCGCAGTTCGTAGTAGGTTTCATACCTACTACGAACTGCGACTGGGGATGATTAATAGTTAGACCTTTTAGTTGGTATTAGTAATATACTATTCAAATAATTAAGTAGCAGCTCTGGGAAGCTTGTGAAACAAAGCCGCAAGCGCTGCTCTAGTTCGCGGTGAAAGCTAACAAGCGAACCGGAAAGTACTGATTAAAGTTCCGATAACCTACAACTAGTACTGAGGGAAATCGTACAAAATACGGTAAATAGCTTATAGGCAACCGAACTCGCTCGTCGAGACGGTCTGGATTCAAATCCAAGAAATGCTAAGATGTGCTTTATAAGAAACTAGTGGATGCCCGCAGCTTCGCTCGCGTAGAATTAGACCCAATAACGACGTTTGCCCGCGTTCGGGTTGCCCACTTGATTTCAAAAACGGCAGTTTCATACTAAATTTGCACCCCCGTTTTACCCCGTCAGGGGGTGAATTTTCAAAAATCCTTTCTTAGTGCTCCCCTACGTTATAAAAGGAACCCCTGTGCAAAGTTTCAAGTTTCTAACCCTTATAGTTTAGGCCCTGCGTTGATATGTCAGTCAGTCAGTCAGTCAGTCAGTCAGTCAGTCAGTCACCTTCTCCTTTTATATATATAAAGAAAGATTAAATATCACTTGTCGCTACACAAAACATCATACGGAAAGCTGAATGCCTGTGTAGGCATGTGTAGTCTGCCAATACGCATTGGATCAGTGTGGTAGACAATAGCTAAGACCGCATTGCGAGATGTATTTAAGTACAGATTAGAACCTCTTACTAGACTTACCTACCTCCTAAATTCAACACCGTTTTGTTTTCGCTAGTGTTTACTCGAACTAGGAACTCCTGCTAGGTGGCGCGACGATCTGTTAACTTAAAACCGGGCTCAAGCGTGCCTTGGGAGCGAGCTTAGTCCAGTAGTGGACTAAAGTGAGCTTAAGAGAGAAAAGGAATGACAGGGATACAAAACAGCCATTTCAATTCAACTCAACGATTGTTGACACAAAACTGGAATAATGAAAAGCAACTTCAACAAAGCTAACGATTAATTATAATATTAGCATAACTCACAATCGTTGCCGATGCTATAAATACTGACGTCAATACATTTCGAGTTCTCAACCCTTACGTTAGAGTTCAATTTGGATTATATTCATCGCGAGGTTTGTTAGCGAGATTATTTTTCTTTGTATCGTTGTGAAAATAAATAGTGTGGAAGCACGAATGTAATGGCGTCTTAGGTAATGGACGGAGTTCTATTTTATTATGATGGAAAACGTAGCGTCCATAGCCCAATGGCTCGCTTCGATTCAATGTGACCGACAGAGTTAAACGACGACGGGCGCGGCCGGATTGTGGATGGGTGACCGCTATTGGCAAAATTTCATGTACGCTACCGTGCTTTGGAGGGCACCTAAAGCCGTCGGTTCCGGTTGTTTTCAATGGTGGAAACAGTCGCTAAGCCTTGTCGAAGACCTTCTGGTGGCTTGAGAACATTCGACAACATGGCTACAACCCCTCCACCAATTCGCATTCAAGCAGCGTGGTGGAGTATGCTCTACACCTCCCGCAGTAGTGTCTGTGGGGGAGACCCGTGCCCAGCAGTCGGACGTCTATGGGTCGCAGTGCATGATGGAAAACCATTGGGAAACCGTTATTCGAAGCTCGTGCGGTGTTCAAGGCAGGTTTAGGAAAAATATATCAAGTTTACAGTCACTGTACCAATTAATTGGGACGCACATACGCTCGCTACAAAAAACAAGCTTTCTACTATTACTACTTTTCTACAAAGTACTTCTATTTCTTGGAGTATATAATTAATAAATCTTTGAATTACATCAAGGTCTTTGAAGCAGATAAAAACTTTGGCCAAGTTATATCAACGAAGTTCAAGTCAAATAAGTTCATTACCGCATACCTTGCGGCGCTAGTTTCGGAAAGCTTGAATTGCATTGCAGCTGCTCATCTCTCAAAATAATGTTAAATTCAGTTATGAATAATGCAATACTTACGTTCTACGTTGTAGCGTCCATAGCCGAATGGCTCGCGTCCATTCAATGTGATCGAAAGAGTTAAGCAATGACGGGTGCAGTCGGTTTGTGGATGGGTGACCGCTAGGGGCAAAATTTCATGTACGCTACCGTGCTTCGGAGGGCACGTAAAGCCGTCGGTCCCGGTTGTTTTCAATGCTGGAAACAGTCGCTAAGCCTTGTCGAAAACCTTCGGGTGGCTTGAGAACATTCGACACTGGGTTGGCCACTAACCCCTCCACCAATACGCATTGTAGCAGCGTGGTGGAGTATGCTCTAGACAACCCCCTAAATATATTTTTAGAGGTAATGCTTTGAAACACGAATTAAGATTCAGTTATCTGACGTATTTCTTCGATTTCGCCACGACGGTAACCGAATGTTGAATACCTTTGCAGAACTTGGCCCGTCTTTGACATTCATGCTACGTCGAGGATACTGAGTACGTTGTGGATACAGAAATTGGGCCGCTAATGACTGTGCGGTTTAAGTGTGAATTAAGCATTTCGAAATGAACGAATGAATGAGAAACTGAACAAAGAGCCGGGAGACAAATTCGAGAGAAAGCCCGCCCAATAAAACGGATTAACTTTGTGAAAGCTTTTATGTAAGGAAAGTTTATTTATTGAAGTAGTTTGGTTTGAATTTTATGTTCATCTTCGCAACCAATACACCACAAGCCTTTCGTTGTCCCACTGTTGGACTCGGGTTCCCTGTCAGAACCCCTCCTGTTTAGGCCATAGTTCACCACGCTGACCAAGTGAGGATTGGCTGACTTGACATGCCATCAAGAACTCTCAAGAATGCAGGTTTCTTAATGATTTTTCCTTCGCCATTACAGCAGTTGACATTTAATTTCTTAAATCACACATAACCTAGAAAAGTAATTGGTGCATTCCTAATTATTTTAAAAAACAAACCTCAGCTGCAAATTTAAAAATTTATCTGACTATATTTGAAAAAAAAAAAACCATACAAACTTTTATCCTGTATTCCATGAGAAACTCGTTACTTTTCGGGATGAACAGTATATTTTGATCCATCTCAAAGCAGCGCATGTTTAAACAAAGTTGTATTAAAATCGGTTTGTTAGTTTTTGATTCCATCGCGCATATATGAACAGACAGACAAACATAAATATTTTGGGAATCAGTATCGATTACACACAGTTAAAAATCCACTGATCGTTTTTTAATAGCTTTTATTTAACTTCACTCGTATGTATTCATTCATTCATGTAAGTATGTATGTCCAGGAATCTTGCAATCAATATTTCACCCACTTCCACTGAAGCTATCGAGCTGAAATTTGGCACACATATTTGGTTCCGATGACAATGCATGAAAATAAAAAAAAAAGATTTGAAAAGCTTTTTTAAAAAAAAAAATTTTAACAGTATAATTTCAAGATTCGTTCAATTTACAGTTAGATGTATGTAGAGTGGTGATTTTTTTTCGCGAATTATTGACGGAGTGTGTGAGATGGATATACTATTTATTCAGGACAATTAGTTGACTCTACTAATCGTGCTTTCTATCTCAACAGCGAACACAATTATCTATTGTTGATAAGTTTGTTTAATTACTGTCAACCATGTGGAATATTCATATTTGTTTTAATCAATACAAAATAACAAACTTAAATTGTCTGTTTTAAGGTACAACTTATCCCGAATGACTAATAGGTATAACACTTACTAAACTATTGTCCATATTTGGTTTGGGTGCGTTCAACTTTTCGCCACTAAATTTGAAGGAAGCAAAGAAACCCTTCTTTGCTTCGTTCAAAGTTAGCTCCTATTTTTTTCGCTCGAAGGTACACTTTACTATTATATAGGTTACTTTTATATAGGCCTTTTTAGGGCTAATTCTGTTTATTTATTCTTATTCGACATGAAAATATTTCATAACATTTTATTTGATATTTTTGCAGTAATAAGTAATTTTTAAGTAATAATTTATTCTAAGAAATAATCCTACGTACCTTGTTCTGTATAACCTAAATATTTATTTTAATAAATAAAATATCTAAATAAATATCTTGGACATTCTCACACACGGCCATCTGACCCCAAAGTAGGCGCGAGCTTGTAATATGGGTGTCAGAGACTGATATTCATACATAGATATTTTTAAATACATACTTATATACATAATATTAACAGCCAGACACAGAACAAATACAAGTATTCGTCACACGAATATTTGTTCTGAGTGGGATTCGAACCCACAACCACTGGCGCAATATTTTAATTTCAACTTACAAATTTTACTGTTATATGGTTTGTAAAACGATTCAATATGAATATAGTCAACTTCATGTATATAATTTAATTCACTATAATTAATAAAATATATGTAAATTACTAATAAAATGTGAAAACAACTGTAATAAACAGTTTTACACCAGTAAAACTATTTTGTCCGTATCTGGGGCAGGCGCGGTCCACTTTTCGCCACTGAATTCGCCACGAAGCGAAGCAAAGACCGACGCCACACTTTTTTGTAATCTTTGCGCCTTTTCTGAATTATACTTTTGTGTTAGCATTCCTTTCATGATTCATTTCCTGCTTATTTCACGTTTATTCTTGTAAATTTAATTTTTTATGTAAATACTAGTGGCTTTAGCTCCACAAATTTGTAATAAATCCGTAAGGTCCGTAGGGGATAACCCTATGTTTATTTTACATCCTTAATCCCATTTTTACAATCTTTGAATGTAATATTTATTTATAATATCTAATCAACAGCAAAAAAAAATTTTATGCTTCTAGTTCTGAAAATGAAAATACTTTTATACAACCTTTCATCACCCTTTTCATCCCTTTACAACACTTTTTTCCAATTAAAAAGTAGCCTATGTCCTTTCTCAGACTCTAGAATTAATATTTATCTACTTACCAGTAAATATCTGCCATAACTGGGAATGAATTTTAAACTATTTGCTCGTCAATTGTCAACGACGAGTAATAAAAGACTAAAATAATATCAACTATTACTTTGATTTACGTCACAAGCCAACTATTATTATGGTTGTAAAACTATTGTATGGGTCTCGATTATCCGTATTTGGGTCAGGCCGTTTTCGCCATTTAATTAGAACGCTGCCAGGACTGTTGTTACCCCTTTTTGCTCGGCGGTGTAATATTGCGCCTTTTCTGGTTTTCACTTTAGTGGTGGAATTCCTTTCATGAACCATTTCCTGCTTATTTTGGCTTTGTCCGCTTATTCTGGTTACAGCACATAATTTTGCTTCCGATGACGACTCCGTTGTGCGGTATTGGATAGCCCTGACTAACGAACCATGTATTATAGCTTATTGGCATAAAATATAGCTTTTAGGCACTTTTTCTAAGCCTTGCTGCCCCCTGCAGCCTTGTTACCACACAATATATGTGGTCCTTCGAGCCGGATGCTGATCAATGAGCGTTGTTGCTCATCGACTCCAAATGATAGCAATTTAATGGTAGTTCACGCCGCTTTCTGGTTGCTTCCTCACACGCGATACACACTTACAATAGCTGGTCTCACACAATACTGGTTTTTACCACACGCAAGATCCTCGAAGTAATACCATTGTGTAGTGTCTTCGCGCTTAACTTACCTAAAACGTGATTTCAGATAACTAATTGTATCAGGCGTTACTTTGCGGAACTCCAGTATTACAAATCAAGGATTAATCTACTTTGCAACAATCCGCGAACAAAAATGTATGGTTGTGTATACCTTCATGCACGCAGCACCTCCCTCCCACGTAGGAAGCATGCACACGCGATTAGCGAAAACATACACCAACACACAAACCAATTTTTTTGGATTGTTGCAAAGTAGATTAATCCTTGTTTTGTGATTTAAGATCTTTTCTAAACCCTGCTTTTAAAAAATTAAGTAAATTAGTTCAACAACTAAGTATGAATCGTGGCAGATTCAGCAGAGCTGCAAATTCTGGCACCAAGTGGCAGGTTATCCCGCTGAGGGTAATTAAACTTTTAGTTCGCAAACTTTTGTAATATATTGCATCCTAAAGTTTTAAATCTGTGATAACGGTATATATTTAGTTTATTATATTGAAGCTAAGTAGTAGAGTCCATAGCAACGACAGGCGCGGTCGGTTATTGGATGGGTGACCGCTAGTGGCAAATTTGATGGACGCTACCGTGCTTCGGAGGGCACGTTAAGCCGTGGGTCCCGGTTGTTTTCAATGATGAAAATAATCGGTAAGCCTTGTCGAAGATCTTTGGATGGCTTGACGTTCGATACTGGGTTCTCCACTAACCTCTTCACCGATAATACCGCAGATTTGTCTGTGGAGGAGATCCGTGCCCAGCAGTGGGACGTCTTTCAGAAGCAGGTTTGTCACATATATCATGAATGGTATACTCGTTTGATATTCACATAAAAACACAACACCAACCGCTTATCGTGCAGAAGGCTCATGACAAAGCCCTATAAGCGAAACCGCATTTATAATAAAAGTTGGCGAACTAAAAGCTTAATTACAACCAGCTTACCTGGTTTTCCCTCAAAGCATAAATTCGCTCCAGAAATCTGTTTATACCGTACGATGAAAACCAGCGTGGATGAAACTTTATCTTTTGTTAGTAATATTCATGTGTCCATAGGAAAAAGTGAAAAAAAACAGATTAAACTGTGAGTTAATACATTGTAGAACTTACGCTACGCTAAAACCGCTTTACATATTTTTTATACGTAGATAACATATTATAAAAGTTGATCATAATGTTCTCGAAGGCATGTGAAGTCTGTCTATCCGCACTTGGCCAGCGTGGTGGATTAAGGCCTAATCCCTCCCATTCTGAGAGGAGACGTGCCCAACAGTGGGATAAAGAAAGGGTTGTGGTGAAAATTTTCCAGAATGTATCAGGTTGTTTTTAATACATAGATTTTAATTTATAGTTTTTAATTTATCCCTTTTATTTTAATTGATGCAGCGTCATTTTTTATCTCATGCCACACATTACAAATAAGGAAAATATTGAAAAAGCTCAGATAGCAATTGAGATTTACTTCAGTTGCTAAAGGGTATTTAACGGACAATATAACAAATTAAACTTGATACTAAGTAGGTACCTACTCAGAGAGTTTTTTAGAAAACAAAAAGTTTTTTTTCTCTGAATCGAAGCAACATAAAAATATGAAATAAATATTTTCGAACTCAGGCTGCAAAAATAATTAAAGAAACGATATTTTTAGGCGATAGTTGCTAAAGGGTATTTAATGGACAATATAACAAATTAAACTTGATACTAAGTAGGTACCTACTCCAAGAGTTTTTTTAGAAAACAAAAAGTTTTTTTCTCTGAATCGAAGCAACATAAAAATATGAAATAAATATTTTCGAACTCAGGCTGCAAAAATAATTAAAGAAACGATATTTTTAGGTGTTAAATAATTTTAAATGTTTTAAAATTATAAACTCTACGACTGATTCAAAAAATATTTGCATCATCTTCACCTTAGTACACACAACGGGTACAACCATCTCAATATATTTAAAAGTTGAATAAAAATATTTGCATCATCCCATGATTCACCTAGGTGCACACAACGGGTACAACCATCTCAATATATTTAAAAGTTGAATAAAAATATTTGCATCATCCCATGATTCACCTAGGTACACACGACGGGTACAACCATCTCAATATACCTATTTAAAAGTTGAATAAAAATATTTGCATCATCCCATGATCCACCTACGTACACACAATGGGTACAACCATCTCAATATATTTAAAAGTTGAATAAACCACATACTCATTTCCACTGAAGAAAGCAATGTTTCTAGTCCAACATGATTCTAATGCATCTTTTATCATGTTATCTATTGTAGCAAACCGTGCATAATACTTCAAAACTTCTATTTTATGAGTTCCATGTAACCCAGTTCATTTACGCTTTCAAACCTTTTATTACTTCCGTTTATTATTACGTCCGTGTGGTGAAAACAAAGTCTTTATTATAAAGTTAGTAGTTAGTTCTGAGGGTGTATACTCTCATGCATACAGCACCTCCCTTATAAGAAAGCATGCACATATAACAATTAAAATATACCCTGCCTAACACGCCTCAAATATTAGAATAGGTGTCGATAGCTATTTATTGAAAACCTACCTACCTACTTATACGCGGGCGGAGCCGCGGTAAAAGCTAGTGAGACACACTATTGATTATTATTTATTATAATTTTATAGTGAATAAAATAGTGAGCAAAGTCGAACACAAAATTGGTCAAAAGTCAGTCGTATGTGAGCGCCCTAAACATACAAGTTCAACCGCCTGTTAAATCAAAAGGAATAAAATTATGGTAATGAAAATAAAAGTTTGCAAACGACACCGCTCACTCGTTTTTATACACATGGAAAGAATTATTATCATAATTTCACGCGTATCACACGCGAGGTGCGGTTAACCCGAAGGGGATTCGGCTTGTAAGGATTATACTTGAATAATAAATAAACAATGATAGCCCAGAGGCATTTTGACCTCTTACACGTGAGGCCAACACCACAACCCTTTTTACATCCCACTGTTGGACTCAGGTCTCCTTTCGGAATGAGAGGGGTTAGGCCTTAGTCCTTAGTACTTGTGAATTGACTTTAATTATTATTTTTATTCACTCCAATTACATCACTAACTTTACAGGCTTATCTAATTTGTTAATGTTGCTTAAATAAAATTACATTTCTACTAAGTCTGTAAGTAAGTTCTTACAACATCTCAAAATAAAATCAGTCCTTATTACATTAAAAACAATGTCAAAGATCATGAAATTACAATCAAATCAAATAATGTATCAAATTACAATGTCCAACTTACAAACATTTTTTTTAAAAAAGCTTTTTAAAACTTTTTTTTTATTTTCATGCATTGTCATCGGAACCAAATATGTGTGCCAAATTTCAGCTCGAAAGCTTCAGTGGGAGTGGGTGAAATATTGATTGCAAGATTCCAGGACATACTTACATACATACGAGTGAAGTTAAGTAAAAGCTTTTAAAATAATAAAATATTATGTCAATATATCAAAATGTCAATATGGAAATAAATGTCAAAATGGCTCAAATAGATAAAATCATGAATTAAATCTGTGTGATGTCATATTATGGAACCGCTGTGAACTCATAAATCGTACATTTAAAGATGTCAATAATATCTGTAGTTAGACATGTAGGTAGGTGTGATGTATGCTAATATAATTAAATGTGTAGGCAATTGCAGGTAATTACCAATGTTTACTTTTTGTATATTGCTCGTGTACCTACCTTCGTTAATCACTTGGATTACATACTCATGTAACGGATAACGGCTTTTTATTATGTTCCCCAAATAGAAATAGAAAATACTCCCTCTGGACTTTGTACCCGTGTTGTTAAGGTAATATCAGTAGGCATCCTTGATGTTTCCATCGTAACAGCAAGTAACTTTATGTCACTTTAAGTACTTTAACTACTTGTACTATTATTCTGTGCTATAAGCGAGAGGAGCGCTAGGGCTGTCGCTGTTTTGACAATAAACGTGATGGCCTATCTATGTGACAAGTGCGGCGTCGTCTCACAACGGGCTATAGAAAGGCGTTTCACCCCTCAACGGGCTCACGTGCCTGATACTGACAGCCGTGTACCGTGGCTCATTATGTGCATGCCTACCTGCGATTCTTGTTCTGGGGCTCTGATTCTTTTGGCTCGTTTTAACCGACTTAATAATGGGAGAGAATGCTTTAGCGTTAAGTCCGCCTTTGTACGATGAAATTGTTCAATGAGATTTAAATAAATAAATACCTAATCGTAATCTTTATTGCCTCAAGTGTAACATTACAAGTTCTCAGTCGTTGCAATTGATTCTATATAATTATAATAATTTAATAATTACTTAGTAATATTCAAAATGCATTAGTTTTATTTATGTCAACATAGTTTAAATTTATAATAATAATAATAGAGGACGCCGCAGATTCGCTCGCGTGGAATAGACATAACAATAGTTTCGTTTACACCTAGTAATATTATATAGCCTATTTCACTCATTGAAGATGCAGCTTTCTAATGGTGAAAGAATTTTTGAAATCGGTCCAATAGTTTTTGTTTTCACACAAAAACTACTGGACCGATTTCAAAAACAAATGTTTCCTCTTTATAATATTAGCATAGATAGTATGATAAGTATTCTTCAAATGGGAATGAGCTTGTATGTCAAGTAATGTACCACTTACCATCAGGTGGCCCGTATGTCTGTTTGTCCGTCTTTAGTATAAAAAAAATAAAAAAATTGTAGTCTCTTTCAGCTGTATCAGCTGTTTCTATGGCCACGTTAGCTAATTGAACTGCTTCTGCAGCAGCTGATTGAAAAGATCGCTCATTTGCTAACCTAGCTACATAAAGAAATTGCGTTATGGTTAAGAAATCTAACATTTTTTTACGCATCGAAAAATGGCCGCAATTTAAAACGTAAAGTTTCAGAGGAGTTAACAAAATCCGGGGTGAAAAGTGCTTTTAGACTGCCGTCGGTAGTGAAGTGAGATAGACGAACATTTTCAATTAAAAGGCCAGTAATTTCTCGTGTTTTCGATGATTTTTAAAAGTCGACTCTCAATAGCTCTGAATTAAATCGTAGCGAATTGTCAAATTCATCGCGATATCCTACTACTGATGAAGTTGTTTAAACGAACGTTTCTTTTATCAATTTAATGTATATATTACATATACATTAAATTGATAAACAACATACACACTACCGTTGGGTCAACTTCTTTATATACTCTGATTGGGTTGACTCACAATCACTACATACAGGGTTTCCAATGACAGAGTCAGGAATTTCAAATGAAATTTAAAAAAAATCAAACATTTCAATCAAAAAGTTTTTAATGAAAATGAAAGTTCTGCTATTTCGTAGCACACACTTGTGGAATCTATTCATCGTATTCTGCATGATACGCCTGAGCATAGAAGGTTCAAAAAAAATCCATATAATAATGAAAATAAATGAATCTGAATCTCACATCAGGTAATAGTGGAGGACATGCAATATCACCAAAGCGGGACAACTATTTTTGAAGAAACAGTTCACGTAATTGTTCCATTGTGATTGTGCAGTGTAAAAAGCGGCGACAGCCCAGGCTACCAAACTCGCCTCTCACTCGAGCGGTCCGGGTTCAAACCCCAGCGGCACACACCAATGATTTTTCTAAGTTATGTGCGATTTAAGAAATTAAATGTCACTTGCTGTAACGGTGAAGGACACGTGAGGAAACCTGCATGCCAGAGAGTTATTCATAATGTTCTCGAAGGCATGTGAAGGCCAATCCGCGCTTGGCCAGCATGGTGGACAAAGGCCTAATCCCTCCCATTCTGAGAGGAGATCCGTGCCCAACATTGGGACATATAATAGGGAGGATATAACTCCATATACAGTAGAGGAAAATACGGACCGATTATTCCGTTCACTGACAGTTGAATTCCGTTCTTGAAGCTCGGGCCCGGCCGTGGTTGATTTGTAAGGGAACCAGTAGCTCGAAAATTCTGTACCCATTTATGAATCAAGTTTTCGCTTGTTCCATCTCGTAAACGTCGGATATTTGTAATGGGAACAAAGCTCCATGCCTTGACCTACGATTGGCTCTCGTCGATTCAATGTGATCGAAAGAGTTAACCAACGACGGGCGCGGGCGGTTTGTGGTTGGGTGACCGCTAGTGGCAAAATTTAGGGGAAGCGTGACGAACGATTCTCCTCCTTTTTAAAAAAAATCTTTGATACTGCAAGCACGACGCGCGCCCAACACTGCAACATTGTGAATGACATATCCGCAGGAATAAAATCTACTGCGCCCCTCTTCCCGCACTCATTTCAATTCGAACGTTTTTTTAAATATTCAAATTTAAAATCCGAACTCCGTGAGACACCCTGTATCTTATAGTTGGTTACCTGAACACTACGTAACTGGCTACCAATTATCTCATGCAATAAACTAGGTAAAGGTAAACTGTAGCATATACCGCGCACATCTTTACTTCAAAACAATGTGACGGAATGTGATGATGTGATGAATTCACGCCAAATCTACAGAACCGATTTAAATGAAATTTTGTACACAGATAGTGTAGAGTCTGAGAAAGGACATATAGTCTAGTCAACAAGTACCTTTTAGGTCAAAATTTTTGCGCCTTCTCCGAAAATTATGATTGAGGTGTCAACATAGTTGGAAAAAAAAAATTTATTTATATTTCGTTCAATAAAAAATATAAACAATTTTTTTTTTCAAAAAATAATACATGGTTGTTTTTGTTTTTTTAAGTAGAAAAAGAAAAAAAATACAAAGAAATAATTAATTTGTTAATAACAAATTGTGTATTAAATAAACAATGAAAATTTAAATAATAATCGATTTTTCTTTCTTACTATCAAAGATCAAGATAAACAATGATCTTTTTAAAAAAAATGGTTCCTTAATTTTCATAATAAGTGGTAAAAAAAAATTGTTATTCAACAAATGCGTTTTTAAGCAATAAAAATTTTTTTTAGAGAAACGATTTTTTTTTAAAAAATCATAATTAAAATCAAAGATTATGATATCAAAAAAAAATTTTTGATTATCTCATAAACAACGCATTTGTTTATAACAATTTTTTAAACAATAGGAGATAAAAATTATTAAAAATCATTTTTAAGTAGCTTCTGATCATAAGAAAATGGACCAATAATAATATTACAAAAAAAGAATTTTTTTCAATGTTTAATTAAGCTTTATAATTTTTTCCCTCAGTAAATTGTTAATAACAAAACGAAAATTAACAATTTTTGAATTTTTCCAACGGGAATCTATTCTAAGACCTTTGAAAAATAGCTCCACGAAAGGAAAAAAATCTCAGATTAATAGTTTAACAATTATCGCACTTGCAATGTTAATGTTCATGCTACAAAAAATTGTTAATTAATTAATGGATAACTTTTTGAAAAATCGCGATAAAAATTTTTTGATTACGGATTATTGTTCATTGATCTATCCTACAGGCGCCTGAATTTTTTCAATTTTTAATTTTCATATTTAATAAGTTTAAATAATATTTATTCATTAAAGGTCCGATGGGGCCGTGGCGTACGCAAGCCGGAGTACCCGTTTTCGAGCGTATTTTCAACCCTCTGGGAAATTATAAACATTAGTCCGACAATTTCGGGAGTCAAGACTTTTTTTAGGAAATTTCTTCCTCTTTTTGAATCTTTTTTCAAATTTAAATTTTCTCAAATAGTTTTCGAGATATTAACGAAATACCAAACCCCCTTTTTTTATTTCACTTAATTGTTTATAACTATTGCAATTTTTGCGAGCGGGCTTCGCATTTTCTCAAAAACTATCTACATGCCATTCCGAATCGAATGACACCTCAATCATAATTTTCGGAGAAGGCGCAAAAATGTTGACCTAAAAGGCACTTGTTGACTAGACTAATAGGCTACTTTTATTTGGAAATAAGTGTTGTAAGGTGTTGAAAAGAGGGTTGAAACGTTCTATGAAAGTTTTGTCATTTTCAGAACACCCAAGCGAAAGTAAAAATAGACAGTACAACTTCTAATCCCTTATACCTTGGGAAAGGCGTGCGTCAGGGATGCATACTCTCTCCAATTCTATTCAATGCATATGGAGAATATATCATGAGGCAAACATGCAGCGACTGGAATGGCGGAGTAAGCATTGGCGGAATGAAAGTGAATAATCTCCGGTACGCTGATGATACGACACTAGTCGCTGCAAATGAGGAAGAAATGCATTTGCTTCTGCAAAGAATGGAGGTAGCTAGTGCGGACCTGGGACTGTCCATTAACAAGTCGAAGACTAAACTTATGGTGGTGGATCGCACAAACCAGATCTTCGTGGATTGCTTGACCTACAAATCGTAGACAACTTTGTGTACCTAGGCTCTAACATCAGCAATAACGGGTCTTGTGAAGGGGAAATACGGCGTCGCATTGGTATGGCCAAAAACGCAATGTCACAGCTTCAAAGAATCTGGAAGGACAGGACAATATCAATTAAAACCAAGATGAAATTGGTACAGACACTCATTTTCTCTATTTTCTTGTATGGAGCTGAGACATGGACTATAAAATCAGCAGATCGAAACCGCATAGATGCTTTCGAAATGTGGTGTTGGAGGAAAATGCTGCAAATACCGTGGACAGCACACAGGACCAACGTATCTATCCTTAAACAACTAGGCATACAAGCGAGGCTCTCTTCCACCTGTCTCAAGAAAATCCTTGAGTACTTCGGTCATATCGCGAGGAAAAATGACGACAATCTGGAAAAGCTTATGATTACCGGTAAGATCGAAGGAAAGAGGCCTAGAGGACGAAGCCCCATACGTTGGTCCGATCAGATCCGGACATTTGGGACTACTTTCCACAATGCCTTAAAAGGTGCCGAAAATCGCAACAAGTGGAGAGAGACAACGAGGAAAGTGCTTAGTGGTGGTCACGACCCTCAGCAATGAGGAAACCGACTTGTAGAGAGAGAGATACACTTTATATAGATTTTTAATATATTTATATATTTTAAATAATATTTATATATTTTTAACAAAACTTTTTACGGACTTTTTATAGATTTTTAATATATTAATATATTTTTAATATATTTATATATTTTAAATAATATTTATATATTTTTAAATATATTAAAAATCTATAAAAAGTGAATAATGATGTAAAAATTGTATATGTGTAAGACAAAAAAAAGCAAAGGAAGGAAAAGAAGTAATTAAAGATTGCATTTTCTGAGAAGATTTACTATAGTAAGATTTTTTTTTTTTACACCATCGGAAAGTAGAGGTTTCAACGAACAGAATGCATACCAACTTTTTGAAAAAAGCTGATATTTTGACGAGTGAATTTTCGATTGAAAATTAGGGTTCTTTTTCGATATTAATTCAAAATAAGGTTGAAAAAATAAATATTTCTAATCAAATAAATTACAGCGTATTTGGGACATAAAAAGGTAAGTTTTCACCAAATTTCGTGAAAAAGAAAAATTATTTGTAAAAGATAAAAATAAAAAACCAAAAACTTGGTTTTTTGAACTTTTCACATACATTTTGAGGTTATGTGAAAAAAGTGTAAATACAAAAGTTTTAGATCTTTTTACTATCTACAACTTTGCCATTTAACTTTTTTCCATAGGACTTTTAGTTTTGCCGGAAATCGACATAAACCGTTTTTTCCCCTTAAACACCCACCCCTTCCGTTCCCTACCTCAGATCTCCCGGAATTTATTTTTCCTTTAATGTTTATAATACTCTCCTCCTTTTCTAATAGGTTATTTTCTACTATTATTTTTTTTTGTTTTAAAAGCTATCGAGACTGGTCTAATAAGAATAGAAATCTATATAAACATCGTAATAAAAAATCCATAATCTCCCTCACAATCTGCCATGTACTCGTATTAGTCGCTGTAACGATAAATGACAGTCCCCCATGTAGCTCAACAATAGTCTGGTCTAGATCGGCCATTGTTCGTCAAGTGACGTCTGGACAGGGGAGACAGGGGACCACGTACGGTGATCCGGGAGCAACGGGCTAAATGTACTGGCTCACTCGATTTAAGTACATATAGGTAAAGCCTATATGGAACCTATATCCTTACTAGTATTATAAATGTGAAGGTAACTCTGTCTGTCTGTCTGTCTGTCTGTTTCGCTTTCACGCCAAAACTACTTAACCAATTTAAATGAAATTTAGTACACAGATAGTCTAGAGTCTGACAAAGGACATAGGCTATTTTTTAATTGGAAAAAAGTGTTGTAAAGGGTTGAAAAGGGGATGAAAGGTTGTATGAAAGTATTGTCAGCTTCAGAACTAGAAGCATAAAACTTATATTTTAGGCTGTTGATAAGGTATAATAATCTATATAATAAAACTGAAGAGGAACTTTTTCTGTACATTGCAAATTTTTTTTTAAATTTTAATTCAGGAAAATTATGAAAACGGGTACCTACTCAATAGGTAGAGTTAGTAGATGTCCGTAATTAAAATATTTCACAACTATAAAAGTCCTACCGCAGTCCAAATCCACGCGAACGAAGCTGCGGGCGTCCACTAGTTATAAATAAATAAATATCTTGGACATTCTCACACACGGCCATCTGACCCCAAAGTAGGCGCGAGCCTATGACATGGGTGTGAGAGACTGATATACATACATAGATATTTTTAAATAGATACTTAAATAGATAATATTAACATCCAACATATTATGTTTAGAGTTCGGGATGCCAATGGTAGAGGTAGGAAAGTTCTGCAAGGAAATCTATTTAAAGCAAGCAGAGGCGCGGATAAAGCTTGTATATCCGTAAAAAATCACTATGCCCTATAAATATTTCTATCATGTTACCCTTCCCAATACGATTCCACTTAGCAAATCTAAAGTTACCTACCTACTATTAAACGCATGGTGTATTGAACAAACAGTTATTAAGAAAGTAATTTACCGGCAAAATCATATCTACAGCGCTTCCGAGACATTATTCCTAGCAGCAAACCCATTACTTTATTCCGGCGAGCAAAATGGTGGAACTGACTCGTAGGTACTTCTCTGGAATAGACATCCGCACTTAGTCAATACCGCCTTATACAAATTATATCTCTTATTCTGTCGAGTATAGCTAACTTCAGTAGGTACATTAAAAATAATAAAAAAAAATTATCTTGGACATTCTTACACACAGCCATCTGACCCCAAAGTAGGCGTGAGCCTGTAATATGGGTGTCAGAGGCTGATATACATACATAGATACTTAAATAGATAATATTTACATCCATGACAGAACAAACACAAGTGTTCGTCACACGAATATTTGTCCTGAGTGGGATTCGAACCCACGACCCCTGGCGCAACAGACAGGGTCTCTACCGATTGCGCCAACGGGCCTGTCAAATTGATTTTAGATTACTTCAGTACAAAAGCGTCATCGCACCATTTTCCGAGTCGTGGTCTCATCTCGAGGACTTTTCTTTCTCCTGTTGTCCTACGACTGAAATAGTCAATCAAAATGTAACTGAGCATCAAAATTTCAACTCTTCCGTAACCATTATTCCTTGCAGCAAACCGATTATTTTATTCCGAGCACAAAATGACGGAGCGAGTCTTGTTCCGCCATACTTGTTCAAGGCGAACTTAAACCAATTTTCATCTTGCACTCCGTCGATTGTAATGAACTTAGTTGAAAAGGCTCTTTGAAATAAGACGAAGGTTTTGTTTAATAGTTGTGCAAGTCTGAACTGGGTTTTAATAACACTAATGACTGAATGACTGAATAACTGAATTATGCAATGCAATAAGTTTTGTTGTTAAGAATGAATGGAAGTGTGGAGATGTTTTTTAGACAAAGTTTCATACTAACTTTGCACCCCGTTTTACCCCCTTAGGGGATGAATTTTAAAAAATCCTTTCTTAGTGCTCCCCTACGTTATAAAAGGAACCCCTGTGCAAAATTTCAAGTTTCAAACCCTTATAGTTTAGGCCCCGCGTTGATATGTCAGTCAGTCAGTCAGTCAGTCACCTTCTCCTTTTATATATATAGATTACTAGGTGTAAACGAAACTATTTTAAAAGCTTTTATTTAACTTCACTCGTATGTATTCATGTATGTCCTGGAATCTTGCAATCAATATTTCACCCACTTCCACTGAAGCTATCGAGCTGAAATTTGGCACACATATTAGGTTCCGATGACAATGCATGAAAATAAAAAAAATATTATAAAAGCTTTTTAAAAAAAATATTTTTTTAACAGTATAATTATTTATGTCTAATTCCACTCGAGCAAAGCTGCGACCGTCCATTGTTTAGTAAAATTATATAACCACTATTGACAAGCTTGAGTGACCTTTCAGTTCACAGTCCGTGTCGTATTGAAGTGGTAATACATTCATTTTTCATATGGTACCTAGTTTAGCTTCCAGTGGTCTATAGCTATAAACTGATAAATAAATAATTAAACGCTACACACCTCCGCATTAATTGAAAACAACACAATTTAACATCGATGAGAACAAATATTTGTCTGCGAAATAAATATCTGCCCCAACCGGGAATCGAAACCGGACCCGCGGTTTGACGGCCAGGGTCAAATCCGTGCTATTACTGGGAATTTCAAGTTAAAAAAACACAGTAATTATGTCTGACGCGGAATCCAACCCAGGACCTCTTGTTGCGCAGTGAAATCTACGACCGCTAAGCCAACGAGGTAATTGGTTCATTCAGCCAGTTCGATCGAAAAAAATTTGAGACGAAAACCAATGGCAAAAAGCTCCTTTCTAATTACTACCAAAAGAAAAGCAATTTCGCCGTTAATTACATTTTGGGAGGAATATATTAAACTGTTGTCTTCGTTTAATTGGCTAATCAATATTCGGAATTTTCTGACAAATTTAAATACGAGCCAATAGCTTTTTGAAATTAGTACCAAGCTACATAAGAGTACTAGTGGACGCCCGCAGCTTCGCTCGCGTGGAATTAGACATTCACTAACTTCAAAAACGGCAAAATTTCATACTAACTTTGCACCCCCGTTTTACCCCCTTAGGGGGTGAATTTTCAAAAATCCTTTCTTAGTGCTCCCCTACGTTATAAAAGGAACCCCTGTGCAAAATTTCAAGTTTCTAACCCTTATAGTTCTAGGCCCTGCGTTGATATGTCAGTCAGCCAGTCAGTTAGTCAGTCAATCAGTCAGTCAGTCAGTCAGCCAGTCACCTTCTCCTTTTATAATAATAATAATAATAATAAAAAAAATATTTCAGACTATAAAAGGTCCATAGATTGGGTTAGTAAAATTCCTAAAACTATGTTAGTTATACTTAATTTTGCTTAATTTTATATATATATATAGATTACTTTAAGTTGGATTTATGACCAGATATCCATGGTACAACCGTTTACAGATTACCAATAAAAGAAAATTGCGCCACTGAGGCAGGTGATGCGATGGCTGAAATTTTGCACGACACTTTTGAAGTAAGGCGTAAGGTTTTTATTTTCGTTACATCGTTACGAAATTTCTATAGACCCCTCCACCCCAGGCCCGCGATAGAAGCTATGCAATAGCTTAAAAAACATGTATGGAAAACGGGAATGGAAAAGCGAGACTTACAACTGAAAAGGCCTTAAAGCGTACCTACCATTTGACAGAGTACACCCTCATCCCCTTTACAAACCCATTATAGGTTGAATAATCAAAAAAAAATACCTGAATCGGTATAAAAGATCACAAACCACATGTCATATTAAGAGATCCGCAGAGCAGACAATCTTCTGCACTTACTTATTGGAAGACTACATAGTGCACAAGTCATTGAGAACATTATTAAAAAGACTAGTGGACGCCCGCAGCTTCGCTCGCGTGGAATTAGACATACACTAACTTCAAAAACGGCCAAGTTTCATACTAACTTTGCACCCCCGTTTTACCCCCTTAGGGGGTGATTTTAAAAAAACCTTTATTAGTGCTCCCCTACGTTATAAAAGGAACCCCTGTGCAAAATTTCCAGTTTCTGACCCTTATAGTTTAGGCCCTGCGTTGATATGTCAATGTTGCATGTTGAATGAGTTAGCGGTACAATCCGGTACAAACCCGGTACAATCGACTGAAATTCATATATATTGACTGCTGTTTAGTTGGTTGCTAAGTTCACACAGATCACCCAATTGGTATTTAATTACTTAATGCACAGAACTTTAAAAGTAATTGTTGCGTGACTGGCGTTTGAACCTAGACCCCTTGAGTAAGGATGTCCTTACATCACCTATAATATTTTACAGTTACGGTTAAAGATAATTTATTCTACAAAACGAGACCACGACTTGTAAAAAGCAGAGAGAAGACAGCAAGAGGTTGACTTCGACAAGGTGGATAGACGACCTGAATAAGACGGCGAGAAACCGATGATGGTTTCAGAAGGCACAGGACCGGCTGGAGTGGAGTCGTTTAGGAGAGGCCTATGTCCAGGATTGGGCCTCAAAAGGCTAATGAATTGATGGATAGACAAAAGATTTGTAATAACTTACTGAGATATTATTAGAGACTAATGGTCGCCAAGTAGTCGTAATTCGACAATGATTTGTTTTTTTAAATTTCAAGTTAGGTTTTATTCAGACTATAAATATATCTATAATCATAAACTTAATATGGCTTAATATGGTATAATGGCATACAAATAACAAGCCATCGTATCCAGTAACCAACTATTGAATATGTTGTATGTCGAACCGACGGTAATGTGTGTACTTAATTTTTTCATTTATTATTTTAATCTATGGCTAATGCACATTATATGAAAACTAGTGGACGCCCGCAGCTTCGCTCGCGTAGAATTAGACCCATTAACGACGTCTACCCGTCTAACGACTTCAAAAACGGCAAAGTTTCATACTAACTTTGCACCCCCGTTTTAACCCCTTAGGGGTGAATTTTCAAAAATCCTTTCTTAGTGCTCCCCTACGTTATAAAAGGAACCCCTGTGCAAAATTTCAAGTTTCTAGCCCGTATAGTTTAGGCCCTGCGTTGATATGTCAGTCAGTCAGTCAGTCAGTCAGTCAGTCAGTCAGTCACCTTCTCCTTTTATATATATAGATGTAAACTTTCTTCACACCTCCATATAAACTTTATCTGTGTCGATTCAATTCATGCACATATCAGACCACACAAGCTTAGTCACTAAGCTTAAAAGTTCAGGAGCAAGTAGATAAACGCGAGTCACTCGCTCAAGAACAACTGAAACTGAAGACTGGAATCTGGCGGAATTTAAAGTTCAGCTCCAACATGGAATAGCCTCGTTCACACTTCATTTGTCACCACGGGTTTGCATGTGGACACACTGCTGTGGCGAGTGAAGAGTAAACTGCCTTATTCATTCGGCGTGTCGTCGCCGCGCCGTATATCACGGGCAGTGTTCGTTAAGCAGCGTTCGTTAAGCGTGTTTAATCACCTCATAGCGAAATAAATTATTTGACTTTGACTTGACTTTGACTTTGCGTACTGATTCGTAGCTAATCTTGAACAGAGTTCCATTTAAGATTTTTGTCTGTTAATTTAAGGTAATAATTAGAGTCCAGTTAATAATTTTGGTCCATTAGATTAAATCCTAAATATATAAAACTAGTGGACGCCCGCAGCTTCGCTCGCGTCGAATTAGACATTCACTAACTTCAAAAACAGCAAAGTGTCATACTAACTTTGCACCCCCATTTTACCCCCTTAGGGGGTGAATTTTCAAAAATCCTTTCTTAGTGCTCCCCTACGTTATAAAAGGAACCCTTGTGCAAAATTTCAAGTTTCTAACCCTTATAGTTTAGGCCCTGCGTTGATATGTCAGTCAGTCAGTCAGTCAGTCAGTCAGTCACCTTCTCCTTTTATATATATAGATTATCCTATTTTAGGTCTATAGTGTCCAGTTAATAATAAAAGTATCAATTGTAATCCCACTAGCCACTGACAGCAGCTTCGGCCGGGTGAAACTTATATAATACTGATAAAATATTGAAATTATTTTTTTATTCCAAGAAAACACATTATCGGTATAAAATGTAAAGTAAAATGTTCTATAAGTTAATCCAGGTGTCAGCTACCTACATATCAAATTTTATCAACATTGTTCCAGCTGAATGACTTCACTCTCATTCAGCTAAAATAAAATGTTGATAAAATTAAGTAACAAACATACAAACACACACAAACTTTCATAATATTAGTATGATTTTAAATCAATCAAAATAATTATAGAAATTGTACTTTGTGTATTGGCAGTGGTACTATCCCGGGCGAACTCTAAATAGGTAGGTCTGCATGCTCGTTGCTCCATATCATAAAAAGTGCTTGTCGACCCACCCGCCCGTGTGTATCGCGAGTGTACAGAGCAGGCGTCGAGGACGTATATCACGGGGCAAGCGCAGAGTTCGTAGTTAAACTTGTGCAGAATATTCCATTAGATTTTTGGCGCTTAGCTGCGATATGCGATGTAGGAGCTACATGGAATATTAATTGCTGAACTTAGCCTGCGCTATAGTGAGTGGTAGAACCGGTTTAATGCGCCTAAAAAAGTACAATAATTATTTTTTTATTACAACACAACACAACTCGTATTTCCAAGGAGTTGTATATTTAGGTACACTTTTTTTTTCTCACACACGGCCATCTGTTCCCAAAGTAGGCGCGAGCCTGTACTATGGGTGTCAGAGACTTATATACATACATTGATATTTTTAAATACATACTTAAATAGTTAATATTAACATATTAACAACTTAACAGTTACTATTAAAACAAACGCAATCTGTACTGAACTGTCCTGTACAGCCACCTAAACATTAGAAACTATTCACAAACGGCATGAGTAATAAGTTAAAATCTTTACTCGTATTCGTGTATCTAGACAAGAATTGCTTATCTCTTCGGTCAATACCTTCGTGTAATTATGAACTTCGCGTACAGGGAAGTTCGTTTAATTATTAATGAACTAGTGGACGCCCGCAGCTTCGCTCGCGTGGAATTGGACAATAATTGTTTCGTTTACATCTAGTAATATTACATAGCTTATGTCACTCAGTGAAGATGCAGCTTTCTAATGGTGAATGAATTTTTGAAATGGGTCCAGTAGTTTTTGTGTGAAAACATTACAAACAAATCTTTCCTTTTTATAACATTAGTATAGATGAATGCACTTTTGGTGTGCACTTTTCACCAGTTATGTTTAGGTCCCACATAATGGGTGGTAAGCCGGGAATTATTCCCAACTCGAAGCTACTACTGAGAATTTCAAGATATAAAAAACCCAAGGATACTCTGCCCGGCCCGAGACTCGAACCCTCTAACTTCGCAGTCACGCTTACGATCACAAGACCATAGTATATTTTTTACAATATAAATTGGTCATTATTTATTCAAAAATAAGTAAGACGTTGTAGTATAAACTATTCATCTATAGGTACTAATAATAAAAAGAGGAAACATTTGCTTGTAATGTTTTCACACAAAAACTATTGGAAGGATTTCAAAAATTCTTTCACCATTAGAAAACTGCATCTTCACTGAGTGGCTATATAATATTACTGGGTGTAAACGAAACTATTGTTATGTCTAATTCCAAGCGAGAGAAGCTGCGAGCGTCCACTAGTCTTGTATAAATCTCGAAATATGTCTTTGAGATGTCAAATGCTTCTCCTGAAAAATTGCATTTTTGCAACCGGGGGTGCGATAAGTATTAGGTTAGGTATATAATATTAATTGTATCATAGCGCGACTAACAAAACAAAACACCTGAAATAAATGAAGTCGTCATCACGAGGCTGACGTCACGGGCTACGGCAGCCGCGGGAGAGCTCTGTAAATATTTCGTGAGTACCCTCATCATTCACCGCTCCGCGAAACCGACGGTATTATCTAGCACTTCTAGCAGCGGCCCGTGAAATATGCCGTTGAGAGCCGCGCTTGCGTGTGGAACTGACGAATATGAGATACTACTTTAAAGTTATGTATACACATCCACAGCGTAGCGTAGCGTAGCGTCCATAGCCCAATGCTCACGTCGATACGAGTACAATGTGATCGAAAGAGTAAAGCAACGACGGGCGCGGCCGGTTTGTGGATGGGTGACCGCTAATGGCAAAATTTCATGGACACTACCGTGCTTCGGAGGGACGGCTTTACGGTCCCGGTTGTTTTTAATGGTGGAAACAGTCGCTAAGCCTTGTCGAAGACCTTCGGGTGGCTTGAGAACATTCGACACTGGGTTGGCCACTAACCAACCCCTCCCTCACCGGACTCTAATCACTTACTTAATCTTACGTCAACTAGTGATTAGAGTCCGGTGAGGGAGGGATGGAAAGGTATATAAGATCGCTGCCAGTCCGGTGAGCTCACTTTGCGATTAACCATCGCGTGCATCGTAGAGTCTACTTACCCTGAGGATGCCTTGTTTTGAGGCGAAACACGTGTTGGTGTGTGTATTCATTTATCGCATGTGCATGTTTTCCTGCGTGGGAGGGAGGGAGGTGCTACGTGCATGAAAGTATACATACATCACCATACGTTTTTGTTCGCGGATTGTTGCAAAGTAGATTAATTTTTGGTTTGTATTACATATTTGATTACTTACAGTCTTGTAATCGTGATTTTCGCCTGTACCATTTGATACTTCGAGCACCTAATTTAAATTTAATTTATGCATACGGTAACCTAACCTGGTAACGTCTGAAATGTAGACGTTTGGTGAAATGGAAACAGACGTTTGCGGAGAATTCCGTCAGGGAATTTAGGAGTTAAGCGGTAAATGATGAGAGTGCTTACTGAATATTTGCGTAGCTCTTCCCTGTACAGTGTTTTGTGATGAAAGTTCTGATATATTTTCGTTATTTATATTTTCAGTTGTAACCAACTAACTGTAGTTATAGTTGAAGTTACCGGCTTGCTCACCCGTGTATACCATGCCCGCCGCGAGCGCCTGTAGATGATTATTGTAATCGATCGAAACTAGTCGGCCTATTACCGACTTACTTCACACGTGAGTAACTTCAACTATGACTATAGAACCCTTACGAATCATTCAACTAACTGAAAGTTTCGGAAGGTTTAGGCAGACCGGTGCAGTGTACAGCACCATTCATCATAACCCTTTCTTTGTCCCACTGTTGGGCATGGGTCTCCTCTCAGAATTGGGGGGATTGAATTTCGTATTTTTTTATTGAAACAAATACATTTACAGGCTTGAAATGGCGAGCTTAATGCATAAAGTATTTTCTACAAGCCGAAAAGTATACGAATACGAGTCCTACCCACGGATATATAGATCCGGCACATCCCTACTCCAAGCCAGAGGTCAGATAACGTCCTCACGCATTTGTCACGCATCACGCCTTGAAAAACATATGCGGTATCCCTGCGGATGAGGATTGGACAGGATGATCCTCGTCTTGTAAATCATACCCGGATGACCGGTTCTATGACAAATATCATATTGATTTTATATCCGAGGAGCTCGTTGCAAATCCAGACGGATAAATGAGATAGTTTCGATAGACAATGTACTACATGCCAAATATAACTTTTTTTTTAAATAATTAAATAACTGCAAAATAATATAGTGTTCGCGGCTATGAAACTGAACTAACTACTTAAATTTGACTACTTACTTTGAACTACTAACTTTTTTTAAACTTACTAGGCGATAAACTACTATATAATAGCACTAGACAACGAGGCAGTAGCATTTATTAATGAAGTAAGAAAGTAATGTCTTTTTTTAGTTTTGTTTTATTCTATTCAAGCAAAGTCAAAGTTAAAGTCAAAGTCAGTGCTAAAGTTAAAGTCAACGTCCAAGTCAAATAATTTATGTCGCTATGAGTTGATTGGCCAAACTTAACGAAAGTCTGGGTAACTTAAGCATAAAAGAAATAACAGACCTAAATTAGGCCCTATTGGTCATGTTAAGCGGCAACGTGGACTACGCATGTCTTTTAACACACTTTAAAACTGTTCAAATTTAGTTGCAGGCAAGTTTCGTGAATATATAATATTTATATAAAAGATACATAGGAACTAGGAGCTCTCATATGTAATGTAAGTACATGCAATAAAAGTAGAAATCCAGTTTTAAAGCGTACATTTTGTCTCATTTTATTGTCCATAATAAAAACTTTCGTGACCGAACTGCAATGCATGAGATGCGGCGAAAGACAGTACTTACCTAAAATTCGGTCTTTCTCGAGTTTTCTGTCTAACTATTTTTTAAACTAATATTGATAGATGCATAGCTTAACACTTATGTCATTAAAGTAACCCCCGTATATGAATACGGGGGTTACTTTAATCATGAGAAGATTACTTGGCTGAGTAACTGAACAACACTATGCAAAGAACGCTAATTCTCTATGCGCTCCTCATGTCAAGCCATCCAATTCATAAACAACACTCAAACATTACTTAGCTATGAGGGCTTCCAGCTCTGTGATTGGTCCATTTGATATGGCGTAGTTCACTCTAGTGTTTTGACAACTGTCAAAGCATGTCAATAATACAATTCTATCATTAATGTAGTTATCAAACTCATCCTCACTACTGTAATCCTTTGTTTTTAATAGGTAGAATTTTGTAATAAGTAACTCCTTTTTCCTTTACAATTCTGTAAGCATAACTAATAACCTCTAATTTATCCAACGTGCAACCACCCTTCTTCGATCTTTCAATTTTGACGTAAATGACAAAACAATTCGACGCTATGCGTTCGTTAAAGCAGCTCAGAAGCTATTTTAACTATGTGTCCCTTTTGACAGACGCACAGTAGTGGATTTCACTTAAGTATTGTTTATGAATTGGTTTGAATGACCCTATGCGGTCGCGAGTATTGTGAGTATCTTTTGTGAATATAATATCTTTTGGTAATAATACTTGGATCAAAATACTTACAGAGCAACGGTCGACTGCTGACTGATAAAACAGCAACATCTGTCATGTGAGATGATTAAGTCAACCTTCCTCCAAAGAATTTGTCATAAGATGTGAGTAATGGTGTCCCATTACTTTTGGGGAGGATATGTTAATCATTAATTCCATGTTGTATTGCATACATTCAATTAGACATGGGGTAATAAATCTGAAGGAAATAAATGTCATCATGCAGTCAAATTTTAACGTATTGTTAATGATGTAGTATCGGCAGCGACTGATATTTTTATTGGGAAAGCCTGAAGAAATTGTTAAGGAATAGGTACTTGTACTATTAAGTATTCTGTGACATACGCCACGCTGAAATTTCCGCCATCCTGGCCGCTCATAAATGTTTGAATTTCGAATGTTTGTTTTTAAACATAACCGTCGAGTTCATCATTCATTAGAAAAAAAAATTTGCGGGAAATCCCGTGTCAATTATTTTTATCACAAGTTGAAGTTCATCGTCCGTAACAAAAACGGAATTAACGCGTAAAGATTTTAGGGCAATGATTTTTTTTTAATGATTTAGAAGTTCACTAACGTTCCTACTAACGAACTGACCAACTAATGTTCTAATTATCTCTCTAATAATTGGACTAACCATCCCAGTCCCTAATTGAGTCTTGTTCACTCACTTGTTCACAGAACTGTGACAGACTGTCACAGTTCTCATAGGCGGCAGCGGTTGGGTGGTTCTGCAAACTCGTTTGCTATCATGTATCCATAAAAAAAAAGTTCACTAACTCAGCAAAGTTGAGCGATGATTCACTCAAATGTACAAGCGATTTAAAACGTGTTTATATTATATAACCCAGAACATATAGTCTAGTCAACAAGTGCCTTTTAGGTCAAAATTTTTGCGCCTTCTCCGAAAATTATGATTGAGGTGTCATTCGATTCGGAATGGCATGTAGATAGTTTTTGAGAAAATTCGAAGCCCGCTCGCAAAAAATGCAATAGTTATAAACAATTAAGTGAAATAAAAAAAGGGGGTTTGGTATTTCGTTAATATCTCAAAAACTATTTGAGAAAATTTAAATTTGAAATAAGATTCAAAAAGAGGAAGAAATTTCCTAAAAAAAGTCTTGACTCCCAAAATTGACCAATGTTTATAATGTTCCCAGAGGGTTGAAAATACGCTCGAAAACGGGTACTCCGGCTTGCGTAAGCCACGGCCCCATCGGACCTGTAATGAATAAATATTATTTAAACTTATTAAATATGAAAATTAAAAATTGAAAAAATTCAGGCGCCTGTAGGATAGATCAATGAACAATAATCCGTAATCAAAAAATTTTTATCGCGATTTTTCAAAAAGTTATCCATTAATTAATTAACAATTTTTTGTAGCATGAACATTAACATTGCAAGTGCGATAATTGTTAAACTATTAATCTGAGATTTTTTTCCTTTCGTGGAGCTATTTTTCAAAGGTCTTAGAATAGATTCCCGTTGGAAAAATTCAAAAATTGTTAATTTTCGTTTTATGGTTATATGGTTATGGTGGTGGGCTCCGGTTTCCGCAACTAGCGCTTTATAAAGCGCCATTTTGCGTTCAATGCCGGCTAGTTGTCTAGCCAGCCTAGCTCCGCCCAGAAGCGCAGGATCCTCCTGGTGTCTCCACAGGCCTCGCGGAGCGACCTCGGTGTTCCGAGGATTTCAGCCCGTTGTTTAGCCACGCCTTCGCATTCCAGGATTACGTGGGCAGCTGTTTCTTCTACCGACAGGCATGCTCTGCACAGAGGGCTGTCGGTTGTACCTAGAACATATAAATGTTTGTTAAGTGGGCAGTGTCCAGTGATGTTGCCTACGATTATTCGTAGGGCTCTCCTGTCGAGAGACAACAATCGCCTAGTCAGACGTGCGTCGGGGCAGGGCACCGCTTCCCGTGATTGTCGGCACGTATTGACTTTCGCCCATTGATCTGAGTGTTGCTTTGAGGTTCGTTGACGTAGCCAGTTCCTGAGCTGGTTGAACGCTAAGGGTATCGTTGGGGTTGGGCCGATCGCGAAGGAGTCGGATCCCCTCCTGGCCAGCTGGTCTGCTTCGTCGTTACCTAGGGAGCCACTGTGCCCTCTGATCCATTGCAAGGTTACTCTGTTGTCCGAGCCAATCCCTTCCAAGGCCAAGTGGCACTCTAGTATAAGTCCAGACTGAAAGGTCTTACTGTCCAGAGCTTGTAGTACTGCAGCGCTGTCCGAAACAATTCGAATGTTTTGACCTTTAATGCCTCGCTTGGCGACTGCGTTGGCTGCCATTGTTATGGCGACACACTCACATTGGAATATGGAGCTGTGTTCACCTAAGGCTCTTGATATTTTTATGTTTATTTCGGGTGAGTACACTCCTGCACCCGTTCCCGTTTTGGTTTTTGATCCATCGGTATAGATTCGAAGCTCATGGATACCGGATTGGTCCTTTGGTTCTTCAATCAGCCGAACTCTGTAGTTCTTCTTGAAGATGTGTTTTTTCGGAATCCTGTCATTGGGAGCTGCCATCAGTGGTTGATAGTTGATGGCTTCCTCTAAAATCTTGGCATGAATTCCGTTTGTTACGCCCCAGAGGTTGAGCGCCTTTAGTCTAGTGGCTGCTGACGCCGCTTCTTGTTGTATGAAGAGGTCAAGGGGCGTGAGACCCAGCAGCACCTCAAGCGCAGCTGTAGGCGTAGTTTTCATGCAACCCGTTATGGCTACACATGATAGCCTCTGGAATTGTTGCAGTTTTGTTTTGGCTGTGGTTAGTCTGGTTCTGGGCCACCATACCACCGCACCATAGCTGATAATTGGCCTTATGACTGCAGTGTATAGCCACTTGACAATTCTAGGGTGGATTCCCCAGGTTTTGCCAAGTAGCCTTTTGCATTGCCAGAATATGGCACAGGCCTTTTCTATTTTGTTTTCTATGTGTTTGTTCCATAGTAGTTTATCATCTAGGATAACTCCCAGATATTTGACCTCTTTGGTCAGGGTTAAAGTTGTTCCTAGAAGTTTTGGTAAGCGAAGATTGGGTAAGGTTCGCTTCTTTGTGAACAATACCAGTTCTGTTTTTGATGGATTTATAGACAGTCCATGGTCCGTACACCATCGTTCGACGATACTTAGAGCCCTTTGCATTAGTTCGCATAGGACTGACTCAATCCTTCCTCTTACGAGGATTGTTATATCGTCTGCATAGCCTACGGTGTAGAAGCCTGCCGTGTTCAGTGAACGAATTAAGTCGTCCACCACAAGGTTCCACAGGAGTGGCGATATAACCCCACCCTGTGGGCAGCCTCTCGACACAATTGCTCTTGTAGTGCCGTTCACCGTTACCTGTACAGCCCTTTGTCTTAGCATAGAGTCGATCCATCCTGTAACGGTTGGATCGGCTCCATGCTCAGTAAGGGCTTGGCTTATGCTGTTGAATTGCGTCTTGTCGAAGGCTCCTTCTATATCTAGGAAGACCGCAAGAGCAGATGATTGAGTTGATAGTGCTTCTTCTATAGGTAAGATGACACTGTGTAAAGCTGAATTTTTTATTGCTTAAAAACGCATTTGTTGAATAACAATTTTTTTTTACCACTTATTATGAAAATTAAGGAACCATTTTTTTAAAAAAAATCATTGTTTATCTTGATCTTTGATAGTAAAAAAGAAAAATCGATTATTATTTAAATTTTCATTGTTTATTTAATACACAATTTGTTCTTAACAAATTAATTATTTCTTTGTATTTTTTTTCTTTTTCTACTTAAAAAAACAAAAACAACCATGTATTATTTTTTGGAAAAAAAAAATTATTTATATTTCGTTCAATAAAAAATATAAACAATAATACATACTACATACATATAATACATGGTTGTTTTTGTTTTTTTAAGTAGAAAAAGAAAAAAAATACAAAGAAATAATTAATTTGTTAATAACAAATTGTGTATTAAATAAACAATGAAAATTTAAATAATAATCGATTTTTCTTTTTTACTATCAAAGATCAAGATAAACAATGATTTTTTTAAAAAAAATGGTTCCTTAATTTTCATAATAAGTGGTAAAAAAAAATTGTTATTCAACAAATGCGTTTTTAAGCAATAAAAAATTTTTTTTGAGAAACGATTTTTTTTAAAAAAATCATAATTATCATCAAAGATTATGATATCAAAAAAAAAATTTTAATTATCTCATAAACAACGCATTTGTTTATAACAATTTTTTAAACAATAGGAGATAAAAATTATTAAAAATCATTTTTAAGTAGCTTCTGATCATAAGAAAATGGACCAATAATAATATTACAAAAAAAGAATTTTTTTCAATGTTTAATTAAGCTTTATAATTTTTTCCCTCAGTAAATTGTTAATAACAAAACGAAAATTAACAATTTTTGAATTTTTCCAACGGGAATCTATTCTAAGACCTTTGAAAAATAGCTCCACGAAAGGAAAAAAATCTCAGATTAATAGTTTAACAATTATCGCACTTGCAATGTTAATGTTCATGCTACAAAAAATTGTTAATTAATTAATGGATAACTTTTTGAAAAATCGCGATAAAAATTTTTTGATTACGGATTATTGTTCATTGATCTATCCTACAGGCGCCTGAATTTTTTCAATTTTTAATTTTCATATTTAATAAGTTTAAATAATATTTATTCATTACAGGTCCGATGGGGCCGTGGCTTACGCAAGCCGGAGTACCCGTTTTCGAGCGTATTTTCAACCCTCTGGGAACATTATAAACATTAGTCCGACAATTTTGGGAGTCAAGACTTTTTTTAGGAAATTCCTTCTTCTTTTTGAATCTTTTTTCAAATTTAAAATTTCTCAAATAGTTTTTGAGATAATAACGAAATACCAAACCCCCTTTCTTTATTTCACTTAATTGTTTATAACTATTGCATTTTTTGCGAGCGGGCTTCGAATTTTCTCAAAAACTATCTACATGCCATTCCGAATCGAATGACACCTCAATCATAATTTTCGGAGAAGGCGCAAAAATTTTGACCTAAAAGGCACTTGTTGACTAGACTAATAACTCTATTCATCAGTAGGTATATTGAATTGGGCTGCAACTTGTTCGTTGAAATCAAAACTGTTATAACGTGCTGTTGTGGAACGAACATGTTGATGTTGGCGGTACGCTCATTTTAGCTTAGCTAGACGGTTGGCGTAGGTCATGAGCGGAAGCGATTAAGTCATGCGGGTTATAAGCGGATAGTATTTAAGGAGTCTTAAGTACAGGCCGCACCGCGAGCGAGCAACTATGTCAGGGCATTCAGATTACTCGCGCGCGTAGTTCCGCATTTCGCATACTTTGGTTTACACCGTGAACTTCTTAGCTAGGTTATGCTACTAACTTTAACGAGAAGGATGAATAAGAATGGAATAGTTTGATATTTCGTTCACATTGTTTGAGTCGTTGACGCTGACCTATTGGGGTGTGAACTAAAGAATAATTTAAAAAACAGAAAGACACGCTTTTGTAGATCCAAACTAAAATTTGTTTTATTTTTTAAATTATTGCATTGTCATCGGTCTGTTAGTTTTAATATTGGCGTACTAGATGGCGCTACTAAATCTATATTTGAAATTGTGAATCACGCGAGTGAGAAGCGATTTTTCTCCAGGAGTTGACGCAACTCTCGTATTTTTCTCATGACATTGAGTGTCAATTTTGTAAGACATTTTTACTTTTCTTTTCACACCGACCAGTGATAAAGGATTGAACAGAGTCAATTGACTCAATCGTCCAATCAACTTAGGACGTAGAACTAAGAGCATTTCCCAGAAACTTGCCGTTAATTACGAAACATCTGAACTCCACCGCTCCAACGCAGAGGCTGGAACTATAGAAGCCCGATTATTATGGAATATAACAAGTTAGCGCGTGATGAATTAAGTTGGGCTCGCTCGTTACACCGTGGCTCGCTATTATGAGAGGATATGGGTGTGCAAGTTAGGAGCGGAAGCGGAAAGCGGGAGAAATTGCCTACTGTACCAGATCATTTTCTCTTTATTTAAGTAAATGTAGTAGTATGTAGTAAAAATAGGTGACAGCCCAGTGGCTATCGAACTCGCCTCTTACCTTCTACCTCACCTTCATCGTTAGAAAGCTGCATCTTCACTGAGTGACATAGGCTATTATAATATTACTAGGTGTAAACGAAACTATTGTAATGTCTAATTAAACGCGAGCGAAACTGCGGGCGTCCACTGTATACATGTATAAATTTGAAAATGTTTATTATTTATTTATCGTTCTCGTTTATCGTTTATGATAGAAGACAGACAGACAGACAGACAGACAGACAGACAGACAGACAGACAGATAAATTACAACATACAAAAATAATAAAATATTAGAGTGGTAGTACAAAGGCGGTTGAAGGTGGTTGATAAAATCCCAAGCGACTAAACTATGGGCGTTTCAACCAGTATATCCACAGATCCGGCGAAGGTGCAAAGAGTATCGCCGTAAAACAGATCACATCCTCATCACTCAAAGCTGTGACCCACATTAATTCCATTTTATTTATTCCACCGACTACTAGAGTCGGGCTGAGCGGAGCGCACGAATAAATATCTCTCATCATTTCACGAACACATTACTTTCGGAGTGCATTCAATTTCATTTATGTTTATCATCAATTTATGAATGACTGCAGTTCTTATGCGATTCGGACTAAGTGAATTATGCGTCAATTGATTCCTGTTCTTGTTCTGTAGTGAACGGCAAACGAATATGCACTATTTCATAAATCGTACGTAGCTTTGAAATGTTATTGGTGCGAATCGCTTTGTTAACGGTGGTTAAGCGTTGACAACCCAGTAGCTATCGAGGTCTGCCAATCCGCACTTGGCCAGCGCGGTGGACTGGTGGACTAAAGGTCTAATCCCTCCCATTCTGACAGGAGACCCGTGCCCAACAGTGGGACAAAGAAAGGGTTGTGATGATGAGTGATTCTATTCAAAAATTACTTGAGAGCTTACGATTTTCGGGAAGCACGTTAAGGCGGTCCCAATTTTACAGTTAAGGTCGTTAAGCCACATCGGAGGCCATGTGGCGTGTCCTAAAAATTACCGACATCGGATGGACCTATCTGCATTGGAGCAGTAGTGGAAGGTGAGCTGAGTGAAAGCGTTCTATTTAATTAAATAATAAAATAATAATAAATATCTTGGACATTCTCACACACGGCCATTTGACCGCAAAGTAGGCGCGAGCCTGTAATATGGGTGTCAGAGACTGATATACATAGGCATAGATATTTTTAAATACATACTTAAATAGATAATATTGACATCCAGACAGAATAAATACAAGTGTTCGCAAACGAATATTTATCCTGAGTGGGATTCGAACCCATGACCACTGAGGCAACAGTTAGGGTCACTACCGATTGCGCCATCGGGCCCATAGAATTAATTACAAGGTAGATTTCGAAACGACGTCGTATCACCGGAAAAACATACATCTTTCCCTCGACAGCCTTTCTCCTTTCATGATAAAGTGACAACCCTTCTGTCTCACCATCAATCTATAGCGTTATAAACATAGTAGGTATATATGATTAATCTATATATATAAAAGGAGAAGCTGACTGACTGACTGACTGACTGACTGACTGACTGACTGACTGACTGACTGACTGACTGACTGACTGACTGACTGACATATCAACGCAGGGCCTAAACTACTAACTATAAGGGTTAGAAACTTGAAATTTTGCACAGGGGTTCCTTTTATATCGTAGGGGACTAAGCACTAAGAAAGGATTTTTGAAAATTCATCCCCTAAGGAGGCAAAACGGGGGTGCAAAGTTAGTATGAAACTTTGCCGTTTTTGAAGTCAAGTGGGCAACCCGAACGCGGGCAGACGTCGTTAATGGGTCTAATTCTACGCGAGCGAAGCTGCGGGCGTCCACTAGTCACGTATAAAACCTTTAAAACAGAAATTATGCCTCGAGAATAGCTATTTAAAAAAACCATTAATTACAATTTAAAGAGCAATAAAGCTGTATATTCACGCACGTTAATATTTCCCCGCCGTGAAGCCGCTATTTATGTGAAAAAATTGTGTAAATTCGCGTAAAACCACTTTGACGGCGAAACTTAATTAATAGACTGCTTTATTACCTACGTACAGCATTTTACACAGAATATCTCGGTGGCTGAATGGACTCTATCAATCGAGATGGTCCAGGTTCAAATCCCAACGGTATGGAACATACGTGTATTTTGCAGAAAATTAAGCAGTTAACATCCCAAGCAAATATTGTCTGTTATCAGGTTCTGGATGCAACCCATTGACAATTCACTGCTGGGGTGATCTGTTCTCAACAGTGTTTCTCCATTGGTTCACTCTGTTGCGAATTAGTGGAGTGGAGGACTTCTACTCGAACCCAATGTGAGGGTCGAAAGTTTTTAGGCCACCTGAAGGCCTCCGTCATGACTTAACGAGTCGAGAAACCGGCAATTTGAGGGTCGAAAGTTTTTAGGCCACCTGAAGGCCTCCGTCATGACTTAACGAGTCGAGAAACCGGCAATTTGAGGGTCGAAAGTTTTTAGGCCACCTGAAGGCCTCCGTCATGACTTAACGAGTCGAGAAACCGGCAATTTGAGGGTCGAAAGTTTTTAGGCCACCTGAAGACCTCCGTCATGACCGTTAGGTCGAGAAACCGGCTCTCGAAATGTGCCCCATGAAGCACTGATACAGGTTCAATCTGTAAAATTTCAACCGTATCTGCTGTAAAAAACCAAACAATTCAACAGATGCACCTAGCTCTGAAATAAAATGTATCTTTTAGTCTAACCCGCAGCGAGAACCTCCAGTTACTCAAGTAATTGTCAGGTGATTTATTTACGGTTCTCGGCCGAATTCGGGCCACCCCGAATACGATCCGGGCCGAGTGATTTACGCGAGATCGAACGGGTCAAGGGACTTTTTTTGTTAAACGACAAAGTGGAAATGTCCTTGGATTTCGTGTCACGATATTAAGTGGAATTTGTCCTCGAATAGAATTAGTTTTCCTTGTATTTATGGTGAATAAACGACTGCTATGCTAGAGTTTTTGGGTTCAATCCTCGGGTCGAACAACAACTAATAGACCCGATTGGTTTTTCTTACTTGAAATGCTCTAACGTGAAGTTATATACTGCACGTTAGCAGGCATTTCAAGAGTGAACGCGCTTGCCTCCTGGAGATGGTCATCGTAATCGACCGAAACTAGTCGGCCTATTTCCGACTTAAATCACACGTGAGTAAGCCGCTAATTTCAACTATGAATAAAGACACTCGCGAATCATTAAGTAATAAAATTATATACCTAGCGGACGCCCGCAGCTTCGCTCGCGTAGAATTAGACCCATTAACGACGTCTGCCCGCGTTCGGATTGCCCACTTCACTTCAAAAACGGCCAAGAATCATACTAACTTTGCACCCCATTTTTACCCCCTTAGGGTGTGAATTTTCAAAAATCCTTTCTTAGTGCTCCCCTACGTTATAAAAGGAACCCCTGTGCAAAATTACAAGTTTCTAACCCATATAGTTTAGGCCCTGCGTTGATATGTCAGTCAGTCAATCTGTCAGCTTCCCCTTTTATATTTATGTAGGTATATAAGATTAGATAAGGTTCACACAGCACCACATCAGAAGTCGTGACTATGAAAGAATCCTACTAGAACCTTCGTTACTTTAACGCCTGGACATTGCGAAGGTAATAATCAAGGCCATATATCATGGCGGAGCATTAAAATGCCGCCATCTAAGTTCTTTAATAGGACAAGAAATATCCAGAAAGATTTGAGAATATTTTACTCGTTTCCCTTTCTTTGTCCCACTGCTGGGCAGGGGTCTCCTCTCAGAATGGGAGGGATTAGGCCTTAGTCTACCACGCTGGCCAAATGCGGATTGGCAGACTTCACATGGCTTCGAGAACATTATGATAAACTCTCTAGAGAGACTATCTAAAGTTTCAGTGGGTGAAATCACAAAACCGATTTCCAAGTACCTTCAAAAGGTCCCACTCGTTCTAAACAAAGCATTATTGTAAAAGCTATTCGATAGCACACTCAGGCGGGCGCCGCAAAGGTAATATCAGCGCGATATATCATTGGGAGACACTCGATGTCTGAGATGAGACATTTTTCTTGGAAAACGGGTAGTTTTTGAAAACCGTGTAATCAAATAATGAATATCTTCTGTATTTATCTTCGCTCGCGTGGAATTAGACATAACAATAGTTTAGTTTACACCTAGTAATATTATACAGCCTATGTCACCAGTGAAGATGCAGCTTTCTAATGGTGAAAGATTTTTGAAATCGGTTCAGTAGTTTTTGTGTGAAAACATTACAAATAAATGTTTCGTCGTTAAAATATAAGTACTTATAGAAATAAGAACTGTAGTTATTCAAACAAATGAATGTATATTTAGTGACCCTGCCTGTTGCGCCAGGGTTCGAATCCCACTCAGGGCAAGCATTCGTGTGACGAACACTTGTGTTTGTTCTGTGTCTGGATGTTAATATTATCTATTTAATATGCATTTATAAATTAAAAATTTCATGGATGCTACCGTGCTTCGGAGTGCACGTAAAGCCGTCGGTCCCGGTTGTTTTCAATGCTGGAAACAGTCGTCAAGCCTTGTCGAAGACCTTCGGGTGGCTTGAGAACATTCGACACTGGGTTGGCCAATAACCCCTCCACCAATCCGCATTGGAGCAGCGTGGTGGAGTATGCTCTAGACCTTAGCGATTGGTAAATAATAATAATAATTATTATTGCACGTTAAAGTATTAAAATCCATTGTTTCAATCTTACGATGTATTTAAAACCGGCAACTAGAAACTCACGGTCGATCGCATCGCGTGACCGCGCCTTGCTCCTGTAGATTGCTGCAACGTTTATTTGGATAGCCCCGTACACCAACATTTGTTTCATTTACTGAAATAACAAACAAACAAACGGGAAATTAAAAACTATTTGTATTCCGCTGGCTTAAAGGAACTTAGCTTTAACTTTTTAGCGGTGACATTCCAGTGGCTAACTCGCCTCTCATTCGAGCGGTCCGGGTTCAAACCCAAGCGGCTCGCACCAATTACTTGTGTGTTATGTGCGATTTAAGAAATCAAATATCACTTGCTGTAACGTTGAGGACACATCGTGACCAAACCTGCATGTCTGAGAGTTCTTCATAATGTTCATGAAGGCATGGGAAGTCTGCCATTCCGCATTTGGACAGCATGGTGGACTAAGGCCTAATCCCTTCTGCGAGGAGACCCGTGCACAACAGTGGGACAAAGAAAGGGTTATGGCGGCGTATAGGAACTTTGTCACACTAAATAGTGGCAAGTTTGGTAACTGACTGGGAATGTGTAGGTACATGTGTGTGGCGGTGACAGTTAAACTCGCCTCTAATTTGAGGGATCCGGGTTCAAAACCAAACGGCATGAACTTGACGTTTCTGAGTCATTTGCCCAGTAGTTAATTATAATCTGAGCCTGTAAGCTGTACTGATGATACAAAAACTTAAAATTAAAAAAAGTTTTACTTTTAACCTTTAACAACAAAACTATAATGGGTTACTATTTTTGCTCCCGGTCTAAGACATTTTTTAACATTAACATTAACAACGGAGATAGTGGTTAGTTTTGCCCCGGACTGAGACGCGAAACTGGATAAGATTGCATTCACAAAATGGTCTGGGAAGATCCTTCTGATAGCGTTTTGTCGTGCTCGCCAAATTACTTTTAAAATACAGAACTCTATTCTTGAATTGCTCGCCAACACGCTCGAAAACATTACGAGCCATTTTCCGATCGACAGCGATATTGCAATTCCCTATTTAAAACCCATCGACATTTTAACAAACAAGACAAGACCTTGATAATTACAACCGTGTCGGCTTCGAAAATATTATAATCTAGATATTAAACAGACGCACATTAAAATCTCACCAATCCTAAGTGACATAGTCAACCTATGTACAGAGCGCGAAACCTTTCCCATGAAATTAAAAAGAGCAATACTAGACCACTCATCACCACCAAGTTTGCGATATTCTCGAATTCATGATATTTCAATATTCTCTATTTCAAAGGGATACACAGAAATTTATCAAGATAGAACAGCGATCAAGTGTTATTTTGATACATTTTTTTCTATTTAACGATAATAAGTCGCAGTTCTGGGTGACCGCTACTGGCAAAATTTCATGGACGCTACCGTGCTTCGGAAGACACGTAAAGCAGTCGGTCCCGGTTGTGTTCAATGGTGGAAACAGTCGTTAAGCCTTGTCGAAGACCTTTGGGTGGCTTAAGAACATTCAACACTGGGTTGGCCACTAACCCCTCCCAATCCGCATTGGAGTAGCGTGGTGGAGTATGCTCTAGACCTCCCACAGCAGTGTCTGTGGGGGAGACCCGTGCCCAGCAGTGGGACGTCTATGGGTCGTAGTGCAGTTAAGTTGCAGTTAAGCAATTAAGTCATGCGAACGATTCAAAGATAGAACCCCAGGGCTTGTAGACGCCTTTTAGCCGCCTTTGCCTTATCAACATGCATTACATTTATTTCTTGTAACTAGTTGTAGAAGGCTTAATGGTCACGTGAATCCGAGATAATACTAACAGATCGATAGTCGGATAGCCAGTCTAGAATGACAGTTGACAACCAACGATCGATAATAATACTTATCGACAGGGCCGACTGAAATCAGCGTCATGATTTTTAAGGAATCATTACATTATGCTGAGTGCTGTCCAATTTTGAATGAAAACTATAATAACCTATACCTCCTATTATATAAATAACTAGCCGACCCCGCAAACGTTGTTCTGCCATATAAAATTTCAAAGTGACGCGACGCTTCACTTCAATTAAAGGCGGTTATAAATAAAAATACTAAAATAGTGTTTAAAAAACATTTTCCAGTGGATAAAATTGTGAATCTAAACCATTCTCGAATCCCCTTGAACACACACAAAAAATTTCATCAACATCTATCCAGCCGTTTAGGAGGAGTTCACTGTCATACACACGTACAATTAGAAACATACAGGGTTATTGGTAATTCGACGTATTCCCGTTAGGGGGTGATAGGGGTGACTATTTGTGATAATTTTGACCCCCATATGTATTATGCAAAAGTGAACCATTTTTGAGTTATCATGGTTTTTAGCTTTTTTCATAATAAGTAAGTCGAAAATGCAAAATCAAAAATTTATTTAAAAAAAAGTATCAATCTAAATCAAATTCTTTCTTTTGATTTATAAAAACGATTAAACAATTGTTATTTATCAATATTAAAACAACAATTATCGGTCCAACTTTAAAAATGCGAGACGACAAACGATATTATTTCAATATTTTTTGAGATTTTCGTTCACCGTTATATCTTGATTAATTTCTGTGACTTTACCTGACCCTTGACCTTCAGCTTATCAGTCGCAACTACCAGACCAACGACACAGTTGTACTAAAAGAGCGTATTTTCCGCCTAAAAAGGGACAATTAAATTCTTATGCGATAAGTTTTATTCCGCTGCGAATTTATAATGGTTTTACCATAACCGTACCGCGCCCTTGGACGATAATGCCGTTTGATGGAGTGCTAACCTTTCGCGTACCGTAATTGCACGTTGTCATGCATGCTATTTAGTGTAATGGAAACAGGTCGTTTGAATTCAAATTGCGAACGAATGCAATGAAAAATCATGACAATAGGAATTCAAATAATTGCGCATTGCAAACACGATTATTCATCTATAAAACCGATTACGGTGGTTGAAATTAGAGCGAATTAAATTGGTACGTTAACTGCCATCCATCCATCCATCCATCCATCCATTAGCCTTTTGATTCGCTGCGACCCATAGACGTCCCACTGCTGGGCACGGGTCTCCCCCACAGACACAGGTTCGGGAGGTCTAGAGCATACGCCACCATGCTGCTCCAATGCGGATTGGTTAGTGGCCAACCCAGTCGAATGTTCTCAAGCCACCCGAAGGTCTTCGACAAGGCTTAACGGCTGTTTCCACAATTGAAAACAACCGAGAATGGCGGCTTTACGTGCCCTCTAAAGCACGGTAGCGAAATTTTGCCACTAGCGGTTACCCATCCACAAACCGACCGCGCCCGTCGTTCCTTAACTCTTTCGATCACATTGAATCGACGCGAGCCATTGGGCTATGGACGCTACCTACTAGTATTCATATAAAAACACAAATATAAAGCAGAAACAGGTGCGTCCGAGGCTGTACCGCATGAAATATTAATGTAAACAACAGATCCGTTCCTAACATCAATCACAATCCTAAGTCTATTCTTGTCCATTCTCTTAAGGGTCTTTTATCTTTTCGGATCCACACGAGTCGATTTTTCCAGTTCTTAAATACGGTTTTGAGCTTGATACACAAATTAACGATCAAGACGTAAACGTTACGTAATATTTTCCAGTTGTAGTGTCCATAGCCCAATGGCTCGCGTCGATTCAGTGTGATCGAAAGAGTTAAGCAACGACGGGCGCGGTCGGTTTGTGGATGGGTGACCGCTAGTGGCAAAATTTCATGGACGCTACCGTGCTTCGGAGGGCACGTAAAGCCGTCAGTCATGGTTGTTTTCAATTGTGGAAACAGTTTTTAAGCCTTGTCGAAGACCTTCGGGTGGCTTGAGAACATTCTACACTGGGGTGGGGAAACATTATGTTTGTAGTGTTTTCACACAAAAACTACTGGACCGATTTCAATAATTATTTCACCATCAGAAAGCCGCATCTTCGCTGAGTGACATGGGCTATATACCTAATATTACTAGGTGTAAACGAAACTATTGTTATGTCTAATTCCACGCGAGCGAAGTTGCGGGCGTCCACTTAATTTATTTCGCTATGAGGTGATTACACACGCTTAACGAAAGTCTAGGTAACTAAAAACTACTTAAAGAGAAGAGATATAATGCTATTCAAAACTGATTAATATAAAGCAAAGGATGAGCTTTTGATCCTTGAATGAATAGCTAATCCTACACAGGTGCCTAACCTGCTTATGGCTAACTAGTGGACGCCCGCAGCTTCGCTCGCGTAGAATTAGACCCATTAACGACGTCTGCCCGCTTCAAAAACAGCAGTTTCATACTAACTTTGCACCCCCATTTTACCCCCTTAGGGGGTGAATTTTCATAAATCCTTTCTTAGTGCTCCCCTACGTTATAAAAGGAACCCCTGTGCAAAATTTCAAGTTTCTAGCCCTTATAGTTTAGGCCCTGCGTTGATATGTCAGTCAGTCAGTCAGTCAGTCACCTTCTCCTTTTATATACAGGGTTATTGGTAATTCGACGTATTCCCGTTAGGAGGTGATAGGGGTGACTATTTGTGATAATTTTAACCCCCATATGCATTATGCAAAAGTGAACCATTTTCGAGTTATCAAGCTTTTCAGCTTTTTTCAAAATAAGTCAGAAATGCAACATCAAAAATTTATTAAAAAAAAAGTATCAATTAAAATCTATTTTTTTCTTCGGATTTATAAAAACGATTAAACAATGGTTATTTATCAACATTAAAACTACAATTATCGGTCCAACTTTAAAAATGCGAGACGATTAACGATATTACTTCAATATTTTTTGAGATTTTTGTCCACTAAAATGCCTTAAAAACAAAAAAAAATTATATCAAACTTGGCTTGCAGATTATTTTAAAAACATAACCGTTTTCTTAGCTTTCCAACAAGGCATAACAACTATGAACTTATTTTAAAATAACTGAGAAAAACCGATCACAAAGGAAGCAGGCGGAAATTTGTATTCGAACTAAGCTTATGATCGTTCTTTAAAATTAAAAAAAAAGTAATTAAAAACAATGCCCAATGTAAATAAAACAAAAAATATAAATATAAAATTAAATTTAGAACCAGTAAAAGCTTAGTAATAATAACAATTAATAATTAGTAACAATTAAGACATTTTGTAATTTAGCCTCATTAAAGTTCTTGCTCGAAGGGGACTTTCCCTATTGCGTACGCAGTCTCATTCTTTTTTTGAGGTGTAACTTAACTACCGAAGTAGTCAAATTATTCTGAATTATGTGCAATATGTGAAAGAATTGCATGTACAATATTCCAGCAGTCTGCAAATATTTAAGACGAACCTTAAGAAATGGCTTGTCGAGCAGGCATTTTACAGTGTTGAGGAACTGACGACAAGTAAATGTTGAATAACTCAAAAATTGTTTTTGAACATATAATTTATTTTAAATTTTTGTATTGACATTATAATTGTATTTTTAATATTGACATTTTTTACACTGAATTTATATTTTACTAATTTGTACGTTGACAGATATTTGTTTTTAATTTAATTTTTAAATTTTTGTAAATTTTTATTAAATTCATAGTCGGTTTTGTATCCTTGGTATACTTGTACCAACTAAAATATAACATTTTGACGTGTAAAAATATTTTTATGAATAAAGAACTATGAACTATGAACTATGAACTATGAATTTATCGATGAACCAATTTTGCTCGCTTACGAATTTTTTTAACAAACGAAATGCTTGAAGACGTGCCTTTGGCTATAAGGCAAAACATGATATACAAGCCTTTTTGTCCTGCAAATGTGATTCGGAATCGGTAGTTAAGTTACACCTCAAAAAAAGAATGAGACTGCGTACGCAATAGGGGAAGTCCCTTCGAGCAAGAACTTTAATTAGGCTAAATTACAAAATGCCTTAATTGTTACTAATTATTAATTGTTATTATTACTAAGCTTTTACTGGTTCTAAATTTAATTTTATATTTATATTTTTTGTTTTATTTACACTGGGCATTGGTTTTAAATATTTTTTTTTTTAATTTTAAAGAACGATCATAAGCTTAGTTCGAATACAAATTTCCGCCTGCTTCCTTTGTGATCGGTTTTTCTCAGTTATTTTAAAATAAGTTCATAGTTGTTATGCCTTGTTGGAAAGCTAAGAAAACGGTTATATTTTTAAAATAATCTGCAAGCCAAGTTTGATATAAGTTTTTTTTGTTTTTAAGGCATTTTAGTGGACAAAAATCTCAAAAAATATTGAAGTAATATCGTTAATCGTCTCGCATTTTTAAAGTTGGACCGATAATTGTAGTTTTAATGTTGATAAATAACCATTGTTTAATCGTTTTTATAAATCCGAAGAAAAAAATAGATTTTAATTGATACTTTTTTTTTAATAAATTTTTGATGTTGCATTTCTGACTTATTTTGAAAAAAGCTGAAAAGCTTGATAACTCGAAAATGGTTCACTTTTGCATAATGCATATGGGGGTTAAAATTATCACAAATAGTCACCCCTATCACCTCCTAACGGGAATACGTCGAATTACCAATAACCCTGTATATAGATTAGTGGACGCCCGCAGCTTCGCTCGCGTGGAATTAGACATTCACTAACATCAAAAACGGCAGTTTCATACTAATTTTGCACCCCCATTTTACCCCCTTAGGGGGTGAATTTTCAAAAATCCTTTCTTACTGCTCCCCTACGTTATAAAAGGAACCCCTGTGCAAAATTTCAAGTTTCTAACCCTTATAGTTTAGCCCTGCGTTGATATGTCAGTCAGTCAGTCAGTCAGTCAGTCAGTCAGTCAGTCAGTCACCTTCTCCTTTTATATACATAGATTTACAATAAATAAGCGACCCGTGTGCACCATCAGAACCGCTTCACATTCAACTCGCGTCCATTTTGATTTGGTGATGCGAGAACCGTTTCCGCATTATCCGGGGGAACAGAGATCCGCAGTAATAACAGTAGCTACGGGATGTATTGTTGCATATCGCAGATGTGTGTGCGGTTACAGCCGCCGTCAACGTCATGTGAGATGATAGCATAATACAACATCACGCCTTTATTGCCTGAAGGGATAGGCAATAAAGTGTTGTAGTAGGTACACACTTTTTCTTAAATCTTTTATTCAATAAATGCTTAAAACTAATACAATCCGAATTTTATGAAAGCTAATTGGTTCCATATAGAGTTCGCCCGGGGCAGTACCACCGCCCGCCACGGTACCTAGTACCATTTCTGCCGTGTAATAATTGTTTTTAAAGCATTTGTGGTCCGGTTGGAAAGGTGTGGATTCCGGTAACACTTCTTTAGAGGCGACCATCTTAGTCCTCAAGGGTAGCAACACATCTGTGACTGACTTCGAACGAGACTCCTACTAACAAGTACTAACTGGACTATTTCTAACACCAACTAACAGGACTAACTATTACTAACAGTCCCCAGTCCTTATACCTTCTAACGAACTGACCAACTAATGTTCTAATTAACTCTCTCAACTAATTGGACTAACCATCCCAGTCCCAAATTGAGTCTTGTTCAAAGTCAGTCACAGTTGTCATGGGCGGCAGCGGATGGGTGGTGCTGCGAGCTCGTTTGCTATCTTTTATCCATATAAAAAAAAAATCCGAATACATCAACTTAAGTCCTAACCCCAGTCATACCTATTAACAAACTGACTGAATCGTGCCTCTCGCTTGTTCCGCGCTCTCACTTAGACGGAACGTCAGCATGAGTCACGCTTTTTCGTGCGTGCAACCGGCGTTCATCGGTTTATAAGACGTTATCGCGTCAAAATATAATCGATCCTTCATTCCGTTGAGGAGGAGAAGAAGGGAAAACCAAGAAAAAATCGATTGAAATTCAAATTATTCATCACAACCCTTTTCTTTGTCGCACTATTGGGCACGGGTCTCCTCTCAGGATTAGGCCATAGTCCACCACGCTGGCCAAGTGCGGATTGGCAGACTTCACATACCTTCAAGAGCATTATGGTGAACTCTCAGGCATGCAGGTTTCCTCACGATGTGTCCTTCATCGTTATAGATGAATTATGACATATAATTTCTTAAGTTTGTGCGTGTCGCTGGAGTTTGAACCCGGACCGCTCGAGTGAGAGGCGAGTTCGTTAGCCACTGGGCTGTCACCGCTAAATTCAATTTATTATCACAGGCATTGGCGCTTTTGACCTTAAGACCAACGAGGCCGTCTGCTATGCTTCAGAAACATTGACATGTCATTGTGTAACTAATCAGGACTCACTGATTAATCGGCGAAATAGATCTTATATTAGGCAAAGAGAACAGACGGTTAAGCATGTAATTGACAGAGGAATGCCTCTGTCAATTGCATGTTTGTTATTTTGGGACAAAACTAATAGCGGTTAATTTACCCTAATTCAGTTACAAACGCTCAAAGCTACACGAGACAAGCTTGTGTCGATTGAATTGTACGTGACAGATTAATAAGGTATATTAATGCCCGGTTTCTGAAAGGCTGATCAAATTAAAATCAACTAACAGCACTGTTAACTGAACAGCGCGGTCAAATCAATTACGGTTTCTGAAACGTTGATCAGGGAAAAATTTACTAATCTATGATTAATTTGATTTGACATTCGGTTGACTGTTATCGCGTAACAAGCCTTTCAGAAACTCAAAATTGCGGTTGACATAGGATTCTGGCGCATGATTTGACTGTCTTGTCAACTGACAATCCGATCAAATCAAATCTATGAATAAGATTCTAGCAACCCAAATGTTACTTAACAAGAGATATGACAGCCGATTAGTTAATTTTTCTGTTGATCAGCCTTTCAGAAACCGGGCGTAACTGTTTGAGCAAATGTCTCATTTGATGATAAAATCTGAATCTGAGAATCTTCTTGAAATAGGCTTCATAATAGTTACGTTACATCGCTTGCTTTACACGAAGCGGGAAGAAGATCTATGATAACCTTGGGACCTTCAAAAATTGGACGTATTAAGCCACATTCCCGTCCTTTTTCACCACTTTTTCGTCTCCTTATCAGTACTGAAGCCATCATTTATCACCCTATCGCGTACGAAATGTTTTTAGATGAACGCCTCGGGTGTATTTACCAGACACATTGTATAGGAAACCTTGTCAAAAGATAATCTCGTGGAATGATTCTGCCTTCTGAGATTTTAACAGCTGTTTTTATGGACAGCAAACTGACATGAACCACCCATTCTGTTGGACTAACCATGTTCATAGCCCAATGGCTCGAGTCGATTCAATGTGATCCAAAGAGTTAAGCAACGACGGGCGCGGTCGGTTTGTGGATGGGTGACCGCTAGTGGCAAAATTTCATGGACGCTACCGTGCTTTGGAGGGCACGTAAAGCCGTCGGTACCGGTTGTTTTCAATGTTGGAAACTGTCGTTAAGCCTTGTCGAAGACCTTCGGGTGGCTTGAGAACATTCGACACTGGGTTGGCCACTAACCCCTCCACCAATCCGCATTGGAGCAGGGTGGTGGTGTATGCTCTAGACCTCCCGCAGCAGTGCCTGTGGGGAAGACCCGTGCCCAGCAGTGGGACGTCTATGGGTTGCAGTGATGGATGGGTGACGCTCCTTGCTCGTTTTCTATGTTAAATCTATGAAAACCTTGGGACCTTCAAACGCACGCTGTATTAAGCAACATTCCCGTCCTTTTTCACCACTTTTTCGTCTCCTTATCAGAACTGAAGCCATCATTTATCACCCTATCGCGTAGGAAATGTTTTTAGATGAACGCTTCGGGTGTATTTACCAGACACATTGTATAGGAAACCTTGTCAAAAGATAATCTCGTGGAATGATTCTGCCTTCTGAGATTTTAACAGTGATTTTTATGGACAGCAAATTTTTATGGAAAACAAAAAAAACAGCACCCATTCGTCGGATTAACAATCCTCATATCTATTTGAGTCTCATGATTGAGTCTATTGAGTTGTCATGGGTGGCGGGACCGTTGGCGCAATCGGTAGTGACCCTGCCTGTTACGCCAGGTCATGGGTTCGAATCCCACTCAGGACAAATATTCGTGTGACGAACACTTGTGTTTGTTTTGTGTCTGGATGTTAATATTATCTAATTAAGTATGTATTTAATAATATACATAGTCAGGTCATAAGTATTGTCACACAGTAAAAACTTTTCTTTTAGAATGCTGGCCATAAAAAAGTTTATTGAATTCGAATTTCGAATTGTTCTTGAAAATAAAAATGTATGCTTTTTAGAATTTTACTCATTTTTAAATATGGAGTGGACGCTTAAAAAAGACCGTGTTGCAGTTATTGCGTTGCATCTTTGCGGTTACGCGCCAATTCAAATTTTTGACATATTGAAAAATTTGAATATAACCAAAAGATTCGTTTATCGTACCATCAAACGATACAATGAAGACTCTAGTGTAGATGATAGGTTAAGAAGTGGTCGCCCTCGGTCTGTTAGGACTCCAGCATTGATAAAAGCTGTGAAGGCGCGAATTCAAAGAAATCCCAAACGTAAGCAGAAACTGTTGGCCCTTCAGATGGGGTTAAGCAGAACCACGGTGAAAAGGGTGTTAAATGAAGACTTAGGGCTTCGGGCATATCGAAGAAAAACAGGACATCGTTTAAATGCTCGTCTAATGGACCTGAGACTGAAGAGATGCCGCGCTTTGTTGAAGCGGTACGCGGGAAAAAAATATCGGGAAATTATTTTTTCGGATGAAAAAATTTTTACCGTAGAAGAGAGCTACAACAAACAAAATGATAAGGTGTACGCACACAGTAGTGAAGAAACGAGCAACCGTATTCCGCGTGTCCAACGAGGTCATTTTCCATCCTCGCTCATGGTATGGTTGGGAGTTTCTTATTGGGGCTTAACAGAGGTACATTTTTGTGAGAAAGGTGTAAAAACGAATGCAGTTGTGTATCAAAATACAGTCCTGACGAACCTTGTGGAACCTGTTTCTCATACCATGTTCAATAACAGGCACTGGGTATTCCAACAAGATTCGGCGCCAGCTCATAGAGCGAAGTGCACACAAGACTGGCTGGCGGCGCGTGAAATCGACTTCATCCGGCACGAAGACTGGCCCTCGTCCAGTCCAGATTTGAGTCCGTTAGATTACAAGATATGGCAACACTTGGAGGAAAAGGCGTGCTCAAAGCCTCATCCCAATTTGGAGTCACTCAAGACATCCTTGATTAAGGCAGCCGCCGATATTGACATAGACCTCGTTCGTGCTGCGATAGACGACTGGCCGCGCAGATTGAAGGCCTGTATTCAAAATCACGGAGGTCATTTTGAATAAACTTTATTGTCATAAGAATCTATGTTTTGTTAAGGTCATTTTGGTATATAAATGATTACATAATGAATAAACATGTTTCAATTATTTTATATTAAACATGTGACAGAATTTATGACCTGACTATGTATATGTATGTATATCAGTCTCTGACACCCATAATACAGGCTCGCGCTTAATTTGGGGTCAGGTGGCCGTGTGTGAGAATGTCTATGGTATATTTATATATTTATTTATTATGGGTGGAAGCGAATTCTACTACTGTTATACAACATGCTCGTTAACTATCCTTTATTAATAATTGAATAATTAAAATTTTTTTTTTTAAAAAACTTTATTAATTATTATTTTTAATTTATTTTCATGCATTGTCATCGGAATGTTTGCCAAATTTCAGCTCGATAGCTTCAGTGGAAGTGGGTGAAATATTGATTGCAAGATTCCAGGACATACATACATACATACATACGAAGTTAAATAAAAGCTTTTAATAAAAAGGCACAATTTTATGCCGATCATCTCATCAAATATTTTGACAGTATTCCGATACACCTTATTACTTTATAAATGAACTTCGTTTAGAAATGATTAATGTACCTACCTTACTTATTTTGCGAGAGAGAACAATTAAAAGACATTAAGACCGTCTTCCTACAGCTGTCTGTCTAAGTCTGTCTAAGGCTTTGTTCGGGGAAACAACTAGGGTAACTGAACAAGCCTTTTTTTCCATTCATTCACTGTTGGCCTGCTCATCGGTGACTGACGTGACAAGCGTGACTTCTAGAGGTCCTGGGTTCGATTCTCAAGTTGCACAGTACAACTGGGTTTTCCTAATTTGAAATTTGCAGCAGTAGCTCGTAGATTTTTGTGTTAATGGAAGTAGGATAGATTACAATGTGAAATTTAACAGACCCGTTGGCGCAATCGGTAGCGCCTGTCTGTTGCGCCAGGGGTCGTGGGTTCGAAACCCACTCAGGACAAATATTCGTGTGACGAACACTTGTAGGTATTTGTTCTGTATCTGGATGTTAATATTATCTTTTTAAGTACGTACTTAAAAATATCTATGTATGTATATCAGTCTCTGACACCCATATCACAGGCTCGCGTCTACTTTGGGGTCAGATGGCCGTGTCTGAAAAAAAAAAAAAGAAATGAAGGTGTACTTACACACTTCTGTCTACCCTTTCAGGAAAATATAGGTGTTATGTTATTAAAGTTCATGTGATGACACCGTAGCGTACCCTGACTTGCCTTGTGCTGAGTTTGTATATGGAATTTAGTCAGGAGTCATATTTTTTCGTATATTATAAACAATACTTCTGTATGTATACATATACTAATACAAATAATATTATAAAGAGGAAAGATTTGTTTGTAATGTGTTTACACAAAAAATACTGGACCGATTTCAAAAATTCTTTCACCATTATAAATCTGTCGAATTCTGAATTCGGCCGACTGCCGATAGCTCGGCCTAACCCTCCCATTCCGAGTGGCTACAGCGGGATGAAGAAAGGGTTATGGTGTATACTAACAAACTTTTGCTTCATTTAATTACAAGTAAAGGCAAAACGCCCACGGTCGGATGGGCAGATTCATGTCAACAGTGTTGTCTGTCTATTTTGACATTTAGAGTAATATCTTCCTACTGAACCCTATAAAAAAAAACGATTTTTTAAGTAAAATTGGTTTGAGTTTAATCGTTTTATTGTTGTTTCTCTTATGGTATAAATACAAATGAAATAACGACACGTGACCGGAAAGCGCACAGCTTGAATGCCCATTCCGGTTTTTGGGTCAAGGTGTCACGGAAGTTATACGTGCGATAATAACTATTATGTTACTTCGTTACTGTATAATGACCTACATATTGCAATCTAAACATAAACAGTGAAAATTGGGTGTAGGTATACACATCTCTGTTTACCCCTTAGCGGAAAAACAGGCGTTATTATATAGCCTATGTCACTCAGTGAAGATGCAGCTTTCTAACGGTGAAAGAATTTTTTAAATCGGTCCAGTAGTTTTTGTGTGAAAACATTACAAACAAATGTTTCTTCTTTATAATATTAGTATAGATTCATTAATGTAAACGTCATAAATAATAAAACTTTTCGGACGTTCTTATGGAATCGTATAAAATTAAATATTAATAATGTTCAGTTCATGCAAATAGTTGGATTCGATTTGATTTAAATTGACAATTATGCAATTCGGAAAAATTATAGGAAAAACTATACACTCAAATTTCCGTTTATTTATATAAATAAAAAAATGAACCCTTATATCAAAAACGACAAAGTATTTTGATTGTACGTCAAGTTTTCCGGGTCGTTAAGCTTAATATACCCAATTGGCGCCGCCGCCTCGCAGCCAATTTACGAACGGATGTTTCCTTAAACGAAGTACTAACCGAAGTTTCACCTCCTTGACAATAGGCGCTTCCAAATTCAAAAGTTGGCGGTTGATGGGCCGAAAATATACACGGATTTTAAATGGGTCTATAGAGTTACGCAGTTAAATGGGGATAAGATTTTTTATGAGTCATTTTATTAAAAGCTTTTATTTAACTTCACTCGTATGTATCTATGTATGTATGTATGTATGTATGTCCTGGAATCTTGCAATCAATATTTCACCCACTTCCACCGAAGCTATCGAGCTGAAATTTGGCACACATATTTGGTTCCGATGACAATACACGAAAATATTTTTTTTTTTATAAAAAGTTTTTTTTTTTTTTTAATAATTATTAATGTTATAAGTTTTAGTAAATAAGTCTTTCGCTGTATATTTATTTTTGGTTATTCCTTATACTTTTAAGTGTTAGTTTTAGTTGCTACTAATATTTTTCTAACAATATTTATAACTTGTTTTACTAACCCACTAACAATAACATTAGATGGGCTGCAAAATTACATATTATTATTCAAGATTTATAAGGGTTCAGATTGCATGACGACTTTACGTGCCCTCCGAAGCACGGTAGCGTCCATGAAATATTGTCAATAGCGGTCACCCATCCACAAACCGACCGCGCCCATCGTTGCTTAACTCTTTCGATCACACTAAATCGACGCGAGCCATTGGGCTATATTGCCCTCATACCTACTAACGAACTGACCAACTAACGTTGCAACGCGCTAACTAGTTTGCAATCTAACATTCATAAATGTGAATTCTGAAGTTCAGTGCAAGAATGAAATGAGTAAGAAAGATATAAAATACAATATTTAAGTCCAACACAATGGCTTTTTAAAGAATTTACTGCAGATATTACGAACCACAGAGCATTAAGTAAGGTTTTCACATGAAAACAGAAAAATATGTTTCACTGTTATAAATAAAATATTTTTATTGTATTAAATGAGTTAAATTCAATTTAGGTGACCCTATCTATCTGTTTGCAAGCGGTCAGAGAAAGTTAAATATACCCATTTACAAGTTAGAATTAGATTCAAAAGGGGTTTTGGGTATGGGTACATAGGGGTATGTTAATCAATTAAGGATCAAGAGAGTCCGGGTTTAAAACAAAGCGGCATGCACCAACGACTTTTCTTAGTTTCGTGCGCTACGGTGAAGGAATGTATGTCTGCAAATCCACACTTAGGCAGTGTGGTAGACTATGTCCCATTCTGAGAAGAGATCCATGCCCTGTGAACTGTGGGACAGTAATATAATTATCGTTGTGGTGGTTTACAGCATTGAAACAACGACGGCTTTACGTGCCCTCCGAAGCACGGTAGCGTCTATGAAATTTTGCCACTAGCAGTCATCCATCCACAAACCGACCGCGCCCGTCGTTGCTTAACTCTTTCAATCACATTGAATCGACGCGAGCCATTGGGCCATGGACGCTACAATGAAATAAATTACGTACGTGAAATATACCCAGCACCTGATTTAGCGATTCCGGTAATGTAAGGCTGATGCGAAGAGGGAAGTCACATCGAAAACTTCAGAGCACGTACCTCGCCTCTTTGTGGATACAAAGGTAATTTATTACCGAAACATTTCTGCAAACTTTCCCGGTGGAAATTTTCAAAATGAAATCACCGCCTGACATTCCTAACCAGAGTATCAAATTACGGCTGAAAAATCACGCCAGGTGCAGTATTTTCGTGGGAACGAAAATTGCAAGCTTGCAGAAATAGCGTTATGAAAGGTTGATAAATAGTCGGGAATTACTCCCAGTTAAAAATACAATTTCTGGGAACAGTATTTGTCAAAAAAAAAAAAATATTGACGTGCAATAATTAAAATCAAAGTAATAAATAAAAACTAAGCAATATGTAATCGTTACTCTAATTATTCTAATTGTAGTATAATGTAATTATCCAACAGGACTTAATAAGGTATTGAGCATTGAATAAATTGTTCAATAAATCAGATTAGGTGTCATCTCCCTACTTTTTTGTATTCAACGTACATACAGAATTGTGCTTAAAGCTAAATTGAGTTTATTCCAATTTAAAAATAAAACTTACAAACTGTTTTCTTTCATTGTTACAGATCACATATGCGTCCAACGAAGAAGAAAATTCAGGAATGCACCGACACAAAGAAATGACTGGCGACGTAGCAAAATGGCTCACAAATGTTGGAAGACATGGCTAAAAGTTGCTTATACGCTCATATTCACGACGACTACAATAGCTGACTTCACAACAGAATGCCAAAGGCCCTGTGATTGTCGTTGGCAGTCTGGCAACAAGGCGGCAATTTGTTCAAATTCCAGCTTAAAGGTTATACCTGCGAATCTTAGCAGCGACATTCAAATACTAGATCTATCCAACAACAACTTGCAACAATTGCACCAGGAGAACTTCAAGAGAGTTGGCCTCAGTAACCTTAAGAAACTATTCCTCAAGGACTGTAGCATAGAAACTGTTCACAAGGCCGCGTTCACGACTTTAGCAATTATGATAGAATTAGACTTATCGAAAAACCGAATAAGATATCTCCACCCCGATACGTTCAAAGGCACAGAGAAGCTAAGATTGATAAACTTAAGCAACAACTTTATCGATAAGTTAGAAGACGGTTTGTTCCGCAACTTAAAGTTCCTGCAGAAAGTCGAGGTTAGCAATAACAGAATAATCAGAATCGGAACGAAGGCGTTCGCCAACTTGCCGCAGTTGAAGATTCTTAGAATCGATGGTAACAATCTAAGTCACATGAAGCCGGAGACGTTAATGGCATTGAGAAACTTATCGGGATTAGATTTGCACAACAACCCGTGGCGCTGCGACTGCAACTTGCAAACGTTCCGAGACTGGGTGATCAGTCATAACTTGTACACTCCGCCGACTTCGTGCGCCGAGCCAGCATCGATACGGGATAAACTTTGGAATGAATTGGATTCATCTAACTTTGCCTGCCGGCCTACGATATTGGAGCCGTTACCGGACTCCACCGTCAGAAGTTACGATGAAAATGTGACTCTCGTTTGCAAAGTAGTCGGGAATCCAACACCAGAAGTGCTGTGGCGATTCAATGGGAAGAACATTGAAATGAGATCTTTTGGAGAAATCCGCTACAGCTTATTAGAAAATACAATGGATTTGATACGTTGGATGAATTTGACTATAATCAATTCAAGGTATAGCGATAGAGGCAACTATACGTGTATGGCAGAAAATCCTGGCGGTAAAGACGAAAAGACTCTGACGCTGATTCTGTCAAAGTACGGTGGATCTGGTACAATAGCTGGACTGGATACTGATACTTTTGCTATCCTAGTAGGATGCATAATGGCCATTATAATAATTTTTGGAGGAATACTAGCGGTCTGTTACTTTACGACACAGAACGGTGAATTGAAAAGACTGATTAAAACTGACACCAGGTCTTCTAACGGAGAAGTTCTGATTGAGGGCTCCGTGGCTTCAGAGGTAGAAAAAGGTGTAAAACCTGAAATAAATCCTCTATCAAAACCACCCAGAAAATATGAAGCGCCGTCCATAACCAGCGAAGCTACTGAGATGTCAGAACTCAACAGGACTTTACTGGATAACGATTCCGTACTAGGTAAGTGTAAATATTAAAATATTTTTTTAAAAATATTGTGCGATTTACTTGAACGATCGTTGCTTTTGCGTTAAAAACTATAAAAAATGCTCAAATTGCTTTTAGTTCAATTTACCTATCATGAAAAGCAACGGTGTCACAATTTATAGTGTGTAAGCCTGATAAAAAGTAAAAAGACTATCATAAAAATTCATATGTGACGACGAACGGATTTCCAGCGACATATTCATATAGACTTTAAATATTTCTGTAATTCGCATTTAAAAGACGAGATAAATATAATTATATTGAATTAAAAACAGACATCTAGAAAGTGGTGACAGTCCAGTGGCTATCGAACTAGCCTCTCACTTGAGCGGTTCGGGTTCAAAACTAAGCGACACGCACTAATGACTTTTCTAAGTTATGCGCGATTTAAGAGATTAAATTTCACTTGCTGTAACATGCCTCAGAGTTCTTCATAACGTTCTCGAAGGCATGTGAAGTCTGCCAATCCGCACTTGGCCAGCGTAGTGGACTAAGGAATGGGATGGTCTAGCCCTCCCATTCTGTGAGGAAACCCTTGCCCAACAGTGGGATAAAGAAAGGGTTGCGGAGTTGGTAGGACATCCAGGATTACGATTTTAACAGTAAACGAAAGATAGTTTCTTTAGATATTAATGTAAGCAATATTTTATTCGGCACATAATTATCCTAGGCTACTTTGTAATCTACGTTTGAAATCATGTTCACTCCATCCGCTCGATTTGCGCTGGAAAAGCACACGGTTCATTGTTTTTTATTTCGCCATCTTCATAATATTTTTCCTTTTATTGCTTCGGTAACTCCATCGGCAAAGTGACCGTTAAATTCCTATTTCTTCCTTCGCAACAATATTATTAGGTAACAGAGGCAGGTCAGGACCTAATAGTTTTATTGTTTAAATCCACCACGCTGTTCCAGTGCAGATTAACGGATTTTGAATTGATGGATACATAAATCCATCCATACTAATATTATAAATGCGAAAGTAACTCTGTCTGTCTGTCTGTCTGTCTCACTTTCACGCCACAACTACTTAACCGATTTAAATGAAATTTGGTACACAGATAGTTTAGAGCCTGAGAAAGGACATAGGTCATTTTGTAGTTGGAAAAAAGTGTTTTAAATTGTTGAAAAGGGGGATGAAAGGTTGTACGAAAGTATTGTCATTTTCAAAACTAGAAGCATAAAATTTTAGGCCGTTGATTAGATATAAATAAATATGGCATTCAATGTTTGTAAAAATGTTACCCTTAAGGGTGTAAAATATACATAGGGGATAACACATTTACGGATTCATTACAAATAAGAGGAGCTAAAGTTAATGCGTTAAGAAGAATCTATTATTATGTCTAATTCCACAGTCCAAAGTCCGTTTCTTTAAAATTGAATTCAAACTTACTTTATACCAGTTAAAAATCAAGCAGATTATCACACGTCTCAAATTCCACTTGAGACATGGAATGTTGAAAAACGTACGAGTATGGTCGGCAGTTGATTCATTATTTCAATTAGTTTTTTCCAATAGCTCTTAAATAAATCCTCTTTCAGTTCTCACTATTGAGAATAATCCAGCTACGATTCTTAAATTGAATTACTGATAGTTAACGAGCTATGGAATTAAACGCAAACTTTCCAGCTGATTTATGTTTTAAACCGCCATTTTGGATTTATTGGGCTTACACAAAATCTGTACGAACACTCACAGTATCTGCAGCGCCTGAATAATTGTCTAATAATTTATAACGTTTTCAATAGAAAACACTTAGAATGCGCATTGCTAGGTAGTCAAAACGTAAATTTAATGAGGTCGACTTCCCTTTGTAGATTTGAAGTAACAAAACAACAGTGCCGTGCCAAATTTTCGGAATGTCAAAGAGATGCAATTAGTTTAGCCTCTGAAAATTTTTCTCACTCCACTGTCGGATAAAAAAAGGTCCGTAAAACGACAGCCTATTGCGAGAGATTTTATTCTCGTAGAATCTGTTTTGAGCCTTCTTTAAAAATTTGTCTTTGTTAGTACCGATGTTTCCGGAGTTTAAAATGGAATGAAAATTCTTTTGTTTCGCATGAGCGCACGATATTGCCAAAATAAACGGCGAAGTTTATCTGCCATTAAACTTTTAGTCGAAAGGCTTACAATAGACAATATTCAATAAACAAGTTCCGTACACAAAAGGTAAAACTGGACCCTATTACTAAAGCTCCACTGTCCGTGTGTACGTCTGTCACCAGGCTGTATCTCATGAACCGTGATAGTTAGTCATTTGAAATTTTCACAGATGATGTATTTCTGTTGCCGCTATAACAAAAAATACTAAAAAATAGAAAAAATAAAAATTTAAGGGACAAGGCCCATACAACAGACATGGTTTTTTTGCCTTTTTTTATAGATAATGTTACGGAACCCTTCGTGCCTGAGTCCGACTTGGCCGGTTTTTATTTTTAATATTATCATATGTTTATTTTAGAATATTCGCAAATAATTTCCATGACATAAATTAAATCATTTTTATTATTTTACAGCCTCAACCGAAGACAACAGTAGACACGCTGAACTGGAACTACCGAAATTATCAAAAGAAATTCTACTGGACAGATATTCTCAAGATCATCAAGCCTACCCTCCCGATCTTCTGTCGTTCCCTCTCAGAGGAAGCACTCAACAGGTATCACCAGCTAGCGGCGCTTTATCACAGGGTAGACAAGCATCCGTTGAAAGTCCAATCAAATCGCCAGACTATGGAGTATCACCTGTGAACCCTGGGCTGTACAACAGATTACAATGCCCAAGCATCTATCAAGGGACCTCTCCGCTCATCAACCCAAAAGGTTATGTAACTCTTCCAAGAAGGCCACGGATCAATTTACCCGAGAATTCCCAGCGCCCTCAAGTCTTTTCAACTTTAAACGGTGTCATACCATACTATGACAATTTCAACATGAAGTTATTCGGTCACGGCGGGATTTACTATAGTCTCAACAAAAGTGAAATGGACTTAGGCCCAGTGAATAAATCGATAAACTTTAGTGATGCATCTGAAGAAATTGAGCCGGCGCCATCACCAGCGCCGGGAACGCCACATGCAACTATTCCAAGAAACAGTTTAAGTTCACCGAACATCCACAATCAGTTGCTAGCGTTGCAAGCTATGTCAATGAACGCAGCTTCAAGAACCTTGAAATCAGAGCAGAGACCGTTGAAGGTCGCCTTAACAGAGAATGAGAGCCTACTGAAGAATCCTGTTCGCGACATACGGTACAGTGTTAACGTTGTTAGTGGAAGTTTAGGTAGAATACGGACAGTACCTAATCCACCGAAACCGAGGAAGCGAAATTCGATGGACCTTAAGGAACCGTTTTTAAATACTATTGAAAATGCTACCCAAGTTTAGAGTTAAACGGTGCAAGTAAAAATAATATAAATATGGTTCATTAGACATTGGGAAAGATGTGATTTATATTCAAAGTCATTTTACAGTTTTCGTGCACAATTTAATATTCTCTGTTAACCTGTGTTACTTGCCTGTATTTCTTTGTTGTCTTATTTACAATAATGATCTCTGTCTTTGTACAAAAGTTGATAACGCTCAGCAATTATCTCGTAAATTGTATAAAATGCATACTCTTTTGCATTGTTATCCCCTTCTTTTGGAACCTTTGATCTGTTGGCGAATAATTTAATTCAGCGTTCAGACGAGAAATGAAAAATTTTAACAAAAAAGATATGAAACTGAAGGCCTAAGCAATAAAGATTGCTTTTTCGTAGAGAATAATGGGAATATTTTTAATAATAACTCCGCTTATGGATTAAGGGTGAAGAGAATAATGGTTTAGGCATAAGTACGTTTTTTATTAATTTTAGATCGTCTGGTGATGAACAGTTTAAAGGCCCGCTGTTGAGTACAATGACCTATATGAGAATGTCCTTCATTTTACAAAATAAAATGAATTACGTACCTACATTATTATTTATATAATAATCATATTTTTATTTACCGTTAGAAACGTTTTCTGGTTTCAATTGTTACAGCAAGTGTAAAAAAGATATATTATGATATAGGTGCTCTGAAAATTAGACCACCTTTTGCCAAGTTTCGCGTCAGTGTGTGACGGATTTTAAAGTCAAAGAAAGGACTATTTGCGAACACTTAATTCTTTTTTATTTCAATCTGTGTGCCGTCATGCAACTGATGTATACGTCCACACGTTATATACATAAATGCAAAATATTCAATGAAGCGACGTCAAATATTATTAAATAACGGCTACTTGTTTATGGGATAGTCTCCAAAAGCCATTATTTGCATGGATTCAACGCTAAACGTATAAATCTTTTCACTTTATTTTCACATGCCACAAGCACAGGCCGCCCCCAACCAGGTTGACTAATGACCTGAAGAAGTAGATTCAAAGGAGGGAAGACTGGAAGGTGTGGCCTCTTAAGTGTCACCGGTGTACGCTATGTTCACGAATTCCTAGATTCTCTGGATGTGGAGGATGGATGACTTGGCACCACATGCTATAAAGATTTCAAGTAATCAATTGTCAAGTCTCGATGTGAAATAAACGATGTTGTCAACCGAGTTTCAAACTTACTAACAGATTGAGCACAAACTATAGTTAGTTAATCAACGTAGTGTGAGTTACAAGTTGTGTGTTTGACTTTCGACAGGAAGATATAGGTCGCTTTAGTCTAAAGTTCACCCGGCTTGCCGAACCGTTCAATTCTTCGATGTTAGTTCATTTAATTTTAATTAAATTAAATTTATCGCTCAGATCCTCAATTTTATTCAATTCGCCGATATACTTACTTTACTCTTTACCCGATATATTTAGTTTCTACTTTATACCTAGTTATATTTTACGTTATATTTTCAAAACCTCGAACCTTTTCAAATTCAAAACGTGGAATTCATAGAAGCATTGGCGATTTTCATATAACTCAACTGAGAGTTGCAGGTTGAATGCATTTATTGCCTTTTCCTCACATTCGCTACGATTTTGATATTTTTTGAATTAATGCAAGTTGAATCGTCATATATTCTCATGAATCCATAAAAATTACCGAATTCTGATTTTAATATAAAATCGGAAAACGTCAAAAAAAGTACGGCATATGGTTTTGGTTTTATGATAAAATTATTTAATTTTTATCCTACATTTTTTATTGAAAATTAATTTATTTGAAAATTAAATTTAATAATAAGAGGAAAAGCTTTCCTTTGTGAAATAACATACTATCAAATTAATTGGCACTAAGCAATGGGCATAAGATTGTTACCAGGTTCGATCGAGATGAAATTGAGTAAATTAAAAAAAGTAAAACACAGCTCGTAAATTAAATATGAACTATTGAGTTCAACAGAAAAACATATGCTGAATAATTTTGATGATCTTTGAAGAAGCGAGTTGAAGATCTTCACAGTACGAACAGGGACGAACAGTAATTTTCCTTTCAAATTATTCTACTCAGTTCAACTGTTTCCGATAGTATTTGGGCAACAGTTCATTAAAAAAATTAATTAGCATTAAAATGATATTAACTCATTAAAATGATATTAACTCAAATAAATTGAATTTGAATTTGAATTTGATGTTCACAGTTGATATAGATGACTAATGTTATTAAATGAAGGTTATTTCATCGAATAATGAATTTGATTGATGCCTCAATTCAGATCACTTCACGACTCAAATGATACTGTAATTATAACTGTTAATGATTCCAATATTGGTGCTTATGAGTATAATAAATGAATTGCATTAATATAATAAATTGTAAAATAAAATTATATAAAGTTATTGTATCTTCCAGAACGCTTTGTTTGACAATGACAGATAAAATATAGTAATGAGCCGTCGTAATTTTATTGTTTTCGGATTTAATTATTAATCTGTGGCGTGGTTATTTTATCGGAAATTAAAATAATATTTCCCTCGCCTTGTAGTGATGAATGAGATCTACATAATAATTTCATGTGGAGATGTTTTTCGCAAGTATTAAAGTACGACGTTAATTTACTCATAATTCAAGATAATACGACCATGCCTTAAATAACAACGTATGTATTTTAAGGTTATCTTACACTAAAAGTACTTAGAGATTATAGAAATGATTTGGTAAAAAATATATATATTGACTAGTTAAATATTACGTTAAATTGTAAAAATGTAAATAATAGATAATCCGAGATAATTGGTATGAGAGAAGGTTTGTTATGAGAGCGTGCAAGATGGACCAAAGAAATGGGTTTACGAATGTAATAATAAATAAAACTTTTAATTATCATTTTATCGTTTAATTTCACCTCTTACCTCTATAATTTTAATTTTAATTGATATAGATTCACTGCTTCGGAGGGCATGTTAAATCGTCGATGAATTGTAAAGATCGCAAAGCCTAGACGAAGACCTTTCGGGCTTGAGAACATTCGACACTGGGGTACTAACCCCTTCGCCAATCAGCATTGGGGCAGCGTGGTGCAGAAACTCGTGCAGTGGACCTCTGGGGTTGTTGATTAGTTTTTGTCATATTTTATCAAGAACTGAAGATCTGGTCATTGGAGTTAGGAGTTTAGTGATATCATGTGGCAAAAATAAAATCTTTCAATGACGGGCCCGTTGGCGCAATCGGTAGTGACCCTGTCTGTTGTGCCAGGGTTAGTGGGTTCGAATCCCACTCAGGACAAATATTCGTGTGACGAACACTTGTATTTGTTCTGTGTCTGGATGTTCTTATTATCTATTTAAGTATGTATTTAAAAATATGTATGTATGTATATCAGTCTCTGACACCCATATCACAGGCTCGCGCCTACTTTGGGGTCAGATGGCCGTTTGTGAGAATGTCCAAGATATTTATTATAATTTATTCAACCAAAAAGGCAGAAGTAGGAATTCAGACAGTAAAATCTTTTAAATAGCGAACAAAACGTAGTAAGTAGGTACCTAAGTCAGATGATGCATTAAAAGCAGTTATTATCCTAACGAGCCTCCCTAAAGAATGGCGGACAAATTTAGGTCGCTAGGGATGTGAGTTGAGAGTTGAGACATTGCAATCTTATTTTTAATTTTTTATAGCATAGACATAAAACTAAACGGACCACCTGATGGTATTGGTACACCTACATGAGTCCGAACTACCCAGTAGACCTGGTCGCCCTGAAAATCGGCGGCTGCTAGCTTCTGCCAGGGACATGTGCTAAGCACGTCCATTTTCGTCTTTGAGATTATTTCATATCTTTTATTATCTTGTTGTATTTTAATGAAAAGCTGTCGAAATAAATTTACGTACCTATTTTGTTTGTTAATTCACAATGCGGTCCGCGCGTATTCGTAAGAAGTCAAGTGGATGAAGCTACTCCGGCGCCCTTAGTTTTTATTATTAGGATTCCGTACCCAAATTGCAAAACGGGTCCCTATTACTAAGACTTCGCTGTCCGTCTGTCCGTCCGTCATGAACCGTTATAGTTAGACAGTTGAAAATTTCACAGACGATATATTTCTGTTGCCGCTATAACAACAAATAATAAAAAATAGAAAAAATAAAAATTACATACAACAGACATGATTTTTTTGCCGTTTGTATAGATAATGGTACTCCCTTCGTGCGCAAGTCAGGCTCGCACTTGGCCGGTTTTATACAAATGACGAACAAACAGGCATAAGGGTTACCAGATGGTAAGTGGTCAGCGACGCCTACGGACACGTTCGACAATGTATGTATGACATCTCATGTATGTAGGTACGTTGCATGCTAAAGGATGCGATATACACTCTTCTCGAAGCGTTCCAAGTCGTACGAGTAGCTAAAAGGCTTTAGGCCTTTCTTCTCGATAGTAAATCATATCGATAGCGAAATTCCCATCCCTAGCACTGATTCGGTTGCCGGTACAATATCTCTGAGTGTTGGCAACGAATTGAATTAGAGCTCCTTTGTTTGCTGCATTATTCGAGGTTCATTAATGTTCGCGGAATTAAAGCGTGTATTATTTTACGTTCTTTATGCTGCTAATGACCGGCTAGGTTAAATAACGTTGGGAGCGATCAAACGGACGGATGTCGTACTTCGTGTGGCGTTAATAGTCCATATCGTTTTTAAAAGCTTTTATTTAACTTCACTCTTATGTATGTATGTCATGGAATCTTGCAATCAATCAATTTTCAATTTTACCCACTTCCACTGAAGCTATCGAGCTGAAATTCGGCTCACGTACTTGGTTCCGATGACAATGCACGAATATAAAAAAAAAAGTTGTAAAAGCTTTTTTTAAAAACAATTTTTTTACTGTATAATTTATGTCTGCTTAAGTTGTGGTGGTAAGTATATAGTTACTGTAGATACGACCTCAGTTCCAGAGAACCTCAGACCGGGGTGCCGGGTTCGATGTCTAGACGGGCCGTTTATTTAATTGACAGATGAATTGATTGAATAATCTTGGATGTAAAATTCCCGATTTTTTACTGTGTATTTGTACCCGCAACACACTCATAGATGTCCCACTGTTGGGCACAAGTCTCCCTGAGACATAGCTGCGGGAGGTTTACAGCATACTCCTTCACTCTGCTCCAATGAAAATTGGTGGAGATAGCATAGATCATAGAAGTAATATATATATCTTCTTTTTATAGATTAAAGATAGATACCAAGCAAGCATAAGCGCGCATAAGCGAGCTTATATAAATGATTAATATCTAATATTAGATATTAGTTAGTTAATTATAATATATTAAATATTAGAATTATCATAATTTCAAGCTCTAGTACGGTTTGGCGAAGGGGTTAACTCTTCAAAAGGGCTTTTTTCAAAATTTCGTCGTTAATTATAACTTCTGCAAAAGATGCGAAAATTGTTTCAAATCGTCTAAAGTAACAGGAGAAAAATCAAAAACACAGTGGAATAAAAGAGCATAATTGGACAATAAATTCTCTTTAACGCTTAAAACTTTACGAGGCTGTTGAAAAAGATTTCTATCGTACGTCAGGGTTCCGTCGTTAGAACTGATATACCTAAACCATCGAGCCGTTGTCTGTCTGTTGGAAAATGATTCCAATCCAAATAAATTTATTCTGGCTTCGATAAACTATGACACACTAAATTATACTAGAGGTTGGCGGGTGGTCGAAATTCGACTTTTTTTTTACTGATCTCGAAAAAAAGAGGAGGTTGTATGTTCGACTATTGTCATGGTTTTGTTAAACTAGTTTTTTTTTATATCTTGGACATTTTCACACACGGTCATCTGACCCCAAAGTAGGCGCGAGCCTGTACTATGGGTGTCAAAGACTTATATACATACATATATATTTTTAAATACATACTTAAATAGATAATATTAAATACTGAGTATTAATTGATAATATTAACAGAACAAATACAAGTGTTCGTCACAAGAATATTTGTCCTGAGTGGGATTTGAACCCACGACCCCTGGCGCAAGAGGCAGGGTCACAGTCAAAAGACTATAAATATCAGTTAATTTGGATTAATAAAAAGTGAAAGTTAAATTATGACAATTACCAACATTATTCATTAATTACTAACATTATTTATTTTAGACGTTAGTGAACAAGTACGGAACCGTTAGTGCTTAAAACTGTCTCGTACTGAACGATATTTTTTAATTCGCCAAGCGAGCAGAACTGATGAAACAGACTTAAAATTTTAAATGATATTCAAATTAACTGGCGAAGAACGACTAAATAGCGATAATATTTTAATTTATATTCCTGATTATAAAATTGTTAGAAGAGTACAATCATCATTAATATGATGAATAAAATTTTATATATTGCCATTTCTCAGACAATATTCAGAAAATTCTGCATTTGCATTGCTTTTTAAATTTTCTCGACTCGAAGTAACACACACACACATTACATTATCATTTACATTACAATTAAGTAGTAGTGATAGTAAAAAGTAAGTAGTAGAAAAATCAATTCATTTTAGTAACTAAACTAAAAGATATTGGAGCTCCAATTGCGGATTAGTAGAGGAGTTAGTGGCCAACTCAGTGTCGAATGTTGTCAAGCCCTGAGGTCTTCGATGAGGCTTAACGATTGTAACAGCTTCAGATTCTTTATTTATTGTAGACAAAAAAAACAGTCGGCCATGTATGGGCGTACAATCATTTAAACAGGTACATATTAGTCAGAATTATGTATATATATATATATCATCACAGTAGTATAACTGCTGCGACCCATAGACGTCCCACTGCACGGATCTCCTCCACAGACACAGTTGCTTGAGGTCTAGAGCATACTCCACCACGCTGCTCCAATGCGGATTGGTGGAGGGGTTAGTGGCCAACCCAGTGTCGAATGTTCTCAAGCCAGCCGAAGGTCTTCGACAAGGCTTAACGACTGTTTCCAACATTGAAAACAACCGGGACCGACGGCTTTATGTGCCCTCCGAAGCACGGTAGCGTCCATGAAATTTTGCCACTAGCGGTCACCTGTCCACATACCGCTGCTCAACTTGGTAATGAACGACGCGAGCCATTGGGTTCGACGGTTCAATATAGTAGGCAGGAGAGGATTATATACCGATAGTAATAAATTTTAATGTTCAGCGCAAAATATAAATTCTGTTTGGCAACAATAGCTCGACTTGGCACCGCTGGAGGCTCTCGCGACGCCTTAAGTAACGGGATCAATTTGTTCCCTGTTTCCAGTGCATCTAATCTTCCAGGAAATGGGATAATCTTGATAGATCTCACAATACAGTGTACTAAGACTCAGTATTAAATGAAGTTATTGCAAGTGTCTTACTCATTTTAATAGAATATGTTTTTAGTTTGTGAAAAATAAAGAAAGAAAATGTTTATTTAGTAGGTATAAATCACAGAACAGATAAAACCTCTTTTATCTGTTCTGTGGTATAAATTGTATACCGCAGCATGGGAGTGGATAAACGTATAATAAAAGCTTAAAACATATCGTTAACGAATACATAATAAAGGTAACATAATATTATAATTACTAGCTTTTGCCCGCGGCCCCGCCCGCGTGGTAAAAGGGAATTAACAATGAGTTGTTTATCATACATGACACATTTGTGGTGTATGAATAGTGACAGTTCCACGATTAAAAGATACTAACTACTTAACCACTATACTAACTACTTAACTAAATTGTACTTACGCCATCTATTAACAATATCCGGAACTAAATATCTAGGAAATAACAAAACATCGATATCTTCCCATGGGGATGTTTTACCGCGGTAAAAAGTAGCATACGTCACTCTCCACCCTCCTCACTATCTCCACACACAAAAACCATACCATTTAATAGCTTCGTTGCGACGTGAAAGCCGGACAAACAAACAAACAAACACACTTTCCCATTTATAATATTAGTATGGATACCTTTTTTGCTTATTTCAATGTTAAACACAGAGTAAAAAAAATAATGGGAAAATCACACCCTTAAAAAGTAGAGTAAGTGAACGATGTTTGTGTGAATTTTAAACTATAAATATATCCGTATTTACATGGGTTTTTATCGTAACATTAAATTCCATTGATCATGATGGTGCAGCGCGAAAAAATAAAGATTACTTACTGATGTCCCATACAAACATCGTTCACCTATTATTCCACCTTAGAGTGTGATTTTCTCATACTTTTGATAATTTTTTATTTATTTAGAAAAACCGTATAGTTGTTGCCCGGCCCGGGCATAGAGCCCAGGACCTCTGGCTTAGCAGTCGCGGTTACGACCACTAGACCAACGAGCCGAGATTGACATCCACTATAGAATTTGGTTTGCGAATATTTTGCAAGAAATATTTGGAGGCGATGGAAATATTCCCGAAACATTTTAGGCAGACCATAAGAAGGCTTGGACGTAAATATTTTCTCGTTATATTTTTACTGGTATTCGCGATTTTTGCCCGATTCTATTAAGTTTTATATTTAGTTAAGCAACGACGGCCCGGTCGGTTTTTTGGATGGGTGACCGCTAGTGGCAAAAATGTCATAGTCGCTACCGTGCTTCGGAGGGCAAGTTAAGCCATCGGTCCCGGTTGTTTTCGATGGTGAAACAATCGTTAAGCCTTGGTGAAGACCTCTGGGTGGCTTGAGAACATTTTACAATGGGTTGGCCTTTAACCCCTCCATCTGCATTGGAGCAGCGTGGTGGAATATGCTCTAGACCTTCCGCAGATTTGTCTGTGGGCGAGACCCTTGCGCAGCAGTGGGACGTCTATGGGTTGTAGCTACAGTCTTCACATAGACATTTCCAATAGTTTCGAATAATTTGAAGACGGTAGTTTCAAATAATTTTAAGATAGTTTCGAACATTTTCCTCTTATGAAACACTTACTTCAATATACACAGTATATTGAAGTAAGTGTTTTTATAGTGTGTGAATACACAGTATACAAATTATACAACATTGTAACAGTACCTACACAGGCTGACGATATAATGGAAATGTCGACTATGTCGATACTATATTCCAGACACAACGCTACCTTTATAAGGAATCGATGATAGCTACTCTCATCTTAGGCCGGTTTACACAGTGTGTGTTGGTGTACAAGCTGGCCCAGCCAATATACAATGTACTTCGCTAGGGTACTCACACCCTATAGCTTAGTGACTTCATAGGAGTCACTGATATTAACGAGTCGATTTGGAGTTGAATAAATCCTATAGTTTTTTGTTTCTTGACCACTCTGCTTGTCCTTAACTGTCAGTCGTACGAGTAGGTAGTAGAAATGTATATTATCGTTTATTCTTCCTATTTTTTTTTTAATGTTTGCTGCTTGGAAATTTATCGTTTTTATTCTAGAATTTCTTCAACTTTTAAAAAAATTGTAAAATTGCAGTTTAGTTAATTTCTTAAGCACATGCTGATAATACAACAATTGATAATAGAAAATTATCAGCAATAAATTATTTACAAACGAACTAAATAAAAATGATTACAAACATAATATTTTAAATTTCATAATTTCATAAGAAGATGAGATAAGTCAAATAAGTGGTCTTAACAATGTCTTATCAGTAGCAGTAGCAGTAGCAATGCACAGAGAGTAGCAGTTACTATCCCGTCAGCTCTCGCTGTGTAACCAAGCCTCCTGGCGAAAACTATCTCCCTAATCCCGCGCTGTTGTGATGGAATGCCTGCAATAAAATAGTTATTACAGGCCGCACGCCTCGTGTTAACAATAAAATGGGGAATGAGAATCTTTGTGTTATTTCTTGCGCCTGGCATTAGGACTATGACGCTTTTTGTGTGTTGTTAATGTGCTTACAAACCAACAACAATCACAACTTTTGTCCCACTGTTGGGCACGGTGGCTCTCATAATGGGAGGGGTGAGGCCTTAGTCCACGCTGGCCAAATGCGGATTGGCAGACTTCACATACCTTCGAGATAGATAATTCCATGCAGGATATCTCATGACTTTCCTTCACCTTTACAGCATAAGCAGGTAATATTTAATTTCACACAACTTTTTTTTTTATTTATGATTTTTTTTTTAATTTAAGTGGCAAACGACCTTTGCCAAGCGGCCTGGGATGGGACCTAGTGTGGCATTGCAGTGTTGTAGCTCTACAATGGAAGGCTTGTCGGTCCATACTATATAGTGACTGGATGGTGGTAGTACTGACGTCAAACGGGACGTATGCCTTAACGTTATGCCTTTATTCGCTGGTGCAGCGGACCCCGGTGGCTCAGTTAGTTAGAGCCCCCACCGATGGGAAGGTCGTGGGTTCGAATTCCACCTGCAGTGAATTTTTTCAAGGTGATTTGAATTTATTTGCAAAACAGAAGATAATGTATACATAAGTTGCATAATTTAAAAATATTTTTTTTATTTTATTTTCGTACATTGTCATCGGAACCTAATTCCAGCTCGATAACTTCAGTGAAAGTGGGTGAAATATTGATTGCAAGATTCCAGGACATACATACATACATACATACGAGTGAAGTTAAATTATAAATAAAAGCTTTTAAAATAAAATATCATATTTATATAATGTTTCCATATTGAATCGCACGAAAGTGTTCATGACACCTTCAAACCTCGAAAATGAAAGAGCATCCCACAGACCATCGTTTTATCGAGCGAACGCATCGGATTACAACAGATACGACCGAATTATCCCGGCACGGTCCAAAGGATAGACCGTTCAATTAATTAACGCTTGATCGAACCGCTTCGGTCGTTGATTGCTCCTAATGGTCTGTTAATGATCGATTCTGGATGACAATGGTATAGTCTATCCCGTCTCGCTGCAACCCATAGACGTCCCACTGCTGGGCACGGGTCTCCCCCACAGACACTGCTGCGGGAGATCTAGAGAATACTCCAACACGCTGCTCCAATGCGGATTGGTGGAGGGGTTAAGCCAACCCAGTGTCGAATGTTCTTAAGCCACCCGAAGGTCTTCGACATGGCTTAACGAGTGCTTCCACCATTGAAAACAACCGGGACCGACAGCTTTACGTGCCCTCCGAAGCACGGTAGCGTCCATGAAATTTTGCCACTAGCGGTCACCCATCCACAATGATAAAATTATTTGTTTCAGACAGGTATATTGCAATGCTGGTGTGGATTGAAAATGGTATAATATGGCATTGTTTATATTGGAATCTTCTCTTATTGGAAGTTCCACCAACCGTGCTCAATTTTGCATTGCGATAAAATTTTGTACTACACAGAATTTCATATTTAAAAACCCAATAATACTTTGCCCGTCCCGGGATACGAACCCAGGACCTTCAACACAGCAGTCGAGGTAATATGGTATCACTTTCAATAAGGAAACCTGACCAAACTATACAGCCTTCCAATTGTTTCCATTCTAGAATTACAAATGGAGTACCTTTATCAAGAAATATAGACGTTAATCAAGAAGCCATAATAGTATTGTTAATTCACCAATCAATTAATCTAAGGGTCATCCGATATTATCTTAAGCGATCCCTGTTAATTTAATTATCAGAATCGACGCCTTGCCTTCGGGCAAGCGGGATAGTGTGGGACGCCCTTAAGTGGGATAACTCATTATTACTGAAATAACTAGTGATAAGTGGGTGTTCACATCTTCTCCTACCACTTAAGGTTAACAGGCGTGATTTTTTCATGCAGATAAGATAGAAAACGGGTATGCAGCACCACCCATTCGCTGGCGCCCTTGACAACTGTGAGAGATCTTGAACAAGACTCATGCACTGGGATGGTAAGTCCAGTTAGTAGACCACTATTAGTTGGTTAGTTCGTTAGAAGGCATCCTTATTCCTACTAACGAACTAAAGACTTTTCTTTAGAGTTAAAAGAGTTTCTAAAGAGTTAGGGACAGTTAGTTAAAAAAACAGTCGTGATGTTATGTCATGTTATAATGTAACCTATGTTGCAGTAAAAAGCGGAATAAATTTCATTTTAATTTTCATAACAATCAGTGTAAAAGCACCTTAAAGATGGTTGGGCGGTTCCTGGTATACAGCACGCTTGAGCTGAACTCCGGCGCGAATCCTTTGTTTCAAACTTTCATAGCAATTATCACGATGTCTGCAGATAATGTTTTGTACAACTATTCTTTTGTCGCGTTTGTGAAGAAACTTGTCGCTTAAATACATTTTGTTTCAACCCCCTGCTGGCGACGAGTACCTTATGATTCAGTAAGTACTTTGTAAGAAAGAGTATATACATAAAACTTTCATTTATTTATTTATTTCAGTTTTTGTAATACCTTATGACAAACAAAGGGCTTCATTCAGATTTTTGACGTGATAACGACTAAATCGATGAACGCCGGCTGCACACACGAAAAAGCGTGACTCATGCTCACGTTCCGCCTAAGCGTTCTGCGGAAGCAAGAGCGCGGAGCAAGCGATAGAGAGGCACGACATGCACACTCATCCATCACTCTTCCACTCTATCGGCCGATGCGTTCGAGTAGAATAGAGACAGCGGCAGCACACTACCTACACATGAGTAAACCTGAATGCCTGAGTTCTTCATACTGTTCTCGAACGCATGCGAAGTCTGCCAATCCGCACTTGGCCAGCGTGGTGGACTAAGGCCTAATCCCTCCCATTCTGAGAGGAGACCCGTGCCCAACAGTGGGACAAAGAAAGGGTTGTGGTGGTGGATTTACCTGCTGGGACTAAGTGGTCCAGATGGGTAAGTCCGACATGTCACCAGGTCACTTGAAGAAACGAAGTTACGACACATCTTGACATCGAGACTACCTCAGTGCCTGAACACGAAAGTGTTCGAGCAGTAGCAGCAGAGCACACACGCACACACAAAACAAAACCCGAAAAATTACCCGAGTAGGTACCCACAAATATTTATATGCGTGGTAACAAGTAAGTTAATTTAATAACTTTCTAATGCAGTCTAAATAAACTTTTTATTCATTCAAATAAATATGACTTCCAGTCGGGATTCAAACCCAGGACCTTAGTCAGGGTCACTTATTATCGCGTCATGGAGACACCTTTGCCTTGTTATTTTGTCGATTGACTTCGTATGATAAAATAACCACCGACATATCTCTCGAGATTGCCGCCCCGGGCTATACGAAGGGCCTATTTGTTTTGGAAATTCATCCACAAAAGGGTTGATCCCTCCAGGCGTCCAAGCGCGCATTTAAAACTGGTTTCCTTATAACATTATCCACATGAACAAAAGTTGTTAAGCCCAACGCAATCCCAAACATATTATTTCTCCCCAAACTATTCCCTGTTATATTCCACCTTTGTTACGGCGGGAAATACTTACAAGCAAATAATTGTAAATGGATATAGTAACTTGAAGTGCTTGTGGTCTCGCGGCTTCAGCTGCTAAGCTAACCGATCAGTGTTATAGAGTATTCCAACTGTCCCACGGTCGACGACGCTCAGACGGTTGCACCGTTGCATACCGCTGTTTACACCTAGTAATATTATATAGCCTATGTCACTCAGTGAAGATGCAGCTTTCTAATGGTGAAAGAATTTTTGAAATCGGCCCAGTAGTTTTTGTGTGAAAACATTACAAACAAATGTTTCCTCTTTATAATATTAGTATAGACGACATATCTTCCCACGGTGCGTCGTGCGCGCAAATCCAAGTCCGCAATATCACGTAACGTGGGAAGCCGCTCTAAAGATGCTCCGGTCTCGAATAAGTGACCACTAGTGACAAAATTATTTGAGCGCTTGAGCTATACCCTTTTACTGCAGCCATCGTGAAGCCATATCGAAGGACTTCAGGACTTAAAACTTGTGAAAGTTGTGAAGAGAGACCCGTGTCCCGCACTGGCATAAGCGACCAAACTTTTCACTTTTATGTAACCTTTGTACTATGAAATATACTTTTCATACTCCGAATATAATGAAACTTGGTGAGTTTAACCAGCGTGTTTAACTTTGGGCGTGAAATATCAAGGATTTGAATTTTAAATGCGAAGCTTGACTTCCAAAAATATGTTAAAATATTGATGTAAACCTGGTGGTAAGTGCCTGAGAGGTGCGGGCGCCTGTTACACCGCTGTCCACGAATCTTCCAGTTGGACATAATTATTATGACACATTTGTTAAAAGTTTTGATTTGGTTTAGGTTTTGAGGTTGTACCTCATTTATTTTGGGGCTGTGGATCTTCTACGTTGTTTCCTCATAGCTGAGGGTTGCAGTCATCATAATTAGTTCTTATCACTAAGATTCTCCAGGCTTCTCTGTCTTGGGAAAGATGAATGGTGAATGGTGGATTTACAATAGTGACGGTCGAATATCGACATCGGGTCGATGATCTCCCTCTACTTCTTTTTCCTTCGTTCGACGATGGTGCGTTGCACTGTCCATGGAATTCCCAACAATTTCCGCCTACACCACATCTCGAATGTGTCTATCCTTTTCGGAGGCGTAGAGAGAGATAGAGAAGACAAGGGACCCAGTCATTTAATGACTCCGTGTCTAACTTTAACAAACCAGTAATATTATTATTGAATCCAAAGAGTCGGCGCTAAATTGCATATTATTAAGACTGTAAATACATTCTGAAGTAGTATCCCAAAGATTTTTACCATCAGGAAACGCAGCAGGCTGCCCTTCAACTGCGAGGACTGATGACCTAAATCAGCGGATGCCCTGGACTCTGAAGGCACAGAATCGGGAGGAGTGGCTACGTACGGGGAGGCGTATGTCAAGCAGTGTACTTTAAAGGGATGGATATGCTTACTACAGCGGTGACAGTCCAGTGGCTATCGAACTCGCCTCACACTCGAGCGGTCCGTGTTCAAACCCAAGCGGCACGAACCAATTACTTTTCTAAATTATGTGCGATTTAAGAAATTAAATGTCACTTGCTGTAACGGTGAAGGACACGTGAGGAAACTTGCATGCCTTCTCAGGCATGTCTTCTTCTATCTATCTTCTATCTTCTAATGTTCTCGAAGGCTCGTGAAGTCTGCCAATGCGCACTTGCCAGCGTGGTGGACTAAGGCCTAATCCCTCCCGTTCTGAGAGTTGATGAAAGGGTTATGATGATGATGGTCATATGCTTAGTCAGTATAATTAACAGAACGGTGTGACAAATCCTTGTACTCCGACGAAAACGTAGGCTCGAATAACTTTAAAATCGATTAGCGAAAACTCCCGTCATCAGTACAAGTTGCTACGTGTTGTGGAACTGAGGTAATAAATCGTCGCCGGGCAAAGAGTTGATGGGGGTCTGAAAGACCCCTCTTTGTTCGATTCTATTGAAAACAAGTTATTGAATAGACGTAATTATCGTTAGTCAAATTATCATTTAAAAACGGGTGCTTATTATTCATAATTCATTGCGACCGTTCCTTGTTGATGTCTATTTCCATTTAGACCATCTGACGTAGAAGCGCTCATAGCCTTATGGCTTCCGTGGATTGTATGTTATTCGCTGTGACCCATAGACGTCCCACTGCTGGGCACGGGTCTCCCCCACAGACACTGCACACTTTCCAGCATTGAAAACCACCGGTCCGACGGCTTTACGTGCCCTCCGAAGCACGGTAGCATCCATGACAATTTTGAACCTAGTTGTTATTTCTTCTGTGGTCGAAGGGTTTCATTGTTTAATCTATGCAGGCTGTATGTACGAAGGAATGCCCTATACAAACACACTTTTTAGTTTGGAATTTAACTGTTAGGTATCACACGAGAAAATGTCTTTAAACGTAATCGTTTCGATTCTACGCGAAAATATAAATATATTATGTAGACGACTAGCCGTCAACCAAACTTTATAATTTGGAATTTAATTGTTTAAACAAATTATAACACGAGAAAATGTCTTTTTACGTAACCGTTTCGATTCTACGCGATATATAAATATAGACGACATTACTAAACAAAAATAATTTACATCTCCGGGACAAAATCCCGCGTCCATTAGTCAACGTCCCGCGCATATCATTCACTTAACTCACACTCACCTAGTTTCATTATTCACGTGCATGACTGCAGTCTTTGGTCCACTGTAGGGCACTGAAGTAAAAACAGCTTCGGTAATAACATTTAATTACATTTAATAATTTACCAAAGACGGAATAACGCGTACCAAATATGTGCTCAACTTTTTGTTACCTCTAGTAACAAGTCATTCTGTATTGTATTTACTTAATGTGAGTTAAAATATAGGTTTTAAATTTTAGTTTAACAATGCCGCTTAGTGTAGGTACTTTAAATCTCTTAATTTACGTCGCTTAGCCTACAAGCGCTAAGTAAGGCTGTTATAGTTATATTAAAAATAAAAATAAAAGCAAGGACCGATGACAATGCATTTTTTTTAAATCTACATTTTAGTTCAGCTATTTAAAAAATAGTGTTTCTTTAGAATTTTTTTAACTTGAAATAGTAGTAGTAGCATGGGCTCGGATTAAACCATGGAGGAATGGATTTAACCTCAGTAAAGTAGTATTAAACACCTTTGTCTACCCCTAAGGGATAGAATATATACCGGCTCGATATTATTTGTTATATTCAAACTGCTTGAATGAAGTTGTATGTTCGACATACAACTTCATAAAAGTACCTACGGCTACCATCGAGAGAGAATTGCCTCAAAGATAAACTGAACAAATTTTCGTACAATAATTTATTTAGAAGATAGCGTATTTCTGTAACGTTTTGCAGTAAAATACAGACAATAATTGTATTTATAAAATCGCCAGCAAAACTATTGTGAGCGGGCACGTTTCGAGACTTAAATGAGAGCGGAATTGAAATTAAAAACTAGTGTTGCGAGACTTTATAATATATACCTATACTAACTTTTCCCGCGGCTCCACTGGCGTCAAATGTATACATATATACTTATATACCTACATACATACTCACATACATACAAACCAAGCAATTTTTTTCTATATTATTGCATTGCCATCGGTTCTTGATAAGTGTGCATAGTTTCAAATTAATCCGTCATTTTGAAGTGGGCGAAAATTACGTCCAAAAATTCCGTTACATATATTCGTTAAACCGTTCTTCGTTATTAGTTATACCGTTATACATTCCGTTATATACATAGATATTTACATACCTACATAACAGCTTATAAAAGCGTGTTAAAAAGAAAAACATTCTTGTATGAACACAGTAAAGAAATATTTACAGTACAGCTTATTAATATAACAATTATTCATGCTCTTGCGAGTAAAAAGTCGAGTTAAATTTAGCTTCACGCAGTCTCAAATAAGTTTAAGGCTCCTTTCCACGAGAGCTTTTTAAAAATTATCTCCTTTTAAGGCTTTGTATAAAGCTTTTCCATGAAACATAATGCCCCGGGTGAACTCTATTTTTTTTTATGTATACAAGATAGCAAACGAGCTTGCAGCACCACCCATCTGCTGCCGCCCATGGAACAATGTAAGCTTTATATTAAACATATTTGGTTCCCTATAGGCTCTACCACCTATAAAAAATCGGGCAAATTACAATATCGCCATTCAAATTTTAATGTGACATCTTCCTTAGTGCGCGATGTATTAAAAAAGACTCACCATCTTTTAAATGTACCTAAACAGAACTGTTGAAATGACTTCACTACATATTTTATAATAAAGCAATATAAATAAATTATTCTCCATTACTGGCTCACTTCCATAGTAACTCTTTATCTCTCTCTTTATCTTTCTCTCTCACTAGACAATAGCCTACGAATTTTCTATGAATATCAAGGCTTTTAAAAGGACTTTTCAACGTTCTAACCCTCAGAGTACGAGAGTCTATAATCCCACGATGTATTAACACAACAGAACGCAAATAGCAACTGAAAAATCAAAAACTAGAGCCCTAATCTCTACTCGAAACGTACAGAACACGAATACATCCGCGCTCTATATTTCAGCCGCTGCAAGGCCGCACTAAGCTCACTCTACATTTTTGATAGAGTGCCCCGCTCTGGCGCAGTGATATTTCGGTAGAGTCGGCGTTGCAAGAGTGCTGAAAAATGCGCACTCTACGTCTGATACCGCCGTTTGCTTATGTCGCTTAGGATTTGATTTGGCGTGACATATTAATATGCTGTTTTCATAATCATAATCATAATCTTTATTGCCACAAATGTAACATTACAAATTCTCAGTCATAATATTACATCATGAAACAATGCTAGGGCGTTGCAATTGATTTTATATGCAATTGATTCTATATGATCTATTTATGTATAGATTTAACCAACATTCTAATATAAAATTTGCTTAATAATGCTCATTCACGCTACCTACATGCTACCACGGTGCAATTAATTTTATGGCGCGGGTCAAATGCACTTTACACGTCACGGCACGACGCGACGACCTCACGACGACCCCACGACATGTTTACACAGCAACCAGACGTGAAGTCTCTCAGCTAATAGCCGCAAGGAACTGTTACCTGTACTAATTTGTCTAATAGCAGGCGTGCCGCAATGTGTTCAAATTAATTAACGTTTTATGCCTTTATGTTCTGCTGGACATGGATGTAAAGTGGTACTGGAATAGATAAAGAGGCGTCAGTTTACACTAACTGACAAATTGTCCGTAGGCGATGGAATAGACTTTATATTTTTTGGAAATATAGTTGCCCTAATAAAATAAAATAAAAATATTTTTATATGTTTGTCATTACATCGTATAGAAAAAAATTACTAACAAGTTGAGGAGAGGCAATCGCTTGATAAGGACTACTATGAGAATTATTATCTCGCTGAATTTATTTTGGTACTAGTGGACGCCCGCAGCTTCGCTCGCGTGGGATTAGACAAAATAATAGATTCTTCTTAACGCGTTGACTTTAGCTCCACAAATTTGTAATGAATCCGTAAATGTGTTATCCCCTATGTTTATTTTACACCCATAAGGTTAACATTTTTACAAACATTAAATGCCATATTTATTTATATCTAATCAACAGCCTAAAATATAAATTTTATGCTTCTAGTTCTGAAAATGCAACTTTTCATCCCCCTTTTCAACCCTTTACAAAACGTTTTTCCAATTAAAAAGTAGCCTATGTCCTTTCTCAGGCTCTAGACTATCTGTGTACTAAATTTCATTTAAATCGGTTCAGTAGTTTTGGCGTGAAAGCGAGACAGACAGATAATCAGACAGACAGAGTTACTTTCGCATTTATAATATTAGTATGGAATGGATTCCTCCCTTATGTGTGTGTATGTGTTTAAATATGTACTCGTATGTATCTTATCGGAAGTTTAGAAACATTACAATTGGAGCACACTTTTGAAACAGCACACAGTACCTACTCATACTCTAGCGATGAGCGATATTTATTAGGCTAGTGTTTATAGCCCATCGTTTGATACCCTCAGCAGAGATGACGCATCTAGTACCATCCCAGATATCTATGTTACAATTCGTCACTCGTCCTTCAGCAAGTGTAAATTAGACGAATTAGTTTTGTCCATAGGCCTCTGTTTTCATGGCAATGCCTTTAATTGACTGTACTTAAGCGATAAGGGTTTTAAGTTAATTACAGTGAAACTATACTGTCAGCAGTGGTAACATGTTGATGACAGCAAGCTTAGTTTAAGCTTGAAAAGCTTTTAAAGCTAATTATTCATTAATTGTCTACAAATGATCATATTGCTTTAATTGAATTTTGTTTCCACTTTGATTTGTCGCCATTGATTGATATATAATTTAAATAGGTTTAATTGGTTTTCTACCATTGCACGAATCTCCTTTAGGACTGTGAAGGATTTGGTCCACCATGCTGGCCGAGTGCATATTGGCAGGCTTTACATGCCATCGAGAACGTTATGGAGAACTCTGTTTCTCTGCGGTTTTTCCTGCACTGTTACAGCAGGTCACATTTAATTTCCTTTAGGAATGCGATATATCGGATAACTTTGAATTCATTATTTCATTGATGCATGCCGCTAGGATTTGAACCCGGACCGCTCGAGTCAGAGGCGAGTTCGATAGCTGTCACCACTTTACCGACAACCATCTTACCAACTAACGAACACATTTGCTGATGATGGCTTACACGTTATATAAAACAATATATCCAATATTCATCTAAGTACGGAAGCAGGTAAGGCTGAAGGACCCGTTGGAGCAATCGGTAGTGACCCTGTCTGTTGCACCAGGGGTCGTGGGTTCCCACTCGTCATGTATTTTTTCTGTGTCTGGATGTTAATATTATCTATTTAAGTATGTATTTAAAAATACCTATGTATGTATATCAGTCTCTGAAACCCATATTACAGGCTCGCGCCTACTTTGAGGTCAGATGGCCGTGTGTGAAAATGTCCAAGTTATTATATTTATTTATTAAGTACACATAAGATCTTGTGGTGTTTAATTGCGATCGATAGAAAATAGAAAGGAAAATAAAATACGTATTCGTAGCAATATCCAATCATTATCCGTATGTTACAGGTAGGTACAAACTTGGCTTAAACACTTATATCAAAGAAAATAACAAATATGTATTCATCTAAGTACACTTATGATCTTGTGGTGTTTAATTGCGATCGATAGAAAATAGAAAGGAAAATAAAATACGTATTCGTAGCAATATCCAATCATTCCGTATGTTACGGGTGAGTCCAGCTGGGAAACGACCATTCTGCACACCCGCGTCGATCGCCCGCCTAATGCCGCTATTACCACTCCACTAGTACGTTCGCTCGAGCTTCGAGAACATTCCAGCCTATCTTTGCCTGATTATAACTTAGCTCCCGATATATGAACTGCAAAAGTTATGCCTACCTATATTATACTGTAAATTTTTTTTTAAAAGATTTTTATAACATTTATTTTTTATTTTCGTGCATTGTCATCGGAACCAAATATATGTGCCGAATTTCAACTCGATAGCTTCAGTGCAAGTGGGTGAAATATTGATTGCAAGATTCCAGGACATAAACATACGAGTGAAGTTACATAAAAGCTTTTAATAAACTGCCCGACACAATTTAAATATGGAAGAACATAATTTTATAATTAAACTTTAGGAATTCTTAATAAATTTATTTCACTATAGATGAATAACTGGCTGACAGACCAAATGGATAAAATGATGTTTTATGATGAATTAGTTAAAATAAAGTCAAGTCAAAGTCAAATAATTTATTTCGTTATGAGGTGATTAGACCGGGCCACCTGATGGTAAGTGGTCACCGTCGTCTATGGACACGTGCGACACCAGGGGTATCACAGGTGCGTTGCCTGCCTTGAAGGAAGCGTTTCACACTCTTTTTGAAGCGCTCCATGTCGTAGCTCGAAGGGAAGACCTCAGTCGGAAGCTCATTGCACAGAAGACCAGTTCGCCGTAAAAAAGACCGCGAGAAACGTAGGTGTAGATTCTACCACCTAACGAATTTAGCAGTCACACAATTTCATCACAATAAATAATAAATCTTTTCACCCATTGTACTATTGAAAAAGGCGTACTTACTTTCAAACCAATTTTTGGTATTGAATAGAAAATGGCGTCATTTGTTACAAAATTCCCGAAAATCGTTTCCGCGTAATGGAATATGAACCGTAATGGACGCGCGATCGGCCGGAGTGAATGCCATGCCGTATGTTACAATTTTGCGGCCTTTTTTGTAACTATACAATATATTGTATGGTAGTTACTGACCATCACTCTTTGTAGAGAGGCTTTTGTTTAGATCAGAATGGGAAGAAATGCCCTGTAGATCGAAGTCCGGATTTTTGCCCGGTGTATGACTCACCTATTGCACGGGACCTAAACATAACTGGTGATAAATTGATACACCTCTATCCATCTTTGACGGGGAAATAAATGATTGACGTTATGTTACTTTATATTAAGTTATACAGACGCTCGATCCCGCGGGATTACTACATCTTGAATACATACATACGCTCTTATAATAAGATTGTTAGACTTGGGACTGTATAAATTTATATTTTTACTTTATTGTTACACCAAAAAAAAAAAAGACGTTACAATGAGCGGACTTAATGCCAATATTATAACATATATAATATTATTAGTTTATCAATTTTAATATGTTAAATTGCATCTATTACCTACCTTATACTATACCTACGCAGCCATGTTTAATGAAATTTAATAAACTAAAAATATCTAATCTTTCTTACGAATTATGAGCACACTACCTTCTAGTATTTAGCCATCTTGAATATCAAGATAATTGGTATTCTCTATCATTTTTATGTATACACATACTTACGTTAACGAGGGCCCCAGAAGACATCATTATATGGCCCCGGGAGATGTCGAGTGCTGTGAAGAATCACTGCTTCACAAGATAATATTCTTAGAATTACGCCTTAACACACACACATCTTTATGCAGTCGAAGAAGTCAATAGAAATAATTTCAATACATTTTCTGATTATTGCGTATCATTATCATTTTATATATTTTCCTTTTACAAATTTTTATTTCGACATAAGACTATCATTTCAACATAATTGAGATGGCGTCATCAATGGATGCTCGATAAAAGGGCTTGTCTTTCTATCGCTGGGAAATGATTTACTTGACCTAGCCGTGAAGTAAAATTATAATATTGTAGATAGGTAATCTACAATAGTATAATTTTATGATTTTTAACACCTTTGTTGTATTTAATAGATATTCATAGGAAATAGCCTTGAAACACATAAAACTTTGAAAGTTGGTGTGCTTGTTTTGTGTTCGAGAATGCCGAAATTAGAATGTAGCATAACATACCTATAGCTGCTACAAGACCACCATCACGTCAGGATCACCAATGTGTGGTTAGTGTATATAGAAGTTAGGTAATAGGTAGGTAAGTCTCGAAGTAGCTACAGGTATGTGATGTTACAAGAATAAATTATTAAAAATTTAAAAAAAAAAACATTTTCATAACTTTTATTTTTATTTTCGTGCATTGTCATCAGAACCAAATATGTGTGCCAAATTTCAACTCGATAGCTTCTGTGGAAGTGGGTGAAATATTGATTGCAAGATTCCAGGACATACATACATACCTACATAGATACATACGAGTGAAGTTAAATAAAAGCTTTTAAAAACGATGTGATCAATGGCTTTTTATTGCGTTAGAAAGTGAATATTATATGCATTTCATATTCACAACATTTTTTATGTATCAAATACACATGCAATACGTCAGCGGGGGCCCAGAAGACTTCATTATAGGGCCCCGAGAGATGTCATGAGCCGTGAAGACGAATCACTTATTTACAAGATATACGAGTATAGCCGGTTGATCCCGTGGTATTCCTTCTTATTAGTCTCGAATGAATTCAAAGCGATATTTGACCTGTGCGTTAGCGTTAATGGGTTTAAGCTTTATTTTTCAGCAAACGAGTATGTCAACAGCTACCGTGTCCATTTATTGAAGCTAATTAAAAATACTGTTAAAAAAGGTAAATTGGCACATTAAAGTGTAAGAAGATATCCATACTAATATTATAAATGCGAAAGTAACTCTGTCTGTCTGTCTGTCTCGCTTTCACGTCAAAACTACTGAACCGAATTAAATGAAATTCGGTAGACAGATAGTGTAGAGCCTGAGAAAGGACATAGGCTACTTTTAATTTGGAAAAAATTGTTGTAAAGGGTTGAAAAGGGGAATGAAAGGTTGTATGGTATTGTCATTTTCAGAACTAGAAGCATACAATTTATATTTTAGGCTGTTGATTAGTTAACGCGTTAAGGAGAATCTATTATTATGCCTAATTCCACGCGAGCGAAGCTGCGAGCTACCACTAGTAGTTTTATAAAATAATATTATTATTGGTAAAAAAACTGTATTATGCTAACAACTACCCACATAGGTCCCCCGGTGGGGCACGGGTCTCCCCCTCAGCTACGGGAGGTCTGAAGGATACTCCACCACGCTGCCTCAACTGGTGGAAAAGTTTTATAAAAGCATGGCTAAAATCTTAAAATGCTCTGGTATCCAAAGTGCCTCATGAACAACGTATCTGATTTTATATTGACGCATTGTGTCAGTCACACAGTTTCAAATATTTTTTATTTCCCAGTTTTAGATAAATTCCTAGAAAAATCTGTTATCATTTTAAATCTTATTCCGAACACTGTACGACCCATTTTCCTACGCATTTTGAACACTTCGCTCAACTTTGCCTATATTGAATTTTATTTACAGAACAAAGTTAGAACTGCCAATAGATATTTGATTTGTTGAGCGTCTGTTAGCATAATATTTTCAATGTTTAATGACAGCCAATTCAAAACTTTATTCCGGTGTAATAAAGTCGGTTTTAGTCGAACGTCGTACTCCCCATAGAGGACTCGAACTAACTTTGGTGGCACGAAGTGACTTCTGGACTTAAAGTTTTACAATAGATTTAAGCAAGAGCAAATTCCAACATACTGTTAGAGTTGATGGCGGTTTCATGGTTTTCTAAGAAAATTTTAGGAACCTTATCAGTTTCTTCTGTGAGCGTTAATATACATAAATACACTGAAGATGTACATTTTTTTTCTTACTTCATAATTCTTAAACATCCTTTCCAAATCAAGCCAAGAATCAAAAACAGTGGGATGATAAAAATAAACTATTCAATTTGTATTCCATCCTGTTCAAGAAGTCATATCCAACACTTAGGGCTGGTGTGCGGATCCCTGCTACTCTTTCCTGCTTGTATGACATGTGTGACTAGGAAGAGGACAGAGACTGGGAGTTTTTAAAGGATATAAGTTAAAAGCGGCCAAAGAACAATGGCTCGCGTCGATCGTATTGGGTCGGTCCAGTTAAGCAACGACTATATAGTTTTGTGGATGGCTGACCGCTAGTGGCAAAATCTCATGGCCGCTTCCGTGCTTCGGAGGGCACATAAGGCCGTCACTGTCGGTTGTTTTTTATAGTAAAAACAATCGTCAAGCATTGTTAAAGACTTTCGGGTGGCTTAAGAACATTCGACACTGGGTGTACCACTAACCTCTCCACCAATCCGCATTGGAGCAACGTAGAGGCTTTGGCTGTGAGATAGACATGTTCCCAATAGCGAAACGTCTATAAGTTCTAGCTAGTTAGAAAACAAGCATGCAGAACCCCAGGCCGCATTAGACATGGCGAGAATGGTCGCCACTAAAAAAGTGATACCGGAAAAATTGTCTTTTATTTTCTCCAAAAATAGATTATCCTGCATCCAGAACGTTTCTTAAGGATACCCCATAAGTTGTTCTAATTTAAGCTAATGTAAGCTTAAATTAGAAGAATCTAATGTAAGCTTGCGGTTTAAGGGAGCTGAACGACCGAGATTTGTACGGCGGATGGTGAAAACGTTGGTCGCTTGTTGTGAGGCCTTGATATACACCTACGTTGGACAGTGAAATAAACTTATTTTATGAGATTCAGGATTATGAGCATGTCATTTATTAATTTGAATAAAAAGACCTGACCTGCCAGATTGCGTCTATGTACAAGGCTGTTCATTTTAAAGAAAATACAATGATCACTCAAGTTACCGGAAAATTTGTCTTTTCTTGTCGTAAGTTCTCCAAAAATACTTAGTTGCATCTAGAACGTTCCTTAAGGATACCCCATAAGTTGTTCTAATAAAATACAATGATCACTCCAGGACGAAAGGTTTATTACCCCTTTAAATGTCTTGTAATCCTCCGAACGACAATAACGCGTTGCGAGTGATTGCGACGTCATAAATCCTACTAGTCAGGGATGTGCCATAGATAAATTAATAATTGTTAATTAATTGCCGGCAACGCTGACGGGTAATGATGAATTTAATGTGCAATATGTTATTGTTAGACGCTGTCTTGCTTCGAAGAGCACGTTAAATCGTCAGTCCCGGTTGTTTTCAATGGTGGAGAGACGTTAAGCCTTGTCGAAGACTTTCGGGTGGCGTTAGAACATTCTACGCAAGGTTGGTCACTAACCCCTCCACCAATCCGCATTGGAGCAGCATGGTGGAGTATATTTCACAACCTTTTCTTTGTCCCGTTGTTGGGCACGGGTCTCCTCTCAGAACTGGAGGGATTAGGCCTTAGTTCACCACGCTGGCCAAGTGTGGATTGGCAGACTTCACATGCCTTCGATAATATTATGAAGAACTCTCAGGCATGCAGGTTTTCTAAACGATGATTCCTCCAGCGTTGCAATTGCAACAAGTGATATATAACTTGTTAAATCGGAAATAACTTGGAAGTGCCATTGGTGCCTTTGATTTGAACCCGGACCGCTCGATTGAGAGATGCATTCTTATTAACTAATGAACTCAACGCAAGAATCAAACTGAATCCGATTCCCAGCAGGGGAGGTGACCCAGTTCCAGTGGACTGAAAATAGACGCCGATTTTACAGGCGCAATAGAATGGAGAATGCGGGTAGGATGTAAAATGAGTTTCCAATGAGTTTCCTTTATACGACAGGGGGTAGACTTACCATCAGTTATTGTGCTTGTTGATGTGCATCAAGTATGAAAAGAAACGTAGAAATATTAGTTTAGTCCACCACGCTGGCCAAGTGCGAATTGGCAAACTTCACATGCCTATTGAACCACATACAAAAGGTACAAGGTACAAATTACGAGCTTAATGCATAAAGCATTCTATACAAGCCAACCATTGGGCTTACCAGATAGTCCTCGAAAGTCATTGGTGCGTGCCTTTGATTTGAACCCGGACCGCTCGAATGAGAGGCGAGTTCGCTAGCCACTGGGTTGTCACAGCTGTAGGAAAAAGAAAGGAAAAGAAATGTCAGAAAAATTATACGTTTTTTATTAAATTTAAAACGTTAATTCAATAAAGGTGACAGCCCTACTAACACGTGTTCCGGACCTTATATTGTACCAGAATCCTTATGAGACTCTCGTCATGTGAAAATTTATTATTACGTCTTACTCACATTTTATTTCATGTCCGTTTGTACGTGCCGCCACCTTCGGAGGCTTCTGGGGTTCCATGTACAAAGATTCGATAAAGCTCTGCTTCTGCTGGCTTTTAAAATAAAATTTAATATAACGATGAATTTAGGTATGTTAGTTTATAACTGTATTTTGAGGCAGCCGCACTGCCAGAATAAAGTCAATTATCCATACAGAATTGAACGTATTCATCACCTTATACTATGGTTTAAAAAAATACAAGATTATGGTTTTAATTTTTTTTAAATTAAATTATCACTAGGCTGTGTTTCAACATAAAATAAAACACTTACAAAACTTTGTCTGTCTGTATTTTATCGCGATGGTCTATAAAATAACAATATTATAATTAAACTTGGTAAAATTCATGCATCGGAACTATGATGGTGAACGTTTTATTTTTTGTTTACTTGCTTTGGGACAGTTTTTTGGACATTCTCACTAGATAAGTGTTTGTATACACATTAAAAATCTGATTCAAATTTCCAAACGAACGAAACGTATTTTAATTTAAATTAACTAGTAATATATAGACCGCGAATAAAAATTGAACCCGGACCGCTCGAGTGAGAGGCGAGTTCGATAGCCACAGGGCTGTCACCGCTTTCAGTAATGTACATTAGACATTAATTATATTATAATTAGCTGAAACATTTGAATTTTGCTTATAATGATAAAACGCTTGCTTAAATTACAACATAATATCCTTAAAACATCAGATTTCAACACAATTAATCACATTTTTAATTTTGCGATGACCCCAGTTATTCATTTTATTTTGTAGGTAACAAGAAGTTTACGAAAGCCGTCCTTCCTTATTACGCTCGTTCCAACAGGTGAAGGGCCATCAATCTAAATTATTTTCCCTGACCCGCATTAAGGGATAATATGACAAAAAGTTTTATTAATAACCTTCATTTTGTGTTGCTTTAAAGCTTTATTACCTAGACTAGTGGACGCCCGCAGCTTTGCTCGCGTAGAATTAGACCCATTAACGACGTCTGCACGCGTTCGGGTTGCCCACTTGACTTTCAAGTTTCATACTGACTTTGCACCCCCGTTTTACCCCCAGGGGGTGAATTTTCAAAAATCCTTTCTTAGTTATATCTTAGTTTATGCTCCCCTACGTTATAAAAGAAACCCCTGTGCAAAATTTCAAGTTTCTAACCCTTATTGTTCAGTCAGTCAGTCACACAGTCAGTCAGTCAGCTTCTCCTTTTATATATATAGATATAGCTTTTAGTGCGCAGAAGTGTTTTTTTATTTTTAAATTCATCCATCCAGTAGCCTGTTAAAGTCCATTGCTGGATATAAGCTTCCCGAATCGGTGCCACTCCTCCCGATCCTTTGAATCTAACGGTTACTCACTGACTTCTTAAGGTAGTCAGTCAGTCATCAGTAGTCCTATTTGGAACAGCCTATGCTCCGTTTCCCTAGTGAACTCGACGTCAGTAAATATTAGTAATCGATTATATTAAGAAGTATAATAAAATGTAGATGAATGTATTATGAAACGTCTATATCCTAATGGCTTGCGTCGATTGTATGTGACCGACTGAGCTAAGCAACTTTGACGCGGTCAGTCCGACCGTGTTTGGAAGGCACTTTAAGCCTAGCCTTAATGTCCCTGTTGTTTTCAATTGTAAGAACAATCGTTGAGCTTTGTCGAAGACCTTCGGGTGGTTTGAGAACATTCGACATCGGGGCAGCTGTGAGTGATTTCGATTAACACAAACATGGTAGTCTTGAAGGTGAGTGCGTGAACATATAAAATACGGAAATAGGTACATATTAATTCAAACAAGCAATGGCTACTTAACCCCCCAATCACGTCAGGGCTTGAAAACATTTTCTGATTAAAATAAAACAGGGCATTAATGAAAAACCTTGAGATCTCTTCGAGGTTTCGACGCACGAATACCTCGGGTCAGCCTGTCAGATTAAACTTGTAAGAAATTTTAATTTTCTATTTCTATTTCTATAATTTATCTTGTTTTATTTTTGAACTGACAGTTGCGAGCTTAAACAGCCACTGAGAACAAGTACAAGGTAACGATGTGATTCTGTCCAATACAAATAAACAATTCCAACAATCCTATTTCAGAATCGAGAAACAAAAGGCATGTAAGGCTAACGTTACAAAGACAACTTATGACGTCATATCTCTAGGGCGATGACAGCTTGAGAGATGCGATGTCTTGGGCCCGTTCCAACTGCGAATGGATGCTAGGTAGGATAAATAACAGGAGGTATGTTAATTAAACTATACTAGACTCTTTAGCGACTCTGTATGCAATACATTTTGCTATTAAAACTCTTTCATTAGGTAAACTATTGTTAAAGTTTATTTGGTGAAAGTTGGGACTTTATACATAATCCGGCGTCGCTCCCACGACGTTCGGATACCTTTTCAAGGTTTCCCACTCGTTAAACAAAAAAAGGTAAGTTTTTTTTATGTAGAAACATACCTGATGAAAAGGTTGAACAGAACTGAAGTGATAACAGGGCCAATTCGAACTGCTTGAAATTGCAAGAGCCAGCATGAAAAATACCATAAAGAAACCGCATGACTCTTTCTTCATAATGACAGAATGCGAGATAGGTTTGCCAATCTCCTAGCGTGGACTATGTCGTCGACCATCTCATTCCAAAGGAGATCAGTGCCCAACAGTGGACTTCGGAATACTGAATACCACCATCGGTACTTATTCTACTTATACTTACAATGCCTCCTATGAGTTACTTCGACTCATGTGTAGTGGTACTTAATAATTCCATACTACAAATGAAATACGCAATATATTTTTGGAAACAGTCCAACCACACAAATATTGGTGAGAGTACTCTCTCGGAGACAAAATAATATGTGGAACAGTTGCTTGTTTTCTATGTCAAGATATTATTCACATGCGCGCTTTGCGTCGATTTAGTTAAGCAACGATGGGCGCGGTCGGTTTGTGGATAGGTGACTGCTAGTGGCTAGTTCATGGGCGCAACCGTGCTTCAGAGGGAACGTTAAGCCGTTGGATCCGGTTGTTTACATTAGTAAAAACAATCGTTAAGCCATGTCGAGGACCTTCTGGTGGCTTGAGAAAATTCGACACTGGGTTGGCCACCACAACTCCATCAATGCGCACTGGAACAGCGTGGTGGAGTATGCTCTAGACCTCCTGCGGCCGTATCTGTGTGAGTCCAGTAGTAACTTAAATACTGGTTGTTAATTAAATAAGTATGTTTTCTTATTTATATAAGTTACGTTTATTTATTTGTTTTTATCTCCCGACACTGTCCTTACAGAAAAACTCAATACGACGGGGACACAATCGCCACGCTTAAAATACACAATTCACAATAATAATTTATACTTATATCTTTCTACTGACCACTACCAACTTTTAAAAAAAACGCCCACCATATAACATAAGAAACAAGATTTATAGAATACTTTCACTCCTTGAACCGAAATTTTTATTAAAACTTCAATGTATAGAAAAAAATGCTCTTGATAGTACATAAAGAAAGATAGAAATAGTTAATGAATTCCGAAGATAGAACTTTAAACCAGCGCATTAAACACATTTAATATCGAACTGTATACCATTTCCAACTGAACGTTCCAATACTTGAAACGTTATTTTAAATATTCTACAAGGATTAGAAACCAAGTCCTAAGCGAGAGACGTGATTATCTTATTGGAACCGTTCCAACCACATGAATTCTGGAGTAGTCGGAAAGACAAAACAATATTCCGGCCGATTTACTGTATCGCATATGATTGGAATATTATGAGAAATGAGAGTTTGAGAGTAAATTCAAAGTGTCTATCGAACTCACCTGTCACTCGAAGCGGTGTGGATTCAAATCCAAGCGACATACACTAAAGACATATCTATCATGTGTCCGATATCTTCTATATAATAAAAATGAATCGCAAAATGTGTTGGTAAGCGCATAACTCAACAACGCCTGGACCAATTTGGCCAATTCTTTTTTTTAAATGTTCGTTGAAGTTCAAGGATGGTTTTTACGCCGAGAAAAATTTGAAAATTCATCCCCTAAAGGGGTAAAACGGGGGTGCAAAGTTAGTATGAAGCTTTGCCGTTTTTGAAGTTAGTGAATGTGTAACGCGAGCGAAGCTGCGGGCGTCCACTAGTACTTAATAAATTTAATGTCACCTGCTATAACGTTGAAGCAGAATATCGTGAGGAAACCTGCATGCCTGAGAGTTCTTAATAATGTTTTCGAAGGCATGTGATGTCTGCCAATCCATACTTAGCCTGCGTGATGGACTATGGCCAACCTATTACGAGAGCCGAGCCCAACAGTGGGACATAGAAAGGGTTGCGGTGGATGTACGCTGTAGCTGTATTATACGTTGTATCGCTCGATTTAATATCAACCGATTATTACGCTATGTTAGATAGCACCAGTCGAGGCTGGTAACTGTATAACCAGATCCTAATCTCTTTATCCTCGGATTGACCCATCTCCAATAGTGGGACATTAAAATGTCCGACTAACTCACGTGTGATTTAAGTCGGAAATAGGCCGTAGCACGCCGTGCCCGCCGCGAGCGCGTTCACTCCTGAAGATGGTCATCGTAATAGATCGAAACTAGTCGGCCTATTTCTGACTTAAATCACACGTGAGTAAGCCGGTAACTTCAACTATGAACATAGACACTCACGAATCGCTCAGTAATAAAATGTCCGACTAACTTTGACGCTTAATTAAGTCGAAATTAGTGGGCCAAATAGACCAATTACCTTCAGGCGAATAGCAGCCATGTCTAAATTTGTCGGAAACTACTGCGGACATCCAACAAAACCGCCAACGGACAGTTTCGGAACTTAATTCAAAATTTTCAACATGGCTGTTTGGGAGTCAGTTAAAAAGTGAAATTTTGCTGTTTTTTCTATAGTCAAAGCTAAAATTTGCATATTGATTCAATTTTCCGGTTGTAAAAGCAACTGCATATCAACTTTTAGTTCTACCTACCAATTAAATTTTGCAAAAAGCAATATAAAGTGATCTAATTTTATTTAACACCTACCTGTTTTTTGTACCGTTAGTAAAAGTTAATTGTATTTTTTGTGAACAGAAGTTTCTACAAGATATAAACTGATGGAAAATGCCTTTCCTAAACGACACTCCAAACGGTCCTGTGCCTGAATCCAGCGGTTTCCCGCTGTCTTCCTCAGGTCGTCTGTCCACCTTGTCGAAGGGTTACCTGACTCCTTTTTCCGAGTCGTGGTCTTCATTCGAGGACACTACTTCCCCACCGGTTATCAGTCCTTCGAACGACGTGGCCAGCCCATTGCCATTTCAACTTACTAACTCCGCGAACTATATCGGTGAGCTTTGTTCATCTTCAGTTCGTCGGATATCATCATTCCTGATTCAGTATCGTAGCGCACCAAGCTCCGATTACTCTGCTTAAATTCAAAGAAAACTTGTTCACTAGACTTGTGTCGCTTATATATGTGAGGACCCTATATCCCTACTCCAACACAACGTCTCCGCAAATGCGATTAGAGCAGGCTTTTCTGATAACGTACCTACCTAGAAACAGCGGAAGCGGTATGTCAAACGCTTTGCTGCGCAGAACTGCTCCATCAAAACCTTCGACAACAATACCAACTGTTATATTCATGGCAATTCTACAATCTAATAATAAGTCCCCATCTAACAGTCTAGTTTGTCAGAGATGCTATTGACAATGTCGATATTTTTTCATGCCCATTTGGTATTCGATGTTACTCAAAGATCCGTCAATGATACCAGTCTACTAACCCAAGATAAAGGGATGTTTTGACACTATCGATATTTCTTCATGCCCATTTGGTATTCGAGGTTTCTCAAAGATCCGTCAATGATACCAGTCTACTGACCGAGAGGATGAAAAGAAAAAAGCATGTAAATTCAATCAAACATTTGGAATGATTCCAAACGGAGTTCACAGACCCCAATCCGCCTAATGACGTCAGCACAAAGAAAGCCATTATTCACAAGTATCAAAACAGACACAATGGCATGGCTGGGATCCGAGCAACGGTGTTACTTTGTGCCGATGACATTCTATGAGATGGAAGCAGTCAGTAGTTTCAAATCCTTTAGTATAAAAAAATTGTATGTCCAATAGGGACGCACAACCAGATAATTACGTATTTAAACTTTTGAAAGCGTCTTGAAGCGAAACAAGTGTTTTGTAAATATTACTACTACTAATGAGCCCCGATGATGAACTGGTGTTCTTCACCAGTTTAAGTTGCATACACATACGATTTTCAACTAAATCATAACATAGCTGCAACCCTTAGACGTTCCACTGTTATGCACGGGTCTCCCCAAAAGACAGCTGCGAGAGGTCTAGAGCATACTCCGCCACGCTGCTCCAATGCAGATTAGTGGAAGAGTTAGTGGCAAACCCAATGTCGAATGTTCTCAAGCCACCAGAATGAATTATTCCAGAAAATTATCCCCCTTACTCAAGCCGTGGAACCACGAGCGCTCCAACTTATGTAAGAATAAGTAAAATCAATAAGCACCGTATGAGTATTATTTCAGACAAATCGAAATAACACTTCAAATGGTAACCATCCCCTTTCGCTTGTGTTAACTGGTACACGTAGTTAACCAACAAACAATGCAACCACGAACACTACTGTCCAAAACTATTCGTTCCCACGCAAAAGCTATTACAAAATGGCCGCACAGATGCAAACACGAAATGGCCGACCAAAATATTTAAAACTTAAAAAAGAGAATTTAAATTTAGAATAGACTGAAAGCTTCCCAGTTGCGGGAGCGGTGTTTTATAAATCCGACGGCGTGGAACTGAATGAACGGTTCTAGACAATGCGGTTCGGCTGTATTGAAAAATATACCGAGTTACCAGGGAAAGTATCGTATGGTACAGTCTTAATTTGCTTCAGTATAGAAAAACAAAAATGTGTGTCCATAGGCCTGTATGATAAGATTAATGATCAAAAATAATTCAAAGATATAAAGTAAGATGCAATGACCGCTTGTCCGCCTAAATTTTAATATCAATCAATTTATCAACAACACATCATAATAAGAATGGATAGACCAAGAGCCAGCCAAGTGCTGATTGGTAAACTTGATGAAAAATTCAAAACATTTCCACTATGCTTTCATCACCTTTTCTTTAGATACTCCAGTTACTCAGTTAGTAATTGACCATGTTAGTAACATAATATGTGTTTGCTTGTAGACATGGTTCCTAGCCTTGAGCTCAAAGATGGTCTCCACTAGAAAAGTTTAAGTGGAAACCATACGTTCCTAACTAGAACATAATCACACAGCAGAATTGCGTATACATACACGATACGACGAGCTACTGCCCCAGGGAAAATCTATATAGAAGGAACCTATATAGATTTCATGTAGAACCCTAAAGGGCTGTTCCCTGGCTTTATTACTTACTAGTGGACGCCCGCAGCTTCGCTCGCGTGGAATTAGACATAACAATAGTTTCGTTTACACCTAGCAATATTATATAGCCTATGTCTCACAGTGAAGATGCAGCTTTCTAATGGTGAAAGAATTTTTGAAATCGGTCCATTAGTTTTCGTGTGAAAACATTACAAACAAATGTCTCCTCTGTATAATATTAGTATAGATTTTATTACTTACTATACTTACTTAATACTTATTTATTACTAACTTAATCTATATATATAAAAGGAGAAGGTGACTGACTGACTGACTGACTGACTGACTGACTGACTGACATATCAACGCAGGGCCTAAACTACAAGGGCTAGAAACTTGAAATTTTGCACAGGGGTTCCTTTTATAACGTAGGGGAGCACTAAGAAAGGATTTTAGAAAATTCACCCCCTAAGGGGGTAAAACGGGGGTGTTAGTATGAAAGTTAGTATGAAACTGCCGTTTTTGAAGTCCTTAGACGGGTAGACGTCGTAAATGGGTCTAATTCTACGCGAGCGAAGCTGCGGGGCGTCCACTAGTTTATTTATAAAAGTCGTATGCCAGAGGTTCGAATTAGAGCAACTAACGATTGCGGTGAACGCCCGTGAAATTTAACCCAGAACAACACTGGGGTAAAACACAACTCTGTAGATAAAAAATCAACATGAAATTTTTTATATAATTTTTTTAATAAAACCAGATTTTTTTACGACATCCCAGAATAGTATTATAGGTTGACTACGTCTAAATTAAGTGAAATTTATGCGGAGGATTTTGGTGAGAGGGTAATTTCGAAGCGTGGAGCGAACTTAACACGGACTTAGCTGGGTTGAGTTAAGTTATTCACAAATATTAAACTCTCAGGAAAACAGGACGAATTGATTTTGCATTTTAATGTACTCCTAAAGTTTCAGACGATGATCCTTATTCTGAACTGGTGGGTAGATCATAAATTCAAAATGTCGGACGACTCCGTTGCGTCGTACTGCTTTAATTATTGTGGATTCCACCGATGTTGTTTTCGTTTAGAGACTGAACATAATTAAATCTTATTTATTAATTTTTGCAAACCTACCTCAGTCACCAAGCTCTCACAAAGTATGGTTTGAATATGTACACAACTTTAAATAAGACTATTGTAAAAAAAAAAAAACTTTTGTGAGAGCAAACAAATAAAATCTTTATCTTTATCTTATCTTTATCATTCATTTACACACATCAATATACAGTCAAAACTAATGCGTATACATAGTCCCCGTTTAATTTATCCTAGCTTTAATGTGCTAGTGCTGCTAGTACTTCTGCGAATCAGCAGACGGTGTAAAAAACAAGTAAGTCCTGAAAATAACATAAACTTTTCATGCACTCTTGAGTATGCTATGTAATGGAATTAACTCTATCACTGAAGGGTTAATCTAGTGGTCTTATGGCTTATGTCATACGCCTTGCGTTTATGCGCGAATGCTACGTTAGAGGTCTTGGGTTCAAATCCGGGGTAGAGCAATGTAAAGTTTTTTTTTTCTAAGTAGTAGTCGCTCGGAGTCTGGATTTCTGCTAATGATTTCTACAGACTATGCTCCACCACGCTGCTCCAATGCGGATTGGCGGAAGTGTGTAGGCTCACCGCTTATTACATTGTCTGTTCTGTCAGTCCTTTCAAGGAAATCCATGCGTGTTGTTTATTTCCATAAAAATACATGGTTGTGTTATGGTTATTGACCTCTCGCATGCGGGCAGCTCGCCATGCCCGCTGTAATTACTGCAAAGTGGGCTCTCGAAACCATCACGCCATGGTATTATTCACACGGATTGTTAATAATGCTAAATATGCCCACCCGGACTAAACTGCGGATTTACAGGTTGTATATCCGCTTCTGGTTGGTTGGCCACTAACCCCTCCACCAACCCGCATTGGAGGAGCGTGGTGGAGTATTCTCTAGACCTCCCGCAGAAGTGTCTGTGGGGGAGACCCGCGCCCAGCAGTGGGACGTCTATGGGTCGCAGCGATATCCGCTTCAGGCTTTCTTATGCGTCGCCGGCATGGTACGCATTGTTGTCTAGTCATCGCGCGCTCGGCTGCAGGCCCAGCAGAACATCTGCCTGCGAGTTATTACTCAGGCCGGCCGCTATGTCAGGAATGAGAAGAAAGAAGAAGAAGAAGAAGAAGAAGAAAATTATTTTATTTTCATCAACAAGTAGACTAAAATACACACAGATACAATTAATAAATTTAAAGGGATGAAAATTTGGACGCCCTCAGCAAATGGCCGTGGCAAACCAACAACCGCTGATTTTCAGGGCGACCTGCTTGCAATGGGTACCTCGGGCAAGTTGACGTACAAGTATTATACATATATTTACTAGAAACTATTACAAGTACATATTTTAATTCTTAGCTTCTTAACAGCTATACGATTTAGACTACTACATCTAAAACTACTTTAACTAATACAAATCTTTGAAATAGGTGGGTGCTATGCTTGTGCCTGTGTATAGGAATGACGTGATCGCGCGTGACCAAAGGTTCCGTCGCTGGAGACCTTCGTGGGGGACCTGGCAAGGTGAACGTTCGCCAGTGCCGACAATGGTCCCCACAGGGGACTCCACGGGATAGCCCCGCTTCACGCGCGTCCACCGGCGGCCGCTCCCGCGGGAGCTCATTAGACATAGACATAGACATAGACATAGACATAGACAAAAATTTATTTCGACATACAACATACAAGAAATGTGAAACAATCATTAGGCCAACGGACCCCGACCCGACCATCTTGGGGCCGACAGTGACGTACGTGACAGTACGTAGTGCTGTAACTACATATGCACTGCATTATGTAACTATTTGTAATGTTATTCCAATGACTGAATATATTTAAAAATATTACTATTTCATTTGTATACTTTTTATTCACTTAAATAAATATAAATAAATATGTTGCACATTCTCACACACGACCATCTGACCCCAAAGTAGGCGAAAGCCTTTGATATGGGTGTCAGAGACTGTTATACATACATAGATATTTTTAAATACATACTTATATAGATAATATTAACATCCAGACACAGAACAAATACAAGTGTTCGTCACACGAATATTTGTCCTGAGTGGGATTCGAACCCACGACCCCTGGCGCAACAGACAGGGTCACTACCGATTGCGCCAAAGGGCCCGTAAAACATTGAACACGTATTTTTTTAGTAGGTAGGACCTTGAATTTACCAAAAGTTGTGTTGGTAATGTTATGTTATGACTATTGAGATCGTTTGAAGTCGTTTCCATAGCTCGTCAATCGCTTAGCGATCATCGCTTATACTACGACATGTTTCGCTCCAAGTATTTCGTTCAAATAACTTTATTGTCTCAGAAGAACGATAGCCAATAAATAGTTCTTGAGAAACGACAAAGTTTCGTTCTGTTATAACCTACTTAAGTGTCAGCGAGAATGACCTGATCGAATATTGTGAGATTGAATGGATATCTACGAGTATATCTATACTAATATTATAAAGAGGAAACATTTCTTTGTAATGTTTTCACACACAAACTACTGGACCGATTTCAAAAATTATTTCACCGTTAAGAAGCTGCTTCATCACTGATTGACATAGGCTATACATATAATATTACTAGGTGTAAACGAAACTATTATTATGTGTAATTCCACGCGAGCGAAGCTGCCGTCCACTTGTTTCTTATAAACTAATAATCTCTTTACTATATACTCACTCCACTGAAATGGCGTAAGCCGTAAATAGTACTTAGATAACTTAATAGAAAGTTAAGTCCAAGATATTGTACCTATTTATTAGTCCTGTCTAATCCGAATTTGTTTTAGGGAGCCCTAATTCTGTGACAAAGGGTTCACGCCTAAGACAGGGCCTAAACAAGGCTTAAGCTAGGCTGTATCAACACTCATTAATGCAGGTATCCTAGCGTCTATATGTTGGGGAATTCAGTTGAATGTATTAAGCTGAATCGGCCATATTTCACTTAACATTCTAGTTAAATAAAACAAAATTGTCTAGCTGATTCGCTGCGACCCATAGACGTCCCACTGCTGGGCACGGGTCTCCCCCACAGACACTACTGCGGGAGGTCTAGAGCATACTCCACCACGCTGCTCCAATGCGGATTGGTGGAGGGGTTAATGGCCAACCTAGTGTCGAATGTTCTCAAGCCACCCGAAGGTCTTCGACAAGGCTTAACGACTGTTTCCAACATTGAAAACAACCGGGACCGACTGCTTTACGTGCCCTCCGAAGCACGGTAGCAAAGTATAAAGAGTCTTCGCTATGACGGTAGCGTCCATGAAATTTTGCCACTAGCGGTCACCCATCCACAAACCGACCGCGCCCGTCGTTGCTTAACTCTTTCGATCACATTGAATCGACCCGAGCCATTGGGCTATGGACGAGCTGATTACAACGTTGTTATTTACCCTGGCATATCAACTAAAACTGACCTAATGTGACGAGACACAGATTCTTCCACTTCTAAAGTAATGAAAATTAAAATGCATTACTTAATCGCGTATGACATCATCCCTTAATGACAACGACACAAAGGCCCGACGCCCTTTGTGGCGCAGGCTGATGGAAACAAAACAACCTCGTTGGATTACATCCAAACAAATCTCGTAAGGGCAAGTAGGCCTTGAGAAAATACCATGCATAGGAGTCACTATACCAGGAACCGTTACAGGTTAAAATAATATGGGCGGGATTCATCTGTGAATATACCGTTAACATTTTTTTTTAAAAAGCTTTTTAAATTTTTTTTTATTTTCATGCATTGTCATCGGAACCAAATATGTGTGCCAAATTTCAGCTCGATAGCTTCAGTGGAAGTGGATGAAATATTGATTGCAAGATTCCAGGACATACATACTTACAAGATACATACGAGTGAAGTTAAATAAAAGCTTTTAAACAATTAAAATGTTTTTTTTTTATTTCACTATCAGGTGATTGTATGTCGATCAAAGAATGTCAAAAAAACTCTAAAAATAAAACTATTAAATAGTTTCTAATTATCTATGATTCCAATTACTAAAATTTATAGCTAATTTGTGACCTAGCATTTCTAATGAAGTTAAGTACCCGTACATTGGAATTTTAAATAATGTATCTCAAGTTACGTAGTTATAATTTTTTTTATCTCATCTATTCCTAAAGCTCATCTTATCTAGTACCTAGTAGTAAAGATCTTTTCTTTTAATACGGACAGAAAGTAAAGTTGATATGTAGAAAAGTCTATCACTTTAGATTAGACTACTGAGTGGTGTGAAAAATTACCTAATTTTTTTTTGCCTGAGAATCGAGCGATTCGCAGTCACTCTTGCGACCATTAAACCAACGAGGTAACGTACACAGATTCTACCACTCGCATTTCGAGCACAGCCAATTTGCCGCACGCGTTCCAGCAGACTTCTGTTGCGGTCGGAAGTGGCCGTAAATAAAAATAAACACGTTTACCGCGAGTTATGCGCTAATTACGCTGTGTTGTGCTGTTACTGATTTATGAGAATAAGGCACGGTTCACGCGGAGCGACTGAAACGATACAAATACACAGACACATCTTTATTTAGAAGAAAGAGGAAGAAAGAAAAATTCAGGTCAAAAGCAGTACAACATTTAACAGATAAAAACAAATGAATGAGTTTAAGAAGAATAAAAATAAATAAAAAAACATTTAAAACATATTTCGACAACCTACTCATTATTGATTAAATATAAATAAATATGGCATTCAAAGTTTGTAAAAATTTTGTAAGAGTGTAAAATAAACATATTATTATTATGTCTAATTCCAAGCGAGCGAAGCTGTGGGCGTCCACTAGTAATCTTCTTCTATATATATAAAAGGAGAAGGTGACTGACTGACTGACTGACTGACTGACTGACTGACTGACTGACATATCAACGCAGGGCCTAAACTATAAGGGCTAGAAACTTGAAATTTTGTACAGGGGTTCCTTTTATAATGTAGGGGAGCACTAAGAAAGGATTTCTGAAAATTCACCCCCTAAGGGGTGAATTTTCAGAAATCCGGGAATCCGGAATTTCAGGGGTAAAAAATGAAACGGGGGTGCAAAGTTAGTATGAAACTTTGCCGTTTTTGAAGACTTTAGACGGGTAGACGTCGTTAATGGGTCTAATTCTACGCTCTATATACAGGGTTATTGGTAATTCGACGTATTCCCGTTAGGAGGTGATAGGGGTGACTATTTGTGATAATTTTAACCCCCATATGCATTATGCAAAAGTGAACCATTTTCGAGTTATCAAGCTTTTCAGCTTTTTTCAAAATAGGTCAGAAATGCAACATCAAAAATTTATTAAAAAAAAAGTATCAATTAAAATCTATTTTTTTCTTCTGATTTATAAAAACGATTAAACAATGGTTATTTATCAACATTAAAACTACAATTATCGGTCCAACTTTAAAAATGCGAGACGATTAACGATATTTCTTCAATATTTTTTGAGATTTTTGTCCACTAAAATGCCTTAAAAATAAAAAAAACTTATATCAAACTTGGCTTGCAGATTATTTTAAAAACATAACCGTTTTCTTAGCTTTCCAACAAGGCATAACAACTATGAACTTATATTTAAAAAAAACTGGGAAAAACCGTTCACAAAGGAAGCAGGCGGAAATTTGTATTCGAACTAAACTTAAGGTCGTTCTTCAAAATTTCAAAAAAAGTAATTAAAAAAAAAAATGCCCAATGTAAATAAAACAAAAAATATAAATATAAAATTAAATTTAGAACCAGTAAAAGTTTAGTAATAATAACAATTAATAATAAGTAACAATTAAGACATTTTTTAATTTAGCCTAATTAAGGTTCTTGCTCGAAGGGACTTCGCCTATTGCGTACGCAGTCTCATTATTTTTATGAGGTGTAACTTAACTACCGAAGTGTTCAAATTATTCCGAATCACATTTGCAGGACATCCGCCTTGCTAGTATATCATGTTTTGCCTTATAGCCATAGGCACGTCTTCAAGCATTTCATTTGTTAAAAAAATTCGTAAGCGACCAAAATTGGTTCATCGATATATTCTTGCACATCGCTGCGACCAATAGACGTCCCACTGTTGGGCACGGGTCTCCTCTCAGAATGGGAGGGATTAGGCCTTAGTCCACCACGCTGGCCAAGTGCGGATTGGCAGACTTCACATACCTTCGAGAACGTTGTGAGGAACTCTCAGGCATGCAGGTTTCCTCACGATGTGTCCTTCACCGTTATAGCAAGTGACATTTAATTTCTTAAAACGCACATAACTTAGAAAAGTCATTGGTGCGTGCCACAGGGGTTTGAACCCGGACCGCTCGAGTGAGAGGCGAGTTCGATAGCCACTGGGCTGTCACCGCTTTTACTGGTTCTAAATTTAATTTTATATTTATATTTTTTGTTTAATTTACATTGGGCATTGATTTTAATTACTTTTTTTGAAATTTTAAAGAACGACCTTAAGTTTAGTTCGAATACAAATTTCCGCCTGCTTCCTTTGTGATCGGTTTTTCTCAGTTTTTTTTAAATATAAGTTCATAGTTGTTATGCCTTGTTGGAAAGCTAAGAAAACGGTTATGTTTTTAAAATAATCTGCAAGCCAAGTTTGATATAAGTTTTTTTTGTTTTTAAGGCATTTTAGTGGACAAAAATCTCAAAAAATATTGAAGTAATATCGTTAATCGTCTCGCATTTTTAAAGTTGGACCGATAATTGTAGTTTTAATGTTGATAAATAACCAATGTTTAATCGTTTTTATAAATCAGAAGAAAAAAATAGATTTTAATTGATACTTTTTTTTTAATAAATTTTTGATGTTGCATTTCTGACCTATTTTGAAAAAAGCTGAAAAGCTTGATAACTCGAAAATGGTTCACTTTTGCATAATGCATATGGGGGTTAAAATTATCACAAATAGTCACCCCTATCACCTCCTAACGGGAATACGTCGAATTACCAATAACCCTGTATATAAAAGGAGAAGCTGACTGACTGACTGACTGACATATCAACGCAGGGCGTAAACTATAAGGGTTAGAAAATTGAAATTTTGCACTGGGGTTCCTTTTATAACGTAGGGGAGCACTAGGAAAGGATTTTTGAAAATTCACCCCCTAAGGGGGTAAAACGGGGGTACAAAGTTAGTATGAAAATTTGCCGTTTTTGAAGTTATTGTCTAATTCCACGCGTGCGAATTCAAATTCAAATTCAAATTCAAATAATTTATTTCGCTATGAGGTGATTACACACGCTTAACGAAAGTCTAGGTAACTACAAACTACTTAAAGAGATATAATGCTATTCTAAACTGATTAATATAAAGCAAAGGATGAGCTATTTATCCTTGAATGAATAGCTAATCCTACACAGGTGCCTAACCTGCCTTATGGCTAATTTACAATAATTACCTACCACTAAGCTAAGCTCTAAGTCACGATAGACTATCTACCTGGTCATCGGCTTAAGGAAGAACTTACAATATTCTTATCCTATGCCCTAGTGTAGGCCGAGAGAGAAAAAAGCCGGAGGAAAAAACTCTCGGTACTCTTTTAAAATTCAAATTAATTTTTACAGAAAAATGTACAGTATGACCATGATATGATTAGGACAGACACGAGACAGCCAATCGTGTATGCCAAGAATCACCCCATATGCCATCTGCTTACAATATTTAGTATAATTAATACAAAAGCATAGTGATAGCCTGTCAGAGTTTAATTCAGTCCCATGCCTTCTTATCATCCAAATACTCCTGAATATTATAATAAGCTTTTTGACATAATGTTTGTTTGATGTGACGCGAAGCTGCGAGCGTCCACTGGTATTAAATATTGCTAGCCCAGAACTTTGCCACTGTTATAGCATTGTCTCGGCGCAGAGGTCGGTTTAGACACAGGGACTGGTTTTAGACGCTGGGCTGGAACGTAATGATTTACACTACTCGTTGTGCTTAAACTGTTGCATTGGTTATCACCCTAACAAAGTCAACCCCGCCCGCGCCACAAATCTTCATACATGACGCCTGGTCCTGGCGTTTATATTGTACAAGTAGTCATTATAGTTTTAGCTCCAACCCTTTTATGATGCCCTGGTACCATGGTAGAGTCACCATCACAGTCCACAATCAGCCCACTATTGGGCACGAGTCCCGGAAGTGCCCATATAGTCGACTATGCTGAGAAATGTGAGACTTCATCTGAGATGTTTTCTTACGATGTTTCCTTTACCGATAATCATATGTTAGGGTATTAGCTTAAAATGCTTACTTAGAGATAAGGACATATCGGAGGAAACATGCATACCTGAGACTTCTTTATATTAATTTCGAAGGCATGTGAAGTCCGCGTGATCCGCACTTGGCCAGCGTGGTGGACTAAGGCCTAATCCCTCCCATTCATTGGGACAAAGAAAAGGTTGTGAGAGTTCTATAATTGAAATTTAAAAGAAGTTTTCTTTGGCAATGTTTCTAACTGGCCAGTTCTATAAACATTCAATGCAACCTAGATATTATACTACCTACCCTTTCGGAGATATACAAGCGTGATGTATGTTATAAATGTTTTATGGTCAGCGTCACTATTATGCGCGTGTTTTACTGATGGAACTGCCACATTTGGTAAGGTTAATTTATTTGTTTTAATTGGATCTAAACATAACTGCATAACTGGGTAACTAACTCTAACTGCTATAACTCTGCCTACTCTTTCGGCGAAAAACAAGCGTGATGTTATGATACAACAACAGAATGGTCGCCGCATTGCGGGTTGGTGGTAATCATGGTTGCTTGAAGCATCCCATAAATAAATCTATTCATTGCGTCTGGCTGTAACGGGTGGTTTACTCAAGTGGTCGTATATTATGTCTCCACTACTTTGAGTGGATTAGCCTAGCAGTTGTGTTTATTTATTAACTACCAGCTATAAGGCTAGTATAGGCATTCTATTGGCGTTCCGCAGCATAATTGGTTCGGTCCACATTGACGCAGTGCTTTGGAAAGGTGGAGTATGACACACGAAGACGTATAAAAGAGGTGTATGCGCTACGAGCTGGTATAATGTTGAACTTCGCTGCGACCCATAGACGTCCCACTGCTGGGCGTGTCTCACCTACATACATTGATGCGGGAAGTCTAGAGCATACTCCACAATCAAATAGCAATCGATTAAAAATCGATCGATAGTTAATTATCGATTAAATCGAACGATTATTTTAGTGTAGTTAGATAGGCCCGTTGGCGCAATCGGTAGTTGCGCCAGGACCGGGTTCGAATCCCACTCAGGACAAACATTCGTGTGAGGAACACTTGTATTTGTTCTATATCTGGATGTTAATATTATCTATTTGAGTATGTATTTATAAATATATTATGTATGTATAACAGTCTCTGATACTCATAGTACAGGCTCGCGCCATGATATTTATTGTTGTTATTATTACTATCACGCCTGTATTTATCAGAGATGTGTTATACCCTCTTTTCACCAAATAGCTGTTGCGTGACCGGGGATTGAACCATCTAGCTTAGCAGTCGCGGTCACAACTTCTAGAGCAAAAAGAAGATTTTTAAATATTTATAAATATATCAGTACCAAGATTCTCGTGTTACAAGCTAGAGCTAAAAATACTACTAGCCATTAGAGCCCGCAGACTTACATTGCGCTCTATAAATCTGGTGCAGGATTTATTTCTCCACTTAGTGAGGAGGCGAGAGTCAAGGTGAAAGCGGTTTTATCCGGTTTTATTCAGTTTTGTAAAAGGATATGGTTTGCTAGTTAGAATATAGAGTGACCTGATTTTCCTAGTGTTCACAAGCGTGCTGCTAGACACACAAACACACTAACACGCACACACGCCCATACACATTACAAAATATTCTTATAATAATTAGTAATGTAAAGTAAGCTATAGGGTTGCTAGTAATAAAGTACCGCATTGTATTTTAAGCAACTAAGCTACTGCCGACAAAAACGATTGTACTTAATTACTAAATAAATAATAAAAAAGAAGTTTCATGGGTCAGACAAGCCATTATTCATCCATCCATCCATCAGCCTTTTTGCGTCCACTGCTGGACTTATGCCTCCCTCAATCGTCGCCACTCCTCCCGATCCTGCGCCCTCTGAATCCAACGGTTTCCCGCTGTCTTCTTCAGGTCGTCAGTCCACCTCGTCGGGGGGCGGCCAATACTTCGGTCTCCACTCGACTACTATACATTTCTTACCGGTTATCAGTCCGTCGAGCGACGTGGCCTGCCCATTGCCACTTCAATTCACTGACCCTTGAAGCTATGTCGGTAACCTTCATTCGTAAATAAATTATAATTAAGTTTTTATAATATGAATTTCAGTGTGGATTATGACAATCTATACTAGTATTATAAAGAGGAATCATTTGTTTGTAATGTTTTCTCACAAAAACTACTGGACCGATTTCAAAAAATTCTTTCACCATTAGAAAGCTGCATCTTCACTGAGTGACATAGGCTATATAATATTACTAGGTGTAAACAAAACTATTGTTAAGTCTAATTCCACGCGAGGCATCCACTAGTAGAAAATAAATAAAGAAAACATTCCACAGGCTTTTTTTAGGCTCACCCCTATTTCAAGGAATACCATCGTACTGGGTGAAAAATGTTATTCCATGTTATTTAGTGTCAACGTTTTCACACCTATAGTTTTATGGAACATATTTGGTGCGTCGAACACTATAACAAACGAGGTTTGTTTCGTCGCCGGTCAATATTTGGCTTAGACAGGGAGCCAGAGAGCAGTTCAAATAGGGCAGGGTACAGTATAAATATAAAATATAAATATATGTATTTATTGCAACACACATTATAATATAATTAAACTACTAGTGGACGCCAGCAGCTTCGCTCGCGTGGAATTAGACGTAATAATAGATTCTTCTTAACGCGTTCACTTTAGCTCCACAAATTTGTAATGAATCCGTAAATGTGTAATCCCCTATGTTTATTTTACACTCTTAAGGGTAAAATTTTTACAAACTTTGAATGCCATATTTATTTAGATCTAATCGACAGCCTAAACTATAAATTTTATGCATCTAGTTCTAAAAATGACAATACTTTCATACAACCTTTCATTCCCCTTTTCAACACTTTTTTCCAATTAAAACGTAGCCTATGTCCTTTCTCAGGCTCTAGAATATCTGTGTAGCAAATTTCATTTAAATCAGTTCCGTAGTTTTGGCGTGAAAGCGAGACAGACCGGCAGACAGGGTTACTTGCGCATTTATATTATTAGTATGGATTTAGAGTTTATAATTACTTCGCAACAACCAACCTGCAATACTGCAACGATCGAGTGACCTCCAACACAGCAGTTCTGCTTACGGCTAGACGCACGGAATTGTTTGAATTTTGATAAGATATTATGGTAGCCGTAATGTTTCGTAACTCTACTAGTTGTTGTGTCCTCCTAGAGACAATATTCACTGGCGCGTGTTATGTATGACCGCAGCGACAATGGGCCGCATCCTCATCTAAGGGGGATAGCGCCGCTGCACGCGCGCCCCCCTGAAGGCCGACCGCTCCCTAGAGAGCTGTTGGACCTTCTTCCCCCCGACCATCATGGGGGAAATAGCGACTAACGGCTGCAACAGGAAATATGTGTAATGTTTTCACACAAAAACTACTGGACCGATTTCAAAAATTCTTCCACCATTAATAAGCTGCATCTTCACTGAGTGAAATAGGCTATATAATAAATTACTACGTGTAAAGGAAATTATTGTTTTGTCTAATTCCACGCGAGCTGAGCTGCGGCGCGTCCACTAGTTACTCGTAGCAATAAACCCACGTTTTGTAGGTAAAATATAAGTATTATTGTGTAATGAGTAGCTAATGGTATAAAATAAAGTGTTAATCTATCTTGTAAAGTTATTCTAATATCGCAACAGCAGCTTAAGTCACGAAGGGTTAAATTAGCGATTTTCAACCCTCCAATGCCACCCTAATACATTTACCATTGTCACGAAGTCGTTACAGTCGCGACGACACATTTGTATTCATTTGACCGGAAAAGGGAACTGTAAGTAAACACTGTAAGAGATTTGTACCAGGATTTCATTTCCTCCGTAAATAGAAGACAAGGCGAAATGGCTTTAGATATTCTGTCGCATGAATACAGTAGATCTATTCAACTACTCGTATGTTGATGTTTGGCTCAGTGTTTTATGAATATGGCGCGGTGCAGCGCAAAACAGAAATGTTTTATTTTTGTCGAGTAATCTGTTAGGTTAGGTTAAGTTACACGGGTGTATACCAGCGAACAATAATAAATCAAAAGCGTTAAGATAGAGCACGTGATAAGGGCATAGTATAAAGATAGTCTTTATACTATGGTAGGGGTATTTTATAATGTACGAATTACGAGTACAGACGAGTACAGAATTTACACATTTTGAACGAGCGTTTAAAAATATGTTGTGCAAATAAAAATTGCGTCGGAAGGCAAGTTAAATAGAGCCGAGTTTCACTTGACTTAAGGGATACCAAACGACATTTTTTTCCGTACAATCGTAGTCGCCTGTTTCCGGAATAAATATTAAAATCAGTCCAGATTTCGAGGAGGAAACAGGAAACAATTTCTTAATTTTACATAGGTTAACTTAAGGTTACTCTCGCAGATTTGTCTGTGGCTGACCCGAGCCCAGCAGTGGGACATCTATGGGTTGCAGCTTAGCTTAGCTCAGCTATATCCTTTTTTTTTGTTTAACGAGTGGGAATCCTTGAAAAGCGAGCGGCGTGGGAGCGACGCCGGGTTATGTGGGACTTTCACCCACAAAACCCTCTCGGTGGCCTACTCCGGCGCTACAGGTGGGCTCCGGGATCTCTTTTAGAACGCACCGGTGCCCTTCGGCGCTGCGCCCAAGACGGGCTCTTCCCGGTTACACAACCCTATGCAGCCACAAACAGCGTCGTCTTTCCCGGGGCACATGATGGACGGTTCGAGCTCCCACTCACACCGCCCGCAACCCAGAAGTCCCCTTTTATTCATCTCTTACGACAGACAGGGGCTACCATAGCACTATTCTGGTCCCGAGCTACAGGAACAGCTTAGCTATATCCTTTTGAAGATGTAGGGCGATAAGGCTGCTAAGTGACAGGTAGGGCGGTGGTGCAATGACCCTTACCGAGAACTCCAGCTCCAGCGCATTAAGGCAATCGAGGTTTTGTTTAGTAGGATTATCACGTACCGCTGTCACGGAACGCTGGTAGCACTATCCTGCTCTCGATAACAAAGTACAGAGAGCTCAAAGTTAGCAATACGAGAAATAATTAAGTGCAAACGCCACTAACTTTGAGCTAAGTTCAGCACAATCTTAGTCTCAACAAGTTCGCTTCTTAATCCTCGCTTTTCTACTAGCATTGAAATAAATCTTTCACAGCTTTGAATTTATAGAGTGCAATGTCTTTCAGATCTTCGTTCTCGCTCTCCCAACTGAGCTATTTCGGAGCTATTTCTGAAGCCCATGCACAGAAATTAATCAACTGCCATCACTATAACTGAACCTACTTATACCCTAGACTTAACTCTAGTCCATAGGTTAGCATGTACTACAAACCTGTGTGGTTTACTGATTCTATTTAATATAATGTTTGTAAACTTCTGTGTACCAATAAAATAAATAAATAAATAATAAATTACGTATTATTTTGACGCAAACGATGCGTGTTACTTTTTTCGTCAGCCCTGCCCAAGTCTCGCCTATTATGTGACGTCACACTATAGTAATTAGTGAGGTGAAACACTCGTTTTAGTTGTAATCAAATCTATCGATAACGTATGGTATCGAAAACGTAACGTGCCGTAACAAATATCGACACGCATTGACTGTACTTGCGAGATATCTTGTAGTATATCGCAAGATTCCGGCCAAGATTGTGGCATTGTTTTTACGCGCAGTTCACCGTTCTATCTTGATTAATTTCTGTGAGCCCATCGCTTGTAACGTTCGTATGTGATCGACCGATTTCAAAACCTCGGGCGCGGTCGGTTTGTGAATGGGTGACATGGGCGCATCCGTGCTTCAGAGGGTACGTAAAGTCATCGTTCCCGGTTGTCTTGAGTCGTAAGAACAACCGCTAAGCCTTGTTGAAGACATTCGGTTGACTTGAGAACATTCGACACTGGGTTGGCCGTCTACCAATCCACATTTGAGCAGCGTGGTGGAGCATGCTCTAGACCTCCCGCAGATTTGTCTGAGGGAGAACCCGTGCCCAGCAGTGGGAGGTCTACGGGTTGCAGCTTAGTACAAAAAAAGAGTAGATCAAAATCAATAGGTGCACGTTCGTCGTGCATCGCGCATGCTCGTTTTCACCCTAAACGAAAAACGAATACCTAACTCAGGCAGATTCATTTGCCAAATAAAATAAATCCGGCAACAGATTGAGCTCTGAGTGTAATTAGCTCCAGCATTCCACAAACATTTAACTCTCGATTATGTTACACCATTAGTTCTCGTCCTCTTTCTCATTTTCTTTTTTCGTCTATTGAAAAACAAGCGGGGATTTGTATAGAAATAGAAATAATTTTTTATTTGCCAAATTACGTATAATTACAATAAAACCAAAAAAAATTAATGGACCATAAAAAAAATCTAAATCTTCTATATAATAAAAATGAATCGCAAAATGTGTTGGTAAGCGCATAACTCAACAACGCCTGGACCAATTTGGCCAATTCTTTTTTTTAAATGTTCGTTGAAGTTCAAGGATGGTTTTTACGCCGAAAAAAAACGAAAAATTTGAAAATTCATCCCCTAAAGGGGTAAAACGGGGGTGCAAAGTTAGTATGAAGCTTTGCCGTTTTTGAAGTTAGTGAATGTGTAACGCGAGCGAAGCTGCGGGCGTCCACTAGTTAGTAATATAATTATATTATATATAATATAACTAATATAAGTAATAAGTACAAATTTGACAAAAAGGGGCCGTGCTCAGCATTAGTCGTGGCGGACCACGACTGCTGGTTTTCAGTACAACCCCTGATTCCGTGTAGTTCGGATAGTAGTTTATAATTATTAAATATAACTGACTATAACCCTAGCTTAACTAACTTACTTTATTATTACTATTATTGTGACTTTTGTCTACAAATAAGGTGTAATTTTAGAGCGTTTTTAAAAGCGTCTAACGAACTCAAGGACTGGATAGGTGGTGAAATGAAATGAAAATGCTGCTGAATGATGTGGTGGAAAGACAAGTCCGTACAAAATAGGCTTATTAAGATTTGAGCTGACATAGAATTTAAAAAATGCTTTTTTCTCAGAATACAAAGAAAAAAGTTACATTTTTTTTTTAAATTTTATAGAATATTTTAATTGAATACCTTTTAGTTTTGCGGTACCACATTTGCACCTCGTTGCGCTTTCTCATCATTAGACAGATATTATATGTAACCCAAGGGTGTTGAGAGTCATGTACCTACCATCTTACAAGGAGCGTGAACATCAAATAAGCACCTTACCTGATTCGTAAACAGCGCAACCATATCATTTACGTTGCAAAGCTGTTGTACTTGGTTCCAATTTATGAGCAATAAGTCCGCATGGAATCGGTTTAAATCTATGTCTTTCAAGGATCGGTAGGTTATTAGTTTTGGGGTAGGTTATTAGTCGTATGCGCCTGAGTAAATGCGGCCAGCGCTGCACCAGGCGAACCTCCAGGACCTAGCGCAAGCCTCCTGCCGCACACGGTGAAATAGCCGCCGGTTGAACCAGGTAAGTCACCGTCACCGCTGAGGTCGCGGCGTCGCAGCTTGCCCCTTCGCTCCGCCAGGACTACGTCATGCTCACCGACACACACGCCTATTTTTTGTGCCACGGCAGTGACGAGGCTCACATGGTTTTCACCAGGTAACTCTTCCAGCCCAGTGATTTCAACGTTGGAAGAATAGCTCTCTTGGTCGCGGTCGTTGAGGCGGCGCTCCACCTCCGATGCGACGTAAAACTCGCAGCCGGCCCCTACCTTTGTTTCGACCGCAACAAGTCACTTGGGAATGTTATTTACTTTACTTTGTAGGGTAACAAGCATGTTGTTAATTTGAGTCATATTAGAGTTGATTTCAACCAGGACCTCTCTGTCATTGACCATATTCTGCTTGCAGTCAGTCAGCTCTTGTAGTATATAAATAAGCCTGTTGTTAATTTGAGTCATAGTAGAGTTGATTTCATCCAGGAACTCTTTGTGTTTGGCCATAACCTGCATGCAGTTAGTCAGCTCTTGTAGTATCATGGAAAATTGCGACTTCATCGACTGTATTTCATGATACATGTTAATGTCATCGCTTTTAGTGGGCAAAACCCCGGCGTTAGCGCTGCTATCGGTATCAGGGCTCGTAGTGCATGAATGTGCAATATTTTTATTCCGCTTGTGCTTGCAGATCTTACATATCCATTTTGCAGGGGGGTTAGCGTCTGCCTTAATCCCGGCACACTTACGATGGAGGATACTTGCGCATGCGTTGCATTTAACCGCATCCGTCGCCAAAGCAGCAAACATCCCGCAAGTACCACATTTGTTCGTCATTGCGGATGGGGTCGCTTCACGTACGTTATTCAGAAGCAAGCTATCATGCGCGAGCGCCGCGGCCAAACGATAACTAGCTTACTAGTAGGGTCTCTACCGCGTACAACTTGTTACTTTATTGTTTCACAGTAAACGACAGTTTGATTGACGGTCAGCTGATTTGAGCAAAACATAGAACGATCTACTTAATGTATGTTTCTCCGAAATTTTCCAAAAGATGTTAGCATTGTCTCAACACACACTATGATACATTACCGTGACTATACTGTCCACTTTGATTTGATTTTCAAAAATTAAAAACAGAAGAAAACAATTTATTTTAAGGAGCAATTAAAAATGACGTGTTTACACTTCAATACTGCCCGCTCTCCTCTGTATCACTAACGAGTCTATGAGTTTGCTGATAAACTTAAATATTCTTTAATTATCTACAAATGTAATAAAACTAACGAGTTTGCGTCTGTATATTGAATAAATCTTTAAAAAACAATTAGGGATAGTAATCATACTATGTAGTAATCATTGGTACCTACTCATTAGTATGAAAGAATATTTAAGTTTATCAGCAAACTCTTGTACTCGTTAGTGATATATCAAAGACTTATCAAAGTACACAGATTCACACAGTAGGTAAGTAATACAGATTCCGAAAATATATTTTTCAAATTTATTCTCTGTCTTCCTGTCTGTCTGTATGTCCCTGTGCGCACGATTAAATTAACTACCGAACCGATTGTATTAAAACATGGTGAAAACATTCACTAAATCCCTGAGACAGATTAAATATAATATTCATCCCGAAAAGTAAAGATGGATGAATGTTTATATGGATTTTTTTTACTATCTGATAAATAAAGAGAGTAAAGTCTATCTATGTCTAAGTCTATGTCTATGTCTATGTTTATGTCTATGTCTAAAGAACGTAGAAATAAAAAATTGGGGATGAGTTCATCAACGTCGTAAGAAATCCTACATGCCTGCACTAGGTCAGCGTGGTTAATGGCCTTAACCCAATCCAAGAAGAGACCCGTGCCAAATAGTAAGACATTGCTCAAGTTGTTTGTCCGCGATGGACTGCTAAACTACTTAACCGATTTTAAATTAAAGCACACCGTGTGCAGTTTTATCCAACTTGAAAGATAGGATAGCTTACATCTTAATTTATAGCCTCAATATTATTTTATTGCAATTACAATTATTTACAATTATTAACTCCAAACGATTTTAACAGATGGCGATTTTAACAGATGGCGAATGGGTCTAATTCTACGCGAGCGAAGCTACGGGCGTCCACTAGTAAGGTATATTTTCAAGTGTAAATCTCACGCCTGTGAAACTCATAAAATAAAGATAAAAAAAAAACCCTAATACGGGATGCTGCTCGGAATCAATCCTGCCCAAACTCATAACTATCGAACAGTACAAAACGAAACAATCACTGACATGACTCCCTAATTCTTTATACAAAGGCCCAGAACATGCCAGAACAGGATGTTTCGTAACTTGTTGAAAAAGCCGAGTTGAATTTTCAAACGAGCGAAGTTTTCCGACATGTTTAGTTCATCCAAAATTGGTTTTCCCAAAACGATTTGTTCGGCGGCAGCCTGTTCGCAAACGTACCGGCTACTTCGAATTTAATGCTGTTTTACTACGCCACTACACTAGTTTCAATATAGGCCCCGTGCGTATCGCGATGCGCCTACTGTTGCGCCATCTCGCGGAACAGTGGTGACAATACGTAGATGCCCAGCTGACTGGCGCCTTCCCAAGTAGCATATGATTCATACGCACTCCGAGGTCATTATTAATCGAAAATAATTAACAATAATTAACGTTATGACCACGACGATAATCCAATGTGGTTTTCAATCAATCTTCTTACATTTTTTTCGTGGAAAATCGATATCAAAAGGTAAGTAAGTAATGTAACAAAAAAAATTAGGAATCCAACCCTTCCGAGTGAAGGTATTGCCGCTTATTATTGAATTGAATTTTAGGTAAAAAACTATTTGAAAGCAGGCATGTCTCCAACGTGAGAGAAATCATCGATGTAGATGGTAAACGTATCATCGAGGGAAAAGTTTTACCACAAACTAGGGTAACAAACCCTCCGTACGCTGTTACGTTGAAGGTATATGAAAAAAATTTTTTTTATTGTAAATTGTATTATTAAGATCTGATGCAAACGACACTAAATCATGAATTTTTACAGTTACTTGTATAAGGATAACAACTCGTTGAAGCAAATATGCAGGATCGTACAGTCAAACTAAATAAGTATTTTTAGAGTAATTTTCGATTCTAGTTTCATAGGAATTTCACTAGCCTCTTGCACTAATAAATTAATGCTTTGCTCTTTCGTTTTCCTCAAAGCATGATGTATGGCACTGATGGTGTGGTCCTTGTGTGATTAAAAACATAATTTTTGTGTTGTTTTGTTCATAGCTATAAATTAATGAACCATTCGACATTTTCTTGTACTACAGCCTCCACGTGTACCTCCGATGGATTTGAAATCTTTCGTTTCCGGAGTCGATCATGTCGAGCAGCGGCTGCTTGTGATAAAGCCCTTTTTTTATATATTGGTGGAAAAATCGTTGGGATATACGATGGGCTATTTTCAATCGTTGATTTCGCACCGCCAACCAAATGAGCACTGCAGATGCGACTGTTTACGTTCGGCTCCCACGGTTTGTTGTCTGCACCACTAAAAGATAAATATGTAATAACGCATAAAAAAAAAATCCTATTTCCTTATGCATATTTCGTCCTCACTGTCTTATATAGGCATATACAACGATAATTTTGAGAAATAAATAAATAAATGTAATATTGAGTAAAATTTACTCACACTCGTCTCACAGCTTGTATCCACTTTTTCCTTCGGTCAATTTCATGACTTTTTCTCGGAAACGAGTAAAATTTTAATTGCCGACTATTTTGTTCGTAGTTGTTGCACCCAATAACACAACAATATCTTTTGGCAGGCATTATTTTCCGATATTTTTAGGTATTTTCACAAGTTCAATCCGTGTGCACGAGCTCACTCCGAACGACTGTTGTCACCACATGGCCGCACGGGCATCTACTAACTTTCCGATTGAGCCGCGAGGGCGGCGCCACATGCGATGCGCACGGGGCCTATTGGATACTCTTCACTGCCTTGATGGTCTGGCGCAGCACGACTGTAAGCTGTAAGCTCCAGGATTTGATTCCCGGGTCAGGCAAAAAATTTACGGGGTTTTCTTAATTGAAATTCCCATATAGTGTACCTGGATTACAGGAGAATTCTAAATTGAAATTCCCATAATTACAGGTATTCCTGGAATATTGGAGAGGATCCGTGGAGAGCACGAGACGCGACGACGCTTGGAAAAAAAAAAATGTTGAACTTACATAATATATGAGACGATAATAATTGTAATAGGTTTAAAATATTATTTCTTAGTTTTTGGAGTAAATTTTTTGTGTCGGGGGTTTTTAAAAATTTTAATTTTGCTTTTATTTTGTGTGTGTGTTGGTGTATGTATTCATTGATCGCGTGTGCATGGTTCCTGTGTGGGAGCGAGGGAGGTGCTGCGTGCATGAAGGTATACATGCACCACCATACATTTTTGTTCGCGGATTGTTGCAAAGTAGATTAATCTTTGGTTTGTTACATAATTACCTTTAAAGTTATTAATAATTCTGAGTTTGTAATAATTTTATATTCAGGTAACGTAGGTACCGCTTCCCACTCCTAGATATAATAAGGCAAAGTGGCAACAAAACTCTTAAAGAACTGGCGTTGGATGTTTACAGATCCTGATTTAATTACTTAAAACTTTCCTCTTCGGCCTCTCCGGAGATAATTCGTTTGTTATCTCACCCAAATTCACGACTTCCTGAACTGGTTGGCTGAGCTAGGAAATTTTAAATCGTGGACTGGGTAACAGGCAAAATAAATCAGCACTAACATAATTATTTTACTTTCATGCACGCTAAACATACAACAATGTATTTTTAAATGTATTTTATAATTGCGGTAGACTTGTGTTTGTTCTGTGTCTAGATATCAATATTATCTATTTATGTATGTGTTAAAAATATCTATGTATGTATATCAGTCTCTGACACCCACAGTACAGGTTTGCGCCTAATTTGAGATCAAATGGCCGTGTGTGACTGTGAATGTCCATGGTATCTATTTATTTAAGATTTATGTTATGTGTGTTCAAGGGGATTCGAGAATGATTTATATTCACAATTTGGTCCACTGGAAAATGTTTCTAAACACGATTTTAGTATTTTTGCCTGCATAAACAATATCCAAATATTTTAACCGTCGTTAATTGACGTTGGAGGAGCGTGTAAATAGCTCCTCCAAGCGGGAGGGAAAAGACTATGGTAAATCTGATGATGGCTGCGGAGCGTTGCGGTGCGGAACAATACACAAAATAAATCACAAATAAATATGCACATCAAACGACTTACCAGTCTCACACGTAGCTGTAAATGGTCTTCCGTAGTGTCGACACAAAGACAGTCCAGCCGCGCGGCGGTATGATAGAAAAAATTGTCACTCACAAAAATGTTTTAGTGTTAAAAGCGGTTTACACAAATTATACAGCGAAGCGGTTGAAACACATACCAAAACAAATATCCAGGAGCGGTGATGCGGTCGGGAAAAATTGTCCACCAGCTCTCTTGGATTATTTTTTGACACTTAATTTGCAGAGAAAATTCTTGAAGTCTTCAAAAATTCTTCTTGACATGTTTTGTTTCTTTTATGAAACTATCTCCTTGCCAGTAGAGGCGCGGCAGAGGTCGATTAATGGCATAACTATTAAACAAACCTTGTGTATTGCACGCGCAACTAGACGTGAAGTCATTTACATGGAGTGTCGCGTCACTTTGACATTTCATATGGCAGAACAACGTTTGCGGGGTACAGTAATTTTTTTTTTACCGAACATCTTTGTCGGCTCAGCTAGTAAATAAATAAAAATATATAGTTTTTTTTAAGTATGTTATCACATACTTTAATACCTTTTCTTTGTCCCACTGTTTAGCATGGGTCTCATCGCGGTACGGGAGGAGTAAGGCTTTACCAAAAATACATAATCGAGGGTAACGACCGCATCCTTGAGACCCGTATCGGTCGCTCAGACCGCAAGGATCCTACGAGGGATCGCGTGAACACGGGTCGGCTTGGGTGCCTACTGCAGTGGTAGACCGCGTTGTCATGACGATAAGTGAGGACTAACACGCTGTGGAGACGTATGACGTATTTAATGGCCCTGATTTTAAAATTTCACCTATTTTCGTAATAATTCGTATACGAAACATTTTCGTAGGCGATTTATTAAATACATAAAATTTATATTTAAAATAATTTAAAAATAGTTGTAGGTAGTAGAGCCTATAGGGAAGCAAATAGGTTTTATATGAAACCTATTTATATAGAGTTCACCCGGGGCAGTACCACCGCCCGCCCCGGTATCTTGTACAAATTTTTACCGTGTAATAATTGTTTTTAAAGCAATTGTGGTCCGGTTGGAAAGGTGTGGTTTCCGGTTACACTTCTTTAGAGGCGACCATCTTATTCCTCAAGAGTAGCAACACATCTGTGACTGACATGGAACGTAACTGGACTATTACTAACACCAACTAACAGGACTAACTATCACTAACAGTCCCCAGTCCTAATACCCACTAACGAACTGTCCAACTAATGTTCTAATTAACTCTTTCACCTATAAACTGGACTTACCATCCCAGTCCCTGTTTGAAAGTCAAAGTCAGTCACAGTTAGCATGGGCGGCAGGGGATGGGTGGTACTGCAAGCTCGTTTTCTATCTTGTATCCATAGATATGGATGAGCGATACATCCTAACATAGGCCTTATGTGGCATAAAAGGGATGGCAACGGATTGGCAACAAAGATTTATTCTTAAATCATTAAAAAAATTTTTATAATAATTAACAAGTTTCGTAACTCCGTGCAGCAGTTGGCAACTTATTTAATCAGTACTGTGTAAGGCGACAAGCCTCCTTCGCCGAGCTTAATGTTACTTAATCGTCGCTAAGTCGGAAGGCTATGCATATTAACGTTTCGAGTAGAGTATGCCAATTAATTTGTTTAATTCGTTATCAGCTCGTTTTTATGTTTACTCGTATTATGTGATTTCTTTTAGAGCATTCGGAGAATAATTAAACATTTAAAATAAAGTGCTTAAAATCATTTTGATTTTAAGCACTTTATTTTAAATGTTTAATGTCATGTCATGTCAAGTGTTTGACCACGCTTTGACCCTTCTTAATAGCACTTCAGCCGAAACCCAGATTAACAAGAAATACATAACCCTGTACATTAAAACCACCCTATTTACGAGCTAAGTAGCAGAAAATTTAATATGACAACGCTTAGAATAATTTATTAGACTGGTACATCGAAGCGATTCTCAATAAATTATACCGTTAAAAAATATATTTTTAAAATCTTTTTAAAACTTTTTTTTTATTTTCATGCATTGTCATCGGAACCAAATATGTGTGCCAAATTTCAGCTCGATAGCTTCAGTAGAAGTGGGTGAAATATTGATTGCAAGATTCCAGGACATACATACCTACATACGAGTGAAGTTAACTATTATTCATTTAACCATAATCTGATACATCTTCAACATATCTGATGGCTGAGGAACTAGACCGGCTCCCTGCCACCACCGGCTACCGCAGTAGCCACGGACCTCCCAGTTAAATAAAAGCTTTTAATAATAAATTGAAAGCAAGGCGATGTACAAAATTGTTATTACATTGTTTAAAGGATAAATAGACCTTATTATTTATAGAATGCTTAAACCATTTTACTGTCTAAAGTACTAAAAGTACTTCTTCTAAAAGAATATTGACGTAAAATAAGCCCGGGAAGCTCGTGACATTAACGCACCTATACATATATACACGAATGCCTGTTTCCCTGAAAGAGATAAGCAGAGATGTGAAGTGTAGTCTGCGACAAGACAGTCCATTCGTAAACTCTCGTGTAACTTTAGCTAGCTACCTTTATTCGCAGATTCTGACGTTCTCTTACAGGCTTAAAAATATCCATAACTTTCTGTAAATTGCTTTAAACTCGACCGAATTGACTTTGGAATTATTGATTCCCAACAGTTTGCGACCCAACTCGAAGTTACATTTGAATTTAGAACACAAGATTTCATAGCCTACAATAGGGAACCACCATTAAGATATTTCTACCGACTAAAGAACGAGCCGGGCCTAATGTAATAAAAATATGTATTACTACGATGCGGCGATCGCTGAAGTTAAAGCCCATAAACGTCCCACTGCTGGGCACGGGTCTCCCCCACAGACCATGCTGCGGGAGGTCTAAAGCATACTCCACCACGCTGCTCCAATGCCGATTGGTGTAGGGGTTAGTGGCCAACCCAGTGTCGAATGTTCTCAAGCCACCCGAAGGTCTTCGACAAGGCTTAACGACTGTTTCCAGCATTGAAAACAACTGGAGGGCTTTACGTGCCCTCCGAAGCACGGTAGCGTCCATGAAACTTTGCCACTAGCGGTCACCTATCACAAACCGACCGCGCCCGTCGTTGCTTATCTCTTTCGATCACATTGAATCGACGCGAGCCATTGGGCTATGGAGGTACAATCACTGGCATTATATTACGAACCGTAGTGTGAAGTAACAGTGTGTGTTTAAGTTGAAGGCCTATTGAGTACATAACTCCTCCTCCTCACAACCCTTTCTTTGTCCCACTGTTGGGCACGGGTCTCCTCTCAGAACGGGAGGGATTAGGCCTTAGTCCACCACGCTGGCCAAGTGCGGATTGGCAGACTTCACATGCCTTCGAGAACATTTGAACTTTTAGAACATGCAGGTTTCCTCACGATGTGTCCTTCACCGTTACAGCAAGTGACATTTAATTAATAAATCGCACATAACTCAGAAAAGTCATTGGTGCGTGCCGCTGGGGTTTGAACCCGGACCGCTCGATTGAGGGGCGAGTTCGATAGCCACTGGGCTGTCACCGCTGAATTACTGAGTACATGCCTATATTCCTTTAATTTGTCTCAATATCATGCGATACGATCTTTGAAACGCGAGAGCAAGCAATAGCAAGTTTGGTCTAGTTCATTACCAATGCGGTGTTTCATTACCGAAGGGTTAAAGCGGCGTAATCCAATATAAACTACGGTTATCGCGGCCGACATCACCGCAGTTATCAGTATATATGAGTTATTGCTTGTAGTTTTGGGATTCGGGAGTTGAGTACTTTACACTTTCATTAGCGTGGTGTAAACGACATTGCAAAGCGGTTGGGATATTCATCGTCGAATTGATAGTAAATTACCATTGGTATGGTTTTTGAGGTACAAGGTCAACGATTAATAGTGTTAAGGCACGGTAATAGTATATGAGAATCTGTATTTTTAATTCTTTTTCGAATCAAAATGTTTTATTTAAATATCTCGACATGTTTCTTTCACGTTTCATTGTATTGTATTCATATCGTCCTTTTTGTATGTTTATGTTGTATGATTAATGTTTGTGAACGCCTTGGCTTGCCGCTGTAAGTTGGCAGACTTGTTTGTTTTAAATAAATAAAGGGCTACACATGTCGGCGCGAAAGTGTAGTTCTACTGCGCTACAATTGAATTCAATGTCAATTCTGATCCTCGTTCAATCCTGCAGCTATGCAGTCCTGCAACCGGGAACTGCGACGACGCGCCCCAAGCACTACAAATTATTCTAGTTTATACTATTGGTCTATACTATTAGTCTAGTATAGGCGGACGATTTAGTGACTTGGACCACACAATAACCTTGAATTCATGACCGTTAGCCGGGTAATAATAGATATCCAGCGATTAGAAAGATTTAGGGCCGTTAATGTTTTAAAGTTTTCATATTAATAGCCCAATTTCTCGCATGCTTCAATGTGATCGACAGAGTTAAGCAACGACGGGCGCGGTCGGTTGGGATGGGTGACCGCTACTGGCAAAATTTCATGGACGCCATGCTTTGGCGGGCATGTTAAGTCGTCGGTCCCAGTTGTTTTCAATGGTGAAAAAAGTCGTTAAGCCTTATCGAAGAACTTTGGATGTCTTGAGAACAATCGACACTGGGTTGTCCACTAACCCCTCTACAAATCCGCATTGGAGTATGCTCTAGAACTCCTGCAGATTTGTCTGTGGGGGAGACCGATGCGCAGCAGTGGGACGTCTATGGGTTGCAGCAGCAGTCATCTACGAGTTGTATCTATGAACTGTGAAGTGCTCTTGGCTCCGGGGCTTTAGATTGTTCTAGTGATAGGTGTCGATATAATTATTAATAGAAACCGAGTTCTTCGCAACCGGTGCCGCGGGATAAGCTAGTATGATACTAAGCTTCGTACAGGAGTACGCTCGATAGTTTCTCCGTTGTACGAGACGTAGGGCCGAAGTCGTCCCCTTCATTTGGCCCTCGCCAAGTGTCTGCACACAACTCGTCCGCTCCGAGAATACTTCATGGAATCGCAGCGGGCAATTAATTTGGGTCCTATGCAAACGTTACTAAAGACGCGCGGCCGCTGTAATGGGATAATATAAGAAACGTGTTTCGTATTGATTCGGATTGCATTGCATTTTATTAATCCATACTAGTCCATACTAATATTATAAATGCGAAAGTATCTGTCTGTCTCGCTTTCACCCTAAAACTACTGAACCGGTTTAAAAATTTGATACACAGATAGTCTAGAGCCTTAGATAGAATATATTATGTTCGAATGAATGGTCTGCGAGCTGGAGAGATTCAGAGCTATGAGGTTAGAAATACAAAAAAACTAAATCGAAACGCGTTATGCATGCCTCAGGCTCGGAAATGGTACTTGGACTCGCAGACCGGGGCTGGCTGGATCCCTCCACAGGTCGCTGGGCGAACCTGGTTGCGACGAATAACCGAATTTGAAAAGTGGACTGTATTTATGGGCGTCACAGTTATTTGGGCCAATGATCCGACGACGGATGCAAGAAAATGGATTTCACCAACCTCTTATCCCGCTGTGCAGCTCGCCGGGTGGGTGCTCGAACACACTTCAGCCGGCTTGACTCCTCTTGCTCAATTTGCACTAGTTCGAACAGTGGGCGTGCGATGCCTTTGGACTGCGGCGCGGCGCGGCGATGCGAAAACAGCGCGCGTTCACCTCCGGCCCGTGCCAACTCACGACTCGCGGCGCGGCGCTCGGTCGATTCCCGATGCGCCCGCGCACACAAGCGAGACAATCGGCGGGTAGAAACAAATTCCAGCACCACCGTACGAATGCATTGCCCAATTAAAATTAAAAGTATTTGCGAACAATATAGGCTACTTTTTAATTGGAAACCAAGTCTTGTAAAGGATTTAAAAGGGGTATGAAAGGTTGTATGAATGTTTTATAAAAAAAATAACTGTAGATTATTATCTATACTGTATATTGTATCACACTTTTTTAACGGATTTATCAAATTAGCAAAGTCAGACAATATGTTCAAAACACCTGATTTATAAATTAATAGGGAATTAATAATTAAGACTTGGATTCAAAATTATTTGAATCCAAGTCTTAAAATATTAATTTTATGTATAAAATAAAATAAAAAACGTTTTTATTTCTAATATTATAAAGAGGAAAGATTTGTTTGTAACGTTTTCACACAAAAACTACTGGACCGATTTCAAAAATTCTTTCATTAGAAAGCTGCATCTTCACTGAGTGACATAGGATATATACCTAATATTACCTACTAGATGTAAGCTAAACTATTGTTGTCTAATTCCACGCGAGCGAAGCTGCGTCCACTAGTTTCATGATAAAAACCCCAATAATACTTTGACTGACCCGGGGATCAAACCCAGAACATAACCAGAACCAATCTGCCAAATATCATCGCACTCACTAAGATTTAAAACAAAAACAGAAACATTTTCTTCGCTTATCCCTGACACCGAATTTCGAAGGCTTTCAACGTCTACCCACAATTCAAATACGGATTAAGGATGACAGTCGACTTACTCGGAGCCAGTCTTTGAACATCGGAAAGACAAATTCCAAAGACGTACCACAGACGTACCGTCACTCCACTTGACTAATGCGCCTTCATATTCCTTCGGCACTCAATACATCATCGTTTCGAAGCTGTCGTTTCGTATGAAGTGTGTACTTACTCTTATTAGGTCGTGTTTTGAGATCTCAGCCAATAATATTTTAAGAAATATACGTCACGTTCATACTGTACGCACAACATTATTGTTCCGCGACACATACATACATATTTAATAACATTTTATATCTACACACACGCTATAAGTGCGACAGGAAATACACAAAGCGTAAAGAGTGTCCACAGTATGCGTTGTGTCAAGATATTTATGTCATGTAAAAACTGCCAAAATTGCACTTTGGCTAGTTGACTTTTGTACCGACGAACGATGATGCATCTCCCATGTGAGTTGTGAATGCAAACGGTGTGTTGAAGCGCGCATAGCCATATGTGATCGACCGAGTTACCGAAGTCTGTGTTGAGGCTGGCGTTGCTTAACTTTTAAGCAACGCCAGGCTAAGTTCATCCACACAGTTCATAATTGGCTCGCAGCGATAGCGGTTTTTTTCAATTGCACAAGAAAATGTAAAGCCATTGGCACTAGCCCCTCCACCAATACGCACCTCACTCAGCTGCGGCTGTAGGAGAGACCTGTGCCCAGCAGTGGGACGCTTAGAGTTTGTAGCGTAGCTGTAATTATATCCCAAAATGATTTTAACCCAAATATGAACGTAATAAGAACATGTTGAAAATAGCTGAGCTAACTCCGATTCCTCTAGGAATATCCACGTCCAATCTGACCGTGCGAAATATCAGATATAGCAGTTATATGATAGCAGATAAAGTTCAAAATCGACTGAACTATTGCATCTGTGAAGTGAAACGACCGTTAAAAGGTATTTAATAAACTCCGAGGCGAAGTGACAGTCATCGGTTAAATTAAGGCTAAATGAAATGTATTTATTTATTTATTTATTTATTTAATGCTTTATTGTTACACCAAAAAAGATGTTACAATGGGCGGACTTAATGCCTATTGGCATTTTCTGCCAGTCAACCCAGGGTGATGGTGAGATAGTGATTGGTAGGCAGCAATATTTAAGGGTGAAAAAAGAGTGAACACAACTAAAACATACTCATATTATATATATGTAGATAAACGTTTAAGTGCATATTATAGACATAAACATATATATACTATATGGATACAGACATATATACAGGCATACACATATACATACATATACATATATACACACATACATATATACATACATACATACATACATACATAAACATGAGTCCTAACAAATTCTCCGATATCTTTACTGTTTTGTGGCATTCTCGACTTGCAACGATTTTAGGTAGTGCTGTTTAATCATTTTCTTGAACATGTATTTCGTAGGTGCTTTCTGTATCTCTAAAGGCAGTGCGTTCCAGAGTAGTGTTGCCTGAACAGTGAATGAATATTCATAGAAACAGGTACTGAATGAGGGAATTCCCAAAGTTAACTTTTCGGAAGAGCGGAGTACTCTATCATGGGTATCGCAGCGTAACTGAAAACGGTCCTTGAGGTATGATGGTGTCGCTGGATCATTTAAGATAGAGTACAATAGACAAAGAATTCTAGAACATCGCCTTAGACGAATGGGAAGCCATTTTAGCTGAAACCGATATTGGGTTATGTGGTCATATTTACGAAGACCGAAGATATAACGGATACAGTTGTTAAGAAGGCGTTCTAATTTATTGAGAAGTACTTCCGATAGATCCGGGTAACAAACATCAGCGTAATCAAGGATGGGTATTACTAATGTTTGGATGAGTAAAATTTTTGTCTTGTACGGCAGAAGGTATTTGAATCGTCCAAGGGTACGTAGAGACGTTGTAACCTTACGGCTGACTTCTGTGATGTGTGCTGTCCAGCTTAGATTACTGTCGATATAAAGGCCAAGGTTTTTGACGGCGTTCGCTAATACAATATGGGTGCCACTGTAAGTTACCAATGGTAAGTCGTCATGTTTTACCTTCTTAAGCATCCTTGAACTACCCATCAGTATTGCCTGACATTTGGCAGGGTTGACTGAGACTCCGAATTTATGAGACCAATCCTCGAGGGCTTTCAAGTTGGAATTCATTTTATGAAATGCGGTTTCGAGATCCTCAAGACTAGCCTGCACGTAAAGTTGAAGATCGTCAGCATACAGATGATACGAACAGTTGAAGACTGATGTGAGTGAATTTATAAATATGGAAAATAAAATAGGGGAAAGAATACCGCCTTGCGGCACGCCAGTCTCCAGTTCTGTCCACTCGGAGGACATTTCTCCAAGCCGGACCAACTGTTGGCGGCCGCGAAGATAAGACAAGAACCAGGCCAAGGCAGAGGGTGAGAAGTTTAAACGGGAGAGAAGGGCGAGAAGGAGCACATGGTCAACAGTGTTAAACGCATTAGTAAAATCAATCAGCACTACCAAGGTAAGTTTGGAGTTGTTCATCCCGAGTCTTACATCATCCAATACCTTTACTAATGCTGTTGTGGTACTGTGAGCAGACCTGAATCCCGACTGATAAGCAGTGAGCAGGTTATGGGTGGATATAAATGTGAACAATTGTTTGTGTACGCAGGCTTCCAAAACTTTGGACAGAAAGGGGAGTATCGAAATGGGTCGAAAGTGATTGGGTAAGGAAGGATTTTGAATTTTTGGGAGAGGGCGAACAAAGGCTTTTTTCCATAATGTAGGATACTGACCGGAGCTGAGGGAGAAGTTTATTAAATGCGTAATGGCCGGTAGGAAGTAATCTAAAAGGGAACAAATCATATTTCTACTAATGTCATCACAACCTACAGCCTTGGAACTGATAGATAAAATTGTCTTTTTGATTTCATCCTGCGAGACAGAATGAAATTCGAATGAAGGCATTGAGGAAATTTGCATGGAAGCAATAAAACAAACTGTTTGAGTACGGATATCATGGTCGAGCGAAGGCGATGAGGCAAAATGACGGTTTATATCGTCTAAGCAGAGAGATGACCCCAAATCCGTCACTGGTAGTTTTCTTACACCAAGTGAAGTTAGGAATTTCCACACAACGGCGGGAGAAGAATTAACAACATTATTGTGGATATAACGGCGTTTTGCTGTTCGTACCATCTGATTGCATCTGTTCCGCGCGACTTTAAACGCTGCCCAGTTAAGTTCAGATCTTTCGTTTTTGAACTTCCTGAATGCCTTGTTACGCCTAGCCATGGCAATGCGCACTCCTTCAGTCATCCAGGGGGAAGGGGGACGCTTCAGCCTGACTCTGCGAACCGGTGCATGAGCGTCGTACAACGTAATAACATTGTTATTGAGAAGATGAATTTTGTCATCAATTGTAGACGCCCCTACAAACGTCTCCCAGGACAGACGTGCAGCATCCACCCTCAATTTCTCGTGGTCAATTTTCTTAAAACTGCGAAGTTGCAAAATCGATGGTCGATGCTTAGGTGGTTTCAATTTGTATGAAAGGTAGATGAGGTCATGCCTCGAGAACCCCGGAGCTAAAATCTGTCCATAAGTTTCCACCTTATCAGGTGAAGCCGTAATAATGTGGTCGATCCAGGTGTCATCGGATTCGACATTATGGTGAGTTGCAGCAAGAGGCAGAATAGTGAAGTTGAGCGACTCAACAATGGACTGAAATTTAGTCGACCGAGAAGAGCCCTTCAACAAGTCGATGTTGAAGTCACCCATAATTATGTAATGAGAGTACCCGGATCCAATAGTGTCGAATGCTGTTTCTAATTTGGAGAAAACGTCTAATGAAGGAGGACAATACACTACTCCTAGAACTGCTCTCGTGCCTTTTACGTCTAGTTCGAGAAATAAATATTCAGGAGCTGCAGAATAAGAGGAGGGTGATTGCAGGATGATTCTGTGCGATATTGACGACCGTAAATAACACGCAACCCCTCCGCCTCTTTTATCTGTTCTGTCGGCCCGAAGGAGCTTATAGTCCTTCAGCGGGTAAAGATATGAGTCCAGAGAGGGCTTCAGCCAACTCTCTGAAACCAAAATCGCATGTATATGATCACTAGAAAATGCTAGCTCCATTTCAGCATAGTGGCTCGGAATACTTTGAGCGTTAATGTGACAAACGTTGAAATACTTCGAACGAGTACAAAATATCCCCTCCAGCTGTTTACCTAAAGAAAGGCTGATGTCGAATGAATCATCGCAAGAATTAAAAGATAAATCAGAGACATCATCATTACATGAATAAAAAGAATCATCGGACATGATAAATAAATATAAGTATATGTAAATAATATAATAATAATTATTAATATATGTATAATTATGATATAAATAGATTAACTTAAATTCTAGTTTACCATTTTAATACTGCACCATCCCATAAGTTGACCGAATCCATATTAGTTTTAAACACATTTTACCTTATTATATCTAATTTGAGGAAACTACTAAAATAAGAGCAACAGAAGAAAAAGCTAAAACAATAAATAACAATTTTGGGTATTATTTTCCTTACCAGTTACTAACTTAATAAAATTAAAAATAAAGACACAGTCCTGTCGGCAAAGTTAAGAGAATGTACTGTTTTATTACTGAATTTTTCGTGAGTGTCTGTATTCATAGTTGAAGTTACCGGCTTACTCACGTGTGATTTAAGTCGGGAATAGGCCGACTAGTTTCGATCGCGCTCGCCGCGGGTACGGAGTACACTGCCCAACAGTGGGACGTCTATGGGTTGTGCCTATGGTAAAATGTGGTTGTACACACCTCTTCATACAAATACAGGCGTGATTATATTAGTATTACCGCTAGTGGCAAAATTTCATGGACGCTACCGTGCTTCGGAGGGCACGTCAAGCCGTCGGTCACGGTTGTTTTCAATGCTGGAAACAGTCGTTAAGCCTTGTCGAAGACCTTCGGGTGGCTTGAGAACATTCGAACATGGGTTGGCCACTAACCCCTCCACCAATCCGCATTGGAGCAGCGTGGTGGAGTATGCTCTAGACCTCCCGCAGAAGTGTCTGTGGGGGAGACCAGTGCCCAGCAGTGGGACGTCTATGGGTCGCAGCGATTTAACTGAGTACTCCTTGGTCTTAAAAACTAGAGCAAAAATCCCATGGGTTACTGTTTACAAGTTACTTAGGTAATAGGTAACGTTCTTTACAAAATCGATTAGAAAATAATGTCCTAGGTACCTATCAGTTAGCCAATATGCTTGTGTTTAAGAAATGCCGGATCCACCAACTGGACTGCAACTTAGACACGAGGACAATTATTCAATTAGAGACAGCCAATTTTAGAGCAACTACCGTCAAGATTTATTTATACAAAATTAAATTATTTCTCGGATCGTGTTCCACTCTGAGAAAACAAAGGGTATCGTGGCCATTGTTAGGCTTAATATTGTAGTCAATAAATTTAAGTGTTTTAAATAAGACACGCGTCATTGCCATGGTAATTAATATCATCAGTAAGACCTTGATTTGGGGTCTAGTGCACTGTACATTTTAATTTTAATTATTAGGTGGTAGAGCCTATGTCGGCACGATCAATTCGCATTGGAGCATGCTCGTGCCGCGTGGTAAAGTATGCTCTCCTCCCGCAGTCTGTTGGGAGACCCGTGCCCAGCAGTGCGACGTCTATGGGTTGCAGCTTAGCACATTAGCAAGCCACAGTCGCATGAAAGGTTGAGCATATTTTTGTCTATTTAAGCCTTGGTATTGGTTTCACAATTGATTGATTTAAAGCGTCCATAGCCCAATGGCTCGGGTCGATTCAATGTGATCGAAAGAGTTAAGCAGCAACGGGCGCGGTCGGTTTGTGAATGGGTGACCGCTAGTGGCAAAATTTCATGGACGCTACCGTGCTTCGGAGGGCACGTAAAGCCGTCGGTCCCGGTTGTTTTCAATGTTGTAAACAGTCGTTAAGCCTTGTCAAAGACCTTCGGGTGGCTTGACGTGACCCGTGCCCAGCAGTGGGACGTCTATGGGTCGCAGTGATTGGTTTCACAAAGGCAGACTCACAGCCTTACCATGTGGGTAATTAACACGAGATCTACTGACAGAATCTACAGAGTAATAAATATTAATTTTCCTTCTTATCTCCGCCCGCAGACGTATTCAATCACTCCAATCGTCTCGATCCAGTTACGGTCGAATCGATCAGCTTCCGACGCACGGTACCAGACAAATATTCAATTATTCGAGACAGCCAATTCAAGGCTAAGATTTATCGTATACGAAATTAAATCCATAATCTTCTTATATAAATAAAAGGAGAAGGTGACTGACTGACTGACTGACTGACTGACTGACATACCAACGCAGGGCCTAGCTATAAGGGTTAGAAACTTGAAATTTTGCACAGGGGTTCCTTTTATAACGTAGGGGAGCACTAAGAAAGGATTTTTGAAAATTCATCCCCTAAGGGGGTAAAACAGGGATGCAAAGTTTGTATGAAACTGCCGTTTTTGAAGTCAAGTGGGCAACCTAAACGCGGGCAGACGTTGTTAATGGGTCTAATTCTACGCGAGCGAAGCTGTGGGCGTCCACTAGTAATATTATAATTACGAATGTAACTCTGTCTGTCTTTCTTTCACGCCAAAACTACTGAACCGATTTAAATTTTGGTACACAGATAGTCTAGAGCCTGAGAAAGGATAAAGGCTACTTTTCAATTGGAGAAAAGTGTTGTAAAGGGCTGAAAAGGGGGATAAAAGGTTGTATGAAAGTATTGTCATTTTCAGAACTTGAAGCATAACATTTATATTTTAGGCTGTTGATTAGATATAAATAAATATGGCATTCAAAGTTTGGAAAAATGTTACCTTTAAGGGTATAAAAAAAACATAGGGGATAACACATTTACGGATTCATTACAAATTTGTGGAGATAAATTTAACGCGTTAAGAAGAATCTATTATTATGTCTAATTCCACACGAGCGAAGCTGCGGGGCGTCCACTAGTTCGGTATATTTTTAAGGAGTGTTAAATGTAAATTTCTCCAACAATCCTTTAAAGAAAATATTGATCTGGTGGTCGTGCGACTGCTAAGCTAGAGGAGATCCTGGGTTCGATTTAGCGAAAATGAATATAGTGAAAATAGTAGCTACTGTTTGTTGTATATTTTGCTTATTACAGCACAATATCTACAACTACTGTTTGTTGTATCGAAGTAATTTAAAATTGTACCAAGAAATAGATGTAAGGAATATTAACAGAGCTGCAAACACTGCAAACTTTGTAAAAAAACTTTGTACTTTGTAAGTATCCCGCAGAACTTATCTGCAGCGATCCAGGGCTATTTAAATGTCGTAAAACTTTGTAACTGGCAACTGCAGAAAGAAGTATTTCGAATATATTTCAATTCCATTCCTAATAATCGAGGAATGAAGTAATTGGTTCTGCCAGTTTGTGCCATTACTCTAGTATAGCCTCGTCGTTATATTCAATAATCAATAGGTATTTTTAGTGTAAAAATTATCGAGTAAGCAGTTAATTCAACAATTACACTTTTTCTCAATTTTGTGCTAAGGTGACTGGTATCTGTAATAAATAAATATCATGTACATTCTCACACACTGCCATCTGACCCCAAATTAGGCGCGAGCCTGTGCTATGGGTGTCAGAGACTGATATACGTACTTTTTTTTAAACACATACTTAAATTGATAATATTAACATTCAGACACACTATATACGAATAAACACAAGTGTTCGTCACACGAATGTTTGTCCTGACTCTCTACATCCAGTTCACTGTAGTCGGTAGTCTACAGAAGAGGTTTCTATGCCTGGGTTATTCAAATTCTGCAGTATATATCGTTGCATGTAGTTGATACATAGTCTGTGGGTGAAACGGCGAGTTGTCAGCCGCCCTCGCTAGTCAATTTAACAGTTAAGTTGCAGTCAGTGGTGATTGTCAAATGAAATAAAGTTGGGTTATGCTCGAATGGTGGTTTCAATAAAAGATCTTGGGCCTAATTCGGGAACATAACAAATTCAAATTAATTTGTTCTTAAGTACAAAAGCACCGTTCGGGAACCGACAAATTTCAATAGATTCCTGTACCTTGCGGGGCACCAGGTACTCTCTACTTATGTTTTGTCAAATCTAATAAAATGGCAAGTCTACACTGGCATGACCCATAGCTGAAATACTTTCGGCATCAGGTCATCGGCTGTCTGCGCTGCGCCTCCGCGTCACACGGAAGTCTACGTAATTTCCGTTTGATTGGATATGTCTGTAAATGGGCTGACATTGGCAGTCCAGCCGTCCCGTGACGCAAGTGGCGGGTATTGGACGGATCTGCAATCTGAATTAAATGGCTTGCATATCATCACGTCTATTGTTTCCTCTTAGGGATTTCGCCTTGGAATGTGTGATTTCAGCTTCGGCGACTGTGGCTATGTATGTACTGTGGCTCTGTCCTATGCCAGTGTAGACTTGGAGGATTCGAGACGTGATCCCTTACCATCGGTCTTTTTGTTTTGTTTAACGAGTGGGAAACCTTGGAAAGGTACCCGAAGTTAGGGAGCGACGCCAGGTTACGCGGGACTTTCACCCACTAAAACCCGCTCGGTGGCCTACTCCGGCGCTACAGGAGGGCTCCGGGATCACTTCTAGTACTCAGCTCACGCTTCGCTAGAAGCATTTTTATGTAACGTTTCTTTGCAATAAGTACATAACATTAATTAAGTAAAAACAATTATATAAACAATTAAGTAAAGAGAAATCCCAAAAAACTATTCTATTCTGTTCTATATCTATCACACTTTGGTAGCATAAGGTAGAAGTTTATCTTATCTTATATTCCGCAAGTAAATTATAGTAACAAACGCGAATATTTCCCGACGAACTCTGGAGCGCTATGCCTCAAGACAAAGTTGGCTAGGTTGAAGATGCTCGCGATATCTGCATAGCACAGGATTTTAATTAATTTAATAAATCATTAGTTTCTCAAAAGCCTTTTGGTTGGTGTGCTCTACATACCTGCGAGTACCTGTTACCTACCTCATGGTAGTAATGCGTCAGCGATCCCGTGGCGTCTCTAACCATCGGTGAAGGTGCCGCTGTGGTTTAGTGGGTATTCTGATATCAGTCAGTCAACGTTGTCATGGGCGGCAGCGCGAGGGTGGTACTGCAGCTCGTTTGCTATCTTATATACAGGTGCGGTTGCGGTGACAGCCCAGTGGCTATCGAACTCGCCTCTCACTCGAGCGGTCCGGGTTTAAACCCCAGTGGCACGCACCAATGACTTTTCTAAGTTATGCGCGATTTAAGAAATTAAATGTCACTTGCTATAACAGTGAAGGACACATCGTGAGGAAACCTGCATGCCTGAGAGTTCATCACAACGTTCTCGAAGGTATGCGAAGTCTGCCAATCCGCACTTGGCCAGCGTGGTGGACTAAGGCCTAATCCCTCCCATTCTGAGAGGAGACCCGAGCCCAACAGTGGGACAAAGAAAGGGTTGTGATGATGATGATGATCCATAAAAAAAATCACCCTAAGAGGTTGTGTTTAGGTCTCATTAGCCATGGGATATATCAGTGAGTCCCACCTGAACTGACAAAGGTTATGGTGGAATGCGTAATTAAATTTTTCAGGCGACAAAAAAAAGTCTACATGCATTATGCTGAGGACGTAGCTTTTATTTAGCTTTTTATTATTTCTTTTTATTTCATTACTATCTTTAATCTTACTATTTTTATTATATTTACATTACTATCTAAGTCTATCAACTTTTCTTATTAAAAGCTTTTATTTAACTTCACTCGTATGTATGTAATTATGTATGTAGATTTAGCAATCAATATTTCACCCACTTCCACTAAAGCTATCGAGCTGAAATTTGGCACACATATTAGGTTCCGATGACAATGCATGAAAATAAAATAAAAAGATAAAAAAGCTTTTTAAAAAAAAAAATTTTACAGTATAAATATTAATTGAGTTACATACAAATATATTTATTTCTTTCTTTCTTTATCCTTCTCACTAGATTCTGTAACTACCGTTACGGATTAAGGGTTTCCTACCTACCTACCTAAAGGGTTTCTTTGCAGAATGAATGCATGAAGGAAGAAGTTCATATGAAAACACCTATCTATAAATATCATCAGTGAATGCCTCTGGGATTCAAACCCGGATACCTCCAGCGAAATTGGAGCAGTAAAGTAGAAAAACATGTCAGTGTCACAAGATTGAATGTCATTTGGTATGGCTTTTCAAAGTAGAGGGATTTTTTGTATAAATCCTTTTGAAGTACTACCGAATTTGACTGGGTAATTAGCACGGTTGGAAAGGTGTGGTTTCCGGTTACACTTCTTTAGAGGCGACCATCTTAGTCCTCAAGGGTAGCAACACATATGTGACTGACTTACAATGAGACTCATACTAATAAGTACTAACTGGACTATTACTAACACCACCTAACAGGACTAACTATCACTAACAGTCCCCAGTCCTCATACCTACTAACGAACTGACCAACTAATGTTCTAATTAACTCTCTCAACTAATTGGACTAACCATCCCAGTCCCTAATTGAGTCTTGTTCAAAGTCAGTCACAGTTGTCATGGGCGGCAGCGGACGGGTGGTGCTGCAAGCTCGTTTGCTATCTTGGATCCATAAAAAAAAACCATTAGAACCAAAATGACATTAAATATTGTGAGACGCCAAAAAAAACTGAATATGAATTCGTTTTCTTCATCGGCGAGATGAACCGAAGTGTTCTAGATGGTGCAAGAAGGTGGTGAAACCACTGGTGAAACGCTCCAACCTCTTCTGTAACTCATCCACCTTCTATCTGAAGCAGTGATATATTGGACGACAAGATATCTCCGTAATTCCCATTTGGCGAATGTTAATTACGGCAGGCGGCCGACATATTAAAGCCATTTCAACTGTAAATTCGTCCGAAGAAGTGCCGCCAATGATTTACACTGCAAATAATCTGTAGGACACGTTGTGTCCAGACTTGGACGTAAATTAAGCGTAAGCGCCTCTTGACGGACATACGAGGCGCAGAGCAGCTCGCGTCAGACACAATTTATGCTGTCGGAAGGGAACAATAATTTTATATTATCGACTAGTGGACGCCCGCAGCTTCAATCGCGTGGTTAGACATAACAATAGTTTCGTTTACACCTAGTTATTATAGTCTATGTCAATAAGTGACGATGCAGCTTTCTAATGGTGAAAGAATTTTTGAAATCGGTCCAGTAGTTTTTGTGTGAAAACATTACAAACAAATCTTTCCTTTTTAAAATCTTGATATACAATATTTCTGGTGTACGTGTTTATGTCACTGAACTCCTCCTAAACGGCTGGATAGATGTTGATGAAATTTTTTGTGTGTATTCAGAAGGGGGTAAAACGGGGATGCAAAGTTAGTATGAAACTTTGCCATTTTTGAAGTCAAGTGGGCAACTCGAATGCGGGCAGACGTCGTTAAAGAGTCTAATTCTACGCGAGCGAAGCTGCGGGCGTCCACTAGTATATTATATAGTAAGTTGACCTATATTCCGGCAGCCTCTGTCTACCTCTACTCTGTGCGCGTCGGGCACACGCGGCGCGTGATGAATGCGCGCTGCAACAAATAACTAATTAATTACATGCACGGTGTTGCAGCTCTGATTGGTAGATACTTTTGACATCTGTCGCGGTTGCATTTGGTTGGTTGGACCATGGTTAGACGATAAGTGATTGCCTGCCTGATGCAGAAAGACCGGTGATAGCCCAGTGGCATGATTCAGCCTCATTTTGTTGGTCGGTCACTGGTTGTCAAAGGTTCGCATTAAATACGATACACCACATTTCATCCCAAGAAAAAAAAAATTAATAAAATAAAAAAATTTACTACTATATGTTAAATATCTTGTCGTCCAAAATGTATATTGTTGTTGGGCCTATTCTTACTGTAAATTAAAAAAAAAAAACTTAATTTCTGAAAATGATATAGTTTTCACCATCATTGTTGTGATATCATAAAAAGAAAAAAATAATGCACGGATTACTATTAATTACTTTTAAATATTTCTTTGTTTACTGTTAGTTTAATTACGTGCTAAGTTTTGTTAAATGTATTATTGTGTAAATGTGAACGAATTAAGAAATTATTTGGATTAAGTGGTTCTTTGTCCTACTATTTGTTGGACTCGGGTTTCCTGTTATTTTTCACCCTTAAAGCAGGAGACATTTAATTTCTCAAAACGCACATAACTTAAAAAAGTCATTGATGCGTGCCGCTTATATTTGATCGCTCGAGTCACGTTGACAACCACTGGGCTATCACCGCTACCACCACAGGCAACCACCAAGACCCAGTATTAAATTCATAAAATATTCCGACCTAAATCCTTATAAACCAGACGGTATAAAAGGTTTGCGTTCGGAATCTGTCAAGTCCCGGATATCCGGATACGTTGTTTGCATAACGCTTTGAAGGCTTTCGAGGTCTTTTGAACCTCTTTACAGCGGATCCGCTAGAAATGTATAAGAATTACATCACTAATACTTAACAAGTGATTTGAATTATTAATATCGTATTACTAAAAGGCTTTGGCGGATGGCATAAAATAACCAACCACAACCCTTACTGTTTCCCACTGTTGGGCCTGGGTCTTCCCTCGGAATGGGAGGGCTTAGACCTTAGTCTATAATGCTGGCCAAACATAAACATGTATATTATTATGATATCATATTATGAATATATGTTAATTAATTGTATCGTAGTATCGTAGTATATAGGCGTTACTTTGCGGAACTCCATTATTACAAACCAATAATTAATCTACAATCCGCGAACAAAAATGTATGGTGATGTATGAACGTACACCTTCATGCACGCAGTACCTCCCTCCCTCCCACACAGGAAAACATGCACATGCGATCAATAAATACACACACCAACACGTGTTTCGCCCCAAAACAAGGCATCCTCAGGGTAAGTAGACTCTACGACGGTTAATCGCAGCCATCGCTTTTGTTCGCGGATTAGTTGCAAAGTAGATTGATTTTTGGTTTGTGACTATAATATGTCTTATGCCAAAGTTTTGTGGAATACTAAAATGCAGTTTTGTACTACTTGGGTTTTATACAACAAGTTTAAATTCGGGAAGTTAAGTAAGCTATCACTTTCCGCTTAACGGATTTCAATTTTTTTAGGTTTCGATACCAAAATATTTGAATGCTCGCCTATAACACGCGCTTACAAATTTTGATACAATTTCACGGCGAGCTTACCGAGACGGCGAGATAAAGTTTACGAGCTTTTAAAATTTTAAGCTCTAAACACTGAGGGACGATGCTTAGTGATTCACAACATTTTATAATTACAATCAGTAAGGTCGTTAAGCTTGAATATTTAAAAACCTGTCTAGGGAATTTGAAAGATATTCTAATTTAAAAGTAAAAAATATTTTTTCTTGGAATTAACTGCCCCTGGCCGCCATTACGGTTGCTGGCATAAGGTTTTGGATAAGGCCTTGGACCAACATGGGGCTTTGAAAAGCTGATGGATAATATTAAAAATAATAATAAATATTTTGGACATTCGCACACACGGCCATCTGACTCCAAAGTAGGCGCGAGCCTGTAAAATGGGTGTTAGAGACTGATATACATACATAGATATTTTTAAATACATACTTAAATAGATAATATTAACATCCAGATACAGAACAAATACAAGTGTTCGTCCTGAGTGGGATTCGAAACCACGACCCCTAGCGCAACAGACAGGGTCACTACCGATTGCGCCATCGGGCCTGTCGCCATCAAGCCATGGATGAATGGGTTGTTACAATACAATAAAAATACACTTTATTGTAAATATTACATAACAAAGTAAGTAAATACACACTACAAATACAATATAGTAGTTATGTTATGCAACTAACCTATTTCCTCCACTTCAGGGATTTCTTTACAAAATCATGGGTAAAACCTATTTTAAATTACAGGGGTTTCTTTAACCAGGTCATCCTAAGCTTTATTTATAGATATTTCAAAATTAAATACTTCCGCCTCCCGCAACATAGGATTTTATTTATTCAAGAGCGTAGGCCAGGCTCTCTTAGAATCTTTTACTGCATGATTCAATTTCCATTTATTTGCTTAAGCGGATCGGAAGCTAGGATTTGAAGCCCGAACCTTCAAAGTCAAGTCTCAACCACTCTGCTATGACCGCTTGCAACAAAATATTAAAACATTTGGTCTCAAAGGAGCTAGAAGCGGGAATTAATTGCACTTCGGGAAGCTCGCTTTACAGATAAGAAAAATCTCGGGATCGTAACAATGTTTCTATTATTTTATCTTCGCTGAAATAAAAATCTTGAAAGCAACCAAGTAGCGTTAAATACAAGTATTTAAAAGAGGGGATTATGTGGTGGGGGTAGATTAATAAATGAAATTCGGTCTCGCACTCGAGCACTTAAGCTGTATTCCATAGGCGTCCCACTGCTGGGCACGAGTCTGCTCCACAGACAAATCTGCAGGAGGTCTAGAGCATCTACCACGCTGCTCCAATGTTGCAGGGGTTAGTGGCCAACCCATTGTCGAATGCTCTCAAGCCACCAAAGGTTATAAATAAATATGGCATTCAAAGTTTGTAAAAATGTTACCCTTATGGGTGTAAAATAAACATAGGGGATAACACATTTACGGGTGGAGCGTTAACGCGTTAAGAAGAACCTATTATTATGTCCAATTCCACGCGAGCTAAGCTGCGGGCGTCCACTAGTAACATAATATATGGAACAGAGTAACTAAAAAATGTAGATGTCTTAATAATACCATATGTTGTGATAATACATCGCGCTTCATTCTATTTCGTACCTACAGACAAAGTGATAGCTATTATTCTTGTTACATTCCCCCGCATTTATCCAGTTACATGCCTAATACCTTAATAAGGGCTCGCAGAAATGTTGCCAAGTTAATCCAATTTGGTGGCACCACTGTCATATGGGAGCGGGAATTAATACAAATCGGTGTGTCCGGTAATGCGGACATTGCGGCCCGCTATTAATTTTAATTACAAGTGCGGAGCAAGTAGGACCGCGCGCCTTACCTGTGACAGCTCGACCTGGTTTTATACTCACTTGATGACATTAAAATTAACTTAATGTAACATGATAACTGCGACCCATAGACATCCCACTGCTGGGCACGGGTCTCCCCCACAGAGAGATGCGGGAGATCTAGAGCATACTCCACCACGCTGTTCCAATGTTTATCGCTTAGCGATTGTTTGCACCATTGAAAACAACCGGGACCGACGGCTGTACGTGCCTTCTGAAGCACGGTAGCGTCCATGAAATTTTGCCATTAGCGGTCACCTGTTCACAAACCGACCGCGCCCGTAGTTGCTTAACTCCTTCGATCACAATGAATCGTCGCGAGCCATTGGGCTATGGACGCTACATCTATGGGTCGCAGTAACATGATAACATACCTGACTTAACTTCGTTGGTCTTGTTGTCACGTGGGACTGCTTCTACATGTCCCGGGTTAGATCACCGGGTCGGGCAAGTGCATATTCATGTATTTATTTCAGTTTTTATCAGCCCAGTGGCTATAGAACACGCTTCGAAAATATGTGCTACCTATTTAAAAAAGTCACCACCAGGCATGTGAAATGTGCCAATCTGCAGTTGGACAGCGTGGTGGACCCAACGTTTCCCATACCGAGAGGGGAAATAAGGGTTGTGAAGGATTAAGGTTTTTAGGTTAACCAAGAATTAAACTTTCTAGAAAAAATGGTTAAGTCCAGGCGTTCATAAGTCTGTAATAAGTCCTCTTATTTTTAAGTAAGCATAAATTTCCTTTGGGACATTTGAGAGCTAAGAAATAAAATATCAACTTAAAATAACTCTTACCTCTAAGCCGCAAAGAAAAAATGGCAATATTCCTGAAATTCATTCCACCTTACAAAACCATGCAAATTTCCGTATAACTTTCCTATTTCTCTCCAGAATACGGTCACTCCACTTGTTTATGGATATCTTATTTCCATAGAGGCTATGAAAAAATAATACGTCGGTATACGTTCCACTTTACGAGGATATAAAATGTTCATTATGTCTTCAGTTGGATAGTTCAGGTTTTATAGCCCTCGTTAGGTTGATGCTGTGACATATTGTAGTCAAAAAGATCAATGGAAGCGCTCATTGTCGCGCGGCTTGGGTCATTATCAATCGAGTGTAAGCTGTACTATGTCAGGCAAGTTGATGGACCATCCATCCTTCAGCCTTTCAAGCTACACTACTGGACTTCATCATCATCACAACCCTTTCTTTGTCCCACTGTTGGGCACTGGTCTCCTCTGAGAGGAGTGATTAGGCCTTAGTCCACCACGCTCGCCAAGTGCGGATAGGCAGACTTCACATGCCTTCGAGAACATTAGAAGAACTCTCAGGCATGCAGGTTTCCTCACGAGGTTCACCGTTACAGCAAGTGACATTTAATTTCTTATCTAATCGCACATAACTTAGAAAAGTCTAGTCTGAGAGTCTAAAAATAAATTATATCTTACAGATCAATGGTAGGTATTTTTGTTTTAATCATGTGGAATATGATCAGAATGGAAGGGATCCCGAGAGGAAAGCCATGCCCAGCAGTGGGACAAGGATCGTACTGGCTTTTGTTTTGGTTGTTAACATAAAAAAGTATTTATAAAATGAGCTTTGACCTTGTCTTCAAGAAACTCGAGAAAAAATGCAATTTCTAACCAAATCACGTCGCTCTTGTTATTTTAGGTTCCACAGGCCTCGACCATTAGCGGCGTTTGCTTAGGATCTGAATTGATTACGGGGGATATTGCCACAGTGTAGATATTACGAAGATGGTTGGCTCCTGTAACTGGTTTTCTTGCGTAAAACTTTCGGGTGAATCGCAGCGACGCTTATATGAATACTAGTCAACGCCCGCTGCTTCGCTCGCGTAGAATTAGACCCATTAACAACGTCTGCCCGCGTTCAGGTTGCCCACCTGACTTCAAAAACGGCAAAGTATCATACTAACTTCGCACCCCCGTTTTACCCCATTAGGGGATGAATTTTCAAAAATCCTTTCTTAGTTCTCCCTTACGTTATAAAAAGCACCCCTGTGCAAAATTTCAAGATTCTAACCCTTATAGTTTAGGCCCTGCGTTGATATGTCAGTCAGTCAGTCAGCTTCTCCTTTTATATATATAGATTTCCACCATTACATCCCATTGGGCTTGGAACTCCTCACGGAATAGGTATAGAGTTCACTGCGTTGGCCAAATACGGATTGGCAGACTTCACTGCCTTCGAGAATATTATGGAGCAGGCATGCGGGAGGTTTCCTTACGATGTTTTCATTCACCATTAAAGCAGGTGACATTTTTATCGCACATTAGTTAGAAACGTCATCAGTGCGTGCGGCTTGTATTTGAACCTGGACCACTCGAGTCAGAGGTGAATTCGATTGTCACTGGACTGGACTGTCAACTTATCGACTTTGTAAACTGAAAAAATACAAGAAATGTAACAAGAATTCATCCATCCTTGCATCCAACAGGCATGTCCGTTTGCTATTCCTCATAAAACAGGTTACTCAATCCCCTCCACGGTTGGTAGACAATGCAAACACCTGATGCTTCCGTGACTCGCGCCAGTCATTCAGAGGCTTGATTTATGACTTCGCGGAAAATGTTATGTACGCCTGATTACCAGGTGCTAATATTTTGATAGAAACTGCGTAATAGAGGGGGAATGAAGCGGGTCTACGGTTCTAACCCCGGGTACTTTTTTAGTTACATTAGTGTCGTATTAACACTTTCGTGTATAGATAATGTAAATACATCACATACAACATAAATATAAATAAAATACAACATAAATATGTTGCCGTTATCACAAAAAATAATAAAAAACATAAAAATATTTAAGTGGGAATTTTTATGTAACTTACTAGTGGACACCCGCAGCTTCGCTCGCGTGGAATTAGACATAACAATAGTTTCGTTTACACCTAGTTTCATTATATAGCCTCAGTGAAGATGCAGCTTTCTAATGGTGAAAGAATTTTTGAAATCGTTCCAGTAGTTTTTGTGTGAAAACATTACAAACAAATCTTTCCTCTTTATAATATTAGTATAGATGACGTTAATTGTTGAAAATGTCAAAAAAATTCAAGGCGCCTGGGCTGATTGATGGATGGGTTGCTACTGCTAAGAATGTATAAGTAAACCACAAGCTATATAATATCACTAGGTGCAAACGAAACCATTGTTATGTCTAATTCCACGCAGCTAAGCTGCGAGCGTCCACTAGTATATCCACAAAGAAGAATCCCCCACAACTAATTGTAATTTGTTTTTTCGCTCCTACCGTCTTAATGTATAAAGTAAAAATTCGAAGAAAAGCATTCCACGTACCCAAGAGTACAAGCACCGCGCAGATTGTAAAATGCAACCAATTTTTCTATTATTTTTACAAACAACAGAAAAGTTTTCTTTCAGAACTTCGCTAAGCTACAGGGAGACTGAGGTTTATTCCCAGTAAGGGATGTGTTTCACTATAGTTGAAGCGCATAACATACATAGTTAACTAACTAGCATAAATTATGTACATACATACATAGTTATAAGTAACCATTTGGTTATTAATAACTAATACACTATTAATACTATCTAATCTATATATATAAAAGGAGAAGGTGACTGACTGACTGACTGACTGACTGACTGACTGACTGACTGACTGACATATCAACGCAGGGCCTAAACTATAAGGGCTAGAAACTTGAAATTTTGCACAGGGGTTCCTTTTATAACGTAGGGGAGCACTAAGAAAGGATTTTTGAAAATTCACCCCCTAAGGGGGTAAAACGGGGGTGCAAAGTTAGTATGAAACTTTGCCGTTTTTGAAGTCGTTAGACGGGTAGACGTAGTTAATGGGTCTAATTCTACGCGAGCGAAGCTGCGGGCGTCCACTAGTTCATAACTAAAAGTACAATTACAGTAGTTGTAGTTACCTAGACTTTCATTATGCGTGTCCAATCACCTTATAGCGAAATAAATTATTTGACTTTGACTTTGACCTTGATTTCTTTAAATCTTATTTTTTTACTTATAAGATTAAGTTTAAGTTTTGTGAAACAAGCTAGCTCTATGTGTCATATTTGTTGCAATCATGAAGTACAAATAAAGTTCTTCTTTCTTTCTGATGGCTATAATTATCACTACAACAATTCACTGGCATTGGAAACACAAATATTAATAATAAAATTAACGCCTAAATACTAACACTCCTGCGGTGAGCGTAAGATTGCGAATTAGTTAGTCTAAACTTACGATTATGTTAGCCTAAGCTTACGAGTATGTTAGCCTAAGCATGATTTTTCAACAGAAATTTACCGTAATTTAATTTATATATTCTTAGAACCCACTCTCGATCATATAAAAAAAAATTCTATCGTTTATTTTCATCGTTCATCTCTCACAGCCGACGCTCCGACAGAGTTAAAACGTTTATGAAGTAGTTTGAAATACCCATATTGAAGTAGCGACGTGCCTTGAATTGTAAAAGGAGGAAATGGCTTTCGATTCTCATGCAAAGGCTATCGAACGGTTAATACAGCCTTTTACGGAGGCGTTTAGGGAGGAATTTTACTTCAAACGTTTTTTGGCCTATTTGTGCACTGACACAGGTTCGAATAGTTATGTACGACTAGTGGACGCCCACAGCTTCGCTCGCGTAGAATTAGACCCATTAACGACTTCTGCCCGCGTTCGGGTGCCCCCTTGACTTCAAAAACGGCCAAAGTTATTATGAAACTTTGCACCCCCGTTTTACCCCCTTAGGGGGTGAATTTTCAAAAATCCTTTCTTAGTGCTCCCCTACGTTATAAACGGAACCCCTGTGCAAAATTTCAAGTTTCTAACCCTTATAAATTAGGCCCTGCGTTGATATGTCAGTCAGTCAGTCAGTCAGTCAGTCAGTCAGTCAGTCAGCTTCTCCTTTTATATATATAGATATGTTTTCATTCAAACGAGATCCACTAATATAGTCGGTTCGAGTTCCCACTCTTGACGCCCGCGACCTGATAAGCCCCTCTTTAGTCACTTCTTACGATAAGCAGTGGCTACCGCAGCACTTATAACTCGATTGGTGAACTGTATTGTTCACCGTGTGATCGAGTTTTTAAAACAAAATTTGGTCTAGCCAGCCATATAAGAGCTCATGCGAGGAAATAGCGACATTCAATTTGTCGAATTAATTATTAGTTAGGGTCGCCGTCATCGAAATCGATGAGGAGGACTATACCGCAGCACTATTCCGGTCCCGAAGTACGAATCTTATTGTATTAACAGTCATTCCGTAATCCCTCAAAAATGCGCAGTTCATGTGGTTAATCTAGTAATATGGAAAACAATTCCAATATCAGTTTCAATATTAATATCCAACCGCAAAACTAATTATTGGTATGACCACATTATCACGACATAATAATAGTTATGCCACAGAATTATTTTACTTTTTATACGACTCGAATTCAGTAAATTTTTACGACCATATTTAAAATTACAATTTTTATCATGAAACGCCTTTGAGAGCACTAATCAGGTTTTCACACTATGTATTTATTCACATGACATGATACATTTAATTGCTTTACCAGAATACGGCATAAACCGTTAGATTTGAACCAGGACCTTGTTGAAACGTAGAATTAGACACTGCTATATAATTTTCCACACAAGTGTCATATAATTTTCGTTAGTCTCGTCTATTGTTTATTTTTCTTTAAAATGTTAATTATTTATGTTGTGACTATATAAGTCGATTGTATAATGAGATTGTATGCAGGGAGGCCTCCGTGACTTCACCGAGCGGGTCTTGCTGAAGACCAGCGCTGGATGTCTCCGGACTCCAGCATAATGCTGAGCAGGGTCCGTTTCGCAGTTGCGCTGTCATTTATAATTACCTACTTAGAAAATAGAAAATAGAAAATATTTATTTGGTACAGAACATACAACATGTAACATTTGAAGAAAACTTATAAACTAATAATAATTAACTTGCACCTCCTGTCCTAAAAAGGCGTACACTCAGCATATGCTACGGCAGTAACCGTAGCGCTGGTTTTCAGTGCAGCCTTGGAGACAGTATTCGGAGGATGAGATGGACACTAGGTTAACTTAATTATATACGTTCTTTGAAAGTAAAAAATACCTTCAGTTGTATGTTTTTTATGTAATTGTAAATGTTTTTTGCATTGCGAAATAAATGCCTTTTGTTTCGTTTATTTGTTTATTGGGGGAGGCCTATGTCCTTAGATGATCAAAGGCTGATGGACTGGTACAAAATTAGGGTTGAGCTACATTTTATTATCAAATCAAATCACACATCGCCGCAGCTAGAACGATCTCAACAAAGACCATCAGTTATGAATGAGGGAATCGTCTAAATTTCATTGTTAGCTCTGATTACGCCCAGTCCATCCGAACAATGGCACTCGGCAGAATCCGAGTAATATCTCCTTAAGAAAATCTCCCAAGAGCACTTAGGGGCCGCAAATACCATTTTATGCCGATCGTTTGCCCGATCTCTCTTCATTTCCTTGCCGGGATGAGATCATTTATCCACCCTCTGATACGCTCCGAACCTCCCAAATGATACCAACTTTTTGACCAAGTTTTCAGTTTTCCGTTCCGATAATTGTCGGCCGGTTTGGGTGTTAGTTGGGCGGACGCCGGCAGCGATAGGCGATAAGAATTGTATAAACAAACGGTGGCATGGCGGTGAGTGATTGTGATTACCAAGCCGCGGGTTCTAATCCCGACCGGGACATATATTTATTTATTTATACAAATTAATGTAAACATAAAATAATTCTAATGCGTTTACATTTTTAATTTAAATCTAAACTTGAAACATACCTGCTGGCAGCTGTGGCAAACTCAACAGGTTTCAAGTTGAACAAATCTAGATTTGGATCCCAATCCAGGACACCGTTAAGCAGTGTCAGCGCATGAACCAGCGGTAATTCCCGGACCAGTACCAGCCTACACCCTGGGATTGAAATATATTTTTATTTTCCTGGGTCTTTTTTTCATGTTAGGAACGTTTATCGAAATTAATTCTAGCACCGAAGGTTTCGACAATTCGCCTTTAATGAGACGATAGAAGTGTTCTATCAGTGCTGAAATAGCACACGCCTCAACTTAAGTGAGTCATATCTACTTTATGGTCATATTAAGCTTTTCGTGAATATCTGGTTAGTTCAATGGTCGGTTAAGAATGCTTTATGCATTAAGCTCGCCTTTACCCTGTACTATTTGTATGTGGTTCAATAAAAATAATTAAATAAACAAATAAATGTTTATTTCACAGATGAATAGGGTCATGGATGTCAAATTGTTCGTGGCGGGCGTTTACAAATATAACATAGCAGAATTTTCATGTCGGTCCCGGTGGTTTTAAATGCTGGAAACAGTCGTTAATCCTTGTCGAAGACCTTCAGGTGGCTTGAGATTACGTATAGCAATTTCGCCGCTCTCCCGCAGTGAAACGGCCGCCTTACGCTAAAATTTAGGGGCTTCGATTCGTTTCAATCATCGCCGATTTAGCGACGGCTCATTATGCTTGGAGATATTTCGTTTGGGTAGTTTTATAAGCGAAATTTAGTGGGAGCGGCCATTTTGTGATTGTAATAATGTGGGAAAAAGTAAGTGTGTTTTGATTAAACAAAGGATGACCTAATATTCAACCACTAAGCTGTGTTGCTACCCATACACGTCCCACTGCTGGGCACGGGTCTCCCCCAAAGACACACCTTCGGGAGGTCTAGAGCATACTCCAACACGCTGCTCGACACTGGGTTAGCCACTAACCTCTCCACCAATCCGCATTGGAGCAGCGTGGTGGAGTATGCTCTAGACCTACCGCGGCTGCGTCTGTGGGGGGGAAAGGTGCCCAGCAGTGGGACGTCTATGGGTCACAGCGAGCGAGCGAAATTTACTAGTAGGATTAGGAAGCATTGTAACTGTGACTTAGATCTTGTGCTCTTAGAGTCTGTGACCATCCACAATTATCTACACCACAATACCCTAAGAATCATACCATCGCAGTACCAAAATTTTCTTATCATTTTGTAACAGAGAAATCCTTAGCTCGCCTAATATTATCCCGCTTTTGTATACAAGTGGAGTCTCTTAGAATCTTATCGGCAATGTGGCATGAGTAAAATCTGGTTCCTTTGCAACCGTCGAATTGTTAGAAATAGCTGTTCCTTTAAAATAGAGGATTTGGAGGCATCTACGGGTAATATTACTTTCTGGAAACATACTTATTTTTATATATTTTTTATATATTATACACTAGTGGACGCCCGTAGCTTCGCTCGCGTAGAATTACACCCATTAACGACGTCTGCCCACGTTCGGGTTGCCCACTTGACTTCAAAAACGGCAAAGTTTCTTACTAACTTTGCACCCCCTGTTTTATCCCCTTAGGAGGTGAATTTTCAAAAATCCTTCCTTAGTGCTCCCCTATATTATAAAAAAACCCCTGAGCAAAATTTCAAGTTTCTAACCCTTATAGTTTAGGCCCTGCGTTGATATGTCAGTCAGTCAGTCAGTCAGTCAGTCAGTCAGTCAGTCAGTCAGTCAGTCAGGCAGTCAGTCTCCTTTTATATATACATATATAGATTTTTGACGAGCCCGTTGGCGCAATCGGTAGTGACCTGTTGCGCCAGGGGTCGTGCATAGGCTCTAATCCCACTCAGCACAAATATTCGTGTGACGAACACTTGTGTTTGTTCTGTGACTGGATGTTAATATTATCTAAAAATTTTTGAAATCGGTCCAGTAGTTTTATGTGAAAACATTACAAACAAATTTTTCCTCTTTATAATATTAGTATATAATAGACTACTTACCGCAAAACATCTACAACATTCCCAAGACACCACACCTATTAATACCGCTGCTTACACTAAAGATTCCTTGCAGCTGAAACCAATATCCGTAGTCTAGATCCAACACATTCTAGTCTAGATTCCTTAGATGACTTTCCCGTGGCAGTTTGTTAGCGTGGCATGTGTAAATAGGGTGCAGAACTTCTGCGCTTAAATCGTGTGTGCTAAAGTTGACAATCGATTGAGGATTCAATTTGCCACGGCAAACCGAGACGGCTTGGGTGGTGAGGCGGTGGCTGCAGTGTTAGCGGGAGCGGGTAGTGTCAAATGTTTATTTACTGTTTTTATCATCAATTTGAAGTGTACCTCTGTGTAGGTAATATGCATTATACGCATTGCAAGTGGCACACTAAATCTTATAATTGATGCACCTTTTCAATTGTTCAATTGTAAAATACTGGCAGTTCATGTTATAATAAAATTGTATATATTCAAATTCATTGACATTAAAGAATTGGAGACAAAAAAAAACGTCAAGGCAAGGTCGCGCTGTAGTAAAAAAATTTCTTTGACTTTTATTTCCATACATACTTTTTTTTAAATAAATTTTTGATGTTGTATATTCGACTTATTATGAAAAAATCTAAAAACCATGATAACTCAAAAATGGTTCACTTTTGCATAATACATATGGGGGTCAAAATTATCACAAATAGTCACCCCTATCACCCCTTTACGTCGGGAATACGTCGAATTACCAATAACCCTGTATAAAAGGAGAAGCTGACTGACTGACTGACATATCAACACAGGGCCTAAATTATAAGGCTTAGAAACTTGGAAATTTGCACAGGGGTTCCTTTTATAACGTAGGGGAGCACTAAGAAAGGATTTTTGAAAATTCACCCCCTAAAGGGGTAAAACGGGAGTGCAAAGTTAGTATGAAACTATGCCGTTTTTGAAGTTATTCAAATGAAATTCAGCATGAAGGTTTTTCATTGAAAGTTTCGAAAATTATCCATTAAGGGCGTAAAAGGGGGGTGCAAGGTTAGTAGGTACAAAAGTTTTTCGTATTCACCTACATTATTTCAATGAAATTTGGTATTCAGGTTATTAGTTCCTAATAAATTATTATTTGAAGTGGGTGGCAACTAGTCGCCTATAAAACTGAAACGCTGTCACTCGCACGCCACCCGTAAGCGCTCGCAGCAAACGACACCATCTAGCGGCGGAAATGATCAGCTACACCGCTTATCTGCCCTCATGCTGAGCACTCACTATCACCGCCGATACTAGATAGCGGGCTTCCCGCGACACGGCCAGATGATGGCATCACTGATGATGTTTCATACTCGAGATAGGTACTTGAGTCCTTGTATATTGATGCGCACGTGTTGCGGAATGATCAGACAGATCGCTGTTTGATAGCGGCGTCTATCGGTAAACAGCAAGGTGTCTGTTTGATAAGCTACAGTCACTAGAAACTTTCTAAACGTTGTTTTAATACTAAAAACTTAGTGTCGAATGTTCGAGCCACCAATGTTCTTAGACAAGGCTAAGTTGAAAATAAAAACAACTGAGAGCGATGGCCTTACGTGCCCTCCAAAGCACGAAAGTTAATTACTTGCTTACAATGATTTTGTCCTGTCGCTCGGGATCAGAAAAGTCCACGGCAGGGGTGCCTGTCGTAAGAAGAAGTGACCACGAAAAGGCGACCTTGTTTGTGGTTGCCAGGGGTTGATGACTATTGTCAATGCCGGGTAGAGCCTGTGTAATAGAGATCCCGGAGTCATCCTAAAGAGCCGTGATAGGCTCCTGAGTGGGTTTAGTGGGTGAAAGTCCCACGCAACCTGACTTAGCTCCTACGATGCCCTACCTTTGAAAGGTTAGCCACACATAAATCAAAAGCTACAATGATTTTATATACAAAGCTGTATCTGAAGTGTATCATTAAGACAATTTCCCTTGCAACCGCAGCGAAGCAATCTGTTCAGAACGGATTCAGGTCGTCGATACACGCGGGCTGCGGTTGGCGGGACTTACTGCACACAATTCTCTATGGAGACAAGAGATAGTATAATAGTTATACTGTTATTTATTTATTTAAAATTTATTGAACCACACTAAAAACAATACAGCGGGACAAATGGCGAGCTTAATGCATAATGCATGCTTTCATCTAACCACTGAAGTATACAGTAAAACAATTAAATGGCAGCCAGATGAGAGTCGTGAACCTACACAGTATGAATTGTAATACATATTGTCATATTAAATACAATGCATATATTTATAGATATGTTTATATTATTATATAGGTATACTGTTAACTAAGAAAGAAAGAAATAAGAAAATCTTTAATTTGTCTCAAATATACACAATAAAATAAACAAAACAAAAATTAAGCCAAACATATAAATTAAAAAAGGAGAGGGGCAAAATAGGACTACTCTCAGCCTGTGCCGTAGTACTAAGAGAGAACCGCGGCTGCTGGTTTTCCGCGTAGCCCTTTTTTTGTTATTTGTATTGTTAGAGGGTGCAGTTGTTTGTCTAGTAGTCGCAAACGCGACTGGGTTCGATACCCGGGTTGGGCAAGGAATTATTGGGATTTTCTGACTTGAAATTCTTAGTAGCTCGGAACCTGGATTTGTGCTGCATAACTAGTGCAAACTGGTTCAACAAGCCTCTGCCTACACCTGCGGGAAATAGAGGCGTGATTTTTTTTTTGACAGTAAAGCATTTATAGCTTTGTCATGGGCATTGTATTGGCATGTTTTAGCAGATAGTTAAATATTTAAAACAGTAAATTAAAACGATCACTGCCACAATTATCTACTTAGCAAACATCGCTCTAGTCACATAACCTACATTATGTTACCCGTTGTTACATTACTGCGTAGAATTGCTTACTAAGGTCTCATAAACCACATTCCCGCCTGTGTATATCGATAGCGATCCCTCCAAGCTGATTACTCCGCTGCGGTTGCGGAGAGAAGTTGTGTTAATGATGAACACATTTTGTGTATTATTTATTTAACATAACGTTAGGGGTTGAATTGTTTAACGCAGTATTCAGATTATACTACGAGTCCGTACACAAAACCTCCAATAAAGCTTTTTATAAAATAAATGACTACTTGAACGATAGAAACGCTTGTTCTATAGTAATAAGGTACATTATTTTAAATTAAAAAAAAAAATATTTTGAAAAGAGTAACCGAGTTTCTTTCCGTGTTCTTCTTGGTAGCATCAACTTTGTGAAACGGTGGTACCTTTTTTTTTAAAAGGTACCTAAACCTAAAACCCGCTCGGTGGCCTACTCCGGCGCTACAGGAGGGCTCCGGGATCTCTCGAAGAACGCGCCGGTCCCCAGCGCTGCGCCCAAGACGGGCTCTTCCCGGTTTACACAACGCTGTGCAGCCACAAACAGCGTCGTCTTTCCCGGGGTCACAAGATGGACGGTTCGAGCTCCCACTCTCACCGCCCGCAACCCCAGAAGTCCCCTTTTAGTCGCCTTTTACGACAGGCAGGGGCTACCGTAGCACTATTCTGGTCCCGAGCTAACCGGTGGTAACTAGATAAAAAAAATGTTATGTCGTTCATTAAGCGCATACAAAATACCATAATAATATAATGAAATAAAATATGAATCTGAATCTGAGTATGGATGAGTTAGCCGTTATGAACATTACGCTCTCTATGCAGTCTGGTAATAAGATGACACCAGTGTAATCCCAAGTGTGGTGATGTATGGCTGAAGAGGAGACACTCGTTTAATATCCTGAGTTACGACGCGTCAGGCAAATGAAGCGATTAGGCATATGGGACGTAGCTCTGCAGTCGCATTCGGGACTAACTGATTTTGATACTTGCAGTATATCAATGCTAATATTGTAAATACAATATGACAAAACAGTGTGTCTCTGTCTTTCTATTACGTTTTTAAACATCTAAACCTATTTTACTGAAAATTGAGATGAGGATAAATACCTAGGCCGTCCCTACGGATAGTAATTATCCCGATAATTGGGCAAATAATTATTTTTGAGCTATGAGTTTAATAGATATATTATAAGCTATTTATCATGTAAAATGGTACTTAGTGATGATAATAATAACGAATCGAATTCGAAAAAAGGAGGTGGTTCGATATTCAAAAGTATGATTTTTTTTTTCCTACTAATAAAATGTCTAGCAGTTTCCTTTTACTTATACTTAGTACACATCGAAGACGGCTTAAAGACGGAAGAAGCTCACGACGGTGCTTATAACTTAAGCAGCAAGGCTGAGTACACTTCGATAATAATAATAATAATATGTTAATATACCAAAGTCTTGTGTTCTTAGCGATTGTCCAACAAAAATATTGAATTTGAAACTTCACACCCGGCACTGCCAGAACTAATTTACAAAATCAGAACATTCTGTATAAATTCTAACAAACTTCGACAAAATAAAATTAACGTAACATAGACACAACACAAGAACGTATGAAATAATAATAATGTTAAGCGAAAATTTCACTTCAATTTCAACTTCAATTTGAGGCTTCATTAATGAATAAATGGAAAGTACTTTTAAATAACGAAATCGTGCTTGTGTTTGAGCGCTAATGAAGATGTTAGCAATTTGTATACAGCGGGGAGTTTCAAACTTTTTAATTTACTTGCGTGAAATGAACGTGCCAGCTATTTGGAAACTGAGTAATTTAGAAGTTTTGTGTATGAATCTCATATTTGCTTTCAGATTGCTTTGGCATTATGTTGACAACTGAGGACTTGCCTACCCACCAGCGTATTATTGATTAGAGAATTAAGAAATAACAATGAATCGTAGTGTATATGATATGTATGTAATCACCGCTCCGGTCAGCGGCGATGTGACATTTTATCCTTCAGTAATAAACTGCTAGTTACGCGAGATACCCGTGTTTTCTTTCGTTCCGCTCGTTACCGTACCCATCCGTTCATATATCTCAGTATGGCAATCATTTGATCCTACCTACCCCAATAGTAAACAGGCGTGATCCATTTATATACAGCTGCTTCCACATCCTTTTCTGTGCAAATATGCTAGCAAACCAACATGAAACACCATGTATCTGTTTTCTATAACAATTGAGACACGCTTTTAACAAGACCCGAAAATGGAATAGGAGAGTGAAATAGTTGTGGAAGACGTTAATAAGAACATTGGATTTTGTATAGCAATATCTTAACATCTCTCTCTGACTCTGTTATATTATGTTTAGGTACCATGTAATAAATAGGCAGTGAGCCTATTGTCATACACCGGGCACAAATCCAGACTTCGAGTTAGAAAAACCTTAGGTAGTAGTAATAATTGCGTTGCTATACAACCCGATACTTAATTATAGACTCGATAGTCTTTTAATGAATAAGAATCATTTAATGCACAAAGTACCTACATAGGCTCTACCACCTATTTTGCAATCAAATGTACCAAACACGGTGCATCACGCTACAGGATGTACGGAACACATTTGGCGCGAAACACCGCAAATGTCCTGCTGAGATGCAACCATGAGTTTTCTTACTAACTTGCCAGGAACTGTGAACTCTTATACAACATGGCGGCGATAATTCGGGGTCTTATATAAAATATCCAGGTTCATATTGCAACGACAGGCATAAATGAACTTTGTAAGTTACATTACATAACACGCTTGTATTTCTCCGAAGAGGGTAGGTACGCAGAGGTCTGTAGTACCCACATTTCACCATTTATATTTAGGTCTCATGTGGACTATGCTCATGAAGTAGTGACACTTACCCTGTTTTAAGTCGATTCAATGTGATCGAAAGAGTTAAGCAACAACGAGCGCGGTCGGTTTGTGGTTGTCGGTTGTGTCGCATCCACAAACCGACCGCACCCGTCGTTGCTTAACCATGTCGATCACATTGAATCATTGCGAGCCATTGAGTTATATAATATTACAAAATAACAAGTAAATAAATGTGAACCTCTTCAAGACAACTAAGAGCGAATTAAGGAGGAGAGAATAATTCCTTAGCGTTTCAAATGTCAATTAAAAAGATTAAGCCGGCACCATTTTCACAACGAGGCGTCATGTTAATCAACTCATCATTCAAATTCCGCGCTCCGCAAAAATTCCGCGCTCCGCAAAAATTCCGTGTTTCGCAAAAAAAGTATTGCGGGAACATTAACCGGGGCGCCTCCTCCGGGAGCGGACAAACGGCTCGACCGGACCGTGACTAATAGGCGGGTGGAGTCGTTTGTTACCAGTTTTAAATGCGACCCGCGGTATAAATAAGTCCTTTGAAACAACAATAACTGCTGTGATAAGTCAAGATGTAAATAATCTTGTTTTATGGATTCAGATAGTGCCTTATTGAAATTGTAAATAGGCCCGATTTGCCCTGTAGGTATACTCGTACTGTTGTCATTAAATTCGTATAATTAAGACGCAAAACCTTTAAGCAGTCGGTCCCGGTTGTTTTCAATGCTGGAAAGAGTCATAAAGCCTTGTCGAAGACCTTTAGGTGGCTTTAGAACATTCGACACTGGGTTAGTCACTAACCCCTCCACCAATCCGCATTAGAGCAGCGTGGTGGTGTATACTCTAGACCTCCCGCAGCACTGTCTGTGGGGGAGACGCGTGCCCAGAAATGGTACGTCTATGGGTCGCAGTGAAGACGCAAAACAGCAATTTAGAACAATTCATTCACTTGTGACATCCACCAATTCACATTGGAGCAGCGTGGTGGAGTATACTGCAGACCTCCAGCATCTGGGCGACCCGTGCCGAGTAGTGGGACGTCTATGGGTTGTGGGAACCCGTAAAGGTCAAGAAATATAAAATTAATATTATTAGTAAATAATGACTGTATTCATTTTCGCGTCGGTCTGATCCGCAAGTTCATAGTCGCTCAGCGCCCTCTGGAGAGAGCTATGCTCGGTATTATCTACGGGACCGGATTCGCAATGATGAAATCCGTAGACGAATTATGGTTACCGACATAGTTCGAAGGATTAATTAAATGAAGTGGCAATGGGCAGGTCACGTCGATCAACGGACTGATAACCGTTGGGTAAGGAAAGTCTTCGAGTGGAGACCGCGTCTCGGAAAACGAAGTATTGGCCGCCCCCCGACGAGGTGGACTGACGACCTGAAGAAGACAGCGGGAAACTGATTCAGAGGGCGCAGAATCGGGAGGAGTGGCGACGATTGAGGGAGGCCTATGTCCAGCAGTGGACCCAAAAAGGCTAATTGGATTATTAATAATTTTTAATTATTATTAACTAGTGGACGCCCGCAGCTTCGCTCGCGTAGAATTAGACCCATCAACGGCGTCTGCCCGCGTTCAGGTTACCCACTTGACTTCAAAAACGGCAAAGTTTCATACTAAATTTGCACCCCCGTTTTACCCCCTTAGGGGTGAATTATCAAAAATCCTTTCTAAGTGCTCCCCTACGTTATAAAAGGAACCCCTGTGCAAAATTTCAAGTTTCTAACCCTTATAGTTTAGGCCCTGCGTTGATATGTCAGTCAGTCTGTCAGTCAGTCAGTCACCTTCTCCTTTTATATATATAGATTATTGGTCAGTATTTATTAGCATAACAAAAGGATATTAGATTTGAACGGAGTATGGTTTACGGTATCGCTTTCCAAATGCTTATTAAACATTGCTTAGCGATAAAAACAACCATCGTAACAATACCAGAGTAACCCTAAAAAGCCTACATCGAAGTTAACCCAAAAACACGGCTCGGAAGTTAGAACAACATCGCAGATAGTAAATCTCAGCGGGGCGGTACACCAGATGCGGCACGCACCGCAACAGGCCGCGTGCGAACGCCTGATAACTACGGTAAACACGCGGACTCACGGTTCGCAAGGATGCCGTACAATGTGGTCGATTTTAATTTTACGTACATAAAAAATCAATGAATTCCACTCGCCACGACACTTTTTAGCGCAAAACCACTTTATATTTAAAACAATTACACTATCTACTAAGAACATTAAGACACGCTGAATTTGGGATGATTGCACCGGTACACACGACACTTACGAGACTGCATTTGCTGCACAGTACTAGGCACAGAACATAGCAGCTCGCAAAGACAGCGAACACAAAACTGACAGTTCTATTTTTGAATCGCCCGCGTGAAGGACACATCGTAAGGAAACCTTCTTCTACACGATGAGGTCCTTCTTCTACACGATTCAACATTTTAAAAATCATTAAAGAAGCAAGCATAAGCATAAAAACTGTGCAATTGAACTCGAGTGCAGTGATATGCACGTATCAGCTCTAGGAGCTGCTAGAGCAATATATAAAATAATAAATAAATACGCAACGTTGAGAAATACTTTTAACAAAATACCTTTAACAAAAATTGGAGAACTGAATTAAAAAATTGTATTGTTTCCTTTCTTTACGAACTGTGTGTCCACACAAGTAACTCTACAACACCTATGCTAGTCTTCATTAGCATAATAAATTTCGAACACGAGCCGTACATAATTGTCAAATAATATTTGTAGGTGAGTTGCGGTATCGTTAAGGTCGTACAAGCTGATGTCGCGACAATACGAATACTACCGTTACGGTGCAATCATCCCAAGACATTCAAATTTAAAACCTACTACACAATTGATCGATGTAGTGTCCATAGCCCAATGGCTCGCGTCGATTCAATGTGATCGAAAGAGTTAAGCAACGACGGGCGCGGTTGGTTTGTGGATGGGTGACCACTAGTGCCAAATTTCATGGACTTAGAGGCAGTGACAAGAGGCCTGCGGATCAAAAAATTTTGGTTGCTATGTCTCAATATTCTAAGGACTTAAATATATACAAAATATCTCTCTGAAAAGTAAGATTATATCGGAAATCTTGGCCAAAGAAGAACGCCAAACATTTGTCATTCATCCGATCTTCTATAGATTAAGCGTTCGTTTTTAATATAGCCGGGAATAAAAGGGCGCTCAAAGTGCTCAAAACGCCACCCGAAGGCCGGATGAGTACTGAAAGGGTTGGTTGCGAGACATATTTCATTGCAGCGAATATTACGCGAAACGGCTCATCCCGCATTCTAAATATGTGCCCCGCAGGGCTCGCTTTGAATTCTAAGCCTAGATACGCTTGGCGATTGGTCCAAGTTACAGACTTACTGAATTTTTACTTTATTTATTACTAGGGGACGCCCGCAGCTTCGCTCACGTGGATTTAGACTGCGGTAGGTTCGTTTATAGTTGCTACATATTTTAATTACGTATCAACTCTACTATATAATATACTCTACTATATATAATTTAAAAAAAAAATTGAATGTACAGAAAAAGTTCTTCTTCAGTTTTATTATAATAATATATAGATTATTATATCTAATCATCAGCCTAAAGTATAAGTTTTATGCTTCTAGTTCTAAAAATGTCAATACTTTCATACAACCTTTCATCCCCCTTTTCAACCCATTAAAACACATTTTTCCAATTTAAAAGTAGCCTATGTCCTTTCTCAGACTCTAGACTATCTATGTACCAAATTTCATTTAAATCGGTTCTGCAGTTTTGGCGTGAAAGCGAGACAGACAGATAGAGTTACTTTCGCATTTATAATATTAAGTATGGATTTATTTTATCTCTTTCTGCCCAGGACTTCACTAAGAGTTCTCATGCTATTATTATTTTACATATTCTCATGATCTTCACGGCACATTGATGTTTGTTGGACACCAGTCTCTTCTCGGAAGGTATTTTTCCATAGTACCTACACCACACCGCCAGAGTGCAGTTTGGCTTTGTGTTTCTACAACTTTCAGGCAGGTTTCCTTTTCAATGTTCCTTTCACAGTGTGCAATTTAAAAAAAAAATTCACCTTTTGTAACAGTCATGGAAACATCGAAGGAAACCTGCATGCCTGAAAGTTAGCCATTATATTCTCAAAGGCATGTGAAGTATGCCAATCCACACTATGCCAATAGGTGGACAATGGTCTAACCTCTCCCATTCCAAGAGACCCGTGCCCAACAGTGGGACAGTGAAAGGGTTTTTTGATGGTGTAACCCGTTACTGCCGCTAATGCTACTAGATTCAACATACTCGCCAAAAATGCAAATCCCATTCTGCCGCGTTGAGAAACCTTTCACCAATTATACCGTTTTTTTTTTTAAAAAGCTTTTTAAAACTTTTTTTTTATTTTCGTGCATTGTCATCGCAACCAAATATGTGTGCCAAATTTCAGCTCGATAGCTTCCGTAGAAGTGGGTGAAATATTGATTGCAAGATTCCAAGACATGGATACATACGAGTGAAGTTAAATAAAAGCTTTTAATATTTAAAACTATACTGTAAAAATAATTTTTTTTTAAAAAGCTTTTATAACTTGACCTTGAAACCTAATCGTGGTCAAAGTTCATTACAAGACTTTACCACAAGTGCAAACACGACTATGATACGATATTCCATCATGAAGTTCCAGTTAATATCTTCCGGCTCCATCATCAGATCAGTTTGACAGTACCATATTATTGCATTGTCATCGGAACCTAATATGTGTGCCAAATGTCAGCTCGACAGCTTCAGTGGAAGTGGGTGAAATATTGATTGCAAGATTCCAGGACATGAATACATACGAGTGAAGTTAAGTAAAAGCTTTTAAAATAGTGCTTAACGCTATCGCTTACGCCTTGTCCGAAGCGATGGTATACAGATTAGTCCCTCGCTTCTATTACCTACAGCACGAGTCTGCGTAGTCTTGCGATTGGAAATCGAATAACAATTACATTTCCTCCTCACTTGCACTGCGCACAGCACATGATACGGATGAATTTCGAAGATAAAGAGAAAAGATTCAATTAATTTTACAACTAAACTTTCTATCAGTAATGAGACAAACCATACTGAATCCGGTTATGTTAATATTGGGTTAATACTGTCGTAAATTAATAGTATAAACAGAAATAATAAAATCTATTAATTATTGACAAATATCAATTAATGTTAAAACAAAAATATTTATATTCATTTAGTTCTTATGCAAGCCTTATCTTTCTATCAGCATTTTGGGTGTTTCATATTTGTTGTGGATTAATAATTGATTATTTATTTAGACTTTATTTCATAACTGATAGCTTTGTTTGTGTTAGTTTTGAATTTTATCTCATCATTAATCTATTAATATGGCTTCTTTGAATAATCGTATGTCTACTACGCCGTAGCTATTACTAAGCGCTGAGCGCGGTCATTTCGGATTACAGCCTAAACTAGACCTAAATGCATCGACTTTGCTACATTGAATATTTTATCGGATACCTGCAACGATATAGAGGTGTATCTCCCGTGCAATACTCATTAATTTATTTGAACCATGTGCTTCATTATTATATTTCCTAGCAGTACTGTAGGACGTGATCCTTAAGCTAGTGGTAATAGGATTCAGAGTTGATTGAATCTCACTTGGAAATTGTTATTTGGAATTGATAGAGGCAATTCCTCATAACTGGTTACACCTAGGCCGTATTAATAAACCAAACTCAAGTTTGAGAAACGACTTGAGTGAGGAATGCAACATTCAACACAATTTAATCTTTATGTCCTGTAAGACTGGTAACCTGATAGTATCAGGTCATAGTTCATGTCCTAATCTATTGAAATTGGAGACATAATTGTGGTTTAAGAAATTTATATCGGCAGCTCTGAGCATACATTGTGAGGAAACCTGCATACCTGTAACTCCTACATAATGTTCTCAAAAGTATTCGAAGTCTGCCAATACGCTCTTAGCAAGCGTTGTTGACTATTTAACCTCTCCCATTCTGAGCCCAACAGTGAGGCAAACTAAGTGTGGTTTTGTGGTGAATTTGTTAAAATAAAGGAAAGGTATTAAAATAACACAAAAACATTAAAATATGATAAATACATTTAATTATTAAATATTCGTTTAACCATTCAATGTTCACAGAATTATCTTGGCCTCTTCAAATTTGCCTTGTTGGTATTTTCACCAGGTTTTCTAATACTTGTGAACATGGGAACTCGACGAGCTAACGGCGTCATGTGCCCAATCGGCCCATTCTTTGGACATTCGCGTACGGATAATTTTGCCCGATCAGATCAGATCAGATCAGATCAGATCAAATCAGAGCAATGCTTCTACAATTCAAAAATCTAGAACATAAAGAATACATTTTAATATAACGTAAATACATATTATATTTTTATTTATATTTCAATACAAAAGGCTGTTCTAAATATAGTTAAATTGGCATAGAAATTATAATTTTTCATACAAATCTATCAGAGTTCACCAGCGATTATCATATATTAGGTTTTAGGTAATATAGACAAATACATTTAGTATCTTCGGAAGTTAATGCAACTTAAATTGACCGTTTGCAACTTAAATTGCACGTTCGACCACGTCGATGTCACCAGGCTACTGAAGGACATTACGACCCTGAAGGCAAGCCTGGCAGATGTGGTGTTGAAGTTGGAGTCGTCCCAAGAAACCATCGGGGACCTGCGGGCTGAAGTGGCGTCGTTGCGAAATGCATTGGCCGACACTAGGTCAGCGGAGGTCAACAACATCAACACGCGTCGCGGAGCACACGTCGCATCGCCTTCGAGTTTTGAGTCAGCGAAACTCGACTCGACACCGATCGCTGTGCCCGCGCGAGTCAGCGGTAACGTAGCCGCTGCCCGTCCCACACCTCCCCCCTCGGAGGTGTCGCCAGTTGTAGTGACGTCAACGCCTCAACGTGACTACGCCGCGGCTGTCGCACGCCAGCAACCCAAAAAGCGGGCAACATTGAGGATAGAGAGCGGTAGCGGGAAAACCCGCAACGATCCCCCTCGTAGTGCAGTGTCCAAGCAACTGACTGACAAGGATGGCTTCACTAAGGTGGAGCGGAAGAAGAGGAGGCCTCCTTGTCGTAACCAAGTTGGCACTGCACCGACAGGACACAGCCATCTCTTGCGTCCTGCAGTCCCAGTGACGTATATTTACGTCTCTCGGCTACACTTCACTACGAAGGCCTCGGATATCGCCGAGTACTTGGAGGTGAAGACGAAGTTCCGGTTGAGGGTCGAACAGCTGGAGACGCGAAACGCAGTCGACTTCAACTCGTTTGTGGTACGCGTCCCAACTGAACATCAGTCGACCTTCCTGGACGCAGAGCTGTGGCCGAAGGGTGTCGTGTTCCGCAAATATCGCGGACGTCGGCGACCTCCGGGTGTCACCGGACCCGCGCCTGCTGGCGCAACATAGAAATAAGTGTTATATTTATATATGTTAGTCTTTAAGGTATTTATGTTATGGGCCTCGATGCCTGAAATAAATGATATTATTATTATTATTATTATTAAATATCGCCAATGTAACTCAGTTATGACGAGACTCTTGAACTACAAAGATAAGGTCTACTACGATAGAAGATAAAAGACAAAGGACAAGATTAATAATATATACCTACTCGTACATGCTCAAACAGAAAAGCAACGATCCGATCTTTGTATAATAACTCCGCGAACTAATACCGTTTGTTCTTTATCACAATTGTCGACTCTATTCTGTCCGCAACAAGGCTTGGTTCCGTCCTTTTTCCCTCGTCTTACACACCCAATTGGTCCAGGTCTTCCGATTGAACAATTACCGCCGAATGGAGATGTTTGTCCGAAATTAGGCCCTTGGCGTCCAAAATGGTGACAGTGGTATCCAAATTGCCCGTGATGTCCAAAATGCCCGTGATGTCCGAAACGCCCGTGGTGTCCGATATGACCGTGATGTCCAAAATGATGGGCATGATGCTGACGCCTATGTCCATGTCCATTTTTATGTTGTCTGCGACGTCCGTGTCTGACAGAGTAATTGATATGATGGTTTGGACGTCTGGACCTGGATCTGGATCTAGATCTGGTTCTAGATCTAGTTCTAGATCTGGATCTTGATTTGGATCTAGATCTGCTTTGTCTGCTTCGTCCGCAGGCCGGTCTTGTGTGACAATCCATGTATCCTCTCATATTCGTGCTACAGGAAGTAGTTACAACGACAATGGTTCTCGACGATCAGCCAACAATTGACTGTGATAATGCTTGAGTGTACTTATATAGTGTCTATTTACGTCATATTGTGTAATGTTAACAGCTTAACATAAGGCTTCGCTTCACTCATTTCGGCAGGGTTTTCCTTAAGGCTGTAATCTGTTTGCAGAATATTTTGGTGGCTTGAATAAAGAACGGTAAGGCGATTCAAATTTTTTTGTAAACGTTTTTCCTTGTTTAGACTATAGCTGTGACGGCTTAAATTAAAAAGATATTTACAAAAATGGTACAAAAATAATAAAAGCTTCTATGGAAATATCTATCTACCCATATAGGCTTTTAGAATCAACAAGAAAGACATTAAAAAGACAGATTATATTTGGAAATAAATTGCTAGAAATATGTCTGTCCCTAGACAGGTTAGACAGATTTCAATTTTTATGTTAAATTCATAAATAAGTAAGTGCTGAAAACACTTATTTAACTATTAAAAATTGAAAAATAAATACAAAACTAAAGTGGTATTCAGACGTAGAGCTTAAAATATGTGTCCAATTAACACACATCAGATAAATATACAATATTAAATAACTACATAATATAAAAAATTATATCTTGTAAAATTTAAACAAAAATACAATGAAGTTAAAATTATTTATTATCTTGATGAATTATTCAAATTTTTTTTTACATACAAACAAACGGATTATTTCTTTGTCCTATTTCACAATGTCATGCAATTATGGTGCAATTAACATTGAATCATCAAAGTCCTGCAATTTTGTAACATAACATAATGTTGTGCAATAAACTGCAAAATAATATGAGGGTAAACCGACAAACTGGCTTTTTTTAAATAAATTGATTCACATAATCGTTAGATATTAATTTTAAGTTTTTTATATGAACTTAATAGGAGGACTACTGCCTATAAGCATTTCAATTACCACTGTTGCGGTTCTTGGAAATGGGAGAGCTTATCCCTCAACCATACCCACAGTAGCCATTGTCCACCATGCAAGCTATAAGTGTGGCTTAGGGGAGTGTAAGGAAATATATTACCTAGATACAAATATACATTTCACACATCACATACATACTGCCTCTCTCTCTTGTCCACACAAACACATACGCAGAAACACACGTAGGTACATACATACGAGTATTATGCACACAATCTCTTTGAACCCCTTTATACCTTATCCTATAGTTTTAGCACCTGTTTCTTTCCTATTGACTTTTTATATACAGCATGCACATAATAAAAGGGGATACATTAGTTGATTTATACTAGTTTAGTAGTGTAGTGCAGTAGCAAAATTGGCTAGATTTCAGGTAGATCGGGCAGACAGGTGATTAGCGATAGCGGGGCAATCTATCTGTGTTAGAAGACGGTTTGCTGATGCATCCATTACGATATATTTCCTTATTTTCGTCAAGGTTTTCCTTAGGGCTTTAATTAGTTTGCGAACAGCAAACAAAAAAAAATTACCTTATCTTACTTAATATTATATATTATAGCCTTATGATAAGACGATTCAAAGTTTTGAAAACTATTAAACATGAAAAATAAATACAAAACTGATGTTGTATTCAGTTGTAGAGCTTAAAGTAAGTTTTCAATTAACACACACCAGATAAATTCTATGCATAATATAATTATATTATATAAAATAATCACATCATTTGTTTGCAATAATACAAAGTAAAAAAAATAATATTAAAATTTATTAACTTGTCTTGATGAAAAATTAAAAACAATTTTTTTACATACAAACAAACGGATTATTTCTTTGTCCTGTTACACAATGTCATGCAATTATGGTGCAAAAGACATTGAATCATCAACGTCCTGCAATTTTGTAACATTACATACCTATTGTTGTGCAATAAACTGCAAAATGTATACCTTAAAATATTATAAAACGGGAGAGATTTTTGTTTTTATGTTTATTTTTTAAAAGCTTTTATTTAACTTCACTCGTATGTATGTATGTCCTGGAATCTTGCAATCAATATTTCACCCACTTCCACTGAAGCTATCGAGCTGAAATTTGGCACACATATTTGGTTCCGATGACAATGCATAAAAATAAAAATAAAGTTTTAAAAAGCTTTTTAAAAAAAAAATTTTTAACGGTATAATTATTTGCTTGTTTAAACGCGCTAATCTCTTGAAGTATCAGTCCGATTGAATTCCATATATATCCCTATTCGCATATTATTATAATTCAACTAACTGTCTGTACTGAAAGATTTAAGTTCCCCTGAGATTTATCCCCGGAGATGTATTAAACAAATATCAACGAGACCATTTTGAAGATAGAATTCTTTTAAGGCGACAATTGCTTGACACGAAAAATAGCAAATCCGTTGAGAAAATTATTTATTTCCAACATAATGTCACACTCTAGAAGTGTCGCTTTCATAAGGACATCCTCTGGGAACACAGTTGTGATTTAAACCTTATGACTAGGCCGGAGGGTGGATTTTCATTTGAAATTTAGTTACTGGATTACGAGGATCGTCATGTCACGTATGAACTGGAGGAAGTCGTCAGATAGTCACTAGAGACAGTATTGTAGTGACCATGAAAAATGCGGACATTATTATTTAATATCTTTATCAGATAAAACTTTAGTTAAAAAACAATTCAATTCTTAATTAATGTGAAATATCATAAAGAAAGATCTTATAATAAATAAATTATACTGTAAAAAAATGTTTTTTTTTAAAGCTACAACTTTTATTTTTATTTTCGTGCATTATCATCGGAACCAAATATGTGTGCCGAATTTCAGCTCGATAACTTCAGTGGAAGTAATGAAAATAAGGATTAGAAAGTAAATACAGGGCACACGCCACGTAGGCATTCATCCAGCACTAAATAGCTAAGCGCTCGCGATTACCTTTGCAGCGCTTCCTCAGATCTTTAGTAGAACGCATGGCGTACATAAGAACACCAGTTTAAATAGGCAAAAGGTTTAAATAAGAACATTAGTTGGTCAGTTGGTATAATGTCTGGGGATAGGAGTGGCAGTTGTGTTAGCGGTTGTAATTGTTAGTAAGTCCTGTATTATGAGAACTTAATATTAACTTTGTTAATATTATCTATTTAAGTATGTATTTAAAAATATCTATGTATGTATATCAGTCTCTGACACCCATATCACAGGCTCGCGCCTACTTTGGGGTCGTGTGTGAGAATGTCCAGCATATTATTATTATTATTAACTATCCTCATAAGCGTCATTAGCGTGGTATCCCTACAATTGTAGGACGAGTGTATTTCTCCCGCTAGCATTGCAGCGTTGATTCTGTAACGAGCTGAAAATTTCACCCATGTTTGTTAAGTAGGTATATTACAGTTCGCACCGTTTTGGGTTTCACTTCTCTTGCATGTAAACTGAATTTAAATGCAACTCGGGTTGTAGCGAACAAATGAGTGATAATTTAAAATAGGAACTTGAATTTATGAGAAAACATTGCTCAGATGATAAAACATTTTAAAGTAAACTTATTTAACATTTATTATCAGTTCTTTCTACTTTTACACAACCACCTTTATTTTACAATTCTCGACGTGAGAGCTCAGAGAGTTAAATCCCTTGTGAGAAACGTGGAGGAAATGAATGAAAGTATACCTGAGAATTCAAACTCTAGTCGGCACTTAAGAGACCTTTGTAAGGTAAGCGGACATCTTGGGAGCGACACTGGGTTATGTGGGGCTTACACCCACCAAAACCATTGCCTGCTAGGTGTTTTGAGGACTCCGGGATCTCTATCCTAATTGGTAGAGTTCGCCCGGGGCAGTACCACCGCCCGCCACGGTACCTAGTACCATTTCTGCCGTGTAATAATTGTTTTTAAATTGAGAAACAAAACAATCCAACTTCACTGAGTGACGTGACCTAGATGTAACAAGTATGGAAATAAAATGTATGTTCGTAAAGTCCCCTATATATCCGGTTTAAGAGGAAATCGGAGCACCGTACAACCCATACAAACGTATTTTTCTGTTTCCTCCCTGGAGATTAACATTAGAACAAATATTTTTTGAAAAACAATACATCTCTACGACTGCCATGTCGGTATGTTTTTTTTTCTTAATAAATTAATTACTTTAGAAGTTATGAAGCTTCATAGTAATTAATTTATTATATATTATCAGTCCAAGATGCAGTTGTTCCGCTCACGTTATAAGGTTGATACGGACAGCCCGGCGCGACGGCAATAGTTTCGTTATAAATTGGATTTTCAAATGTATTTTTCGTTATCTTTCAAACTATTTCAGACATAACTTTCCGACACAATCAAAAACTAAAAGATCCAATACAAGCCCGAAGAAAATTCCAGTGTCTAGCAATCTAGTGTCGATTTGATTCCGTGTTCCAACTCTCAGCTATTTCCAGCGGAGTTGCACCAACTGAGCATGTAACACGATTGTGTTCTTCAATATTGGAAATCTCACACTATTCGCCTTGCCTAGGACTTGTTTGTTTTGTGGTAACATTGATTTATCAAATCAAAAAAAAATAATTGTGAGCCGTCACGGGACGCCTGGCAGATGTGAAACATCGAAATTATTTTGTACAAGTAATATGCACAAAAGTACAGAATTAGACAGGAACTAAAACATATAGGAAAAAAAAAAAACAATTTAATTATTATATTATATTAATAAAATAATTTCCGACCGTCATTTGTCCGAACTAGTATTCCAATATATCGAATATTCCATATTCGCCACGCTCGCCACGCTCCAAAAATTTGGTATGCCCTCCGCCTAAAGATGTTTCACATCAAAATTACCTTTATAAGTTCGTTTGTAATTCGTGTTCGTACAACACATTTCGTTTACTTTAGAATCAGAACTGAAACATTAGGGTTGGTTCACAAGACTGGACACTCACAGTAGGGTTGCTTCACAAGCTTAAGGTCGCTCAGCGTGTCATGGAGAGAGCTATGCTTGGAGTTTCTCTTCGGTACAAGATCCGGAACGAAATCATTCGTATGAGAACAAAAGCCACCGACATAGCTCTGAAAGCTAGCAAGCTGAAGTGGCAATGAGCGGGCCACATCATCCGGAGGAATCGTTGTACCACCCAAGACAAACTTTAATAACACGTTCACAATCGGTCTCGATGCGTAGAGAATAAGACGCCACTATTAAGTAATGTCTTGTACTATTATTCTGTGGTAATGTGTCACTTTTATATTTTTACGATGTTTTTTCGGTCTTGCTTTGTTTCTTATTTTTATTTGTAAGTATGTCAGTATTTCTTTCCTTCTTCTTCTTTCTAGATGCCACCGCTTTTCAACATCAGACACCACAGCCCGCATTTTCAATTTATTTAAAAAAAACATCAAACAAAACATTTAATTTATTTTAAAAAAAGCATTCGGTGCAACCAACGTGACATCGCGTCGCAAATCACTGAACAGTGAGCACATAAAGCCGTCACGTCACACACACGCCCCGACCTCAGCTGTCACTGCGCGGCGTATTTGTGCAATAATTGTCACGCACAAACAATTATTATTTCAAATTAATTGCTCCACTTAAGGCTACACGCGCTGTGTTGCAACAAATTAATGCTCCACTACAGCAAACTGAAACCTAAGCGTATCTAATAATTACGTGACATGTTTTATGATCGGTGGAGCAAATAATAGTAATATGGCAGAAACAACAGTAACAGCGGTGACAGCCCAATAGGTATCGAACTCGCCTATCACTCGATCGGTCCGGGTTCAAATCCAGATAGCCGTATCCATACAAAATGTAGTTCAATTTAATGACTATATTGTCAAGCCAAAAAGTTCATTGGTTTGTCATTAATATATTATTAATATTGGATTATTCTTATGATTGTCAAAGAATATACCTACCAATATGTAAGCGTTTGCGGAAGTATTTGTTTGCTATGGCCTGTCTATACCTTTAAAGTCCTTGTACTAAACACTCCTTGCTCCTGAAAGGAAGTGTGATTCAATCATTATCAATCATTATTATTTTTCCCTGATTAAAGATTAACCAAAGTGCAACCTGAATTCATCAATGTTTGCATTGCAACCGCAGCGCCGACACGCATGAAATGAAGTCGCCGACCAATTTAAATCTTTCCAATTTCCTTCACAAACACTGCCGCCTTAATAGGCTTTAATAGTCTGTTTATTGACGTCGTTATTATCGCCTGAGGTATTAATGGTTTTATTCATTCGTTTTATGCACGCATGCCATGGTGGCAGAGTGGAAGCGGAAAATAAACGAATCGATTAACAATTAATTGGTAATTTTGTGTTCAATTGAATTATTTATAATGTCTACCAAATTATATACTTTCATAGTTGAAGTTACCGGCTTACTCACGTGTGATATAAGTTGGAAATAGTGTACGCCGTGCCCGCCGCGAGCGCGTTCACTCCTGAAGATGATCATGTAAATAGATCGAAACTAGTCGGCCTATTTCCGACTTAAATCACACGTGAGTAAGTCGGTAACTTCAACTATGAATATAGACACTCAACAATTGTTCTTTCAATATTGCATTGTATAGAGTAGGTACTACCGATTTGCTTTTCTCTATTAATACTAAACGTAAAAATTATAACAGTTATTCTGTTTCGGAAAACCGTTGGATTCAGAGACCGCCATCGCACCCAGGATGTCCGGGTTACCTATATAAAGTTTTCAACTCGATAAACAAAAATATATTTAGTTGATATCGCCTGATAGATGAATGATCAGTATACTGAATGAATCCATTTGAGAATAGAAATAATCAGTTCTACATTTCTGCAAGCCCTGCTCGCTGTCAGCGATTGCGACTGGCAGGTTTATTGCGTGGCGTGATTTGCTGGGTTCCGCTGCGCACAGGACAGTGACATTTTGATTTGCAATGCTATTTTTTTACCTCGCATTGATATCTGCTGCCTGCACCGGCAACCAACGGGATTAGGAACATAAGTTCTAAGATTATAACATAATGACATGACGTAGACTATAATCCATGCCACAGTCTGTGGTGTATGAAGTGTGAGTGTGTCATTCATTGTATGTAGATAATGCAATGAAGGTTTAATAAATAAATAAATTAAACTTGTCTCTTTGATATCGACGACTTTGCTATCGAATCCAATACCTAGCTTAGTACCTTACCTTAGTGGTCCTTCACGCATTCCACCACTACTAACTTGAACAATGAGGAACTGTTAATACATACAATTTAGAGAGCGAAAAGATTCCTAATGGTCGCTTTTCTATAACCTATAGTTAACCTATAGTTTGTAGTCCGTGCTATAACCATGTCAACGATATACGATAGTAGCTTTGGATTCGCATTTTGCATCATTTATATTATAGTGGTATTATATCAGTCATACAAGTTGAAAATTAAATCACTTTTGACAAATAACATCGTTAAGTAGAAATCATGATGAAACACAACTAATAATGTACGCGGCTCTAGTGTCGAGAAACCCCGATAGATGGCGTTATTTTCATATCGTGCTACAACCGACGCGACGGGCGCAAACAAAAAATTATTTCGTGCAATCGCGTGACGCTTAAAGCGTTTGTGGCCCAATAAAATCGGCAGTCTGTGGTCTGTTTCGCGCCGAAAATATTGTTTTTACTGCGACAACACTTATTTCTCCGGGGGCATATTTTATTGTTATTTATGTGAAATATGACATGCTATTTTATCGATACGTGCAGGCCAAAGCGAATAAAGTGTATTATTGAAGGAGTTCGACCTTTGAAGGAGGCACAAAGCTGCTTATGATTTTCTAAGCATAGCTGTTTCCTATAAATTAATATGAACATGACACATTGTCATAACGGTTTAGTTTGTTTTTTATTAAAGTGTCTCCTGTCAACAAATTCTTTAAGATGTTTAAAAATGCCAATTTGTCGTATCATTTTAGAAAAAAAAACACAGGCTTTTTTGTCAGTAGGTACATATTACCTGTTACCAACAAAAAATAAAATTTATTGTGAGAGGAAGCTTTGTGCTGAGAATAAAGTTGTTTTTGATATCATTAAAATTTCCTTTTCAAGCAGAAACAATAAATAACATTATTACTTATGGATTTGGACCTTCGATCATTTTGACTGTCTTCTGACGTCATTATTTGAGCTTTATTTAATGTCTAAATTAGGCTTTGCCAAATGCAGGCCGTCTGTTTTTATTACTATCTAGTAATTGTAAAGAAATTTGATTACAGGCATCACTTACTTACCTATTTCTTATTAAGTATTTAAACTGTCGCTGTCGCCCAACGAGTCCAATTCAATACAATACAAAAATTCTCACCATAGCAAAAAACACATACATAAAAAAAGATAATATCAAAAGATCCACATTTGTGTGAAGGTACTTACATAGTACTTAATTAATTTTCAAAGAGCCACAACAAAAAATGTAAAGTCAAATACGAATATTGCATCACTGAAAAAATCAATATGTAATAATATGGTCCACTCAACCGGATACGAATCAGCATTAATCCGAATGCAATCTGGTTTTTAAATTCTGAATGCTCGAAAACTACATTTTTATTTTTCCATACTTAAGGACGATCATTCGTGTTTTTGATGTCAATGGCACGAGATGTTTTCGCTACAGCGCTCTGTAATAACGAGATACGAATTTAACTTTTTCATTCGTTGGATCGACTAATGATTCATAACTCTTAATGATATATCAATGTTTGCGACACAATATCTTTGTTTGAACAAATTGACATTTTATAACATAGGTGATGGTCCGTGCCAATGGTCCGTGCCTGTAATTGGACTCATTCGAGTTTCAAAGCCTCTGAAGCATCTGAAGTAACAGATCGTTAAGTTTCTAGCGTCTCACTGTCACCGTGGTAACATATATATCAACAGAACAGACCAAATAATTGATGTCTGAATATTATGGCAATTAACAGTTCTACTTTCGGTTGTAAAAGGATTTATTTTCATACAGAAAGAATGCAATACAAAACGGAAACAGATTGACAGAGTTAACAATTGTTTTCGTTATTCTATACGTCAAAACTGACAGCTTGTCAGTTACCTTGACATTTGGTTTGCATTTAAAAACATTATCTTTAACACTGTCCGAGACCAATTACAGCAATTACAGTATCGATCAGGGACATCCAAGTAACATCTATAACAGTTCATTTCAGACTTGCCTGATTCTTCTCAACTTTCCTTGACATTTACATTTGCTTTACAGGAAATTCATTGGAGCGTGCCACTTGTATTTGAACGAGTTTCCGTTATCCCGCGAACAAACAACAAACAATATTATCGCAAGAATTTGTTTTCCCCAAAATTGTAAGTATCACGAGCAATAATAAGCTTCCCGCGATTCCGGTAAGGTGTCGGAATCAATACCAATAAGGATTTCAATCAGCCTACCGGAGATATAAAATACCTTCATTATTTCTGGTTTGGTGCAAGTCATAAGCGGTTATGTAGACGAACTAAGTTCATCGAGTTAGTTCGTAGCGATTAGCAAGTAGCTTGTGCAGTAGCGATGTGCTGTACGTCGTTTGAAGGACTGATAAACATTCTGATAAATATCCAGTGGTGCAATTTGGTGTAATGGGTCGAGTGGTTGTAATTGTAACCGCTTTTAGTAAATAGTTCTTGCTCGACTCGCTATTGCTAAGCTAGAGGTCCTGGGTTCGATCCCCGGGCAAGAACTATTGAGTTTTTCTAACCTGTAACGCCCGGTAGCAGCTCGGATTCTGGATTTGTATGGCAATCGGCTCACCACCTATTTCATGGGACCTGCACATAACTGGTGAAAAGGTGTACACACTTTTGCCTACCCCTTTGGCGTATCACAGCGTGATGTTATGATATGTTATAGTCAACATAGTAAGGATGTTATTCTGCGAGCATTAATATGCTCGATAAAAACTTTCCATCTTGTTGATGAAAAAATATTAAAATATTAAATCTTGAACCAAACGTTAGGAATTATTAAAGAATTGGAATGACGCCGTTCGCTTAAATCAAAATGGAGGGGAATCCCTCAAATCCCCGCCGAAATGTAAGGTGAATATTGGCTCGGCGTAATGCGACCAGTTTGAGGCAGATATTACTTTAAGACGGCATTGAAGGTTGGAGGATCCGTTGATCTGCAGTTGAATTAAATTTAATCTATCGGTTAGGGCCTGATCGAGCAGCTGATCAAGTGGGTCGATAGTTGATACTACAACGTTAGGAATTGACAGTGGTTTAATTTTTAAATGCCTATTCAGATAGGTACCTATATCACGTATACTTATACCAGCGAATTTCACGTATATGTTAATAGGTCTTTGCTTTTAATAATCGCTGCGACCCATAGACGTCCCACTGCCAGGCACAGGTCTCCCCCACAGACATAGCTGCGCGAGGTCTAGAGCATACTCCACCACGCTGCTCCAATGCGGATTGGTGGAGGGGTTAGTGGCCAACCCAGTGTCGAATGTTCTCAAGCCACCCGAAGGTCTTCGACAAGGCTTAACGACTGCTTCCAGCATTGAAAACAACCCGGACCGACGGCTTTACGTGCCCACCGAAGCATGCTTTAGAGGAAATATAATATTCATAAATGCACATTACGGTAGTTTTAAAACTTGAACTGTTCGTTATTTCCTTCCACCGCAACCATATCTTCTGTATGAAACAACGCAAGACTGCCAATATAACTTCTTTGAAGATGACAAAGTTTTATTGAAATCGTATTCTCCTTTACGAAGCTCTTTCGATCAGTGAAAGCTTCCCGAAGATGCTAGAAAAAGTAAATTTTAACGGAAACTTTAATGTAAATTTCTGTTCAGTATCTGACAATATACTAAAGAGTTGCTATAACCACCTTCAACTTATTATAAATATATGCTGTAATCTATTTTACAAACATATATTTCAAGCATATTATATGCCTGAAAGGATCATGGAGGTGTTATCACCTCCCTCAGCTCTCAAACATTTCCACTAACCGTCGTAGAGTCAATTTACCCCGAGGAAGCACTATTTGATAAAGATATCGAACGAGACAAACCGAAATCAATTTATAAAACAAACAAATCGGTATCTCACATCATAATAACTTCGATAATACGAGCCAGTTTGCGTTTCAAACGCGTCTTATCTACTCTGTGTAGATTAAGAAATAAGCTCCACAGAATAATAAAAAAAGGTTTTATCCTGAATTGTTGTATAGTCTTTCATTCATTCGGAAGTTTCTAGCAGTTGCAATTTGCAATAGTGTCTACCTGTTGAAAATTTATAATTAATAAATGTTTTGCAGCGTGGGATTAACAGTACATTAAAATTATAATATACTAGTGGACGCCCGCAGCTTTGCTCGCGTGGAATTAGACATTTACTTACTTCAAAAACGGCAAAGTTTCATACTAACTTTGCACCCCCGTTTTACCCCCTTAGGGGGTGAATTTTCAAGAATCCTTTCTTAGTGCTCCCCTAAGTAATAAAAGGAACCCCTGTGCAAAATTTCAAGTTTCTAGCCCTAATAGTTTAGGCCCTGCGTTGATATGTCAGTCAGTCAGTCAGTCAGTCAGTCAGTCAGTCAGTCAGTCAGTCAGTCAGTCAGTCACCTTCTCCTTTTATATATATAGATTAGCTAACCCCGCAAACGTTGTTCTGCCATATGAAGTGTCAAAGTGACGCGACGCTTCACGTTAATGAACGTTAAAAATAAAAATACTAAAATAGTGTTTAAAAAACATTTTCCAGTGGACCAAATTGTGAATCTAAACCATTCTCGAATCCCCTTGAACCCACACAAAAAATTTCATACACACTGTCATACACACGTACACATGAAACATATACAATTATGATAAATAATACGTTTCTTAGTCTTTCCTTCCTTTTAAACCTCGGCTGTTTCTGTCGGCCTATTTCACAAGCTCAGAGTCACTCAGCGTGCTCTGGAGAGAGCTATGCTAGGTATTTCGCTACGCGACCGAATCAGAAAATCCATAGACTAACAAGGCTCACCCACATAGTTCGCAGCCCGCTGATCCTAGAAGTTTGAAGGTTTTAGTGTAGGTTCTTCATAATGTAGGTAGATTTATACTAAGAAAGGATTTTGCAAAATTCCACCCCTAAGAGGGCAAAACTTCGTCATTTTTAAAGCTACATCAATGGAAATTGAAATCTAAGCTTATAGTTAATAAATCCGACCTCAGGAAGTGGGTCAAATTTCAATTACAAGATTTGAACAAAATAAATAAATAAACAAATAAACAAATAGGGCAAGCTAAATAAAACCGTTTAAAAATAGAGAAACGTGTTTCCATTTTTTTTTTATTCCATTAAGAGGCATTATTTTTAGAACGTTGTTGTGCAACCTTGACTACTGGGCCTTGAAAAGTGAAATGTTGACACTAGATGCATATTTTAATAAATTCCACCCCTGAGGGTGTACAAACTTATTTTTAATCAATAACGCAAAAAACAGCAAACGGATTTGAATGAAACGTGGTACACAAATAAATATTGCCTAGATTAACATACAAAATACTTTTCATCCAGCAAAATGTTCCCTAGGGATGTTTTAAATGTTTATTGTTTCTATGTTAAGTTTGTACACAACTTTGTCATTCGTGAAAATTAAAATTTATACCTCAAAAATATACTTTCACCTTTTTAATTCCACCCCAAAGAAATTCGACGTGACTAAACTGCTGGTCATTGAACGGATCTAAATGAAATTTAGCAAACAATCGGACGATATCTCTGATTTCTGTTAGGTATACTTATTATCCCGAAAATATGTTTCTTCTAATTAACTAATGTTCTAATTAACTCTCTCAACTAATTAACCATCCCAGTCCCTAATTGAGTCTTGTTCAAAGTCAGTCTCAGTTGTCATGGGCGGCAGTCGAAAATGGTTCACTTTTGCATAATGCATATAGGGGTTAAAATTACCACAAATAGGCACCCCTATCACCTCCTAACGGGAATACGTCGAATTACCAATAACCCTGTATATAGTTATACTATGTAGAGACATGCTAAATTCGAAAATTCTGACTAAAGTGACGAGATGTAATAATTTGTTCCGACATTACATTGCACATAGACGTTTTTATTTTTACAAAATAATATATTTCATGTTATTGGGGTTAACATTAAGGTCTGAAAATAAAGAAAGTTTCGTAAGGTTTCACTGGCTAGAGTTTGTCCAGCAATGTCCGTGATTAAATTAGATAGCAATTAACGAAACTACCGCAGACTAAATCCACGCGAGCGAAGCTGCGGGCGTCCCCCTCTAGTGTGTTTAAATACATACATTGTGTAGTACCTTAAGTTTTAAATTGTACGCCGCTGCCCTACTTTTTGTCTCCGATCAACATATCCATTAAGAAAAGTTGGTTGTCTGGAAGAGATCGCTCTAAGCGATAAGACCGCCAGTTGTTTCACCTGATGATTGTTATTCCTTCGCTAATGTATATCTTTATTTTTGGTGTACAATAAAGTATTTTTGTATTGTATTGTATTGTATTGTATTGTATTGTATTCAGTATCCTCATAGCTTATCGTTTAACAATTAATTTTAAGGCAAATCCTTTACTTTGACCGGGACATGAAACATTATGAAATATCAACTACTTCCCGTATTGTAAAATTCCATTTCATATTTATTCAAGCTGGATTTAAGTGTTAGTTGAGCGTTTGTGTGTTTATTAATACTATTTAGTTTAGCGTTTATTAGAAAGAATGTATGAGATTGATTGAATTGATTGTAAAATTCGATAGACTAGATAGAAAAATATAGACGGACAAACAGACATACGGGAGGAGATATTATATTATCTTAATATATATATTTCTTGTGTACGTGTGTATGACAGTGAACTCCTCCTAAACGGCTGGATAGATGTTGATGAAATTTTTGCGTGTGTTCAAGAGGATTCGAGACTGGTTTAGATTCACAATTTGCTCCAATGAAAAATGTTTTCTAAACACGATTTTAGTATTTTTATTTTTACCCGTCGTTCATTGACGTGAATCGTCGCGTCACTTTGACATTTCATGTGGCAGAACAACGTTTGCGGGTTCAGCTAGTTATATTATATTCTTACGGCAAGAGAAACGCTATTCCGATACCATGCTGTGAAACGTCATGAGGCTAATCTCACAAACTCATGGATTTTATCTAAATTCTTATCAGATTAGCCAATTTTCAGTATCACTTAATGGATTCTCACGAAATATTATCGGCAAAGAAATGTATACAAATGAATGGCTATCTATCGAACATAATTCAGTGGTTCATCATGAAAGCATTCGTATTGTCGCTTCTCGTCGCTGCGGTGATCGCGAAACATGAAGAATATGTGGGGTGAATACAATTGTTATCCATTAAGTATTTAGAATCGCTGTGAAAGACTGATTTTTCGATCTATCATTAAGGGCTGGTGAGTGACCGCTAGTGGCAAAATTTCATGGACGCTACCGTGCTTCGGAGTTTTCAATGCTGGAAACAGTCGTTAAGCCTTGTCGAAGACCTTCGGGTGGCTTGAGAACATTCGACACTGGGTTGGCCACTAACCCCTCCACCAATCCGCATTGCATTAGAGCAGCGTGGTGGAGTATGCTCTAGACCTCCCGCAGCAGTGTCTGTGGGGGAGACCCGAGCCCAACAGTGGGACGTCAATGGGTCGCAGCGAAGTATTTATTAGAATCGCTGTGAAAGACCGACTGATCGATCTATCATTAAGGGCTAGTGAGTGATCTTGACTGCCGAACAGCGGGGTTCGGATCCCGGTCAGGGCAAATTAATTTCGCAGATAAATGGGCTCGTTGGCGCAATCGGTAGTGACCCTGTCTTTTCCACCAGGGGTCGTCGGTTCAAATCCCACTCAGGACAAATATTCGTGAGACGAACACTTGTATTTGTTCTCTGTCTGGATGTTAATATTACTAATAATATCTATACCTAGTATAATATCTTGGATATTCTCACACACGGCCCTCTGACCCCAAAGTAGGCGCGAGCCTGTAATATTGGTGTCAGAGACTGATATACACACACAGATATTTTAAATACATACTTAAATAAATAATATTAACATACAGACACAGAACAAATACAAGTGTTCGTCACACGAATATTTGTCCTGAGTGGGATTCGAACCCACGACTCCTCACGCAACAGACAGGGTTACCTACTACCGATTGCTCCAACGGGCCCGTCATAAATGTCAAAAGGTTTAAATCCTTTCAAAGATACGAGTATAAGCCAATGATGACCAACTCCAAACAAAAACGTTGATTACATTAACTAGGGGGTTAATTCAATGTTTTGATATTGATAAAGTAGAAGTAAACTTCCAACAAACTCCTGAATTCCGGATATCATTAAAATAATGTTTATCAAAACCTTTCAATGTAAGTGATTCAACGTTCAAAGAGCTAAGTCATTCAGCTTTAATCAGACTTTGATTAAATTATAAAATAAGCTACTATTTTATAATTTAATCCAGGGTATTTCAATCTGTTCGTTTCTTATCGTACTCTAAACAATTATAATTGACAATGTTTCTTTGGTGGCTAGCTACACTCAAACCATAGAATGGAATTGGATGAAATTCGGAACAATTTATGTCCTGAATTGTTTATCTATACTAATATTATAAAGAAGAAACATTTGTTTGTAATGTTTTCACACAAAAACTACTGGACCGATTTCAAAAATTCTTTCACCATTAGAAAGCTGCATCTTCACTGAGTGACATAGGCTATATAATAAAGCTTTCTATAAAATAAATGACTTCTTGAACGATATAAACGATGTACCTTGACCAAATTATAAAAATTGTAAAGGAAGGGCTATGTCCATTTTCGGCTATTCGTGGACAGGATGCTCAAAAATAAATAATTACACGAAAAAATATATTTTGTTTTTTAACGTAAACTCACGCATTATTTTTGTATCAATTTACTTTTTTTAAATAATATGTATAATAAAACATTCTACTGATTAACTCTTCATATTGTCACATACACAGAGTAATCACGTCAGTAGAATTGCAACATTATTCCTATATCGATAGTAAAAACAATATCTCGATGTTATTTCGAAGTTTTAATTAACACGACAAAACTAAAGTGTGGTAAGATACACGTATAAAAAGCAATAAATTGTAAATAACCTGTTATTTTTACTAGATTAACATATTATTTTATGTACGTTGCTATTAAAATAATTCAAGATAATGAACAATATATCGATGTTTTGCAAACATGCTCGAATCGATGCATTGTTTGCATCCCCAACTGTCAATCGGTTGACGTTGACAAAGTAATCTATGTTCAATCAACTTTCAAGTCAAGTACTTTCAACTGTGAACTGTCGGTCGCATTCGCTTTGTTTATTTGTTTTTTGCTCGTGGATACATTCGTCTGTTTTTTTCATCATTATTATAATGTTACGACCTTGGTTACGAATATGGATTTGGACCCGGCTTCTCTCGCTGACCTTGGCACGCTTACGGACCCTGAAACTAATCCTATCGTTGACCCCGGCTTGAATAAGGATATTGTGCATCACTTGCGCACGGACACGATCGACACGGAGGACTCGGAGGAGGCAAATACATTGTCTTCGCAGGAAACCGTGCAAACAGTGCATTGTTAGAACTATGGTACTGAAATCATGCATAGAAGAAGTTATTGTCTTGACCTTATTGAGGTTAGATCTGTTATAGCACAGTGGGTCGCTCCGCAAGTGGTAAGTTTTTAATAAACTTACAGTTACAATAGTTATAATTACTGTCTTGATAACTTCTATTAGGTATTAATTGTATTCTTTCGGTTACAGATTGGACATGGTGATATATTATGTCATTTTTGCTGGGTAATGGCTTTAAATATTACCAATCGAGAATTCAGTAATGAACAGCCCTCAACTAGTGGCCTCCGAAGGATTCTTTGCGTTAATTGCGCATGTTCACTTGCACATACTAGATGGCACACACTGTGTACTGACACAGAAAGGGATGCACATATTACAAATACAATAATGAACTGGATATTGCCCCAAATAATAGATTTATATATTGTATCAAAATGAAATACATGGCAGAGATGCTACAAAACAATATTGTTGCAACTGCATTGTGGGCCGAAGAACTGTAGGTTGCTGTGCTCATGTAATGACTGTTATTTGGTTTCTGAGCTCGGCAAGGTACACAGATGATATAAATGCACCAGCCCAGTTCTTGGACAGTATATTAATAACATATGAGTCAGATTAATAAAAAATATGTCAAGGAGATTGTTCGTTTTATTTAAAATACTTATGTCAAATAACCAGTGTAATAGACATCTGGTTACAAAACAATTATTATTTTCTTTTTTAAACTGAGTAAAGGAATTAAGCCTATGTAATATTTATGTTAAAATGTGCTGTTCACAGATAGCCAAATGTTCATACAAAGTGGACATAGTCCTTTTGAAAAGAGTAATTACGAGTTTCTTGCCGTGTTCTTCTCGGTAGCATCAACTTTATAAACTAGTGGTAGATAAAAAAAATGTTATGACGTTCATTAAGCGTATACAAGCTCTGCCACCTAAAAATACCTACACTGAATGTCCTTTTCCATTTCAGTTGGAAGTCCTACTATGTGGAACCTTCCACCCCTGAGCAGCTTAAGGCACTGGGCAGTATGATGGGACCATTTGAACTGGACCCTTTGGGGCACGCGACGGTGGGTCGTGCTGGACTGATGCTGGTGAGACCCGAACACCAGGATGGCTTCACCAAAGCCTTGGATGAGGAAGGCATCAAATATCATATTCATTCAGCTGATGTTAAAGCGTAAGTAGTAGCAAAAGTAGCGTCCATAGCCCAATGGCTCGCGTCGATTCAATGTGATCGAAAGAGTCGCGTCGATTCAACGACGGGTGCGGTCGGTTTGTGGATGGGTGACCGCTAGTGGTAAAATTTCATGGACGCTACCGTGCTTCGGAGGGCACGTAAAGTCGTCGGTCCCGGTTGTTTTCAATGCTGGAAACAGTCGTTAAGCTTGGTCGAAAACCTTCGGGTGGCTTGAGAACATTCGACACTGGATTGGCCACTAACTTTTCCACCAATCCGCATTGGAGCAGCGTGGTGGTGTATGCTTTAGACCTCACGCAGCTGTTTCTGTGGGGGAGACCCGTGCCTATCAGCGGGACGTCTATGGGTCGCAGCGAGTAGCAAAAGTAAAGAAACTTTATTTGAATGCTTTAAAAGCTATTCAATCTTATCCACAGAATACTTAATAGTATGAGAACATAACATAATAATTTGACATCCATAACCCGATTTTGAATATTTAAATGGGAAATAAATATCTGGCCCGGCCGGGAATCAAACCGGGGACTCGTGGTTCGTCACACAGGTCACTTACTACCGCGCCACGGAGCGGTCGAACAGAGTGTACCTACCTAGAGTGACCTAAACATAACTGGTGAAAAATGGGTGTGGTACAACACAGCTCTGCCTACCACATCGGGGAAACACAGGCCTGATTGTAATGTTATAACTAATTATGTTGATATAAACGGCTAAAGACCTCTATAGTATGATGGATTACAATTATCTTTATCTTAATCCCGTGTGCACTCGGTAACTAATTTGGAATATAGCATTAAAATAATTAGGTAAATACGGTCTTTATCTGTAAGTATCTTTCCAATCTCCTATGCGCTTGTTGTTATTCATACGTAGAGAATGATTTTTTATTCGTCCACTTTTCTATGCTTACTTAGGAATAAATTTACTTAAAAAAATATCTAAGACCAATCGTGGGGAAACCGGAGATATGGTCTCTGTTATGTCCTCAATAGCAAAAATCTTTAGTTAGGTCAGTTTAGTTACCGAATACATACATAAAGATGAAATCCTGACGATTGGCTACTCACTATGGTGTATGAATTGACGGATGGTTGTATTACGCCCAAATATATATAAAAAAAATTATAGTTGTCTGTAAAGTCGGTTTACGGTTTACACTTCACTTTATAAATGCAACGCATCGGTCGATGGAGTCAGTGTTTGGAAAACAATGAAGCAAGACGTCACTATCCTTTTTGGAGTCACAAGTAGGAACGCAACATTGATTTACACTCCAAGTTTCTCACAATCTATATAAGAAATAAGAGTATTTCGAGAATGAACAACAAAACACTACACAGAATTTAGCTTCAGATCAGAAGCATTGTCAATATTTGCAAATCGTAACGCGATTTAATTACGTTGAACAATAGCGCCATGTCATTTCCATGTACTATAATTAGTGCAACCGATTATTCGCTCTATTGCTATGGGTTACAGACTAATTTGAATGAAGCTACATAATGTCCACTGATTTGATGGAGTGGAAGAGAGATGGATGCGTGCTTGTTCCGCGTTCTCGCGTGCACAATAGTGCACATGGAACGCTAGGCGTACTCTCAGCATGAGTCACGCTTTTTCGTGTGTGTAGGCTTTCATTGATTTGACGTTATCACGTCAAAAGGTAAAATATTAATTTTGTAATATTTTAATTATTTTTAGGCAACTCGACATAGATGATCAACTCATATTAAAACGGAGGGAAGAATCTATGGCGAGAAACACTCACAGACTACCTTATGATAATTATCAGCCCATAGAAGTGGTAAGTCTCACCTTCTCTCGGAATGGGCGGGTCCGGCTATAGCACTAGCCAAGAGATTAGTAGGTTTTACAATGCCGTCAAAAATATGGGTCTCTCGGACATATAGGTTTCCTCAAGATATTTTCTTCACAGCTAAAAAGTTGACATTTAATTTCTTAACCCTTTCGCACGCGGTGAACGCTATAGCCGTGATAACAATAAAAGTTTTGTTCTGTCTGATTCACCGCTCACGAACGTGTTAACTAAACAGGTGCGTTACGTACGTTCTCTCTCTCATGGAATCATCATGGAAGAAGAAATTTTAGCTAACGATCGAAGTGGTCAATCAAAGAATTTATCAAGTTACCTCCAGAAGACACATCAAGGACATTAATGATTGATATTTAGATAACAATCTGCATTAATTAAAAAGGATTAGCAAATTAAATTAGGCGTACTGGCAAATTGATTATGTTGAGCAGTTTGATAGTCGGTACCAGGTAGTGTCAACAATTTTTTTGGCCTTTGTTACCTCTAGATAATACTTGATAAGATTTATAGTCTCCGTGTAACCTTTGCCACTCTGGTTCTTAACACCCTAAGCTTTCGAGTGGCCTAAAAACTTCCAACAATCACTCATTAATCCTCAACTTATCTGCACTGAAGCAGCTTGCTGGAGTACGCCCCAGGTATTCTCTGTGACGCAAGCCAGCCAAGATACTCGTATTTTCACGTTCGACAATTGTCAAAATATTTGCAACTTAAGCTATACTGAGGTTGTTACCTCTTGTGTGAATGACCACAACTTTGTAATAATACATAAGCAATTTCCAGATTGACCAGTACCTTGAAGACATCGCCAGAAAATACCCCAATGTCGTAACATTGGTCTCATCCACAAGATCGTTTCAAGGCCATCCTATCAGATACCTGAGGATCTCCACCTCAAACTTCTCAAACTCCTCAAAGCCTATTATCGTCATCGATGGTGGGATCCACGCAAGGGAATGGATATCCCCACCTACCGTCACGTATGCCATACATAAGTTAGTTGAGGATATTACTGAGAGGGACCTTTTACAAGACAACGATTGGATTCTTCTGCCCGTCGCCAACCCTGACGGATATAAGTTCAGTTTTACAAACGTAAGTAACCTTATCAGTGCAATTTTAATCGTAGAGATCCTGTTTCATACCGATAAATATTGTAATTAAATTTAAAAAATTATTGTACCCATGATAAGCCTAGTGGTCGCATTGCCTTGGTTCAATATCCGTCTCAGGACCAGAACCGAGTTTTTCTAACTTGTAATTAAACTATTACCATCACCTCTTTACATGGATTTTTACCAATTTTACAAAATAAATCAATCATAAGTATCAATTCTCAATTCATTTTCAGAGCCGCTTCTGGAGAAAAACCCGATCAACAGACCAGGATATTCTCAGCAATTTCTGCCCCGGAGTAGACGGAAACAGGAATTTCGATTTCTTCTGGAATACCGTTGGCAGCAGCTCAAATCCTTGCGCCGACAACTACGCTGGAAGCAGGCCTTTTTCTGAAATCGAAACCAGACTAGTCCGGGACATTCTCCGTGCGAACCTCAACAGGATCTCCTTGTACATCACCATGCATAGCTATGGCAGTATGATATTGTATCCATGGGGCCATGATGGGTCTCTTCCGCAGAACGCGTTTCGTCTCCACGTTGTCAGCTCGGCCATGGCTGATGCCATCAATGCAGTATCTCTTCGCAACTTCCCGAGATATGTAGCAGGGAACTCTCTTCTGGTTATAGGCTACGGGGCGTCCGGTGCATCTGAAGATTACGCGCATTCAATTGGCATACCTTTGACTTATACTTTTGAACTGCCAGGCCTACAGAGAGGCTTACAAGGATTCCATCTCGACCCTAAGTACATTTTGCAGGTCTGCAAAGAGACTTGGCAGGCGATTGTCGTCGGCGCGAGACGAGCTGGCCAATATAAAAGAATGTAGTTGAATATAATATATTAAAAAGAAACTGGTATTTCGCTCGCTGCTCGCTGCGACCCTTAGACGTCCCACTGTTGGGCACGGGTCTCCTCTCAGAATGGGAGGGATTAGGCCTTAGTCCACCACGGCCAAGTGCGGATTGGCAGACTTCACATACCTTCGAGAACGTTATGATGAACTCTCAGGCATGCAGGTTTCCTCACGATGTGTCCTTCACCGTTATAGCAAGTGACATTTAATTTCTTAAAACGCACATAACTTAAAAGTCATTGGTGCGTGCCACTGGGATTTGAACCCGGACCGCTCGAGTGAGAGGCGAGTTCGATAGCCACTGGGCTGTCACGGCACGTGGCTGTCGAACTGGTATTTAATTTAATTAAATTAAACAGTGCTCAGTAAGAAATAGGTTGCGATCAATGACTTCTATGTATATTCAAAATTAAAAGTTTGGCGCAACGCACGTGGTGTTTAGTAAACAATGTTGGCACTACTTTTTATTGAAATATTAGATTAAAAAAATAATTAGTAGTAATCAGAAATTGGTTTTTGCGTTAAATGACTATTTATTCCATAGGTTATCCTGTTCATTTTCATCATATTTTTAAATCACAAATTCCGAATATTGTTTACATTGGATAAGTCTGTAAAAGCGGAGGCATCGGTATTATTCGTGAAAACTGTAATGGCTGACATAAATGTAATCATTTTTTGATCTTACAAACTATGTTAATAATTTCCTTTATTAATATTATGACTTAAATATTAATAATTATGACTTCAATAAGCATAAATAAAGTGCAAATAATGACAGTGTCTTAATAACACAATAAACATTAATGCGTTTTATGTCGATTTGAACATCAGGATTCAAATCGATTATAGTAGAACACATAGAAATCTTTGGCTGTGATAATAAAGAATGCTATTTTGCATCGAGGAAAATTCAGTCTTCAGTTCAGCTTTCGATAACTACATCCAGATTTTGTTTTCTCTCTACGAAAAAAAACTACGAATTCAATTAGGAACACCGACGTCTTCGAACTTAGGTCGAGACACGAACGGAATATACCGAATTGGAAATGGATCCGACGCGGATCCAAATTAAAACCGAAGTTTTCACTTTACACTTCCAAAGTCAGTCGAATAAATAAATTTCTGGCTGGGAAAATCTTTGTCGTAACACTTGCATTATTATGTTGCACTGATGACCCGGTGAAAACCTTGTCTGTGAAAAACGGGAAAAGTACATAGTTTTATCGAATCTGATAGGATTATAATAACATTTAACCTCCGATCATAATGAACAGGTAAATGAGATAGTCATTTTATCTATGCTAGGAAGGATATTTTATCAGGCTAACTTAAGCAGAAAAAGGGTTCCCGCTAAATCCAATTACGTTAAGGTACCTACTTACTCAATAAGTCCAAAATAGATTTGACTGTAAGACATACTTATTCTCATGACAATGAAATTGTAATATGTTTAGTTGCTATTTTTCCATGTGATCCATTATGAGAGAACATTATAGAGAACTCTCAAGCATGCAAGTTACCTCACGATATTTCCTGCACCGTTAAAGCAGGTGACATTTACTTTCTAAATTGCAAATAACTTAGATAAAAGTATCAAAAAACCGACTTTAAAATTAAAAAGTAAGAAATAAATTCGTTTGTAAACATACTCCCGCAGTCACAGTTGAGGAATCATAGTTGAGGGGTCGAGAGCATACGCTGCTCCAATGCACATTGGTTGGTATATTCACGTAATATTTTGAAGTCAAACTGACATTCATGTTCCCGCGTGGCAGCGACGGCAAAGCGAGCTCCTGGCAAACTTACTCCAAACTTCACCGCGTTACGTTGAAGTTAAGCAGTAATTATGTTGTTGGCTCGCGGCGATCGTGTGGTCGACCGAGATGAGCAACGACGGGCGCGGTCGGTATGTGGATGGGTGACGCTGGTCACAACATTTCATGGGCGCTTCCATGCTTGGGAAAGCACGATACGACGTCGGTTCAGGTTATTTTCAATTGTAAAATCTTGTTGAAGACCTACGGGCTAGAGAACATTCGACACTGGGTTAGCTACTCGTCTACCGATCCGTGTTGGGGCAACGTAGAGAGTATGATCGGAGCATGCTAGAGTGTAGGTACTCCAACACGCTACTCCGAGGGACACACTTTGAGAGAGACCCTTGTCCAACATGACGCCAATGGGTTGTAGTGTTGTTTAGTCTGGTCACTGTCGCCTATGACCAAGGGCTGTCATGGGCGGCAGCGGATGGGTGGTGCTGCAAGCTCGTTTTCTATCTTGTATCCATAAAAAATTCAAACTAAGGCATCACCCCCTTTTTGCTCGTTTCGGTAAGAATCCTATTTCATAGCTCACCAAGCACGTCACAGAAGCTCCACGGTTTAAATCTGCGCATGATAATGTAAAGTAAACCTTGCTGCATCATTAACTACAAGGCTATTTCCGCAAGCTATTTTAATGTAAACACCCCTTAACTTCTAACAATTTATCCCTCTCATTCCGCTTCTGAAATAACAAGTCCACGTCATATTTCTCGTTTACGAAATGCTTACCAAGAAACAAATTCGCGAAATACCAAGTAGTAAGTATGAGTGCTACTCCTTAGTTAGCAACACCGCTGGAACTCGCATTGTTTAAAGTTTCCAGCTGTTGCGGCTGCTTGCGGCTGCTGCCTACTTCGCCTTTTGTACTGGATTGGATTATAATGACCTGCTAAATGCTGGAAATTTTGATTTTGCAACGTTTAGTTGTAGGAGCCAGGAACTCTTGTTAAAATTAGTGATTAAAGCTCTAGACAAATGAAAGTCTGGGCGCACCTCAAAAGGGTTTTGAGCTGAACTACAGATTTTCAGTTAGTGTAAGTTTTGTATAATATTTTTACAACTATTAAATTTATATGTCAATCTAATGGTAACGTGTAATATTTTCTTTTTTTAATATAATGTTTTTCTAATGCATTTATATATAAAAATTTTGAGCTTTCTGCTTTTCTTCTACATATTGTTACACCTAAAATACACCTCCGTCCACGTAATTTTTTTAAATGCGGTCCAAATATGTTGCTTTACGTATTAATATTTATGATAATAAGGACGCCTTTTAGACGAGAACTATTGGGATGTTCTAACTTGAAATGCCCGGTAGCCGTTTGAGTCTGGTTTTGTGCCCGGTGTGGCAATACGATCAACACATGGGACCTAAACATGGTGAAAAGTGGGTGTGTACACCTCTGTCTACCCTTCTTAGAAATACAGGCGTGACGTTACGTTTTATCTATTAATTAAATTTCCTCGATGAAAAGCGAAACATACTGCATAACTCTTTCCATAGCGAACGACTAAGCTCGTTACGAATATGGACAGTAATGTGGTGCTGATCACCTGTACACTGGACCAATTTAGCGCAGAATGAACAAGAGAGCCTCTTTGGCATCAAGCCAAGATCCAGCCAATACCCCTTAGCCTTAGTTTAGTAACATCGCTCCTTAGAAAAATATAATATCTGGAATATCACCTAGTCCCAGACTGGCCGCTTTTAGGTATGAATCTGTAAAAGAGCTGGATTTAATCACTGAAATGGATGCCTACCCTAAAGCTTTCAATGGAAAAGGTTTCGGTTATGTCTTGAGCTCGTATTATGAACTTTTAAAAAACCATTCATGTTCCAGGCAATTCAGTTTACGGGCTTAAACTGAATCGCTCTATATCGTATTATGAGGTACCTACTTCTGCGCGGCTTTTGGCTGGATAGTTTGTCTCTGGATGTTTTATGTCAACAAGCGAAACGTTCAAAAACGTCATTTATATTAATCGGTAAGTTTACGGTTTCTTATTATTTATATATTTTATGCTCAAATTAGGTATTAATTTAAATGTTTCATGTGAAATATTACATGAGTAGTGAATATACGTATTTCGTGATGAAAAATAATGGAAAATTATAAAAATATGGAAAAAATTTAAAATAATTTTATATGATTTTAAGTCATTGAATGAAATTATGTTTCTGAACGATCACGAATCCTCGGCGGAAATTCAACTACTTCTACGTTAAAGTTTTCGAGTTTAAATTTTATTGATTAGGTGCATTCTTAGATTCTACTCTATAGAGTAATAAATACAGAATTACACATTTGAAATAATTGGAATGGCGTAGGTTTTTTCATTGTTTAATATTTCGTTAAATACAGCTATTTAAAACCTTTCCATAGTTTTATAGTTAATTGGAAATGTACTGTGTAGCATCCATACCCCAATGGCTCGAGTCGATTCAATGTGATCGAAGGAGTTAAGCAAACACGGGCGCGGTTGGTTTGTGGATGGGCGACCGCTAGTGGTAAAATTTCATGAACGCGACCGTGCTTCGGAGGGCACTTAATGCCGTCGGTCCCGGTTGTTTTCAATGGTGAAAACAGTCGTTAAGCTGAAAATCTAAAATCCCTAGGAGACGGCGCATTTAAAACTTCGAAGGGTTGGTCTAGTGTAAGTAGTAAATAAAAACTAATTTGACTGACTTCCTAAATCATCATGATAGGAAAATAATGATAGTGAAAAACCAATATTTTATTTATTTATTTAATCATTTATGTACATACACACTCAAAACCGGAATAAATATTAGAAACAACACAGGAAGAAAGGAAAATGTATAGTAGATAAAGCCATACCTAAGCCCGTCTTTTTTCAGTATTGAGTAGATTACAAGGCTAAGCTGAAAAAAAGGGTTGCAACCATTCGGGCATCCAGCAACCGTACGGGGGGCGGGCCACCAGATGCACCACCATTGATAAACGGTATCTTTCTTGAAATTCACGGTCATGTAACTTATCGAATGGCTTACATTCTTCTCAGACACGTTTTCCGCGTACTCTTTTTTCATCCTTTTCGCGAGCGGCGTCAGCCTCGGTAAACTCGAAAATTTCCAGCTCGTCACACATTTAGAATTACCAAATTAAATACAAAAGCTGAGAACAATTCAATAAAAGCTATCCACAGACACCTCAAACTGAATTGTTATTTTTGACAGTTTAAAGACAGATAAACTTGAAAAGTAATGTCAATAGGAAGCTCTTATTACGGTATTGCCGGCCAATATCCATCCAGAAGCCAGTCAGAGCTAGCGAAGTGTCACGTGACCGCTGACTGGCTGGAATTAAGAGTTCGTAATACGTGATTGCCAGGCAGTCCAGTTTACGGCCGTAAACTGCCTGGAACTAAGAGCTCATAATAAGCCCCAAGAAATTAAAAAAATGTTCTAGTTTTCTTATGAATTGGATTACGTAGGTTTTAAAAGAAACAAAACTGGACAAGTGCCATTAGGTTTCGCGTGAAGAGGGTGTCATAAAAGCACTTCACATGGAAATCTAAAGACTTAGCTTAAGTTAACTTAAAAAATAGTTATCGTTAAAACTGTAATTACTTAATTGATTGAATAAAAATAGCAAATAGAAACAAAATATTAGAAAAAAAGGTGATGTTCGAAACGATTTTTGGCTTTTATATTGAAACTAGAATGTGCCAATTGCGGTAAATACATCACAATTTTGTTATGGAAGTCCTTTGTCTCCAAATACTGCTAGAATAACTAAGCACCTTTAGCTTCGCAGTCACAATTGCGCCTACTACACTGTTACTCTTCACACTTTACTACTTAAACTACATAATAATATAATACACAGTAAAAATTAACAATACTTAATAATAATAATTTTTAACAAATAGAAGAATACATAATTTTATCACGGACCGTGAAAAAGAAACATCGAGAGGATTTATGAATTAAAAAAAAAAAACTACATCTCTGCAAAAAATCACTTCGGTTCAGCATTTCGTAGAGAAGGAGATGACGGACAAACCAAAAAAAATAATAGTTAAAAAATTGACAATATTACAGTTATTTGTCTGTTTCACGGGAACCGTGCAATATTCAGGAATAAAAAGTAGCCTACCTATGTCTTCGCTACCGAGCAGGAGGTTGTCTATACTATACTACAGGCTTCACTCAAGCAACTGTCCAACTGTGTTTGGCCCTCAGCAGTTCATGTGGCCTGTTACGCGGCGACCCATAGACGTCCCACTGCTGAGCACGGGTCTCCCCCACAGACTGTTATGGGAGGTCTAGAGCATACTCCACCACGCTGCTCCAATGCTGATTGGTGGAGGAGATGTGGCCTGTTAATGAATCATAATTGATTCGTGAGGAAGATTCCGTTTTGTACTTTATCGCCACTATCAATACTATACCAATTGTGATTCACTACCGAACAAATCGAAATCTTAATCTTCATCATGATATTATTATAATTTTTTAAATAATATCATTGCATAATAATATAAATTTCCTCTCGGTCATGTTTGTATGTTGACGATATTTTGGGGCCTATGGATTCGCTTATTTCTGTGGTATGTCTTTTGTGTTCATTATTTTTATTCACACAAGGCCATCTGACCCCAAACTAGGCAGAGCCTGTACTATGGATGTCAGAGACTGATATACATACACAGATATTTTTAAATACACACTTAAATAATAAAAACACAAGTGTTCGTCACACGAATGTTTGTCCTGAGTAGGACCACCGCGACGCAGTAAGCAAGGTCACTACCGATTGCGCTAACGAGCCTTCGTGTTCATAGAGTTCAGCAAATATACTTATTTATCGTAATTTTAACGTAGATCAGCTTGCAGCTCGATTCGTAACGTTCATTATATTTTGACAAACCTCGAGCGACCAAAATTTGACGGGCCCGTTGACGCAATCGGTAGCGACCCTGCTGTTACGCCAGGGATCGTTCGAATCCCTCTCAGGACAAACATTCGTGTAACGAACACTTGTCTTCGTTCTGTGTCTGGATGTTAATATTATCTATTTAATTATGTATTTTAAAAATATATAATGTATGTATATATATTAGTCTCTGATACCCATAGTACAGGCTCGCGCCTAATTTGAGGCCAGATGGCCGTGTAAAAAAAAACAAAAACAAAGCTTGTCTAAAACCTAGCACTACTAGCGAGGCCGGGGCCTCACATTTGACATGGACAAGACTAGTGGACAATTTGATTCTCGGAAGTCGTAAGCCACCCGAAGGCCTCAGACAGCGTCAGCACCACGACTGATGATGTAACGACCTCCTCCTCGCGTAAGGAAGCGCTCGAGTAATTTTGCCACTAACACCCATCCAACTGCCAGCCGAGAACGGGCGGAATAACACTACCATAACATCACGCCTGCATTTCACAGAAGGGGTAGGCAGAGGTACGTAGACCCACTTTTCACCAGCTTAGGTCCCATTTATTGGTTAATGAGCCTATTGTCCTCCACCAATCCGCATCGGAGCAGCGTGGCGGAGTATGCTCTAGACCTCCCGCAGCTGTGTCTGTGGGGGAGACCCGTGCCCAGCAGTGGGACGTCTATGGGTCGGGTCGCAGCGAGCCTATTGCCATACACAAGTCCAGACTCCGAAGTTGACCGAACCGGGGTCGAACCCACTAGCTTAGCACGCGATTACGACCACTACACCCACGAGGCAGTCAACTCTACCGACCGTTGATAATGTCACGAACCCGCCACATCCCCCATACATGACTCATCTTATCGATAATTAGTGATTCACTTCAATTGGAAATATTATTCTCATCATCATGATAGCATTATGTTTATTTTCATGTATTTATTATCAACTGAATTTTGTTCCTTATAAAAGGTATCGAATGAATAATTTTCAGTCACTTATCTTCCCATGATGAAGGCATTGTTACTCGTGATTCTCACAGCGGCAGTTTCCGCGAAACATGAAGAGTATAATGGGTGAGTACAATACAATATGGATTGTATTGTATTAATAAAAACAATAATATTAATTAATTAATAAAATATTAATATTATAATAATAATTAATAAAAACACTATATTGTACATTGTAGGGCAATACAAAATTAACAGCACATATTATGTACTTGATTTAGACCTAACCCCTCCCGTTCCGTGAGGAGACCCTTGCCCAACAGTGGGACAGTAAAATGATCGTGGTGGTGACAGCATCTGTCAAAATTTTTATTCTTACTATAAAAACCCGGCATAAAATGCTCAAAAAAAGCAAGCAAATAAGTACGCTAGCACTCAAAATAGTATATTTCATTACGAGTGCGGATAGCCTGTCATTGCAAAGAGTTCCGACAAATTGACAGTCGGAACAAGTTGTAATGACGATTCCGAACAACTATTTTTAATACAGTTGCAAAAAAATGAAGCAATTTAATAAAATAATAAAAACACAATACATTTTGGAAAATGGCGCCAACCGTAAAATAATATAATTTATAGGTATACTAATACAGCCAAGTCTTCAGTAGAATTTTTTATTGATATGAAATGAAAATGAAATTTAATGAGATGAAATGAAATGAAACCTAACCTAATTCATTGAATCAAATCATTAAATCTGATATTGAAACAAATTAGTAGCTTCTTTTTAGAAATATTTGCATGAATCATTGATCGAAGCATGAATCATAAAAACTTGAATTTTTTTAGTAACAACTTCGTGGTTGGTTTTTTCTTTCTATTAGACATTATTTTGACAGTTGGAAAAAGAACGCACGAGTTCGCAAAAGGTAAAGAAAAAGCTCGAGTATGTAATAGCCCACATCCCGAACGCTATACGTCCCTGCAATACGCCACTTTTTGAGCAACTGTATTAAAAAAAAAATCCACTTACCACCCATCAAACTTTCGGTTGACATCAGTGTAACATAACACAAGTCTTAGCGATCAGTTCACGTTGTCACAAGCCGCGTGACCATAAGCGCCTCATGCCTAGCGTACTTTGTTTCAGTTGGAAGACATACAGCGTGGAGCCATCAACTCCTGAGCAGTTGAAGGCATTGGGGAGCATGATGATGCCATTCGAGCTGGACCCTCTGGGGCACGCGACAGTGGGACGTGCTGGCGTAATGCTGGTGAAGCCCGAGCACCAGAATAGCTTCACCACGGCCCTGGAAAAGGAAAGCATAAAATATCGGATCCATTCAACTGATATTAAAGCGTAAGTCAGACACCATCCACATTCAAATGCATGACTTTAAAATGGCGCTGGGGCTGCGCTTGCCGTGATTCGTTCTATTAGTTGTGCGGACGCGCCTTGCGACAACTGATCGCTTCCTTACATTGGAGTAAAAATGTACGATGTGCGAAGATTTTTACCGAGCGTTCAACACTGGTTCAACATGGACGGAGGTATATTTTACAATCCAAAACATGCAAGCCAAAAAGTTTGGCCACTAGAGGACACCCAAGTAACTGCCGACCAAGAATGTGTGGCTTAACACTATCGATCGGTTGTGTCTCGAGCCGCAAGACTTCAAAATCTTATATTTCTTAATCTTATATTATCTAAAAGTAATATTACTTTACTTCCAGACGATTGGACATCGACGATCAGCTCATTAAACAGAGGAACGAAGCTCTAGGCAGGAGTGGCCAGCGTATACCTTACGATAACTACCAGCCCATCGATGTCGTGAGTAACGTTTTACTGCTTAATAAAGCTGTTCTCAAAAATGATAAAATTCATAATACAAGTACACACTGTAGGTAAAACAGCGCCATCTAGTAAAGGTAAAATTAACTACACGACTTTTTCAGGAATCCTGTGCATTATTCTTACCTCCAGGGCTCCAGGGCATGCAAATTGTTATTGTTACATTAGTATTATAAACTCATGTCAGAATCATTAATTATAATTTTTATAATAAATAGTGTAAAAAAATTAATAATTATAGACAGTGTAAAACATAAACGGTGTTTCGTTCCGAAATACGACGCCATGTAGAATATGCTTTTTTACGTATGTATGCCAATAAGTATTTTATTTGGGCACCCATAATTTATTTTATACTCACTTACCCAACGCAATACTGTAATCCATATCATTATTTTCATCTATGATCATTGATATTTAAGCTAAATGATAGATTTTACAATAAGTTCTGAATTTCACGTAATTTTCATCGATTTTAGATTGAGCAGTATCTTGAAGATCTCGCCAAGAAATACCCCAACATTGTAACAGTGGTATCTCTCGCGAACTCCACTTTGGGGCATCCTATTAAATACGTCAAGATTTCCAGCACTAACTTCGAAGACACTTCAAAGCCTGTCATTGTTATGGATAGTGCCTTCCACCCCAGGGAATGGATCACTGTCCCTGTTGTCACTTATGCTATACACAAGTTGGTTGAGGATTTGACTGAAAAGGATCTGTTGGATGATTATGATTGGATATTCCTGCCCGTTGCCAACCCTGATGGCTACAAACACACTTTCCGCAGAGTAAGTTTTTGCACCAATATTAATATTAAAGATAATATTAGTGTTTATTCTTACATCTGGCAACAGGCCAGCCACATTTAAAATTTTAATGGCTCTAGGATAGCAAACGCGGATGTAGCAAAACCTTGTTCAAGGTATGTCACAATTGTCTGCGACATACCTTGCTGCCCTGAGATGGTCGCCTCTAGAACCGTAAACCTGAAGAGGGTGATGGCCTAGGCCACGCAAATATTTTCATGCCTCTCAGAAACATTATTTCCACATTGGAGCAGCATAGGGGTATGCTCTAAACCTCCGGTAGTGAGTGCCAGTGCCCAACAATGGGGCGCCCATGGGTCGAAACAACATAATTGTTTAGTTTGGAGCCCACTATTACTACTAAGTGGTAATAGTACATATAATATGTGATTTTGTATTTTTCAGGAGCGGTTTTGGCGAAAGACTCGTTCGTTCAACCAGCACCCATTGATTCTCATCTGCCGTGGAGTCGACCCCAACCGCAACTTTAACTACAAATGGAATGAAACTGCAGATGGAACAGGCCACACTCCTTGTTCCCATTTATACGCTGGCCCTAGTGCCTTCTCCGAACCCGAGACTAGAGTTCTTCGAGACATTCTCCACGAGCACCTCGATAGGATCTCCTGGTATCTCGCAGTTCATAGTTATGGTAGCATGTTCCTTTACCCCTGGTCCGATGCCACTCTCTCTTCCAACGCACTGAACATGCACGTCGTTGGAGTCAACATGGCTAAAGCTATCGACGAAAGATCGCTCCCACATTTTCCGAACTACATAGTAGGAAATTCTGCACTCGTAATTGGCTATAAATCCAGTGGTACGTCTAAAGATTACGCTCATTCTATCGGAGTGCCTTTTTCTTATACTTTGGAATTACCAGGATTTCACAGAGATGATGATATTGACGGTTTGGGAGGATTTCACCTTGAGCCTCGGTACATCCCGCAGGTCTGTAATGAGACATGGGCTGCTATTGTCGTCGGTGCGAGAAGGACAGGCGAACATTTTCGCAATAGACAGAAGTAAAACCCAAATCTTTATGACGTAACTCAATCTGTTAATCTTTCTGAAATAAACGATTAAGATGCCCAAATTTAGTGTTTTAATGTCCCTAAGTTAAAGCTGATTTACTCTGCACCATCTGCACTTACTTGTGTAGCTGTCAGTCTCGTTGACGGGCCTTTTGCTTACGTGCCAGCATACTAGTGGTTGCCGAATGATTGTCATTTGACCGTTGTTCTTCGAGTATCATCATAATATTAATACATAATATAAAAGAAGTGTAATACTTAAATGCAGGACCAAACAAACAAATTGTTGGGTGGAGGAAACACTTCTTTATTGATTTAGTAATTACACTGTTCTTATTTATGATATACACGGATACGATTTTTACAGTATTTTTCTATTTATTTCCAAAAATTATAGCTATCGTTTACAATGACAGCTCCACAGAGAGAGGGAGGGCGAGCTGCCTGTCATTGACAGTTGACAAGATATAGTAGATAATAAAATAATTATGTTCAAGTTAAACTTTGGACATCCTTTTACGAAAATTACGTGGACGGAGGAGAAGAAATTTGGCACAGTTTATATAGATAAGGAGTGCAGAAACATTCATTTTTATTTAAAATGCAATATAAGTAAAATACATTAAATTAAGAATTGAAGGCCTTCGATTAGGGTTAACGTGTGTTTTCACTATTAAAAACCACTGGGACCGACGGATTAACGTGCCCACCTGTAGTGCTCCGTGTCACCCTTGTCATAAAGGGTACGTTAATTGGCTCGTTACCACACCAGTGCGCAGTAAACGTCCGTTCTGCCCGTGGCTAATACGTGACTGTTTACGTCACTCTCGTGTGCTCGAGACAACGTCATGTTTAACAGATTATATATAGATCGCATACACTACACCACCGAACCTCGGTAGCTACCATGAAATTTGCCACTTGCTGTCGCCATCCAAAATACCTAAACTCAATTAAATGAAATGGTTGAATTAAATTATTATACGTGAAGCAAAAATTTTCTACCCTTTTTTACGAAAATTACGTTGTAACGTTGTTGTAATACCCTCCCGGGTATGAAATTTGGCGCAAAGTTAATGTTTATGTGAAGACTAAAGTCTTCAATCAGTGCGTCCTACCAGTAATGACCTACGGAGCTGAAACGTGGACTCTCACAGTAGGGTTGGTTCACAAGCTTAGAGTTGCTCAGCGTGCCATGGAAAGAGCTATGCTAGGTGTTTCTCTTCGGGACAAGATCCGGAACGAAATCATTGAAACAAAAGTCACCGACATAGCTCTGAAAGCAGCAAGCTGAAGTGGCAATGGGTGGGCCACATCTGCCGGATGACCGACAATCGTTGGAGTAAACGACTGCTCGAGTGGAGACCGCGAATAGGCAAACGTAGTGTGGGACGACCTCCTGCTAGGTGGCGCGACGATCTGCGCAAGGCGGCGGGGAGCAGGTGGATGAGGAGAGCCGAAGATAGGCTCAGTGGCGTGCCTTGGGAGAGGCCTATGTCCAACATTAGACTAATGTGGGCTGAAGAGAGAGAAGAGAGATAGAAAAAAGAATAGAAAAACAGTTGATGTTGAATAGGAGATAAAGGACAGACCAACAAAAATAATCGATTAAAAATTGACAATTAGAACATATTTTTGTGCATTTCACGGGATAACAAGTAGCCTTTGTCGCTCTCCAGGCACTAGATCACACATATCAAGCTAAAATAGCAATCTTCGCAATCCAGCAGGAGGTCGTGTATAGTGTATACTACGGGCTCCACTCAAGCTACTGTCCGACTGTTGAATGAACCAATGAATCATAATTGATCCGTGAGGAAGATTCCGTTTTGTGCTTTATCGCCACTATCAATACTATACCAATTGTGATTCACTAACGAACAAATCAAAATCTTAATCTGCATCATGATAATAGGTATAATATTTTTCAAATAAAATCATTGCTTATTAATATAAATTTTCTCTCGGTCATGTTTGTATGTGGACCTTACTTGGTCTACGGATACACGGATACGCTTATATCCTCGCTAAATTCTCTAATAGTCCAATCTTTTGTGTTCATTTTTTTACTCACACACGGCCATCTCACACCAAACTAGGCGGCGCCTGTGTCAGAGACTGATATACATAGATATTTTTAAATAGAACAAACAAGTGATGGTCACACAAATATTTGTCCTGAGCGGGTTTCGAACTTTCTAATTCGGGTTATTTAACAAAAACTTGTTAAAACATGACTGCCCGCGGTCTACTTATCTACGAAAATTACCTATCTAGGAGTACTAATAACTATAAAAATGCGAAAGTATGTATGTTGCCTTTTTATTTGTTTGTTTGTGTCTACTTTCATTTCGAAACGGAGCGACCGTTTGACATGATTTTTATTTTATAAATATTCAATAAAACAGGACAGGTATATGAATTACGCGGAGAGAAATATCGAACCGAGTTTGAGCAATCTCTTAACTACTATGTTCACATTATTGTAGTTGAGAGTCGAGAGCTCATGCAGTCAGTGTTTAAGAGGCCTCCTAACTAAATGAAATTACAAATTAACCCTAAGCCTCTTCACCACGCCCCCAGTTTTTTTCTGGGTCTCTTACCGCCCCCCTTTAGGCCTGCAGCGCCCACAAGGGGGCGTTATCGCACATTTTGGGAAACAGTGCTCTAGACTATCTGTATACCAAATTTAATTTAATTCGGTTCGGTAGTTTTGGCGTGAAAGCGAGACAGACAGACAGACAGAGTTACTTTTGCATTTATAATATTAATATGGATAACTAGTGGACGCCCGCAGCTTCGCTCGCGTGGAATTAGACATACCTAATAATATAATATGTTTATTTTACACACTTACAAAATTTTTACAAAATTTGAATGCCATATTTATTTATATCTTAATCAACAGCTTATAATATATATTTTATGCTTCTAGTTCTGAAAATGACAAAACATTCATAGAACCTTTAAACCTTCAACCCCTTATAACACTTTTTTCCAAATAAAAAGTAGCCTATGTCCTTTCTCAGGCTCTAGACTATCTGTGTACCAAATTTCATTTAAATCGGTTCAGTAGTTTTGGCGTGAAAGCGACACAGACAGACAGACGGAGTTACTTTCGCATTTATAATATTAGTATGGATGTCAGTAACCCGCCACACCCCCCATACATGACTCATCTTATCGATAATAAGTGATTCACTTTAATTTGAAATCTTAATCTCATCTGCATGATATAGCATTATGTTTATTGTCATGTACATTTATTATCATCTTATTTTGTTATCAGCTGAATTTTGTTCCTTATAAAAGGTATCGAATGAATAATTTTCAGTCACTTATCTTCCCATGATGAAGGCATTATTACTCGTGATTCTCACAGCGGCAGTTTACGCGAAACATGAAGAGTATACTGGGTAAGTACAATACAATACAATCCAATAAAAACACTTTAATGGACATTGTAGGACAATACAAAAATCAGCACATTTAAGTACCAAATTTTTAAAATTAATCGCTTTCCTGTGATGGAGAAGGGTAACTAGCTTCGTATATGCATGGAACGTCTTCCACGCTGCTCCAGTACATTGGCATGGGTTAAGCGGCATGGTCAGAAGTATTAGGCGGTTTGACGACATCATACAACGGTGATACAAAGAAAAAGCCCTGTGGTTAAGGAATTAGCCCCCCCTCAAATGGTCCGGGCCCAACAGTGGGACAGTAAAATGATCATCAAACTGCCGGTTGATACCGGTGTTACTTAACACAAGTCTTAGCGATCAGTTCAAGTTGTCACAAGCCGCATGACCATAAGCGCCTCATGCCTAGTGTACTTTGTTTCAGTTGGAAGACATACAGCGTTGAGCCATCAACTCCTGAGCAGTTGAAGGCATTGGGGAGCATGATGATGCCATTCGAGCTGGACCCTCTGGGGCACGCGACAGTGGGACGTGCTGGAGTAATGCTGGTGAAGCCCGAGCACCAGGATAGTTTCACCACGGCCCTGGAAAAGGAAGGCATCAAATATCGAATCCATTCAGCTGATATCAAAGCGTAAGTCAGACAGCATCTATATTCAAATGCATGGCTGAAAAGCAGCTGGAGCAGGGCTTGCAAACGAGCTTGCAGCACCTCACATCCGCTGCCGCCCATGACAACTGTGACTGACTTTGAACAATATTCAAATAGGCAATGGGATTGTTAGTCCAGTTAGCTGAGAGAACTAATTAGAACATTAGTCAGTTCGTAAGTAGGTATGAGGACTGGGGACTGTTTGTGATAGTTAGGCATGATAGTTGGTGTTAGTAATAGTTCAGTTAGTAATTGTTAGTAAGAGTCGCGTTCCAAGTCAGTCGCAAATGTGTTGCTACCCTTGAGGACTAAAATGGTCGCCTCTAGAGAAGTGTAAACGGAAACCACACCTTTCCAACCGCACCACAATTAAAGACACAATTACACAGTAGAAATGGTACCGTGGCGGAAGGTGGTACTACCCCGGGCGAACTCTATATGGAACAAAATAGGTGTCATGTATAACCTATTTGGTTCCCTATAGGCTCTACCACCTAGTGAGTAAGTTACCATAGTTGCGCCTTGCGACAACTAAACACTTCCTTACATTGGAGTAAAAGTGTACGATGCGCGATGATTTATGCCGAGCGTTCAAGGCTGGTTCAACATGGAGGGTATATTTTAATAAACATCCGGAACCGACGAATCAATGTAGCCTCCAAAACATGCGAGCGGTCCAAAAAGTTTGTCCACTAGAGGCCAATGTAACTGCCGACCAAGAAGAGGTGAATCACGACTCCACGACTACAAACCGTTAAGATGTAATAAAGCAAGTATTATTTTACTTCCAGACGGTTGGACATCGACGATCAGCTCATTAAACAGAGGAACGAAGCTCTAGGCAGGAGTGGCCAGCGTATACCTTACGATAACTACCAGCCCATCGATGTCGTGAGTAACGTTTTACTGCATAATAAAGCTTTTCTCATAAATAATGTCTGTTTGTCCGTCTGTCAATACAAGCATATGACATCAATGTCAATGATCAACACGAGGTAACGAGGCATTTTAAATTATTTAATGAATGTCCATCCATATTATTATTTTCATCTATGATCTTTGTCATTCAAGCCAAATAATAGATTTTACAATTTTGTTCTGAATTTCACGTAATTTTCATCTATTTTAGATTGATCAGTATCTTGAAGATCTCGCCAAGAAATACCCCAATATTGTAACAGTGGTATCTCCCGCGAACTCCACTTTGGGGCATCCCATTAAATACGTCAAGATTTCCAGCACTAACTTCGAAGACACTTCAAAGCCTGTCATAGTAATGGATAGTGCCTTCCACCCCAGGGAATGGATCACTGTCCCTGTTGTCACTTATGCCATACACAAGTTGGTTGAGGATTTGACTGAAAAGGATCTGTTGGATGATTATGATTGGATTTTCTTGCCCGTTGCCAACCCTGATGGGTACAAACACACTTTCGGAAGAGTAAGTAGTTTCACCATGATTTATTACAGAGAATATTAGTATTAGTGTTTATTCATAAACATGTGGCACCGGGCCATCCACATTTAAAATTTAAACAGCTTTAAGGTAGCAAACGCGGATGTAGCACACCTACCCGCAAAAGTACCATGTTCAAGGTATCTCTGAGACAACTGTGACACTTTGAACACGACTCAATAGGCAAGTCTTAAATCGCAATTGTTCAAAGCCGCGTTGCAGCGCTGGCAGATGGCCATGAAGCCACGCAAGTATTTTCATGCCATTCAGAAACATTATCTCCGCATTGGTGCAGCATAGGGCTATTTTGTTTAGTTTGGAGCCTACTATTTCTACTAAGAGGACTTTGTATTTTGTATTTTTCAGGGGCGGTTTTGGCGAAAGACTCGTTCGTACAACCGGCACCCATTGATTCTCATCTGCCGTGGAGTCGACCCCAACCGCAACTTTGGCTACAAATGGAATGTAACTGCCGATGCAACAGGCCACACTCCTTGTTCCGATGCATACGCTGGTCCCGGCGCCTTCTCCGAACCCGAGACTAGAGTTCTCCGAGATATTCTCCACGAGCACCTCGATAGGATCTCCTGGTATCTCGCAGTTCATAGTTATGGTAGCATGTTCATTTACCCCTGGTCCGATGGCACTCTTCCTTCTAACGCACTGAACATTCACGTCGTTGGAGTCAACATGGCTAAAGCTATCGACGAAAGATCGCTCCCACATTTTCCGAAATATATAGTAGGAAATTCTGCACTCGTACTTGGCTATACCTCCAGTGGTGCATCTGATGATTACGCTCTTTCTATCGGAGTGCCTTTTGCTTATACTTTGGAATTACCAGGATTCTACAGAGATGATGTTGATGACGGTTTGGGAGGATTTCACCTTGAGCCTCGGTACATCCCGCAGGTCTGTGAAGAGACATGGGCTGCTATTGTTGTCGGTGCGAGAAGGACGGGCCAACATTTTCGCAATAGACAGAAGTAAAACCCAAATCTTTATGTAACTTAATCTGTTAATCTCTTCTAAAATAAACGATTATGATGATGAAGAAATTTAGTGTTTTATTATCCCTAAGTTAAAGCTGCTTTACTCTGCAGTAACTTGTCAGTAACAGATGTGCCTTGCCAGTAACTTATTACGTATAACATAAAAGTGGTTGCAGAGTGATTGACATTTGGCAGTAACCAATAATCCAGTATCATCATAACATTAATACTTGAAGCAACAACTTTGAACACCCTTTTACGAAAATCACATAGAGGTGTATGAAATTTGGCACAGTGAAAGTGTATATGGACAAACAACATTTTTATATAATATGCATTATAATAAAGATCATTAAATTAACTTTTTAAGTTTTACCCCACCTTACTATATATAATTCTTTTTGGCACCCTTATCTACACGTACCTCCTTATTAGTGGTTACAAGCGTAACTGTTAAACGAGATGCTAGATTCTATCTCCGTTTCTATTTTTTTTTTAAATGAGTCGCGAGATATTTTACCAGTATAATGAAAGTCGCTCTAGAAACCGATTAATCGACATTTCAATGACTTTGGAGTTATTGATGAGCCTTGATTATTGTGATAAATAATTTCACTGATAGCAGAAAGATTTTCCATTCAGGTTGCGATACCATGGGAAACCCTTGGATATTTTTTTATGAATACAAAATACAAATATCACTTCCAAATAAAAATTAACATTTTGTGCTTAGAACATTTTGTGCTTTAGCTTGCACTGTGGTGCAGAAGTCAGTGTCTTCCCCGTTGTATTTTTTTTCGTATGTGTGTATTAGTGTACATGATGTATGTATGGGTGATCAATTGTGTGTGTATGAATGAGTGGTAGTGTGACTGTCTCTGAGCATATGATGGGCGTGCCCATGGCGTGCCAGTGAGCGCGAGATATTAAATTATTCGACTCTTTTTTTTATGTTGTCGTAGTCTAAATCTTGCAAGCTGTCGGATATTTTTATTTTTCTCTTTGGTCAGGTTGAGATCTTAAATTTTATTACTAACACACTTTTATTAGCTTGGTATGTTTATAATAATATGTACCGGAATCTTTGATCGTGATTTTCGCCCACATAAATTTGAAACTATGGACACTTATCAAGGTATGTTATATAATTTGGATGCTAGATGGTCGTACTGCCTGCAAGGCATCATACTACTTACTTTATGCAGTTACTTTTAAACATTTAGGTATGGCCCCTTGGTATTAGAAAGAAGTATTAGTTTGAACCAAATTAGTCCTTTGCCAAATACATTATTACCTTTAAAAACCTTAAAGGCTCAAAAGTGGCTAACACTACTTAAACGTGGACGGACAAATAATCGTGTCCAACCATAGATAAGAGAATTTAATCCCGATAAAAATAAATGAATCTGAATCTGATATCAGTGGATTATCGCAAGGATTTAATTATTTCCAGTTGATTTATATAATTTTATTAAGTTCAGTAGATTCCTAGCGGCTGGGAGCACCACTCGGCCACCATGTATAAGTTTCTACTAGTAATCTCTCTGTACTTTCTCGCCGTGCAAGCTAAGAATGAAGAAATAGCAGGGTAAGCTGTACTAGCTTCTCAAAAATACTCACAAATTAGTTATCAGAACTTCTTTGAATCTAAAACAATATTTTTTCTATTCCCAATATTGTATGTAAATAATTGTTGAATTACTAAATAGTTGTTGTTTTACTTACAAATAAGTCACATGTTTATTTATATTTCTAAATCTTCAAATCCGACCTTTTTTGTCATATACATGAGGCGAGGTATCGCGGTTAAACGGTGTTTTTGAATGTATTTTATTAATGACTAGCGCAGCTTTGCTCGCGTGGAATTATACATAACAATAGTTTCGTTTACACCTAGTAATATTATATAGCCTATGTTACTCAGTGAAGATGCAGCTTTCTAATGATAAAGAATTTTTGAAATGGGTCCAGTAGTTTTTGTGTGAAATCATTACAAACAAATGTTTCCTCTTTATAATATTTATAAAAGGGCACTTCTAGGGTTGTGGGAGCAAGATTGAAAGCTCGAACCTTCCGTCAAGTGACCCGGGAAAGACGATGTAGTTTGTAGCTGCATAGCGTAAAGGTAGTGTTACGCCTCGTCCGCTGAACTGACCAAGCCACAGCGAGCATGCCACGTCTATCCGGTGAGCAGGCCGCTCAGGGTAGATAAGCCACGTCCATCTGATGAGCAAGCCGCTCAAGGTGGATTAGCCACGTCCATCTGCTGAGCATGCCGCTCAAGGTGGATTAGCCACGTCCATCTACTGAGCATGCCGCTCAAGGTGGATTAGCCACGTCCATCTGCTGAGCATGCCGCTCAAGGTGGATTAGCCACGTCCATCTGCAGAGCATGCCGCTCAGGGTGGATTAGCCACGTCCATCTGCTGAGCATGCCGTTCACGGTGGATAAGCCACGTCTTCCTAGGGGTATGCCTCTCCAGGTAGATCAGCCATAATAGCAACATCATTTTCTTATTGTTAACCTGTATCTCTATCTGTTCAGTGTTGTTTATATAAATAGTCATTCAATTGATACACTATTTAATCATTAGTTACAATCCATGATCCGGGTCCTAGTCTCTTGGATTTTATTAATTATGTACTCTTTGCCATTAATTATTAAATTATTTAATTAAATATTTAGTTGTCCCAGAACTTTAAAGAACTATGATTATGATTAAATTTATGTGATGGCTATAATTGGTTATATCAAAAATAGTCAGTTCATGTTGTTATTCCTCAAGATTCTTACTAATGATTCATTTGAAATGTCAATTCATTTTTGTATAATTACTGTTATTGTTAACAATTATTAATCTCACTAAATATAATTATAATAATGTTATCCATTTGCACTGCACTTAAAGAGTTGTTATGTTCTACAAAACAGTGTGCGGCTATGATTGGCTATGATTCAGAAAAGGTATCAATTTGAGTAATTAATGTATAATGCATAGAATAATAATTCATCTAATGTATTCAATAATATCTTTTACATATTTAAATCATAATTATGTATAGTGTTGTATGTATAAGATAGAATGATTGTGATAATTATTACTTTTTCATTATGCTGCCACAGCCAATCACAATGATTTTCCATCCCACAGTGGGGCGATAGGGAGGGATATAGGGTATAAATACTCGATGTTGTATTGTTAAAGGTATGAATAAATATAATAAAACAAGTGTGGAAACTCTGCTCCGTTTTCATTTTATTACTCTCTTACAAATTACTTACAATCGAGTGTGGAAACTCTGTTCAGTTTTATTTTCAGCTTATTACTTTTCAGTACTCTTAACAGTAGTTAAGTTACATGAAGTTAAAGACCGAGAAAGAGATCCCGGATCCTAAAGGCCACCGAGCGGGTTTCAGTGGGTGGAAAACCCACATAACCCGGCGTCGCTAAAATGTCTTGTTGTGTTTTTCAGACACACCCTGTACCAAGTGAAAGTGCAGAACTTCGAGCAGATACAAATCCTCAGCGAGGTGGTTGAACGGTACCACCTGGATGTCTGGATCTACGCTGTGCCAGGCCGAGAGGGCCTGGTCCTGGTCCCGCGGGACCTTCGGCAGGTCTTCCAGAGGGAACTCTATGAAGTAGGCATTACTTACAAAGTGGGAGTGGAGAACATAAAGGAGTAAGTTAATTTATTTTAAAGTTTTCGCAAAATTTTCGCTCACGTCATTGCGTGACGTAGTCTAACAGCTTTAATTTTCGCCAAATACATTAGCTATAACCCAAAGACGGCCCACTGCTGGGCACGGGTCACCCACACATACAGCTGCGGGAGGTCTAGCGCATACTGCTCCAACTCGAATTGTTGTAGGAAATATAATAATATACGGATGTTTATATAAACGCATTACTCAGGTATAAAAAGCTAAGAATAGGTCTTAAAAACATTACATTCAGAGAGCCTAAACATAACAATGCCGCTGAACGAATTTAATTAGGTTTAAGTGCTTAATCTAATCTGTCATTAAATAAATCCAGTTTGGATTTTCCTATTGTTATCAAAAATTAATCATTCATTTTTATCTATTCTAATTTAATGATAAATGCACAGCCCAGAAGGACATATAATACATTTAAGTAGTATAATATTCATTAAAATCAGACAAATATGGACAGGTTCAAAGTTCACGTGCTCATTTCGAGTTCAAATCTGAAGAACTACTAGAAGAAGAAGAAGAAGAAGAAGAAGATATTTATTTTTCACACAAAACACTATACAATCGACAAATAAAAATGAACTAAAAGCTACTTAAACTATGTACAGTGTCATGCGTGAAAAAAAGGTTTACGCTCAGCATACTGCCCTGTGTCACAGGGCTGCTGATTACTACGTATCTTTACTGAGTTATGTGTGTCTTGTCAATTAAATGACATTTGTTTTAACGCTAAAAGACTGTTCTGATAGTATCGAAGGCATGATATGTATGTGCACCATTCCGCAATGAGCCTGTGTGATAGAAGCTCTATATTCGCCGCCAGACAAGCGAAAAATTACGAGTACATATCTCGATCGAATGGGGAAATTCCATATTTTAAATCACTACAATGTAGGTAACAAGTGGAGTTAAACACTCGATTGGCGGGCCAAGAGATAGATACTTACTCATAGTACGGATACTACTTATAGTACAGATTTTTCTATTTAACAAAATACAGCCTCTGACCTCTGCTCACTCGGAGAAAATTCGTTTTCAATAGCCAGTGGGATATAATGAATTGTGATGACGTTGATGTAATAGGTAACATTAATGACACAACGAGACATGACATTACGCCTGTATTTAATGACACAACGAGACATGGCATTACGCCTGTATTTAATGACACAACGAGACATGGCATTACGCCTGTATTTAATGACACAACGAGACATGGCATTACGCCTGTATTTAATGACACAACGAGACATGACATTACGCCTGTATTTAATGACACAACGAGACATGGCATGACGCCTGTATTTAATGACACAACGAGACATGGCATTACGCCTGTATTTAATGACACAACGATACATGGCATTACGCCTGTATTTAATGACACAACGAGACATGGCATTACGCCTGTATTTAATGACACAACGAGACATGGCATTACGCCTGTATTTAATTACACAACGAGACATGGCATTACGCCTGTATTTAATTACACAACGAGACATGTCATTACGCCTGTATTTAATGACATTACGCCTGTATTTAAACCATGCACCGTGTCCACAGCGTGGTGGACTTGGAAGATGAACTCTTGTCTGCTGCCTCATCGGTGCGATTCAACCGTTCCCAAGCTGGCCTGCCTTTTGACAGGATTCATAGATACGCAGAGGTAAGTCGAGGCTGCCTTGTTGGTCTAGTAATACAACTACAACTGCTTAGAAGTCCTGGGTTCGAAGATCGGCGGAAGTATTTTTCAAAAATTAAATTGAAAGTAAGTTTAAGACTGACTGACTGACAAAATGGGCCTTTTAAAGGCACGTTTCGCTTCTAGTCCCGGTTTTATTCAATTATATAAACAATCCATAAACACCTTCGGGTTGCTTGAGTTTCCGCATGGAAACAGCGGGTGCTGAAATTTTCTGAGAGACAAGTAATATTATCAGGTATTTTATTGTAGTGCTGTTTGTTGTATTTTGTTTTGTATAACTGTGCGATCAACTTTGATATGGTTTCCTGTCACAATTAATATTACAATTATATGAATTATGAATCAACATTATAGAAACCACAGGCTACACACCCGTACCCAACAGTGAGTCGCATAAGGCTTGTCGCTTGGCTTATCTTTTATTTCCTTACTTCGACTAGCGTCATCAGAGTCAGCTGGTATCGGTAGAAGCTGAGGGTAGAAGTTAAAGTTTTTTTCAAAGCCTTCTGGCAATAGACCTGAGAATCTAATCACTTATGAACATATTTGTGCTACTCGTATTACTGTCTTATGTACTCAATTCAAGAGACTGCGCATAAAAAGACCATCTGTATCCAGATATGTATTTTCAGGTAGACAGCTACTTAGTGGAACTGGCTGCGCGGTACCCCAACGTACGCGTGGTCTCCGGTGGTAGAAGCGTCGAGGGGCGTGACATCAAGTACTTGAGGATATCTACTACTGACTTCCAGGTGAGTGGACGGACGGTGTTGAACTCAAATCTTAGATAGTTTTGTTTTTAAGTATGCATCAAAAGTAGAAAATGCCTAGGGCATTAATGTCCGCTTTAGAGGTGTCAATAAAGTTGAATAAATTTTTTTTTTTGAGATCTCACAGGGTTCAAACTAAACCTATGGACAGTCTGGATAGAATGCGGAGTAACAAACATATTTTCTATACCCTATTATAATTTGTTAATAGACTGAAATAAGCTATAAATAATACGAATAATTGGTATTGCCATCCTTACACTCTAGAATGTATCGGATAACAGGGCCCTTATTACAATTTTCCAGGACACAAGTAAGCCCGTAATCATGATGATGTCAATGCTCCACGCGCGAGAATGGGTGACCCTCCCAGCGACTCTGTACGCCATTCAGAAACTGGTAATTGACGTCACGGAACAGGACCTGGTGAATGACATCGACTGGATTATCCTGCCTATAGCCAACCCTGATGGATATGAGTTCAGCCATACTTCAGTAAGTAATCTTTTAAACAAGTTAATTAAATTGTTTAAAATACATCAGAAAAAGTATATTTTTGGTTCCATCGAAAATTTGAAGAAAAATACATTTCACTATCATTTAAAAACAGAATTGTTTAAAGATCCGTACTGCCTGAAAAGTCTAAATCTTGATAAACCAACTCCAAAGCATTTATGTTTGTTTTGGCACTGTTTTATTTCAATTTCAATGTTCAATGTCAATTTCTCGTTCTCAGTCTCGTTTCTGGAGGAAGAACCGCGCCACCGGTTTCTCCCCCAACGATGTCTGCATGGGAGTCGACACCAACCGTAACTTCGACATCTTCTGGGGTACCGCATCCAGCAACAACCCATGCTCTGAAACCTTCCATGGCCCAACCCCCTTCTCTGAACCCGAAAACAGAGTTATCAGAGATATTCTCCAGAAATACCGTAACAGAATCGAAATGTTCCTCGATATGCACAGCTTTGGAAGCATGATCCTATTCGGCTTTGGTAATGGCCAGCTGCCTCCTAACGCGTTAACTTTAAATCTGGTTGCGGTCAACATGGCTCAAAGAATCGATTCAGTCAAATGGCCTTCAAACAGGAACTACATCGTCGGTAACGTTGCAATGGTTCTGTACCAAGCATCTGGAGGATCTAGCTGTTTCGCTCAGGCTAATGGGTCTCCCCTGTCGTACACCTTTGAACTACCAGCGTATAGGAACAACAATAACAATCTATTGGGTTTCATGGTAGATCCAGCGTTCATAGAACAAGCCGGCTATGAGACTTGGGAAGGCGTTAAGGTTGGTGCCAGGTGGGTCGTTAGGAATACTCGTGCGAAACAATTGGGTTGAGATAGATGGAAACAAAACTTGACAGAAATCTAAGATCAAATAAAGTGTTTATATAAACTAATAAATCTTTATTTTCACTCTATATCATTAATTTCATTTTTCATTAATTTTTATTGTGAAGCTTTCGTGTATTTTGTTAGTTGCAAATTGTGAGGTTCGTTTTAGATGGAAAATAAAGGCTCAGATTTTAATATATCTATTAAAAAGGCATATTAATACAAAATTACTATCCCATATAAAATATCAAGTTATAAAAAGAACGAATTTTTACAGTGAAATTAACGAATGCATTATTTTATCAGGTAACTGAAGATTAGATAACAGAAAATTTTCAGCTTACCCCATTACTTCAATGATCAAAAACCTAGGGACCTTAACCTCTATTTTAGTGATGAAAAAGCACATTGAAACTGGACAAATGCTTCATAACGCCAACGTAAATCATAATAAAATTCAATTCAGTTACAAAAATGTATATTTACCAACAACCTATTCAGTATTGGAAGTAGGATATTAATGCAATAACCGAAATTCCAGCGTCGCCTTGGCCGGGAATCCGGGTATTCTTTGCGCTGATTTATTGAATCGACCCTTGCGGTCCCTGGGAAACTTTACTCGTCCTATTTTTAGTCGGTTATTGGATTTCAAAATTTTATCTCTAAAAGTAGGTATTTTATTCACAGTAACATTTAATTATTCACTAGCTTTTGCCTGCAGCGTCACCCGCGGAAAAAGTATAATCAAGTTAAGCATGAACAATCGAAAAAAATTGAAATCAAACTTGGAACAATTAAGGATAATTTTTTTTTTTAAATGTTATATGATGGATGGATGGATATTGTTTTCAATTGTATTAATGATGGGTAAGGTGAAAGCTGGGCACGGCCGCGAAGGAGCAACGTTATATAAAGGCTCAATTTCAATCAGCGATACTTCAAAGAAGTTATTTCAAATACTTGTAAACTTTGGGCACAAGAATTTATTCTTTGGACTTTGGTAATACTCGGGCTGTCATATTCTAAATGAAATGAAATAGACGATTTCGACAGGAAATTAATTAAATTAATTAACTTTAATCAGAAGCCTTCGCTTCATGTTTTTCAGAAGTTTATGGAATACAAGATCTTGATTGTGATACCGAATTTCGATCACTGTCCGTTATGGAATGGAACATAGGTATTCACACTGAGGATAACTTAGAATGTTAGATTTTTTATGCAATGCAAGGTAGCAAACGAGTGTGCAGCTCTTAATTTTATACTATGCCGCCCATGATTCTCCCAGTCTCTAAGACTCAAGAAGGGTCTGGGATGGGTAGTCTAGTCTTGTTAGCAGAAGCTGTTAAATGCTATAGATCTGCAATATATTTAGTTAATATAAAAACATTGCATTATCCAATCCTCAATATAAACGTTTAGGTATAGTCACAAATTTTGATGGTAAGATTATCTGCGTTTACTAAATTATATACTACTAGTGGAGGCCCGCAGCTTCGCTCGCAGACTTTCTAATGGTGAAAGAATTGTTGAATTCGGTCCAGTAGTTTGTTGTGTTACTTTAAAAACAATTGTTTCCTCTTTATAATATTAGTATATACAAATATTTCAATTAAAAATTGATCGATAGTTAATTATCGATTAAAATCGAACGATTTAGTTTTGTCCTTTTCACGGGCACCATGCAAATTTTCCGGGATACAAAATAGCCTATGTTCCCCCTCCAAGATCATTCTGCTGAGGAAAAGGACAAACTAATAAACAAACCCACACTTTCTCATTTATACCTATATAGGTTAGGACAGTATATAATTCTCTGCAGTCAGGAGTCCTGAATAAATGTTTTTCTCCTCTTCTTTCTATTCAACGAAAGAAACAACATTCCCCATAGAAACGAGTTGCGACATGGATTTCTGCCAACGCCGAGATAAAAATCATGGCTGCATTCCAAATAGATTTATTTCTACGTGAATTTCAAAGGAATCTTAGGTAATGGTTTTATTTAACGGGGTCCTGCACGACATTCCGCAAATTAGGTCATTGAATCACCATTACTATGCGCTTAGTGCAAATCGGATTCAATGGACTGTCACCGCTAAACTACTGAGGAATTATTTGTAGGGGAAGTAACCAATTATGGAATAGTACCCCAAATACACAGTAGGACATACCACAAAGTTACCACATATATACACCACAAAGTTCCATATTGGGTACTATTCTACTTTCATGTACATACTGTTATATACCGTGCTTCGGAACGGGTACGTAAAGCCGTCGGTCCCGGTTGTTTTCAATGCTGCAAACAGTCGTTAAGCTTTGTCGAAGACCTTCGGGTGGCTTGAGAACATTCGACACTGGGTTGGCCAGTAACCACCACCAATCCGCATTGGAGCAGCGTGATGGAGTATGCTCTAGACCTCCCGCAACCGTGCCCAGCAGTGGGACGTCTATGGGTCGCAGCGACTAATATGTTATCTAATATGGAAGTCTATACACGACTATATAGGGGAAGGACTATACAGGTCTTTACAGGAGGAATAGACAGGAGGATATTGTTGTAACTCTGTCTGATAGATACAGGTAATCCAAAGAAACAAGAGACAATTATTGAAAAATTTTTTTTTAAAAAAGCTTTTCATAACTTTTTATTTTTATTTTCGTGCATTGTCATCGGAACCAAATATGTGTGCCAAATTTCAGCTCGATAGCTTCAGTGGAAGTGGGTGAAATATTGATTGCAAGATTCCAGGACATACATACATACGAGTGAAGTTAAATAAAAGCTTTTAATAAAAATACTGTCCAACCAAAGACGTCTCATAAAGTAGATTCTTATGGTACGGTATTTACACATGTGGCCATCGAAACAAATGAAGAGCCGAAATCGAGTGTTCCGCTGGAGATATTTTACGCGCGACATTTCACTCCGCAACGTGTTGGAGCTTAGGCGTTCTGTCAGACTTTCAAAGAGACGGGATAGTCGATAATCCTGTATCGATAGTTGTGATTTGTGTTTTTACAGTCAAAAACTTACATAACATGATATCATAGAAATAGAAATAGAGATAGAAAATAATTTATTTTCTTTCTTAATGGTACAACATAACAAAATGTATGCATAACAAAGTAGTGCTTAAAAAGAGAACTAAAAAAAGGAACAAAATTTAAAATTAATATAAAAAAAACACTATCACGTTTATGTATTTTCGCGAATGGGTATGGGGGGTACTAGGTAGGGTAGTGATACTACACAGTACACCCACTTTCACCCCATACTAATGAAAATTTATTAATCTGAATAATAAATAGCTAATACTATAACACCGACGACCCATAGACGTCCCACTGCAAGGCGTCTATGGGTCGCAGCGAACTGGAAATTCCTAGTACTCAGTCTGGTTTTGTGCCCAGTGTATGCACACATTGGACCCAAGACACCTCTGTCTATCTCTTCGGGGATAAAAATTAACATGTTATTGGATCATATCGATATATCGACATTCTCAAAACGTTGCAGCACTACTGTCCACTTCGGAACGCGTTGTCACGTCTCAGCCCGAGGCAATATTTTTCGTTTGCCCACCTTCTTACTTTAAGACGAGCTCGCTGTTAGGAATTTTCTTATTTATCCCTTATTCCAGGTGTTCGAACGTATATTAACTCAATGTTTAGCTTTTACTGTCCTTACAGTATTTGTTTACGTTGGAATAATGGGTTTTCTGTTGTAAAGTAGGAAATAATTTGGAGTATATAAGATTTATGTGGAAGGAAACTTTGTCAATCCGAGTTATCTTTGGATTAATAATAATGTCCTCATCTGCAACGAGACTAAATCACTTTTGCAGTTTCGATCTGGGCATATTCCATGCAATAAGTAAGCATTTTAGATGCGGACAACATGTTCAAATGTGATGCTCAACGAGCAGTAGGTATGTCTGATGACCTTGCACGTATCGATAAAATATGCTTTGAACACAGCGAAAAGATATAATTTGATTTAGTCTTTTGGGCAGTACAATAATACTCACAGAAAAAATTAAGAAAATTTCTAATTTTAAGGGATTTTCCATTTTTGTTTCCTAGTCTACTGTATGTAATCTAAATATTCTCCTTTTTAGGTCGCCTTTAAAATAAAATTAAACATGCAATGTCGCGAGTTGCATACGTTTTAACCGTCACTTCGATAATTATTCCGGATCAATTTTCAATTTGGATATTTATTCCCGGGAGCTGTTTTACGTGTCACTGCGTTTTGTGCTACATTCGGAAGCTCACAAATTTATTTATTATTATTTATTTATTGTAGAGCTATGAAGTGTTCTCGCTGTATGAAGTGCTCTCGATAGCTCGACGGTTAATTTTTGAGTAGTCACATAATGATCACTTTCAGTTGCATTTTTCAATTTCAATTTCAATAGCCTTTATTAACAATCAACTTAAACTAAATACAATTTTTGGAAGTAAAATCAGACATCGGTAATATAATTGTTTTGCTTTCCAGCTTATGCCTCAGTTGCATAATAAATTATTGAATCGTGCATTGTCATCGGAACCAATAAATATGTGTGCCAAATTTCAGCTCGATAGCTTTAGTGGAAGTGGGTGAAATATTGATTGCAAGATTCCAGGACATTCTTACATACTTACAAACATACAAGTGAAGTTAAATAAAAGCATTTAAAAAAAGGAATAAAGCCGACTGCAAAACAAAATATGTTTAATATTAGTAAGAAAATTATCGAAAATGTTTGTTTAACGTCCAATCTCCCCCACACTGTCTCTCTCTTGCCCCAACAGTAATATACTCGTACGAAACTATCTATCTATCTTCACTAACTTATATCTCCTTCTAAACTTCCGTTCGCCTCGCCCGATCACACTTTTCGTGACGCTCTCGTCACTCATTCACCAGCTTACTCGCTAAGTCAAGCGTGTGTTATTCTGTATTTTGCATCTGCATTTATCGTACCTAGTTGGTACGGTTTAATAATGTACCTGTTCGTTTGCCCTAGCCCTCTCTTTAATTTAACTTTGAGTATTTTGCGGACAGCGGTTTAACGCGCGGCCCCAGTTAGGAAAGAATTAGGCTGATTTTAGCAAAGTTTTACTGAGGCCACGCCGAGCTTTGGCTGGCAACTTAAAACTTTTGCCTCTCTATGCCTATATATAAAGGTAAGTTTTAGGATATTACGTGTAGTTTTTGGGATTACTGACATGGACACAAAGTTAGTACAGTGAGCATTTAAAGGAGAACCGATTTATTTCAACAAGGAGAATAAAACAATTTTTTAATGGATATAAGATGGCAAACGAGCTTGCAGCACCACCCATCCGCTGCCCATGACAACTGTGATTGACTTTGAACAAGTCGACAGGTACTGGGATGGTTAGTCCAGTTAGCTGAGAGAGTTAATTAGAACATTAGTTGGTCAGTTCGTTAGTAGTTATGAGGACTGGGGACTGTTAGTGATAGTTAGTCCTGTTAGTTGGTGTTAGTAATAGTCCAGTTAGTACTTGTTAGTGGGAGTCTCGTTCTAAGTCAGGTACTTGTTAGTGGGAGTCTCGTTCTTAGTCAGGTACTTGTTAGTGGGAGTCTCGTTCTAAGTCAGTCACTGCTGTGTTGCTACCCTTGAGGACTATGATGGTCACCTCTGAAGAAGTATATGGAAACCACACCTTTCAAACTGTAATACAATTGTTTTAAAAACAATTACTACACGGTAAAAATGGTACTAGGCACCGTGGCGGGCGGTGGTACTGCCCCGGGCGAGCTCTATATGGAACAAAATAGGCTTCATATAGGAGTATAAAATTAATATTTTAGACTGTTGATTAGTTACAAATAAATATGGCATTCAAAGTTTGTTAAAAATGTTACCATTAAGGGTGTAAAATAAACATAGGGGATAACACATTTACGGATTCATTACAAATTTGTGGAGCTAAAGTTAACGCATTAAGATGTTATGTCTAAATTCACGAGAGCGAAGCTGCGGGCATCCTACAGCTTCACGTGTACGATAAATACTAAAAAGACGTTTATTCGACTAAACTAAAATCGGAATCTCTGTAGCTACGTAGGCACCCCAATTCCTTAGTAAATTCGCAACACAAAACCGTCACCTTTCACAAAAATAACTTGATCAAAGGAAAATATACAAAAGCCCGATCCGTCATTATTAAAGTTGTTCCGATACTTATAATTCAAACACTCGTTGGTACAGATTTATCGAAACAAAAAATTATTTCTTTGTAATAAAATAATGAGCATTGTTAACGTTTTTTTTGCTGTCGAATAGAAACTGAGTAGGGAAGTTACAAGTTGTTATGGGTACAAGCACAGAACAGATAAAAGAGGTTATCTGTTCTGTGGGTACAAGGGAGCAAACTAACATGCACTTCATACCAAGACTGCCACTTTGCCACTAGCGGTCACCCATTCACAAACCGACCGCGCCCGTCGTAGCTTAACTCTTTCGATCACATTGAATCGACCCGAGCCATTGGACGCTACATGGCTGTATGCCATGCTGGCCCGCGTTATGGACATCAGTTATTATATAGCTTGTAGTCTACCTATCCATTCTTGGTAGTAATCCATCCATCAATCAGACATTGCTGTACAATTAACGTCATATTTCAAACAGTTTTACACAAAACCTTAACAAATTATACACCTAAACCTTCCTCGTAAATCACTCTGTCAATTGGTGAAAACCACATGAAAATCTATTAGTGTTATCTATATAAATCTATTCTATGTTGTGTGTTATCATTTTGTAATGTCAATCATGGTAGCATTCAAGAAGAAAATAAATTATTTTCTATTTCTATTTATATTCCTACTAGTGAACGCCCGCAGCTTCATTCACGTGGAATTAGACATATTAATAGATTCTTATTAACGCGTTAACTCCACTTTGTAATGAATCCGTAAATATGTTATCCTCTATGTTTATTTTACACCCTTAAGGGTAAATCTTTACAAACTTTGAATGCCATATTTATTTATCTAATCAACAGCCTAAAATATTACTTTTATGCTTCTAGTTCTGAAAATTACAATATAGTAGGGGAGCCCAAGAGGGGATTTTGCGGGATACTCAAGCGCGTAAGTTTAATATACAGTGGGATACCTTGTACCCGGTTAAGTACCTCCACCAAATATGAGCCCCATATATAAATGGGGCCGTCAAGGATAAAGGATCAGATTAGTAAAAAAAAAAAAAAAAAAAAGGGGAGGGCTACAAAGTTACTCTCAAATTGTAAGATTAGTGGAATATGGGCTACAAAGTTGTAGCCCTCCCCTTTCTTTACGTTACTCTCAAATTGTAAGATTAGTGGAATATACACTTTTTAGCATGTAATTAACTCACCCTACCTTAATCTAACGCGCTCAAGAATTTCTGATGACAAATTTTTTTTTTTTACTAATCTGATCCTTTATCCTTGACGGCCCCATTTATATATGGGGCTCATATTTGGTGGAGGTACTTAACCGGGTACAAGGTATCCCACTGTATATTAAACTTACGCGCTTGAGTATCCCGCAAAATCCCCTCTTGGGCTCCCCTACTAATATATTCATACAACCTTTTCATCCCCCTTTTCAACCCTTTACAACACTTTTTTCCAATTAAAAAGTAGCCTATGTCCTATCTCAGGCTCTAGACTATGTGTACCAAATTTCATTTAAATCGGTTCAGTAGTTTTGGCGTGATAGCGAGACAGACAGTCAGACAGACAGACAGAGTTACTTTCGCATTTATAATATTAGTATGGATTATTTGATTTGTTAATTCTACAAACATAATTAGAATAATCACAGCATTGGCATCAACATATTGAATCAATATTGAAACCAGCTCAATTGAGCAACTAAATATACCTATGAGTGGCTTCATTGTGCATAATTATAGTTTACCGCGATTGACAGTCACGTCATATATAATTGTCGCCAAATTATCACTTATAATGTTACCTTACCATGTTTCTCTCGTGTCTCTCTTCCTGTTAAATCGCTGCCTTCGCCGCGACTCATAGACGTCCCACTGCTGGGCACGGGTCTCCCCCACAGACGCAGCTGCGGGAGGTCTAGAGCATACTCCACCACGCTGCTCCAATGCGGATTCGTGGAGGGGTTAGTGGCCATCCCAGTGTCGAATGTTCTCAAGCTAATAAATATAATAAAATAAATAAAATAATAAAGCAATGTTCTTCGACAAAGCTTAATGACTGTTTCCACCATTGAAAAAACCGGGACCGAATGCTTTACGTGCCCTCCGAAGCACGGTAGCGTCCATGAAATTTTGCCACTAGCGGTCACCCATCCACAAGCCGACCGTGCCCTTCGTTGCTTAACTCTATCGATCACTTTGTCGACGCGAGCCATTGGGCTATGGACGCAACGCTACGAAATCGCTGCCTACTGTAGCCAAACTAACGAAACCTTTGCCAACTGGAACAACAATTATTACGGGGTGGTAGTACAGTCCCGAGAATTAACTACTAAATCCATAGATTTATACTAGAACTAAATCTTATAGGAGGAGATTGAATTTGTGTTTCTTTTGATCTATATTTGATCTAAACCCTTCCTGTTTGGATACACAAACCCCTGGTTATATTGTTGTATTCTTTAATCGTTTAGCGAGAAATGAGTCCAAGCATAATTATTAGACTGCTTATTAAACTAATGGATGCGCTCAAGGGAGCCCTAAGAGTCGCCATTTTGAATAAAATGAATGAAACAAACTGTAATAAAACGTTGAACAAATTGTAAGTGGCAGTTAGCCCCACAATATAAGGCCCATTCAGATAGGGAGCGAACATCTTGAGTTTAATGAAATCCCAGTTGTTTCCAAGAGTACTTTTCAGTCTGCGATTAAAGGTCACCGCACAAGGACAGGATGAATATCAAATCCGTATCAAATAAGTAGCGTCCATGGCCCAATGGCTCGCGACCATTCAATGTGATCAAAAGAGTTAAGCAACTACGGGAGCGATTGGTTTGTGGATGGGTGACCGCTAGTGGCAAAATTTCATGGACGCTACCCTGCTTCGGAGGGCACGTAAAGCCGTCGATTCCGGTTGTTTTCAATGGTGAAAACAGTCGTTAAGCCTTGTCGAAAACCTTCGGGTGGCTTGAGAACATTCGACACTGGGTTGGCCATTAACCCCTCCACCAATTCGCGTTGGAGCAGCTTGGTGGTGCTTGGCTATGCTCTAGACCTCCCGCAGCATAGTCTGTGGGGGAGACCCGTGCCCAGCAGTGGGACGATAACGGTCGCAGCGATCAAATTAATAAATTGTAAATTTTGAAAAGTGTAACCAAGTTACTTGCCGTGTAACAAACGAACTTACTTCACTAACGAACTTACTTAACTAACAAACTAACTTAACTAACAAGTGTTGTTTTTAACACCCTCTGTTAACTGAACTAACCATGTGGGTCCCTATTAGTCTTGTTCAAAGTCGGTCACAGTTGTCATGGGCGGCAGCGGATGGGTGGTGATGCATGTTTGTTTTCTATCTTAAAGGCATATATAAGACCCCGAGCGCTTCATATAATCATCAACATCATGAGATGCAGTTTTGTTCCAAGTTGTCAGTGAGCGCTCACCTCAAATTCGGGTTTTAATTTAACACATATTGTATTGCCTGTCCTTTACACAGGGTGTAAACCTGTGTATTGGTGATTCTTCGAAACATTCACAAAGGTACTATTCTATTTTTAGATAATATTCTCTCGACCAAAATTGTTAATGCTAAAATGTGTCTGTCTGTCACAGTTTAATTGAACGTTAAATGGTTAAGGGCATCGCCCTGCTAGGACAGTAGCATAGGTCGGACAACCCACGCGCTATGGTTACTGGTAATAATTCTGTATGCGTCAAACTTTCGGTTCAAATATGTTTCATCTGATAAACAGATGTGTGAATGTTGATGTTAGACCGGGTATTAGAGATAAGTCCTCCAGAAAACCACCTTTCGGAGAATCGAGAAGCCATACTCCGAGCGGTGGACTAAATTAAGGGTGTTAGACCGGATATTAGAGATGAGTCCTCCAGAAGATCACCTTTCGGAGTATCGAGAAGACATCTGCGAAATACAACAGGCTAGGACCTTAAATCGGTGACTAGGATATCATTGAGCAAGGTCAAAACATGTACCCATAACGGTGACTCTCTTACCACCACCATACCATTACAAACACACCGTTACAATTACACCGTTCATTGCCGTTCCACAAGATGGCATGTTAATAATCCAGGTTTATTACCTACCTACCTACAAGCGATTAAGGTTTATTGGACTATCGATCTGGTAGTTAATATTATCTCCGGGAATGAGTTAAGTAATTAAGTTACTAAACTCTTCTAGTGCTAATCAAGTTTAAGTGACTTGGTGATGTTCGCCTTTTAGAACTATATACACGAAGTTAAATAAGATTCTTAACCTCAAATTCCATTTCTGACACATTCAAATCCCTCAGTAATACCTACTAACCCATAGACGTCCCTATGTTCGGCCCCCCCAACCGCAGCTGAGGGGTTTGAAGCATACTCCACCACGCTGCTCCAATGCGGATTGATGGAGGAGATAGGGTCACAGGAAAGTCTTCGACATGTCTTTGTTTTGCGATCGGCACTGAGGGCTCAACGTGCCCTCCGAAGCACGTAAGCGCGCATGAATTTTAGCCACTAGCGGTCACTCATCAACAGACCACGTTGATGTTGCTTAACTCTGTCGGTCACATGCGATCGACGCGCGAGAGATCGGGCTTCATTGCTATCACTCGAAACTTTTCTCGAAGCCAACAACAATATTTTTCATCTCATAAAAGCACCCATAAACTACTTAGGCAGGCCTTGCCCGACTAGAACAATGAAAGCAACTTATATTGCTACGTCGGCCCTAACTATTGAAAGTTTTGCAATAAATTTAAATATGAATATGTCGTTTGAAAGAGACGGAAGTACGGCACGAAGAACAAACCTGGCCGTGCGTTACACCGAAGTGTAATTTAACGTCAATTGGTACCATCATGTGTAAAAAAGGTATAAGATTATATTGTTACAGGGGGATAACACATTTACGGATTCATTACAAATTTGTGGAGCTAGTAAAATGCTATAAGTGGACGCCCGCAGCTTCGCTCGCGTGGAATTAGACATGCACTAACTTCAAAAACGGCAAAGTTTCATATTAACTTGCGCCCCCGTTTTACCCCCTAAGGGGGTGAATTTTCAAAAATCCTTTCTTAGTGCTCCCCTACGTTATAAAAGGAACCCCTGTGCAAAATTTCAAGTTTCTAACCCTTATAGTTTAGGCCCTGCGTTGATATGTCAGTCAGCCAGTCAGTCAGTCAGTCAGTCAGCTTCTCCTTTTATACATATTATAGATTCCACGCTAGCGAAGCTGCGGGCGTCAACTACTTTACTATATCTCCGTTACCGCGATTTACGTAAAAATGAGCCAAGTTTCTGCTTCACGTTTAATATGTATATGTTACATGTCGGTGTGACACGGAGCCTGCTTGGTGCCCAGAAGAATTGTTTTCTTCGGCAAGTCCGAAACTTGGCCGTTAATGGCTTAAGCTAGTTTCACAGTACCACGACTCTCATAAATAAACACTGCAATATTTTACTTTAACAGCATTAACATTAAGAACTTCATAGCAGAACTACTTACAGTGGTGCATCACCATTGAAGTTTCGCGAAATGCTGGCATCTACGAAGGAATGACACATTAAAAAAAATTCAAAAAATAGTGTATACTAATTCTGTTATGAGGATGGATTTGTTTTTGTTGTAATGTTTTCACACAAAAACTACTGAAACGATTTCAAAAATTCTTTCACCATTACAAAGCTGCATCTTCACTGAGTGACATAGGCTATATTATTATATTTATAGGTGTAGCTATATTTCCTAGGTGTAAACGAAACTATTATTATGTCTAATTCCACGCGAGCGAAGCTGCGGGCGTCCACTATCTAACATAAATTATTACAAGTAACCATCTGTTCTACGATCGCTCTCTCCGCAAACTGGACTAACCATCCTTATCCCTGTTAGAGTCTTGTTCAAATTTCAATCACAGTTGTCGTGGGCGGCAGCGGATGGGTAGCTCGTTTGCTATCTTACATCCATAAAACAATATAGGTATTAAGTGTTGGTAAAATGCGTCACTTGAATATGACACTCGACGTACCGACTCGTGCTATTAAGTATTCTGTGGTAGGAATAACAGATAAAAGGTTTAAGAAGCGGTAATTCGCAGTGTTTGAAGAAGACCTTTTTCGCAAAAATAAATATCAATTTCTCAAAATAAGCTTACAACGCTTTATTTTCAACAGCAGTGAGTGAGGCAGAGAGAGCTATATTTTATTCATAACTCGATCAGCGCGCATTTGATAAACGTTGTGTTAACATGTCGCGGAATTTTAAAGCTGTATCATTGAAGGCATTCGACAACGTGAACAGATGACCTGAAGAAGACGGGGGGAAACCGCTGCATTCAGAAGGCACGGGAACAATGTCCAGCAGTTGGTATTATTTATCTCTCTCAGCTAACTGGACTACCCATCCCAGTCCCTATTTGAGTCTTGTTCATAGTCAGACACAGTTTTCATGGGTGGCAGTGGATGGGTGGTGCTGCAAGCTCGTTTGCTATCTTGTATCCATCAAATAATCGGTTACACTAATGTAACCGATTATTCGCGTAGGTATATCAAAATGACACTGTCATAAAACATTCAAATTTACGTATTCTACAAGCAGTCTCAACTGCGTGTTTCAGAATATAAGTTTGCAACGCCATCTAGTGAATCAGTTTAGTAGTAACAAACAAGATATCGACCTCGAGTTCCAGATTTCTTGTAGTGTAGGATGTGAAAGTAGGACAAGGAACATTAATAATTTGGAAATATAAGGATGGTTTGAGGCTGGTGACAAGATCTTTATTTTTTCTGCGCAGCACCTAAAGGTGTATCCATAAAATATTGCTCTGAGGCGTATCCACACCATTCTATCGCGTAAGCACACAGTGGAGCAATTCATAAATCTCTTTTCTACACTAGGTAACTTGCAATAGGGTCATACTAGAAATCGAATTTGGGCTAACAGCCTTAGCTAGCCAGAGAAGCGCTCATTATCTCGCGGCGTAGTTTCGTGCATGGAGAGGACGCTAAGCCGTCGATCCCGATGTCATAAAAAAAAAAACTTTATTGCAAAAAAAATACATATAAATGTCACGTGAAAAGCGGCACGGAGACACAAATACAAATATTTTTATTGGCCAGAATAACCGCTTCTACAAGTATAATCGTTGTCCCCACACTAGGATACCCTGTGTTGTGGGTAACAGCGCTCTTCCAGATTCCAGTTACTAATAAAAAAATCAAAAAAAATACAACAACAGTGCAAGAAACTCTAAAATATGTGCTAGGTGTCAAAATAGCCAAGCCTTCAATAGCCGTACAAAAAATTTCCGGCAATCGGGACCGCCACTAACCTTTCCTTAATGAAGATTATAAAGAAGGTCCAGGGGGACTGTTAGAGGACTATATACGATATAATCACCGTAAAAAGAGGATAAAGCTTTTCCCTTACGTGACGATCTTTACCAAAACTTCGTTCCAATAAGTCAGTTCCACACGACAAACGTTGATTTTTTACCCTCAGGGGCAAGCGTGCGTGATATCGCTAAGAGAATTTATTTCGCTCGCGTACCCTGTTTCAATATTACTTGATGTCTTCATCTCGAAATAATATCCCTGTGGGTTTTTATGATAGCGGGACTTTGCATGCAGTGATTTATTACATGGCAACCGTTGCTTTTTATGGGATCAAAATTTGGTTTCTACTTTCCAGGTTTATAGGTTGTGGTTACTATAGAACCTTAAAAGATTAAATAGATTACATACATTGAAAATGTTCTGTTTAGAGTTTGAGCGACCGCCACCCAACCAAGTACAATTTCTGCCATGTTTTTTATGCAGTTTGTTTTTGTGGTTGCAAATGTAGTGTTGTAGCGTCCATAGCCCAATGGCTCGCGTCGATTCAATGTGATAGAAAGAGTTAAGCAACGACGGGCGCTCGGTTTGTGGATGGGTGACCGCTAGTGGCAAAATTTCATGGACGTTACCGTGCTTCGGTAGGCACGTAAAGCCGTCGGTCTCGGTTGTTATCAATGGTGGAAACAGTCGCTAAGCTCTGTCGAAGACCTTCGGATGGATTGAGAACATTCGACACTGAGTTGGCCACTAACCCTTCCACCAATCCGCATTGGAGCAGCGTGGTGGAGTATGCTCTAGATATCCCGCAGCTGCGTCTGTGGGGGATACCCGTGCCCAGCAGTGTGACGTCTATGGGTCGCAGCGTATAACCTAGTGGAGATTTTAATAATCTTTAAATACTATCACGAATTTACAGCCGAGTTGATAGATAGATAGATAGATAGATACATTTAGTTTTATCACATTTCAGCATAATTACATTACACAGTATTATATTATATACATTATTATATTATATTATATTGTATACAATTCGGCTGTGTTTTAGCACTGGTTCTAGCACTGGACCACTGCCCACTTTAATGTAAGACATAAATCAAAGGGTGGCGCCATATTTGTTTTCTCCGCAGACAACTGGACTGCGCTATATAAATATTGCGTAATAAATAAACGGCGGGTATCCCAGGGGCCGAATTCGACCACACTCGCGAGGACCCGGGTTCAAAACGAAACGTTACAATGCCTTCCTAATTAAGTGCGTTTTAAAAACGTAACATGTTACAGTAAAGGAAAATTTATAAGGAAACCTGCATGCCGGGGAATTCATAATGTTCTCTTTAGTATGTTAAGTCTGCCAATCCTCTCTGTGCACAAAACCTGCTAAATTACAAAATATCCTCAGCCAGTGTCCTTGATTAAAGTGCCACACCAAACAAGGTTGGCAACTGATGCCTATTCAGTAGTAGACATTCCCGAGACCTTGACTAATCGTTGAGTGGTCTGGATTTGACGCCGTTCATTAATTAAAGCGATGACGTGGCAATTTGGTATCAAAACATGGCATAGAACTTTGCCGCTCGTCTGGAAATTTCAATGCGAGGGCAGTCACATCGTGGCTGCATGTTCGTTTAGCTACTGTTGGGCACGGGTCTCCCCCACAGTCACAGCTGCGGAAGATCTAGAGCATACTTCACGCTGCTCCAATGCGGATCGGTGGAGAGGTTAGTGGCCAAGCCAGAATCGATTATTCATAAGCCACTCGAAAGAAGACATTTACAAGACAAGGCTTAACGAATGTTTTGACTATTGAAAGCAACCAGGACCGACGGCTCACGGTGCCCTCCGAAGCATGGTAGTGCCCATGAAATTTGCCACTAGCGGTCACTCATCCTGAACCGACGAAAAGTGGGACTAAGATATGGTAGTGTGGTAGTTTGATGCGTCGCTCCACGATATCCAGACCTTCAAAAGGGTTTCCAGCTCACTCGTAAAACAAAAACAGAAAAAAGGATAGTAGGTAATTGGTATCGTCTCCTATGATCAATCATGATTCGAACCCCGACCGCTCTCGTACTCCGACTAAGTTACTGCGAAGTCGTTAAAACGCCTGACGTTGACAGGGCCCATTAATTTGATGGATGACGTCAGCTTATTCAGAATTAAACTATCCTTCGAGCTAATTACATTTGTTTAAGTTTATACACTGTATAATTTGGGGAAGCTTTTTATATGTCGTCTGAATAGAATAGAGGGTTTTGTAAAGAACGTAAGTACGGTTAATTCAAAGGGTTCAGCGTCGTTTTGTAGCTGAGGACTTAAGTTTATTCATCACATCCTTTTCTTCATCCCACTGTTGGGCACGGGAATGAAATTCTATGCCAATCCATCATCCAAGCCATGTGAAATATCAGATGCCTTCAATGGAAATATTTCAGGCACGCAGAATCCCTCACGATGTTTCCTTCACCGTGCTACGGTGATATTATCGCTCATTATTTCAAGTCATTGTAGTGCGTGCCGCTTGGATTTGAATGATACGAGTGATACGCCTTCTAGTTCGATAGCCTAGATAGATAAACTTCAACGAGGAGCTTCTACGGATAGAGCTTTTTTCGGTTATTTTCTTCCAAATCAACCAATCTTCTGTGATGGATGACTAATTCCACGCAAGCGAAGCCAGTAGTAGAAGGCGTCCACTAGTTCTAACGTAAAATATCGTAGATAAAATCCAATATACACTTATAAATAAAATCCGATACTTCTTGAGCTATATTTAAACCAAAAATAAACAGATATAATAATAGAATAGGATGGAAATCCTGTATTTTATTAGCATAACAAACAACATAGGACAATTCAAACTTGAATACATAAAAATGACTTAAATACAAGGCAATTATAAAAAAAAGTGAAACAATTTGTCGAAATAAGTAACCACAGGCCAGTAGTGTAACCACGGCAGCTGGTTTTCAGTGTAACCCGTTTTGACATGCAGTTCGGACTAGTAGAGTACCAGATGACATAGAAAGCATAGAGTAAGTCATTCTGGATACTTATGTTCTTATTTTATTTAGCATCCAACACAATCTAAGTATAGATTGTGTAGTAAGAAGTAGGAGTATAAATATCAGTTGTGGGATTTTCATTCTCTTCTCGCTTATTGTACACGGCTAGCTTCAAATCAGCTGTAAACGCTCTCGGACATTCGAAGCTGACAACACTCGTTCTGTCGGGATAAGGTTCAGTAGAGTTACATGCAAACGGCTTGACGCATCCTCTCGGAGGATTATCACCGAATATGGTGCAGATTTTCTTAAGGTACCACGGGTCATCGACACCGAATATGGTGTTTTTGTAGCCTATCTCGATTATGGGCGCAGCATCGATACCCAGCTGGCTGTATTTGGCTGCAGAGAGGCTGGCCAGGGAACCCCGTGTGAGGACGCACTGGCGGTATTGGTGGGGGTCGACGCCTGCAGCGCAGAGGCACTGCTCGCTTGGGTTACCTGCGAAAGATGCCACAGCCAAAGTTAGAAGAGCTAACAAAGTTATAAACATTGTTTATAACTCTGTTAGTGTGTGTGTTAGTTATTATTGTGTGTGTTATCTTTGTTGCAATTTGTGCATTACAAATAAAGTTTTTCTTTCTTTCTTTCTTCTTTCTTTTACTGATCGTGGCACGACAGTTTAGCTCTGATGAAATCCGAAGGGGATAGTTGCGCATGAGCTCTTACGACTGAGAACCCTAACAAACCTAAGCTCGACCCGCGCCAGACGAGATTCTCTATGGTCAGAAACTCCACCTCGCATCGGGTAATCGCGGAGACTCAACTAGCTGCAACCCACTGGTCGCTGGTCCCACTGCTGGGCACTGGTCTCTCCACAGAAAGAGAATACTCCACCAATATTTTCGTGCCAGATATTCGTGCCATGTTTTTCATGGTAGCATTAACTTTGTAAACCATCCTTAGATAGAAAAAATAATGACGTTCATTCAGCGACAAATACCATATAAGGAAAAATTAAAATATCTTAATCTGATCGATGGTGTGATAGTACCTTCAGCCTCACACTTCAAATACTGGGCCTGCAGGAACGTGTTCATCCTGAGCTCATTCACCGCACACATGTGAGGTACCGCGTATCTCCCGCTGCCCTGGAAGTAGTAATCCACGCTGATCTCCCCTCCAACGTTATCTATTATCCAGGGGTAGGTCCGCGTGAAGAATTCCCTGTGCTGGTACACATCTCCGTACACAGATATGACGTAAGTGGCACACGAGGCGTGGAAGCACAGCACAAGCGCGTAAAGGATATACATTGTAGGTCTGCTCGCTTTGGAGTGAGGAGCATTTTATGATGGATTGCACGTGTCTCTTTCAAGGCTCAGCGGACACTGAGTTGAAACTGACGAGAAGACCTGAGATTTCACTGTCACATCGCTGCGACTAGAGCATAATCCATCACGCTGCTCCAATGCAGATTGGTGGAGGGGTTAGTGGCTACTACAGTGTCGAATGTTCTCAAGCCATCCGAAGGTCTTTGACAAGGCTTAACGACTGTTTCCAGCATTGAAAACAACCGGGACCGACGGCTTTACATGAAGAAGCACCAGATTCTGAGCTGAGACCCCGAATAGTTGTTGGGAAAACCCGGGGAACGAACCCAGGACCTCTGGCTTATCAGTCGTGCTAACAACCACTAGACCAATTATATCTCTGGAAAGTTAAATTATAGTAGTCAGATTTATTGGTCTGACTTGATACCTTACAAAAATGTTGGCTCTTAAGAAATAATATTCCGTGTAAGAGGAACAATCCGGTGTAAACAATTTTATTTAATTTTACAAATATTTTATCGAGCATAACTAATTTGATTTATTTATGGTTAGTGAGCGTTTCGCCTTAGTTTAGATAAAAATATCTGGAGAATTTGAAGAGCGTCCTAATAAAACGCAGACCGTTAAATCTGGAATGTTGAAATCGTGTAACACTTCTGAACCAATTAAAACGGTCATTTTATTACTGATGTTAGAACTGCGATTACTACTATAATAGTACGTGAAAGATTTGGTTCATTTGACTTCATTACAACCCGCAACCCATTGATGAACCACAGCTGGGCAGGGGTCTTTCCCACAGTGGCTGCGGGAGGTCTAGAGCAAACTCCACCACGCTGCTCCAATGCGGATTGGTCTCCACCAATAATGTTAGTGGCCAACCCAGTGTCGAATGTTCTTAAGCCACACGAAGGTCTTCGACAAGGCTTAACGACTGTTTCCACCATTGAAAACAACCGGGACCGAGGGCTTTACGTGCCCTCCGAAGTACGGCAGCGTCGAAATTTTACCACAAGCGGTCACCCATTAACAAGCCCACCGAAACCGTCGTTGCTTAACTCTTTCGATCACATTGAAACGACGCGTGCCATTGGGCTATGGAAGCTACTGTTACTAGCGATCACCCATCCACAAACACCTCACCTTAATTACTTGGTCGATCGCATACGATTGACCCGAGCCATTGGGCTATAGACACATAGAAAACACCAATATTGAGACCAATATTGGCATACAATCCAATATTTTCCCATTATTTTTTTATAAGCCTCCCAGAATACCATATAAATCTGACTGGCGCGAAGGTTCCTCCACATTTTCCTGTAGCAATATACTCGTAGGAAGTGTCATTGAATTGCTTAAAAAGATAGTTTCAAGTCAAAGTCAAAGTCAAATAATTTATTTCGCTATGAGGCGAAAGTCTAGGTAACTACAAACTGCTTAAAGAGAAGAGATATAATAGTAGGGGAGCCCAAGAGGGGATTTTGCGGGATACTCAAGCGCGTAAGTTTAATATACAGTGGGATACCTTGTACCCGGTTAAGTACCTCCACCAAATATGAGCCCCATATATAAATGGGGCCGTCAAGGATAAAGGATCAGATTAGTAAAAAAAAAATTTGTCATCAGAAATTCTTGAGCGCGTTAGATTAAGGTAGGGTGAGTTAATTACATGCTAAAAAGTGTATATTCCACTAATCTTACAATTTGAGAGTAACGTAAAGAAAGGGGAGGGCTACAAAGTTACTCTCAAATTGTAAGATTAGTGGAATATGGGCTACAAAGTTGTAGCCCTCCCCTTTCTTTACGTTACTCTCAAATTGTAAGATTAGTGGAATATACACTTTTTAGCATGTAATTAACTCACCCTACCTTAATCTAACGCGCTCAAGAATTTCTGATGACAAATTTTTTTTTTTTACTAATCTGATCCTTTATCCTTGACGGCCCCATTTATATATGGGGCTCATATTTGGTGGAGGTACTTAACCGGGTACAAGGTATCCCACTGTATATTAAACTTACGCGCTTGAGTATCCCGCAAAATCCCCTCTTGGGCTCCCCTACTATAATGCTAATAAATGCTATAATACTGATTAATATAAAGCAAAGGATGAGCTATTGATAGTTTCAAGTCAAAAGTAAGTCAGAGATTAATTAGTTATTGACCAAGTTGACGGAAGTTTTAAGGCCGCCTGAAAGTCTGCGACTGCAACGATTGCTCTTGAATAACTAGGGCTCCACAAATAATGCAACATTATTCCAAAGTATTTCAAATCAATTAAAACAGCAAAACCGTAGAACAAAGCCCTCTCGTATCGTGAAAAGGCAGGCTGTCGTCTTCCACCATTTTAATTAAATAATTACGAGGTCGAATCCTCTCGCAATGTGTACGGATTCAATTTGCTGACAACTTGCCCCATTGTGCCCCAGGAGGGGTTGGGGGACGTAAATTATTGTGCTATTGGATCGGGTCAAACTCTTTCGTGATAGTGATGAGGTCATTGTCGATGATTTTCGATAAATATGCTTATAATTATCAATCTACGAATATTTATATTTTTCAGAATCACAGTGTTATATCTATCTATACAAAGGAGAATTAGAATTAGACATAACAATAGTTTCGTTTACACCAAGTAATATTATATAGCCTATGTCACCCAGTGAAGATGCATCTTTCTAATTATGAAAGAATTTTTGAAATCGGTCCAGCAGTTTTTGTGTGAAAACATTACAAACAAATGTTTCCTCTCAACAAAATAAAAATGTCGATATAAAAAAGCCAGTCAGCGTCCACCCCTAGTACAGCCAACATTAGCTGATCGTTGGACTGGAATGTAGTGAGAACCTTTTTGCTGACCGTACCTATTTATTGTTTCGACACAATAAAACATACGAGCAAATCAGTTGTTACAAGTGGTTTGTTTTGTGAACATTCAATTTGTGCAGGTCGCAGAAAGCTGGCCTGCCACCTGGCTTGGTACCATTTGGGGATACCATTTTGTATTCCAGTGGGTGATAAATTACATTATAGGTTCAGTGATAGCAGTAGCTGAAATTCGTAAACTTTCTCAGGTCCTAAGGTGCGGCATCAAATGCGAGATTTATGATATTTTTGCGTTTTATACAATAAAATTAATTGTCACTCGGTGAAACAGTGAAAACACTGGGACACTGAAAGGGCTGTATTCCATCAAAACAACTGAATTTATGCCGTATAATTAGTGGTTGCAACGCATCTGCTATCATCTTCTGATACTTATCAACAAACCCACCTACACAAACAGTCAACCCTTAAACACGAGAAAATCACGACGAAAATATTTAAAGACGAATTTTCGTCCACATGAGTCTTCGACTTCTGGGGACGCAAATTCCAACTATCTGTAGAACAATCTAGATTCAATGTGAGGTAGGCTTCTCAGTAGTAATCCCAATTAAAAATTCAACAGAAATTTACTAATTTTAAAATTCAAGCGTCTCCAAACAAACACCACACCATACAGCGTAATCGTGAAATCGTGCATACTAACGCCATCTATATGTCACGAATCACACTACTATAGTTGTCTAGTTGCTCTATAGATGGGGCAAATAGAATGTATGTCGAATAATTCAATCGTTATTAAGTCTTTGTTGTTGGTTGAATAAATTTGTCGATGATTTTTTTTGATGGGCTTATTCTTATGTCCAGCAGAGTGTTTAGACTAAAGAGAAAAATAACAAATATTTTTCTTTTTGCTTATGGCTCAAAAATGGCCACAAACTGCAGCCTGTGATTTGCTGTCGTGCTATCGGTCGCCTAAACTCTCCGATGCTGTGGTTCACTTCAATCACCGTTGAGTATGACAAAACAGTGTTTCTCAATAAAACGGGGCGGCGTCTAGCTCAAAACATTGCTTAGATCCCAAGGCGGTGTTATACAGATCATTATCTACGGTAGCCTGGAGAGGCGGGGGCGCGCGTGCCTTATTCGTCCCCGTCCGTCTGTCGGGGCAATTAGGCACAGGTGGATTGCACGTTATTTCTAGAACTAACTAGAACACGCTACGTCTGAAATAGAACGCCAAATGTATATTCTGTAGGTACTGTGCACTGTGCACCTGATTCTGGCAGGCATGACAATACCTGATTTTCACAATGGAATTAACAGTAGAGGCTACTAAGGAATTTTGTAGGTACCTTATTAAAGACATTTAATAATTTCAAATAGGTACGGGCTTGTATTATTTTTACTCGCTGGAAAAAATCGCAAAATACGGTCTTAAATAAATCTCAACAGTTTTATCTCTCATATTTGAAAACTAATTAGGTACCATAAAACTTTACGTAGGTACTTATTTAGTATGCTAAATAAAGTTGAAATTATATTACAAAATTTGTAATATAGTGCAACTTCTACTAAACGCTCCTTCTGATGTTTGTGTATTCTGTGAGTTACTTCACTACTCACTAGGTAGTGAAGTAACTAAACTCAAAATAACATGAGCTGCGTGTTCTAGAGATGGGCTGTCATGGGTGTGATAATGGAAAATTAGAGACGGATTATAGATTCGCCATGGGAGGTCGAAATTCATATTTTTCATACCCCATTGCAGAGTTTCCGGTTAATCGAAAAAGCTATAAATTCTGATAAAGTATTTCAAAAACACATTTATAAGGCGAACAGTAACCCTTATACCCTGACCTCTTTCGTCCTTACATTTGACTTCGAACGGCTGGTCATGTTATACTGGTTAGATTAAATTTATGGCCAGCTATAACAAAATTGTAATTAGGTAGAAAATGCAATCAGGAGCAGATTATTTTTACAAATAACGAGGTAATTATGACATCCCACAATTTAGGTTTCAAATTTCGTTTGCGAAGAATATTTGAAAAATCCAAACTCGTAGTAGAAATAGTAATATTAATACCTAATGAACGATTAAAAATAAAACAAGCAAAACAGAACTCCAATTTAGAAACAAGAAAATATTTGAAAAGTCCAAATTAATTTAATTTTTCTACATTTAAGCGATTCGTTCTACAAGCACTTCACACACACGAGAAGTTTGGAGTTCAAAGCTCGCGTCTATTCAATGTGATCGAAAGAGTTAAGCAACGACTGGCGCGGTCGATTTGTGGATGGGTGACCGCTAGTGGCAAAATTTCATGGACGCTACCGTGCTTCGGAGGGCACGTAAAGCCGTCGGTCCCGGTTGTTTTCAATGGTGGAAACAGTCGTTAAGCCTTGTCGAAGACCTCCGGGTGGCTTGAGAACATTCGACACTGCGTTGGCCACTAACACCTCCACCAACCCGCATTGGAGCAGCGTGGTGGAGTATGCTCTAGACCTCCCGCAACTACGTCTGTGCGGGAGACCCGTGCCCAGCAGTGGGACGTCAATGGACTCCAGCTTCCTTAGCATTTCAGAAATTTATTTACAACGAAGATTATCACCGTCCGTCATCGATGTTTACACAGTGCGGAGCTATGAACGGGCAGATACAGGTAATTATGGCCCAGTTGCCCCAGATAGGGATGTAGTGGTGGTAATCGATATTAAACGTGCTCCAATGTCCTTACGTGGGAGATTGCGTTGCAATAGGGATATTTGTCTATCGATACGAAACTAAGTGAAGACAAAACCTTACAAAAATTAAACTTTAAAAATTGTTTCAATGTTACCCAGTGGTATTGTATCTTTAGCATGCCAACTGTATGGACTTTCTAATTGGTTTTTCGCAGTATCCAACTAAATCCTCTAAGTTTACGTACGTACGTACTACTCAAACTACGTCAACTGGGGTGTACCTACTGAAAAGCAGCAACTGATTTGCCGTTCAGAGTGAATTTCAATTTTTAAACGGTTTTATTTAGCTTGCCCTGTTTATTTATATGGGTCAAATCTAGTAATTGAAATTTGACCAACTTCCTGTTGACGGATTATCTGTTTGGTATGCACTTTTTTATCCTATTAGAATAGCTCTTACCCAAAAAATTTATACCAATTATGTATATTAATGAGTTTGTTTTATTTTATTGCTTATATTATTTACTAATTAAGTTCGAATATCTATATTTTATTTATTTTATAAAAAGCTTTTATTTAACTTCACTCGTATGTATGTCCTGGAGTCTTGCAATCAATATTTCACCCACTTCCACTGAAGCTATCGAGCTGAAATTTGGCACACATATTAGGTTCCGATAATAAAGCATGTAAATAAAATAAAAAATTATAAAAGCATTTTTAAAAAAAAAATTTTTACAGTATAATTTGAAACCTACGCTCGATGTTGAGAAAGAAATAAATATATATATATCCATCCAGTTAATTCAGTATCGATAAATAGATCAACAGCCATCCCTATAGGCAAGAGTACACACGACTGATGTATATGGTATCTACCGAGCGGGATACATCCCGTGCAGCGTTCAATGCATGTGAAATTGTGTCAAGCCTTAATAGAGTCGGTTTTTATAATCTATGTAGAAGATTAACTTTTTTTTTTAAAACACCTACATTATAAACATTAATCTTAATGTCAGTTAAATTTAGCATTAGTTTGTAGATTAATATCTGGAAATTATATTTAAGTAGGGTTAAAATTAATATCTGGAAATTATATTTAAGTAGGGTTAAAATTAAACCTTGCGTCGACGGCCCAGGGTGTACAGAAAAACTCATGTTAGTTTATGCGACACCTTTTTATTTTTAAATTTACCTGTATAACTATTTTAAATATTAATAAATAAATAAATAGACAAAAATAGTTAGGTTACGGGGACTGAATGGTGTGCAAGGTTCGAATCCCAACGGATACCTATTGCAAAGTTTTATTACTATTTTACTCAAAACTTTATTAAGTAGATATTGGTCAGTTTAATAGGTACAAAATTGGGATATACATACGCATGTTCCCAAATACGGATTCATGAATTCACATAAAATGTGGAGAACAGTTCTGTTACGGAAGACTTTGGCTCACTACAATAAGACTATTTTCAAAGTGTATTATAGAATAAGTATACATACTAAATACCAACCTACTATCATAACTAACTCCAAGAAACTTCAATAATGAGACCTTTGCAATTAGAACTACTTTCAATTTTTTTTTAGCTTCTACTGAGGTTTTCCCTTCGAGCTACGACATGGAGCGCTTCAAGAAGTGTGTAAAACGCTTCCGTCAAGGCAGGCAACGCTATGATACCCATGATATATGTATATGATGGTGTCGCACGTGTCCATAGGCGACGGTGACCACTTACCATCAGGTGGCCCGTATGTCTGTTTGTCCGTCTATATTATATTTAAAAATAACGGATTATTAAAAATTTTTTTTTTAAAAAGCTTTTATAACTTTCTATTTTATTTTCATGCATTGTCATCGGAACCTAATATGTGTGCCAAATTTCAGCTCGATAGCTTCAGTGGAAGTGGTTGAAATATTGATTACAAGATTCCAGGACATACATACGAGTGAAGTTAAATAAAAGCTTTTAATAAAAGTTGCATGTTCGTTTACTACCCATAAAAAAATGTTGTGACGCTACAATGTTGCTCAACGCTAACGCACAACTAAGGGTACAATTTTATATATCAAAGTTCGACGTTCGTTGAAATTGGTACGAGTTGAAAAAGTTTTGAAATAAACTGAAGCGGGCCGTGTCTTTCCCGAGATTCCTGCCCGCCATTACCTTTGTAATTTAGCAGAGACCTTTACATGCGACGACACGACCACGACACATCGTGACGACTGACACGACCAACTAAAACGATTAACACGCTTGATGCGAAGTATCTCCAGTTCGAAGTTCTGTTCTGTTGTTTACTTTTATTAACTAGGCATAAGTATAACATAAATATTAATTTATCAACTCAAAACTCATCTTTACTTTAAACTGTGTGCACACAATAAGTGAACGTAATGTTAATTTGTATTCTCATTCAGTGAAATGTTATTTCTTTTGAGAATAAAGTTTCTTTGACCACAAGTTCAAATATAATGATTATATAAAATACCGAATATAAGTCAACATCAAGTGATTAACATCCAGGCACAGAACGAATACAAGGCTTCGTCACACGACTGCCTGTCCTGAGTGGGATTCGAACCCACGACCCCTGGCGCAACAGGCGGGGTCACTACCGATTGCGCCAACGGCCCGTCACTATACGGTGCTTTCACGGAAATCCTACGATTGCACACATTCATGAATGAATACTTATTGGAATACAACGGTCTGTTAAAATATGTTGTGACCATATTTATTTATATTTTGTGCTTTTCCGAGATTTTCTGATTCAAACAATTTCTTTTTTTTTTAAACTTATTGTTACTTGATAGGCTTACTCTTGGGTTTGCAGAGGGTGAATTTATTACCATTGTAAATTTTTTGCGACTGTCTTAGTCCTCAAATGCAGCACTGCGACCAACTTTGAATGAGACCGCCACGTTGTTGCCCAGTTGGGTTGGGCTTTCTCACATGCTCGTTTCCTACCTTATCTCATCGCAAATCGGATGGTATAAATGCGCCCGTGGCGGTTCGCCTCCCCGTACCAACTACTCTATTCCTCTCCATAGAAATGCTACGAAAAATCGTCGATTTCTCGACAAAGTTAGATTACTTTTTTCCCTTAAGCGTTACAAAGGTTCCGTTACCTTTCGTGGTGTGTTCCAAATTACTTTTCAAATGGGAAATAATTGAAGGTAGGTTCGAAGATGTTTACTTACCTGTCGGTTTCTGAGGTCATAACAGAGCCCTGTGTATGGTACAACAGGCTCACTACCTACTCGCTGCGACCCATAGACGTCCCACTGCTGGGCACGGGTCTCCCCCACAGACCCTACCTACTCACATGGAACATAATACTTAACTGATGAAAAGTCGGTGTTATGCACACCTGCGCCTATCTCTTCGGAGAAATACAAGCGTGATGGTATGTTACGCTTAATTAATTATTTTTTTCTTCTACCTACACAGTTTTTTTTATTTTTATGGATACAAGATAGTAAACGAGCTTGCAGCACCACCCATCCGCTGCCGCCCATGAGAACTGTGACTGACTTTGAACAAGACTAATAGTCTAGTCAACAAGTGCCTTTTAGGTCAAAATTTTTGCGCCTTCTCCAAAAATTATGATTGAGGTGTCATTCGATTCGGAATGGCATGTAGATAGTTTTTGAGAAAATGCTAAGCCCGCTCGCAAAAATTGCAATAGTTATAAACAATTAAGTGAAATAAAAAAAGGGGGTTTGGTATTTCGTTAATATCTCAAAAACTATTTGAGAAAATTTAAATTTGATAAAAGATTCAAAAAGAGGAAGAAATTTCCTAAAAAAAGTCTTGACTCCAGAAATTGTTGGACTAATGTTTATAATCTTCCCAGAGGGTTGAAAATACGCTCGAAAACGGGTACTCCGGCTTGCGTACGCCACGGCCCCATCGGACCTTTAATGAATAAATATTATTTAAACTTATTAAATATGAAAATTAAAAATTGAAAAAAATCAGGCGCCTGTAGGATAGATCAATGAACAATAATCCGTAATCAAAAAATTTTTATCGCGATTTTTCAAAAAGTTATCCATTAATTAATTAACAGTTTTTTGTAGCATAAACATTAACATTGCAAGTGCGATAATTGTTAAACTATTAATCTGATATTTTTTTCCTTTCGTGGAGCTATTTTTCAAAGGTCTTAGAATAGATTCCCGTTGGAAAAATTCAAAAATTGTTAATTTTCGTTTTGTTATTAACAATTTACTGAGGGAAAAAATTATAAAGCTTATTTAAACATTGAAAAAAATTCTTTTTTAGTAATATTATTCTTGGTCCATTTTCTTATGATCAGAAGCTACTTAAAAATGATTTTTAATAATTTTTATCTCCTATTATTTAAAAAATTGTTATAAACAAATGTGTTGTTTATGAGATAATTAAAAATTTTTTTTGATATCATAATCTTTGATGATAATTATGATTTTTTAAAAAAAAAATCGTTTCTCTAAAAAAATTGTTTATTGCTTAAAAATGCATTTGTTGAATAACAATTTTTTTTTACCACTTATTATGAAAATTAAGGAACCATTTTTTTTTTTAAATTATTGTTTATCTTGATCTTTGACAGTAAAAAAGAAAAATCGATTATTATTCAAATTTTCATTGTTTATTTAATACACAATTTGTTATTAACAAAGTAATTATTTCTTTGTATTTTTTTTCTTTTTCTACTCAAAAAAACAAAAACAACCATGTATTATTTTTTGGAAAAAAAAATTTATTTATATTTCGTTCAATAAAAAATATAAACAATTTTTTTTTTCAAAAAATAAAACATGGTTGTTTTTGTTTTTTTAAGTAGAAAAAGAAAAAAATACAAAGAAATAATTAATTTGTTAATAACAAATTGTGTATTAAATAAACAATGAAAATTTAAATAATAATCGATTTTTCTTTTTTACTATCAAAGATCAAGATAAACAATGATTTTTTAAAAATAAATGGTTCCTTAATTTTCATAAGTGGTAAAAAAAAATTGTTATTCAACAAATTCGTTTTTAAGCAATAAACAATTTTTTTAGAGAAACAATTTTTTTTAAAAAAATCATAATTATCATCAAAGATTATGATATCAAAAAAAATTTTTAATTATCTCATAAACAACGCATTTGTTTATAACAATTTTTTAAATAATAAGAGATAAAAATTATTAAAAATCATTTTTAAGTAGCTTCTGATCATAAGAAAATGGACCAATAATAATATTACAAAAAAAGAATTTTTTTCAATGTTTAAATAAGCTTTATAATTTTTTCCCTCAGTAAATTGTTAATAACAAAACGAAAATTAACAATTTTTGAATTTTTCCAACGGGAATCTATTCTAAGACCTTTGAAAAATAGCTCCACGAAAGGAAAAAAATCTCAGATTAATAGTTTAACAATTATCGCACTTGCAATGTTATAATGTTCATGCTACAAAAAACTGTTAATTAATTAATGGATAACTTTTTGAAAAATCGCGATAAAAATTTTTTGATTACGGATTATTATTCATTGATCTATCCTACAGGCGCCTGAATTTTTTCAATTTTTAATTTTCATATTTAGTAAGTTTAAATAATATTTATTCATTAAAGGTCCGATGGGGCCGTGGCGTACGCAAGCCGGAGTACCCGTTTTCGAGCGTATTTTCAACCCTCTGGGAAGATTATAAACATTAGTCCAACAATTTCGGGAGTCGAGACTTTTTTTAGGAAATTTCTTCCTCTTTTTGAATCTTTTATCAAATTTAAATTTTCTCAAATAGTTTTTGAGATATTAACGAAATACCAAACCCCCTTTTTTTATTTCACTTAATTGTTTATAACTATTGCAATTTTTGCGAGCGGGCTTCGCATTTTCTCAAAAACTATCTACATGCCATTCCGAATCGAATGACACCTCAATCATAATTTTCGGAGAAGGCGCAAAAATTTTGACCTAAAAGGCACTTGTTGACTAGACTATAATAGGGACTGGGATGGTTAGTCCAATTAGTTGAGAGAGTTAATTAGAACATTAGTTGGTCAGTTCGTTAGTTCGTTAGTAGGTATGAGGACTGGGGACTGTTAGTGATAGTCAGTCCTGTTAGTTGGTTTTAGTAATAGTCCAGTTAGTACTTGTTAGTAAGAGTCTCGTTCTAAGTCAGTCACTTAATAGTCAATTGCTACCCTTGAGGACTAAGATGGTCGCCTCTAAAGAAGTTAGTATAACCGGAAACTACACCTTTCCAACCGGACCATAATTTCTTTAAAAACAATTATTACAAGGCAGAAATGGAACTAGGTACCGTGGCGGGCGGTGGTACTGCCTCGGGCGAACTCTACATGGAACCAATTAGGTTTCATATAAAACCTATTTGGTTCCAGGTTCTAGTTCCAGGTTCTAGTTGGAATAAGTATCACATAAACTATAAAACTGAAATTACACCAACACTCGGGTAGTGTAGGCAGCCTTATGTGTATTGTTTTCCTGTTTGTACAACCTGTTCACCTGGTGCGGACACTGTGAGCGTCACACTGAGCGGAGCGATTTCATCGATGTAAATTGTAAATTAATAATATTTAAATTTAGAAAATCATAACATCACGGCCGTATTTTGCTGCAGGGGTAGGCATAGGTGTTTTTACCCACTTTTAATCAGTTATGTATGATACGCCCACTTCAAGCCTACGAGTAGCAGTCGCACTTGAGACTACGAGCGACCATAATACTGTGCCCCAGAACATCGAGGCAGCAATATTTAATTTATGCAACTCGAGGCATTGTTGTTCATAGGACTTTATATTTATATAATTAATTTTATTTGAATATTAAGTATATTATTATTATTTTGTCTGTTTGTCTGTGGGGGAGACACGTGCCCAGCTGTGGGATGCTTATGGGTTGCAGCTAGCAGTTAGCTAGCTAGATTAGGTTTAGTATAATGGACTACATGTTTGCTTAAGTTATACATAGTTGTTTGTTTGTTTTTTTAGTATAGGGATAGCAAACAAACATGCAGCACCAGCTGACTGACGTCTCCATAGCGCGGCGTGGTGGTGAGTGACAGCGACAGCGACTGGGTCAAATATTTACTTCCCAGTTAAAAATTAAAAAGTTTGGAATAATATTTCTCCTAAGTACTCGGGTCATGCATTGTCAAATAATTGTGTTGTTGTCTGTGTGTCCAACTGTTTTCGACTGTCCCCTACAGTCGGGGTTAGTTAGATTATTTGATTATTTTATTTTACAAATTAGTCTGGATTTTATTTCAACAAATCGCTCCGCTTATCAACGTACGCCCAACCCAACACACGATTTTGTTTTCAATTTGTTCCAATCCAAATACGCTGCCGACGTACTTAGACAAAGTTCTAAGCAAACGCTTACGGGTTGCATGAAGGATTTAGTGCTAGTCAGAACGAATCACCCAAGTTTGTGCTACGGACTTAGATATCTGGATTGAGAAACTTTGTATGTCTTGTACCTACTCGTATTACAAGTTCATTGCAGCGCAGCTCGTTTTAAGTGAGGCAATTATGACCAGACTCTACCACGCTGTTCCAGTTTGAATTGGTGCGGCGATAAGGATTATCAACAGTCAATTGATCGTCGGATTATCGTTCCTGAAACATTGGATGTGTCCTTGAATTTTTGCTCCTAGAAGATAATTATATCCCACTCCTGACCGCAGACTGTGCGGCTTGAAAATGTAACGTCCTGTAGCATTCGAGTTATTGATTGTGACCACAGAGCATAATAAAAGACTTGTTTTTGTCATAGAAGCCAGCGCACAATTAGACTGTGGTTCTATTTGGAACTAAAATTATATAATAAAATAAAATTAACTCAAATTGAATAAAGTTTTAGATCTCAATACGTTGTTGGAGTGACAGCAGCTATTCTGATTCCAATCGATAGCTTCGTTAACAGAATTTAATTAACTGTATGTTATCAATATCGAAGTTAGATTAATGATTTTGAATAAAATCTAAAACTCTAAAATACATCTAGTTCTTTAATTATATGTATATCGATGGTAATATTCAAAGACTTCAATTTAAATCATTTTATTACCACATAACAACTACATAATTATTTTGTCGTCAGGTCTCGTCAGCAAGAACCCGATATAATTTTGCATATTATATTACAACGCCATCTATGAATTCCTGGCAGTACTTCTAGGTGAACTAGCTATCTAAATTGCGTTGCGTTGAGTTGAAGTAACACCAACAATCTATGGGTTCATATAAATACATGCATATTTATAATTAGGCATGTTTAAACTGTCCAAAATTACAAAATATGAATGTAAATTAGGTGTTTTTGTTACTTATTTTTGCCAGGATTTGCATATAATTTTACCTTTTTGTAGCCCATTTTAAACTCAACTTCGAGAGGGCAGCACTTGTGCGTACCAAAAATGCGTTTTGATTTTTCAGACACCACTATAATCTTTTAGTACCTACATATTACCATTAGATCAGAACCACTGTGGAGAATTCACACATGCAGGTTCCATTCACTTTACCCTTTGCTGTAGCAGGTAAAGTTTATTTCTTAAATTGCTAATCTGCTGCTAAAATCGCTGCGACCAAATACGTCCCACTGCTGGGCACGGGTCTCCCCCACAGACACTGCTGCGGGAGGTCTAGAGCATACTCTACCAAGCTGCTCCAATGCAGATTGGTTTAGGGGCTACTGGCCAACCCAGTGACGAATGTTCTCAAGCCACCCGAAGGTCTTTGACAAGGCTTAACGACTGTTTCTTTTAACGGCTTTACGTGCCCCCCGAAGCACGGTAGCGTCCATGAAATTTTGCCACTAGCGGTCACCCATCCACAAGCCGACCGCGCCCGTCGTTGCCTAACTCTTTCGATCACATTGAATCGACGCGAGTCATTGGGCGTATGTACGCTACGTAATATAAATACTTATTATTTTCTACGGAACCCGGTACTAGTGTGTCTCGCACTTAACCAGCTTTTAGTTTGTCCTCTACCGTACAATTAAGTAATGATATCAATGTCACAGAACCACTGACCTGTTTTATCAGCACCTGGTTGACCTACAAAATTGTCTCCAACTCATCACTTATTGCGGCAAAACGAAAAATAATAGCTGAAATGGGCGGGGCGGTACATTTCCCAAACTACATACTCGATTCAAACAGCAGGGTTCCTGGGTGAATTCCAACCAATCCGCATTGGAGCAGCGTGGTGGAGTATGCTCTAGTCCTCCTGCTGTGTCTGTGGGGAGACCCGTGCCCAGCAGTGGGACGACTGTGGTTTGTAGCTATTGCCGAACTTGATTAGGCATAGGCCGGTACTGTTTAACGCCATTCAAAGTGAAAGTTATAAATAAGATGTTATCCTTTTGTTATCCAGACTAACGATTTGAAACTTAAATAATATTTGACATTTGTTGAGCGTGTATAATGACTTACCTATTTCCATTTTTGTTTAATAAAACTTTTATTTCATTTTACTAGTTGACGCTCGCAGCTTCCCTCGCGTGGAATTAGACATAACAATAGTTTCGTTCATACCTAGTAATATTATATAGCCTATGTCTATGTATACTCAGTGAAGATGCAGCTTTCTAATGGTGAAAGAATTTTTGAAATCGGTCCAGTAGTTTTTGTGTGAAAACATTACAAACAAATGTTTCCTCTTTATAATATTAGTAGGTACCTACCTACTACATACTTAAATATTAGCCTTCCCGCGGCTCTGTGCGCGTCTTAAAGTTTTCCTCGCAGAATTATTATCTTCACATCACATCATCTATGGATTAGTAAGGATTTAACATTAAAAAGCTATAAGCCGATAAGACTTCACGAAGGCAGTTCGCATCCTGTAGGCCGCAAGCTGCGCGCGCGCATTCAGTCGGCGCGAGCGCGGCGGTTCGACCGCACCGTGCCATACTTAATAATAAATTAATTTAATTTAAAAAAATTATTGTTGAGTACTTAATTGTTTATAGTTTAGTGAACAGAGATACTTAAAAGGTATGTTGTTTGAAATTTTAAAGTAAAATTTTTAAGGCTTTTTGGGAACGTGGATTTAACAAAACATTGAAAGAAAGAAAGAATTTATTTTCTAAAATATAAAAATGATAGCAAATGGGTCTGCACTCAGCCCAGTTGCGACATAACACCGCAACACTGATTTTCAGTGCAGCCTGTTGAGTGAAAGTAGCTCGATTGGATGGATGGTCGCATGTTATCCAGCCAGGGTCATTTGAGATCAAGCTATAGCTCACAGAATTCTCTCTCCTAAGTTGACCAAACCGATCCCTATTTGAGAGTGGATCAAAGTCTATCTAAGATGTCATGGGAAGCAAATGGGTGGTGCTGGGTGTAGCTGCATGCTAGCTTCTAGCTTCATCATATCCACAAAAACATATTAACATCAAACGCACTAAGATTTGTGAGTTTTTTTTTAATCTTATCTGCCACATAAATGTCTGCAAACCTGCGAATCCAGGGTAGAATGGTATGGTACCTACCTACTATCGTTGCAGAAAATCACACACAACATTGACTGAACTGGATTGGCTAAAAGGGTAGTTGGACAAAAACATTTATCCGGTATCGGTAGCCCATACATTTTATTACTGAACGATTCGTGAGTGTCTATATTCATAGTTGAAGTTACCGGCTTACTCACGTGTGATTTAAGTCAGAAATACGAGTGTACGCCGTGCCCGCCGCGAGCGCGTTCCTGAAGATGATCATCGTAATAGATCGAAACTAGTCGGCCTATTTCCGACTTATATCACACGCGAGTAAGCCGGTAACTTCAGCCCATACATTGTGGAATCAAAACTGGGCTGTGTTAAGGATTTCCAGATTCACTCACTTATAACTACTTAGAAGCGTAGCCCAATGGCTCGCATCGATCGTATGTGATCGACAGTCAGTCGCGACCTTCAGTGTGCTTCGGAAGGCACGTTAAAGCGTCGGTCCCGGTTAATTTCAATTGTAAAAACAGTCTTTAAGCCTTGTAATATGGGTGTCAAAAACGAATATGCATTTTTTTTTGTCTACTTTCAGACTTCTATTATTACCATATCGACACCTGCAAGGAAGAACATCGTAACTCACTTTTTGATGAATTTGAGTTACAATCATATTCTTTATTAAAAAAAAAAGCTCTATTTTTGGCACTCACTCCCATATCTGAATTGTTTCTAATTATGTTTTTAGCCAGTAATAAAGCATTGTAAGTCAACGTTTACAGAAAATGATAAAAATGTATATTTAGTTACTTATTGATAATTTGCCAGTAATTGATAATATTACTAAGAAAAAATTGCAATACGAGATACCCTCTTGTCTTTCGCAAGATGTTGTTCACGTTAAATAATTTCTTGCATTTCTTTCATTGCAATCTTAGTTACAATGTTTTCATTCTCAAACGAAGATTAATATTTTCGATTCAAAAATTGTAACATTTTAAAAGATAGCGATAAACACCGAGCCAAGCACTATGATTCTGTTATAGCAGCTTGTTTCGACTTACAAAAGATCTTGAATACTCCACAGTCGGAAGTATCTCTGTTTTATTATAAAAGAAAACTTGCTACATATAATTTTACGATCTATGATGTGGGCACCATCCATCCATCCATCCATCAGCCTTTCAGAGTCCACTGCTGGACATAGGCCTCCCTTAATCGGTGCCACTCCTCCCGATCCTGTGCCTTCTGAGTCCAGCGATTTCCCGCTGACTTTTTCAGGTCATCAGTCCATCTGGTTTGAGGGCGGCCTGTGCTCCGTTTCCCGAGCCGTGGATTCCACTCGAGGACCTTTCTAACCTATCGGTTGTCCGTCCTACGAGCGACGTGGCCTGCCCATTGCCATTTCAGCGTGCTTACTCGACGAGCTATGTCGGTAGCCCTCGTTCGTCTACGGATTTAATCGTTTCGAATCCGGTCTCGTAGCGAAATACCGAGCATAGCTCTTTCCATAGCACGCTGAGCGACTTGGGGCTTGCAAATGAGGCCGACGGTAAAGGACCACGTCTCGGATCCATATGTCATCACTGGCAACACACCCTGTTCGAAAACTTTCGTCTTCAGGCACTGAGGTAATCTCGATGAAAAGATATGTCGTAGCTTCCCGAACGCTGCCCAGCCGAGCTGGATTCTTCGAGTGACCTCTTTCTCGAAGTTGGACTTACCCATCTGGAACACTTGTCCCAGGTAAATATACTCGTCAACAACTTCGAGTGCAGCGCCATCAACAACAACTGGTATAGGTTTGACATGCACATTGGACATGATCTTAGTCTTGTCCATGTTCATCTTCAAACCCACCCATTGTGAGGCACTGTTGAGGTCCCCTAGCATAGAGTTGAGGTCGTCCAGCGATTCTGCCAAGATAACTATATCATCGGCAAATCGAAGGTGTGTGAGGCGTTAGCCATTGACGTTGATGTCCTTTCCACTCCATCAGCTTAAACACGCCTTCCAATGCAGCGGTGAAAAGCTTCGGGGAGATAACGTCCCCTTGCCTAACACCTCTCTGCAATTGAGTGGGGTTCGTGCTTCTGTCGTGTACTCGGACTGTCATTGTGGCGGCTTCATATTATATCCACTTCAAGACGGTGCCAGATTGACTAAAGGTACATCGAGGTACCTATAGTCAATCTGGCACCGCTGCAGATACGCCAACACCGCCCAGGTCTCGATAGAATCGAAGGCTTTCTCATAGTCCACAAACGCGACACACAACGGCTGGTTATACTCCTCGGTCTTCTGTATAACCTGCCGCAGTGTCTGTATGTGGTCCATGGTGCTGTAGCCTTTTCGGAAACCGGCTTGTTCGGGAGGCTGGAAGTCGTCAAGCCTGCGCGCAATGCGATTAGTAAGGACTCTCGAAAACAACTTGTAGACGTGGCTCAGGAGCGCAATGGGCCTGTAGTTCTTAAGAAGGGTTTTGTCGCCCTTCTTGAAGAACAACACAACCTCACTCGCGCGCCACGCCTCCGGGGTGGTTCCGCTATTGATGACAGAATCGAACAGCTTCTGGAGCGCCACTAGGACAGGTTTCCCGCCAGCTCTTAGCAGCTCTGCTGTGATTCCCATCACCCGGTGCTTTGTTGTTTTTCAGTTGTTTGAGAGCCTCCCTAATCTCGTACAGGCTGACGTCCGGGATATCTTCGGTATAGTGCCGGGTTAATCTAGCTCGCTTATCGTGAGCGCCAGCTGGAGCTGGGGCTTGCAAGGAAGTGTACAGTTGTCCGTAATACTTCTCAATTTCTATCAAAACTTCAGGTTTGGACGAGACTATGGTACCGGAATCTGTCTTCCTTGTTAACTGGCTGTGCCCAATGCATTGATCTCGAGCAAACACTTTGGAATTAATAATTAATAATTAAATTATTTCACTTGTTTTACTTTTATGGTAACTTCAAATCAAATTAAAATACATGTTGCGCATTGTATGTCAGACTTACAATTTTTTTTTTCTATGAAGCAAACATAGGCGTACAATTTTGAATTGTAAATCTGAGTTACAATGTCATTATTAAAAGTTTATAACGTGTAAACTCATTGTAACTCATAAAAGGTAGTAAAATGAACGTAGTAATAGCATATTAATCATACAGTAATATAAATTATCCCTTTTTGACTACAACTTTCTAATGTGAATGGCGTTAGGACATAACAGAACTGACTAAGAATTTTTTTAAACTTTAACGCGCTCTCCTGTAAAGTTACTAAAAATGAGTTACGATGTTCTTCCTTGCAGGTGTCGATATATTCTTATTGAATTAGTATTAATTGTTATATGTTTATTTTTATTGCCTTGAGAACCAGTATCGCTGAATATCGACTGTCGAACTTTTTATGGCCAGACGGTAGACTAAGTGAAAGGAAGTCTTGTTCAACGCAAAAAAAACTTAGGATTTCAGTTTATTTAACTATCAATTGCCCACTGCACCAATCCGCATTGGAGCAGCGTGGTGGAGTATGCTCTAGACCTACCGCAGATTTGTTTGTGGGGGAGACCCGTGCCCAGCAGTGGGACGTCTTTGGGGCAGCTCTTTGCAAGGAACTCCTTATTACCACAGAGAAATGATATAAGTCCGAGTAAGAAAGGTAATCATTAATGCCGTGTAACTTTCGACCCGTTTTTAGGGAAATCATGTAGACGGTTGTATGAAATTTGGCACAGTTAAAGCTTATATGGAAAAGGAGTAAACGGCAACGTTTTAACATATAGGTTAATTAGTTAATTACGCATTAGTAATAGCTTATGGCATTCGTTTATTATATAGCTAGTGGTCTAGGTAGACCTCTCTATCCTATCTATCTCTCTATCTATCCATACATAGCTTCCGGGCAGCTTGATTTTGTTTCGACATTTTCAACAATTGTCGTCATATTTCATCCAATTTATAAAAAATCCTTAACAAATTATACACCTTAACCTTCCTAATGAATCACTATCTAATGGTGAAAACCGAATCAGAGTCCGTTCAGTAGTTTTTGAGTTTCGCGTACAGACAGACAAACACGACGCGGACTTTGTTTTAAAATAATGTTCATGTCTATCCATTTATCGTATCGGTCTATCATCACTGCTAATAATTTGCCATATAAACCGGATTGATCCAATAAAAATTTGCCATATAAACCGGAAAGTTATATTAGGTATCTTAAATAAAATAAATATCTGCCATTTTTTGCACACAGCAATATCTGGGACGCTGTATCTCAGAGATTAGGCAAACAAGTCATTAGTGGGAACACATTTAGATAATTAATTTGACATGTTTTTGTCATGATCACCGAAACCGGAGTTGCTCTAATGAGAAGACTATTCCACTTATCTACTTCTGTTTATCTAGTTGGTAGAACGTGTATGAGATACGTCTGGGGAAGTATCACGCCCACGGAAAATTATATCCTACTACAACAGAAGTCCCACGCTGTCCCAGTGCGGATAGGTGGAACGGGAAATTCTACCCTTTAAAAAAATTAAATTTACGCTATGGTTGGCGTAGCAACAATATCCCAACTTAGCGTAATTTATTAATATTATTTAATTACCTAGTTAACTTAGCATAATGATGAAAAAAGAGATTAATAATGTTCAATAGGTATTGATAAACCTCAAATATATATTGAATCGGATTTTATTTTCTTTTTATTTCTTCTATTTAGAATTGAAAAGAAAATGTATATTTTCGGATACGTTAAAAATACGTGAACAATAACTCTATTGTTCACGAATTTTTTATAACTTTAAATATTTACCAACATAGCTTTTTTTAATTGTATTTTGTCACTTTTAAAAATGTACAATACAATACAATACAATATAATTTATTGCACCAGAAAAAGAACATAGGAGAACACAGTAAAGAAAAAGAAGTTTTGCAAAAGGCTGTCTTATTATTAATGTACGTTTGGCATAAAAGATAAGAGATAAGAGTGAGATGATAACCTTAGCGAAACCGACTTTAAAAAAAACCACAAGCCTGAAATGATGGACGCGACATTATTACGCGAATGAAGTGAAAGGATCAGGTTCTATTCTTCGGTAACGACTTTATGATAGGTAACCAAATTGATCGCAGTCTCAATGATTTGGTAACATCTACTCTCAATAATCCTTTCAACACTCACTGGTTTACTCGCATTGTGACTGTTATTGTTGTAAAATATTTTATGCTTCTTCTACATAATGTTCCTTATATGTATCTATAATGAATTCAATCTAAAGAAATTAAAACGACATCAAGTGGATACCTAATAACTTTTACGATCCCAAACATTAGTTAACCTTAGGTTTTAATTAAACTCACATCAGTTTAATATTTCCTATTCAGATAACAACAAAATGCTGATTATTAATTGATAAATACTCTTTATTTGTATACAAAAAGACGGCCTTATCTATATATATAAAAGGAGAAGGTGACTGACTGACTGACTGACTGACTGACTGACTGACTGACTGACTGACATATCAACGCAGGGCCTAAACTATAAGGGTTACAAACTTGAAATTTTGCACAGGGGTTCCTTTTATAACGTAGGGGAGCACTAAGAAAGGATTTTTGAAAATTCACCCCCTAGCGGGTTAAAACGGGGGTGCAAAGTTAGTATGAAACTTTGCCGTTTTTGAAGTTAGTGAATGTCTGATTCCACGCGAGCGAAGCTGCGGGCGTCCACTAGTCGCTTATAAGTATTTGGGTAAAGGAACATTAAATAGTAATAAGAAGAGTAGGTGGTAGGGTAGGTAGTAGGTGCACATAATATAAATATATAGGTACTTAAAAGGACAACATGAGTAATGTAAATATTTATACATGTACATATATTTTTAAATTATTTACCTATGTACTCGTACCTACATAATTACATATATTTTTACGCTGTGCCTTTACCATAGCAGATTTTTTGGTAGGACGAACATCATCATATTGATTTGATAGCACATAGCTTGACCAGCATGTTCGTTTGCTACTCAAGTAAAATAGTTATGTCATGTTAGGTATTGTTTCATAAGATTACACGGAGCCACATGTGCAACTGCAAACTCAAGTTCCGGATCGGAAGGTCACATTATCTCTCAATAACAGCTGGGATAAACTGCTTCAGTTAACCTCCAAAGAGGATAACGAGTACCTACTCATAAAACTTTATCTAGCAGCCACTCCCAACCGCTTCCAAGCTTTGCTCAACTTTTCCAAACTGACGTGACTGATACTAGTTAACTTCGATGCAAATTTGTTTTCATATTAGAAAGAAAGAAAGAAAAACTTTATTTGTGCAGCATGACTACAACAAAGATAACACAGAGCTAACTACCCTACACAATAATAGTCTAGTATTTAAAAAAAATACAACTTATGTCTAAACGTTACCCTGTTGCAGTGAGTGCAATCAAATTAAAAAAAATGAAAATTAAAATTTATAAAGTGTTCGGTCGTTCTGTCTCGGAATATTAACTTTGTTAATAAACATAACGCCACTACTGTATTTCCCATTGGGTAAGCTGTGGTGTGTATGTACACCCTTTTCACCAGTCATGTGTAGGTCCCATGTAATTGGTGGTGAGCCTGTTGCCGTACATCGGGCCATCTATACTCCTACCTACTATTGACAATTCCAAATAATTTACCCCAACCAGGAATCGCTCCCAGGCCCTCTTAGCTATCGCGCTTGCAGCTAGACCAACGAGGAAGTCAACTTAATTAATTACTGTTACAAATATGTAAGCTAGGCAATATGTGCCGATATTGGTAATTAATATCAAAAATGTAGTGAACGTAAGTGGACACCTGGATACGTGACCGGTAGACAGCTGCTATGTCCATGAGTCCCCGGCTCCGCTTACAGCCCGCGAAGTGGCGATTGATTTTAAATAACACGATACGGTACAGCTATATTTAGAAATATGAATCTGCTGTTCGAATACTCTGTGGCGAGGTGAAAAACCGATCGAAATGCGGGTTTGAAATTAAAGAAAAGAAAGAATTTATTTGCTAAAATATAAAAATGATAGCAAATGGTTCCGCACTCAGTTAAATTACACAAATAGTTTATGAGGAGATCAAACACCAAGGACTCGTTTCGTTCTTCCAGTATTCCACCAGTAGATGGTGGAAGACTGGAAGAACGAAACGAGTCATTTGTTATAATATATTATAGTCAGTCAGTAACGAGTCGAGTCATATTGATATTAAGTCATCACAATCACATCATCGTTGTCTTAGGGTAAGACCATGGAAAAGGAATACATATTGCAAAATGGATGGTGGTAGCGACCTTGACTTGATTTTCTGAAAGGAATCCCTTATTTCTTGCAAGTTACGCAACACGGAAGCAACTACACAACTTAGCCAAGCTCAACACAATTCCGATCCAAAGTTAAGTCTAGTTGATAAATATAGAAAATAACAATCTTATTAATACTAGCTGTCTATCTTTTTAGCTCGGAATAGATAGAAGGGACATAGGTCAGCTGATAAGACACACTGATTGCAAGGAACTGTGCAAAACACGTGCTACAGTTAGGGGATTAATTGGGGCCTTGATTAAGAGATGTTTATGAGTAACGATCACAGTAAAAAGTACTCAGAAACTCAAAAAAATACGTACGTACGTAAACGTTAAGACGCGTGAATTTCGGGGAAAGGAAAGAGGGAAAGAGAGAGTTAAGGCGAAGGGACGAAAGAGAAAAGAAACACAGCTAAAGAAAGATTTTGCAAAGCTTGCAAAGCAGACAATTATCCAAAATCATCTGAAAAACACCGAAGCTGCTGGCGAGCAACAATAAAACAATAAAAACTTTACGTAGACATCAAAATCATCACCAATATCAAATGTCGCATATTAGTAAGTTTAATGACTTTGCGATTAATAATAATAATAATAATAATATCATTTATTTCAGGCATCAAGGCCCATAACATAAATACCTTAAAGACTAACATACATAATTAATATAACACTTAATTCTAATGGTCACAACCTTTAGTAGGTATTCAGATCTACTTTGCTCAGGTTGTCCATGATGTTATGTAAAAATGTTTTATCAAACTGATGGTTATCCGCGTGAAAGTAATCCGTTTTCAAGGTCAAGTCAAGCTGCCATCGTCATATGCCTAAGATGAATTGCAAATCGTGAAAACAACACCCTAACGGATCCGATTCGCAAAAAGAGTCCGGGCCTCTTAATAGAGGTAGAAGAAGGCGCTTTGTGCACCTTATGCCTTCCGCCATAGATTAATCTTGATGGCTTAAGCGTCGAAACGTCACGGTAGTAATGCGCCGGTATATCCGTGGCGTTTCAAAAGACGATGACACCGTACTTTTATTGGGTATTCCTACATAGAAGGCGAGTTCCACATACCCACCTGAGTCTTCACGGCAAGGTGGAATGCGTAAAAGCATTTTCCAGCGAGAAAAAATAGATGGATTGCAAATGAAAATTCATTTCATTTTGTTTATCAAGAAACCCTATTCCAAAACTTGTTTTAACATTCAATGCTTATTGTTCCAGATGTTGAAACTATTCGCCGTAGTCTGCATACTGGCCCACCTGGACTTCGCCTGGGGGAACGTCATAGGAAGCGATGTGCTGCAGGATAGGGAGCTGCTTCTGGCATTTATGGTATGTATGTCAGCCCAGCCCTCCACAAACTCTCATTAATGCAGCACTACGCTGCTTGAGTTGAGTACCTATGCTCTAGACCTCGCGCAGCTGTATCTGTGCGGGAGACCAGTGTCCAGCAGTGGGACGTCTATGGGCTGTAGCTAGCTTGGCGTGTTGGACAGTCCAGTGGCTATCGAACTCGCCTCACCCTCTAGCGTTTCAATTCCAAACGTGTTTTTTTTAACTCTCTAAACTAATTAGACTAACCATCCCAGTCCCTAACAGAGTCTTGTTCAAAGTCAGTCGCAGTTGTCATGGGCGGCAGCGGATGGGTGGTGCTCTAAGCTCGTTTGCTATCTTGTATCCATAAAAAAAAGATAGAGAAGAAGAAAGAGAAAGATTTAATGAGCATTCGCAGGCAACGGTAATAAGTTTTACAATTAGGTAAGACATGATATACTATTCGCTTTTAGTGAAAACTATTTCTCTAATTGCGTATTAATAACATGAACAATCGACGGAACACGCTGAACATACAAACCTCGCGCATGAATATAAAACTCGTGAACGTTGACTCAATTCCAATCTGCAAAGGTTAAAAATCTAGGGTTCAAAGACGGATACAATCATAAACACTGAACGATAGCAGACATTGAGCTGCGAAATGGTACAATCGTATTATTACTCTCTCGCAGATTAAACATCACGTGATCTATGAATACTTATTTCTTGTTGTGAAATCTGTTCGTATGCAGGGACAATAACACGGCAAAAGTTCAAGAGAGATAAAAAAATAAAAAGAAACGAATATACAAAGTACACTGGGTTTGAAATAATCTATATACATATATAAAAGGAGAAGGTGACTGACTGACTGACTGACATATCAACGCAGGGCCTAAACTATAAGGGCTAGAAACTTGAAATTTTGCACAGTGGTTCCTTGTATAACGTGGGGAGTACTAAGAAAGGATTTTTTGAAAATTCACCCCCTAAGGGGGTAAAACGGGGGTGCAAAGTTAATATGAAACTTTGCCGTTTTTGAAGTCGTACCGTTAGACGGGTAGACGTCGTTAATGGGTCTAATTCTACGCGAGCGAAGCTGCGGGCGTCCACTAGTTATAAATAATACACACGGCCATCTTACCCCAAATTAGGCGCGAACCTGATATGCCAGAGACTGATATACATACATATATGTATATTTTGAAATACATACTTTAATAGATAATATTGACATCCAGACACAGAACAATCACAAGTGTTCGTCTCACGAATATTTGTCCTATGTGGTATTCGAACCCACGACCCCTGGCGCAACAGGTATGCTCACTACCGGTTGCGCCAACGGGCCCGTCGAAAACATAACTTCTATGTTTTTCAGCTGTTAATTCCAGGGGTACACGGTAACAACCGGGACCGACGGCTTAACGTGCCCCCCGAAGCACGATAGCGTCCATGAAATTTTTCCACTTTGTCACCCATCCACAAACCGACCACGCCCGTCGTTGGTTAACTCTTTCGATCACATTGAATCGACACGAGCCGTCGGGTCAAATAGCCATAGAGCTATATGAGCTTCAAAATCTACGACGTATCTCGTTTCAGGTGAACCGGCACGGCGAGAGAACTCCTGATGCCGACGAGTTCTCCCTCTCCAATGAGCAAGAGAAGCTGAGGAACCTCTCCTACATCGTAGGTTTCGAGGGATTGACCAATGTGAGTATCGTCATTCAAAGTATTTCAATATCCCACCAGCATTAGATCCACGGTCTCCTTCCGGAAGGTAGTCAAGACAAGACATGTTTCTTTAAACTATACCAGAAGGACAAAGATACAGCAAACAAGAAGTACATACATCATTAATGATATGGACAAAGGACAGTCTTAGCACTAAATAGCTAAGAGCGATCTCTTCCAGAAAACCATTGAAATAACGTTTTAACATAATTTTGTAAATGAATCAGGGTAGGGTTTGCTACATAATAATAAAATATTGACACACAGATAATTAAACAGATAATAAGCAAATAGTCAATAAGTTAGAAAAAAAGAAATAAATGATTGGGGGAAAACCAGTGGGGAAAACAATGAAAAGTAGACAATATATAATTATTTATAACTAGTGGACGACCGCAGCTTCGCTTGCGTGGAATTAGACATAACAATAGTTTCGTTTACATCTAGTAATATTATATAGCCTATGTCACTCAGTGAAGATGCAGCTTTCTAATGGTGAAAGGTATTTTATTTCATATATGTATAGAAACACTTACCCCGCCAAGCAACCTCATCTCTTTTAACAAAGTTTGGGACTTTGTTAAAAGAGCACGACAACGAGCACTTCTACCGTGACCACCCATTTAAAACATTGCAGAAAACATTTTTCAGCACCCAAAACCATTAGTTAACCAAACAGCGCTTAGGTCACGTTTAAGATGGACAGTTACTGCGGCCGTGACCCTCCCTCTGGTTAAGGAAAGCTGTTTTTCATACTTAGGGCAGTAAGCGATGTCTTGGCTAACAGCTCTTGGCCGGAATTATTGTCCCTCTGTCGCCCTTGTTTACTCTTTGCTTAATTAAGATTAGAAGATTACGCGCTGTGACTTCTTGAAGCCAAATTTCTTCAGAACAAACTTTTTTTTTCAAATATTTTGTCATCGGTGAATTAAAAGGTTGATTCGTAGTTGAAGTTACCGGCTTACTCGCGTGTGATTTAATTCGGAAATAGGCCGACTAGTTTCGATCTATTACGATGATCATCTTCAGGAGTGACGCGCTCGCGGCGTACACGTGAGTAAGCCGGTAACTTCAACTATGAATAGAAACGAATCGTTCAAAGGTTGATCTTTAGAATACTTCACGTACCAAAGGAAAAAGAAAAAGAGAAGGCCTTATGCATAAGATTTACATAAAAGTAGGTCACCAAAGATATGTGTAGATACATACATACTGCACAGATTTAAAACTACACAGATTCAAATATCCTTTCTTCACGAGGAACATTACAAAATATATTGTGTCTATATAATATAGATTCACGACTTAGCAGGCTAATTAAAATGTTATATATCTAAGTAACAAATGCACTGGTATTTTATTTAAAAATCTCCGCTAATTTATTCCAGTTTTTTCATCATTGATTAACAGTTAGTCTCAGAACGAAGTCAAGAACTAATTGTTAGTGTAATTCATACCTGACATTGAATAACCAGACTAATAAAGTCAAGAGAGTAATTTCGCGATTTCCTCTGTATTAATTTATGTAGATATGTACTTAGAAGGTTGAACCTACGAAGGCCATAACACGGTAGTAAGAACAAGGAAATTGATAAAAACATGTCACGGACGACCGCTTAGGCGTTTTATTTGATTCGTATAATTTTTTCAGCTAGTAGGTACCACACTTACGCAATTTTACTTAAGTTTACGTTAATCCATTACGTAAGCAATAAACTTGACTAATGGACGCAAGCGGACTGCTAACCTATAGGTTCGAAACCCGAAAGTGCCAAAATATTATTAAGTTTTCCTTACTTGAAAATCCAAATATTTGCTCGGATTGTGCCCGGTGAATGGTGATAGAAGAATCGCCATGAATAGAATGAACATGATCGGGCTCAATAGCTTGCCTTGGAAGAGGCCTATGTTCAGCTCTGGACTAGTGTAGAAGAGAGAGACAGAGAGAGACTGGTTATAGGCTCACTAGTCTCATCCCTTTTTACACCCTTAATACATGGGACCTTTAATTAACACTATAAACTCACCTTCGCGGCAGACCTAGGAATGTGTTGCGTCGGAAAACAACATAAATTTGTATCCATGACCCGAATAGAAATATTTATTTGCGAAATAAATATCTGCCTCAGCCGGGATTCGAATCGAGACCAGAACTCATGGTCATTCTCCTTCATGCCACGAAGTCGTCAAATATAACACAGCCTAAAAATAATTGCAGTAAAACAATCGTGATGTCATATATTATGTTCTAAGCAACAAAACTGATCTTCGCCATTTCACTGTCGAAAGTATAAGTCTTTCTATGTCCATGCACGTGGTGGTACTACGAGTTTCATTAATAGACCTAAGCTCAACAGTGGGCATCCAAAAGGTTCTGTTATAGGTAACGGTAAGTTGGGCATCGCATCAGTAACTTCTAATCTCCAAATCTTTCCCAGGTGGGCAAACGTCGCTCGTTCCAGATCGGCAAGTTCGTCCGCCAACGCTACGGATCTCAAGGCTACGGTCTCCTCTCTAAGATCTACTTCCAAGACGAGATCTCAGTGAGAAGCACTGATAAAGAGCGCACTAAAATGACTGCCTTAGTGGCTCTGTCCGCTGCCTACCCTCCTGAACCAGAGCAGCAGTGGGATGAGGGGTTGGGGAAGATCTGGCAACCGATTCCTTACACCGCTGTGCCTTTATCTGAGGACTATGTAAGTAGTTCTCCTTCATCATCATCATCACAACCCTTTCTTTGTCCCAATGTTGGACATGGGTCTCCTCTCTCAGAACAGTTATTAGGCCTTAGTCCACCACGCTGGCCAAGTGCGGATTGGCAGACTTCACATGCCTTCGAGAACATTAGAAGAACTCTCAGGCATGCACGTTTCCATTTTTCCAGATGAGTCCTTCACCGTTACAGCAAGTGACGTTTAATTTCTTGAAGTTCTCTTTCACTGGAGTATAACTGGTGCTTAACTATCCAATAGGTGTTTTCTCGTCTCTCCCACAGAGGGAGGTCTTGAATATACTCAAACACTGCTCTAATGCAGGTTGGAGGCGGGTTACATTCGACAAGGCTTAAAGATTGTTTTGCACTTGTAAACAACTGATGGCTTAAAGTGCCCTCCGAAGCACGGAATCACCCATGAAATCTTGCCACTAGCGATCAACCACCCACAAACGTCAGCCCTCGACGTTAACTTGGCTGATCACTTACGATCGACGCGAGTCATAGGGCTATGAGCGCTTCATTATTTACTGGCCGTATTATGTCACCCGAATTGATACCTAATGCGCAGCTATCTCCTCTGAATTTTGTTCAGTGCTAAACCACTATTTCATAATATGTGGCTAAACTTTCACGCCGCCAGCTGTAGGTTAAAACAAAAACAAAATAAAAGCCATAATTTACTATTTAGCGCAAGTTATCTGCAAATATAATACAGAACTACATACAAACATAATCGCCCACGGTTTGTTGTTTATTACAGTATTTATTACGTAACTTAAACTTGTTACGTTCAGTTAATGTAATTAGCATAACGATTTATCAGATGCCTTGGACACGTGAACTGTCCGTGCTTGAGTTATCATTCTTATCAGTCAACGTGTTGACCTCTGCTAAATCTCTGTTCACAACAAATGATATTCATGAGATTCGATTGTTGGAGTTTGATCTATACAAAACATGATATCATCACGACGAAAAAGATGCTTAAGCTAGGCTAAGCTACAAGCCATAGACTGTTGGGCACGGCCTCAACACACAGCTGCGGGAGGTATAGAGCATACTCCACCACGCTGCTCCAATGCGTATTGGTGGGGTTAGTGGCCAAACTCATGTCAAATGTTCTCAATCCACCTGAAGGTAGACCAGTTTGAATGCCTCAGACGACTTTTTGGAAAAATCAAAGGAAACAATATTTTTATTGACAATCCAATGTTATATCTCAGTAAAACGCTAACTAAAAGGAAATTACTGTCTGTACAACTTCCCCTGTCTTCCTATTCCTGATAGATAATATACGAAGAACACATTCAGTGAGGAAGTCGGTCACAAAATCGTTGAAAGAGGTATAGTCAGTGCGGATATCCTTAGAGCAGGTGACATTTAATTTTTTTTTAAATGCTCGACTTGTACGTGTCTCTGAAGTTTGAACCCGGAACCTCTTGAGTGAGAGGCCAAATTCAGCCATCAAGGCTATCACTGCAATTCAGAATATCTGATTTTAACACAACGGCGTGGTGCCATCCCAAGGTCTGGAGAATACATACTCTGCAATGATCCAAAATTACACCGTTAAAATTTTTTTTTTTTAAATCTTTTAAAATCTTTTATTTTATTTTCATGCATTGTCATCGGAACCAAATATGTGTGCGAAATTTCAGCTCGATAGCTTCAGTGGGAGTGGGTGAAATATTGATTGCAAGATTCCAGGACATAGGTACTTACATACGATTGAAGTTAAATAAAAGCTTTTAATAAAGAACATTATTTTAGAACTCAACTTCACTGAAAAAAAATTTCGCTTCCACAGCTTCGCTACTACTCCAACTGCAAACGCTTCAAGACCCTGATGGCTCAAGCTAAAGCGGAGGCCATGGACCACGAGCTGGAGGCCTACCGCGAGCTGGTCCCGCTGCTGCGGCAGCAGACCGGCCGCAACTTCACCGAGGACCCGTTGCTGTTCGAGACACTGTTCGACTTGTTCAGGAGTCAGGTAAGACTGACATAGAATAGGCTGACCGTATCTCCTGTCTCGCTGAAAGGGGGCTTTTGAAGTTGCGGCAATATTGGGAGCTCGATCCAATCAATGACCCAAGAAGGAGGTCCTCTTCAAGGACTGAGCATATTGCGAGACACGGTGGCTATCACCAGTGACTCCTATGTTTAATAAGATACTCATAGTACTCCGATCTTGCTCCCACCACACCTTTTTTTTGTTTAACGAGTGGGAAACCTTGAAAAGGTATCCGGACGTCATGGGAGCGACGCCGAGTTATGTGGGACTTTCACCTACTAAAACCAGCTCGGTGGCTTACTCCGGCGCTACAGGAGGGCTCCGGGATCTCTTGTAGAACGCGCCGGTGCCCTCAGGCGTTTCCCCCCCAGTCGGGTTCTTCCCGGTTTACACAACGCTGTGCAGCCACAAACAGCGTCGTTTTTCCCGGGGTCACATGATGGATGGTTCGAGCTCCCCCACTCCCGCCCGCAACCCCAGAAGTCCCCTTTTACCCGCAAAAAATTCACGCTTCGAGCGAACTTTCAAACATGCAGTTGTCGAATTTCCATTAGCATTTCTGCAGAGTGGTATAAAGTAAGGTCTAACTAACCAGATCTTTCTAGCGTGTCTAATAACACAAACGTGCGTCTACATCGTTACGTGTATAAGCAGTTGGAAAATGATGTCATTGACCTTGAAAATTGTATAATAAACACAATAATGAATACCTCAGACAGACAAAAGAATGAAGTACCTACATAGGTACATTCACAAAAGGAAACACGAATATGGAAACATGAAATGATACCGGTAGGTTGTAGTTGACCCATAAAACGACTGTGGTCTCGACAGTGTTCATGGCAGGGAAGTCAGGGATCAAATCTTGGTCCGGAAAGGATAGTCGTATTTGTATTGCTTCCACCACCACACCACAATCCCTTTCACTATCTCACTCTTGGGCACGGGTCTTCTCTACGGATTGGCAGATAATAGTATCTGACAATAACGTCTATAGGATGTTAAATTGTTTTTTGGGATTGGATGCTTTAGATGTTAAATTATTTTATTTTTATGCGGGTTGAGTGGATTAGCTCTTGAAGAGAACTCAGACATCCTGTCCTTTATTTCACTCTTTGTAATGGTGACATAAATTTGTTGAATAAAAAATAAAATAACGTTGTCTAAATGAAATATAAGGTACAGTACTTAATACCTTATATTATAGGTACTTCACTGCGACCCATAGACGACCCATTGCTGGGCACGGGTCTCCTGACCTGACGCTGATGTGGGAGGTCTAGAGCATACTCTACCACGCTGCTCCAATGGTGGAGGGGTTAGTGGCCAACACAGTGTCGAATGTTCTCAAGCCACGCGAAGGTCCTCGACAATACTCCTAGTGTACTTATTACCCTATATTTCATTTACTTTTATGATTCATTCCCAAATAATTCCAGGTTGCCCTTGGTCTGGATATCCCGGAATGGGCGAAGCCTCTGCTGCCGAAGCTGAGCGAAGCAGCCCGCCTGGCCTTCAGGCTGTACTTCCGGACTGACGAGATGAAGAAACTGGGCGGAGGTGAGCTATCTCTAAGGATAAGAAATTTTTTTTACTCACACACGCCCAGGGGTAGGCGCGAGTAATATCATATGGGTGTCAGAGACTGATTACACAAACATATATATTTTTAAATACATACTTAAAAAGATAATATTAACATCAAAACACAGAATACAAAGTGTTCGTCACACGAATATTTGTCCTGAGTGGGATTCGAACCCACGACCCCTGGCGCAACAGACAGGGTCACTACTGATTGCGCCAACGGGCCCGTCAAAACATTTATCTTGCAACAAAACAATGCAGCCTATTTTATAACAGCCTAATAAAAAATTACAATCTTATCCTTATTTATGCACATACCTCTGTATCTATTCCTTTGTAATATAAAAATGGGAACGTGTTTCTGGTTGTATCTAAGGTGAAAACCACAGCGCTGGTATTCAATATCCGAATAAGTAAGAACATAAGAATGACCGCTAGCCGTCGAACACGCATAGCACCATTGACTGCCACGTCACCGTGTGTTTTAAGGCTATACTTATTTAGAGGCGACCATCTTAATCCTCAAGGGCAGCCGCAAACGAGACTTACTTAATTACAAAAAGGACAGTTTCAATAATAATTAATGACACCTATTCTAACATTTAAGGAATGGTTTCAAATCAAATCAGTAGGAATAAATATACCCCAGTGCTATAATTTAGTGTAATATACCCCAGTTCTATAATAAAGTGTAATATACCCCAGTGCTGTAATTTAGTGTAATATACCCCAGTGCTATAATTTAGTGTAATATACCCCAGTGCTGTAATTTAGTGTAATATACCTTAGTGCTATAATTTACAGTGTGAAGTCGCCCACAGCTAGTCATACAAACATGTTATTATTACTTCGCAGGAGTACTCCTGAATGACTTCACCACGGCCGCAACAGACATCATATCTGGGAAGGAGGTGAAGAAACGATTCCGCTGGTTCTCCGCCCACGACTTCAACATCGGCTCGTTGATGGACGTAGCCAGGGTCCATCACGACAATAGCATACCTGAGTACGGCTCCGTCTTTGCGTTGGAGCTGTACAAGTGCAAGACCACTGGGGAGTACACTGTCCTGGTAAGACTGCACCACAACCCTTTCTTTGTTGCAACTGTTGAGCACGGGCCTCTTAATGGAAGGTTAGTTCATCTCTGGCCTAGTTCGGATTCGCAGACTTCACATGCATTCGAAAACATTAAGAAGAACTCTCAGGCACGCAGCACATTTCTTGAATCACATATAACATAGAAAAGTGAGCCCTTTTGAGCGATAGACGTGTTCGATAGCCACTGCTGTCTATAACATTTGGTTTGGGGAGACCCATCCCACTGTTACGCACGGATCTCCCCACAGACACGGGACGTCAGAGCATACTCCACCACACTGCTCCAATGCGGATAGGTTATTGGTTAGAGAGCTTAGTGGCCATCCCAGTGTCGAATGTTCTCAAGCCACCCGAAGGCAAGGCTTAACGATTGTTTACCATTGAAAATATTGGGACGGGTTAACGTGTCCGCCGAAGCACAGTAGCGTCCATGGAATTTTGGCACCAGCGGTCATCTTCACAATCCTTTCTTTGTCCCACTGTTGGGCTCGGGTCTCCTCACAGAATGGGAGGGATTAGGCCTTAGTCCACCACGCTAGCCAAGTGTGGATTGGCAGACTTCGCATACCTTCGAGAACGTTATGATGAACTCTCAGGCATGCAGGTTTCCTCACGATGTGTCCTTCACCGTTATAGCAAGTGACATTTAATTTCTTAAATCGCACATAACTTACAAAAGTCATTGGTGCGTGCCACTGGGGTTTGAACCCGTACCGCTCCAGTGAGAGGCGAGTTCGATAGCCACTGGGCTGTCACCGCTTTTCCACTGGTCTGTCACCAGCGGTCACCCATCCTGAAACCGACCGCGTTGCTTAACTCGTTCACATAAAATTAACGCGAGGCATTGGGCTCTGGAAGCTACATCAATCCATTGCTGGTCATTATTGACCTTCTTCTTTCTCCTTCCAGCCGGTATACCTGACCAAGGCAGGGGAGTCAGCCGCGACACCCCTCCACATCACCGGCTGCGAGCCCAGCCACTATTGCAACTTCATGCGGTTCGCTGAACTCACCAAGGAGTATTTGCTTGAAGAAAAGGAATTCTATCGCGAGTGTGATATAAGGACTGAACTGTGATGTGTGAAGTCTATAATTTGATCCATTGATCGAGAGCTGAAAGAAAGAGAGACTGTCTTTCTTGCGGCACAAAAGATCGCTGCTTTCAGCTGTCAAATGGATCTTGTATGCTGTGATACCTTCTTTCAATATATAGCAATTAAGACAAAAAAAATCCGCCATATTTTTTCTGTGACGATAATATTACTATTATCTACGAACAGATACAAAAAAGATATTCAAATGTTGATTGAACTCTTGCCTCATCTAATGCAATATTATAAGCAACTTATTATAACGCCTGTATTTCCTTGAAGGTGTAGCCAAATATGTCATGAACAAATGAAAGTAATATGTATTGGTATAATTCGATAATCTGTTTATTTGAATCTTTTTTGCCCACCGAAAAACATTTATAAACATTCGAAGAAACTCTCCTAACAATTTACTTTCATAAAATATCAATTCATTAAAAAGTGCCATGCATACAAAAAAAATATATTTTTTAATCTGCTTAGCAATATACATTATGTTTAACATAGTTAAATAATACTTAATACATAAATTAGCTGTTGTTATGTATTTCCATATTTAATTTTTGGCAAAAGTACATAATATTTAATAAAGCAATTACTTAATAATATATAAAGCAAATATTATTAAAACTTATTCTTAAAAGTAGTGTTGTTTCATTTTACGCCTTATAGTTTTGGGTTATAAATAAATACACATACGAAAGTCCAAGGCCCGTGTTGCGGTGACAGGCTTATTCGGTGACGCTTTAAAGGTATTTATGACCATACAACAAAAGTCCATTCGAAAAGGAAAAAAAGGGTGACAGACACAGAAAACACTACAATTTAACACGGACGGAAAAACGGACAGACGGAAAAACGGACAGACGGACAGCAAAGTGTTAGTAATAGATCTCGTTTTACCCTTTGGATACGGAACCCTAAGAAAAGATAAACCGGTTCATCCATCCAGTAAAGAGGCTCTGCTCTATAATTAACTTTCCGCGGTAAGACAAAGGATATCATTACTGGTAGCGCTTTGAAGCAACAACCAAAGACAATTTTCTTACATTACTTGAATCTGTCAGGTCTCAAGTGTGATCGCAGCAACGGATGGATAGTCATGGGCCTCCTGGATTTGAATTCCGAACAGTTATTTGTATATGCAACTAATTATCCCTTGCAATTGAGAACACGGGAAACGAGATACGTACGTATCTCATCTTTGGTCTAGTGATCGCACTTTTTTTTATTCTATACTAATAATATAAAGTGGAAAGTTTTTTTTGTAATATTTTCACACAAAAACTACTGGACCGATTTCAATAATTCTTTCACCATTAGAAAGCCGCATCTTCACTGAGTGACATAGGCTATATAATATTACCAGGTGTAAACGAAACTATTGTTATGTCTTATTCAACGCGCGCGAAGCTGCGAGCGTCCACTAGTCTTTCAATCATTCGATTAATGAAATTCATTTAACTATTACGTTAAAGCTGGTAACGTTATTCA